>OX411767.1:14795781-16132782 GCA_948252205.1 Orthosia incerta
CAGTATGGAGGTGAACAAAACATAAAACAACGACGACGATTATAAACATATTTACTTAAATACTAATCCTGAAATAATCACACACATACAAACACGTAAACTTTTTAGAGAAAATTGAGTCCACGACCATATAAACAGAAGCGTTAAATGCCCAAAAACTACAATCATTTATCTTATAAGACTAAAAATAAACACTTCATCTTTCTTTTTTCCTTAATTATCCTAGTACCGGGCTGAACAAAACTAAAAACAACGACGACGATTATGAAAATATTGACTAAAAGAACAATCCCAAAATAATCACACGTACATAAACTTTTTTGAGAGAATCGAACACGAAGAAAAGCGATAAATGCCCGAAAATTACACACATTTTTCTCTCATTGAGACCAAACTTAAACAAATTTTGACTTTTCTTTTCGCTAAACCATTTCATTACGAAGTTGAAAAAAACAATTACAACGATTGAAAGACTTTTAAACATTTAAAATCAAACCCAATATTTTTTTATTTAACCTTAACCACCCAAGCGATTGCAAGAATTAAAAAACAGAAAGGCGACGATTTCCAAAAACATTCACTACAAAACCTACCCTGACATAATCAAACACACACCCATTAGCATTTTTGAAGACATCGAACCCTCGACCAAAAGCAATAAACCCTAGAAAACTACAATTATTTGTATCTCATCTACACGACTAAAATCTAATAATATCTTCTAGTGAACAGAAAACCGAAAAAAAAGGAAATTGCAATACATTTTTATTTAAACTAGAAATCATCATGTTGAGAAGATTAGCCAGCTGAACTCTGCACTATCGAGTGTCATCTGTTACCAGGGTGCGCCGGGCGTTTTATAATTATGTGGTCACCGCTCGGGGAGGCTCTTCTCATGCACCCCATAAGGATTTTGGTTGACTTAATTTATCAGCGCTAAAAATTTCGTACCGCCTAAACCTTTTTTAAATTCTTTTTGCCCCAGCATGGACGCGAACAAAACAAAACAAAAAACAATTACGAAACCTATAAACTATGAGACCTACCCTGAAAACCAGATAATAGTTTTATCAACATAAGCCTTTTAACTTGCCCTCTGCTGAGACAGAGGCCTCCTCTCTTTGATAGCTCAAACAAAAACAAATAAGACGAGTATAAACTAACTTTTACCTTGATACTAAACCTGAAATAAAAATAGTTCAGGTAGTTATAAGTTAAACGGGAAATGCTTATTACCTTAACAATTTTTTTGATTCTTTGTCTTTTTTTCCCTTTTTTATCCCAGTATTGAGGCGAATAAAACAAAGGCAAACCCAACGAAGACCATTATGAAAAAAAAACAATAAGTCCAAAACCGAAATAATCACAAACAAACATACTTTTTTAGGGAATTGAACCCGCGATCAGAAGTGATAAATGCCCGAAACTACACACATTTATCGCTCATTGAGACCAAACCGAAACCATTTTGTTTCCTTTTCGTTTCGTTAAACAATTTCAGTGCTAAGACGACTAAAACAAATAAAAAAAACAGCAACAACGATTTGAAACACAACCATTTGAGATGAAACCTAAAGTGTATTTTTACTAACCTAAACCACCTTAATAAACAAAAAAAAACAACGACGGAGATTTTGAAAGACTTTTACCATAAGACCAAACCTAAACTATTTTCTTTATTTTTTCTGAGCCAGCCCAGTATGGAGGTGAACAAAACATAAAACAACGACGACGATTATAAACATATTTACTTAAATACTAATCCTGAAATAATCACACACATACAAACACGTAAACTTTTTAGAGAAAATTGAGTCCACGACCATATAAACAGAAGCGTTAAATGCCCAAAAACTACAATCATTTATCTTATAAGACTAAAAATAAACACTTCATCTTTCTTTTTTCCTTAATTATCCTAGTACCGGGCTGAACAAAACTAAAAACAACGACGACGATTATGAAAATATTGACTAAAAGAACAATCCCAAAATAATCACACGTACATAAACTTTTTTGAGAGAATCGAACACGAAGAAAAGCGATAAATGCCCGAAAATTACACACATTTTTCTCTCATTGAGACCAAACTTAAACAAATTTTGACTTTTCTTTTCGCTAAACCATTTCATTACGAAGTTGAAAAAAACAATTACAACGATTGAAAGACTTTTAAACATTTAAAATCAAACCCAATATTTTTTTTATTTAACCTTAACCACCCAAGCGATTGCAAGAATTAAAAAACAGAAAGGCGACGATTTCCAAAAACATTCACTACAAAACCTACCCTGACATAATCAAACACGCACCCATTAGCATTTTTGAAGACATCGAACCCTCGACCAAAAGCAATAAATCCTAGAAAACTACAATTATTTGTATCTCATCTACACGACTAAAATCTAATAATATCTTCTAGTGAACAGAAAACCGAAAAAAAAGGAAATTGCAATACATTTTTATTTAAACTAGAAATCATCATGTTGAGAAGATTAGCCAGCTGAACTCTGCACTATCGAGTGTCATCTGTTACCAGGGTGCGCCGGGCGTTTTATAATTATGTGGTCACCGCTCAGGGAGGCTCTTCTCATGCACCCCATAAGGATTTTGGTTGACTTAATTTAATAGCGCTAAGAATTTCGGACCGCCTAAACCTTTTTTAAATTCTCATTTTTCATTTACTTCACTGCCCTAGCATGGACGCGAACAAAACAAAACAAAAAACAATTACGAAAATTAAAAACTATGAGACCACCCCTGAAAACCAGATAATAGTTTCATCAACATAAGCCTTTTAACTTTCCCACTGCTGAGACAGAGGCCTCCTCTCTTTGATAGCTCAAACAAAAACAAATAAGACGAGTATAAACTAACTTTTACCTTGATACTAAACCTGAAATAAAAATAGTTCAGGTAGTTATAAGTTAAACGGGAAATGCTTATTACCTTAACAATTTTTTTGATTCTTTGTCTTTTTTCCTTTTTTTATCCCAGTATTGAGGCGAATAAAACAAAGGCAAACCCAACGAAGACCATTATGAAAAAAAAAACAATAAGTCCAAAACCGAAATAATCACAAACAAACATACTTTTTTAGGGAATTGAACCCGCGATCAGAAGTGATAAATGCCCGAAACTACACACATTTATCTCTCATTGAGACCAAACCGAAACCATTTTGTTTCCTTTTCGTTTCGTTAAACAATTTCAGTGCTAAGACGACTAAAACAAATAAAAAAAACAGCAACAACGATTTGAAACACAACCATTTGAGATGAAACCTAAAGTGTATTTTTACTAACCTAAACCACCTAAATAAACAAAAAAAAAACAACGACGGAGATTTTGAAAGACTTTTACCATAAGACCAAACCTAAACTATTTTCTTAATTTTTTCTGAGCCAGCCCAGTATGGAGGTGAACAAAACATAAAACAACGACGACGATTAACATATTTACTTAAATACTAATCCTGAAATAATCACACACATACAAACACGTAAACTTTTTAGAGAAAATTGAGTCCACGACCATATAAACAGAAGCGTTAAATGCCCAAAAACTACAATCATTTATCTTATAAGACTAAAAATAAACACTTCTTCTTTCTTTTTTCCTTAATTATCCTAGTACCGGGCTGAACAAAACTAAAAACAACGACGACGATTATGAAAATATTGACTAAAAGAACAATCCCAAAATAATCACACGTACATACACTTTTTTGAGAGAATCGAACACGAAGAAAAGCGATAAATGCCCGAAAATTACACACATTTGTCTCTCATTGAGACCAAACTTAAACAAATTTTGACTTTTCTTTTCGCTAAACCATTTCATTACGAAGTTGAAAAAAACAAATACAACGATTGAAAGACTTTTAAACATTTAAAATCAAACCCAATATTTTTTTATTTAACCTTAACCACCCAAGCGATTGCAAGAATTAAAAAACAGAAAGGCGACGATTTCCAAAAACATTCACTACAAAACCTACCCTGACATAATCAAACACACACCCATTAGCATTTTTGAAGACATCGAACCCTCGACCAAAAGCAAGAAATCCTAGAAAACTACAATTATTTGTATCTCATCTACACGACTAAAATCTAATAATATCTTCTAGTGAACAGAAAACCGAAAAAAAAGGAAATTGCAATACATTTTTATTTAAACTAGAAATCATCATGTTGAGAAGATTAGCCAGCTGAACTCTGCACTATCGAGTGTCATCTGTTACCAGGGTGCGCCGGGCGTTTTATAATTATGTGGTCACCGCTCGGGGAGGCTCTTCTCATGCACCCCATAAGGATTTTGGTTGACTTACTTTATCAGCGCTAAAAATTTCGTACCGCCTAAACCTTTTTTAAATTCTTTTTGCCCCAGCATGGACGGGAACAAAACAAAACAAAAAACAATTACGAAAATTAAAAACTATGAGACCAACCCTGAAAACCAGATAATAGTTTCATCAACATAAGCCTTTTAACTTTCCCACTGCTGAGACAGAGGCCTCCTCTCTTTGATAGCTCAAACAAAAACAAATAAGACGTGTATAAACTAACTTTTACCTTGATACTAAACCTGAAATAAAAATAGTTCATGTAGTTATAAGTTAAACGGGAAATGCTTATTACCTTAACAATTTTTTTGATTCTTTGTCTTTTTCCCTTTTTTATCCCAGTATTGAGGCGAATAAAACAAAGGCAAACCCAACGAAGACCATTATGAAAAAAAAACAATAAGTCCAAAACCGAAATAATCACAAACAAACATACTTTTTTAGGGAATTGAACCCGCGATCAGAAGTGATAAATGCCCGAAACTACACACATTTATCTCTCATTGAGACCAAACCGAAACCATTTTGTTTCCTTTTCGTTTCGTTAAACAATTCCAGTGCTAAGACGACTAAAACAAATAAAAAAAACAGCAACAACGATTTGAAACACAACCATTTGAGATGAAACCTAAAGTGTATTTTTACTAACCTAAACCACCTAAATAAACAAAAAAAAAACAACGACGGAGATTTTGAAAGACTTTTACCATAAGACCAAACCTAAACTATTTTCTTTATTTTTTCTGAGCCAGCCCAGTATGGAGGTGAACAAAACATAAAACAACGACGACGATTATAAACATATTTACTTAAATACTAATCCTGAAATAATCACACACATACAAACACGTAAACTTTTTAGAGAAAATTGAGTCCACGACCATATAAACAGAAGCGTTAAATGCCCAAAAACTACAATCATTTATCTTATAAGACTAAAAATAAACACTTCATCTTTCTTTTTTCCTTAATTATCCTAGTACCGGGCTGAACAAAACTAAAAACAACGACGACGATTATGAAAATATTGACTAAAAGAACAATCCCAAAATAATCACACGTACATAAACTTTTTTGAGAGAATCGAACACGAAGAAAAGCGATAAATGCCCGAAAATTACACACATTTTTCTCTCATTGAGACCAAACTTAAACAAATTTTGACTTTTCTTTTCGCTAAACCATTTCATTACGAAGTTGAAAAAAACAATTACAACGATTGAAAGACTTTTAAACATTTAAAATCAAACCCAATATTTTTTTATTTAACCTTAACCACCCAAGCGATTGCAAGAATTAAAAAACAGAAAGGCGACGATTTCCAAAAACATTCACTACAAAACCTACCCTGACATAATCAAACACACACCCATTAGCATTTTTGAAGACATCGAACCCTCGACCACAAGCAATAAACCCTAGAAAACTACAATTATTTGTATCTCATCTACACGACTAAAATCTAATAATATCTTCTAGTGAACAGAAAACCGAAAAAAAAGGAAATTGCAATACATTTTTATTTAAACTAGAAATCATCATGTTGAGAAGATTAGCCAGCTGAACTCTGCACTATCGAGTGTCATCTGTTACCAGGGTGCGCCGGGCGTTTTATAATTATGTGGTCACCGCTCGGGGAGGCTCTTCTCATGCACCCCATAAGGATTTTGGTTGACTTAATTTATCAGCGCTAAAAATTTCGTACCGCCTAAACCTTTTTTAAATTCTTTTTGCCCCAGCATGGACGCGAACAAAACAAAACAAAAAACAATTACGAAACCTATAAACTATGAGACCTACCCTGAAAACCAGATAATAGTTTTATCAACATAAGCCTTTTAACTTGCCCTCTGCTGAGACAGAGGCCTCCTCTCTTTGATAGCTCAAACAAAAACAAATAAGACGAGTATAAACTAACTTTTACCTTGATACTAAACCTGAAATAAAAATAGTTCAGGTAGTTATAAGTTAAACGGGAAATGCTTATTACCTTAACAATTTTTTTGATTCTTTGTCTTTTTTTCCCTTTTTTATCCCAGTATTGAGGCGAATAAAACAAAGGCAAACCCAACGAAGACCATTATGAAAAAAAAACAATAAGTCCAAAACCGAAATAATCACAAACAAACATACTTTTTTAGGGAATTGAACCCGCGATCAGAAGTGATAAATGCCCGAAACTACACACATTTATCGCTCATTGAGACCAAACCGAAACCATTTTGTTTCCTTTTCGTTTCGTTAAACAATTTCAGTGCTAAGACGACTAAAACAAATAAAAAAAACAGCAACAACGATTTGAAACACAACCATTTGAGATGAAACCTAAAGTGTATTTTTACTAACCTAAACCACCTAAATAAACAAAAAAAAAACAACGACGGAGATTTTGAAAGACTTTTACCATAAGACCAAACCTAAACTATTTTCTTTATTTTTTCTGAGCCAGCCCAGTATGGCAGTGAACAAAACATAAAACAACGACGACGATTATAAACATATTTACTAAAAGAACAATCCCAAAATAATCACACGTACATAAACTTTTTTGAGAGAATCGAACACGAAGAAAAGCGATAAATGCCCGAAAATTACACATATTTATCTCTCATTGAGACCAAACCGAAACCATTTTGTTTCCTTTTCGTTTCGTTAAACAATTTCAGTGCTAAGACGACTAAAACAAATAAAAAAACAGCAACAACGATTTGAAACACAACCATTTGAGATGAAACCTAAAGTGTATTTTTACTAACCTAAACCACCTAAATAAACAAAAAAAAAACAACGACGGAGATTTTGAAAGACTTTTACCATAAGACCAAACCTCAACTATTTTCTTTATTTTTTCTGGGCCAGCCCAGTATGGAGGTGAACAAAACATAAAACAACGACGACGATTATAAACATATTTACTATAAGAACAATCCCAAAATAATCACACGTACATAAACTTTTTTGAGAGAATCGGACACGAAGAAAAGCGATAAATGCCCGAAAATTACACACATTTTTCTCTCATTGAGACCAAACTTAAACAAATTTTGACTTTTCTTTTCGCTAAACCATTTCATTACGAAGTTGAAAAAAACAATTACAACGATTGAAAGACTTTTAAACATTTAAAATCAAACCCAATATATTTTATTTAACCTTAACCACCCAAGCGATTGCAAGAATTAAAAAACAGAAAGACGATGATTTCCAAAAACATTCACTACAAACTCTACCCTGACATAATCAAACACACACCCATTAGCATTCCCCCCCAACCAGAAGCAATAAATCCTAGAAAACTACAATTATTTGTATCTCATCTACACGACTAAAATCTAATAATATCTCCTAGTGAACAGAAAACCGAAAAAAAAAAGGAAATTGCAATACATTTTTATTTAAACTAGAAATCATCATGTAGAGAAGATTAGCCAGCTGAACTCTGCACTATCGAGTGTCATCTGTTACCAGGGTGCGCCGGGCGTTTTATAATTATGTGGTCACCGCTCGGGGAGGCTCTTCTCATGCACCCCATAAGGATTTTGGTTGACTTAATTTATTAGCGCTAAGAATTTCGGACCGCCTAAACCTTTTTTAAATTCTCATTTTTCATTTACTTCACTGCCCCAGCATGGACGCGAACAAAACAAAACAAAAAACAATTACGAAACCTATAAACTATGAGACGAACCCTGAAAACCAGATAATAGTTTCATCAACATAAGCCTTTTAACTTGCCCACTGCTGAGACAGAGGCCTCCTCTCTTTGATAGCTCAAACAAATAAGACGAGTATAAACTAACTTTTACTTTGATACTAAACCTGAAATAAAAATAGTTCAGGTAGTTATAAGTTAAACGGGAAATGATTATTACCTTAACAATTTTTTTGATTCTTTGTCTTTTTTCCCTTTTTCATCCCAGTATTGAGGCAAATAAAACAAAGGCAAACCCAACGAAGACCATTATGAAAAAAAAACAATAAGTCCAAAACCGAAATAATCACAAACAAACATACTTTTTTAGGGAATTGAACCCGCGATCAGAAGTGATAAATGCCCGAAACTACACACATTTATCTCTCATTGAGACCAAACCGAAACCATTTTGTTTCCTTTTCGTTTCGTTAAACAATTTCAGTGCTAAGACGACTAAAACAAATAAAAAAAACAGCAACAACGATTTGAAACACAACCATTTGAGATGAAACCTAAAGTGTATTTTTACTAACCTAAACCACCTAAATAAACAAAAAAAAAACAACGACGGAGATTTTGAAAGACTTTTACCATAAGACCAAACCTAAACTATTTTCTTTATTTTTTCTGAGCCAGCCCAGTATCGAGGTGAACAAAACATAAAACAACGACGACGATTATAAACATATTTACTAAAAGAACAATCCCAAAATAATCACACGTACATAAACTTTTTTGACAGAATCGAACACGAAGAAAAGCGATAAATGCCCGAAAATTACACATATTTTTCTCTCATTGAGACCAAACTTAAACAAATTTTGACTTTTCTTTTCGCTAAACCATTTCATTACGAAGTTGAAAAAAACAATTACAACGATTGAAAGACTTTTAAACATTTAAAATCAAACCCAATATTTTTTTATTTAACCTTAACCACCCAAGCGATTGCAAGAATTAAAAAACAGAAAGACGATGATTTCCAAAAACATTCACTACAAACTCTACCCTGACATAATCAAACACACACCCATTAGCATTCCCCCCCGACCAGAAGCAATAAATCCTAGAAAACTACAATTATTTGTATCTCATCTACACGACTAAAATCTAATAATATCTCCTAGTGAACAGAAAACCGAAAAAAAAAGGAAATTGCAATACATTTTTATTTAAACTAGAAATCATCATGTAGAGAAGATTAGCCAGCTGAACTCTGCACTATCGAGTGTCATCTGTTACCAGGGTGCGCCGGGCGTTTTATAATTATGTGGTCACCGCTCGGGGAGGCTCTTCTCATGCACCCCATAAGGATTTTGGTTGACTTAATTTATTAGCGCTAAGAATTTCGGACCGCCTAAACCTTTTTTAAATTCTCATTTTTCATTTACTTCACTGCCCCAGCATGGACGCGAACAAAACAAAACAAAAAACAATTACGAAACCTATAAACTATGAGACGAACCCTGAAAACCAGATAATAGTTTCATCAACATAAGCCTTTTAACTTGCCCACTGCTGAGACAGAGGCCTCCTCTCTATGATAGCTCAAACAAATAAGACGAGTATAAACTAACTTTTACTTTGATACTAAACCTGAAATAAAAATAGTTCCGGTAGTTATAAGTTAAACGGGAAATGCTTATTACTTTAACAATTTTTTTGATTCTTTGTCTTTTTTCCCTTTTTCATCCCAGTATTGAGGCAAATAAAACAAAGGCAAACCCAACGAAGACCATTATGAAAAAAAAACAATAAGTCCAAAACCGAAATAATCACAAACAAACATACTTTTTTAGGGAATTGAACCCGCGATCAGAAGTGATAAATGCCCGAAACTACACACATTTATCTCTCATTGAGACCAAACCGAAACCATTTTGTTTCCTTTTCGTTTCGTTAAACAATTTCAGTGCTAAGACGACTAAAACAAATAAAAAAACAGCAACAACGATTTGAAACACAACCATTTGAGATGAAACCTAAAGTGTATTTTTACTAACCTAAACCACCTAAATAAACAAAAAAAAAAACAACGACGGAGATTTTGAAAGACTTTTACCATAAGACCAAACCTCAACTATTTTCTTTATTTTTTCTGGGCCAGCCCAGTATGGAGGTGAACAAAACATAAAACAACGACGACGATTATAAACATATTTACTAAAAGAACAATCCCAAAATAATCACACGTACATAAACTTTTTTGAGAGAATCGGACACGAAGAAAAGCGATAAATGCCCGAAAATTACACACATTTTTCTCTCATTGAGACCAAACTTAAACAAATTTTGACTTTTCTTTTCGCTAAACCATTTCATTACGAAGTTGAAAAAAACAATTACAACGATTGAAAGACTTTTAAACATTTAAAATCAAACCCAATATTTTTTTATTTAACCTTAACCACCCAAGCGATTGCAAGAATTAAAAAACAGAAAGACGATGATTTCCAAAAACATTCACTACAAACTCTACCCTGACATAATCAAACACACACCCATTAGCATTCCCCCCCGACCAGAAGCAATAAATCCTAGAAAACTGCAATTATTTGTATCTCATCTACACGACTAAAATCTAATAATATCTCCTAGTGAACAGAAAACCGAAAAAAAAAAAAAGGAAATTGCAATACATTTTTATTTAAACTAGAAATCATCATGTTGAGAAGATTAGCCAGCTGAACTCTGCACTATCGAGTGTCATCTATTACCAGGGTGCGCCGGGCGTTTTATAATTATGTGGTCACCGCTCGGGGAGGCTCTTCTCATGCACCCCATAAGGATTTTGGTTGACTTAATTTATTAGCGCTAAGAATTTCGGACCGCCTAAACCTTTTTTAAATTCTCATTTTTCATTTACTTCACTGCCCCAGCATGGACGCGAACAAAACAAAACAAAAAACAATTACGAAACCTATAAACTATGAGACGAACCCTGAAAACCAGATAATAGTTTCATCAACATAAGCCTTTTAACTTGCCCACTGCTGAGACAGAGGCCTCCTCTCTTTGATAGCTCAAACAAATAAGACGAGTATAAACTAACTTTTACTTTGATACTAAACCTGAAATAAAAATAGTTCAGGTAGTTATAAGTTAAACGGGAAATGATTATTACCTTAACAATTTTTTTGATTCTTTGTCTTTTTTCCCTTTTTCATCCCAGTATTGAGGCAAATAAAACAAAGGCAAACCCAACGAAGACCATTATGAAAAAAAAACAATAAGTCCAAAACCGAAATAATCACAAACAAACATACTTTTTTAGGGAATTAAACCCGCGATCAGAAGTGATAAATGCCCGAAACTACACACATTTATCTCTCATTGAGACCAAACCGAAACCATTTTGTTTCCTTTTCGTTTCGTTAAACAATTTCAGTGCTAAGACGACTAAAACAAATAAAAAAAACAGCAACAACGATTTGAAACACAACCATTTGAGATGAAACCTAAAGTGTATTTTTACTAACCTAAACCACCTAAATAAACAAAAAAAAAACAACGACGGAGATTTTGAAAGACTTTTACCATAAGACCAAACCTAAACTATTTTCTTTATTTTTTCTGAGCCAGCCCAGTATGGCAGTGAACAAAACATAAAACAACGACGACGATTATAAACATATTTACTAAAAGAACAATCCCAAAATAATCACACGTACATAAACTTTTTTGAGAGAATCGAACACGAAGAAAAGCGATAAATGCCCGAAACTACACACATTTATCTCTCATTGAGACCAAACCGAAACCATTTTGTTTCCTTTTCGTTTCGTTAAACAATTTCAGTGCTAAGACGACTAAAACAAATAAAAAAACAGCAACAACGATTTGAAACACAACCATTTGAGATGAAACCTAAAGTGTATTTATACTAACCTAAACCACCTAAATAAACAAAAAAAAAACAACGACGGAGATTTTGAAAGACTTTTACCATAAGACCAAACCTCAACTATTTTCTTTATTTTTTCTGGGCCAGCCCAGTATGGAGGTGAACAAAACATAAAACAACGACGACGATTATAAACATATTTACTAAAAGAACAATCCCAAAATAATCACACGTACATAAACTTTTTTGAGAGAATCGAACACGAAGAAAAGCGATAAATGCCCGAAAATTACACACATTTTTCTCTCATTGAGACCAAACTTAAACAAATTTTGACTTTTCTTTTCGCTAAACCATTTCATTACGAAGTTGAAAAAAACAATTACAACGATTGAAAGACTTTTAAACATTTAAAATCAAACCCAATATTTTTTTATTTAACCTTAACCACCCAAGCGATTGCAAGAATTAAAAAACAGAAAGACGATGATTTCCAAAAACATTCACTACAAACTCTACCCTGACATAATCAAACACACACCCATTAGCATTCCCCCCCGACCAGAAGCAATAAATCCTAGAAAACTGCAATTATTTGTATCTCATCTACACGACTAAAACCTAATAATATCTCCTAGTGAACAGAAAACCGAAAAAAAAAGGAAATTGCAATACATTTTTATTTAAACTAGAAATCATCATGTTGAGAAGATTAGCCAGCTGAACTCTGCACTATCGAGTGTCATCTATTACCAGGGTGCGCCGGGCGTTTTATAATTATGTGGTCACCGCTCGGGGAGGCTCTTCTCATGCACCCCATAAGGATTTTGGTTGACTTAATTTATTAGCGCTAAGAATTTCGGACCGCCTAAACCTTTTTTAAATTCTCATTTTTCATTTACTTCACTGCCCCAGCATGGACGCGAACAAAACAAAACAAAAAACAATTACGAAACCTATAAACTATGAGACGAACCCTGAAAACCAGATAATAGTTTCATCAACATAAGCCTTTTAACTTGCCCACTGCTGAGACAGAGGCCTCCTCTCTTTGATAGCTCAAACAAATAAGACGAGTATAAACTAACTTTTACTTTGATACTAAACCTGAAATAAAAATAGTTCAGGTAGTTATAAGTTAAACGGGAAATGATTATTACCTTAACAATTTTTTTGATTCTTTGTCTTTTTTCCCTTTTTCATCCCAGTATTGAGGCAAATAAAACAAAGGCAAACCCAACGAAGACCATTATGAAAAAAAAACAATAAGTCCAAAACCGAAATAATCACAAACAAACATACTTTTTTAGGGAATTGAACCCGCGATCAGAAGTGATAAATGCCCGAAACTACACACATTTATCTCTCATTGAGACCAAACCGAAACCATTTTGTTTCCTTTTCGTTTCGTTAAACAATTTCAGTGCTAAGACGACTAAAACAAATAAAAAAAACAGCAACAACGATTTGAAACACAACCATTTGAGATGAAACCTAAAGTGTATTTTTACTAACCTAAACCACCTAAATAAACAAAAAAAAAACAACGACGGAGATTTTGAAAGACTTTTACCATAAGACCAAACCTAAACTATTTTCTTTATTTTTTCTGAGCCAGCCCAGTATGGCAGTGAACAAAACATAAAACAACGACGACGATTATAAACATATTTACTAAAAGAACAATCCCAAAATAATCACACGTACATAAACTTTTTTGAGAGAATCGAACACGAAGAAAAGCGATAAATGCCCGAAACTACACACATTTATCTCTCATTGAGACCAAACCGAAACCATTTTGTTTCCTTTTCGTTTCGTTAAACAATTTCAGTGCTAAGACGACTAAAACAAATAAAAAAACAGCAACAACGATTTGAAACACAACCATTTGAGATGAAACCTAAAGTGTATTTATACTAACCTAAACCACCTAAATAAACAAAAAAAAAACAACGACGGAGATTTTGAAAGACTTTTACCATAAGACCAAACCTCAACTATTTTCTTTATTTTTTCTGGGCCAGCCCAGTATGGAGGTGAACAAAACATAAAACAACGACGACGATTATAAACATATTTACTAAAAGAACAATCCCAAAATAATCACACGTACATAAACTTTTTTGAGAGAATCGAACACGAAGAAAAGCGATAAATGCCCGAAAATTACACACATTTTTCTCTCATTGAGACCAAACTTAAACAAATTTTGACTTTTCTTTTCGCTAAACCATTTCATTACGAAGTTGAAAAAAACAATTACAACGATTGAAAGACTTTTAAACATTTAAAATCAAACCCAATATTTTTTTATTTAACCTTAACCACCCAAGCGATTGCAAGAATTAAAAAACAGAAAGACGATGATTTCCAAAAACATTCACTACAAACTCTACCCTGACATAATCAAACACACACCCATTAGCATTCCCCCCCGACCAGAAGCAATAAATCCTAGAAAACTGCAATTATTTGTATCTCATCTACACGACTAAAACCTAATAATATCTCCTAGTGAACAGAAAACCGAAAAAAAAAGGAAATTGCAATACATTTTTATTTAAACTAGAAATCATCATGTTGAGAAGATTAGCCAGCTGAACTCTGCACTATCGAGTGTCATCTATTACCAGGGTGCGCCGGGCGTTTTATAATTATGTGGTCACCGCTCGGGGAGGCTCTTCTCATGCACCCCATAAGGATTTTGGTTGACTTAATTTATTAGCGCTAAGAATTTCGGACCGCCTAAACCTTTTTTAAATTCTCATTTTTCATTTACTTCACTGCCCCAGCATGGACGCGAACAAAACAAAACAAAAAACAATTACGAAACCTATAAACTATGAGACCTACCCTGAAAACCAGATAATAGTTTCATCAACATAAGCCTTTTAACTTTCCCACTGCTGAGACAGGAACTCCTCTCTTTGATAGCTCAAACAAAAACAAATAAGACGAGTATAAACTAACTTTTACCGTGATACTAAACCTGAAATAAAAATAGTTCAGGTAGTTATAAGTTAAACGGGAAATGCTTATTACCTTAACAATTTTTTTGATTCTTTGTCTTTTTTCCCTTTTTTATCCCAGTATTGAGGCGAATAAAACAAAGGCAAACCCAACGAAGACCATTATGAAAAAAAAACAGTAAGTCCAAAACCGAAATAATCACAAACAAACATACTTTTTTAGGGAATTGAACCCGCGATCAGAAGTGATAAATGCCCGAAACTACACACATTTATCTCTCATTGAGACCAAACTGAAACCATTTTGTTTCCTTTTCGTTTCGTTAAACAATTTCAGTGCTAAGACGACTAAAACAAATAAAAAAACAGCAACAACGATTTGAAACACAACCATTTGAGATTAAACCTAAAGTGTATTTTTACTAACCTAAACCACCTAAATAACCAAAAAATAACAACGACGGAGATTTTGAAAGACTTTTACCATAAGACCAAACCTAAACTATTTCTTTATTTTTTCTGAGCCAGCCCAGTATGGAGGTGAACAAAACATAAAACAACGACGACGATTATAAACATATTTACTTAAATACTAATCCTGAAATAATCACACACATACAAACACGTAAACTTTTTGGAGAAAATTGAGTCCACGACCAGATAAACAGAAGCGTTAAATGCCCAAAAACTACAATCATTTATCTTATAAGACTAAAAATAAACACTTTATCTTTCGTTTTTTCTTAATTATCCTGGTATTGGGGTGAACAAAACAAAAAACAACGACGACGATTATGAAAATATTGACTAAAAGAACAATCCCAAAATAATCACACGTACATAAACTTTTTTGAGAGAATCGAACACGAAGAAAAGCGATAAATGCCCGAAAATTACACACATTTTTCTCTCATTGAGACCAAGCTTAAACAAATTTTGACTGTTCTTTTCGCTAAACCATTTCATTACGAAGTTGAAAAAAACAATTACAACGATTGAAAGACTTTTAAACATTTAAAATCAAACCCAATATTTTTTTATTTAACCTAAGCCACCCAAGCGATTGCAAGAATTAAAAAACAGAAAGACGACGATTTCCAAAAAGATTCACTACAAAACCTACCCTGACATAGTCAAACACACACCCATTAGCATTTTTGAAGACATCGAACCCTCGACCTAAAGCAATAAATCCTAGAAAACTACAATTATTTGTATCTCATCTACACGACTAAAATCTAATAATATCTTCTAGTGAACAGAAAACCGAAAAAAAAGGAAATTGCAATACATTTTATTTAAACTAGAAATCATCATGTTGAGAAGATTAGCCAGCTGAACTCTGCACTATCGAGTGTCATCTGTTACCAGGGTGCGCCGGGCGTTTTATAATTATGTGGTCACCGCTCGGGGAGGCTCTTCTCATGCACCCCATAAGAATTTTGGTTGAATAAATTTATTAGCGCTAAGAATTTCGGACCGCCTAAACCTTTTTTAAATTCTCATTTTTCATTTACTTCACTGCCCCAGCGTGGACGCGAACAAAACAAGACAAAAAACAATTACGAAAATTAAAAACTATGAGACCAACCCTGAAAACCAGATAATAGTTTCATCAACATAAGCCTTTTAACTTTCCCACTGCTGAGACAGAGGCCTCCTCTCTTTGATAGCTCAAACAAAAACAAATAAGACGAGTATAAACTAACTTTTACCGTGATACTAAACCTGAAAAAAAATAGTTCAGGTAGTTATAAGTTAAACGGGAAATGCTTATTACCTTAACAATTTTTTTGATTCTTTGTCTTTTTTCCCTTTTTTATCCCAGTATTGAGGCGAATAAAACAAAGGCAAACCCAACGAAGACCATTATGAAAAAAAAACAGTAAGTCCAAAACCGAAATAATCACAAACAAACATACTTTTTTAGGGAATTGAACCCGCGATCAGAAGTGATAAATGGCCCGAAACTACACACATTTATCTCTCATTGAGACCAAACTGAAACCATTTTGTTTCTTTTTCGTTTCGTTAAACAATTTCAGTGCTAAGACGACTAAAACAAATAAAAAAAACAGCAACAACGATTTGAAACACAACCATTTGAGATTAAACCTAAAGTGTATTTTTACTAACCTAAACCACCTAAATAAACAAAAAAAAAACAACGACGGAGATTTTGAAAGACTTTTACCATAAGACCAAACCTAAACTATTTTCTTTATTTTTTCTGAGCCAGCCCAGTATGGAGGTGAACAAAACATAAAACAACGACGACGATTATAAACATATTTACTTAAATACTAATCCTGAAATAATCACACACATTCAAACACGTAAACTTTTTGGAGAAAATTGAGTCCACGACCAGATAAACAGAAGCGTTAAATGCCCAAAAACTACAATCATTTATCTTATAAGACTAAAAATAAACACTTTATCTTTCGTTTTTTCTTAATTATCCTGGTATTGGGGTGAACAAAACAAAAAACAACGACGACGATTATGAAAATATTGACTAAAAGAACAATCCCAAAATAATCACACGTACATAAACTTTTTTGAGAGAATCGAACACGAAGAAAAGCGATAAATGCCCGAAAATTACACACATTTTTCTCTCATTGAGACCAAACTTAAACAAATTATGACTGTTCTTTTCGCTAAACCATTTCATTACGAAGTTGAAAAAAACAATTACAACGATTGAAAGACTTTTAAACATTTAAAATCAAACCCAATATTTTTTTAGTTAACCTTAGCCACCCAAGCGATTGCAAGAATTAAAAAACAGAAAGACGACGATTTCCAAAAAGATTCACTACATCGAACCCTCGACCAGAAGAGATAAATCCTAGAAAACTACAATTATATGTATCTCATCTACACGACTAAAATCTAATAATATCTCCTAGTGAAAAGAAAACCGAAAAAAATAAAAATTGCAATACATTTATATTTAAACTAGAAATCATCGTGTTGAGAAGATGGTCACCGCTCGGGGAGGCTCTTCTCATGCACCCCATTTGAATTTTGATAAAACATATTTAATTTTGAATCATTGATCCGAAAAAGAAGAAGACCAATTAACTAAAGACCAGTCAACTAAGGTAGATGAAAGATAACATTAGTGCTAACAACAACGACACAGCACACACACACAAAAATTATCGACACGCAACCAAAACCAACAAAATGCCCGAAAACTACATACATTTTTTCCCATCCACTACGCTAAAAGAAAACTAATGCGATTTCAAAAAGCTTTTGAAAAACTCTTTTCAATCAGTAGATAAAATTAAACGGTTGGTTAAATTATCCTTGCTTTTTGAAATTACATTTATATTGTGAGAAATATGTAGAGATATGCACATCAAAGCACACACACACAAATTAACTGCAGACTGCTTCTAGATGTTTCTCAGTGGTACTTGCTCATACTCATTGATTGGTTTAATGGTTTTCGATTACTACTAAGTAATACATTTGATTCAGTTGAAAAACTAGTTTCTTCACCAAATAGCCATGGATAAAGTAAATGCAAAGCGAAAACAACCAACTATGAAAACATCTGCAAAATGGCTCAGTCCAATCCTATAATCTTGTCACGGTATGCATGGTTATTTAGTCAAAAAACTAGGCTTTCAACTGAATGAAATGTTTTATTTAGTAGAAATCGGAAAATCACCACAAGAAAGTCGAAGCCACTGGCAGAAGCTAGTTTGCATTCATAATAATATATACAACATGTCTTTTATAGCATCAAGAACCATTTTTAAAACAATACACCGAGCAGTTGTTACGGATTCATTCGTTCAAATAATTATAAAAACATTCTGCTAAAAACAAACATTCATATACAAATATTATTTATTAATTCATCAAATGGTCAGTAAAATTCAAATAAATTCCTTTAAATACTATAAAAAATAAATTAAAATACAGTAAACATTAAAAATGTCAGCAACAATCGATTTTCGAAGGCTGCTGGAAATCGTGCAGCTTGCTTGTTTGCCACTCTGACAAAAAATTATTTAGTACCAGCATTTTTTCACCATAGTGGCATGTAAGCAAGAATGACTTTGAGTCGTCCCCAAGATGAATATTTTCATCCTTGTCAACATTACATAAAGAAAAAGATAATAAGCTCTTACCTTCTGTTTTTTTGAAGTCGGTTAAAAATTGCACCATCTCTGGAACAACTCACTCGATATGATATTGGAATAACTGTGCGCATACTACGAGAATTTTCGGTTACTGCCCATTAGAAAAACTGATTCAAATCAAATTATCAAACAAAGCAAAATTACACTAACAATGTTCGAACACAACATGACATGGTACGGAACGCACGACACTTTCTGAACGTGTTCACTGCTCAATAGCCACTGCCAAACTGAACTCCGCTCCGTCGAGCTTCATGTTCCCGACCCTGTCGAGCGCTATCAAGTGGAGGGGCAAATATGAGGTGTCATTGTTCTAACGAGCGGTAAATCGTTCAAAATGTTTTTTACCTGGAGCGGCTAAGTAGCTTTATTCGGCCCTGATAACATTCAATGTATGAAACAATAGATTTGCTATTTTCTGCAAAATTGTTCGAAGTATAATTCAAAAGGTTTAACTTGTATTGTCTGTTCTAGTAAAATTATTATAAAGACAAAAAGGTAGGGGATTTTTACCACGTGGAAACTAATTTTAAAAGAAGTGCAGGACGAATTATTCAATAATTCCAAAAACCATGATGAAAAAAAAAAAGATCAAAAACCATGGATGAAAATATAACATAAGTAAAAAAAAACATTTAGAAAATTAGAAATTCTTAAATGATACTCCTTCTTTGAAATAAGAATTAATCTATGCCTTCTAAAAAAATTAGTTTAAAAACTAAAACCCGACTACATAACCATGCCCAAGAAAGTATTACAAAAAATATTCATAAAGGATAGCTGCCATAAATGCCCGAAAGAAAACTACACAAATTATATTAGATATGTTGTCATAAAGACACCCGCTGTTAGGGACGCAAAACTAAAGGAATATTAGTGAAACATAACGTCCAATGGAAAATAAATAAAGAAAAGAATAGCACACACCTACTTTTAATTTATTTCATGAAGCCGGCAGATTGGGTACTTACAATTTACGGAATAATACTTCACGAAGTTTCACTGTACTTTAAGTACAGTCATAATAAGACAAAAAACTTCACAATGTTTTACAACGCTTTAAGAACTTTTGACGAAAATTAAAAATCCAATTTTACATAATTATTTTAGTATCACAAGCCAAATCAAATAAGAAGCTAAATAATGACTCCACTGGCACACACACACACACTGTCCACATGGCGAGAAAATTTCTTAATCATAAGGAATTTTGTGAACCTTAACCAAATCATACACGAGATATCAAACAGTTCACTGGTGACTCCAGGCAAGATTTACTGCCAAACAAACTTGAAAAGATATATGAGACACGGCACGCGGGTATTGTTATTTAAAATTATAAAAGTAAAAAAAATGTTGTAGTACATAAAGAAAAGTAATAACAAGCTCTTATTATTGGAATCACTACAACAGCCATTCCTTTAATGTGCACACTTAATTCTAATTAGTGGGAGGCAAATGTCCAGAATATAAAAAATGAGCAGCGGAGATTATTACATATTACACACTTACCGGTCAAAATGATAACCATCTTATTTTGACTGAGTGCAGTCTGTTATCAGGGTGCGACCGGCACTTTATTATTATGTGGTCGCCGCTCGGAAAGGCTCTTCTCATGCACCCCATTTGAATTTTGATAAAACATATTTAATTTGGAATCATTGATCCGAAAAAGAAGAAGACCAATCAACTAAACACCAGTCAACTAAGGTAGATGAAAGATAACATTCGGCGCACGGTTGGCGCAGTGGTTGAGCGATTGACTGCTGCGCTGCGTGTCGCGGGTTCGATTCCCGCACGGAACAAATATTTGTATGATCTACAAATAGTTGTTCCGGCTCTGGGTGTTTGTGTATGTGAGTTTATATGTTTGTAAACGCACCCACGATACAGGAGAAATTCCTAGTGTGGGGCAACGTTTTATATTTAATATAATAATAATAAATAATAATTAGCGCTAACAACAACGACACAGCACACACACTCACAAAAAATATCATTTTAAGGAATTGAACTCGCAACCAAAATCGATAAATTCCCGAAAACTACATAATTTTTTTCCCATCCACTAGGCTAAAAGAAAACCAAAACGATTTCAAAAAGCTTTTGAAAAACTCTTTTCAATCAGTAGATAAAATTTAACGGTTGGTTAAATTATCCTTGCTTTTCGAAATTACATTTATGTTGTGAGAAATATGTAGAGATATGCACATCAAAGCACACACACATTAACTGCAGACTGCTTCTAGATGTTTCTCAGTGGTACTTGCTCATACTCGTTGATTGGTTTAATGGTTTTCGATTACTACTAAGTAATACATTTTATTCAGTTGAAAAACTAGTTTCTTCACCAAATAGCCATGGATAAAGTAAATTCAAAGCGAAAACAACAAACTATGAAAACATCTGCAAAATGGCTCAGTCCAATCCTATAATCTTGTCACGGTATGCATGGTTATTTAGTCAAAAAACTAGGCTTTCAACTGAATGAAATGTTTTATTTAGTAGAAATCGGAAAATCACCACAAGAAAGTCGAAGTCACTGGCAGAAGCTAGTTTGCATTCATAATAATATATACAACATGTCTTTTATAGCATCAAGAACCATTTTTAAAACAATACACCGAGCAGTTGTTACGGATTCATTCGTTCAAATAATTATAAAAACATTCTGCTAAAAACAAACATTCAAATACAAATATTATTTATTAATTCATCAAATGGTCAGAAAATTCAAATAAATTCCTTTAAATACGATAAAAAATAAATTAAATACAGTAAACATTAAAAATGTCAGCAATAATCGATTTTCGAAGGCTGCTGGAAATCGCGCAGCTTGCTTGTTTGCCACTCTGACAAAAAATGATTTAGTACCAGCATTTTTTCACCATAGTGGCATGTAAGCAAGAATGACTTTGAGTCGCCCCAAGATGAATATTTTCATCCTTGTCAACATTACATAAAGAAAAAGATAATAAGCTCTTACCTTCTGTTTTTTTGAAGTCGGTTGAAAATTGCACCATCTCTGGAACAACTCACTCGATATGATATTGGAATAACTGTGCGCATACTACGAGAATTCTCGGTTACTGCCCATCAGAAAAACTGATTCAAATCAAATTATGAAACAAAGCAAAATTACACTAACAGTGTTCGTACACAACATGACATGGTACGGAACGCACGACACTTTCTGAACGTGTTCACTGCTCAATAGCCACCGCCAAACTGAACTCCGCTCCGTCGAGCTTCATGTTCCCGACCCTGTCGAGCGCTATCAAGTGGAGGGGGAAATATGAGGTGTCATTGTTCTAACGAGCGGTAAATCGTTCAAAATGTTTTTTACCTGGAGCGGCTAAGTAGCTTTATTCGGCCCTGATAACATTCAATGTATGAAACAATAGATTTGCTATTTTCTGCAAAATTGTTCGAAGTATCATTCAAAAGGTTTAACTACTATTGTCTGTTCTAGTAAAATTATTTTAAAGACAAAAAGGTAAGGGATTTTTACCACGTGGAAAGTAATTTAAAAAAAATGCAGGACGAATTATTCAATAATGCCGAGAATGGGGGATCATACTAATTTTAATTATATAAGATCAAATTATTTTAATAAAAATAACAAAAACAATGGATGAAAATATAACATAAGTAAAAAAAAACATTTAGAAAATTAGAAATTCTTAAATGATACTCCTTCTTTGAAATAAGAATTAATCTATGTCTACTAAAAAAAATAGTTTAAAAACTAAAACCCGACTACAATAACCATGCTCAAGAAAGTATTACAAAAAATATTCTTAAAGGATAGCTGCCATAAATGCCCGAAAGAAAACTACACAAATTATATTAGATATGTTGTCATAAAGACACCCGCTGTTAGGGACGCAAAACTAAAGGAATATTAGTGAAACATAACGTCCAATGGAAAATAAATAAAGAAAAGAATAGCACACACCTACTTTTAATTTATTTCATGAAGCCGGCAGATTGGGTACTTACAATTTACGGAATAATACTTCACGAAGTTTCACTGTACTTTAAGTACAGTCATAATAAGACAAAAAACTTCACAATGTTTTACAACGCTTTAAGAACTTTTGACGAAAATTAAAAATCCAATTTTACATAATTATGCGGACTTAATGCCTTGTGGCATTAAGTCCGCCTATGTACCACTATTGTACATGAAGTTTAAATAAATAAATAAATAAATAAATAAATTATTTTAGTATCACAAGCCAAATCAAATAAGAAGCTAAATAATGACTCCACTGGCACACACACACACACTGTCCACATGGCGAGAAAATTTCTTAATCATAAGGAATTTTGTGAACCTTAACCAAATCATACACGAGATATCAAACAGTTCACTGGTGACTCCAGGCAAGATTTACTGCCAAACAAACTTGAAAAGATATATGAGACACGGCACGCGGGTATTGTTATTTAAAATTATAAAAGTAAAAAAAATGTTGTAGTACATAAAGAAAAGGATTAATAAGCTCTTATTATTGGAATCACTACAATAGCCATTCCTTTGATGTGCACACTTAATTCTAATAAGTGGGAGGCAAATGTCCAGAATATAAAAAATGAGCAGCGGAGATTATTACATATTACACACTTACCGGTCAAAATGATAACCATCTTCTTTGACTGAGTGCAGTCTGTTATCAGGGTGCGACCGGCACTTTATTATTATGTGGTCGCCGCTCGGAAAGGCTCTTTTCATGGACCCCATTTGAATTTTGATAAAACATATTTAATTTGGAATCATTGATCCGAAAAAGAAGAAGACCAATCAACTAAACACCAGTCAACTAAGGTAGATGAAAGATAACATTAGCGCTAACAACAACGACACAGCACACACACTCACAAAAAATATCAATTTAAAGAATTGAACTCGCAACCAAAAGCGATAAATTACCGAAAACTACATATTTTTTTTCCCATCCACTAGGCTAAGAGGCCAAAACGATTTAAAAAAGCTTTTGAAAAACTCTTTTCAATCAGTAGATAAAATTAAATGTTTGGTTAAATTATCCTTGCTTTTCGAAATAACATTTATGTTGTGAGAAATATGTAGAGATATGCACATCAAAGCACACACACACATTAACTGCAGACTGCTTCTAGATGTTTCTCAGTGGTACTTGCTCATACTCGTTGATTGGTGTAATGGTTTTCGATTACTACTAAGTAATACATTTCATTCAGTTGAAAAACTAGTTTCTTCACCAAATAGCCATGGATAAAGTAAATGCAAAGCGAAAACAACCAACTATGAAAACATCTGCAAAATGGTTCAGTCCAATCCTATAATTTTGTCACGGTACCTATGCATGGTTATTTAGTCAAAAAACTAGGCTTTCAACTGAATGAAATGTTTTATTTAGTAGTAATCGGCAAATCACCACAAGAAAGTCGAAGCCACTGGCAGAAGCTAGTTTGCATTTATAATAATACATACAACATGTCTTTTATAGCATCAAGTACCACTTTTAAAACAATACTCCGGGCAGTCGTTACGGATTAATTCGTTCAAATAATTAAAAAAACATTATGTTAAAAACAAACATTCAAATACAAATATTATTTATTAATTCATCAAATGGTCAGTAAATTCCTTTAAATACTATAAAAATAAATTAAAATACAGTAAACATTAAAAATGTCAGCAATAATCGATTTTCGAAGGCTGCTGGAAATCGCGCAGCTTGCTTGTTTGCCACTCTGACAAAAAATGATTTAGTACCAGCATTTTTTCACCATAGTGGCATGTAAGCAAGAATGACTTTAAGTCGTCCCCATGATGAATATTTTCATCCTTGTCAACATTACATAAAGAAAAAGATCTTACCTTCTGTATTTTTTTAAGTCGGTTGAAAATTGCACCATCTCTGGAACAACTCACTCGATATGATATTGGAATAACTGTGCGCGTACTACGAGAATTCTCGGTTACTGCCCATTAGAAAAACTGATTCAAATCTAATTATGAAACAAAGCAAAATTACACTAACAGTGTTCGTACACAACATGACATGGTACGGAACGCACGACACTTTCTGAACGTGTTCACTGCTCAATAGCCACTGCCAAACTGAACTCCGCTCCGTCGAGCTTCATGTTCCCGACCCTGTCGAGCGCTATCAAGTGGAGGGGGAAATATGAGGTGTCATTGTTCTAACGAGCGGTAAATCGTTCAAAATGTTTTTTACCTGGAGCGGCTAAGTAGCTTTATTCGGCCCTGATAACATTCAATGTATGAAACAATAGATTTGCTATTTTCTGCAAAATTGTTCGAAGTATCATTCAAAAGGTTTAACTTCTATTGTCTGTTCTAGTAAAATTATTATAAAGACAAAAAGGTAGGGGATTTTTACCACGTGGAAACTAATTTTAAAAGATGTGCAGGACGAATTATTCAATAATTCCGAGAATGGGGGATCATACTATTTTTAAAAGTCCTCAGACATTTGTTCGTTTGTTTTGTGTTCGTGCTTCTTCTGCATTCACACAGAGAGAATTTTCTGTTACGAATTGAACTAACTTCATCATCAGGCTTTATTGAAATTGATATAAAAAGAAATTGCCTAATCTATACCAATCTAAGTAGAATGAGTTTTTTTTTAAATAAAAACAACAAAACAATGGATGAAAATGTAACATAAGTAAAAAAAAACATTTAGGAAATTAGAAATGATTAAATGATACTCCTTTGAAATAAGAATTACTCTATGCCTTCTAAAAAAAAAGATCAATAACTTAAACCCGACTACAATAACTATGCTCTAGAAAGTATAAATATTCTTAAAGGATAGCTGCCATAAATGCCCGAAAGAAAACTACACAAATTATATTAGATATATTGTCATAAAGACACCCGCTGTTAGGGACGCAAAACTAAAGGAATATTAGTGAAACATAACGTCCAATATAATATAAAGAAAAGGATAGCACACACCTACTTTTAATATATTTCATGAACCCGGCAGATTGGGTACTTACAATGTACGAAATAAAACTTCACGAATTTTTACTGTACTTTATGTACAGTCATAATAAGACAAAAAACCTCACAATGTTTTACAACGCTTTAAGAACTTTCAATATACGACGAAAATTAAAAATACAATTTTCCATCATTATTTTAGTATCACAAGCCAGATCAAATAAGAAGCTAAGTAATGACACATGGCGAGAAAATTTCTTAATCATAAGGAATTTTGTGAACCTTAATCAAATCATACACGAGATATCAAACAGTTCACTGGTGACTCCAGGCAAGATTTAATGCCAAACGAACTTGAAAAGATATATGAGACACGGCACGCGGGCAGGCTAAAACAATAAAAGTAAAACAAATGTTGTAGTATATAAAGAAAAAGAATAACAAGCTCTTATTATTGGAATCACTACAACAGCCTTTCGTTTGATGTGCACACTAAACTCTAAAAGGTGGGAGGTAAATGTCGAGGATATAAAAAATTTGCAGCGGTGATTATTACACACTTACCGGTCAATATGATAACTCTCTTATTTGAAGAACAGTTAAATTGCACCATCTTTGATATAACTCAAGCGGTTTGAAATTGGAACAATTACTGTGCGCATACTCAGAGAAGTATCGGTTATCGCAGATAAGAAAATTTGACACCAAAATGACACTAACACTATTTTTACACAACACAACATAGGTACGAAACGCGCGACTGTATGTTTCTAAAGGCGTTCACTGCTCGACCGCCACCACTGCCACCGAGCGACAAACTGAACTCCCCTCAGTCCAGCGCCATGGTCAAGTCTCTGTCGAGGAGGCGGCAATTCTTGAAAGTATTGTTTACCTGATGCGCCTAAATAGATTATTAGACCCTCTGCAGGTACCTAATACCATTCATTGTATGAAACAATAGATTTGCCATTTCCTGCAAAATATTTCGAAAGGGTTTTAATTACCATTGTCTGTTACGCAGAATGGGACCTATAATTTTAGTAAAATGATGATAAAGACGAAAGATAAGGGGTTTTTACCGCGTGCAAATTAATTTTAAACGAACTGCCGAACATGGTGGTCCTAGGTTCAATTACAGGGATAGGTGGTGTTAGGTTTCGTAATTACAGGTAGGTTTGTTTCACCATTGAGAAGTTTTTAAAACGATGCAGGTAATATATATAATAATAAGGCTGATAGCCTATTGGCTATCATCCCTGGGTCTCAAGTTATGCCCGGTAACTGATAAAGTAAAAAATAGTCTTAGTGTTTTTACTAAAAGTGGCTTAATTTGGCGAAATGCGGGTGTTCTGTTTTACTAATACCTAATATTAATTTATATTTGAATATATAATTAATCACGTCACAACGGTTGAACAGATTTGACACTGACAAAGTTAAAGTCAAATCATTAATTTCAATTAGACAATTAAATGGCACTTTTAAGTGACAATATTTATAGGTAAACAAATAATAAGTGTTGGTCACGTAGTAACTGCCGCGACTTACAAGTTTTAGGGCATGGGTTCGAACCTAGGCAGGCGCTTTACTTTGTGTAAATTATTTCATCACCACTGCTCCCAAATCGATGAAGGAAAACATCGTGAGGAAACCGGCATGTCCTAGAACCAAACATTCGAAAACATGTGACATCCACTAACTCGTACTGGGCCTACGTGGTTCCCATTCTCTCTAACAGAGAGGAGGCCTGTGTCCCAGCAGTGGGCACAATAAAAGGCTGATGACGATGATGATGAAATAATAATAATTGATTCTAGTAGCAAACACACAGGTACACCTGTTGATTATGATATATTTTATATGACGCTTTTCCCTACGTTTCCTTGTGATCGTTTCCAACATTCACGCAGACAGAAACTAGTGCATATGTCACTTTAATATTATGTAGTTAGGAGCATGTAATTTTTATGAAACTCACAAAAACTGAATAAATGAAAACTCAGGTTTTGTTTTTTCAAAATAACCATTTTAAAGATATATTATTTATCAGTGATGTCGTAAAATTTCATTCTTTTGATTATATTCGTTACGGTTTCTCACACTAACGTCGAACAAGTGGGGATCATTTAAAAACATGAACAAAAGTGTACATCGCCTCGCGTCAATTATTAGTTGTCGTAGAAACAAGCAAATTTGTTAATAAGAGTTTGTGATCACCAATGATGTCGTCGCCTACTTCGAGCATAAATAATAGTAAATTCTTGGGAATAGCCGCACCTGAGCTAGGACATGAGTGCATGTTCTAAAGAGTAATTGCATATTATTTTAGTAAGAAAACTGGTTAAACGATACATAATTGACAACTGACAAAAGTATATTTTTGACATTAACTAATGAAAACGAAAATTCCCAGCTGTCTATTTCCATTTATGTTAAATGATGAATCCATACATAACATAATAGTTACTAAATCTCAAGGAATTATAAGAAGTTATCAAAATATTCACAGGTATGAGTAACTGCTAAACTGTGTCATCAGTGTATATCACGAAAGTACCTGAACTGACTATAAAAGGTTTTATTTTTAAAACAATCATTAGAGATAAGCAGAACTGCTAAGCGTAGTTAACAATAGGGTTCTTTTTTGGTAAATAAATATTAAAAGATAAAACGAAACAATAGTCTAAAAAGAAGGATCGTACACAGTTCTAAATCACTTAGATACTTACACAAAAGGATTTCGGAACTATTGCGAGTACCTGGAAAATGTACACATGGTAATAATGAAAGAAGCCCTTGAACGAAAGAGTTTGGGATTTATTGTTTCTTGCAACTAGATTGTTAAACTGAAATTGGTACTTTGAGTGTTAAAAGCCTTTACACAATAGAGTTAGGTAGTGTCTATTTATCTATTGTTACCCACCGAGCTACTTATCTTTACCTTGTGTTCTAAGCGAGTCAGTCAGGAGTTTTAAAAACACATGTGGTCTTTTTTTCCTTTATTAAAAAGGACCAGACATAAAAAAAAAATGCGAGAATAAATATTATAATGGCCCCGAGTACAATATACGAAGGTGTGGATACAATAGTCATGGTTCGAGGTTTCGGAAAGATATTCCATAACATTTCATTGGCAAGTTAATAGTTAGATAATCATATTTTGTTTATTGCCAATATTATTTATCGGAGTTCATTGTATACTGGTTAATTATCTGTAGGTGAAATAAAGGTGCAAGACCTCTCGTTGACGTCTTTCCTGTTTGCGGCTCTTTCTTCTGAAAGTAATTTTTATCCCACTACAGCGAAGGGGTATGTATGTATGTTCATCTGTTCCCTCATAACTTAACTCACAACTGAGGTATCATAAGTAGGGTCTTAATCGTTCGCTAGTTTTGTAGGCTATCTGATGTCATATTAAACTCAATGTTGACATACAGTAATAATTAAAGAATTGTGAAGATGTTGTCTATCAAATCAAAAGGCTTAATTATCGCTTTAAAAAAATATAAGTATAACAAATATATAAATATTTTTGCAACCTGCTTTGCTTGCATTTACTCGTTAATTGCGATACAACTTAATCCAACAATGGCAAGGCAAAAAACAGCACTTCTCCCTACTATACTTTTAAAATACAATCTCAAGATAACAATACATATAAATTTAAAAGCAAAAACCAGACTACAGAAAATCGCGCTCTGAAAATTATGTCCTACTCGTGTGTAGAGTGAGTGAGTAGTAAACTAACTACTCACTACCTACTACTTAACTATCCTAATATATTTGTATGTTTTGTCTATACTATATAATATTATAAAGAGGAAAGATTTATTTGTTTGTTTGTACCGAATAGACTCTGAAACTACTGGGCCGATTTAAAAAAAAACTTTCACCAATAGAAAGCTACATTATTCCTGAGTGACATAGGCTATTTTTTGATTCCGATAACGGGTGATGTGGGGTGGTCCACGGGAGCGAAGTCGCGGGGATCAGCTAGTGCACAATAAATAATAAACAAGAATCTATTCTTAGAGGAGAGCTGTAGTCGTATGGCACCTGTGAGTTGTTTATAGTGTCCTACCGATGATTTTCAGCCGCAACCGAAACCGAACATGATTTTCAGCCGAAACCGAACCTTCCCCTTCGGTCGGGCACATGCTGCTTACACAACACTTCATAACAATAAACAATCTATATATTATGGGCTAGGAGTAGTTGTTGTGCAAACTAACTAGTGTCCAACCGAATATTCGGTTTTGGCTTCGGCTGAAAATAGTGTGCAAAAAAAATTGTTTTATACACATGTTAAAACATTTTTATTATTTCTATTTTTATATAGGTAATTGAAAATTATATTTCATTGGAGTTTTAATTTATGATGCTGTTCAGATTCAAACGTTTTGACGGGTTTCGTAGAGTTCAAAGCAATTTACCATCTCAAATAAATACCTAACAAGGACCTTACCGTGGTCCGTTATCTGAGATTCTAAAAAAACTCCACGTACTTACTTGAGAAACTTTAGTTATAATCCAATAATAAATTAGTAGCACTCATAATTTTATTAGTCTAATGGTCGCAAACACCATTTTCAAGCATAAGGGTCCTAGGTTTGACCCCTGGACAGGTAGTTTTAATGTTATCATTTTTACTCCAATGAGAACTGCTCAAGTAGCAGGTAGTAAGCTAGCAACCCTGGGTGTCCAAGCTTGCCCGGTTTCTGATAAAGTAACAATAGACTAAGTGTTTCTAGATAAAGGGGCTTACAATTTGGTGAAATGCGGGTGGTCTATACCTATTATTATGAAAGTAAAAGTCTGGTTGGTTGGATATGATATCAATCACGCATCAACGGCTGCGGCTGAACGGATTTGGATTACACTGGAAAACTCAAAATCAAATCATTAATTACAATAAGACCATTAAAGGTCACTTTTGTATGTCAAAATGTATAGATAAACCGATAATAATAATTGATTCTAGTATAATGGGTAGACTTGTTGATTAGGATAATAATAATAATAATAAAAAAAAAGTGGAGTTAAATAGGCAGTCGCTCCATGTAAAACACTGGTACTAAACTTAACTAGTTTACTTACCTTAACTAGTTTTTAAATTGTGAAGGATGGCACGGTTGACATCTGTCGGGCATGTCACCGCCCGGGTGAATCGATCCGCCACATTATCTCTGGATGTTCTCGTCTAGCTAACGATGAGTATTTGCATAGGCACAACCTTGTAGCCAGGATCATCCACCAGCAACTTGCTCTGAAATACACTCTTGTGGCATCGGAGGTACCGTACTACAGGTATGTGCCCGACCCAGTTCTCGAAAATGGCAATATCACATTGTACTGGGATCGGTCCATCATCACTGACAGGACTATTATCGCTAACAAACCTGATATAGTGGTGGTGGACCGAATCGAGAGGCGTGCAATGATTGTTGACATAACTGTCCCGCATGACGGGAACCTCGTGAAAGCCGAGAAAGATAAACAAATCAAGTATCTTGACTTGGCTCGCGAGGTTGTCGACATGTGGGATGTGGACACAGCGATCATTGTACCGATAGTCGTGTCAGCCAATGGCTTAATAGCCACGAGCCTCGACCAACATCTTAGAAGGCTCTCGTTAGGCGGCTGGGTCAAGGGCCTGATCCAGAAAGCAGTACTGCTGGACACGGCTCGTATAGTTAGGAGGTTCCTCTCTCTGGAGCCCTGACCGCCGGTAGCTTGGACCCTGTTCCCGATACCGGTGGGCCTCTATTTTTTATATTTTTAAATGTTTTTGTTTTTTAATTTATTTTATAAAAATATTTAAAAATGTAAATAATAAGAAAACTGATTAATAAAGGAAATAATAATAATTATTATTATTATTTATTGACATAATGAATACAATTTAGATTATAGGATTCCCTAGCACCTGCGCTAGTAAAACTGTGTTGCAGGTGCTAGTGTCTTCCCCGTAATAAAGTGACAGTAATCTTACATCAGACAGAATAAATGAAAATAACAGAAGAGTTAACAAACGTGCTGAAGTGTGCGAAGGATCAAGGGCGCTTTTCCTTATCTGTTCGTATGTGCCGAAGAAGCAAGTAGAACCTAATGCATATGCCACCGGATTATTGCAGACACCGTAAGTTCATCAGTATATTTCGTCATTTTGTGGAAAAAATATTTTTAGTTAATAATAGTTTATCATTTCCGATGGTGTTGATCGTTACCTAATGTGAACAACAATACAGTTTTAAAAACTAATTTAGTGAATTCTCGGGATTTTGTGTACTCATTAGATAATGACACAAATACGCGCATTATCTTCGGATCAATTTACTTATTATTTTTTATTACTTCTAAAGAGGTTAAACGATACCATATTTACAACTAACAATAGTACATTTGTTAATTATTAAATTATTTTGTTCATTAACTAATACGTGCAAAACTTATGTAAAAGCCCGGCTAATTACTAATTCAAAACTATTGACTTATCGGATTATTTTATACAATAATGATGTCAATGTATTAATTATTCTTTATTCATTATACTCGTATTCTAGTTGGCAATATCTCAATATCAGATTATAATTATGCAACATAAACAAGCTCGAAATATCATCATCATCATCTGCCTAGCCTTTTTTCCAACTATATTGGGGTCGGCTTCCAGTCTTACCGGATTCAGCTAAGTACCAGTGTTTTACATGGAGCGACTGCCTATCTGACCTCCACAACCCAGTAACTGGGTAACAAGGTACCCCTTGGCAAGACTTGTGTCAGATCTCAAGCTTCTGACTACCCGTAACGACTGTCAAAGATCTTCAAATGACAGCTGGGACCAACGGCTTAACGTGCTTTCCGAGGCACGGAGGAAACTCGGTATGTTGAAATGGTCACCCATCCACTGACCGACCTCAAGCTCGAAATATACATGCAAATTTTGATGAAAAATGTCTATACTGTGATTTTTAATTTTGTAGACTAAACTGACAGCTGCCAATGACATTATTTTAAAAAAATGTTGCAAGCATAGACTATACACTTAAAACTGAGGTTGCAAGCGCGGATTATAGTGTTGTAGGTAAAACTCAATTATAAGTGATTCATTGAATCGATGTGACATGACTCCACAATTTAATTTTACTCATTGGTGTAAATCAATATTTTATGAATATAAACGTAATATATTTCAATATAACAGTATCCATACACATAGTACATAAACCTTTATTGTGTTAAATATGAAATCAACAATAAAATAAATGCGGTCGATAAAATGAAGTCTGACATAAATGTGAGTAGAAACTAAATAAGGGCCGCTAGTTTCTTAACAAATGTATTTTTTTGCCGTGAAATAGTTAAATTTTCGATCTACTTCGATCAACTTTCGATCACTCTGGATAGTCAGGATACGACACTATTTTCATGAAACAATAAAGTGACAACCCCCCAAAAGTCCCCAAATATATAAAATATTAAAATATTCATGAGAAGTGTCAAAATATGCAACATCAAATATTAAAACTTAATAATTTTAGTTACCCACTTATTTTTATGAAAAACAACATACATACAATCAGTATTTTTATGAATTATCTTATCTTACTAATACTATAACTGCGAATGCGTTTGTTATTCAATCAAGCCATAATGGCTGTACGGATCTGTATGAAATTTGCCACAGAGATAGATTATAGTCCGGAATAGCACATAGGCTACTCTTATCCCCGTATAATTTTCCCTTGCGATGAGAAAAGACTTTCACGCGTGCGTAGGCGCTGGCAGAAACTGGTTCACATATGAATATCCCAAAAAATATCGGTAACAAATTATTTAGGCATTGTAAGATCGCTCATAACCATTTCATTAGCAGAAAAAGACAGTTCTACGTCAAACTATGCATGAATGGACTAAATATGCAAATTTATATGCAACATGCAAATGCATATAATCCATTCGCTAGAATTATTTACATCAAATCTCTCTCAAACCTGCTAAAAATTAAAAACAGTACATAGTGCATTAACATAAATTACTTAAAAATGTCTAGGCTTTGTTATAATTTAATAAAACTTAACAAACAACACATGACTAGTGATCCAACCCTATGGCTATTATCTGTTATCGATAAAACATAACATCTACATACCTATTTTTTTTACGACATTTGCAAAACGAGAAACGAAACGTGAAAAACGAAACACGAAATGTGAAAAACGAGATTTGAATTCTTTTTCATGACCTTATACAAAAGACACATTAAATTATTTATTAAACGATTATTGAATTTCCCAGAAGAACCTAAATTTAAAAATAAATAATGCCGATAAGCCTGAATTTCGTAATGATAATATAAAGTAGATGTTAAAATTGCAGAATAGAAACGAAAAACAACCCGAAATAACAATTACTAAATATTGTATTCAGTATTTTATTAAATATTATTATTTAAAAAATATCGATACCTTCGTGTTTTATTTATACGTGTCCATGTCCTATACTTTGTGTGTGTGTGTGACTGCGTTCTGATTGGTCTACTCTGGTATCTTGAGGGCCAGTCAAAACGCAAAACCCCCTCCTTATACCCCAGCTAGTTGGTACAATAGCTTCGGGGCGTTAGAACAAGCACTAAGCATATATACTATGGATTGTACCTGTACGGTTGTTGTGACTCGTGATTATATTCTCGTAGTTATATGTTGTGAAGTGTGAAAAAGTTTTGAAATGCAAAGGTAATAACTTACCTATATCAGGTAAGATTCTCTAAATGTTTTTAATTCTATAGCAATAGGTAGCTAAGGCTACAAACCAGTCTTTTGCAGTTAATACAGAAAAAACATGTGGTGTTTTTTCTTTATCATAGCGAAACCAAGTTTTTAATAATTAATTACTTTCTTACCGGTTATACCAAAATACGTTTTCAATGTGACTTATTGTTAGGATGAATTTATTTAATAGTAGTCATTTGCATTTTATCGCTAGTCCCGCTTACTTAGTCTCGTATAAAAATAAAAAAGTCTGAATTCATGTGTTCAAAATGTCCTGCCTGTTTCTTGTTTTAGATTACAACTCCAACCGGAGAAGAATACTTGGTGTATGTGCCAATAAAACTCTGAAAAGGGGCTATTACATTCTACTGGAACCAATACTGAAGGAACTCAAAGTGAGAGCTGAAGTAGTAATAATATTGAACAAAAACTCTATCAAACATAACATAGAAAAAAATGTGTGTCCCAAAGAAATGTATGTGGACGGTGATGATGAACAGTGATGATGAACTATTTATGAACTATAATAGACATTTTGTGATGACTGATCGTGAAAGTGATTATGATTATGATAGTGATACAAACAGTGAAAGTGATGCAGATAGTGATTGTTATCACTATCTTCGTCTCATATATAGAATAATATTCCTTTTCACTACGGTGTGTGTTTTAATACACCAAAATGTATGATGTTTTTTTTTCTCTATATACTTTAGTTTACCCAGCAATGGGGCAACATTGGCTGACCAAAACAGAGGGTACTGTAGATATAATTATGTAAAATTTGCTTTATTCAATAAATTGTAACAATTCATTTGCCATTTTCAAGAAAATTCAATATCAATATTTAGTATTTTCCCATTCCATTGTAGCCACAGAATTAAGTTTTTTGTAAAAGACGTGTAGATTACATTCTTTAATTTAATATTTTCGTTGAATACTTAAAACAAAAAAAATTACTTGTTTTGCTGCCATGGTTATCCAAATAGTTTAAACTTTTCTTTCAAACTGCCATTATCATTCTTTAACATAAAAGTTACAATGAGTATAGATACAATATTGCATTTATGAAGTAGTATTTTATCCTTTTGTATAAACAGTATAATTTAGTACCTCTAAAATAGGTTTTTTTTAAGAAACGGTCAAATTATTTTTGTAGTTTCCGTAATTTAAAGAAAGTGGTTTAAACTCAATTCATGAAAAAATTCGTTAAGGTTCTCAGTTTTGTTTCTGATGTGGTATTTTCTTTTCCTTTATTAAAAAGAACCAGGTTTTGAATAATTTATTACTTTCTCTAAGCAATTTCAATGTAATCTACTTATTATTTACTTGAATTTATTTTTATAGTACGTATATTGTTGAATTATAACATCTTGACACGGCAAGTCCCAATTGCCGTAAGAAAAATTACCACAAAGAAAAGCGTTTGTAAGCCCCAATAATTTTTTTCAGTGTAAAGTATTAAACCAGTTGCTTATTATAATGGCACAAAGTAAAAATCACTTATCTTTTTGTCTTTTTACAATTGCAATCCTTAATCGCGTCCTGCGAAGACAATGATAGTTAAAATCTTTTCAATAATACTCAGAAGGATTTTGCAGGAACTGGCCAATCCATTGTTTTATACAATGAACGGTTTCAGGTACCTGCCCCGGGACCAATACCTATTTAGCCGCACCAGGTAAAAAACCCTTTGAAGTATTTGCCAGTATTTAGAACAATGACACCTTTTGTTTCCCCCTCCACCTGGTAGCACTCGACAGGCTCGGGCACATGGCGCTCAACGGAGCAGAGTTCAGTGTGTCGGTGGCTACCGGGAAGTGAACACGTTTTGAAACTACCACGCGTTCCGTACCTATGTCGTGTTTTGTACGAATTGTGTGAAACTAGTGTGTTTTTGATCATTTGTTTTCAAAAGAACGGTTTTTTTATAAGCAATAATCGATACTTCCCGTGGTATGTACACAGTAGTTCCAATATTATATCCAGTGAGTTATTCCAGAGATGGTTCAATTTTGAACCTACTTCATAAAAAGAAGGTAAGAGTTTATTATCCTTTTCTTTATCTGATCGTTTACATAGTGTTTCACTAATATTCCTTTAATTATGCGTCTATTTATCTAGCCCTGCCTGCGCATTCATTAAAAAATAAAAGATAAAGGACTTACGGCACGATAAGTTCCTTTCGTATTGCCCGATAGATTAATTGTGTCTTCTGTGTTGTATTTATCGTGACATTGCTTGATGGTATTGATATTTCCAGACACAAATCTAATATATATTTTGTAGTTTTCGGTCATATAACGCTACTGTTCACTTGTCCGATCCCTTATAATATATTATGCGTGTGCCTGTGCTGTGTTATTGTTGATGTTAATACATATATTATGTTGTATGCAATTTATCCTATCTAAAGATATTTATAAAAATCGATTTATAAGATGTAAGATGTTAATATTTTTTCTTACTTCTTTGATGATAGGGAGTTCGCGTTATTGTCAGAAACAGAGGAAGGCAAGAAGAAGAAGATGACATCAGGGACAGTCAAGTCGACAAATGGGACGCAAAGGTCTATAAAGTAAAGTGATAACGTGCAAGTGAGAGATATAGTGACGTGCATTAATTATAGAAGTGTGGCAATTCTATTTGTTGTTTTTTGTACTAATTAATTAAGTGATCATCATAAGACATGGTTTGAGTCCGATAACTAGCATTTTGTTTTTATGGCCGTTGAACATAACAATTCTGATATTTGTTAAGTATTGTATGGATGATCTTTTATGGGGAGTCTTGACTTCCATTAGCCCTGCTTTTTGTTTTAGTTATTTGATTAATTTGCTGATTTTGCTTTATTTGCACTATACGCTTCATTCATATCTAAGGTAAAATCTTGTTATATGAAGGTGGAGTAATTATTTTTCTTGCTAAGTAAAATACTCATTAGATAATATCAAAGAAATAATTTTGTCAGTTTTCAATTCGATATAGTTTAACCCTTTCGAAAAGAATAAAAAGTAATCAGTAATTGTACTGAAGAACATTCATTAATTTGTATCATTAACTAATAAGTTCAGCAATTCCCAGGTTTTTATTAAATTGTTATCAAATGTACTTTTGCATCATTTAGGTAACAATTATCACTAATTAACAATTTTGTAAACAAAAATAAAAAAATGTACACACTAATAGTGTTAACGGATGGTCCATTAACACTACGAGTGGGTACTATTTTATTAGTTTGTTAGAAAACGGCAATTAAGATCGGCAACATAACCATAGATACCTAGAAAACTTTGCAATGAATATATTACGCCAATTGCAAGCTAATTAGGTTCAATTAAGTTTTAGATAACGTTCCACTACAGTTGCGTTCAAAACTAATCTTGTTTGGATTGACTAATTGTAAAAGTGTTATTTAATCCGTTTTTCAAAATACATAATTATCATTTAATCGGACTCAAAATGAAAGTGTTAGTAAAAACTTATTTGGAAAGCAGCGAATACTTAGTAAAACTATTTACAGTAAACAAAAGCAAACAAACCAACTCATAATAGTAGTTCACTTGATGTAAAAATTGTATTATACCCTCTTGTCCTTATCACAATTTCACTGGAATCCTTAATCCCATTCTGCGTAATAGACAGTGGTAGTTAAAGACCCTTTCAATAATACTCCGAAGAATTTTGCAGATAAGATCAAATCTATGGTTTCATACAGTGAATGGTATCAGGTACCTGTCCAGGGACTTATCGATTAAACCGCTTCAGGTAAAAACCTTTTGAAGTATTGCCGCCGCTCGTTAAACAATGACACCTTTGGTTTCCCCCTCCACCTGGTAGCGCTCGACAGACTCGGGAACATGGCATTGGCACTTGACGGAGCGGAGTTCAGTGTGACGGTTGCTACCGATCAGTGAAAACTTTTTGAAACTATCACGCGTTCCGTAACTATGTTGGGTTGTGTACGAATTGTGCGAGAATAGGGTAATTTTTATAACTTGTTTACAATTAAACGGTTTTTTTAAGGAGAATTAACAGATACTTCCCGTAGTGCGCATACAGTAGTTCCAATATCACACCGAGAGAGTTTTGCAGAGAGATGGTGCATTTTTTAACCGACTTCATATAAAGAAGGTAAGAGTTTATTATCATTATATTGTACGTTGTATTTCACTAATGTTCCTATAATTTTGCGTCCTTTTTATCAATCCTTTCCAACGCATTCATTAAAAAGTAAAAGATAAAGGACTTAGAGCAGGATGATTTTACCATCACATTTGCCGAGAGATTTGTGTCTTCTGTGTCCTATATATCGTGACATTGCTTGATGTTGTCTATGTTTTTAGTTATAAATCTAAAGTTATTTGTGTAGTTTTCTGTTTTTTATTTTTTCTGTTTGCTATTTGAATTCCCTCAAATGTGATCGGTCGTGCATGTGGGTTGTGTTGTTAATGCTAATTTTACCACCCTTGATTGAACTGGTAGAGAATGTTTAAGGCTTTAAGTGTTATTAAAAAAGTTAATATATTGGGTGTAAATTGCTAATTATTTTTCTTACTTCTTTGACAATTGTAGGTTTCACAAGATGCCAGAAACCGAGGAAGGTGAGAAGAAGAAGATATCATCGCGGATGGGTTCCGGCAAGTCAACAAAGGGGAATCAAAAGTGCATAGTGAAGTGAATTAAGTCACAAGTATTAATCCCGTCTTAATAATAAATAAGAAATTTTACAATGAGAGACATAGTGTATGGCGTTTACTGTGGAAATGTGTCAATTCAATTTATAGGTTTTGGTTTACATGTTTTTGCATAAATAAGTCTCTGACACATTTTAATCCTACAGTAGTACTCCGCAGTCTTTACATCGTTTCTTTTCCTGAGTTAGTTATTGTTTAAATACTTGTCAACTACGGATCCCTAATGGATATCGCTGATGATGCAATTCATACAATTTATACCTTCTTACCACCTTTGCCAAATTATATTTGCAGCGGCCTAATTGGGTGTGCAACCGATTCAGTGCCTGCCACATAGGCCACTGCAGTTCATGACCAAAGGGAATATGCTCCTCGGGCTTAATGAAGGCATGAGGTGGTTAGTATCTAGCTACAGTTTGCTCCTCGGTCGATCCTGGATTGTTGTGTGGTTTGCAGGAAGCTCTTTCGACTTTTTAGTCTATCCCGAGTTGTTGTGGTCGTAGACGGGATATTGGGAATCAGATTCTGTTTGAAAAATTCTTTTAAAATAAATGAGTTAAAAAAAATCTTTGGCTTTTTTTCGATCCTCCGCCTGAAGTCTACTTCATCTACTTGACTTACATTGATTCAGTTGTTGTTATTATTCGTTGTGTTGGCAATATCTTGCATTAGCAAAAACATATATTATTACTTTTTTGTTACGTGCCCTCAACACTAGGGTTAGGTGTTTGACTGTTGGAATGTTTTCCAAACACTTATTTAATTCATTTTTCTTAGTTTTAGCCAAAGTGACGACGAGAAAAATGTGTGCAGTTTCAGGTACATTTCATTTCTTTTGATTTCGAGTTGGAATCCTTTAAGTGATATCTTGCGCTGTGTGTGTGTAATGTTGTTGTGTTCTTTATGCATCAGCATAAAGGTAAAGTGCCAGTTGTTCAGGCAAGATCGAACATATTGGGTGGGTTCTCGTTATGCAGAAGAAGGCGCAAAGACGATGTCATCGAGGACGGCTACAGTCAAGCCAACAAACAGGATTCATAAGTGCATATATAGTGAATTAAAAAAAGTGTCAAGTTTTAACCCTAGCATAAGGGAAGTGAAATTTGACGCTTCGAGATACATGTAACATGCGATAAGTATGGAAGAGTGAAAGTTCTTTTTATTATTTTAGTTTACATTTTTACAAAAGTAAGTCGCCGATATATTTTATTACTACCTTAGTGCTGTTGTTTTTAGGGTTCCGTACCCGAACGATCCAAACAGAGCTTTATGGCTGTCACTCACGTGTCCGTCTGTCGTCTGTTACAAAATTTGGAAACGAAGAATTTTTTAACTTTCCATTGACCTACGAACTTGAAATTTGGTGATAATGTTTTTTATCTATATCTATACCAATATTATAAAGAGGAAAGATTTTTTTGTTTGTTTGTTTGTACCAAATATGCTCCGAAACTACTGGACCGATTTAAAAAAATCTTTCTCCAATAAAAAGCTACATTATTTCTGAGTGACATAGGCTATTTTTTATTCCCGAAAACGGGTCCTGTGGGGTGGTCCACGGGAGCGAAGCCGCGGGCAACAGCTAGTTACGTATAATTTCCTAACAAGTACCACTACATTGAAAAAAGCTTTTTAACAAAAAATCACACTGACTTCCAGAACAAAAAACTACAAAGCAAAAAAATGTCTTTTGTACCCATTGTTTTCCGTTTTTCGACACCGACTTCGGAAAAGAAAGTTATTTTTTGCTTTGTAGTTTTTTGTTCTAGAAGTCGGTTTGATTTTTTGTTAAAACGTTTTTTATTTTTCTCTTTTTAGTTTTGGTAGGTACCTCCAATTAACATGACAATAATTTATAGGCAAAGAACATCTCATGACGATACCATTAAGCACAAACACGACTAGGATACATTGTTTTATTTCAGAGTTCCAGTGCCTACCTTCTGGCTTCATCATCAGATCAGTTCGATGGTGCCATTTTTATCAGTACCATTTATTTATAAGTATTTGCTTCATTACAGTCAGTTATCTATTCCAGATATCTTTTGCCCGTGATATACTTAGCATTTAGGAGTTCCAGTGGCCATCTGTGGTCTTCTTCATCCGTTCCACTTCACCAATTGATACTTTCTGAGTGCAAATTGCTTTGTTAATGAAAATACCAAAATCGCTTTATGTATGCCTATAATATTTGAGGAGTTACCTCGATTTCTCTAGGATCCCATCATCAGATCCTGACTTGATGACTATGGGACCAACAAGGCAGTATACTCTTTCAAACAAAAGAAGAATTTTTGAAATCGGTCCAGGTTTCTTTGAGTGATCGGAGAACATACATAAAAAAAACCAACGAATTGAGAACCGCCTCCTTTTTTTGAAGTTGGTCAATAAATCACATTTTTCTTTCGTGCAGAATCCTACGAGTTGTAAGACGAGTGTGTGTTGCTAGTGATGATCTATGGCTATCGTCACAGTTTCCTTTTGCGATGGCTCTGAGACGTGGTCACTCAAAATTGGCCTCATCAGAAAGCTAACAGTCACTGTAAGGGTAATGGAGATGGCTATCGTCAGAGTTTCCTTTTGTGATCGAATCAGAAATGTAGAGATCTGCAAGAAACCAGGGTTGTGTTAGTGGGCAGGGCACATTGCTCGCAGAATGGATGGCAGATGGGGCAGAAATATCTGGAGCGGCAACCGCGAATCGGCAGACGTTGCGTTGGACGTGGACCGATGACCTGGTGAAGGTTTCTACTGGATACGACGACGGAACCAGTCTTTGTGGCAACACTTGTCTAAATCCAGCCATGCACTCTTTGGGCTGATATAATGAAGATTCTGTTTTCTAATGTATAACGATTTGGCTTTGGAGACGGTAAAACTGTTCTGAATGGTCAGGTATGTATTGATTTAAATAATGTATTTGTTTTAATATTATTATATATTTGGTTCAAAAAGAGTTCAATAACACTTTTAAGAAGAAAACTAAAACTATATGCCCTAAGATTTTATTCATTGACTGGGCGACTACAGGACTTAGAAAAAGTAGGGAAAGACTTTACGAGCTATATGGCCTTAAGCCTTGTATTAAAACTGAAACGTTTAATAAGTATGTTGCTACTTACTCAAGAATTTTTAAAAATACTTGCAATGCAGCTAAGGCCTTGTACATTAGCAATAAGGTTAAATTTGCAGAAAATAAAATCAAGACTGTTTGGAAAATTATAAACAATGAAACGAATAGGAATAAAAAAAAATACTGATTACACGATTGAGACCACACACGGACTTATTAGAGATAACAAAAAAGTTGCGCAAGAATTTGTAAATTTCTTTACCAACATCCCAATTAAAACTACGGAAACCTTTAATTCTTCGCCCTCTCTTGCTTTCGGATTGTTAAACGCGAACGTTTCAGCCTGCCCGAATGTATTTAACTTTTCACATATAAACCCCACAACAGTAATAAAAGCTTTTAAGCAAATCAAGATCAAGCCGACTGAAGATCTGTGGGGAATGTCCATCAAAGCTTGTACCTCCATTATTCAGACTATAGCGCCGTACTTGGCTTTGATTTTCAATTTGTGTGTAGATCAAGGAGTCTTTCCGGATCTAATGAAATATAGTAAGGTTATACCACTTTTTAAATCCGGGGACAGTAAATACACAAATAATTATAGACCAGTATCCGTGTTGCCGGTATTCAGCAAGGTTTTTGAGAAGATAATGCTAAATCAAATGCTCATTCATTTTAATACGAATAACATCTTGCACGATAAACAGTATGGTTTCACCAGAGGACGTTGTACAACTGACGCTGGTGTCACCCTATTAAAACACATCTTTAATGCGTGGGAAGAGTCGCAGGATGCCATAGGTATCTTCTGCGACCTGTCGAAGGCGTTTGATTTCGTTAATCATGAAACGTTACTTCTGAAACTTGAGCATTACGGGCTAGGTCAGTCAGCGTTAAGTTTGGTTAAATCTTATTTGAATGATAGACAGCAATTAGTTCAAATAAACGGTGTGAATTCGTCCGGGTTAAACGTGAAAATGGGGGTACCCCAGGGCTCAATTTTAGGTCCTTTCTTATTCTTAGTATACATAAACGATTTACCCCGTTTATTGGAAAACAAACTAAACATGGTGTTATTTGCTGACGATACATCTTTAATTTTTAAAATAAATAGACGTACTTGTCAGGTTCACGACGTAAATAACGCGCTACGGCAGGTTCAGGATTGGATCACAGCCAGACAGTTTTAAATGGTAAAAAAACCAAGTGCGTAAAATTTTCATTGCCGAATGTCAAAAGTACTGATTGTGACATTATGTTAAACAAGGAGAAGCTAGAATTCGTCGATAAAACGGTTTTCTTGGGGATCACGCTGGACTCAAGGTTGCAATGGGGTCCTTATTTGGTATCCCTTGCAGGGCGGCTGAGTTCGGCGGCTTATGCTCTTTGAAAGATTCGTCGGTTGACGGATGTGGATACCGCGAGACTGGTATATTTTAGTTATTTTCATAGTATAATGTCTTACGGTATCTTACTATGGGAAAGGGCTGCAGACATTGAGTCAATTTTTATTCTGCAAAAACGAGCCATCAGAGCAATATATAATCTTCGCCGGCGCGATTCTCTAAGGGAACTGTTTAAGGACATTAACATCATGACGGTTCCTTGTCAATATATTTATGAAAACATCATGTACGTGAGAAAGAATTTACATCTTTTTAGTAAAAACGGCGACAGACATAATTACGTTACTAGAAATAGGGACCAATTAGTTCAACCAGGTTTCAGACTGGCAAAAGTAGCTTCATCTTTCATGGGGTACTGAACAAAATGTTACAATAAAATTCCTCCCCACATTCTTGAGCTGAACGAGACGAAATTTAAAACTTGTATAAAACGCACACTATGCAGGCTGGCATATTATAAGTTGGGGGATTACATCACTGATAAAAATGCTTGGCTAAATGCTATTCCTGCTCAACATCCACTAGGGCGCAAAAAGAAGTGATATGCAGAACATTATTGTTTTGAAGTATTGTTGGAACTGCTGTAGACTGAATGAATATATATTTGTATTGTATAAACTCAATTGCCTTAGTATTGTATAACTGCACGGCACGTGTGTGAGTACTATGTACCCAACTGTAAATCTAACATTTACTGTACCTGTGTGTCGTTCGTTGACTTGTGTGTGCCCTGGCAGTTGAGTGTGTCATGCTCTCTCAAATGTCTCTCTGATGGTGGCGCGTGTGTTGGATCATCCGGTTCCCTTCATGATGGTTGAGCTGGGTGGCCATTCATGCGTCATGTTCGTGAACGGACGCCGTCAGTTGGGATTGGTCATAACTTAACTGCTTCGGATGTTAATGCTTTTCTAGCATCTATTATATAACTGCACAGTACATGTGTGAGTACTTTAATTACTTTATGCCTGTACGTAGTTTGTGTGTAGTGCTATTCTGGGTGCATTGTCCTCACAAATATGAATTTATTAATGTATGTACTTATGTAACTAAATATTGTAAAAAAACATTTTCTTTAAAAGAGTAAGTATGAAGTTTCTTCTGCATTCTTCTCCATAACAAGCTACTTTTCGAATGCACGGTAGAATCAACTTTTATAACTTGTAAATTTTAATGTACCTAACGTTCAAAAGTGCCGCTTGGTGGCCTACTTGAAATAAAATATCTTTGTCTTTGATTAATTGTTTTTCGTTTTTACTGTTAACTGTTTATAAATAAACACTGGTACTTAGCTGAATCCGGTAAGACTGGAAGCCGACCCCAATATAGTTGGGAAAAGGCTAGGCAGATGATGATTGTTAACTGTTTAATGGTTTTTCGGTAGGACAGTGGATTCGGAATATATTTGGTGCTCTTGATTGTTCACTAATGTGATAACGCATTTTCACGTTCACGTTTTCACAAACTAATAGTAATGCAGGTCTCTTGTTTATTATTTTATGGTTTTATTGTTTTTAACTGTATAACAGTTTTCATGTGTATTGTTGTACGGTTTTGCTTTAAGATGACATTTTCTGTACAACGGTCTTACAGCTTAATGGTTTGGCTTCGGACTCATTTACACAGTTCTGAACGGCCAGCTATGTATTGATTTAAATATTATTTTTATCGCTCTTTATTGATGAAAATGCGATTATACATATGCATATTGTTTTAAGGTTTTCCTGTTTTACTCCTTTACTGTAAAATGGTTTTACATTATGAATTAAGACAAAACGATAGATCACGTTAGTGCTATATTTCATATTGGATCAACGTCATTATGCATTAACGGTTTCGCTTTTTTATGGATTTACCATATTGCGGTTTTCATCTTTATTATTTTACGTTTTTTTTTTTCAAATTATCTTACAGTTTAGCTTCGGCCACGGCAAGACAGCTTTGAATGGTCGGGTATGTATTTATTTAAATGTATATGTTGCTCTTTATTGATGAAAGTACAATTTAACATAGTTATGTTATATGTATAGCATAGTTATGCATATTGTTTTAAGGCTTTTCTTTCATACTCTTTTACTGTAAAATGGTTTTACAGTTTGACTTAAGACAGAACGATAGATCACGTTACTGCAATATTTAATATTGGATCAACGTCATTATGCATTAACGGTTTCGCGTTCTCTTGGATTTACTTTATTATGATTTCAATCTTTATTATTTTACGGTTTTACTTCCTTTTCAGTCAAATAGTCTTTCAGTTAAGCTTTGGACACGGCAAGACAGTTTTATATGGTCAGGTATGTATTGGTTTAAATATAATGATGCTTTTTGAAATAGAATAAACGTGAATTAACGATGTTGCAGATTTCAAGTTTATTATTTTACGGGTATTATGTTTATTCTGTCTGACGGTTTGGTTTTGGAAACGGCAAGACAAATCTGAATGGTCGGGTAAACTGGATTTGAACACGGCATGAAAGGTCTGACTGATCAGGTATGTACTGATTTAAATATTTTTGTTGCTCTTTATTAATGTTTCAACGCGATGACGCATTTACACGTTCGTGTTTTTTTGGTATTGCTGATTATATATTTATTATTGTACGATTCTACTGTTATGATTACTGTTTTTTTCTGTATAACCGTCTTCCAGTTTGTTTCTGGACTCAGCTAGATAGTTCTGAACTGTCAGGTATGTATTAATTTCAATATATTTGATGCTTACTTATGAATTTATGTTTTTTTTGTTAATTGTTTTACGTTTTTATTGTTAAGTGTTTAATTGTTTAACGGTTGGACTTAGGACTCGGAATATATTCACTACTAATATACTCACTTCATACAGACGTTCCCTATATAAACAGTGCGAGCAATGTACGTCTATATAGCCCATTTTTTTTTGTTTTTGTATTGTTCTAGATAAAGGTCTACTAGACACACTTTTTATTTTTACTTTGTCTCAAATATTCATTGTATCAATGTCATGCATACCTGTTATTTGCATGGTTACTGCAATGCCGATTTTATATCTTATTTTATTTGAGTGGTAAGTGACAGTACTGTTGGTGTGCTTATTATAAAAAAATAAAAAAATATTTGAGGTTCTTGATTGTTTAATTATGTGATTGCGCATTTTCACTTTCACGTTTTCACAAAATAATAGCAATGCAGGTCTCTTATTTATTATTTTACGATTTTACTTTTATTTCATACAAATCGACTTTCAGTTTAGCTTTGGACATGGCAAGACAGTCTTCAATGGTCAGGTATGTATTGATTTAAATGTAATGATGCTTTTGGAAATAGAATTAACGTGATTATGGAATTTTGCGATCGCGTTTTGACGAGTTACTGATATAGCGGTTTTCACGTTTATTAGTTTACGGGTATTATGTTAATTCTGTTTGACGGTTTGGTTTTGGAAACAAAAAGACAAATCTGAATGATCGGGTATGTATTGATTCAAATGTATTTGTTGCTCTTTATTGATATATTAACGATTTTGCAGATTTCATTTTACAGTTTTAATTATTAACTGTATAACGGTTTCACGTTTTTACTCAGGAATCAGATAGATAGATCCAGGTAAATATCGATCAAAATATATTTTATAGTCTTTATTAATGTTTAACACGATTACGCATTTCCGTGTTCACGTTTTTGTGTAGTTTAAGGTTTAACTGGTTTTCTGTATAACAATCTTACGGTTTGGATTTGAGCATGGCATGAAAGGTCTGACTGATCAGGTATGTACTGATTTAAATATATTTGTTGCTCTTTATTAATGTTTCAACGCGATGACGCATTGACACGTTCGTGTTTTATGGTATTGCTGATTACATATTTACTATTGTACAATTCTACTGTTTTCTTTCTGTATAACCGTCTTCCAGTTTGTTTCTGGACTCGGCAAGATAGTTCTGAACTGTCAGGTATGTATTAATTTCAATATATTTGTTGCTCTTTACTTATGAATTTATGTTTTTTTTTGTTAATTATTTTACGTTTTTATTGTTAACTGTTTAATTGTTTTACGGTTGGAATTAGGACTCGGAATATATTTGAGGTCTTTGATTGTTTAATTATGTGATAACGCATTTTCACTTTCACGTTTTCACATTATAATAGTAATGCAGGTCTCTTGTTTATTATTTTACGGTTTTACTTTTATTTCAAACAAATTGACTTAAACTTTTGCTTTGGACACGGCAAGACAGTTTTGAATGGTCAGGTATGTATTGATTTAAATGTAATGATGCTTTTGGAAATAGAATTAACGTGATTATGGAATTTCACGATCGCGTTTTGACGAGTTACTGATATTGCGGTTTTCACGTGTATTATTTTACGGGTATTATGTTTATTCTGTTTGACGGTTTGGTTTTGGAAACAGCAAGACAAATCTGAATGGTCGGATATGTATTGATTTAAATAAATTTGTTGCTCTTTATTGATATATTGACGATTTTGCAGTTTTCATTTTACAGTTTTACTTATTAACTGTATAGCGGATTCACGTTTTTACTCAGGAATCAGATAGATAGATCCGATCGGTCAGGTAAGTATCGACCAAAATATATTTTATAGTCTTTATTAATGTTTTAACGCGATTACGCATTTCTGTGTTCACGTTTTTGTGAAGTTTACGGTTTTCTGTATAACAGTCTTACGGTTTGGATTTGAACAAGGCATGAAAGGTCTGACTGATCAGGTATATACTGATATAAATATATTTGTTGCTCTTTATTAATGTTTCAAGCGATGACGCATTTACACGTTCTTGTTTTTATGGTATTGCTGATTACATATTTATTATTGTACGATTCTAGTGTTATACTGTTTGTTTTCTGTATAACCGTCTTCCAGTTTGTTTCTGTACTCGGCAATATAGTTCTGAACTGTCATGTATGTATTAATTTCAATTTATTTGTTGCTCTTTACTGATGAATTTATTATTTTACTGTTAATTGTTTAACGTTTATATTGTTGACTGTTTAAAAGTTTTACGGTTGGACTTAGGACTCGGAATATATTTGAGGTTCTTTATTGTTTAAGTATGTGATAACGCATTTTAACTTTCATGTTTTCACAAAATAATAGTAATGCAAATCTCTTATTTATTATTTAACGGTTTTACTTTTTTTCAGTCAAATTGACTATAACTTTAGCTTTGGACATGGCAAGACTGTTTTGAATGTTCAGGTATGTATTGATTTAAATGTAATGATGCTTTTGGAAATAGAATTAACGTGATTTTAGAATTTTGCGCTCGCAATTTGACGAGTTACTGATATTGCGGTTTTCACGTTTATTATTTTACGGGTATTATGTTTATTCTGTTTGACGGTTTGGTTTTGGAAACAGCAAGACAAATCTGAATGGTCGGATATGTATTGATTTAAATATATTTGTTGCTCTTTATTGATATATTGACGATTTTGCAGTTTTCATTTTACAGTTTTACTTATTAACTGTATAACGGTTTCACGTTTTTACTCAGGAATCAGATAGATAGATCCGATCGGTCAGGTAAGTATCGACCAAAATATATTTTATAGTCTTTATTAATGTTTTAACGCGATTACGCATTTCTGTGTTCAAGTTTTTGTGAAGTTTACGGTTTTCTGTATAACAGTCTTACGGTTTGGATTTGAACAAGGCATGAAAGGTCTGACTGATCAGGTATATACTGATATAAATATATTTGTTGCTCTTTATTAATGTTTCAAGCGATGACGCATTGACACGTTCTTGTTTTTATGGTATTGCTGATTACATATTTATTATTGTACGATTCTACTGTTATACTTACTTTTTTTTTAGTATAACCGTCTTCCAGTTTGTTTCTGGACTCGGCAAGATAGTTCTGAACTGTCAGGTATGTATTAATTTCAATATATTTGTTGCTCTTTACTCATGAATTTATGTTTTTAATGTTAATTGATTTACGTTTTTATTGTTAACTGTTTGATTGTTTGACGGTTGGACTTAAGACTCGGAATATATTTGAGGTTCTTGATTGTTTTATTATGTGATAACGCATTTTAACTTTCATGTTTTCACAAAATAATAGTAATGCAGGTCTCTTGTTTATTATTTTACGGTTTTACTTTTTTTTCAGTCAAATTGACTTTAACTTTAGCTTTGTACACGGCAAGACACTTTTGAATGGTCAGGTATGTATTGATTTAAATGTAATGATGCTTTTGGAAATAGAATTAACGTGATTATGGAATTTCACGATCGCGTTTTGACGAGTTACTGATATTGCGGTTTTCACGTGTATTATTTTACGGGTATTATGTTTATTCTGTTTGACGGTTTGGTTTTGGAAACAGCAAGACAAATCTGAATGGTCGGATATGTATTGATTTAAATAAATTTGTTGCTCTTTATTGATATATTGACGATTTTGCAGTTTTCATTTTACAGTTTTACTTATTAACTGTATAGCGGATTCACGTTTTTACTCAGGAATCAGATAGATAGATCCGATCGGTCAGGTAAGTATCGACCAAAATATATTTTATAGTCTTTATTAATGTTTTAACGCGATTACGCATTTCTGTGTTCACGTTTTTGTGAAGTTTACGGTTTTCTGTATAACAGTCTTACGGTTTGGATTTGAACAAGGCATGAAAGGTCTGACTGATCAGGTATATACTGATATAAATATATTTGTTGCTCTTTATTAATGTTTCAAGCGATGACGCATTTACACGTTCTTGTTTTTATGGTATTGATGATTCCATATTTATTATTGTACGATTCTACTGTTATATGGTTTGTTTTCTGTATAACCGTCTTCCAGTTTGTTTCTGTACTCGGCAATATAGTTCTGAACTGTCATGTATGTATTAATTTCAATTTATTTGTTGCTCTTTACTGATGAATTTATTATTTTACTGTTAAGTGTTTAACGTTTATATTGTTAACTGTTTAAAAGTTTTACGGTTTGTCTTTTGACTCGGAATATATTTGAGGTTTTTGATGGTTTAAGCATGTGATAACGCATTTTTACTTTCATGTTTTCACAAAATAATAGTAATGCAAATCTCTTGTTTATTATTTAACGGTTTTACTTTTTTTCAGTCAAATTGACTTTAACTTTAGCTTTGGACACGACAAGACAGTTCTGAATGTTCAGGTATTAAAATGTAATGATGCCTTTGGAAATAGAATTAACGTGATTATAGAATTTCGCGCACGCAATTTGACGAGTTACTGATATTGCGGTTTTCACGTTTATTACTTTACGGGTATTATGTTTATTCTGTTTGACGGTTTGGTTTTGGAAACAGCAAGACTAATCTGAATGGTCGGGTATGTATTGATTCATATATATTTGTTGCTTTTTTTTATATATATTAACGATTTTGCAGTTCATTTTACAGTTTTACTTATTAACTGTATAACGGTTTCACGTTTTTACTCAGGATTCAGATAGATAGATCCGATCGGTCAGGTAAGTATCGATCAAAATATATTTTATAGTCTTGATTAATGTTTTGACTCGATTACGCATTTCCGTGTTCACGTTTTTGTGAAGTTAAAGGTTTAACTGGTTTTCTGTATAACAATCTTACGGTTTGGATTTGAACATGGCATGTAAGGTCTGACTGATCAGGTATGTACTGATTTAAATGTATTTGTTGCTCTTTATTAATGTTTCAACGCGATGACGCATTTACACGTTCTTGTTTTTATGGTATTGCTGATTACATATTTATTATTGTACGATTCTACTGTTATATTGTTTGTTTTCTGTATAACCGTCTTCCAGTTTGTTTCTGTACTCGGCAATATAGTTCTGAACTGTCATGTATGTATTAATTTCAATTTATTTGTTGCTCTTTACTGATGAATTTATAATTTTACTGTTAATTGTTTAACGTTTACATTGTTAACTGTTTAAAAGTTTTACGGTTTGTCTTTGGACTCGGCATATATTTGAGGTTTTTGATTGTTTAAGTATGTGATAACGCATTTTTACTTTCATGTTTTCACAAAATAATAGTAATGCAAATCTCTTGTTTATTATTTAACGGTTTTACTTTTTTCCAGTCAAATTGACTTTAAATTTAGCTTTGGACACGGCAAGACAGTTTTGAATGTTCAGGTATGTATTGATTTAAATGTAATGATGCCTTTGGAAATAGAATTAACGTGAATATAGAATTTCGCGCACGCAATTTGACGAGTTACTGATATTGCGGTTTTCACGTTTATTATTTTCCGGGTATTATGATTAATCTGTTTGACGGTTTGGTTTTGGAAACAGCAAGACAAATCTGAATGGTCGGGTATGTATTGATTTATATATATTTGTTGCTTTTTTTATATATTAACGATTTTGCAGTTCATTTTACAGTTTTACTTATTAACTTTATAACGGTTTCACGTTTTTACTCAGGATTCAGATAGATAGATCCGATCGGTCAGGTAAGTATCGATCAAAATATATTTTATAGTCTTGATTAATGTTTTGACTCGATTACGCATTTCCGTGTTCACGTTTTTGTGAAGTTAAAGGTTTAACTGGTTTTCTGTATAACAATCTTACGGTTTGGATTTGAACATGGCATGAAAGGTCTGACTGATCAGGTAAGTACTGATTTAAATATATTTGTTGCTCTTTATTAGTGTTTCAACGCGATGATGCATTTACACGTTCGTGTTTTTATGGTATTGCTGATTATATATTTATTATCGTACGATGCTACTGTTATATTTACTGTTTTTTTCTGTATAAACGTCTCCCAGTTTGTTTCTGGACTCGGCAAGATAGTTCTGAACTGTCAGGTATGTATTAATTTCAATATATTTGTTGCTCTTTACTTATGAATTTATGTTTTTTTTGTTAATTATTTTACGTTTTTATTGTTAACTGTTTAATTGTTTTACGGTTGGAATTAGGGCTCGGAATATATTTGAGGTCTTTGATTGTTTAATTATGTGATAACGCATTTTCACTTTCACGTTTTCACATTATAATAGTAATGCAGGTCTCTTGTTTATTATTTTACGGTTTTACTTTTATTTCAAACAAATTGACTTAAACTTTTGCTTTGGACACGGCAAGACAGTTTTGAATGGTCAGGTATGTATTGATTTAAATGTAATGATGCTTTTGGAAATAGAATTAACGTGATTTTGGAATTTCGCGATCGCGTTTTGACGAGTTACTGATATTGCGGCTTTTAAAGTTTATTATTTCACGGGTATTATGTTTTTTCTGTTTGAAGGTTTCGTTTTGGAAACAGCAAGACAAATATGAATGGTCGGATATGTATTGATTTAAATATATTTGTTGCTCTTTATTGATATATTAACGATTTTGCAGTTTTCATTTTACAGTTTTACTTATTAACTGTATAACGGTTTCACGTTTTTACTCAGTTATCAGATAGATAGATCCGATCGGTCAGGTAAGTATCGACCAAAATATATTTTATAGTCTTTATTAATGTTTTAACGCGATTACGCATTTCCGTGTTCACGTTTTTGTGAAGTTTACGGTTTTCTGTAAAACAGTCTTACGGTTTGGATTTGAACACGGCATGAAAAGTCTGACTGATCAGGTATGTACTGATATAAATATATTTGTTGCTCTTTATTAATGTTTCAACGCGATGACGCATTTACACGTTCTTGTTTTTATGGTATTGCTGATTACATATTTATTATTGTACGATTCTACTGTTATACTGTTTGTTTTCTGTATAACCGTCTTCCAGTTTGTTTCTGTACTCGGCAATATAGTTCTGAACTGTCATGTATGTATTAATTTCAATTTATTTGTTGCTCTTTACTGATGAATTTATTATTTTACTGTTAATTATTTAACGTTTATATTGTTGACTGTTTAAAAGTTTTACGGTTGGACTTAGGAATCGGAATATATTTGAGGTTCTTTATTGTTTAAGTATGTGATAACGCATTTTTACTTTCATGTTTTCACAAAATAATAGTAATGCAAATCTCTTATTTATTATTTAACGGTTTTACTTTTTTTCAGTCAAATTGACTATAACTTTAGCTTTGGACATGGCAAGACTGTTTTGAATGTTCAGGTATGTATTGATTTAAATGTAATGATGCCTTTGGAAATAGAATTAACGTGATTTTAGAATTTTGCGCTCGCAATTTGACGAGTTACTGATATTGCAGTTTTCACGTTTATTATTTTACGGGTATTATGTTTATTCTGTTTGACGGTTTGGTTTTGGAAACAGCAAGACAAATCTGAATGGTCGGATATGTATTGATTTAAATAAATTTGTTGCTCTTTATTGATATATTGACGATTTTGCAGTTTTCATTTTACAGTTTTACTTATTAACTGTATAACGGATTCACGTTTTTACTCAGGAATCAGATAGATAGATCCGATCGGTCAGGTAAGTATCGACCAAAATATATTTTATAGTCTTTATTAATGTTTTAACGCGATTACGCATTTCTGTGTTCACGTTTTTGTGAAGTTTACGGTTTTCTGTATAACAGTCTTACGGTTTGGATTTGAACAAGGCATGAAAGGTCTGACTGATCAGGTATATACTGATATAAATATATTTGTTGCTCTTTATTAATGTTTCAAGCGATGACGCATTTACACGTTCTTGTTTTTATGGTATTGCTGATTACATATTTATTATTGTACGATTCTAGTGTTATACTGTTTTTTTTCTGTATAACCGTCTTCCAGTTTGTTTCTGTTCTCGGCAATATAGTTCTGAACTGTCATGTATGTATTAATTTCAATTTATTTGTTGCTCTTTACTGATGAATTTATTATTTTACTGTTAATTGTTTAACGTTTATATTGTTGACTGTTTAAAAGTTTTACGGTTGGACTTAGGACTCGGAATATATTTGAGGTTCTTTATTGTTTAAGTATGTGATAACGCATTTTAACTTTCATGTTTTCACAAAATAATAGTAATGCAAATCTCTTATTTATTATTTAACGGTTTTACTTTTTTTCAGTCAAATTGACTATAACTTTAGCTTTGGACATGGCAAGACTGTTTTGAATGTTCAGGTATGTATTGATTTAAATGTAATGATGCCTTTGGAAATAGAATTAACGTGATTTTAGAATTTTGCGATCGCGTTTTGACGAGTTACTGATATTGCGGTTTTCACGTTTATTAGTTTACGGGTATTATGTAAATTCTGTTTGACGGTTTGGTTTTGGAAACAAAAAGACAAATCTGAATGATCGGGTATGTATTGATTCAAATGTATTTGTTGCTCTTTATTGATATATTAACGATTTTGCAGATTTCATTTTACAGTTTTACTTATTAACTGTATAACGGTTTCACGTTTTTACTCAGGAATCAGATAGATAGATCCGATCGGTCAGGTAAATATCGATCAAAATATATTTTATAGTCTTTATTAATGTTTAACACGATTACGCATTTCCGTGTTCACGTTTTTGTGTAGTTTAAGGTTTAACTGGTTTTCTGTATAACAATCTTACGGTTTGGATTTGAGCATGGCATGAAAGGTCTGACTGATCAGGTATGTACTGATTTAAATATATTTGTTGCTCTTTATTAATGTTTCAACGCGATGACGCATTGACACGTTCGTATTTTATGGTATTGCTGATTATATATTTACTATTGTACAATTCTACTGTTTTCTTTCTGTATAACCGTCTTCCAGTTTGTTTCTGGACTCGGCAAGATAGTTCTGAACTGTCAGGTATGTATTAATTTCAATATATTTGTTGCTCTTTACTTATGAATTTATGTTTTTTTTTGTTAATTATTTTACGTTTTTATTGTTAACTGTTTAATTGTTTTACGGTTGGACTTAGGACTCAGAATATATTTGAGTTTCTTGATTGTTTAATTATGTGATAACGCATTTTCACTTTCACCTTTTCACAAAATAATAGTAATGCATTTTACGGTTTTACTTTTATTTCATACAAATCGACTTTCAGTTTAGCTTTGGACACGGCAAGACAGTTTTGAATGGTCAGGTATGTATTGATTTAAATGTAATGATGCTTTTGGAAATAGAATTAACGTGATTTTGGAATTTCGCGATCGCGTTTTGACGAGTTACTGATATTGCGGCTTTTAAAGTTTATTATTTCACGGGTATTATGTTTTTTCTGTTTGAAGGTTTCGTTTTGGAAACAGCAAGACAAATATGAATGGTCGGATATGTATTGATTTAAATATATTTGTTTTCTTTATTGATATATTAACGATATTTCAGTTTTCATTTTACAGTTTTACTTATTAACTGTATAACTGTTTCACGTTTTTACTCAGGAATCAGATAGATAGATCCGATCGGTCAGGTAAGTATCGACCAAAATATATTTTATAGTCTTTATTAATGTTTTAACGCAATTACGCATTTCCCTGTTCACGTTTTTGTGAAGTTAAAGGTTTAACTGGTTTTCTGTATAAATAACAATCTTACGGTTTGGATTTGAACATGGCATGAAAGGTCTGACTGATCAGGTATGTACTGATTTAAATATATTTATTGCTTTTATTAATGTTTCAACGCGATGACGCATTTACACGTTCGTGTTTTTTTGGTATTGCTGATTATATATTTATTATTGTACGATTCTACTGTTATATTTACTGTTTTTTTCTGTATAAACGTCTTCCAGTTTGTTTCTGGACTCGGCAAGATAGTTCTGAACTGTCAAGTATGTATTAATTTCAATATATTTGTTGCTCTTTACTTATGAATTTCTGTTTTTTTTTGTTAATTATTTTACGTTTTTATTGTTAACTGTTTAATTGTTTTACGGTTGGACTTCGACTCGGAATATATTTGAGTTTCTTGATTGTTTAATTATGTGATAACGCATTTTCACTTTCACGTTTACACATTATAATAGTAATGCAGGTCTCTTGTTTATTATTTTACGGTTTTACTTTTTTTCAAAAAAATTGACTTTAACTTTAGCTTTGGACACGGCAAGACAGTTTTGAATGGTCAGGTATGTATTGATTTAAATGTAATGATGCTTTTGGAAATAGAATTAACGTGATTATGGAATTTCACGATCGCGTTTTGACGAGTTACTGATATTGCGGTTTTCACGTTTATTATTTTACGGGTATTATGTTTATTCTGTTTGACGGTTTGGTTTTGGAAACAGCAAGAAAAATCTGAATGGTCGGGTATGTATTGATTTAAATATATTTGTTGCTCTTTATTGATATATTAACGATTTTGCAGTTTTCATTTTACAGTTTTACTTATTAACTGTGTAACGGTTTCACGTTTTTACTCAGGAATCAGATAGATAGATCCGATCGGTCAGGTAAGTATCGACCAAAATATATTTTATAGTCTTTATTAATGTTTTAACGCGATTACGCATTTCCGTGCTCACGTTTTTGTGAAGTTTACGGTTTTCTGTAAAACAGTCTTACGGTTTGGATTTGAACACGGCATGAAAAGTCTGACTGATCAGGTATGTACTGATATAAATATATTTGTTGCTCTTTATTAATGTTTCAACGCGATGACGCATTTACACGTTCTTGTTTTTATGGTATTGCTGATTACATATTTATTATTGTACGATTCTACTGTTATACTGTTTGTTTTCTGTATAACCGTCTTCCAGTTTGTTTCTGTACTCGGCAATATAGTTCTGAACTGTCATGTATGTATTAATTTCAATTTATTTGTTGCTCTTTACTGATGAATTTATTATTTTACTGTTAATTATTTAACGTTTATATTGTTGACTGTTTAAAAGTTTTACGGTTTGTCTTTGGACTCGGAATATATTTGAGGTTTTTGATTGTTTGAGTATGTGATAACGCATTTTAACTTTCACGTTTTCACAAAATAATAGTAATGCAAATCTCTTATTTATTATTTAACGGTTTTACTTTTTTTCAGTCAAATTGACTATAACTTTAGCTTTGGACACGGCAAGACAGTTTTGAACGTTCAGGTATGTATTGATTTAAATGTAATGATGCTTTTGGAAATAGAATTAACGTGATAATGTTATTTCGCGATCGTGTTTTGACGAGTTACTGATATTGCGGTTTTCACGTTTATTATTTTACGGCTATTATTTTTATTCTGTTTGACGGTTTGGTTTTGGAAACAGCAAGAAAAATCTGAATGGTCGGGTATGTATTGATTTAAATATATTTGTTGCTCTTTATTGATATATTAACGATTTTGCAGTTTTCATTTTACAGTTTTACTTATTAACTGTATAACGGTTTCACGTTTTTACTCAGGAATCAGATAGATAGATCCGATCGGTCAGGTAAGTATCGACCAAAATATATTTTATAGTCTTTATTAATGTTTTAACGCGATTACGCATTTCCGTGTTCACGTTTTTGTGAAGTTTACGGTTTTCTGTATAACAGTCTTACGGTTTGTATTTGAACACGGCATGAAAGGTCTGACTGATCAGGTATGTACTGATATAAAAATATTTGTTGCTCTTTATTAATGTTTCAACGCGATGACGCATTTACACGTTCTTGTTTTTATGGTATTGATGATTCCATATTTATTATTGTACGATTCTACTGTTATACTGTTTGTTTTCTGTATAACCGTCTTCCAGTTTGTTTCTGTACTCGGCAATATAGTTCTGAACTGTCATGTATGTATTAATTTCAATTTATTTGTTGCTCTTTACTGATGAATTTATTATTTTACTGTTAATTGTTTAACGTTTATATTGTTGACTGTTTAAAAGTTTTACGGTTGGACTTAGGACTCGGAATATATTTGAGGTTCTTTATTGTTTAAGTATGTGATAACGCATTTTAACTTTCATGTTTTCACAAAATAATAGTAATGCAAATCTCTTATTTATTATTTAACGGTTTTACTTTTTTTCAGTCAAATTGACTATAACTTTAGCTTTGGACATGGCAAGACTGTTTTGAATGTTCAGGTATGTATTGATTTAAATGTAATGATGCTTTTGGAAATAGAATTAACGTGATTTTAGAATTTTGCGCTCGCAATTTGACGAGTTACTGATATTGCGGTTTTCACGTTTATTATTTTACGGGTATTATGTTTATTCTGTTTGACGGTTTGGTTTTGGAAACAGCAAGACAAATCTGAATGGTCGGATATGTATTGATTTAAATATATTTGTTGCTCTTTATTGATATATTGACGATTTTGCAGTTTTCATTTTACAGTTTTACTTATTAACTGTATAACGGTTTCACGTTTTTACTCAGGAATCAGATAGATAGATCCGATCGGTCAGGTAAGTATCGACCAAAATATATTTTATAGTCTTTATTAATGTTTTAACGCGATTACGCATTTCTGTGTTCAAGTTTTTGTGAAGTTTACGGTTTTCTGTATAACAGTCTTACGGTTTGGATTTGAACAAGGCATGAAAGGTCTGACTGATCAGGTATATACTGATATAAATATATTTGTTGCTCTTTATTAATGTTTCAAGCGATGACGCATTTACACGTTCTTGTTTTTATGGTATTGCTGATTACATATTTATTATTGTACGATTCTACTGTTATACTTACTTTTTTTTTAGTATAACCGTCTTCCAGTTTGTTTCTGGACTCGGCAAGATAGTTCTGAACTGTCAGGTATGTATTAATTTCAATATATTTGTTGCTCTTTACTCATGAATTTATGTTTTTAATGTTAATTGATTTACGTTTTTATTGTTAACTGTTTGATTGTTTGACGGTTGGACTTAAGACTCGGAATATATTTGAGGTTCTTGATTGTTTTATTATGTGATAACGCATTTTAACTTTCATGTTTTCACAAAATAATAGTAATGCAGGTCTCTTGTTTATTATTTTACGGTTTTACTTTTTTTTCAGTCAAATTGACTTTAACTTTAGCTTTGTACACGGCAAGACACTTTTGAATGGTCAGGTATGTATTGATTTAAATGTAATGATGCTTTTGGAAATAGAATTAACGTGATTATGGAATTTCACGATCGCGTTTTGACGAGTTACTGATATTGCGGTTTTCACGTGTATTATTTTACGGGTATTATGTTTATTCTGTTTGACGGTTTGGTTTTGGAAACAGCAAGACAAATCTGAATGGTCGGATATGTATTGATTTAAATAAATTTGTTGCTCTTTATTGATATATTGACGATTTTGCAGTTTTCATTTTACAGTTTTACTTATTAACTGTATAGCGGATTCACGTTTTTACTCAGGAATCAGATAGATAGATCCGATCGGTCAGGTAAGTATCGACCAAAATATATTTTATAGTCTTTATTAATGTTTTAACGCGATTACGCATTTCTGTGTTCACGTTTTTGTGAAGTTTACGGTTTTCTGTATAACAGTCTTACGGTTTGGATTTGAACAAGGCATGAAAGGTCTGACTGATCAGGTATATACTGATATAAATATATTTGTTGCTCTTTATTAATGTTTCAAGCGATGACGCATTTACACGTTCTTGTTTTTATGGTATTGATGATTCCATATTTATTATTGTACGATTCTACTGTTATATGGTTTGTTTTCTGTATAACCGTCTTCCAGTTTGTTTCTGTACTCGGCAATATAGTTCTGAACTGTCATGTATGTATTAATTTCAATTTATTTGTTGCTCTTTACTGATGAATTTATTATTTTACTGTTAAGTGTTTAACGTTTATATTGTTAACTGTTTAAAAGTTTTACGGTTTGTCTTTTGACTCGGAATATATTTGAGGTTTTTGATGGTTTAAGCATGTGATAACGCATTTTTACTTTCATGTTTTCACAAAATAATAGTAATGCAAATCTCTTGTTTATTATTTAACGGTTTTACTTTTTTTCAGTCAAATTGACTTTAACTTTAGCTTTGGACACGACAAGACAGTTCTGAATGTTCAGGTATTAAAATGTAATGATGCCTTTGGAAATAGAATTAACGTGATTATAGAATTTCGCGCACGCAATTTGACGAGTTACTGATATTGCGGTTTTCACGTTTATTACTTTACGGGTATTATGTTTATTCTGTTTGACGGTTTGGTTTTGGAAACAGCAAGACTAATCTGAATGGTCGGGTATGTATTGATTCATATATATTTGTTGCTTTTTTTTATATATATTAACGATTTTGCAGTTCATTTTACAGTTTTACTTATTAACTGTATAACGGTTTCACGTTTTTACTCAGGATTCAGATAGATAGATCCGATCGGTCAGGTAAGTATCGATCAAAATATATTTTATAGTCTTGATTAATGTTTTGACTCGATTACGCATTTCCGTGTTCACGTTTTTGTGAAGTTAAAGGTTTAACTGGTTTTCTGTATAACAATCTTACGGTTTGGATTTGAACATGGCATGTAAGGTCTGACTGATCAGGTATGTACTGATTTAAATGTATTTGTTGCTCTTTATTAATGTTTCAACGCGATGACGCATTTACACGTTCTTGTTTTTATGGTATTGCTGATTACATATTTATTATTGTACGATTCTACTGTTATATTGTTTGTTTTCTGTATAACCGTCTTCCAGTTTGTTTCTGTACTCGGCAATATAGTTCTGAACTGTCATGTATGTATTAATTTCAATTTATTTGTTGCTCTTTACTGATGAATTTATAATTTTACTGTTAATTGTTTAACGTTTACATTGTTAACTGTTTAAAAGTTTTACGGTTTGTCTTTGGACTCGGCATATATTTGAGGTTTTTGATTGTTTAAGTATGTGATAACGCATTTTTACTTTCATGTTTTCACAAAATAATAGTAATGCAAATCTCTTGTTTATTATTTAACGGTTTTACTTTTTTCCAGTCAAATTGACTTTAAATTTAGCTTTGGACACGGCAAGACAGTTTTGAATGTTCAGGTATGTATTGATTTAAATGTAATGATGCCTTTGGAAATAGAATTAACGTGAATATAGAATTTCGCGCACGCAATTTGACGAGTTACTGATATTGCGGTTTTCACGTTTATTATTTTCCGGGTATTATGATTAATCTGTTTGACGGTTTGGTTTTGGAAACAGCAAGACAAATCTGAATGGTCGGGTATGTATTGATTTATATATATTTGTTGCTTTTTTTATATATTAACGATTTTGCAGTTCATTTTACAGTTTTACTTATTAACTTTATAACGGTTTCACGTTTTTACTCAGGATTCAGATAGATAGATCCGATCGGTCAGGTAAGTATCGATCAAAATATATTTTATAGTCTTGATTAATGTTTTGACTCGATTACGCATTTCCGTGTTCACGTTTTTGTGAAGTTAAAGGTTTAACTGGTTTTCTGTATAACAATCTTACGGTTTGGATTTGAACATGGCATGAAAGGTCTGACTGATCAGGTAAGTACTGATTTAAATATATTTGTTGCTCTTTATTAGTGTTTCAACGCGATGATGCATTTACACGTTCGTGTTTTTATGGTATTGCTGATTATATATTTATTATCGTACGATGCTACTGTTATATTTACTGTTTTTTTCTGTATAAACGTCTCCCAGTTTGTTTCTGGACTCGGCAAGATAGTTCTGAACTGTCAGGTATGTATTAATTTCAATATATTTGTTGCTCTTTACTTATGAATTTATGTTTTTTTTGTTAATTATTTTACGTTTTTATTGTTAACTGTTTAATTGTTTTACGGTTGGAATTAGGGCTCGGAATATATTTGAGGTCTTTGATTGTTTAATTATGTGATAACGCATTTTCACTTTCACGTTTTCACATTATAATAGTAATGCAGGTCTCTTGTTTATTATTTTACGGTTTTACTTTTATTTCAAACAAATTGACTTAAACTTTTGCTTTGGACACGGCAAGACAGTTTTGAATGGTCAGGTATGTATTGATTTAAATGTAATGATGCTTTTGGAAATAGAATTAACGTGATTTTGGAATTTCGCGATCGCGTTTTGACGAGTTACTGATATTGCGGCTTTTAAAGTTTATTATTTCACGGGTATTATGTTTTTTCTGTTTGAAGGTTTCGTTTTGGAAACAGCAAGACAAATATGAATGGTCGGATATGTATTGATTTAAATATATTTGTTGCTCTTTATTGATATATTAACGATTTTGCAGTTTTCATTTTACAGTTTTACTTATTAACTGTATAACGGTTTCACGTTTTTACTCAGTTATCAGATAGATAGATCCGATCGGTCAGGTAAGTATCGACCAAAATATATTTTATAGTCTTTATTAATGTTTTAACGCGATTACGCATTTCCGTGTTCACGTTTTTGTGAAGTTTACGGTTTTCTGTAAAACAGTCTTACGGTTTGGATTTGAACACGGCATGAAAAGTCTGACTGATCAGGTATGTACTGATATAAATATATTTGTTGCTCTTTATTAATGTTTCAACGCGATGACGCATTTACACGTTCTTGTTTTTATGGTATTGCTGATTACATATTTATTATTGTACGATTCTACTGTTATACTGTTTGTTTTCTGTATAACCGTCTTCCAGTTTGTTTCTGTACTCGGCAATATAGTTCTGAACTGTCATGTATGTATTAATTTCAATTTATTTGTTGCTCTTTACTGATGAATTTATTATTTTACTGTTAATTATTTAACGTTTATATTGTTGACTGTTTAAAAGTTTTACGGTTGGACTTAGGAATCGGAATATATTTGAGGTTCTTTATTGTTTAAGTATGTGATAACGCATTTTTACTTTCATGTTTTCACAAAATAATAGTAATGCAAATCTCTTATTTATTATTTAACGGTTTTACTTTTTTTCAGTCAAATTGACTATAACTTTAGCTTTGGACATGGCAAGACTGTTTTGAATGTTCAGGTATGTATTGATTTAAATGTAATGATGCCTTTGGAAATAGAATTAACGTGATTTTAGAATTTTGCGCTCGCAATTTGACGAGTTACTGATATTGCAGTTTTCACGTTTATTATTTTACGGGTATTATGTTTATTCTGTTTGACGGTTTGGTTTTGGAAACAGCAAGACAAATCTGAATGGTCGGATATGTATTGATTTAAATAAATTTGTTGCTCTTTATTGATATATTGACGATTTTGCAGTTTTCATTTTACAGTTTTACTTATTAACTGTATAACGGATTCACGTTTTTACTCAGGAATCAGATAGATAGATCCGATCGGTCAGGTAAGTATCGACCAAAATATATTTTATAGTCTTTATTAATGTTTTAACGCGATTACGCATTTCTGTGTTCACGTTTTTGTGAAGTTTACGGTTTTCTGTATAACAGTCTTACGGTTTGGATTTGAACAAGGCATGAAAGGTCTGACTGATCAGGTATATACTGATATAAATATATTTGTTGCTCTTTATTAATGTTTCAAGCGATGACGCATTTACACGTTCTTGTTTTTATGGTATTGCTGATTACATATTTATTATTGTACGATTCTAGTGTTATACTGTTTTTTTTCTGTATAACCGTCTTCCAGTTTGTTTCTGTTCTCGGCAATATAGTTCTGAACTGTCATGTATGTATTAATTTCAATTTATTTGTTGCTCTTTACTGATGAATTTATTATTTTACTGTTAATTGTTTAACGTTTATATTGTTGACTGTTTAAAAGTTTTACGGTTGGACTTAGGACTCGGAATATATTTGAGGTTCTTTATTGTTTAAGTATGTGATAACGCATTTTAACTTTCATGTTTTCACAAAATAATAGTAATGCAAATCTCTTATTTATTATTTAACGGTTTTACTTTTTTTCAGTCAAATTGACTATAACTTTAGCTTTGGACATGGCAAGACTGTTTTGAATGTTCAGGTATGTATTGATTTAAATGTAATGATGCCTTTGGAAATAGAATTAACGTGATTTTAGAATTTTGCGATCGCGTTTTGACGAGTTACTGATATTGCGGTTTTCACGTTTATTAGTTTACGGGTATTATGTAAATTCTGTTTGACGGTTTGGTTTTGGAAACAAAAAGACAAATCTGAATGATCGGGTATGTATTGATTCAAATGTATTTGTTGCTCTTTATTGATATATTAACGATTTTGCAGATTTCATTTTACAGTTTTACTTATTAACTGTATAACGGTTTCACGTTTTTACTCAGGAATCAGATAGATAGATCCGATCGGTCAGGTAAATATCGATCAAAATATATTTTATAGTCTTTATTAATGTTTAACACGATTACGCATTTCCGTGTTCACGTTTTTGTGTAGTTTAAGGTTTAACTGGTTTTCTGTATAACAATCTTACGGTTTGGATTTGAGCATGGCATGAAAGGTCTGACTGATCAGGTATGTACTGATTTAAATATATTTGTTGCTCTTTATTAATGTTTCAACGCGATGACGCATTGACACGTTCGTATTTTATGGTATTGCTGATTATATATTTACTATTGTACAATTCTACTGTTTTCTTTCTGTATAACCGTCTTCCAGTTTGTTTCTGGACTCGGCAAGATAGTTCTGAACTGTCAGGTATGTATTAATTTCAATATATTTGTTGCTCTTTACTTATGAATTTATGTTTTTTTTTGTTAATTATTTTACGTTTTTATTGTTAACTGTTTAATTGTTTTACGGTTGGACTTAGGACTCAGAATATATTTGAGTTTCTTGATTGTTTAATTATGTGATAACGCATTTTCACTTTCACCTTTTCACAAAATAATAGTAATGCATTTTACGGTTTTACTTTTATTTCATACAAATCGACTTTCAGTTTAGCTTTGGACACGGCAAGACAGTTTTGAATGGTCAGGTATGTATTGATTTAAATGTAATGATGCTTTTGGAAATAGAATTAACGTGATTTTGGAATTTCGCGATCGCGTTTTGACGAGTTACTGATATTGCGGCTTTTAAAGTTTATTATTTCACGGGTATTATGTTTTTTCTGTTTGAAGGTTTCGTTTTGGAAACAGCAAGACAAATATGAATGGTCGGATATGTATTGATTTAAATATATTTGTTTTCTTTATTGATATATTAACGATATTTCAGTTTTCATTTTACAGTTTTACTTATTAACTGTATAACTGTTTCACGTTTTTACTCAGGAATCAGATAGATAGATCCGATCGGTCAGGTAAGTATCGACCAAAATATATTTTATAGTCTTTATTAATGTTTTAACGCAATTACGCATTTCCCTGTTCACGTTTTTGTGAAGTTAAAGGTTTAACTGGTTTTCTGTATAAATAACAATCTTACGGTTTGGATTTGAACATGGCATGAAAGGTCTGACTGATCAGGTATGTACTGATTTAAATATATTTATTGCTTTTATTAATGTTTCAACGCGATGACGCATTTACACGTTCGTGTTTTTTTGGTATTGCTGATTATATATTTATTATTGTACGATTCTACTGTTATATTTACTGTTTTTTTCTGTATAAACGTCTTCCAGTTTGTTTCTGGACTCGGCAAGATAGTTCTGAACTGTCAAGTATGTATTAATTTCAATATATTTGTTGCTCTTTACTTATGAATTTCTGTTTTTTTTTTGTTAATTATTTTACGTTTTTATTGTTAACTGTTTAATTGTTTTACGGTTGGACTTCGACTCGGAATATATTTGAGTTTCTTGATTGTTTAATTATGTGATAACGCATTTTCACTTTCACGTTTACACATTATAATAGTAATGCAGGTCTCTTGTTTATTATTTTACGGTTTTACTTTTTTTCAAAAAAATTGACTTTAACTTTAGCTTTGGACACGGCAAGACAGTTTTGAATGGTCAGGTATGTATTGATTTAAATGTAATGATGCTTTTGGAAATAGAATTAACGTGATTATGGAATTTCACGATCGCGTTTTGACGAGTTACTGATATTGCGGTTTTCACGTTTATTATTTTACGGGTATTATGTTTATTCTGTTTGACGGTTTGGTTTTGGAAACAGCAAGAAAAATCTGAATGGTCGGGTATGTATTGATTTAAATATATTTGTTGCTCTTTATTGATATATTAACGATTTTGCAGTTTTCATTTTACAGTTTTACTTATTAACTGTGTAACGGTTTCACGTTTTTACTCAGGAATCAGATAGATAGATCCGATCGGTCAGGTAAGTATCGACCAAAATATATTTTATAGTCTTTATTAATGTTTTAACGCGATTACGCATTTCCGTGCTCACGTTTTTGTGAAGTTTACGGTTTTCTGTAAAACAGTCTTACGGTTTGGATTTGAACACGGCATGAAAAGTCTGACTGATCAGGTATGTACTGATATAAATATATTTGTTGCTCTTTATTAATGTTTCAACGCGATGACGCATTTACACGTTCTTGTTTTTATGGTATTGCTGATTACATATTTATTATTGTACGATTCTACTGTTATACTGTTTGTTTTCTGTATAACCGTCTTCCAGTTTGTTTCTGTACTCGGCAATATAGTTCTGAACTGTCATGTATGTATTAATTTCAATTTATTTGTTGCTCTTTACTGATGAATTTATTATTTTACTGTTAATTATTTAACGTTTATATTGTTGACTGTTTAAAAGTTTTACGGTTTGTCTTTGGACTCGGAATATATTTGAGGTTTTTGATTGTTTGAGTATGTGATAACGCATTTTAACTTTCACGTTTTCACAAAATAATAGTAATGCAAATCTCTTATTTATTATTTAACGGTTTTACTTTTTTTCAGTCAAATTGACTATAACTTTAGCTTTGGACACGGCAAGACAGTTTTGAACGTTCAGGTATGTATTGATTTAAATGTAATGATGCTTTTGGAAATAGAATTAACGTGATAATGTTATTTCGCGATCGTGTTTTGACGAGTTACTGATATTGCGGTTTTCACGTTTATTATTTTACGGCTATTATTTTTATTCTGTTTGACGGTTTGGTTTTGGAAACAGCAAGAAAAATCTGAATGGTCGGGTATGTATTGATTTAAATATATTTGTTGCTCTTTATTGATATATTAACGATTTTGCAGTTTTCATTTTACAGTTTTACTTATTAACTGTATAACGGTTTCACGTTTTTACTCAGGAATCAGATAGATAGATCCGATCGGTCAGGTAAGTATCGACCAAAATATATTTTATAGTCTTTATTAATGTTTTAACGCGATTACGCATTTCCGTGTTCACGTTTTTGTGAAGTTTACGGTTTTCTGTATAACAGTCTTACGGTTTGTATTTGAACACGGCATGAAAGGTCTGACTGATCAGGTATGTACTGATATAAAAATATTTGTTGCTCTTTATTAATGTTTCAACGCGATGACGCATTTACACGTTCTTGTTTTTATGGTATTGATGATTCCATATTTATTATTGTACGATTCTACTGTTATACTGTTTGTTTTCTGTATAACCGTCTTCCAGTTTGTTTCTGTACTCGGCAATATAGTTCTGAACTGTCATGTATGTATTAATTTCAATTTATTTGTTGCTCTTTACTGATGAATTTATTATTTTACTGTTAATTGTTTAACGTTTATATTGTTAACTGTTTAAAAGTTTTACGGTTTTTCTTTGGACTCGGAATATATTTGAGGTTTTTGATTGTTTTAGTATGTAATAACGCATTTTTACTTTCATGTTTTCACAAAATAATAGTAATGCAAATCTCTTGTTTATTATTTAACGGTTTTACTTTTTTTCAGTCAAATTGACTTTAACTTTGGCTTTGGACACGACAAGACAGTTCTGAATGTTCAGGTATTAAAATGTAATGATGCCTCTGGAAATAGAATTAACGTGATTATAGAATTTCGCGCACGCAATTTGACGAGTTACTGATATTGCGGTTTTCACGTTTATTATTTTACGGCTATTATTTTTATTCTGTTTTACGGTTTGGTTTTGGAAACAGCAAGAAAAATCTGAATGGTCGGGTATGTATTGATTTAAATATATTTGTTGCTCTTTATTGATATATTAACGATTTTGCAGTTTTCATTTTACAGTTTTACTTATTAACTGTATAACGGTTTCACGTTTTTACTCAGGAATCAGATAGATAGATCCGATCGGTCAGGTAAGTATCGACCAAAATATATTTTATAGTCTTTATTAATGTTTTAACGCGATTACGCATTTCCGTGTTCACGTTTTTGTGAAGTTTACGGTTTTCTGTATAACAGTCTTACGGTTTGTATTTGAACACGGCATGAAAGGTCTGACTGATCAGGTATGTACTGATATAAAAATATTTGTTGCTCTTTATTAATGTTTCAACGCGATGACGCATTTACACGTTCTTGTTTTTATGGTATTGATGATTCCATATTTATTATTGTACGATTCTACTGTTATACTGTTTGTTTTCTGTATAACCGTCTTCCAGTTTGTTTCTGTACTCGGCAATATAGTTCTGAACTGTCATGTATGTATTAATTTCAATTTATTTGTTGCTCTTTACTGATGAATTTATTATTTTACTGTTAATTGTTTAACGTTTATATTGTTAACTGTTTAAAAGTTTTACGGTTTTTCTTTGGACTCGGAATATATTTGAGGTTTTTGATTGTTTTAGTATGTAATAACGCATTTTTACTTTCATGTTTTCACAAATTAATAGTAATGCAAATCTCTTGTTTATTATTTAACGGTTTTACTTTTGTTCAGTCAAATTGACTTTAACTTTAGCTTTGGACACGACAAGACAGTTCTGAATGTTCAGGTATTAAAATGTAATGATGCCTTTGGAAATAGAATTAACGTGATTATAGAATTTCGCGCACGCAATTTGACGAGTTACTGATATTGCGGTTTTCACGTTTATTATTTTACGGGTATTATGTTTATTCTGTTTGACGGTTTGGTTTTGGAAACAGCAAGACTAATCTGAATGGTCGGATATATATTGATTTAAATAAATTTGTTGCTCTTTATTGATATATTGACGATTTTGCAGTTTTCATTTTACAGTTTTACTTATTAACTGTATAACGGTTTCACGTTTTTACTCAGGAATCAGATAGATAGATCCGATCGGTCAGGTAAGTATCGATCAAAATATATTTTATAGTCTTTATCAATGTTTTAACGCGATTACGCATTTCCGTGTTCACGTTTTTGTGAAGTTAATGGTTGAACTGGTTTTCTGTATAACAATCTTACGGTTTGGATTTGAACATGGCATGTAAGGTCTGACTTTTTCAGGTATGTACTGATTTAAATGTATTTGATGCTCTTTATTAATGTTTCAACGCGATGACGCATTTACACGTTCTTGTTTTTATGGTATTGCTAATTACATTTTTAGTATTGTACGATTCTACTGTTATACTGTTTGTTTTCTGTATAACCGTCTTCCAGTTTGTTTCTGTACTCGGCAATATAGTTCTGAACTGTCATGTATGTATTAATTTCAATTTATTTGTTGCTCTTTACTGATGAATTTATTATTTTACTGTTAATTGTTTAACGTTTATATTGTTAACTGTTTAAAAGTTTTACGGTTTTTCTTTGGACTCGGAATATATTTGAGGTTTTTGATTGTTTTAGTATGTAATAACGCATTTTGACTTTCATGTTTTCACAAAATAATAGTAATGCAAATCTCTTGTTTATTATTTAACGGTTTTACTTTTTTTCAGTCAAATTGACTTTAACTTTAGCTTTGGACACGACAAGACAGTTCTGAATGTTCAGGTATTAAAATGTAATGATGCCTCTGGAAATAGAATTAATGTGATTATAGAATTTCGCGCACGCAATTTGACGAGTTACTGATATTGCGGTTTTCACGTTTATTATTTTACGGGTATTATGTTTATTCTGTTTGACGGTTTGGTTTTGGAAACAGCAAGACTAATCTGAATGGTCGGATATATATTGATTTAAATATATTTGTTGCTCTTTATTGATATATTGACGATTTTGCAGTTTTCATTTTACAGTTTTACTTATTAACTGTATAACGGTTTCACGTTTTTACTCAGGAATCAGATAGATAGATTCGATCGGTCAGGTAAGTATCGTCCAAAATATATTTTATAGTCTTTATTAATGTTTTAACGCGATTACGCATTTCCATGTTCACGTTTTTTCGAACTTTACGGTTTTCTGTATAACAGTCTTACGGTTTGGATTTGAACACGGCATGAAAGGTCTGACTGATCAGGTATGTACTGAAATAAATATATTTGTTGTTCTTTATTAATGTTTCAACGCGATGACGCATTTACACGTTCGTGGTTTTATGGTATTGCTGATTATATATTTATTATTGTACGATTCTACTGTTATACTTACTTTTTTTTTTGTATAACCGTCTTCCAGTTTGTTTCTGGACTCGGCAAGATAGTTCTGAACTGTCAGGTATGTATTAATTTCAATATATTTGTTGCTCTTTACTAATGAATTTATGTTTTAAATGTTAATTGATTTACGTTTTTATTGTAAACTGTTTGATTGTTTGACGGTTGGACTTAAGATTCGGAATATATTTGAGGTTCTTGATTGTTTAATTATGTCATAACGCATTTTCACTTTCACGTTTTCACAAACTAATAGTAATGCAGGTCTCTTGTTTATTATTTTACGGTTTTACTTTTTTCAGTCAAATTAACTTTAACTTTAGCTTTGGACACGGCAAGACAGTTTTGAATGTTCAGGTATGTATTGATTTAAATGTAATGATGCTTTTGGAAATAGAATTAACGTGATTATGGAATTTCGCGATCGCGTTTTGACGAGTTACTAATATTGCGGTTTTCATGTTTATTATTTTACGGGTATTATGTTTATTCTGTTTGACGGTTTGGTTTTGGAAACAGCAAGAAAAATCTGAATGGTTGGGTATGTATTGATTTAAATATATTTGTTGCTCTTTATTGATATATTAACGATTTTGCAGTTCATTTTACAGTTTTACTCATTAACTGTATAACGGTTTCATGTTTATACTCAGGAATCAGATAGTTAGATCCGATCGGTCAGGTAAGTATCGTCCAAAATATATTTTATAGTCTTTATTAATGTTTTAACGCGATTACGCATTTCCGTGTTCACGTTTTTGTGAAATTTACGGTTTTCTGTATAACAGTCTTACGGTTTGGATTTGAACATGGCATGTAAGGTCTGACTGATCAGGTATGTACTGATTTAAATGTATTTCATGCTCTTTATTAATGTTTCAACGCGATGACGCATTTACACGTTCTTGTTTTTATGGTATTGCTGATTACATTTTTATTATTGTACGATTCTACTGTTATACTGTTTGTTTTCTGTATAACCGTCTTCCAGTTTGTTTCTGTACTCGGCAATATAGTTCTGAACTGTCATGTATGTATTAATTTCAATTTATTTGTTGCTCTTTACTGATGAATTTATTATTTTAAGGTTAATTGTTTAACGTTTATATTGTTAACTGTTTAAAAGTTTTACGGTTTGTCTTTGGACTCGGAATATATTTGAGGTTTTTGATGGTTTAAGTATGTGATAACGCATTTTTACTTTCATGTTTTCACAAAATAATAGTAATGCAAATCTCTTGTTTATTATTTAACGGTTTTACTTTTTTTCAGTCAAATTGACTTTAACTTTAGCTTTGGACACGACAATACAGTTCTGAATGTTCAGGTATTAAAATATAATGATGCTTTTGGAAATAGAATTAACGTGATAATGTTATTTCGCGATCGTGTTTTGACGAGTTACTGATATTGCGGTTTTCACGTTTATTATTTTACGGCTATTATTTTTATTCTGTTTTACGGTTTGGTTTTGGAAACAGCAAGAAAAATCTGAATGGTCGGGTATGTATTGATTTAAATATATTTGTTGCTCTTTATTGATATATTAACGATTTTGCAGTTTTCATTTTACAGTTTTACTTATTAACTGTATAACGGTTTCACGTTTTTACTCAGGAATCAGATAGATAGATCCGATCGGTCAGGTAAGTTTCGATCAAAATATATTTTATAGTCTTTATCAATGTTTTAAAGCGATTACGCATTTCCGTGTTCACGTTTTTGTGAAGTTAAAGGTTTAACTGGTTTTCTGTATAAATAACAATCTTACGGTTTGGATTTGAACATGGCATGAAAGGTCTGACTGATCAGGTATGTACTGATTTAAATATATTTATTGCTTTTATTAATGTTTCAACGCGATGACGCATTTACACGTTCGTGTTTTTTTGGTATTGCTGATTATATATTTATTATTGTACGATTCTACTGTTATATTTACTGTTTTTTTCTGTATAAACGTCTTCCAGTTTGTTTCTGGACTCGGCAAGATAGTTCTGAACTGTCAAGTATGTATTAATTTCAATATATTTGTTGCTCTTTACTTATGAATTTCTGTTTTTTTTTTGTTAATTATTTTACGTTTTTATTGTTAACTGTTTAATTGTTTTACGGTTGGACTTCGACTCGGAATATATTTGAGTTTCTTGATTGTTTAATTATGTGATAACGCATTTTCACTTTCACGTTTACACATTATAATAGTAATGCAGGTCTCTTGTTTATTATTTTACGGTTTTACTTTTTTTCAAAAAAATTGACTTTAACTTTAGCTTTGGACACGGCAAGACAGTTTTGAATGGTCAGGTATGTATTGATTTAAATGTAATGATGCTTTTGGAAATAGAATTAACGTGATTATGGAATTTCACGATCGCGTTTTGACGAGTTACTGATATTGCGGTTTTCACGTTTATTATTTTACGGGTATTATGTTTATTCTGTTTGACGGTTTGGTTTTGGAAACAGCAAGAAAAATCTGAATGGTCGGGTATGTATTGATTTAAATATATTTGTTGCTCTTTATTGATATATTAACGATTTTGCAGTTTTCATTTTACAGTTTTACTTATTAACTGTGTAACGGTTTCACGTTTTTACTCAGGAATCAGATAGATAGATCCGATCGGTCAGGTAAGTATCGACCAAAATATATTTTATAGTCTTTATTAATGTTTTAACGCGATTACGCATTTCCGTGCTCACGTTTTTGTGAAGTTTACGGTTTTCTGTAAAACAGTCTTACGGTTTGGATTTGAACACGGCATGAAAAGTCTGACTGATCAGGTATGTACTGATATAAATATATTTGTTGCTCTTTATTAATGTTTCAACGCGATGACGCATTTACACGTTCTTGTTTTTATGGTATTGCTGATTACATATTTATTATTGTACGATTCTACTGTTATACTGTTTGTTTTCTGTATAACCGTCTTCCAGTTTGTTTCTGTACTCGGCAATATAGTTCTGAACTGTCATGTATGTATTAATTTCAATTTATTTGTTGCTCTTTACTGATGAATTTATTATTTTACTGTTAATTATTTAACGTTTATATTGTTGACTGTTTAAAAGTTTTACGGTTTGTCTTTGGACTCGGAATATATTTGAGGTTTTTGATTGTTTGAGTATGTGATAACGCATTTTAACTTTCACGTTTTCACAAAATAATAGTAATGCAAATCTCTTATTTATTATTTAACGGTTTTACTTTTTTTCAGTCAAATTGACTATAACTTTAGCTTTGGACACGGCAAGACAGTTTTGAACGTTCAGGTATGTATTGATTTAAATGTAATGATGCTTTTGGAAATAGAATTAACGTGATAATGTTATTTCGCGATCGTGTTTTGACGAGTTACTGATATTGCGGTTTTCACGTTTATTATTTTACGGCTATTATTTTTATTCTGTTTGACGGTTTGGTTTTGGAAACAGCAAGAAAAATCTGAATGGTCGGGTATGTATTGATTTAAATATATTTGTTGCTCTTTATTGATATATTAACGATTTTGCAGTTTTCATTTTACAGTTTTACTTATTAACTGTATAACGGTTTCACGTTTTTACTCAGGAATCAGATAGATAGATCCGATCGGTCAGGTAAGTATCGACCAAAATATATTTTATAGTCTTTATTAATGTTTTAACGCGATTACGCATTTCCGTGTTCACGTTTTTGTGAAGTTTACGGTTTTCTGTATAACAGTCTTACGGTTTGTATTTGAACACGGCATGAAAGGTCTGACTGATCAGGTATGTACTGATATAAAAATATTTGTTGCTCTTTATTAATGTTTCAACGCGATGACGCATTTACACGTTCTTGTTTTTATGGTATTGATGATTCCATATTTATTATTGTACGATTCTACTGTTATACTGTTTGTTTTCTGTATAACCGTCTTCCAGTTTGTTTCTGTACTCGGCAATATAGTTCTGAACTGTCATGTATGTATTAATTTCAATTTATTTGTTGCTCTTTACTGATGAATTTATTATTTTACTGTTAATTGTTTAACGTTTATATTGTTAACTGTTTAAAAGTTTTACGGTTTTTCTTTGGACTCGGAATATATTTGAGGTTTTTGATTGTTTTAGTATGTAATAACGCATTTTTACTTTCATGTTTTCACAAAATAATAGTAATGCAAATCTCTTGTTTATTATTTAACGGTTTTACTTTTTTTCAGTCAAATTGACTTTAACTTTGGCTTTGGACACGACAAGACAGTTCTGAATGTTCAGGTATTAAAATGTAATGATGCCTCTGGAAATAGAATTAACGTGATTATAGAATTTCGCGCACGCAATTTGACGAGTTACTGATATTGCGGTTTTCACGTTTATTATTTTACGGCTATTATTTTTATTCTGTTTTACGGTTTGGTTTTGGAAACAGCAAGAAAAATCTGAATGGTCGGGTATGTATTGATTTAAATATATTTGTTGCTCTTTATTGATATATTAACGATTTTGCAGTTTTCATTTTACAGTTTTACTTATTAACTGTATAACGGTTTCACGTTTTTACTCAGGAATCAGATAGATAGATCCGATCGGTCAGGTAAGTATCGACCAAAATATATTTTATAGTCTTTATTAATGTTTTAACGCGATTACGCATTTCCGTGTTCACGTTTTTGTGAAGTTTACGGTTTTCTGTATAACAGTCTTACGGTTTGTATTTGAACACGGCATGAAAGGTCTGACTGATCAGGTATGTACTGATATAAAAATATTTGTTGCTCTTTATTAATGTTTCAACGCGATGACGCATTTACACGTTCTTGTTTTTATGGTATTGATGATTCCATATTTATTATTGTACGATTCTACTGTTATACTGTTTGTTTTCTGTATAACCGTCTTCCAGTTTGTTTCTGTACTCGGCAATATAGTTCTGAACTGTCATGTATGTATTAATTTCAATTTATTTGTTGCTCTTTACTGATGAATTTATTATTTTACTGTTAATTGTTTAACGTTTATATTGTTAACTGTTTAAAAGTTTTACGGTTTTTCTTTGGACTCGGAATATATTTGAGGTTTTTGATTGTTTTAGTATGTAATAACGCATTTTGACTTTCATGTTTTCACAAAATAATAGTAATGCAAATCTCTTGTTTATTATTTAACGGTTTTACTTTTTTTCAGTCAAATTGACTTTAACTTTAGCTTTGGACACGACAAGACAGTTCTGAATGTTCAGGTATTAAAATGTAATGATGCCTCTGGAAATAGAATTAATGTGATTATAGAATTTCGCGCACGCAATTTGACGAGTTACTGATATTGCGGTTTTCACGTTTATTATTTTACGGGTATTATGTTTATTCTGTTTGACGGTTTGGTTTTGGAAACAGCAAGACTAATCTGAATGGTCGGATATATATTGATTTAAATATATTTGTTGCTCTTTATTGATATATTGACGATTTTGCAGTTTTCATTTTACAGTTTTACTTATTAACTGTATAACGGTTTCACGTTTTTACTCAGGAATCAGATAGATAGATTCGATCGGTCAGGTAAGTATCGTCCAAAATATATTTTATAGTCTTTATTAATGTTTTAACGCGATTACGCATTTCCATGTTCACGTTTTTTCGAACTTTACGGTTTTCTGTATAACAGTCTTACGGTTTGGATTTGAACACGGCATGAAAGGTCTGACTGATCAGGTATGTACTGAAATAAATATATTTGTTGTTCTTTATTAATGTTTCAACGCGATGACGCATTTACACGTTCGTGGTTTTATGGTATTGCTGATTATATATTTATTATTGTACGATTCTACTGTTATACTTACTTTTTTTTTTGTATAACCGTCTTCCAGTTTGTTTCTGGACTCGGCAAGATAGTTCTGAACTGTCAGGTATGTATTAATTTCAATATATTTGTTGCTCTTTACTAATGAATTTATGTTTTAAATGTTAATTGATTTACGTTTTTATTGTAAACTGTTTGATTGTTTGACGGTTGGACTTAAGATTCGGAATATATTTGAGGTTCTTGATTGTTTAATTATGTCATATCGCATTTTCACTTTCACGTTTTCACAAACTAATAGTAATGCAGGTCTCTTGTTTATTATTTTACGGTTTTACTTTTTTCAGTCAAATTAACTTTAACTTTAGCTTTGGACACGGCAAGACAGTTTTGAATGTTCAGGTATGTATTGATTTAAATGTAATGATGCTTTTGGAAATAGAATTAACGTGATTATGGAATTTCGCGATCGCGTTTTGACGAGTTACTAATATTGCGGTTTTCATGTTTATTATTTTACGGGTATTATGTTTATTCTGTTTGACGGTTTGGTTTTGGAAACAGCAAGAAAAATCTGAATGGTTGGGTATGTATTGATTTAAATATATTTGTTGCTCTTTATTGATATATTAACGATTTTGCAGTTCATTTTACAGTTTTACTCATTAACTGTATAACGGTTTCATGTTTATACTCAGGAATCAGATAGTTAGATCCGATCGGTCAGGTAAGTATCGTCCAAAATATATTTTATAGTCTTTATTAATGTTTTAACGCGATTACGCATTTCCGTGTTCACGTTTTTGTGAAATTTACGGTTTTCTGTATAACAGTCTTACGGTTTGGATTTGAACATGGCATGTAAGGTCTGACTGATCAGGTATGTACTGATTTAAATGTATTTCATGCTCTTTATTAATGTTTCAACGCGATGACGCATTTACACGTTCTTGTTTTTATGGTATTGCTGATTACATTTTTATTATTGTACGATTCTACTGTTATACTGTTTGTTTTCTGTATAACCGTCTTCCAGTTTGTTTCTGTACTCGGCAATATAGTTCTGAACTGTCATGTATGTATTAATTTCAATTTATTTGTTGCTCTTTACTGATGAATTTATTATTTTAAGGTTAATTGTTTAACGTTTATATTGTTAACTGTTTAAAAGTTTTACGGTTTGTCTTTGGACTCGGAATATATTTGAGGTTTTTGATGGTTTAAGTATGTGATAACGCATTTTTACTTTCATGTTTTCACAAAATAATAGTAATGCAAATCTCTTGTTTATTATTTAACGGTTTTACTTTTTTTCAGTCAAATTGACTTTAACTTTAGCTTTGGACACGACAATACAGTTCTGAATGTTCAGGTATTAAAATATAATGATGCTTTTGGAAATAGAATTAACGTGATAATGTTATTTCGCGATCGTGTTTTGACGAGTTACTGATATTGCGGTTTTCACGTTTATTATTTTACGGCTATTATTTTTATTCTGTTTTACGGTTTGGTTTTGGAAACAGCAAGAAAAATCTGAATGGTCGGGTATGTATTGATTTAAATATATTTGTTGCTCTTTATTGATATATTAACGATTTTGCAGTTTTCATTTTACAGTTTTACTTATTAACTGTATAACGGTTTCACGTTTTTACTCAGGAATCAGATAGATAGATCCGATCGGTCAGGTAAGTTTCGATCAAAATATATTTTATAGTCTTTATCAATGTTTTAAAGCGATTACGCATTTCCGTGTTCACGTTTTTGTGAAGTTAATGGTTTAACTGGTTTTCTGTATAACAATCTTACGGTTTGGATTTGAACATGGCATGTAAGGTCTGACTGATCAGGTATGTACTGATTTAAATGTATTTGTTGCTCTTTATTAATGTTTCAACGCGATGACGCATTTAAACGTTCTTGTTTTTATGGTATTGCTGATAACATATTTATTATTGTACGATTCTACTGTTATACTGTTTGTTTTCTGTATAACCGTCTTCCAGTTTGCTTCTGTACTCGGCAATATAGTTCTGAACTGTCATGTATGTATTGATTTCAATTTATTTGTTGCTCTTTACTGATGAATTTATTATTTTACTGTTAAGTGTTTAACGTTTATATTGTTAACTGTTTAAAAGTTTTACGGTTTGTCTTTGGACTCGGAATATATTTGAGGTTCGTGATTTTTTAAGTATGTGATAATGCATTTTTACTTTCATGTTTTCACAAAATAATAGTAATGCAAATCTCTTGTTTATTATTTAACGGTTTTACTTTTTTTCAGTCAAATTGACTTTAACTTTAGCTTTGGACATGGCAAGACTGTTTTGAATGTTCAGGTATGTATTGATTCAAATGTAATGATGCCTTTGGAAATAGAATTAACGTGATTATAGAATTTCGCGCTTGCAATTTGACGAGTAGCTGATATTGCGGTTTTCACGTTTATTATTTTACGGGTATTATGTTTATTCTGTTTGACGGTTTGGTTTTGGGAACAGCAAGACAAATCTGAATGGTCGGATATGTATTGATTTAGATAAATTTGTTGCTCTTTATTGATATATTGACGATTTTGCAGTTTTCATTTTACAGTTTTACTTATTAACTGTATAACGGTTTCACGTTTTTACTCAGGAATCAGATAGATAGATCCGATCGGTCAGGTAAGTATCGACCAAAATATATTTTATAGTCTTTATTAATGTTTTAACGCGATTACGCATTTCCTTGTTCACGTTTTTGTGAAGTTTACGGTTTTCTGTATAACCGTCTTCCAGTTTGTTTCTGGACTCGGCAAGATAGTTCTGAACTGTCAGGTATGTATTAATTTCAATATATTTGTTGCTCTTTACTCATGAATTTATGTTTTTAATGTTAATTGATTTACGTTTTTATTGTTAACTGTTTGATTGTTTGACGGTTGGACTTAAGACTCGGAATATATTTGAGGTTCTTGATTGTTTAATTATGTGATAACGCATTTTCACTTTCACGTTTTCACAAAATAATAGTGATGCAGGTCTCTTGTTTATTATTTTACGGTTTTACTTTTATTTCATACAAATCGACTTTCAGTTTAGCTTTGGACACGGCAAGACAGTTTTGAATGGTCAGGTATGTATTGATTTAAATGTAATGATGCTTTTGGAAATAGAATTAACGTGATAGTGTTATTTCGCGATCGTGTTTTGACGAGTTACTGATATTGCGGTTTTCACGTTTATTATTTGACGGGTATTATGTTTATTCTGTTTGACGGTTTGGTTTTGTAAACAGCAAGAAAAATCTGAATGGTCAGGTATGTATTGTTTTAAATATATTTGTTGCCCTTTATTGATATAGTAACGATTTTGCAGTTTTCATTTTACAGTTTTACTTATTAACTGTATAACGGTTTCACGTTTTTACTCAGGAATCAGATAGATTGATCCGATCGGTCAGGTAAGTATCGTCCAAAATATATTTTATAGTCTTTGTTAATGTTTTAACGCGATTACGCATTTCCGTGCTCACGTTTTTGTGAAGTTTACGGTTTTCTGTATAACAGTCTTACGGTTTGGATTTGAACACGGCATGAAAGGTCTGACTGATCAGGTATGTACTGATTTAAATATATTTGTTGCTCTTTATTAATGTTTCAACGCGATGACGCATTTACACGTTCGTGTTTTAATGGTATTGCTGATTATATATTTATTATTGTACGATTCTACTGTTATACTTACTGTTTTTTTTCTGTATAACCGTCTTCCAGTTTGTTTCTGGACTCGGCAAGATAGTTCTGAACTGTCAGGTATGTATTAATTTCAATATATTTGTTGCTCTTTACTCACGAATTTATGTTTTTAATGTTAATTGATTAACGTTTTTATTTTTAACTGTTTAATTGTTTTACGGTTGGACTTAAGACTCGGAATATATTTGAGGTTCTTGATTGTTTAATTATTTGATAACGTATTTTCACTTTCACGTTTTCACAAAATAATAGTAATGCATTTTACGGTTTTACTTTTATTTCATACAAATCGACTTTCAGTTTAGCTTTGGACACGGCAAGACAGTTTTTAATGGTCGGGTATGTATTGATTTAAATGTAATGATGCTTTTGGAAATAGAATTAACGTGATTAAGGAATTTCTCGATCGCGTTTTGACGAGTCACTGATATTGCGGTTTTCACGTTTATTATTTTACGGGTATTATGTTTATTCTGTTTGACGGTTTGGTTTTGGAAACAGCAAGAAAAATCTGAATGGTCGGGTATGTATTGATTTAAATATATTTATTGCTCTTTATTGATATACTTACGATTTTGCAGTTTTCATTTTACAGTTTTACTTATTAACTGTATAACGGTTTCACGTTTTTACTCAGGAATCAGATAGATAGATTCGATCGGTCAGGTAAGTATCGTCCAAAATATATTTTATAGTCTTTATTAATGTTTTAACGCGATTACGCATTTCCGTGCTCACGTTTTTGTGAAGTTTACGGTTTTCTGTATAACAGTCTTACGGTTTGGATTTGAACACGGCATGAAAGGTCTGACTGATCAGGTATGTACTGATTTAAATATATTTGTTGCTCTTTATTAATGTTTCAACGCGATGACTCATTTACACGTTCGTGTTTTATGGTATTGCTGATTATGTATTTATTATTGTACGATTCTACTTATATACTTACTGTTTTATTTCTGTATAACCGTCTGCCAGTTTGTTTCTGGACTCGGCAAGATAGTTCTGAACTGTCAGGTATGTATTAAATTCAATTTATTTGTTGCTCTTTACTGCTGAATTTATTATTTTACTGTTAATTGTTTAACGTTTATATTGTTAACTGTTTAAAAGTTTTACGGTTGGACTTAAGACTCGGAATATATTTGAGGTTCTTGATTGTTTAATTATGTGATAACGCATTTTCACTTTCACGTTTTCACAAAATAATAGTGATGCAGGTCTCTTGTTTATTATTTTACGGTTTTACTTTTATTTCATACAAATCGACTTTCAGTTTAGCTTTGGACACGGCAAGACAGTTTTGAATGTTCAGGTATGTATTGATTTAAATGTAATGATGCTTTTAGAAATAGAATTAAGGTGATTATGGAATTTCGCGATGGCGTTTTGATGAGTTACTGATATTGCCGTTTTCACGTTTATTATTTAACGGGTATTATTATTATTCTGTTTGACAGTTTGGTTTTGAAAACAGCAAGAAAAATCTGAATGGTCGGGAATGTATTGATTTATATATATTTGTTGCTTTTTATTGATATATTAACGATTTTGCAGTTCATTTTACAGTTTTACTGATTAACTGTATAACGGTTTCACGTTTTTACTCAGGATTCAGATAGATAGATCCGATCGGTCAGGTAAGTATCGATCAAAATATATTTTATAGTCTTTATCAATGTTTTAACGCGATTACGCATTTCCGTGTTCACGTTTTTGTGAAGTTTACAGTTTTCTGTATAACAGTCTAACTGTTTGGATTTGAACACGGCATGAAAGGTCTGACTGATCAGGTATGTACTGATTTAAATATATTTGTTGCTCTTTATTAATGTTTCAACGCGATGACGCATTTACACGTTCGTGTTTTATGGTATTGCTGATTATGTATTTATTATTGTACGATTCTACTTATATACTTACTGTTTTATTTCTGTATAACCGTCTGCCAGTTTGTTTCTGGACTCGGCAAGATAGTTCTGAACTGTCAGGTATGTATTAAATTAAATTTATTTGTTGCTCTTTACTGCTGAATTTATTATTTTACTGTTAATTGTTTAACGTTTATATTGTTAACTGTTTAAAAGTTTTTCGGTTGGACTTAGGACTCGGAATAAATTTGAGGTTCTTGATTGTTTAATTATGTGATAACACATTTTGACTTTCATGTTTTCACAAAATAATAGTAATGCAGGTCTCTTGTTTATTATTTTACGGTTTTACTTTTATTTCATACAAATCGACTTTCAGTTTAGCTTTGGACACGGCGCGACAGTTTTGAATGTTCAGGTATGTATTGATTTAAATGTAATGATGCTTTTAGAAATAGAATTAACGTGATCATGGAATTTCGCGATGGCGTTTTGATGAGTTACTGATATTGCCGTTTTCACGTTTATTATTTTACGGGTATTATGATTATTCTGTTTGACAGTTTGGTTTTGGAAACAGCAAGAAAAATCTGAATGGTCGGGTATGTATTGATTTATATATATTTGTTGCTTTTTATTGATATATTAACGATTTTGCAGTTCATTTTAAAGTTTTACTTATTAACTGTATAACGGTTTTACGTTTCTACTCAGCAATCAGATAGAGAGATCCGATCGGTCAGGTAAGTATCGACCAAAACATATTTTATAGTCTTTATTAATGTTTTGACACGATTACGCATTTCCGTGCTCACGTTTTTGTGAAGTTTACGGTTTTCTGTATAACAGTCTTACGTTTTGGATTTGAACTCGGCATTAAAGGTCTGACTGATCAGGTATGTACTGATTTAAATATATTTGTTGCTTTTATTAATGTTTCAACGCGATGACGCATTTACACGTTCGTGTTTTTATGGTATTGCTGATTATATATTTATTATTGTACGATTCTACTGTTATGCTTACTGTTTTTTTTCTGAATAACCGTCTTCCAGTTTGTTTCTTGACTCGGCAAGATAGTTCTGAACTGTCTGGTATGAATTAATTTCAATATATTTGTTGCTCTTTACTTATGAATTTGTGTTTTTTTTGATAATTGTGATATGTTTTTTATTGTTAACTGTTTAATTGTTTTACGGTTGGACTTAAGACTCGGAATATATTTGAGGTTCTTGATTGTTTAATTATTTGATAACGCATTTTCACTTTCACGTTTTCACAAAATAATAGTAATGCATTTTACGGTTTTACTTTTATTTCATACAAATCGACTTTCAGTTTAGCTTTGGACACGGCAAGACAGTTTTTAATGGTCGGGTATGTATTGATTTAAATGTAATGATGCTTTTGGAAATAGAATTAACGTGATTATGGAATTTCTCGATCGCGTTTTGACGAGTCACTGATATTGCGGTTTTCACGTTTATTATTTTACGGGTATTATGTTTATTCTGTTTGACGGTTTGGTTTTGGAAACAGCAAGAAAAATCTGAATGGTCGGGTATGTATTGATTTAAATATAATTATTGCTCTTTATTGATATACTTACGATTTTGCAGTTTTCATTTTACAGTTTTACTTATTAACTGTATAACGGTTTCACGTTTTTACTCAGGAATCAGATAGATAGATCCGATCGGTCAGGTAAGTATCGACCAAAACATATTTTATAGTCTTTATTAATGTTTTGACACGATTACGCATTTCCGTGCTCACGTTTTTGTGAAGTTTACGGTTTTCTGTATAACAGTCTTACGTTTTGGATTTGAACTCGGCATTAAAGGTCTGACTGATCAGGTATGTACTGATTTAAATATATTTGTTGCTTTTATTAATGTCTCAACGCGATGACGCATTTACACGTTCGTGTTTTTATGGTATTGCTGATTATATATTTATTATTGTACGATTCTACTGTTATACTTACTGTTTTTTTTCTGTATAACCGTCTTCCAGTTTGTTTCTGGACTCGGCAAGATAGTTCTGAACTGTCAGGTATGTATTAATTTCAATATATTTGTTGCTCTTTACTCACGAATTTATGTTTTTAATGTTAATTGATTTACGTTTTTATTTTTAACTGTTTAATTGTTTGACGGTTGGACTTAAGACTCGGAATATATTTGAGGTTCTTGATTGTTTAATTATGTGATAACGCATTTTCACTTTCACGTTTTCACAAAATAATAGTGATGCAGGTCTCTTGTTTATTATTTTACGGTTTTACTTTTATTTCATACAAATCGACTTTCAGTTTAGCTTTGGACACGGCAAGACAGTTTTTAATGGTCAGGTATGTATTGATTTATGTGTAATGATGCTTTTGGAAATAGAATTAACGTGATAATGTTATTTCGTGATCGTGTTTTGACGAGTTACTGATATTGCGGTTTTCACGTTTATTATTTTACGGGTATTATGTTTATTCTGTTTGACGGTTTGGTTTTGGAAACAGCAAGAAAAATCTGAATGGTCGGGTATGTATTGATTTAAATATATTTATTGCTCTTTATTGATATACTTACGATTTTGCAGTTTTCATTTTACAGTTTTACTTATTAACTGTATAACGGTTTCACGTTTTTACTCAGGAATCAGATAGATAGATTCGATCGGTCAGGTAAGTATCGTCCAAAATATATTTTATAGTCTTTATTAATGTTTTAACGCGATTACGCATTTCCGTGTTCACGTTTTTGTGAAGTTTACGGTTTTCTGTATAACAGTCTTACGGTTTGTATTTGAACACGGCATGAAAGGTCTGACTGATCAGGTATGTACTGATATAAAAATATTTGTTGCTCTTTATTAATGTTTCAACGCGATGACGCATTTACACGTTCTTGTTTTTATGGTATTGATGATTCCATATTTATTATTGTACGATTCTACTGTTATACTGTTTGTTTTCTGTATAACCGTCTTCCAGTTTGTTTCTGTACTCGGCAATATAGTTCTGAACTGTCATGTATGTATTAATTTCAATTTATTTGTTGCTCTTTACTGATGAATTTATTATTTTACTGTTAATTGTTTAACGTTTATATTGTTAACTGTTTAAAAGTTTTACGGTTTTTCTTTGGACTCGGAATATATTTGAGGTTTTTGATTGTTTTAGTATGTAATAACGCATTTTTACTTTCATGTTTTCACAAAATAATAGTAATGCAAATCTCTTGTTTATTATTTAACGGTTTTACTTTTGTTCAGTCAAATTGACTTTAACTTTAGCTTTGGACACGACAAGACAGTTCTGAATGTTCAGGTATTAAAATGTAATGATGCCTTTGGAAATAGAATTAACGTGATTATAGAATTTCGCGCACGCAATTTGACGAGTTACTGATATTGCGGTTTTCACGTTTATTATTTTACGGGTATTATGTTTATTCTGTTTGACGGTTTGGTTTTGGAAACAGCAAGACTAATCTGAATGGTCGGATATATATTGATTTAAATAAATTTGTTGCTCTTTATTGATATATTGACGATTTTGCAGTTTTCATTTTACAGTTTTACTTATTAACTGTATAACGGTTTCACGTTTTTACTCAGGAATCAGATAGATAGATCCGATCGGTCAGGTAAGTATCGATCAAAATATATTTTATAGTCTTTATCAATGTTTTAACGCGATTACGCATTTCCGTGTTCACGTTTTTGTGAAGTTAATGGTTGAACTGGTTTTCTGTATAACAATCTTACGGTTTGGATTTGAACATGGCATGTAAGGTCTGACTGATCAGGTATGTACTGATTTAAATGTATTTGATGCTCTTTATTAATGTTTCAACGCGATGACGCATTTACACGTTCTTGTTTTTATGGTATTGCTGATTACATTTTTAGTATTGTACGATTCTACTGTTATACTGTTTGTTTTCTGTATAACCGTCTTCCAGTTTGTTTCTGTACTCGGCAATATAGTTCTGAACTGTCATGTATGTATTAATTTCAATTTATTTGTTGCTCTTTACTGATGAATTTATTATTTTACTGTTAATTGTTTAACGTTTATATTGTTAACTGTTTAAAAGTTTTACGGTTTTTCTTTGGACTCGGAATATATTTGAGGTTTTTGATTGTTTTAGTATGTAATAACGCATTTTGACTTTCATGTTTTCACAAAATAATAGTAATGCAAATCTCTTGTTTATTATTTAACGGTTTTACTTTTTTTCAGTCAAATTGACTTTAACTTTAGCTTTGGACACGACAAGACAGTTCTGAATGTTCAGGTATTAAAATGTAATGATGCCTCTGGAAATAGAATTAATGTGATTATAGAATTTCGCGCACGCAATTTGACGAGTTACTGATATTGCGGTTTTCACGTTTATTATTTTACGGGTATTATGTTTATTCTGTTTGACGGTTTGGTTTTGGAAACAGCAAGACTAATCTGAATGGTCGGATATATATTGATTTAAATATATTTGTTGCTCTTTATTGATATATTGACGATTTTGCAGTTTTCATTTTACAGTTTTACTTATTAACTGTATAACGGTTTCACGTTTTTACTCAGGAATCAGATAGATAGATTCGATCGGTCAGGTAAGTATCGTCCAAAATATATTTTATAGTCTTTATTAATGTTTTAACGCGATTACGCATTTCCATGTTCACGTTTTTTCGAACTTTACGGTTTTCTGTATAACAGTCTTACGGTTTGGATTTGAACACGGCATGAAAGGTCTGACTGATCAGGTATGTACTGAAATAAATATATTTGTTGTTCTTTATTAATGTTTCAACGCGATGACGCATTTACACGTTCGTGGTTTTATGGTATTGCTGATTATATATTTATTATTGTACGATTCTACTGTTATACTTACTTTTTTTTTTGTATAACCGTCTTCCAGTTTGTTTCTGGACTCGGCAAGATAGTTCTGAACTGTCAGGTATGTATTAATTTCAATATATTTGTTGCTCTTTACTAATGAATTTATGTTTTAAATGTTAATTGATTTACGTTTTTATTGTAAACTGTTTGATTGTTTGACGGTTGGACTTAAGATTCGGAATATATTTGAGGTTCTTGATTGTTTAATTATGTCATAACGCATTTTCACTTTCACGTTTTCACAAACTAATAGTAATGCAGGTCTCTTGTTTATTATTTTACGGTTTTACTTTTTTCAGTCAAATTAACTTTAACTTTAGCTTTGGACACGGCAAGACAGTTTTGAATGTTCAGGTATGTATTGATTTAAATGTAATGATGCTTTTGGAAATAGAATTAACGTGATTATGGAATTTCGCGATCGCGTTTTGACGAGTTACTAATATTGCGGTTTTCATGTTTATTATTTTACGGGTATTATGTTTATTCTGTTTGACGGTTTGGTTTTGGAAACAGCAAGAAAAATCTGAATGGTTGGGTATGTATTGATTTAAATATATTTGTTGCTCTTTATTGATATATTAACGATTTTGCAGTTCATTTTACAGTTTTACTCATTAACTGTATAACGGTTTCATGTTTATACTCAGGAATCAGATAGTTAGATCCGATCGGTCAGGTAAGTATCGTCCAAAATATATTTTATAGTCTTTATTAATGTTTTAACGCGATTACGCATTTCCGTGTTCACGTTTTTGTGAAATTTACGGTTTTCTGTATAACAGTCTTACGGTTTGGATTTGAACATGGCATGTAAGGTCTGACTGATCAGGTATGTACTGATTTAAATGTATTTGATGCTCTTTATTAATGTTTCAACGCGATGACGCATTTACACGTTCTTGTTTTTATGGTATTGCTGATTACATTTTTATTATTGTACGATTCTACTGTTATACTGTTTGTTTTCTGTATAACCGTCTTCCAGTTTGTTTCTGTACTCGGCAATATAGTTCTGAACTGTCATGTATGTATTAATTTCAATTTATTTGTTGCTCTTTACTGATGAATTTATTATTTTAAGGTTAATTGTTTAACGTTTATATTGTTAACTGTTTAAAAGTTTTACGGTTTGTCTTTGGACTCGGAATATATTTGAGGTTTTTGATGGTTTAAGTATGTGATAACGCATTTTTACTTTCATGTTTTCACAAAATAATAGTAATGCAAATCTCTTGTTTATTATTTAACGGTTTTACTTTTTTTCAGTCAAATTGACTTTAACTTTAGCTTTGGACACGACAATACAGTTCTGAATGTTCAGGTATTAAAATATAATGATGCTTTTGGAAATAGAATTAACGTGATAATGTTATTTCGCGATCGTGTTTTGACGAGTTACTGATATTGCGGTTTTCACGTTTATTATTTTACGGCTATTATTTTTATTCTGTTTTACGGTTTGGTTTTGGAAACAGCAAGAAAAATCTGAATGGTCGGGTATGTATTGATTTAAATATATTTGTTGCTCTTTATTGATATATTAACGATTTTGCAGTTTTCATTTTACAGTTTTACTTATTAACTGTATAACGGTTTCACGTTTTTACTCAGGAATCAGATAGATAGATCCGATCGGTCAGGTAAGTATCGACCAAAATATATTTTATAGTCTTTATTAATGTTTTAACGCGATTACGCATTTCCGTGTTCACGTTTTTGTGAAGTTTACGGTTTTCTGTATAACAGTCTTACGGTTTGTATTTGAACACGGCATGAAAGGTCTGACTGATCAGGTATGTACTGATATAAAAATATTTGTTGCTCTTTATTAATGTTTCAACGCGATGATGCATTTACACGTTCTTGTTTTTATGGTATTGATGATTCCATATTTATTATTGTACGATTCTACTGTTATACGGTTTTGTTTTCTGTATAACCGTCTTCCAGTTTGTTTCTGTACTCGGCAATATAGTTCTGAACTGTCATGTATGTATTAATTTCAATTTATTTGTTGCTCTTTACTGATGAATTTATTATTTTAATGTTAATTGTTTAACGTTTATATTGTTAACTGTTTAAAAGTTTTACGGTTTGTCTTTGGACTCGGAATATATTTGAGGTTTTTGATGGTTTAAGTATGTGATAACGCATTTTTACTTTCATGTTTTCACAAAATAATAGTAATGCAAATCTCTTGTTTATTATTTAACGGTTTTACTTTTTTTCAGTCAAATTGACTTTAACTTTAGCTTTGGACACGACAAGACAGTTCTGAATGTTCAGGTATTAAAATGTAATGATGCCTTTGGCAATAGAATTAACGTGATTATAGAATTTCGCGCACGCAATTTGACGAGTTACTGATATTGCGGTTTTCACGTTTATTATTTTACGGGTATTATGTTTATTCTGTTTGACGGTTTGGTTTTGGAAACAGCAAGACTAATCTGAATGGTCGGGTATGTATTGATTCATATATATTTGTTGCTTTTTTTTATATATATTAACGATTTTGCAGTTCATTTTACAGTTTTACTTATTAACTGTATAACGGTTTCACGTTTTTACTTAGGATTCAGATAGATAGATCCGATCGGTCAGGTAAGTTTCGATCAAAATATATTTTATAGTCTTTATCAATGTTTTAAAGCGATTACGCATTTCCGTGTTCACGTTTTTGTGAAGTTAATGGTTTAACTGGTTTTCTGTATAACAATCTTACGGTTTGGATTTGAACATGGCATGTAAGGTCTGACTGATCAGGTATGTACTGATTTAAATGTATTTGTTGCTCTTTATTAATGTTTCAACGCGATGACGCATTTAAACGTTCTTGTTTTTATGGTATTGCTGATAACATATTTATTATTGTACGATTCTACTGTTATACTGTTTGTTTTCTGTATAACCGTCTTCCAGTTTGCTTCTGTACTCGGCAATATAGTTCTGAACTGTCATGTATGTATTGATTTCAATTTATTTGTTGCTCTTTACTGATGAATTTATTATTTTACTGTTAAGTGTTTAACGTTTATATTGTTAACTGTTTAAAAGTTTTACGGTTTGTCTTTGGACTCGGAATATATTTGAGGTTCGTGATTTTTTAAGTATGTGATAATGCATTTTTACTTTCATGTTTTCACAAAATAATAGTAATGCAAATCTCTTGTTTATTATTTAACGGTTTTACTTTTTTTCAGTCAAATTGACTTTAACTTTAGCTTTGGACATGGCAAGACTGTTTTGAATGTTCAGGTATGTATTGATTCAAATGTAATGATGCCTTTGGAAATAGAATTAACGTGATTATAGAATTTCGCGCTTGCAATTTGACGAGTAGCTGATATTGCGGTTTTCACGTTTATTATTTTACGGGTATTATGTTTATTCTGTTTGACGGTTTGGTTTTGGGAACAGCAAGACAAATCTGAATGGTCGGATATGTATTGATTTAGATAAATTTGTTGCTCTTTATTGATATATTGACGATTTTGCAGTTTTCATTTTACAGTTTTACTTATTAACTGTATAACGGTTTCACGTTTTTACTCAGGAATCAGATAGATAGATCCGATCGGTCAGGTAAGTATCGACCAAAATATATTTTATAGTCTTTATTAATGTTTTAACGCGATTACGCATTTCCTTGTTCACGTTTTTGTGAAGTTTACGGTTTTCTGTATAACCGTCTTCCAGTTTGTTTCTGGACTCGGCAAGATAGTTCTGAACTGTCAGGTATGTATTAATTTCAATATATTTGTTGCTCTTTACTCATGAATTTATGTTTTTAATGTTAATTGATTTACGTTTTTATTGTTAACTGTTTGATTGTTTGACGGTTGGACTTAAGACTCGGAATATATTTGAGGTTCTTGATTGTTTAATTATGTGATAACGCATTTTCACTTTCACGTTTTCACAAAATAATAGTGATGCAGGTCTCTTGTTTATTATTTTACGGTTTTACTTTTATTTCATACAAATCGACTTTCAGTTTAGCTTTGGACACGGCAAGACAGTTTTGAATGGTCAGGTATGTATTGATTTAAATGTAATGATGCTTTTGGAAATAGAATTAACGTGATAGTGTTATTTCGCGATCGTGTTTTGACGAGTTACTGATATTGCGGTTTTCACGTTTATTATTTGACGGGTATTATGTTTATTCTGTTTGACGGTTTGGTTTTGTAAACAGCAAGAAAAATCTGAATGGTCAGGTATGTATTGTTTTAAATATATTTGTTGCCCTTTATTGATATAGTAACGATTTTGCAGTTTTCATTTTACAGTTTTACTTTTAACTGTATAACGGTTTCACGTTTTTACTCAGGAATCAGATAGATTGATCCGATCGGTCAGGTAAGTATCGTCCAAAATATATTTTATAGTCTTTGTTAATGTTTTAACGCGATTACGCATTTCCGTGCTCACGTTTTTGTGAAGTTTACGGTTTTCTGTATAACAGTCTTACGGTTTGGATTTGAACACGGCATGAAAGGTCTGACTGATCAGGTATGTACTGATTTAAATATATTTGTTGCTCTTTATTAATGTTTCAACGCGATGACGCATTTACACGTTCGTGTTTTAATGGTATTGCTGATTATATATTTATTATTGTACGATTCTACTGTTATACTTACTGTTTTTTTTCTGTATAACCGTCTTCCAGTTTGTTTCTGGACTCGGCAAGATAGTTCTGAACTGTCAGGTATGTATTAATTTCAATATATTTGTTGCTCTTTACTCACGAATTTATGTTTTTAATGTTAATTGATTTACGTTTTTATTTTTAACTGTTTAATTGTTTTACGGTTGGACTTAAGACTCGGAATATATTTGAGGTTCTTGATTGTTTAATTATTTGATAACGCATTTTCACTTTCACGTTTTCACAAAATAATAGTAATGCATTTTACGGTTTTACTTTTATTTCATACAAATCGACTTTCAGTTTAGCTTTGGACACGGCAAGACAGTTTTTAATGGTCGGGTATGTATTGATTTAAATGTAATGATGCTTTTGGAAATAGAATTAACGTGATTATGGAATTTCTCGATCGCGTTTTGACGAGTCACTGATATTGCGGTTTTCACGTTTATTATTTTACGGGTATTATGTTTATTCTGTTTGACGGTTTGGTTTTGGAAACAGCAAGAAAAATCTGAATGGTCGGGTATGTATTGATTTAAATATATTTATTGCTCTTTATTGATATACTTACGATTTTGCAGTTTTCATTTTACAGTTTTACTTATTAACTGTATAACGGTTTCACGTTTTTACTCAGGAATCAGATAGATAGATTCGATCGGTCAGGTAAGTATCGTCCAAAATATATTTTATAGTCTTTATTAATGTTTTAACGCGATTACGCATTTCCGTGCTCACGTTTTTGTGAAGTTTACGGTTTTCTGTATAACAGTCTTACGTTTTGGATTTGAACTCGGCATTAAAGGTCTGACTGATCAGGTATGTACTGATTTAAATATATTTGTTGCTTTTATTAATGTTTCAACGCGATGACGCATTTACACGTTCGTGTTTTTATGGTATTGCTGATTATATATTTATTATTGTACGATTCTACTGTTATGCTTACTGTTTTTTTTCTGAATAACCGTCTTCCAGTTTGTTTCTTGACTCGGCAAGATAGTTCTGAACTGTCTGGTATGAATTAATTTCAATATATTTGTTGCTCTTTACTTATGAATTTGTGTTTTTTTTGATAATTGTGATATGTTTTTTATTGTTAACTGTTTAATTGTTTTACGGTTGGACTTAAGACTCGGAATATATTTGAGGTTCTTGATTGTTTAATTATTTGATAACGCATTTTCACTTTCACGTTTTCACAAAATAATAGTAATGCATTTTACGGTTTTACTTTTATTTCATACAAATCGACTTTCAGTTTAGCTTTGGACACGGCAAGACAGTTTTTAATGGTCGGGTATGTATTGATTTAAATGTAATGATGCTTTTGGAAATAGAATTAACGTGATTATGGAATTTCTCGATCGCGTTTTGACGAGTCACTGATATTGCGGTTTTCACGTTTATTATTTTACGGGTATTATGATTATTCTGTTTGACAGTTTGGTTTTGGAAACAGCAAGAAAAATCTGAATGGTCGGGTATGTATTGATTTATATATGTTTGTTGCTTTTTATTGATATATTAACGATTTTGCAGTTCATTTTACAGTTTTACTTATTAACTGTATAACGGTTTCACGTTTTTACTCAGCAATCAGATAGATAGATCCGATCGGTCAGGTAAGTATCGACCAAAACATATTTTATAGTCTTTATTAATGTTTTGACACGATTACGCATTTCCGTGCTCACGTTTTTGTGAAGTTTACGGTTTTCTGTATAACAGTCTTACGTTTTGGATTTGAACTCGGCATTAAAGGTCTGACTGATCAGGTATGTACTGATTTAAATATATTTGTTGCTTTTATTAATGTCTCAACGCGATGACGCATTTACACGTTCGTGTTTTTATGGTATTGCTGATTATATATTTATTATTGTACGATTCTACTGTTATACTTACTGTTTTTTTTCTGTATAACCGTCTTCCAGTTTGTTTCTGGACTCGGCAAGATAGTTCTGAACTGTCAGGTATGTATTAATTTCAATATATTTGTTGCTCTTTACTCACGAATTTATGTTTTTAATGTTAATTGATTTACGTTTTTATTTTTAACTGTTTAATTGTTTGACGGTTGGACTTAAGACTCGGAATATATTTGAGGTTCTTGATTGTTTAATTATGTGATAACGCATTTTCACTTTCACGTTTTCACAAAATAATAGTGATGCAGGTCTCTTGTTTATTATTTTACGGTTTTACTTTTATTTCATACAAATCGACTTTCAGTTTAGCTTTGGACACGGCAAGACAGTTTTTAATGGTCAGGTATGTATTGATTTATGTGTAATGATGCTTTTGGAAATAGAATTAACGTGATAATGTTATTTCGTGATCGTGTTTTGACGAGTTACTGATATTGCGGTTTTCACGTTTATTATTTTACGGGTATTATGTTTATTCTGTTTGACGGTTTGGTTTTGGAAACAGCAAGAAAAATCTGAATGGTCGGGTATGTATTGATTTAAATATATTTATTGCTCTTTATTGATATACTTACGATTTTGCAGTTTTCATTTTACAGTTTTACTTATTAACTGTATAACGGTTTCACGTTTTTACTCAGGAATCAGATAGATAGATTCGATCGGTCAGGTAAGTATCGTCCAAAATATATTTTATAGTCTTTATTAATGTTTTAACGCGATTACGCATTTCCGTGCTCACGTTTTTGTGAAGTTTACGGTTTTCTGTATAACAGTCTTACGGTTTGGATTTGAACACGGCATGAAAGGTCTGACTGATCAGGTATGTACTGATTTAAATATATTTGTTGCTCTTTATTAATGTTTCAACGCGATGACTCATTTACACGTTCGTGTTTTATGGTATTGCTGATTATGTATTTATCATTGTACGATTCTACTTATATACTTACTGTTTTATTTCTGTATAACCGTCTGCCAGTTTGTTTCTGGACTCGGCAAGATAGTTCTGAACTGTCAGGTATGTATTAAATTCATTTTATTTGTTGCTCTTTACTGCTGAATTTATTATTTTACTGTTAATTGTTTAACGTTTATATTGTTAACTGTTTAAAAGTTTTACGGTTGGACTTAGGACTCGGAATAAATTTGAGGTTCTTGATTGTTTAATTATGTGATAACACATTTTGACTTTCATGTTTTCACAAAATAATAGTAATGCAGGTCTCTTGTTTATTATTTTACGGTTTTACTTTTATTTCATACAAATCGACTTTCAGTTTAGCTTTGGACATGGCACGACACGTCATGGCACGTTTTGAATGTTCAGGTATGTATTGATTTAAATATAATGATGCTTTTAGAAATAGAATTAACGTGATCATGGAATTTCGCGATGGTGTTTTGATGAGTTACTGATATTGCCGTTTTCACGTTTATTATTTTACGGGTATTATGATTATTCTGTTTGACAGTTTGGTTTTGGAAACAGCAAGAAAAATCTGAATGGTCGGGTATGTATTGATTTATATATGTTTGTTGCTTTTTATTGATATATTAACGATTTTGCAGTTCATTTTACAGTTTTACTTATTAACTGTATAACGGTTTCACGTTTTTACTCAGCAATCAGATAGATAGATCCGATCGGTCAGGTAAGTATCGACCAAAACATATTTTATAGTCTTTATTAATGTTTTGACACGATTACGCATTTCCGTGCTCACGTTTTTGTGAAGTTTACGGTTTTCTGTATAACAGTCTTACGTTTTGGATTTGAACTCGGCATTAAAGTCTGACTGATCAGGTATGTACTGATTTAAATATATTTGTTGCTTTTATTAATGTCTCAACGCGATGACGCATTTACACGTTCGTGTTTTTATGGTATTGCTGATTATATATTTATTATTGTACGATTCTACTGTTATACTTACTGTTTTTTTTCTGTATAACCGTCTTCCAGTTTGTTTCTGGACTCGGCAAGATAGTTCTGAACTGTCAGGTATGTATTAATTTCAATATATTTGTTGCTCTTTACTCACGAATTTATGTTTTTAATGTTAATTGATTTACGTTTTTATTTTTAACTGTTTAATTGTTTGACGGTTGGACTTAAGACTCGGAATATATTTGAGGTTCTTGATTGTTTAATTATGTGATAACGCATTTTCACTTTCACGTTTTCACAAAATAATAGTGATGCAGGTCTCTTGTTTATTATTTTACGGTTTTACTTTTATTTCATACAAATCGACTTTCAGTTTAGCTTTGGACACGGCAAGACAGTTTTTAATGGTCAGGTATGTATTGATTTATGTGTAATGATGCTTTTGGAAATAGAATTAACGTGATAATGTTATTTCGTGATCGTGTTTTGACGAGTTACTGATATTGCGGTTTTCACGTTTATTATTTTACGGGTATTATGTTTATTCTGTTTGACGGTTTGGTTTTGGAAACAGCAAGAAAAATCTGAATGGTCGGGTATGTATTGATTTATATATATTTGTTGCTTTTTTTTGATATATTAACGATTTTGCAGTTCATTTTACAGTTTTACTTATTAACTGTATAACGGTTTCACGTTTTTACTCAGGAATCAGATAGATAGATTCGATCGGTCAGGTAAGTATCGTCCAAAATATATTTTATTGTCTTTATTAATGTTTTAACTTGATTACGCATTTCCGTGTTCACGTTTTTGTTAAGTTAATGGTTTAACTGGTTTTCTGTATAACAATCTTACGGTTTGGATTTGAACATGGCATGTAAGGTCTGACTGATCAGGTATGTACTGATTTAAATATATTTGTTGCTCTTTATTAGTGTTTCAACGCGATGACGCATTTACACGTTCGTGTTTTTATGGTATTGCTGATTACGTATTTATTATTGTAAGATTCTACTGTTATACTTACTGTTTTTTTCTGTATAACCGTCTTTCAGTTTGTTTCTGGACTCGGCAAGATAGTTCTGAACTGTCACGTTTTACTAATTTCAATATATTTGTTGCTCTTTACTTTTGAATTTATGTTTTTTCTGTTAATTGTTTTACGTTTTTATTGTTAACTGTTTAATTGTTTGACAGTTGGACTTAGGACTCGGAATATATTTGAGGTTCTTGATTGTTTAATTATGTGATAACGCATTTTTACTTTCATGTTTTCACAAAATAATAGTAATGCAGGTCTCTTGTTTATTATTTTATGGTTGTACTTTTTTTTCAGTCAAATTGACTTTAACTTTAGCTTTGTACACGGCAAGACAGTTTTGAATGTTCAGGTATGTATTGATTTAAATGTAATGATGCTTTTGGAAATAGAATTAACGTGATTATGGAATTTCGCGATCGCTTTTTGACGAGTTACTGATATTGCGGTTTTCACGTTTATTATTTTACGGGTATTATGTTTATTTTGTTTTACGTTTTGGTTTTGGAAACAGCAAGAAAAGTCTGAATGGTTGGGTATGTATTGATTTAAAAATATTTGTTGCTCTTTATTGATATATTAACGATTTTGCAGTTCATTTTACAGTTTTACTTATTAACAATATAACGGTTTCACGTTTTTACTCAGGAATCAGATAGATAGATTCGATCGGTCAGGTAAGTATCGTCCAACATATATTTTATAGTCTTTATTAATGTTTTAACGCGATTACGCATTTCCGTGTTCACGTTTTTGTGAAGTTTACAATTTTCTGTATAACAGTCTAACTGTTTGGATTTGAACACGGCATGAAAGCTCTGACTGATCAGGTATGTACTGATATAAATATATTTGTTGCTCTTTATTAATGTTTCAACGCGATGCCGCATTTACACGTTCTTGTTTTTATGGTATTGCTGATTACATATTTATTATTGTACGATTCTAATGTTACACTGTTTTTTTTTTGTATAACCGTCTTCCAGTTTGTTTCTGTACTTTGCAATATAGTTCTGAACTGTCATGTATGTATTAATTTCAATTTATTTGTTGCTCTTTATTGATGAATTTATTATTTTACTGTTAATTGTTTAACGTTTATATTGTTAACTGTTTAAAAGTATTACGGTTTGTCTTTGGACTCGGACTATATTTGAGGTTTCTTGATTGTTTAATTATGTGATAACGCATTTTTACTTTCATATTTTCACAAAATAATAGTAATGCAAATCTCTTGTTTATTATTTAACGGTTTTACTTTTTTTCAGTCAAATTGACTTTAACTTTAGCTTTGGACATGGCAAGACTGTTTTGAATGTTCAGGTATGTGTTGATTTAAATGTAATGATGCCTTTGGAAATAGAATTAACGTGATTCTAGAATTTCGCGCTCGCAATTTGACGAGTTACTGATATTGCGGTTTTCACGTTTATTATTTTACGGGTATAATGATTATACTGTTTGACAGTTTGGTTTTAGAAACAGCAAGAAAAATCTGAATGGTCTGGTATGTATTGATTAATATATATTTGTTGCTTTTTTTTGATATATTAACGATTTTGCAGTTCATTTTACAGTTTTACTTATTAACTGTATAACGGTTTCACGTTATCACTCAGGATTCAGATAGATAGATCCGATCGGTCAGGTAAGTATCGATCAAAATATATTTTATAGTCTTTATCAATGTTTTAACGCGATTACGCATTTCCGTGTTCACGTTTTTGTGAAGTTAATGGTTTAACTGGTTTTCTGTATAACAATCTTACGGTTTGGATTTGAACATGGCATGTAAGGTCTGACTGATCAGGTATGTACTGATTTAAATATATTTGTTGCTCTTTATTAATGTTTCAACGCGATGACGCATTTACACGTTCTTGTTTTTATGGTATTGCTGATTACATATTTATTATTGTACGATTCTACTGTTATACTGTTTTATTTCTGTATAACCGTCTTCCAGTTTGTTTCTGTACTCGGCAATATAGTTCTGAACTGTCATGTTTGTATTAATTTCAATTTATTTGTTGCTCTTTACTGATGAATTTATTATTTTACTTTTAATTGTTTAACGTTTACATTGTTAATTGTTTAAAAGTTTTACAGTTTGTCTTTGGACTCGGAATATATTTGAGGTTCTTGATTGTTTAAGTATGTGATAACGCATTTTTTCTTTCATGTTTTCACAAAATAATAGTAATGCAAATCTCTTGTTTATTATTTAACGGTTTTACTTTTTTTCAGTCAAATTGACTTTAACTTTAGCTTTGGACATGGCAAGACTGTTTTGAATGTTTAGGTATGTATTGATTTAAATGAAATGATGCCTTTGGAAATAGAATTAACGTGATTATAGAATTTCGCGCTCGCAATTTGACAAGTTACTGATATTGCGGTTTTGACGTTTATTATTTTACGGGTATTATGTTTATTCTGTTTGACGGTTTGGTTTTGGAAACAGCAAGACAAATCTGAATGGTAAGATATGTATTGATTTAAATATATTTGTTGCTTTTTATTGATATATTAACGATTTTGCAGTTCATTTTACAGTTTTACTTATTAACTGTATAACGGTTTCACGTTTTTACTCAGGAATCAGATAGATAGATTCGATCGGTCAGGTAAGTATCGTCCAAAATATATTTTATAGTCTTTATTAATGTTTTACGCGATTACGCATTTCCGTGTTCACGTTTTTGTGAAGTTTACAGTTTTCTGTATAACAGTCTAACTGTTTGGATTTGAACACGGCATGAAAGGTCTGACTGATCGGGTATGTACTGATTTAAATATATTTTTTGCTCTTTATTAATGTTTCAACGCGATGACGCATTTACACGTTCGTGTTTTTATGGTATTGCTGATTACGTATTTATTATTGTAAGATTCTACTGTTATACTTACTGTTTTTTTTCTGTATAACCGTCTTTCAGTTTGTTTCTGGACTCGGCAAGATAGTTCTGAACTGTCACGTTTTATTAATTTCAATATATTTGTTGCACTTTACTTTTGAATATATGTTTTTTTTGTTAATTGTTTTACGTTTTTATTGTTAACTGTTTAATTGTTTGACAGTTGGACTTAGGACTCGGAATATATTTGAGGTTCTTGATTTTTTTATTATGTGATAACGCATTTTTACTTTCATGTTTTCACAAAATAATAGTAATGCAGGTCTCTTGTTTATTATTTTATGGTTTAACTTTTTTTTCAGTCAAATTGACTTTAACTTTAGCTTTGTACACGGCAAGACAGTTTTGAATGTTCAGGTATGTATTGATTTAAATGTAATGATGCTTTTGGAAATAGAATTAACGTGATTATGGAATTTCGCGATCGCGTTTTGACGAGTTACTGATATTGCGGTTTTCACGTTTATTATTTTACGGGTATTATGTTTATTTTGTTTGACGGTTTGGTTTTGGAAACAGCAAGAAAAATCTGAATGGTTGGGTATGTATTGATTTTAATATATTTGTTGCTTTTTTTTGATATATTAACGATTTTGCAGTTCATTTTACAGTTTTACTTATTAACTGTCTAACGGTTTCACGTTTTCACTCAGGATTCAGATAGATAGAGCCGATCGGTCAGGTAAGTATCGATCAAAATATATTTTATTGTCTTTATCAATGTTTTAACGCGATTACGCATTTCCGTGTTCACGTTTTTGTGAAGTTAATGGTTTAACTGGTTTTCTGTATAACAATCTTACGGTTTGGATTTGAACATGGCATGTAAGGTCTGACTGATCAGGTATGTACTGATTTAAATATATTTGTTGCTCTTTATTAATGTTTCAACGCGATGACGCATTTACACGTTCTTGTTTTTATGGTATTGCTGATTACATATTTATTATTGCACGATTCTACTGTTATACTGTTTGTTTTCTGTATAACCGTCTTCCAGTTTGTTTCTGTACTCGGCAATCTAATTCTGAACTGTCATGTTTGTATTAATTTCAATTTATTTGTTGCTCTTTACTGATGAATTTATTATTTTACTGTTAATTGTTTAACGTTTATATTGTTAATTGTTTAAAAGTTTTACGGTTTGTCTTTGGACTCGGAATATATTTGAGGTTCTTGATTGTTTAAGTATGTGATAACGCATTTTTACTTTCATGTTTTCACAAAATAATAGTAATGCAAATCTCTTGTTTATTATTTAACGGTTTTACTTTTTTTCAGTCAAATTGACTTTAACTTTAGCTTTGGACATGGCAAGACTGTTTTGAATGTTTAGGTATGTATTGATTTAAATGTAATGATGCCTTTGGAAATAGAATTAACGTGATTATAGAATTTCGCGCTCGCAATTTGACAAGTTACTGATATTGCGGTTTTCACGTTTATTATTTTACGGGTATTATGTTTATTCTGTTTGACGGTTTGGTTTTGGAAACAGCAAGACAAATCTGAATGGTAAGACATGTATTGATTTAAATATATTTGTTGCTCTTTATTGATATATTAACGATTTTGCAGTTCATTTTACAGTTTTACTTATTAACTGTATAACGGTTTCACGTTTTTATTCAGGAATCAGATAGATAGATTCGATCGGTCAGGTAAGTATCGTCCAAAATGTATTTTATAGTCTTTATTAATGTTTTAACGCGATTACGCATTTCCTTGTTCACGTTTTTGTGAAGTTTACGGTTTTCTGTATAACAGTCTTACGGTTTGGATTTGAACACGGCATGAAAGGTCTGACTGATCAGGTATGTACTGATTTAAATATATTTGTTGCTCTTTATTAATGTTTCAACGCGATGACGCATTTACACGTTCGTGTTTTTATGGTATTGCTGATTATGTATTTGTTATTGTACGATTCTACTGTTATACTTACTGTTTTCTGTATAACCGTCTTCCAGTTTGTTTCTGTACTCGGCAAGATAGTTCTGAACTGTCAGGTATGTATTAATTTCAATTTATTTGTTGCTCTTTACTGATGAATTTATTATTTTACTGTTAATTGTTTAACGTTTATATTGTTAATTGTTTAAAAGTTTTACGGTTTGTCTTTGGACTCGGAATATATTTGAGGTTCTTGATTGTTTAAGTATGTGATAACGCATTTTTACTTTCATGTTTTCACAAAATAATAGTAATGCAAATCTCTTGTTTATTATTTAACGGTTTTACTTTTTTTCAGTCAAATTGACTTTAACTTTAGCTTTGGACATGGCAAGACTGTTTTGAATGTTTAGGTATGTATTGATTTAAATGTAATGATGCCTTTGGAAATAGAATTAACGTGATTATAGAATTTCGCGCTCGCAATTTGACAAGTTACTGATATTGCGGTTTTCACGTTTATTATTTTACGGGTATTATGTTTATTCTGTTTGACGGTTTGGTTTTGGAAACAGCAAGACAAATCTGAATGGTACGACATGTATTGATTTAAATATATTTGTTGCTCTTTATTGATATATTAACGATTTTGCAGTTCATTTTACAGTTTTACTTATTAACTGTATAACGGTTTCACGTTTTTATTCAGGAATCAGATAGATAGATTCGATCGGTCAGGTAAGTATCGTCCAAAATGTATTTTATAGTCTTTATTAATGTTTTAACGCGATTACGCATTTCCTTGTTCACGTTTTTGTGAAGTTTACGGTTTTCTGTATAACAGTCTTACGGTTTGGATATGAACACGGCATGAAAGGTCTGACTGATCAGGTATGTACTGATTTAAATATATTTTTTGCTCTTTATTAATGTTTCGACGCGATGACGCATTTAAACATTCGTGTTTTATGGTATTGCTGATAACGTATTTATTATTGTAAGATTCTACTGTTATACTTACTGTTTTTTTTCAGTATAACCGTCTTTCAGTTTGTTTCTGGACTCGGCAAGATAGTTCTGAACTGTCACGTTTTATTAATTTCAATATATTTGTTGCACTTTACTTTTGAATTTATGTTTTTTTTGTTAATTGTTTTACGTTTTTATTGTTAACTGTTTAATTGTTTGACAGTTGGACTTAGGACTCGGAATAAATTTGAGGTTCTTGATTTTTTTAGTATGTGATAACGCATTTTTACTTTCATGTTTTCACAAAATAATAGTAATGCAGGTCTCTTGTTTATTATTTTACGGTTTTACTTTTTTTCAGTCAAATTGACTTTAACTTTAGCTTTGGACACGGCAAGACAGTTTTGAATGTTCAGGTATGTATTAATTTAAATGTAATGATGCTTTTAAAAATAGAATTAACGTGATTATGGAATTTCGCGATCGCGTATTGACGAGTTACTGATATTGCGGTTTTCACGTTTATTATTTTACGGGTATTATGATTATTCTGTTTGACAGTTTGGTTTTTGGAAACAGCAAGAAAAATCTGAATGGTCGGGTATGTTTCGATTTAAATATATTTGTTGCTGTTTATAAGATATATTAACGATTTTGCAGTTTTCATTTTACAGTTTTACTTATTAACTGTATATTGGTTTCACGTTTTTACTCAGGAATCAGATAGATAGATTCGATCGGTCAGGTTAGTATCGTCCAAAATATGTTTTATAGTCATTATTAATGTTTTAACGCGATTACGCATTTCCGTGTTCACGTTTTTGTGAAGTTTACGGTTTTCTGTATAACAGTCTTACGGTTTGGATTTGAACACGGCATGAAAGTTCTGACTGATCAGGTATGTACTGATTTAAATATATTTGTTGCTCTTTATTAATGTTTCAACGCGATGACGCATTTACACGTTCGTGTTTTTATGGTATTGCTGATTATGTATTTGTTATTGTACGATTCTACTGTTATACTTACTGTTTTCTGTATAACCGTCTTCCAGTTTGTTTCTGTACTCGGCAAGATAGTTCTGAACTGTCAGGTATGTATTAATTTCAATTTATTTGTTGCTCTTTACTGATGAATTTATTATTTTACTGTTAATTGTTTAACGTTTATATTGTTAATTGTTTAAAAGTTTTACGGTTTGTCTTTGGACTCGGAATATATTTGAGGTTCTTGATTGTTTAAGTATGTGATAACGCATTTTTACTTTCATGTTTTCACAAAATAATAGTAATGCAAATCTCTTGTTTATTATTTAACGGTTTTACTTTTTTTCAGTCAAATTGACTTTAACTTTAGCTTTGGACATGGCAAGACTGTTTTGAATGTTTAGGTATGTATTGATTTAAATGTAATGATGCCTTTGGAAATAGAATTAACGTGATTATAGAATTTCGCGCTCGCAATTTGACAAGTTACTGATATTGCGGTTTTCACGTTTATTATTTTACGGGTATTATGTTTATTCTGTTTGACGGTTTGGTTTTGGAAACAGCAAGACAAATCTGAATGGTAAGACATGTATTGATTTAAATATATTTGTTGCTCTTTATTGATATATTAACGATTTTGCAGTTCATTTTACAGTTTTACTTATTAACTGTATAACGGTTTCACGTTTTTATTCAGGAATCAGATAGATAGATTCGATCGGTCAGGTAAGTATCGTCCAAAATGTATTTTATAGTCTTTATTAATGTTTTAACGCGATTACGCATTTCCTTGTTCACGTTTTTGTGAAGTTTACGGTTTTCTGTATAACAGTCTTACGGTTTGGATTTGAACACGGCATGAAAGGTCTGACTGATCAGGTATGTACTGATTTAAATATATTTTTTGCTCTTTATTAATGTTTCGACGCGATGACGCATTTAAACATTCGTGTTTTATGGTATTGCTGATAACGTATTTATTATTGTAAGATTCTACTGTTATACTTACTGTTTTTTTTCAGTATAACCGTCTTTCAGTTTGTTTCTGGACTCGGCAAGATAGTTCTGAACTGTCACGTTTTATTAATTTCAATATATTTGTTGCACTTTACTTTTGAATTTATGTTTTTTTTGTTAATTGTTTTACGTTTTTATTGTTAACTGTTTAATTGTTTGACAGTTGGACTTAGGACTCGGAATAAATTTGAGGTTCTTGATTTTTTTAGTATGTGATAACGCATTTTTACTTTCATGTTTTCACAAAATAATAGTAATGCAGGTCTCTTGTTTATTATTTTACGGTTTTACTTTTTTTCAGTCAAATTGACTTTAACTTTAGCTTTGGACACGGCAAGACAGTTTTGAATGTTCAGGTATGTATTAATTTAAATGTAATGATGCTTTTAAAAATAGAATTAACGTGATTATGGAATTTCGCGATCGCGTATTGACGAGTTACTGATATTGCGGTTTTCACGTTTATTATTTTACGGGTATTATGATTATTCTGTTTGACAGTTTGGTTTTTGGAAACAGCAAGAAAAATCTGAATGGTCGGGTATGTTTCGATTTAAATATATTTGTTGCTGTTTATAAGATATATTAACGATTTTGCAGTTTTCATTTTACAGTTTTACTTATTAACTGTATATTGGTTTCACGTTTTTACTCAGGAATCAGATAGATAGATTCGATCGGTCAGGTTAGTATCGTCCAAAATATGTTTTATAGTCATTATTAATGTTTTAACGCGATTACGCATTTCCGTGTTCACGTTTTTGTGAAGTTTACGGTTTTCTGTATAACAGTCTTACGGTTTGGATTTGAACACGGCATGAAAGTTCTGACTGATCAGGTATGTACTGATTTAAATATATTTGTTGCTCTTTATTAATGTTTCAACGCGATGACGCATTTACACGTTCGTGTTTTTATGGTATTGCTGATTATGTATTTGTTATTGTACGATTCTACTGTTATACTTACTGTTTTCTGTATAACCGTCTTCCAGTTTGTTTCTGTACTCGGCAAGATAGTTCTGAACTGTCAGGTATGTATTAATTTCAATTTATTTGTTGCTCTTTACTGATGAATTTATTATTTTACTGTTAATTGTTTAACGTTTATATTGTTAATTGTTTAAAAGTTTTACGGTTTGTCTTTGGACTCGGAATATATTTGAGGTTCTTGATTGTTTAAGTATGTGATAACGCATTTTTACTTTCATGTTTTCACAAAATAATAGTAATGCAAATCTCTTGTTTATTATTTAACGGTTTTACTTTTTTTCAGTCAAATTGACTTTAACTTTAGCTTTGGACATGGCAAGACTGTTTTGAATGTTTAGGTATGTATTGATTTAAATGTAATGATGCCTTTGGAAATAGAATTAACGTGATTATAGAATTTCGCGCTCGCAATTTGACAAGTTACTGATATTGCGGTTTTCACGTTTATTATTTTACGGGTATTATGTTTATTCTGTTTGACGGTTTGGTTTTGGAAACAGCAAGACAAATCTGAATGGTAAGACATGTATTGATTTAAATATATTTGTTGCTCTTTATTGATATATTAACGATTTTGCAGTTCATTTTACAGTTTTACTTATTAACTGTATAACGGTTTCACGTTTTTATTCAGGAATCAGATAGATAGATTCGATCGGTCAGGTAAGTATCGTCCAAAATGTATTTTATAGTCTTTATTAATGTTTTAACGCGATTACGCATTTCCTTGTTCACGTTTTTGTGAAGTTTACGGTTTTCTGTATAACAGTCTTACGGTTTGGATTTGAACACGGCATGAAAGGTCTGACTGATCAGGTATGTACTGATTTAAATATATTTTTTGCTCTTTATTAATGTTTCGACGCGATGACGCATTTAAACATTCGTGTTTTATGGTATTGCTGATAACGTATTTATTATTGTAAGATTCTACTGTTATACTTACTGTTTTTTTTCAGTATAACCGTCTTTCAGTTTGTTTCTGGACTCGGCAAGATAGTTCTGAACTGTCACGTTTTATTAATTTCAATATATTTGTTGCACTTTACTTTTGAATTTATGTTTTTTTTGTTAATTGTTTTACGTTTTTATTGTTAACTGTTTAATTGTTTGACAGTTGGACTTAGGACTCGGAATAAATTTGAGGTTCTTGATTTTTTTAGTATGTGATAACGCATTTTTACTTTCATGTTTTCACAAAATAATAGTAATGCAGGTCTCTTGTTTATTATTTTACGGTTTTACTTTTTTTCAGTCAAATTGACTTTAACTTTAGCTTTGGACACGGCAAGACAGTTTTGAATGTTCAGGTATGTATTAATTTAAATGTAATGATGCTTTTAAAAATAGAATTAACGTGATTATGGAATTTCGCGATCGCGTATTGACGAGTTACTGATATTGCGGTTTTCACGTTTATTATTTTACGGGTATTATGATTATTCTGTTTGACAGTTTGGTTTTTGGAAACAGCAAGAAAAATCTGAATGGTCGGGTATGTTTCGATTTAAATATATTTGTTGCTGTTTATAAGATATATTAACGATTTTGCAGTTTTCATTTTACAGTTTTACTTATTAACTGTATATTGGTTTCACGTTTTTACTCAGGAATCAGATAGATAGATTCGATCGGTCAGGTTAGTATCGTCCAAAATATGTTTTATAGTCATTATTAATGTTTTAACGCGATTACGCATTTCCGTGTTCACGTTTTTGTGAAGTTTACGGTTTTCTGTATAACAGTCTTACGGTTTGGATTTGAACACGGCATGAAAGTTCTGACTGATCAGGTATGTACTGATTTAAATATATTTGTTGCTCTTTATTAATGTTTCAACGCGATGACGCATTTACACGTTCGTGTTTTTATGGTATTGCTGATTATGTATTTGTTATTGTACGATTCTACTGTTATACTTACTGTTTTCTGTATAACCGTCTTCCAGTTTGTTTCTGTACTCGGCAAGATAGTTCTGAACTGTCAGGTATGTATTAATTTCAATTTATTTGTTGCTCTTTACTGATGAATTTATTATTTTACTGTTAATTGTTTAACGTTTATATTGTTAATTGTTTAAAAGTTTTACGGTTTGTCTTTGGACTCGGAATATATTTGAGGTTCTTGATTGTTTAAGTATGTGATAACGCATTTTTACTTTCATGTTTTCACAAAATAATAGTAATGCAAATCTCTTGTTTATTATTTAACGGTTTTACTTTTTTTCAGTCAAATTGACTTTAACTTTAGCTTTGGACATGGCAAGACTGTTTTGAATGTTTAGGTATGTATTGATTTAAATGTAATGATGCCTTTGGAAATAGAATTAACGTGATTATAGAATTTCGCGCTCGCAATTTGACAAGTTACTGATATTGCGGTTTTCACGTTTATTATTTTACGGGTATTATGTTTATTCTGTTTGACGGTTTGGTTTTGGAAACAGCAAGACAAATCTGAATGGTAAGACATGTATTGATTTAAATATATTTGTTGCTCTTTATTGATATATTAACGATTTTGCAGTTCATTTTACAGTTTTACTTATTAACTGTATAACGGTTTCACGTTTTTATTCAGGAATCAGATAGATAGATTCGATCGGTCAGGTAAGTATCGTCCAAAATGTATTTTATAGTCTTTATTAATGTTTTAACGCGATTACGCATTTCCTTGTTCACGTTTTTGTGAAGTTTACGGTTTTCTGTATAACAGTCTTACGGTTTGGATTTGAACACGGCATGAAAGGTCTGACTGATCAGGTATGTACTGATTTAAATATATTTTTTGCTCTTTATTAATGTTTCGACGCGATGACGCATTTAAACATTCGTGTTTTATGGTATTGCTGATAACGTATTTATTATTGTAAGATTCTACTGTTATACTTACTGTTTTTTTTCAGTATAACCGTCTTTCAGTTTGTTTCTGGACTCGGCAAGATAGTTCTGAACTGTCACGTTTTATTAATTTCAATATATTTGTTGCACTTTACTTTTGAATTTATGTTTTTTTTGTTAATTGTTTTACGTTTTTATTGTTAACTGTTTAATTGTTTGACAGTTGGACTTAGGACTCGGAATAAATTTGAGGTTCTTGATTTTTTTAGTATGTGATAACGCATTTTTACTTTCATGTTTTCACAAAATAATAGTAATGCAGGTCTCTTGTTTATTATTTTACGGTTTTACTTTTTTTCAGTCAAATTGACTTTAACTTTAGCTTTGGACACGGCAAGACAGTTTTGAATGTTCAGGTATGTATTAATTTAAATGTAATGATGCTTTTAAAAATAGAATTAACGTGATTATGGAATTTCGCGATCGCGTATTGACGAGTTACTGATATTGCGGTTTTCACGTTTATTATTTTACGGGTATTATGATTATTCTGTTTGACAGTTTGGTTTTTGGAAACAGCAAGAAAAATCTGAATGGTCGGGTATGTTTCGATTTAAATATATTTGTTGCTGTTTATAAGATATATTAACGATTTTGCAGTTTTCATTTTACAGTTTTACTTATTAACTGTATATTGGTTTCACGTTTTTACTCAGGAATCAGATAGATAGATTCGATCGGTCAGGTTAGTATCGTCCAAAATATGTTTTATAGTCATTATTAATGTTTTAACGCGATTACGCATTTCCGTGTTCACGTTTTTGTGAAGTTTACGGTTTTCTGTATAACAGTCTTACGGTTTGGATTTGAACACGGCATGAAAGTTCTGACTGATCAGGTATGTACTGATTTAAATATATTTGTTGCTCTTTATTAATGTTTCAACGCGATGACGCATTTACACGTTCGTGTTTTTATGGTATTGCTGATTATGTATTTGTTATTGTACGATTCTACTGTTATACTTACTGTTTTCTGTATAACCGTCTTCCAGTTTGTTTCTGTACTCGGCAAGATAGTTCTGAACTGTCAGGTATGTATTAATTTCAATTTATTTGTTGCTCTTTACTGATGAATTTATTATTTTACTGTTAATTGTTTAACGTTTATATTGTTAATTGTTTAAAAGTTTTACGGTTTGTCTTTGGACTCGGAATATATTTGAGGTTCTTGATTGTTTAAGTATGTGATAACGCATTTTTACTTTCATGTTTTCACAAAATAATAGTAATGCAAATCTCTTGTTTATTATTTAACGGTTTTACTTTTTTTCAGTCAAATTGACTTTAACTTTAGCTTTGGACATGGCAAGACTGTTTTGAATGTTTAGGTATGTATTGATTTAAATGTAATGATGCCTTTGGAAATAGAATTAACGTGATTATAGAATTTCGCGCTCGCAATTTGACAAGTTACTGATATTGCGGTTTTCACGTTTATTATTTTACGGGTATTATGTTTATTCTGTTTGACGGTTTGGTTTTGGAAACAGCAAGACAAATCTGAATGGTAAGACATGTATTGATTTAAATATATTTGTTGCTCTTTATTGATATATTAACGATTTTGCAGTTCATTTTACAGTTTTACTTATTAACTGTATAACGGTTTCACGTTTTTATTCAGGAATCAGATAGATAGATTCGATCGGTCAGGTAAGTATCGTCCAAAATGTATTTTATAGTCTTTATTAATGTTTTAACGCGATTACGCATTTCCTTGTTCACGTTTTTGTGAAGTTTACGGTTTTCTGTATAACAGTCTTACGGTTTGGATTTGAACACGGCATGAAAGGTCTGACTGATCAGGTATGTACTGATTTAAATATATTTGTTGCTCTTTATTAATGTTTCAACGCGATGACGCATTTACACGTTCGTGTTTTTATGGTATTGCTGATTATATATTTATTATTGTACGATTCTACTGTTATACTTACTGTTTTTTTTCTGTATAACCGTCTTCCAGTTTGTTTCTGGACTCGGCAAGATAGTTCTGAACTGTCAGGTATGTATTAATTTCAATATATTTGTTGCTCTTTACTTTTGAATTTATGTTTTTTCTGTTAATTGTTTTACGTTTTTATTGTTAACTGTTTAATTGTTTGACAGTTATACTTAGGACTCGGAATATATTTGAGGTTCTTGATTGTTTAATTATGTGATAACGCATTTTCACTTTCATGTTTTCACAAAATAATAGTAATGCAGGTCTCTTGTTTATTATTTTATGGTTTTACTTTTTTTTCAGTCAAATTGACTTTAACTTTAGCTTTGTACACGGCAAGACAGTTTTGAATGTTCAGGTATGTATTGATTTAAATGTAATGATGCTTTTGGAAATAGAATTAACGTGATTATGGAATTTCGCGATCGCGTTTTGACGAGTTACTGATATTGCGGTTTTCACGTTTATTATTTTACGGGTATAATGATTATACTGTTTGACAGTTTGGTTTTGGAAACAGCAAGAAAAGTCTGAATGGTTGGGTATGTATTGATTTAAATATATTTGTTGCTCTTTATTGATATATTAACGATTTTGCAGTTCATTTTACAGTTTTACTTATTAACTGTATAACGGTTTCACGTTTTTACTCAGGAATCAGATAGATAGATTCGATCGGTCAGGTAAGTATCGATCAAAATATATTTTATAGTCTTTATCAATGTTTTAACGCGATTACGCATTTCCGTGTTCACGTTTTTGTGAAGTTTACAGTTTTCTGTATAACAGTCTAACTGTTTGGATTTGAACACGGCATGAAAGGTCTGACTGATCAGGTATGTACTGATTTAAATATATTTTTTGCTCTTTATTAATGTTTCGACGCGATGACGCATTTAAACATTCGTGTTTTTATGGTATTGCTGATAACGTATTTATTATTGTAAGATTCTACTGTTATACTTACTGTTTTTTTTCAGTATAACCGTCTTTCAGTTTGTTTCTGGACTCGGCAAGATAGTTCTGAACTGTCACGTTTTATTAATTTCAATATATTTGTTGCACTTTACTTTTGAATTTATGTTTTTTTTGTTAATTGTTTTACGTTTTTATTGTTAACTGTTTAATTGTTTGACAGTTGGACTTAGGACTCGGAATAAATTTGAGGTTCTTGATTTTTTTAGTATGTGATAACGCATTTTTACTTTCATGTTTTCACAAAATAATAGTAATGCAGGTCTCTTGTTTATTATTTTACGGTTTTACTTTTTTTCAGTCAAATTGACTTTAACTTTAGCTTTGGACACGGCAAGACAGTTTTGAATGTTCAGGTATGTATTAATTTAAATGTAATGATGCTTTTAAAAATAGAATTAACGTGATTATGGAATTTCGCGATCGCGTATTGACGAGTTACTGATATTGCGGTTTTCACGTTTATTATTTTACGGGTATTATGATTATTCTGTTTGACAGTTTGGTTTTTGGAAACAGCAAGAAAAATCTGAATGGTCGGGTATGTTTCGATTTAAATATATTTGTTGCTGTTTATAAGATATATTAACGATTTTGCAGTTTTCATTTTACAGTTTTACTTATTAACTGTATATTGGTTTCACGTTTTTACTCAGGAATCAGATAGATAGATTCGATCGGTCAGGTTAGTATCGTCCAAAATATGTTTTATAGTCATTATTAATGTTTTAACGCGATTACGCATTTCCGTGTTCACGTTTTTGTGAAGTTTACGGTTTTCTGTATAACAGTCTTACGGTTTGGATTTGAACACGGCATGAAAGTTCTGACTGATCAGGTATGTACTGATTTAAATATATTTGTTGCTCTTTATTAATGTTTCAACGCGATGACGCATTTACACGTTCGTGTTTTTATGGTATTGCTGATTATGTATTTGTTATTGTACGATTCTACTGTTATACTTACTGTTTTCTGTATAACCGTCTTCCAGTTTGTTTCTGTACTCGGCAAGATAGTTCTGAACTGTCAGGTATGTATTAATTTCAATTTATTTGTTGCTCTTTACTGATGAATTTATTATTTTACTGTTAATTGTTTAACGTTTATATTGTTAATTGTTTAAAAGTTTTACGGTTTGTCTTTGGACTCGGAATATATTTGAGGTTCTTGATTGTTTAAGTATGTGATAACGCATTTTTACTTTCATGTTTTCACAAAATAATAGTAATGCAAATCTCTTGTTTATTATTTAACGGTTTTACTTTTTTTCAGTCAAATTGACTTTAACTTTAGCTTTGGACATGGCAAGACTGTTTTGAATGTTTAGGTATGTATTGATTTAAATGTAATGATGCCTTTGGAAATAGAATTAACGTGATTATAGAATTTCGCGCTCGCAATTTGACAAGTTACTGATATTGCGGTTTTCACGTTTATTATTTTACGGGTATTATGTTTATTCTGTTTGACGGTTTGGTTTTGGAAACAGCAAGACAAATCTGAATGGTAAGACATGTATTGATTTAAATATATTTGTTGCTCTTTATTGATATATTAACGATTTTGCAGTTCATTTTACAGTTTTACTTATTAACTGTATAACGGTTTCACGTTTTTATTCAGGAATCAGATAGATAGATTCGATCGGTCAGGTAAGTATCGTCCAAAATGTATTTTATAGTCTTTATTAATGTTTTAACGCGATTACGCATTTCCTTGTTCACGTTTTTGTGAAGTTTACGGTTTTCTGTATAACAGTCTTACGGTTTGGATTTGAACACGGCATGAAAGGTCTGACTGATCAGGTATGTACTGATTTAAATATATTTGTTGCTCTTTATTAATGTTTCAACGCGATGACGCATTTACACGTTCGTGTTTTTATGGTATTGCTGATTATATATTTATTATTGTACGATTCTACTGTTATACTTACTGTTTTTTTTCTGTATAACCGTCTTCCAGTTTGTTTCTGGACTCGGCAAGATAGTTCTGAACTGTCAGGTATGTATTAATTTCAATATATTTGTTGCTCTTTACTTTTGAATTTATGTTTTTTCTGTTAATTGTTTTACGTTTTTATTGTTAACTGTTTAATTGTTTGACAGTTATACTTAGGACTCGGAATATATTTGAGGTTCTTGATTGTTTAATTATGTGATAACGCATTTTCACTTTCATGTTTTCACAAAATAATAGTAATGCAGGTCTCTTGTTTATTATTTTATGGTTTTACTTTTTTTTCAGTCAAATTGACTTTAACTTTAGCTTTGTACACGGCAAGACAGTTTTGAATGTTCAGGTATGTATTGATTTAAATGTAATGATGCTTTTGGAAATAGAATTAACGTGATTATGGAATTTCGCGATCGCGTTTTGACGAGTTACTGATATTGCGGTTTTCACGTTTATTATTTTACGGGTATAATGATTATACTGTTTGACAGTTTGGTTTTGGAAACAGCAAGAAAAGTCTGAATGGTTGGGTATGTATTGATTTAAATATATTTGTTGCTCTTTATTGATATATTAACGATTTTGCAGTTCATTTTACAGTTTTACTTATTAACTGTATAACGGTTTCACGTTTTTACTCAGGAATCAGATAGATAGATTCGATCGGTCAGGTAAGTATCGATCAAAATATATTTTATAGTCTTTATCAATGTTTTAACGCGATTACGCATTTCCGTGTTCACGTTTTTGTGAAGTTTACAGTTTTCTGTATAACAGTCTAACTGTTTGGATTTGAACACGGCATGAAAGGTCTGACTGATCAGGTATGTACTGATTTAAATATATTTTTTGCTCTTTATTAATGTTTCGACGCGATGACGCATTTAAACATTCGTGTTTTTATGGTATTGCTGATAACGTATTTATTATTGTAAGATTCTACTGTTATACTTACTGTTTTTTTTCAGTATAACCGTCTTTCAGTTTGTTTCTGGACTCGGCAAGATAGTTCTGAACTGTCACGTTTTATTAATTTCAATATATTTGTTGCACTTTACTTTTGAATTTATGTTTTTTTTGTTAATTGTTTTACGTTTTTATTGTTAACTGTTTAATTGTTTGACAGTTGGACTTAGGACTCGGAATAAATTTGAGGTTCTTGATTTTTTTAGTATGTGATAACGCATTTTTACTTTCATGTTTTCACAAAATAATAGTAATGCAGGTCTCTTGTTTATTATTTTACGGTTTTACTTTTTTTCAGTCAAATTGACTTTAACTTTAGCTTTGGACACGGCAAGACAGTTTTGAATGTTCAGGTATGTATTAATTTAAATGTAATGATGCTTTTAAAAATAGAATTAACGTGATTATGGAATTTCGCGATCGCGTATTGACGAGTTACTGATATTGCGGTTTTCACGTTTATTATTTTACGGGTATTATGATTATTCTGTTTGACAGTTTGGTTTTTGGAAACAGCAAGAAAAATCTGAATGGTCGGGTATGTTTCGATTTAAATATATTTGTTGCTGTTTATAAGATATATTAACGATTTTGCAGTTTTCATTTTACAGTTTTACTTATTAACTGTATATTGGTTTCACGTTTTTACTCAGGAATCAGATAGATAGATTCGATCGGTCAGGTTAGTATCGTCCAAAATATGTTTTATAGTCATTATTAATGTTTTAACGCGATTACGCATTTCCGTGTTCACGTTTTTGTGAAGTTTACGGTTTTCTGTATAACAGTCTTATGGTTTGGATTTGAACACGGCATGAAAGTTCTGACTGATCAGGTATGTACTGATTTAAATATATTTGTTGCTCTTTATTAATGTTTCAACGCGATGACGCATTTACACGTTCGTGTTTTTATGGTATTGCTGATTATGTATTTGTTATTGTACGATTCTACTGTTATACTTACTGTTTTCTGTATAACCGTCTTCCAGTTTGTTTCTGTACTCGGCAAGATAGTTCTGAACTGTCAGGTATGTATTAATTTCAATTTATTTGTTGCTCTTTACTGATGAATTTATTATTTTACTGTTAATTGTTTAACGTTTATATTGTTAATTGTTTAAAAGTTTTACGGTTTGTCTTTGGACTCGGAATATATTTGAGGTTCTTGATTGTTTAAGTATGTGATAACGCATTTTTACTTTCATGTTTTCACAAAATAATAGTAATGCAAATCTCTTGTTTATTATTTAACGGTTTTACTTTTTTTCAGTCAAATTGACTTTAACTTTAGCTTTGGACATGGCAAGACTGTTTTGAATGTTTAGGTATGTATTGATTTAAATGTAATGATGCCTTTGGAAATAGAATTAACGTGATTATAGAATTTCGCGCTCGCAATTTGACAAGTTACTGATATTGCGGTTTTCACGTTTATTATTTTACGGGTATTATGTTTATTCTGTTTGACGGTTTGGTTTTGGAAACAGCAAGACAAATCTGAATGGTAAGACATGTATTGATTTAAATATATTTGTTGCTCTTTATTGATATATTAACGATTTTGCAGTTCATTTTACAGTTTTACTTATTAACTGTATAACGGTTTCACGTTTTTATTCAGGAATCAGATAGATAGATTCGATCGGTCAGGTAAGTATCGTCCAAAATGTATTTTATAGTCTTTATTAATGTTTTAACGCGATTACGCATTTCCTTGTTCACGTTTTTGTGAAGTTTACGGTTTTCTGTATAACAGTCTTACGGTTTGGATTTGAACACGGCATGAAAGGTCTGACTGATCAGGTATGTACTGATTTAAATATATTTGTTGCTCTTTATTAATGTTTCAACGCGATGACGCATTTACACGTTCGTGTTTTTATGGTATTGCTGATTATATATTTATTATTGTACGATTCTACTGTTATACTTACTGTTTTTTTTCTGTATAACCGTCTTCCAGTTTGTTTCTGGACTCGGCAAGATAGTTCTGAACTGTCAGGTATGTATTAATTTCAATATATTTGTTGCTCTTTACTTTTGAATTTATGTTTTTTCTGTTAATTGTTTTACGTTTTTATTGTTAACTGTTTAATTGTTTGACAGTTATACTTAGGACTCGGAATATATTTGAGGTTCTTGATTGTTTAATTATGTGATAACGCATTTTCACTTTCATGTTTTCACAAAATAATAGTAATGCAGGTCTCTTGTTTATTATTTTATGGTTTTACTTTTTTTTCAGTCAAATTGACTTTAACTTTAGCTTTGTACACGGCAAGACAGTTTTGAATGTTCAGGTATGTATTGATTTAAATGTAATGATGCTTTTGGAAATAGAATTAACGTGATTATGGAATTTCGCGATCGCGTTTTGACGAGTTACTGATATTGCGGTTTTCACGTTTATTATTTTACGGGTATAATGATTATACTGTTTGACAGTTTGGTTTTGGAAACAGCAAGAAAAGTCTGAATGGTTGGGTATGTATTGATTTAAATATATTTGTTGCTCTTTATTGATATATTAACGATTTTGCAGTTCATTTTACAGTTTTACTTATTAACTGTATAACGGTTTCACGTTTTTACTCAGGAATCAGATAGATAGATTCGATCGGTCAGGTAAGTATCGATCAAAATATATTTTATAGTCTTTATCAATGTTTTAACGCGATTACGCATTTCCGTGTTCACGTTTTTGTGAAGTTTACAGTTTTCTGTATAACAGTCTAACTGTTTGGATTTGAACACGGCATGAAAGGTCTGACTGATCAGGTATGTACTGATTTAAATATATTTTTTGCTCTTTATTAATGTTTCGACGCGATGACGCATTTAAACATTCGTGTTTTTATGGTATTGCTGATAACGTATTTATTATTGTAAGATTCTACTGTTATACTTACTGTTTTTTTTCAGTATAACCGTCTTTCAGTTTGTTTCTGGACTCGGCAAGATAGTTCTGAACTGTCACGTTTTATTAATTTCAATATATTTGTTGCACTTTACTTTTGAATTTATGTTTTTTTTGTTAATTGTTTTACGTTTTTATTGTTAACTGTTTAATTGTTTGACAGTTGGACTTAGGACTCGGAATAAATTTGAGGTTCTTGATTTTTTTAGTATGTGATAACGCATTTTTACTTTCATGTTTTCACAAAATAATAGTAATGCAGGTCTCTTGTTTATTATTTTACGGTTTTACTTTTTTTCAGTCAAATTGACTTTAACTTTAGCTTTGGACACGGCAAGACAGTTTTGAATGTTCAGGTATGTATTAATTTAAATGTAATGATGCTTTTAAAAATAGAATTAACGTGATTATGGAATTTCGCGATCGCGTATTGACGAGTTACTGATATTGCGGTTTTCACGTTTATTATTTTACGGGTATTATGATTATTCTGTTTGACAGTTTGGTTTTTGGAAACAGCAAGAAAAATCTGAATGGTCGGGTATGTTTCGATTTAAATATATTTGTTGCTGTTTATAAGATATATTAACGATTTTGCAGTTTTCATTTTACAGTTTTACTTATTAACTGTATATTGGTTTCACGTTTTTACTCAGGAATCAGATAGATAGATTCGATCGGTCAGGTTAGTATCGTCCAAAATATGTTTTATAGTCATTATTAATGTTTTAACGCGATTACGCATTTCCGTGTTCACGTTTTTGTGAAGTTTACGGTTTTCTGTATAACAGTCTTACGGTTTGGATTTGAACACGGCATGAAAGTTCTGACTGATCAGGTATGTACTGATTTAAATATATTTGTTGCTCTTTATTAATGTTTCAACGCGATGACGCATTTACACGTTCGTGTTTTTATGGTATTGCTGATTATGTATTTGTTATTGTACGATTCTACTGTTATACTTACTGTTTTCTGTATAACCGTCTTCCAGTTTGTTTCTGTACTCGGCAAGATAGTTCTGAACTGTCAGGTATGTATTAATTTCAATTTATTTGTTGCTCTTTACTGATGAATTTATTATTTTACTGTTAATTGTTTAACGTTTATATTGTTAACTGTTTAAAATTTTTACGTTTGGACTTAGGAATCGGAATATATTTGAGGTTCTTGATTGTTTAATTATGTGATAACGCATTTTTACTTTCATGTTTTCACAAAATAATAGTAATGCAAATCTCTTGTTTATTATTTAACGGTTTTACTTTTTTCAGTCAAATTGACTTTAACTTTAGCTTTGGACACGGCAAGACAGTTTTGAATGTTCAGGTATGTATTGATTTAAATGTAATGATGCTTTTAGAAATAGAATTAACGTGATTATGGAATTTCGCGATGGCGTTATGATGAGTTACTGATATTGCCGTTTTCACGTTTATTATTTAACGGGTATTATGATTATTCTGTTTGACAGTTTGGTTTTGGAAACAGCAAGAAAAATCTGAACGGTCGGGTATGTATTGATTTATATATATATGTTGCTTTTTATTGATATATTAACGATTTTGCAGTTCATTTTACAGTTTTACTTATTAACTGTATAACGGTTTCACGTTTTTACTCAGGAATCAGATAGATAGATTCGATCGGTCAGGTAAGTATCGTCCAAAATATATTTTACAGTCTTTATTAATGTTTTAACGCGATTACGCATTTCCGTGTTCACGTTTTTGTGAAGTTTACAGTTTTCTGTATAACAGTCTAACTGTTTGGATTTGAACACGGCATGAAAGGTCTGACTGATCAGGTATGTACTGATTTAAATATATTTTTTGCTCTTTATTAATGTTTCAACGCGATGACGCATTTACACATTCGTGTTTTTATGGTATTGCTGATTACGTATTTATTATTGTAAGATTCTACTGTTATACTTACTGTTTTTTTTCTGTATAACCGTCTATCAGTTTGTTTCTGGACTCGGCAAGATAGTTCTGAACTGTCACGTTTTATTAATTTCAATATATTTGTTGCTCTTTACTTTTGAATTTATGTTTTTTCTGTTAATTGTTTAACGTTTATATTGTTAATTGTTTAAAAGTTTTACGGTTTGTCTTTGGACTCGGAATATATTTGAGGTTCTTGATTGTTTAAGTATGTGATAACGCATTTTTACTTTCATGTTTTCACAAAATAATAGTAATGCAAATCTCTTGTTTATTATTTAACGGTTTTACTTTTTTTCAGTCAGACTGACTTTAACTTTAGCTTTGGACATGGCAAGACTGTTTTGAATGTTTAGGTATGTATTGATTTAAATGTAATGATGCCTTTGGAAATAGAATTAACGTGATTATAGAATTTCGCGCTCGCAATTTGACAAGTTACTGATATTGCGGTTTTCACGTTTATTATTTTACGGGTATTATGTTTTTTTTTTTTTTTTTATTATCTATAGGCTTGCGCTTGACCACTATCTCACCTGATGGTAAGCGATGATGTGGTCGACGATAGAGCACGCTTGCCTAGAAGAAACCTATTCACTCTTGACTTAAAGACCCCTAGATTGTAGTTATCGGGAAACACAGATTCCGGCAGGGAATTCCACTCTTTAGCTGTACGCATAATAAAAGTGTCCCCAAAACGTTTTGTGCGTATGGGTGGGATGTCCACCATGTACCGATGACGCATCGCCGTACGTCTGGTAGTCCGATGATGGAACGGGCTGGGCGGAATTAAATCATGTAATTCCATCGCACACTCCCCGAAATGTAACCGATAAAATACCGACAAACTGGCAACTCGGCGACGATGTTCAAGGCTCTGGAGCTTTGACTTGACCAGTGCCTCATTACCGATGATTTTCTTGGCCCGCTTTTCGATCGACTCTAGTGCATCAAGCTGGTATTTGGCAGATCCATCCCAGAGATGAGAACAGTACTCCATGCACGATCGAACTTGCGCTTGATACAAGTTGAGCAGCTGTTCCGGCGTGAAGTACCTTCTCACCTTCGCAAGGATCCCCAACTTTTTGGCAGCCAGCTGAGCCTTTGCCTCAATGTATGGCCCAAAATTGAGAGTCGATGTCAACGTAACGCCAAGAAGCTCAAGATGGTTCGTTATTGGCACGGTTACATCACGGAAAGTAGGAGCCGTGTGGAATTGGCTCCTTTTAGCGGAAAAAAGACACGCCTGGGTTTTAGCAGCATTAAACCTGACCAGATTGGTATCGCCCCATTCGGAAACTGCCTGCAAGGACAAGTTCAAGCGCTCCACCATGGCCTCCCGGAGAGACCGGACCTGAGGCCCGGTAGCACGTGCGTTGGACAAGTATCTCTCAGCAACAGTGCTGTCGTCTGCATACCCAAAGGTGCCGGGCTTCAGCAGATCGTTAATGTGCAACAAGAACAATGTTGCTGAGAGTACGGACCCCTGAGGGACCCCGGCATTAATATCCAATTGGTCCGACGAGCAGCCATCGATAACCACTCGAATGGACCGATCTCTCAGGAAGTCTGCAATCCAATCACACAGACCACCGGGCAAACCGAATGAAGGAAGCTTACCTATAAGGCTTTCGTGCCAGACCCTATCGAAAGCCTTCGAGATGTCGAGGGAGACGGCAAGCGCTTCCCCATGCCTCTCGATGGCCTCACTCCATATGTGAATGGCATACGCTAGAAGATCCCCAGTAGACCGATTTCGGCGAAAGCCGTATTGGCGGTCGCTAAGGATATCGTTAGTTTCTAGGTATGCCAGGAGCTTAGTGTTGAGTACACGCTCCATACTCTTACAGAGTATGGACGTTACAGAGATGGGTCTGTAGTTGGCCGGGTCAGCTCTACTGCCCTTCTTGGGCACGGGCTGTACGTTGGCTTGCTTCCAAGCATTCGGCACTGTTCCAGTCTCATATGAAAGGCGGAATAGGCGTGTCAAGATCGGAGACAGTTCAGGCGCACAGGTTCTAAGAACTATAGCTGGTATGCCGTCAGGGCCGCTAGCCTTGTTCACGTCGAGGTTGCGCCGCACCCTACGGACGTCCTTTTGATGGATGCGAATGTCCGACATACTCGTCTCGCACCCATCAGGAGAAGGAGGGGGCCGCGAATCACCAGGATTCAGACGCGAAGATTCCGCAAAAAGAGAGGCAAACAAATTTGCCTTCTCCTCAGCGGTGTGAGCCAGTGACCCATCGGGTTTCAGCAGTGGTGGTAGTGAGGGACGGCAGAAGTTCGACTCGACCGACTTAGCCAGGGACCAGAACGCTTTACTACCTGCTGGGTAAGAAGCAAGTTTGGCCCCCATTCGGCCAATGTGGTCGAATCGAGCCCCACGCAACACCTTCTTGCAGGACTTGGCAGCCCTGTTGTAGGCTTTCTTCTTCTGACCCAAGTCACTCGCTTTACGCGATCGAGCGTCGACCCATGCCAGGTACGCCTCATGTTTAAGCGCGTCGGCGCGACGACATTTGGCGCCAAACCATGGCCGGTCAACGCTGGAAATCGTTATGTCAGAGAACGGAATGTAGTACTCCATTCCCTGACGCAACACATCAGTAACGGCGTCCGCGCACGACGAAGGATCAGCCGAAGAAAAGCAAGTAGGCTGCCAAGGATAGCAAGCGAAGAAAGAACGCATGCCATCCCAATCTGCTGACCTGTACCGCCAAACCCGCCGGGTGCCTCTTGGGCTGGGATCGGGCGGGGAATAGACGGACACAGACTTCACCAGACAGTGGTCGGAACTACCCAGGGGTGAACTTATCGACACAGAGTATCTGTCTGGATCTGTTGTCAGCAGAAGGTCCAAGCAATTCGCTGTGTGCGAATCAACATCCGGTACCCTCGTTGCCCCCTGGACCAGCTGGGTGAGGTTTAGCGTTAGCGAAAGCTTACGCATCTCCCGTCCAGCATGGTCAGTGCACTGGTATGGGAAGAGCCACTCCTGATGGTGGGCATTAAAGTCCCCCAGTAACACTAATTGGGCGGAAGGGTACCGTTGCTGTGCCGCATCAGCCGCCTCACTGAGGTACTCTGCGAGCCTGGATGTCTCCTGATCTCCGCTGTGCGAGCGGTAGACACAGGCGTAGATAATTTTATCCAGACCTGTGTCCACTAGAGCCCACAGCGTTGAAAATTTTGAGTCCTCAAGGTTACGGAGACGCCGATAGCAAGTGTCATCACGGGCGTACATACACACACCCGCGCGCGGTTTATTATTGTGCTCCAGGGTAAACCCTGGGTAAGATAGGTACGACGCGTCCGACGGACTCGCTATCTGCGTCTCCGTAAGAAATAACAGCGCTGGTTTCTCAGTCTCCAGGTGGTAGTGGACTGCAGAGAGATTTGAGTGCAGACCTCGAATGCTGGTGAGGTGCACTTTGAGGGGGAGGGAGTGCAGCCGCTGTTCAAATTTATTATTTCTTTTCCTTGGTAATGCCATATGATGATAAGAGTGAATGGAGGAGAGGAGTTGGAAGTGAGACGAGGTTCCACGCTGCTAACCTTCAGACCCGCACTGAAAGGACAGCATCATTGGGGCACTAGTCCGGAGACTGCGGGGACGCCCGAGCCCCCCCGGAATGTCCATCGGGCCCTCCCCATCTGGTCGCCAACCAGCACGATGGCGCATCCCGGGATTTTTCGACAGTTGGCGGGGCAGCCTTTCATGTGTGGCTGGCACACTACTTGGGCCCCCAACTACCTGCGGTCGGCCAGCGGCGTGCCTCGGATCCCGCTACCCTCCGCGACCAGTCTCCCGATACGTCCATACCAGCGCGTGTCAGGCTGGTCAGTCTGCAGTGGAACAGCTATCTCGACCCAACTCCTCTTGTGGCTACACCGAGCATCGTACCGGAACACGGCTAAGCCGCTTGGCGGTACGTCTTTGCCCGGTGGGTGGTCACAAGCCTTCGGCCGAAGCCTACCACCAGTTAATGTTTATTCTGTTTGACGGTTTGGTTTTGGAAACAGCAAGACAAATCTGAATGGTAAGATATGTATTGATTTAAATATATTTGTTGCTCTTTATTGATATATTAACGATTTTGCAGTTTTCATTTTACAGTTTTACTTATTAACTGTATAACGGTTTCACGTTTTTACTCAGGAATCAGATAGATAGATTCGATCGGTCAGGTAAGTATCGTCCAAAATATATTTTATAGTCTTTATTAATGTTTTAACGCGATTACGCATTTCCGTGTTCACGTTTTTGTGAAGTTTACAGTTTTCTGTATAACAGTCTAACTGTTTGGATTTGAACACGGCATGAAAGATCTGACTGATCAGGTATGTACTGATTTAAATATATTTTTTGCTCTTTATTAATGTTTCAACGCGATGACGCATTTACACGTTCGTGTTTTTATGGTATTGCTGATTACGTATTTATTATTGTAAGATTCTACTGTTATACTTACTGTTTTTTTTCTGTATAACCGTCTTTCAGTTTGTTTCTGGACTCGGCAAGATAGTTCTGAACTGTCACGTTTTATTAATTTCAATATATTTGTTGCTCTTTACTTTTGAATTTATGTTTATTCTGTTAATTGTTTTACGTTTTTATTGTTAACTGTTTAATTGTTTGACAGTTATACTTAGGACTCGGAATATATTTGAGGTTCTTGATTGTTTAATTATGTGATAACGCATTTTCACTTTCATGTTTTCACAAAATAATAGTAATGCAGGTCTCTTGTTTATTATTTTATGGTTTTACTTTTTTTTCAGTCAAATTGACTTTAACTTTAGCTTTGTACACGGCAAGACAGTTTTGAATGTTCAGGTATGTATTGATTTAAATGTAATGATGCTTTTGGAAATAGAATTAACGTGATTATGGAATTTCGCGATCGCGTTTTGACGAGTTACTGATATTGCGGTTTTCACGTTTATTATTTTACGGGTATAATGATTATACTATTTGACAGTTTGGTTTTGGAAACAGCAAGAAAAGTCTGAATGGTTGGGTATGTATTGATTTAAATATATTTGTTGCTCTTTATTGATATATTAACGATTTTGCAGTTCATTTTACAGTTTTACTTATTAACTGTATAACGGTTTCACGTTTTTACTCAGGAATCAGATAGATAGATTCGATCGGTCAGGTAAGTATCGATCAAAATATATTTTATAGTCTTTATCAATGTTTTAACGCGATTACGCATTTCCGTGTTCACGTTTTTGTGAAGTTTACAGTTTTCTGTAATACAGTCTAACTGTTTGGATTTGAACACGGCATGAAAGGTCTGACTGATAAGGTATGTACTGATTTAAATATATTTTTTGCTCTTTATTAATGTTTCGACGCGATGACGCATTTAAACATTCGTGTTTTTATGGTATTGCTGATAACGTATTTATTATTGTAAGATTCTACTGTTATACTTACTGTTTTTTTTCTGTATAACCGTCTTTCAGTTTGTTTCTGGACTCGGCAAGATAGTTCTGAACTGTCACGTTCTATTAATTTCAATATATTTGTTGCACTTTACTTTTGAATTTATGTATTTTTTGTTAATTGTTTTACGTTTTTATTATTAACTGTTTAATTGTTTGACAGTTGGACTTAGGACTCGGAATATATTTGAGGTTCTTGATTTTTTTATTATGTGATAACGCATTTTTACTTTCATGTTTTCACAAAATAATAGTAATGCAGGTCTCTTGTTTATTATTTTACGGTTTTACTTTTTTTCAGTCAAATTGACTTTAACTTTAGCTTTGGACACGGCAAGACAGTTTTGAATGTTCAGGTATGTATTAATTTAAATGTAATGATGCTTTTAAAAATAGAATTAACGTGATTATGGAATTTCGCGATCGCGTATTGACGAGTTACTGATATTGCGGTTTTCACGTTTATTATTTTACGGGTATTATGTTTATTCTCTTTGACGGTTTGGTTTTGGAAACAGCAAGAAAAGTCTGAATGGTTGGGTATGTATTGATTTAAATATATTTGTTGCTCTTTATTGATATATTAACGATTTTGCAGTTAATTTTACAGTTTTACTTATTAACTGTATAACGGTTTCACGTTTTTACTCAGGAATCAGATAGATAGATTCGATCGGTCAGGTAAGTATCGAACAAAATATATTTTATAGTCTTTATCAATGTTTTAACGCGATCACGCATTTCTGTGTTCACGTTTTTGTGAAGTTTACAGTTTTCTGTATAACAGTCTAACTGTTTGGATTTGAACACGGCATGAAAGGTCTGACTGATCAGGTATGTACTGATTTAAATATATTTTTCGCTCTTTATTAATGTTTCGACGCGATGACGCATTTAAACATTCGTGTTTTTATGGTATTGCTGATAACGTATTTATTATTGTATGATTCTACTGTTATACTTACTGTTTTTTTTCTGTATAACCGTCTTTCAGTTTGTTTCTGGACTCGGCAAGATAGTTCTGAACTGTCACGTTTTATTAATTTCAATATATTTGTTGCACTTTACTTTTGAATTTATGTTTTTTTTGTTAATTGTTTTACGTTTTTATTGTTAACTGTTTAATTGTTTGACAGTTGGACTTAAGACTCGGAATATATTTGAGGTTCTTGATTTTTTTATTATGTGATAACGCATTTTTACTTTCATGTTTTCACAAAATAATAGTAATGCAGGTCTCTTGTTTATTATTTTACGGTTTTACTTTTTTTCAGTCAAATTGACTTTAACTTTAGCTTTGGACACGGCAAGACAGTTTTGAATGTTCAGGTATGTATTAATTTAAATGTAATGATGCTTTTAAAAATAGAATTAACGTGATTATGGAATTTCGCGATCGCGTATTGACGAGTTACTGATATTGCGGTTTTCACGTTTATTATTTTACGGGTATTATGTTTATTCTGTTTGACGGTTTGGTTTTGGAAACAGCAAGACAAATCTGAATGGTCGGATATGTTTCGATTTAAATATATTTGTTGCTGTTTATAAGATATATTAACGATTTTGCAGTTTTCATTTTACAGTTTTACTTATTAACTGTATAACGGTTTCACGTTTTTACTCAGGAATCAGATAGATAGATTCGATCGGTCAGGTTAGTATCGTCCAAAATATGTTTTATAGTCATTATTAATGTTTTAACGCGATTACACATTTCCGTGTTCACGTTTTTGTGAAGTGTACGGTTTTCTGTATAACAGTCTTACGGTTTGGATTTGAACACTGCATGAAAGGTCTGACTGATCAGGTATGTACTGATTTAAATATATTTGTTGCTCTTTATTAATGTTTCAACGCGATGACGCATTTACACGTTCGTGTTTTTATGGTATTGCTGATTGTGTATTTATTATCGTATGATTCTACTGTTATACTGTTTGTTTTCTGTATAACCGTCTTCCAGTTTGTTTCTGTACTTAGCAAGATAGTTCTGAACTGTCAGGTATGTATTAATTTCAATTTATTTGTTGCTCTTTACTGATGAATTTATTATTTTACTGTTAATTGTTTAACGTTTATATTGTTAACTGTTAAAAATTTTTACGGTTTTGTGTTTGGACTCGGAATATATTTGAGGTTCTTGATTGTTTAATTATGTGATAACGCATTTTCACTTTCATGTTTTCACAAAATAATAGTAATGCTGGTCTCTTGTTTATTATTTAACGGTTTTACTTTTTTTCAGTCAAATTGACTTTAACTTTAGCTTTGGACACGACAAGTCAATTTTGAATGTTCAGGTATGTATTAATTTAAATGTAATGATGCTTTTGGAAATAGAATTAACGTGATTATGGAATTTCGCGATCGCGTTTTTACGAGTTACTTATATTGCGGTTTTCACGTTTATTATTTTACGGGTATTATGTTTATTCTGTTTGACGGTTTGGTTTTGGAAACAGCAAGAAAAATCTGAATGGTCGGGTATGTACTGATTTAAATAGATTTGTTGCTCTTTATTAATGTTTCAACGCGATGACGCATTTAAACATTCGTGTTTTTATGGTATTGCTGATTATATATTTATTATTGTACGATTCTACTGTTATATTTACTGTTTTTTTCTGTATAACTGTCTTCCAGTTTGTTTCTGGACTCGGCAAGATAGTTCTGAACTGTCAGGTATGTATTAATTTAAATATATTTGTTGCTCTTTGTTAATGTTTCAACGCGATGACGCATTTACACGTTCGTGTTTTTATGGTATTGCTGATTATGTATTTATTATTGTATGATTCTACTGATATACTGTTTGTTTTCTGTATAACCGTCTTCCAGTTTGTTTCTGTACTTGGCAAGATAGTTCTGAACTGTCAGGTATGTATTAATTTCAATTTATTTGGTGCTCTTTACTGATGAATTTATTATTTTACTGTTAATTGTTTAACGTTTATATTGTTAACTGTTTAAAATTTTTACGGTTTTGTGTTTGGACTCGGAATATATTTGAGGTTCTTGATTATTTAATTATGTGATAACGCATTTTTACTTTCATGTTTTCACAAAATAATAGTAATGCAAATCTCTTGTTTATTATTTAACGGTTTTACTTTTTTTCAGTCAAATTGACTTTTACTTTAGCTTTGGACATGGCAAGACTGTTTTGAATGTTTAGGTATGTATTGATTTAAATGTAATGATGCCTTTGGAAATAGAATTAACGTGATTATAGAATTTCGCGCTCGCAATTTGACAAGTTACTGATATTGCGGTTTTCACGTTTATTATTTTACGGGTATTATGTTTATTCTGTTTGACGGTTTGGTTTTGGAAACAGCAAGACAAATCTGAATGGTAAGATATGTATTGATTTAAATATATTTGTTGCTCTTTATTGATATATTAACGATTTTGCAGTTTTCATTTTACAGTTTTACTTATTAACTGTATAACGGTTTCACGTTTTTATTCAGGAATCAGATAGATAGATTCGATCGGTCAGGTAAGTATCGTCCAAAATATATTTTATAGTCTTTATTAATGTTTTAACGCGATTACGCATTTCCGTGTTCACGTTTTTGTGAAGTTTACAGTTTTCTGTATAACAGTCTAACTGTTTGGATTTGAACACGGCATGAAAGGTCTGACTGATCAGGTATGTACTGATTTAAATATATTTTTTGCTCTTTATTAATGTTTCAACGCGATGACGCATTTACACGTTCGTGTTTTTATGGTATTGCTGATTACGTATTTATTATTGTAAGATTCTACTGTTATACTGACTGTTTTTTTTCTGTATAACCGTCTTTCAGTTTGTTTCTGGACTCGGCAAGATAGTTCTGAACTGTCACGTTTTATTAATTTCAATATATTTGTTGCTCTTTACTTTTGAATTTATGTTTTTTCTGTTAATTGTTTTACGTTTTTATTGTTAACTGTTTAATTGTTTGACAGTTATACTTAGGACTCGGAATATATTTGAGGTTCTTGATTGTTTAATTATGTGATAACGCATTTTCACTTTCATGTTTTCACAAAATAATAGTAATGCAGGTCTCTTGTTTATTATTTTATGGTTTTACTTTTTTTTCAGTCAAATTGACTTTAACTTTAGCTTTGTACACGGCAAGACAGTTTTGAATGTTCAGGTATGTATTGATTTAAATGTAATGATGCTTTTGGAAATAGAATTAACGTGATTATGGAATTTCGCGATCGCGTTTTGACGAGTTACTGATATTGCGGTTTTCACGTTTATTATTTTACGGGTATTATGTTTATTTTGTTTTACGGTTTGGTTTTGGAAACAGCAAGAAAAGTCTGAATGGTTGGGTATGTATTGATTTAAATATATTTGTTGCTCTTTATTGATATATTAACGATTTTGCAGTTCATTTTACAGTTTTACTTATTAACTGTATAACGGTTTCACGTTTTTACTCAGGAATCAGATAGATAGATTCGATCGGTCAGGTAAATATCGATCAAAATATATTTTATAGTCTTTATCAATGTTTTAACGCGATTACGCATTTCCGTGTTCACGTTTTTGTGAAGTTAATGGTTTAACTGGTTTTCTGTATAACAATCTTACGGTTTGGATTTGAACATGGCATGTAAGGTCTGACTGATCAGGTATGTACTGATTTAAATATATTTGTTGCTCTTTATTAATGTTTTAACGCGATGACGCATTTACACGTTCTTGTTTTTATGGTATTGCTGATTACATATTTATTATTGTACGATTCTACTGTTATACTGTTTGTTTTCTGTATAACCGTCTTCCAGTTTGTTTCTGGACTCGGCAATATAGTTCTGAACTGTCATGTATGTATTAATTTCAATTTATTTGTTGCTCTTTACATATGAATTTATTATTTTACTGTTAATTGTTTAACGTTTATATTGTTAACTGTTTAAAAGTTTTACGGTTTGTCTTTGGACTCGGAATAAATTTGAGGTTCTTGATTGTTTACGTATGTGATAACGCATTTTTACTTTCATGTTTTCACAAAATAATAGTAACGCAAATCTCTTGTTTATTATTTAACGGTTTTACTTTTTTTCAGTCAAATTGACTTTAACTTTAGCTTTGGACACGGCAAGACAGTTTTGAATGTTCAGATATGTATTGATTTAAATGTAATGATGCTTTTAGAAATAGAATTAACGTGATTATGGAATTTCGCGATGGCGTTTTGATGAGTTACTGATATTGCCGTTTTCACGTTTATTATTTAACGGGTATTATGATTATTCTGTTTGACAGTTTGGTTTTGGAAACAGCAAGAAAAATCTGAATGGTCGGGTATGTATTGATTTATATATATTTGTTGCTTTTTATTGATATGTTAACGATTTCGCAGTTCATTTTACAGTTTTACTTATTAACTGTATAACGGTTTCACGTTTTTACTCAGGAATCAGATAGATAGATTCGATCGGTCAGGTAAGTATCGTCCAAAATATATTTTATAGTCTTTATTAATGTTTTAACGCGATTACGCATTTCCGTGTTCACGTTTTTGTGAAGTTTACAGTTTTCTGTATAACAGTCTAACTGTTTGGATTTGAACACGGCATGAAAGGTCTGACTGATCAGGTATGTACTGATTTAAATATATTTTTTGCTCTTTATTAATGTTTCGACGCGATGACGCATTTAAACATTCGTGTTTTATGGTATTGCTGATTACGTATTTATTATTGTAAGATTCTACTGTTATACTTACTGTTTTTTTTCTGTATAACCGTCTTTCAATTTGTTTCTGGACTCGGCAAGATAGTTCTGAACTGTCACGTTTTATTAATTTCAATATATTTGTTGCACTTTACTTTTGAATTTATGTTTTTTTTGTTAATTGTTTTACGTTTTTATTGTTAACTGTTTAATTGTTTGACAGTTGGACTTAGAACTCGGAATATATTTGAGGTTCTTGATTTTTTTATTATGTGATAACGCATTTTTACTTTCATGTTTTCACAAAATAATAGTAATGCAGGTCTCTTGTTTATTATTTTACGGTTTTACTTTTTTTCAGTCAAATTGACTTTAACTTTAGCTTTGGACACGGCAAGACAGTTTTGAATGTTCAGGTATGTTCGATACTCATCGAACACATCATCATCAGCAGTTTTGACTCAAGTAGGTCGCGCGGCCGCACCAGCGGAAAGCGTGAGCTACGCGAGCCAGTGCGCGATCGACCGGCATACTTGTAGCACTCATTACCATCATTAGCATTAGTTAGCGTGAAGTTTCGGAATAAACGTACTCTGAATCTTAGCTCAGACTTATCATTTAGCACCCGAAATAGCTAGCAGCACGAACCTTACCGTTCATATTGGTCCTTCGAAACCGTCAAGGACTCCGCGACCGCGACAAGTCGTAACGCGAAGTGCTTGTACCGTACCAGCAACCTGTGGGTTGCCGCGAACTAGATTAGGCGTGAGTTCATAGGGATTCACAACCACCGTGGGAGCTACCCGCGCAGCGACAACAGCGAGCCAGCAGCATAGCAGCAATAGCCGTAGGACAAGGCGGCTTTCAAGTAAGAGCGTTCCGTATATTCTGTCTCGCTTAAGTCTAACAGCAGCACAATGGAGACTTTATACTTCCAACAAACTGAATTAGCAGAGAGCATTGCCAAGGTCCTTATTAATTTCAATAAGGATAGCAAACAGCGTAAGACCATCGACTACTGTAAAAAGAGACTAGATCTTTTAGAGTCGTATTGGAGAGAGTATCAGCTAAACAACGAAAAACTTGTGCCGCTTGAAAAGAGAGGTCATAAGTACTTCGTAAATTCGGAGTTCGAGCGGACAATGGAGTCTTATAAAGCAGCAAAAGACGCCATATCCGAATATTATGACGCGTTTTGTCACCAAGCAAAGCCGCCAGGATTCTCTGATCTAGAAGACAACCCTTCTAATCAGCAAGTAGCAGCAACAGCAGGTCCTGCCGGGGGCAAACACTTACAGCACCAGGACCACGAGCCATCCTCAGCATCCGCCAGCCCGGCGCGCGCTCGTGCCGAGGTGTCTAAAGGTATTTATAGCAAACTAGATGATATGATGCGCAAGCAACATATCAATTTCAAAGCATTCGCAAGAACCGTAGAAAGCATAGATGTCGAATCCATGTCCGATAAATGGGAGTTTGAAGACGCCTTGCGATTATTACAAACTCGATGGACAGCCGTGGACAACAGCCATTGGGAACTAATGATGGAGTTAGAAGACGACGAGGCGTACGAATTAAGCTACATTAAACATGAACGTACGTATAACGGCTTGAGAAAGGCTATCAGCTCTAAGATGTGGGCAACATCGTACCGTGACAAGTCCACACCGAAGATGGAAATTCCTGTGTTCTCAGGTAACTATCAGCAGTGGGTATCCTTCAAAGATCTTTTCGATGAAGCAATCCACAACAATCCTTCTCTATCAAAGGCACAAAAGATGCAATTCCTGAAGAGCAAGGTAAAAGGAGAAGCGGAGCGCTTGATCCAGCATCTCCCGATTAGCGCGGACAACTATAACACCTGTTGGGAAATTTTAACTCACAGGTTTAACAACAAAAAGCAGATATTTATGTCCCACGTAAATTCCTTTTACAATCTTGCCAATATACCGCAGCAGTCGTACACAGCCATCAAACGACTTCATGATGTCACCTTAGAGAGCCTCCACGCCATAAAAAATCTAGGCGTAGATATTACGACATGGGATCCTCTTCTTGTATATATACTAGCACAAAAATTGGATAGTGAGTCTTATTCCGAGTATATAGAGTCGTTGAAGAATTCGCGAGAGCTTCCGGTACTTCGGGACTTTTTGGACTACTTAGAGAACAAGTTCACTGCCCTAGAGTCATCTCGGCGACGTCAAGATGGGACAACTAAGGCAGTTTCATCTCAATCATCCAATGGTTCATCCAATTTTAATCGCAAAAATAATTTTAAATTGGGCAATGAATCTAAAAATAGCAAGAAAATGGAAATGGCGAAATCAATGCATGTGTCTGAGTCAGTAAATAAATGCCCTCATTGTTCGGCAAAACATAATTTAATAAGTTGCAAAAAATTTACAGAATTACCAAATGAGCAGAAAATAAAAATAATTAGCCAATTAAATTATTGCGTAAATTGTGTTTACGATCATAATGGCGCAAAATGCTACTCGACAAAAAGATGTCATAAGTGCAATGACGAACATCATACGACTTTGCATGACTATTTCGCAACACAATCAAAGTCTAACAACTTGACCGAGATTGCGAAACAAAAATGCGAAAACAACAAAAGCATCTACGCTTCTCAGCAAGTAACATCGGAGATTTTGCTAGCCACAGCGCTGGTGAAAGTCACAGCAGCCGACAGGACCCAGCACGTCATGCGAGCACTGATCGATCAGGGCTCACAAATTTCCGTGATCAGCGAGAAAGCAGCACAGCAGCTAGGATTAAAGCGAAAATCTTGTAAAGGGGTTATTTTCGGAGTAGGTGAACGTGAAAACAACTGCAAAGGAAAACTAACGATCGCTTGTCAATCGACTTACACCGATTTTAAGTTTTCTACTGATGTTGTCATAGTGAACAACTTAATAAAAAATCTGCCAAACGAAACGTTCGCTAAGCCATATTGGCAACATACAGCACATCTTTGTTTAGCAGATCCAGATTATAACATCAGTCGTCCGGTGGATCTTCTCCTAGGAGCAGAAATCTACGCCAACATCCTTTTAGAAGGATTAATTCGCGGACAAACGTCCTCGGAACCGCTAGCACAGCAAACTCATTTAGGATGGTTGCTGTGCGGTGGCAATACAAGCACCTCATTCCAATGCAACGTGATCTTGCATAACGTTGAAGACATTCAACAATTCTGGACAATTGAAGACATTCAAGAACAGAATTCTATGTCCGTAGAAGATCAGGAATGCCTAGATTTTTATGAAACTACGACGAAACGTCTAGAAAACGGTCGTTATGTAGTTAGGTTGCCCATGAAACCAGAATTAGAAGAGAAGCTAGGATCTTCGAAAGAGATAGCGATAGCACAATTTAAAAATGTAGAACGTAAGTTTAGCAAGAATGAAGACCTTTTTTTTTTTTTTTTTTTTTTTTTTTTTTTTTTTTTTTTTTTTTTTTTTTTTTTTTTTGCGTGGAAAAATGCTCATGCATACTGCACTACCACGGGGAGATAGTGCAGTTATGTGGGACTCTAACCCACTAAAACTCCACGGTGTCCTCCGCTTATGGCGGGAACACGGGCACGCGTTAGCACTCACCGCGAACCCGCCGCGGCTGTCCGTCTCCGGACCCTCCTCGGGGGAGTACCCCCCATCACCGGCGCGCAAGAACACACTGCACGCCGAGACCACCTCAGGGACCAAATCAGCACATGGGTGCCAGACGACCCCGTGTATGGCACCCTTGGTCCCACTGTGACGGGTCGAGGTCAATGGCCCCGCCACCTACCATTTTGCAGCCGCAGAGGATAGGGAGAGCGGCTAACGCTATACCGACACTCCTCTTCCCCTGCGGCCCCACCGCGTCCGCCATCAGACGGTGGCGACCCCGTCTAGGCCGCGGAAGGTAGGGAGAGCGGCGCACCGCAATACCGGCACTCCTCTCCCGCCGCGGCCTCCAACCCTCAGCCGCGATATCGTATGGGACCTGGAAATCTCCATAAGACATCGCGGCCCGCCTCAGTTGCGATGTCGCCTGTTACCAAGCGGCACCGCAACCTACTAGTTGGCCGCTACGTCGTCGGCTTAATCGGCAAAAGCCCTGACGAGCGGCCCCTCCTCGGGTTCCTCTTCGCTTCACCGTGGGTGACCAAGCCACGGTTACTGAGCCCCCCCGCCTCGACAAAGCGGGAACCCACCGGGGGGGAAGAATGAAGACCTAGCGAAGCAATACAAGCAATTTATCCGCGAATATGAGCAGCTGCAACACATGAAGTTAGCGACTTCTAACAGCAAACAGAAGACGGAAATAGAATGTTTCCTTCCTCATCATGCGGTACTGAGAGCAGAATCTAGCACAACAAAGTTGCGCGTAGTATTCAACGCGTCGTCTAAAACTACTTTAGGCCACAGCCTAAACGATCTAATGTACAGGGGTCCAAACCTCCAGTTAGACCTGTTAGAGCTTATCCTGAAGTGGAGGCAATATCGTTTCGCATTCACAGCTGATATTGAGAAATGCTTCCGTATGATTTTAGTCGATGAGCAGGACCAAAGCCTACAACAAATCGTATGGCGACAAAGTCCGGATCAGCCTATAAGAAATTATAAATTAACAACCATAACGTATGGAACTAAAGCAGCGCCATTCCTGACAATGATGACTCTGCGAAAATTAGCGTCAGATGAGCAGCAAAAATATCCCAGAGCAGCTAAATGCATCCAGGAAGAGCTCTATATGGATGATTGGGTATCGGGAGCGCATAGCATCAAAGAAGGAAAGCGGAGGATTACGGAAGTAAACGCATGCCTAAAAAGCGGCGGATTTTCACTAAGAAAGTGGTCCTCAAACGATAAAAGATTGCTTGAAACAGTTGAGCAAACTGCCGACAAACAGCCAGCAGACTTTACATTTAAAACTGAAAGCTCATCAAAAACTTTGGGGCTACAATGGAACTCAACCGAGGACGAATTCATCTTCAAATATGATTCAAACAGCACACAAACAGCAAAACTGACCAAAAGAATGCTTCTATCCGAAATCTCTAAGATTTTCGACCCTTTGGGATGGTTAGCGCCCCTAACCACAAAGATGAAAATTTTATTCCAGCAAGTATGGCAAGATTCTGAGGTCCAGTGGAGCGACGAAGTTTCTATTAAAACCAAAGAAGAATGGATCAAATTGAAGGGAGATTTAAATCTATTAAATCAGTTCCACATTCCTCGGTGGTTACAAAGCAAAGAGCATGACGTCATAGAATTACATGGGTTTTGTGACGCATCAATTCAAGCCTTCGCCTGTGTAGTATACGCACGAATCGTATCCAATAACTCTACATCAGTAGTGCTAGTAGCAGCAAAAACGCGGTTAGTGCCCTCTAGCAAGGCTGTATCGCTACCTAGGTTAGAATTATGTGCGGCCGAACTACTTACGAAACTCATGTCAAAAATCGTCAAAAGCATCAACAGCTTGGCCGTGAAGATATACGGCTGGAGCGATTCTAAGGTTTCCCTTAGCTGGATTCAAGGATCCCCGGAGCGCTGGAAGCCTTTCGTAGCGAACAGGGTGAAGAAAATTGCTAGCATTATGCCACCAAACACTTGACATTATGTAAACACCAAAGAAAACCCAGCGGATGCAGCTAGTAGAGGCCTGACGACCTCACAATTGCTAGAACACGAATTGTGGTGGCAAGGACCGACCTTCTTATCTTCATCGCACTTCAAACCTACGGGTCAAACGAAGTATACTACTAACGAAGAGATAAAAAGGCAGGTAAACATTGTTCAAAATCCTATCATGGATAGCAGCATAGTCGACGATCTATTACATCGCTACAGCTCGTTTACAAAAACAACACGCATCTTAGCCTGGGTACGGCGGGCATTGACACCTGTCGTTAGTAAACAGAAAACAAAGCATCTCACTTTACACGAGCTTAGATCAGCAAAACTTATAATAATAAAAAACGTACAGCGCGCTGAATTTAAAACAGACATTGAACGCTTATTGCAAAACCAGGAAGTAAAATCTGATAGCAAGCTACTCAACCTTAATCCATACTTAGATCAGGACGGGATCCTTAGAGCAAAGGGAAGACTCAGGCAGGCCAACATAAGCATAGAAATGAAGCATCCAATCATCATTCCATACAACAGTCGACTGACTGAGCTTCTCATCGCGCAAGCCCATGAGCTCACATTTCACGGAGGAGCTCGACTTACTATGTCCTTTCTTAGACAAAAGTATTGGATAATTAAAGGAAATCGAGCCATCAAAACGCAACTTCATAGATGTGTTACTTGTAGGAAACAGGCACCCAGGAAACTACAGCAGATTATGGGAGATCTACCTGATTTCCGCACCAACCCAGCTCCAGCGTTTTATCACACAGGTGTAGACTACACGGGCTTCATATCTGTGAAGGCAAATAAAGGGCGTGGAATAAAAACAACGAAAGGATACGTGGCTTTGTTCGTCTGCATGGTTACGAAAGCCGTGCACATAGAATTGGTGTCGGACTTGACCAGCACTTCCTTTATCGCAGCATTGAGGAGAATGTCAGCGCGACGAGGGGCCCCGAAACATGTGTACTCGGACAACGGCACTAACTTTGTGGGAGCTAACAAAGTAATGCAGGAGGAGTACGAGCAGCTAAAACAAGTTTTCGGTGACTCATTTTATAGTGAGATAACGGAAATGGATATAGAATGGCACTGGAATTGCCCTTCCTGGCCTAGTGCGGGAGGATTATGGGAACGATCAATACGAAGTCTAAAGCAACACCTCAAACGAGTTGTAGCGGATCAAGCATTGACGTATGAAGAATATAGCACCATTTTAGCGCAAATAGAAGCGGGTCTCAACTCTAGACCACTATGTCCGATATCTGAAGACATAGACGATTTAGATTTCTTAACACCCGCGCACTTCCTAACCGGTAGAGCAGGTCTAACCGTTATTGAAACAGCCAGTGACGCTAGGACTAGATGGCACTTAATAAACAAGATTTTCCAAGACCTTTGGAGGAGGTGGAAAACTGAATATCTTAGCCAATTATCTGTTCGTAGCAAGTGGCTAAAGCCAAAAAGCAACATTAAGATCGGAAATATGGTGACCATCCACGATGATAATTTTCCTTCTGGAAAATGGCCAGTGGGGAGAGTTGTCGAGGTACACCAAGGGAAGGACGGGTTTGTAAGGGTTGTGACATTAAAGACGAAGAACGGTTTAATAAAGCGACCTATTATCAAATTGTCCGTCTTACCAATCGAGCAAGAGGACGCAGAAAAGGAAGCAGAGTAAAAAAGCCAAACCCAAGATCACAAAGGATGAAACAAAAGCAAGTACGAGAAAGCATCGTAATTTCGTCAACATCGTTTTATCACTATTATTTTTTATCAGCATTTGGAGCAGCAGCGAAGCATCGAACCACATTACCCAATTTAGCGGTAATCAATCCTTATACTACGACCCAATAGGTAAATTAAATCTAATACGGGATCAATGGAAAATTGTGTCCTACTACAACATGCAACCTTATTGGCAAGGTGATAAAGCCGGGGACACCTTCATTAAATATCTAGAGCAGACATGTGAACAAATCAAGGAGCCTAGCCATTGTAACATGATTTTATTACAAGTGCAGCACGATTACAACGAGCTCCAATATCACAATCAGCTGCTGCTAAATCAGCATTTCGGCACTCGGTCAAGAACCCGACGCGGCCTTGTCAACGCGGTCGGCTCCATAGCCAATACATTATTTGGAGTACTCGACCAAAGTTTCGCTGATAAATACCAACGTGATATTGAAATTATAAATAGCAACGAAAAGCACCTATTACAGCTTTGGAAAAACCAAACATCAGTGGTAGAAGCTGAGTATAATATTCTGAAACGAACTGAGAAGACTATTGATACTCAGTATAAGCTCATAAATAGACATCTAAACCTCTTAGATCAAGCGACTAAGCAGATACAATTGCAAGGTAAAAGTACATCAATGTTACAAGAATTCACTCTCGCAGCCATGGCTACGACAAACATGATACACAACTTAAAGCGTGTCCAAGATACATTAATCGACACCTTAGCGGATATTTATCATAGTAAAATTAACATGCATCTACTTACTCCAGAGCAGCTCAGCAACGAACTTCAAATCATTTCCGGTCAAATATCAAAAGAACTTACTTTGCCTATCAACAACATCCAGGCCGATTTATATGAAATCTACAAACACCTAAAGATCAAGGCGAGAATGAGTAAAGAGTACTTCATGTTTGAGATCTCCGTGCCACTCATTAGCAGAGACAGTTTCCAACTGTACCGCTTAATACCTGTTCCTCTCCAGGTGGGAAAGGACATGATCAGCATTATTCCCCTCACAGATTACATAGCAACTAATCTGATGAGGGACTCCTATATCGAAGTCAAGAACGACGATCTTCAAACCTGCACCTATCAGGAGGAAAGTTATATCTGTCAGCTACGAGGTCCAGTCAAGCGACTGGGTCTAGAAGAAAAGTTCTGTCAAACCGAACAAATAGGTATCTGCCAGTCTAAGAAAGAAACCTGCAAGAATATGTGGTTACAATTACACGACCTATCGTCTTATTTGTATTTGGCATGCGATACCTATTCATTTACAATCATATGTGACAATGAAACCCGAACGCGCCGTGTCAGCAAGGCCGGGCTCATTCAACTCGATAAAGAATGCATAGCTAAGGGCCGTGACATAACACTTTATTCATATCAGCAGGAAAACAAGGTGACTTTAAAACCTGACCTATTATTAGCGAACATAGCTCCAATACAGCACTATCATTTGGTCAATATTACGCCACCGCTTCTCGAAACAACAACAGAAGATGCACAGATCAACAACACACTAACAAGTCTCGGCAATCAGATAGCCGCTATGAAGAAAGCAGCTTTAGAAGAAGGAACATTAACTATGCATGATATACATCACTATGCCATATCATACGTATTGCTAGCAGCAGTCGTCGTCGTCGTAGCGTTCCTGGTGTTCCTGTGGTGGCGAGGCAAGCAAGCCTCACCCGCGCCCGCGCGTGACCCGCAGGCTCCAAGCAAACCTGCCGCGCCGCGGGCGGCGCCTACCAGCAGTGTGAGTGTTAGTGCTAGTGCGCGTAAATCACCCGTGCCCGAGCAAGGGCCCAGTGTTTGTGGGACCAAACGGTGGTCCAGTTTACGGTACAAAAGAGACAAATCAACGTCACCTATCAGTAAAAGACAATCGGTCTTTACGATAGATCTAGATAGAGATTAGCTATCACTTAGGATAAGAACATTCAGCATTGTATTAACCTTCATTTAGCATAAACAAATACTGGTTCACCTATGTGTTACTAACCCTCTTAATTGTGTAATCATCTCATCTCATCTTTCCCATTTCCTCCACTCGGGAGCATGTTCGATACTCATCGAACACATCATCATCAGCAGTTTTGACTCAAGTAGGTCGCGCGGCCGCACCAGCGGAAAGCGTGAGCTACGCGAGCCAGTGCGCGATCGACCGGCATACTTGTAGCACTCATTACCATCATTAGCATTAGTTAGCGTGAAGTTTCGGAATAAACGTACTCTGAATCTTAGCTCAGACTTATCATTTAGCACCCGAAATAGCTAGCAGCACGAACCTTACCGTTCAAGGTATGTATTAATTTAAATGTAATGATGCTTTTAAAAATAGAATTAACGTGATTATGGAATTTCGCGATCGCGTATTGACGAGTTACTGATATTGCGGTTTTCACGTTTATTATTTTACGGGTATTATGTTTATTCTGTTTGACGGTTTGGTTTTGGAAACAGCAAGACAAATCTGAATGGTAAGTGTATTGATTTAAATATATTTGTTGCTCTTTATTGATATATTAACGATTTTGCAGTTTTCATTTTACAGTTTTACTTATTAACTGTATAACGGTTTCACGTTTTTACTCAGGAATCAGATAGATAGATTCGATCGGTCAGGTAAGTATCGTCCAAAATATATTTTATAGTCTTTATTAATGTTTTAACGCGATTACGCATTTCCGTGTTCACGTTTTTGTGAAGTTTACAGTTTTCTGTATAACAGTCTAACTGTTTGGATTTGAACACGGCATGAAAGGTCTGACTGATCAGGTATGTACTGATTTAAATATATTTTTTGCTCTTTATTAATGTTTCAACGCGATCTCGCATTTACACGTTCGTGTTTTTATGGTATTGCTGATTGTGTATTTATTATTGTATGATTCTACTGTTATACTGTTTGTTTTCTGTATAACCGTCTTCCAGTTTGTTTCTGTACTTGGCAAGATAGTTCTGAACTGTCACGTTTTATTAATTTCAATATATTTGTTGCTCTTTACTTTTGAATTTATGTTTTTTCTGTTAATTGTTTTACGTTTTTATTGTTAACTGTTTAATTGTTTGACAGTTATACTTAGGACTCGGAATATATTTGAGGTTCTTGATTGTTTAATTATGTGATAACGCATTTTCACTTTCATGTTTTCACAAAATAATAGTAATGCAGGTCTCTTGTTTATTATTTTATGGTTTTACTTTTTTTTCAGTCAAATTGACTTTAACTTTAGCTTTGTACACGGCAAGACAGTTTTGAATGTTCAGGTATGTATTGATTTAAATGTAATGAACCCCGCGCCGGCTCGCCAGTCGGACAAAATGAAGGACCGAGTGCGCGCGTCTTCGTACTCTCTAATTGTAACTAACATTTTCTGTGTCGCTCGGCTATCCTATTAAACTATGTACTAAAATCAAGTCCGTTTCATTCATCTCCCAGCAGTTGGCGACCGTGTGCAAAAAGAAACTGCAAGTTGGAGCGAAGAAAGTTCGGTGGCGTGGCGTGTTCCGATTGTTCGAACCGCCATCCACGCGGAAAACACCGCTGCTCGCCGCTCATCGCGGCCACCACGTGCAACTGCGTCGAAATTGCTGGAACACTAGGAGGCTACTGCTACCTATTATCAAGATCTACCTGGATTTAGCGGGCATCGCGTCAGGTGGTCTATCCGAGGGAAGTAAGCTCGTTCCTATACTTTTTTCCGTTCCCGATTTCCGCTACTATTTGTGTTTAGGGTTTACTGCTTCCTCAGGTTTAAAGGGCAGCTAACGGCTAGCATAATCGCATGGTGGTCATTTAAATTCAATAGGTAATACCTATAACTAGATACCTATTAGCGAAACTTAAAAATAATGAGTCTAATAGGCGACTACTTAAGTCCAGCATGTCTATAATCGTGCCTCAGCATTCGCTGTTTACGTAAAAATATCTGTCTATCTATAACACATAAAAATATTCTTTGATGTTTGCATTAGTTTAATAAAAGACCCGATTCCGTGTCTCGTGCACCAATTGCACAGCTTAAAGCCTTGCACTGCATCCGTGCTTCAAATAGATTTGCCGAACAATTCCAGGAAATCGTCGGCTACGACTGCGCTGTGCCTCCCGGCGCCCGTCTACGGGGCGCCTCGGCCGCCGCGAAATAAGCAGCAGAGCGGCCATCTTGCCGTGCGGCGTGCATGCCGTCTCACCGCGTGGCTGCGAGCTGCGCCTGGAGCGTACATACCTACGACTGGTTTGATGCACATTTAATTATCTATTTCGTTGTTTGATTTCTCGATAGTGTAACTTAAAGATGCCGATCATGGATAAGGATGAGGGCAAATGTGAATTAAGTGATTTAATTAGGAAACGCGGTAATATTAGAGGGCGTTTAACTAAATTGAACGAATATGTACAGGAAATCCAAAAGCACGACATTAGTACTCTAAGTAGCGTAAATATAAAAGAATTAAGTAGACGTTTGGATAATTGTCAAGAATTATACAAACAGTTTGATGACGTTCAAACATTAATTGAAAACACCTGTGATGAATCTGCAACGGATGAACATATCACGTTAAGAGATTCGATTGAAACTAAATTTATTTCCGTTATGTCGATTATTGAGGATATACTAGAAAAACAAGGGCCAGGCAAGGAGAAATTTGATGACGCATGTAGTAACAAAGGTTCTCATACAACTTGCCTTTCATATGGCCTACAGTCGATAAAACTACCAACAATAAAATTGCCAACATTCAATGGTTCTTATTTAAAATGGCTAGAATTTAGGGACACCTTTCAATCCTTAATTCATTGCAATGAATCAATACCAGGCATCAATAAGTTTCACTATCTGAGATCCTCACTAGAGGGTGGTGCCATTGAAGTTATCAAATCGTTGGAGTTTACATCCGAAAATTACATTGTAGCATGGGAGTTACTTTGTGATAGATATAATAATAAGAAATTCCTGGTAAACAATCATCTTAAAGCTTTATGCAGTATTGAAACCTTAACCAAGGAATCATTTAAAGAATTACGTAACTTAGTAGATGTTGTTTCAAAAAATTTAAGAGCTCTCAACACTCTGGGGCAACCGACTGATCAGTGGGACCCTTTATTAATATTTATAATTACTGGGAAGTTAGATACCAGTACGAGTGTAAAGTGGGAAGAACATAAGAATATTTTACCAGACTTGCCAACCCTAAATGACTTTTTTAAGTTCATACGTAGTCGTGCGGATATTTTAGAAACTACATCAGTCACATCACAATCAAATAAAAATGATAAAGGGAATTTTAACAAAAATAATCATTCAAATAATTGGAGAATTAAACAACTAGATAGATCGAATTCTTTTGTCTCTTCGGTTGAGAACTTGTGTGAATATCTGTGTTTGTTGTGTAGTGAGCAGGGTCATCGCATTCATCAATGTACTAAATTTAAAAATATGAATGTGCAAGACAGGCTTAAAGAAGTGTCAAAATTAAAATTGTGTTCAAATTGTCTGCGAGAGGGTCACAATTCATTTCGTTGTCGTATGAAGAGTTCATGCAAGTTTTGTAAACAAAAACATAACAGTTTATTACATGTAAATAAACCTCAACATAATAATAGTATTGAGAGAGCCTCAACTCCCACTACACCTTCTGCAACAACTCAAACACTACCAGTTTCATTGTCTGCTGTCTCCATCAGCCAGGTTCTGTTGTGTACCGCTATGGTAGAAATAGTAAATGGAAATACCCAACAGACTTACCTTGTTCGGGCTTTATTAGACACAGGCAGCCAATCTTCTTTTGTGACAGAAAACCTGAAGAGCAAGTTAGGACTATCGATTAAAATTACCAAACCTTTACAGATCTCAGGCATTAATAATGTAACTTTCAATATATCCGAGCGTTGTACTGTAAATATAAAATCACGATTAAATTCGTTTAATATGGAAATAAATTGTCTAATTGTACCACAGATTACAGGAATGTTACCAAGCGCACCTGTAAATATTCAGGAACTTAATTTACCCGAAAATATCGTGCTTGCAGACCCAAAGTTCCATTATCCCTCTAATATTGATATTTTATTAGGGGCGGATGTTTTTTGGAACATTGTAGGGACAAAGCGTATTTCATTGGGTGTAGGTAAACCTATCCTACAGAATTCACAATTCGGATGGTTAGTCAGTGGCCGTTTAGGGGAATGTAGCCTTAGTCACTTGACATGTAACTTCACAAAAGAAATTCATAATGACCTTAAGAAGTTTTGGGAAGTTGAAGAAATAAATAGTGTTGATAACACTTCACCCCAAGACAAATTATGTGAACGACATTTTTTGGAAAATGTGAAGCGTCTTCCCAATGGTCGATTTTCGGTAAAGATGCCATTTAAGGAGATTCCTGAACAAGCACTAGGCGAATCCTATTACTTAGCGAAAAAACGTTTCCTCAACCAGGAGAAAAAATTAAATAATAATTATCAGCTAAAACAAAGTTACACTGCATTTATTCAGGAGTATAAGAACTTAGGGCATTTATATGAAATTAAGCGTCCTATATTTGGATATTACTTACCACATCATGCAGTACTGAGAGAACAAAGTGAAACAACAAAATTACGCGTTGTTTTTGATGCCTCTGCCAAAACAACTTCAGGAAAATCGTTAAACGACATTCAGTATGTAGGTCCAGTGGTACAAGATGACTTGTTATCAATTTTATTAAGGTTTAGAACTTACAAGTATGTGTTAACAGGGGATATACAAAAGATGTATAGGCAAATAGAAATAGATCCATCTCAGCGACATTTGCAACTAATTCTGTGGAGGGATGATCATTCTCAGCCTATAAAGGTCTTGCAACTAAACACTGTCACCTATGGGACAGCATCTGCACCTTTCTTGAGCACGAGGTGCCTTGTTCAGTTAGCTCGCGAATGTTCTAATTCCATAATTGCAAATATTTTAGAACATGATATATATATGGACGATTTAAATACTGGATGTCAGTCAGAAAAAGAAATTAAGGAAATATATGATGAGGTCACTGGAATTTTATCTTCAGCATGTTTCCCTCTTCATAAAATACGCACAAACTGTCCCAAGGTGTTACAAACAGAGACCACTTCTAAAACTCTGGATCTGAGTAAACATTCCACAGTATTAGGACTAAACTGGTCACCATCACCGGACACATTGCATTTTACGGTTGATATGGATATGAGTAGGAAACTTACTAAACGTACTATTATATCATTAACATGTAAGATATTTGACCCATTAGGGCTTCTAAGTGCATGCATAATTAAAGCTAAAGTGATTTTACAGCAATTATGGAGTGAAAAGTTAGGCTGGGATGATCCAGTGCCACCCCATATCGAAAAAAGTGGGTAAAGATATCAGAGAATATTAATAATCTGTCTAAAATTAGTTTGTCAAGATATATAGTATGTGACTTCCCCATGTCAGTTGAATTACATTGTTTCGTTGATGCATCCCAGGAAGCATACGGAGCCTGTGTCTATCTAAGATCAATTGAAAACGAAAATATTGTTTGTGTAAAATTGTTGTGTGCAAAGGCGAGAGTTGCACCTCTGAAAGCAATGACCATACCTCGTCTTGAGTTGTGTGGTGCATTGCTGATGAACCTGCAATCCGAAGATTGCAGGTTCGTGTCCTGTCACGGTCGCCAACTGTTGGGAGATGAATGAAACGGACTTGATTTTAGTACATAGTTTAATAGGATAGCCGAGCGACACAGAAAATGTTAGTTACAATTAGAGAGTACGAAGACGCGCGCACTCGGTCCTTCATTTTGTCCGACTCGCGAGCCGGCGTGGGGTTCGCGCGAGCGCCGCCGCGCCGGTCGTTGCTCCCCGCGTCGTTTGTTTGGAAATAGAATTAACGTGATTATGGAATTTCGCGATCGCGTTTTGACGAGTTACTGATATTGCGGTTTTCACGTTTATTATTTTACGGGTATAATGATTATACTATTTGACAGTTTGGTTTTGGAAACAGCACGAAAAGTCTGAATGGTTGGGTATGTATTGATTTAAATATATTTGTTGCTCTTTATTGATATATTAACGATTTTGCAGTTCATTTTACAGATTTACTTATTAACTGTATAACGGTTTCACGTTTTTACTCAGGAATCAGATAGATAGATTCGATCGGTCAGGTAAGTATCGATCAAAATATATTTTATAGTCTTTATCAATGTTTTAACGCGATTACGCATTTCCGTGTTCACGTTTTTGTGAAGTTTACAGTTTTCTGTAATACAGTCTAACTGTTTGGATTTGAACACGGCATGAAAGGTCTGACTGATCAGGTATGTACTGATTTAAATATATTTTTCGCTCTTTATTAATGTTTCGACGCGATGACGCATTTAAACATTCGTGTTTTTATGGTATTGCTGATAACGTATTTATTATTGTAAGATTCTACTGTTATACTTACTGTTTTTTTTCTGTATAACCGTCTTTCAGTTTGTTTCTGGACTCGGCAAGATAGTTCTGAACTGTCACGTTTTATTAATTTCAATATATTTGTTGCACTTTACTTTTGAATTTATGTTTTTTTTGTTAATTGTTTTACGTTTTTATTGTTAACTGTTTAATTGTTTGACAGTTGGACTTAAGACTCGGAATATATTTGAGGTTCTTGATTTTTTTATTACGTGATAACGCATTTTTACTTTCATGTTTTCACAAAATAATAGTAATGCAGGTCTCTTGTTTATTATTTTACGGTTTTACTTTTTTTCAGTCAAATTGACTTTAACTTTAGCTTTGGACACGGCAAGACAGTTTTAAATGTTCAGGTATGTATTAATTTAAATGTAATGATGCTTTTAAAAATAGAATTAACGTGATTATGGAATTTCGCGATCGCGTATTGACGAGTTACTGATATTGCGGTTTTCACGTTTATTATTTTACGGGTATTATGTTTATTCTGTTTGACGGTTTGGTTTTGGAAACAGCAAGACAAATCTGAATGGTCGGATATGTTTCGATTTAAATATATTTGTTGCTGTTTATAAGATATATTAACGATTTTGCAGTTTTCATTTTACAGTTTTACTTATTAACTGTGTAACGGTTTCACGTTTTTACTCAGGAATCAGATAGATAGATTCGATCGGTCAGGTTAGTATCGTCCAAAATATGTTTTATAGTCATTATTAATGTTTTAACGCAATTACGCATTTCCGTGTTCACGTTTTTGTGAAGTTTACGGTTTTCTGTATAACAGTCTTACGGTTTGGATTTGAACACTGCATGAAAGGTCTGACTGATCAGGTATGTACTGATTTAAATATATTTGTTGCTCTTTATTAATGTTTCAACGCGATGACGCATTTACACGTTCGTGTTTTTATGGTATTGCTGATTGTGTATTTATTATTGTATGATTCTACTGTTATACTGTTTGTTTTCTGTATAACCGTCTTCCAGTTTGTTTCCGTACTTAGCAAGATAGTTCTGAACTGTCAGGTATGTATTAATTTCAATTTATTTGTTGCTCTTTACTGATGAATTTATTATTTTACTGTTAATTGTTTAACGTTTATATTGTTAACTGTTAAAAATTTTTACGGTTTTGTGTTTGGACTCGGAATATATTTGAGGTTCTTGATTGTTTAATTATGTGATAACGCATTTTCACTTTCATGTTTTCACAAAATAATAGTAATGCAGGTCTCTTGTTTATTATTTAACGGTTTTACTTTTTTTCATTCAAATTGACTTTAACTTTAGCTTTGGACACGGCAAGTCAATTTTGAATGTTCAGGTATGTATTAATTTAAATGTAATGATGCTTTTGGAAATAGAATTAACGTTATTATGGAATTTCGCGATCGCGTTTTTACGAGTTACTTATATTGCGGTTTTCACGTTTATTATTTTACGGGTATTATGTTTATTCTGTTTGACGGTTTGGTTTTGGAAACAGCAAGAAAAATCTGAATGGTCGGGTATGTACTGATTTAAATAGATTTGTTGCTCTTTATTAATGTTTCAACGCGATGACGCATTTAAACATTCGTGTTTTTATGGTATTGCTGATTATATATTTATTATTGTACGATTCTGTTATATTTACTGTTTTTTTCTGTATAACTGTCTTCCAGTTTGTTTCTGGACTCGGCAAGATAGTTCTGAACTGTCAGGTATGTATTAATTTTAATATATTTGTTGCTCTTTGTTAATGTTTCAACGCGATGACGCATTTACACGTTCGTGTTTTTATGGTATTGCTGATTATGTATTTATTATTGTATGATTCTACTGATATACTGTTTGTTTTCTGTATAACCGTCTTCCAGTTTGTTTCTGTACTTGGCAAGATAGTTCTGAACTGTCAGGTATGTATTAATTTCAATTTATTTGTTGCTCTTTACTGATGAATTTATTATTTTACTGTTAATTGTTTAACGTTTATATTGTTAACTGTTTAAAAATTTTACGGTTTTGTGTTTGGACTCGGAATATATTTGAGGTTCTTGATTATTTAATTATGTGATAACGCATTTTTACTTTCATGTTTTCACAAAATAATAGTAATGCAAATCTCTTGTTTATTATTGTTTATTATTTAAAGACTGTTTTGAATGTTTAGGTATGTATTGATTTAAATGTAATGATGCCTTTGGAAATAGAATTAACGTGATTATAGAATTTCGCGCTCGCAATTTGACAAGTTACTGATATTGCGGTTTTCACGTTTATTATTTTACGGGTATTATGTTTATTCTGTTTGACGGTTTGGTTTTGGAAACAGCAAGACAAATCTGAATGGTAAGATATGTATTGATTTAAATATATTTGTTGCTCTTTATTGATATATTAACGATTTTACAGTTTTCATTTTACAGTTTTACTTATTAACTGTATAACGGTTTCACGTTTTTATTCAGGAATCAGATAGATAGATTCGATCGGTCAGGTAAGTATCGTCCAAAATATATTTTATAGTCTTTATTAATGTTTTAACGCGATTACGCATTTCCGTGTTCACGTTTTTGTGAAGTTTACAGTTTTCTGTATAACAGTCTAACTGTTTGGATTTGAACACGGCATGAAAGGTCTGACTGATCAGGTATGTACTGATTTAAATATATTTTTTGCTCTTTATTAATGTTTCAACGCGATGACGCATTTACACGTTCTTGTTTTTATGGTATTGCTGATTACATATTTATTATTGTACGATTCTACTGTTATACTGTTTGTTTTCTGTATAACCGTCTTCCAGTTTGTTTCTGGACTCGGCAATATAGTTCTGAACTGTCATGTATGTATTAATTTCAATTTATTTGTTGCTCTTTACATATGAATTTATTATTTTACTGTTAATTGTTTAACGTTTATATTGTTAACTGTTTAAAAGTTTTACGGTTTGTCTTTGGACTCGGAATATATTTGAGGTTCTTGATTGTTTAATTATGTGATAACGCATTTTCACTTTCATGTTTTCACAAAATAATAGTAATGCAGGTCTCTTGTTTATTATTTTATGGTTTTACTTTTTTTTCAGTCAAATTGACTTTAACTTTAGCTTTGTACACGGCAAGACAGTTTTGAATGTTCAGGTATGTATTGATTTAAATGTAATGATGCTTTTGGAAATAGAATTAACGTGATTATGGAATTTCGCGATCGCGTTTTGACGAGTTACTGATATTGCGGTTTTCACGTTTATTATTTTACGGGTATTATGTTTATTTTGTTTTACGGTTTGGTTTTGGAAACAGCAAGAAAAGTCTGAATGGTTGGGTATGTATTGATTTAAATATATTTGTTGCTCTTTATTGATATATTAACGATTTTGCAGTTCATTTTACAGTTTTACTTATTAACTGTATAACGGTTTCACGTTTTTACTCAGGAATCAGATAGATAGATTCGATCGGTCAGGTAAGTATCGATCAAAATATATTTTATAGTCTTTATCAATGTTTTAACGCGATTACGCATTTCCGTGTTCACGTTTTTGTGAAGTTAATGGTTTAACTGGTTTTCTGTATAACAATCTTACGGTTTGGATTTGAACATGGCATGTAAGGTCTGACTGATCAGGTATGTACTGATTTAAATATATTTGTTGCTCTTTATTAATGTTTTAACGCGATGACGCATTTACACGTTCTTGTTTTTATGGTATTGCTGATTACATATTTATTATTGTACGATTCTACTGTTATACTGTTTGTTTTCTGTATAACCGTCTTCCAGTTTGTTTCTGGACTCGGCAATATAGTTCTGAACTGTCATGTATGTATTAATTTCAATTTATTTGTTGCTCTTTACATATGAATTTATTATTTTACTGTTAATTGTTTAACGTTTATATTGTTAACTGTTTAAAAGTTTTACGGTTTGTCTTTGGACTCGGAATAAATTTGAGGTTCTTGATTGTTTACGTATGTGATAACGCATTTTTACTTTCATGTTTTCACAAAATAATAGTAACGCAAATCTCTTGTTTATTATTTAACGGTTTTACTTTTTTTCAGTCAAATTGACTTTAACTTTAGCTTTGGACACGGCAAGACAGTTTTGAATGTTCAGATATGTATTGATTTAAATGTAATGATGCTTTTAGAAATAGAATTAACGTGATTATGGAATTTCGCGATGGCGTTTTGATGAGTTACTGATATTGCCGTTTTCACGTTTATTATTTAACGGGTATTATGATTATTCTGTTTGACAGTTTGGTTTTGGAAACAGCAAGAAAAATCTGAATGGTCGGGTATGTATTGATTTATATATATTTGTTGCTTTTTATTGATATGTTAACGATTTTGCAGTTCATTTTACAGTTTTACTTATTAACTGTATAACGGTTTCACGTTTTTATTCAGGAATCAGATAGATAGATTCGATCGGTCAGGTAAGTATCGTCCAAAATATATTTTATAGTCTTTATTAATGTTTTAACGCGATTACGCATTTCCGTGTTCACGTTTTTGTGAAGTTTACAGTTTTCTGTATAACAGTCTAACTGTTTGGATTTGAACACGGCATGAAAGGTCTGACTGATCAGGTATGTACTGATTTAAATATATTTTTTGCTCTTTATTAATGTTTCAACGCGATGACGCATTTACACGTTCTTGTTTTTATGGTATTGCTGATTACATATTTATTATTGTACGATTCTACTGTTATACTGTTTGTTTTCTGTATAACCGTCTTCCAGTTTGTTTCTGGACTCGGCAATATAGTTCTGAACTGTCATGTATGTATTAATTTCAATTTATTTGTTGCTCTTTACATATGAATTTATTATTTTACTGTTAATTGTTTAACGTTTATATTGTTAACTGTTTAAAAGTTTTACGGTTTGTCTTTGGACTCGGAATATATTTGAGGTTCTTGATTGTTTAATTATGTGATAACGCATTTTCACTTTCATGTTTTCACAAAATAATAGTAATGCAGGTCTCTTGTTTATTATTTTATGGTTTTACTTTTTTTTCAGTCAAATTGACTTTAACTTTAGCTATGTACACGGCAAGATAGTTTTGAATGTTCAAGTATGTATTGATTTAAATGTAATGATGCTTTTGGAAATAGAATTAACGTGATTATGGAATTTCGCGATCGCGTTTTGACGAGTTACTGATATTGCGGTTTTCACGTTTGTTATTTTACGGGTATTATGTTTATTTTGTTTTACGGTTTGGTTTTGGAAACAGCAAGAAAAGTCTGAATGGTTGGGTATGTATTGATTTAAATATATTTGTTGCTCTTTATTGATATATTAACGATTTTGCAGTTCATTTTACAGTTTTACTTATTAACTGTATAACGGTTTCACGTTTTTACTCAGGAATCAGATAAATAGATTCGATCGGTCAGGTAAGTATCGTCCAAAATATATTTTATAGTCTTTATTAATGTTTTAACGCGATTACGCATTTCCGTGTTCACGTTTTTGTGAAGTTTACAGTTTTCTGTATAGCAGTCTAACTGTTTGGATTTGAACACGGCATGAAAGGTCTGACTGATCAGGTATGTACTGATATAAATATATTTGTTGCTCTTTATTAATGTTTCAACGCGATGACGCATTTACAAGTTCTTGTTTTTATGGTATTACTGATTACATATTTATTATTGTACGATTCTACTGTTATACTGTTTTTTTTCTGTATAACCGTCTTCCAGTTTGTTTCTGTACTCGGCAATATAGTTCTGAACTGTCATGTATGTATTAATTTCAATTTATTTGTTGCTCTTTATTGATGAATTTATTATTTTACTGTTAATTGTTTAACGTTTATATTGTTAACTGTTTAAAAGTTGTACGGTTTGTCTTTGGACTCGGACTATATTTGAGGTTTCTTGATTGTTTAACTATGTGATAACGCATTTTTACTTTCATGTTTTCACAAAATAATAGTAATGCAAATCTCTTGTTTATTATTTAACGGTTTTACTTTTTTTCAGTCAAATTGACTTTAACTTTAGCTTTGGACATGGCAAGACTGTTTTGAATGTTCAGGTATGTGTTGATTTAAATGTAATGATGCCTTTGGAAATAGAATTAACGTTATTCTAGAATTTGGCGCTCGCAATTTGACGAGTTACTGATATTGCGGTTTTCACGTTTATTATTTTACGGGTATAATGATTATTCTGTTTGACAGTTTGGTTTTAGAAACAGCAAGAAAAATCTGCATGGTCTGGTACGTATTGATTAATATATATTTGTTGCTTTTTTTTGATATATTAACGATTTTGCAGTTTTTTTTACTTATTAACTGTATTACGGTTTCACGTTTTTACTCAGGAATCAGATAGATAGATTCGATCGGTCAGGTAAGTATCGATCAAAATATATTTTATAGTCTTTATCAATGTTTTAACGCGATTACGCATTTCCGTGTTCACGTTTTTGTGAAGTTAATGGTTTAACTGGTTTTCTGTATAACAATCTTACGGTTTGGATTTGAACATGGCATGTAAGGTCTGACTGATCAGGTATGTACTGATTTAAATATATTTTTTGCTCTTTTTTAATGTTTCAACGCGATGACGCATTTACACGTTCTTGTTTTTATGGTATTGCTGATTACATATTTATTATTGTACGATTCTACTGTAATACTGTTTGTTTTCTGTATAACCGTCTTCCAGTTTGTTTCTGTACTCGGCAATATAGTTCTGAACTGTCATGTTTGTATTAATTTCAATTTATTTGTTGCTCTTTACTGATGAATTTATTATTTTACTGTTAATTGTTTACCGTTTATATTGTTAACTGTTTAAAATTTTTACGGTTTTGTATTTGGACTCGGAATATATTTGAGGTTCTTGATTGTTTAATTATGTGATAACGCATTTTTACTTTCATGTTTTCACAAAATAATAGTAATGCAGGTCTCTTGTTTATTATTTAACGGTTTTACTTTTTTTCAGTCAAATTGACTTTAACTTTAGCTTTGGACACGGCAAGACAGTTTTGAATGTTCAGGTATGTATTGATTTAAATGTAATGATGCTTTTGGAAATAGAATTAACGTGATTATGGAATTTCGCGATCGCGTTTTGACGAGTTACTAATATTGCGGTTTTCACGTTTATTATTTTACGGGTATTATGTTTATTCTGTTTGACGGTTTGGTTTTGGAAACAGCAAGAAAAATCTGAATGGTTGGGTATGTATTAATTTAAATATATTTGTTGCTCTTTATTGATATATTAACTATTTTGCAGTTCATTTTACAGTTTTACTTATTAACTGTATAATGGTTTCATGTTTTTACTCAGGAATCAGATAAATAGATCCGATCGGTCAGGTAATTATCGATCAAAATATATTGTATAGTCTTTATCAATGTTTTAACGCGATTACGCATTTCCGTGTTCACGTTTTTGTGAAGTTAATGGTTTAACTGGTTTTCTGTATAACAATCTTACGGTTTGGATTTGAACATGGCATGTAAGGTCTGACTGATCAGGTATGTACTGATTTAAATATATTTTTTGCTCTTTTTTAATGTTTCAACGCGATGACGCATTTACACGTTCTTGTTTTTATGGTATTGCTGATTACATATTTATTATTGTACGATTCTACTGTAATACTGTTTGTTTTCTGTATAACCGTCTTCCAGTTTGTTTCTGTACTCGGCAATATAGTTCTGAACTGTCATGTTTGTATTAATTTCAATATATTTGTTGCTCTTTACTTTTGAATTTCTGTTTTTTCTGTTAATTGTTTTACGTTTTTATTGTTAACTGTTTAATTGTTTGACAGTTATACTTAGGACTCGGAATATATTTGAGGTTCTTGATTGTTTAATTATGTGATAACGCATTTTCACTTTCATGTTTTCACAAAATAATAGTAATGCAGGTCTCTTGTTTATTATTTTATGGTTTTACTTTTTTTTCAGTCAAATTGACTTTAACTTTAGCTTTGGACACGGCAAGTCAGTTTTGAATATTCAGGTATGTATTAATTTAAATGTAATGATGCTTTTGGAAATAGAATTAACGTGATTATGGAATTTCGCGATCGCGTTTTTACGAGTTACTTATATTGCGGTTTTCACGTTTATTATTTTACGGGTATTATGTTTATTCTGTTTGACGGTTTGGTTTTGGAAACAGCAAGAAACATCTGAATGGTCGGGTATGTACTGATTTAAATAGATTTGTTGCTCTTTATTAATGTTTCAACGCGATGACGCATTTAAACATTCGTGTTTTTATGGTATTGCTGATTATATATTTATTATTGTACGATTCTACTGTTATATTTGCTGTTTTTTTCTGTATAACTGTCTTCCAGTTTGTTTCTGGACTCGGCAAGATAGTTCTGAACTGTCAGGTATGTATTAATTTTAATATATTTGTTGCTCTTTGTTAATGTTTCAACGCGATGACGCATTTACACGTTCGTGTTTTTATGGTATTGCTGATTATGTATTTATTATTGTATGATTCTACTGATATACTGTTTGTTTTCTGTATAACCGTCTTCCACTTTGTTTCTGTACTTGGCAAGATAGTTCTGAACTGTCAGGTATGTATTAATTTTAATTTATTTGTTGCTCTTTACTGATGAATTTATTATTTTACTGTTAATTGTTTAACGTTTATATTGTTAACTGTTTAAAATTTTTACGGTTTTGTGTTTGGACTCGGAATATATTTGAGGTTCTTGATTGTTTAATTATGTGATAACGCATTTTTACTTTCATGTTTTCACAAAATAATAGTAATGCAAATCTCTTGTTTATTATTTAACGGTTTTACTTTTTTTCAGTCAAATTGACTTTAACTTTAGCTTTGGACATGGCAAGACTGTTTTGAATGTTTAGGTATGTATTGATTTAAATGTAATGATGCCTTTGGAAATAGAATTAACGTGATTATAGAATTTCGCGCTCGCAATTTGACAAGTTACTGATATTGCGGTTTTCACGTTTATTATTTTACGGGTATTATGTTTATTCTGTTTGACGGTTTGGTTTTGGAAACAGCAAGACAAATCTGAATGGTAAGATATGTATTGATTTAAATATATTTGTTGCTCTTTATTGATATATTAACGATTTTGCAGTTTTCATTTGACAGTTTTACTTATTAACTGTATAACGGTTTCACGTTTTTATTCAGGAATCAGATAGATAGATTCGATCGGTCAGGTAAGTATCGTCCAAAATATATTTTATAGTCTTTATTAATGTTTTAACGCGATTACGCATTTCCGTGTTCACGTTTTTGTGAAGTTTACAGTTTTCTGTATAACAGTCTAACTGTTTGGATTTGAACACGGCATGAAAGGTCTGACTGATCAGGTATGTACTGATTTAAATATATTTTTTGCTCTTTATTAATGTTTCAACGCGATGACGCATTTACACGTTCGTGTTTTTATGGTATTGCTGATTACGTATTTATTATTGTAAGATTCTACTGTTATACTGACTGTTTTTTTTCTGTATAACCGTCTTTCAGTTTGTTTCTGGACTCGGCAAGATAGTTCTGAACTGTCACGTTTTATTAATTTCAATATATTTGTAGCTCTTTACTTTTGAATTTATGTTTTTTCTGTTAATTGTTTTACGTTTTTATTGTTAACTGTTTAATTGTTTGACAGTTATACTTAGGACTCGGAATATATTTGAGGTTCTTGATTGTTTAATTATGTGATAACGCATTTTCACTTTCATGTTTTCACAAAATAATAGTAATGCAGGTCTCTTGTTTATTATTTTATGGTTTTACTTTTTTTTCAGTCAAATTGACTTTAACTTTAGCTTTGTACACGGCAAGACAGTTTTGAATGTTCAGGTATGTATTGATTTAAATGTAATGATGCCTTTCGAAATAGAATTAACGTGATTATAGAATTTCGCGCTCGCAATTTGACAAGTTACTGATATTGCGGTTTTCACGTTTATTATTTTACGGGTATTATGTTTATTCTGTTTGACGGTTTGGTTTTGGAAACAGCAAGACAAATCTGAATGGTAAGATATGTATTGATTTAAATATATTTGTTGCTCTTTATTGATATATTAACGATTTTGCAGTTCATTTGACAGTTTTACTTATTAACTGTATAACGGTTTCACGTTTTTACTCAGGAATCAGATAGATAGATTCGATCGGTCAGGTAAGTATCGATCAAAATATATTTTATAGTCTTTATCAATGTTTTAACGCGATTACGCATTTCCGTGTTCACGTTTTTGTGAAGTTAATGGTTTAACTGGTTTTCTGTATAACAATCTTACGGTTTGGATTTGAACATGGCATGTAAGGTCTGACTGATCAGGTATGTACTGATTTAAATATATTTTTTGCTCTTTTTTAATGTTTCAACGCGATGACGCATTTACACGTTCTTGTTTTTATGGTATTGCTGATTACATATTTATTATTGTACGATTCTACTGTAATACTGTTTGTTTTCTGTATAACCGTCTTCCAGTTTGTTTCTGTACTCGGCAATATAGTTCTGAACTGTCATGTTTGTATTAATTTCAATTTATTTGTTGCTCTTTACTGATGAATTTATTATTTAACTGTTAATTGTTTACCGTTTATATTGTTAACTGTTTAAAATTTTTATGGTTTTGTATTTGGACTCGGAATAAATTTGAGGTTCTTGATTGTTTAATTATGTGATAACGCATTTTTACTTTCATGTTTTCACAAAATAATAGTAATGCAGGTCTCTTGTTTATTATTTAACGGTTTTACTTTTTTTCAGTCAAATTGACTTTAACTTTAGCTTTGGACACGGCAAGACAGTTTTGAATGTTCAGGTATGTATTGATTTAAATGTAATGATGCTTTTGGAAATAGAATTAACGTGATTATGGAATTTCGCGATCGCGTTTTGACGAGTTACTAATATTGCGGTTTTCACGTTTATTATTTTACGGGTATTATGTTTATTCTGTTTGACGGTTTGGTTTTGGAAACAGCAAGAAAAATCTGAATGGTTGGGTATGTATTAATTTAAATATATTTGTTGCTCTTTATTGATATATTAACTATTTTGCAGTTCATTTTACAGTTTTACTTATTAACTGTATAACGGTTTCACGTTTTTACTCAGGAATCAGATAAATAGATCCGATCGGTCAGGTAATTATCGATCAAAATATATTGTATAGTCTTTATTAATGTTTCAACGCGGTTACGCATTTCCGTGTTCACGTTTTTGTTAAGTTTAAGGTTTAACTGGTTTTCTGTATAACAATCTTACGGTTTGGATTTGAAAATGGAATGAAAGGTCTGACTGATCAGGTATGTACTGATTTAAATATATTTGTTGCTTTTTATTAATGTTTCAACGCGATGACGCATTTACACGTTCGTGTTTTTATGGTATTGCTGATTATATATTTATTATTGTACGATTCTACTGTTATGCTTACTGTTTTTTTTCTGTATAACCGTATTCCAGTTTGCTTCTGGACTCGGCAAGATAGTTCTGAACTGTCAAGTAAGTATTAATTTCAATAATATGTTTGTTGCTCTTTACTTATGAATTTATATTTTTTTTGTTAATTGTTTAACGTTTTTATTGTTAACTGTTTATTTGTTTTATGGTTGGACTTAGGACTCGGAATATATTTGAGGTTATATGACGTTTTATACCATAGAAAGTCAATAACAAGAATGAATAATTCAATAAACAACAATAAATTTACAACATACATTAGCACTACTAGTGATTCTTGATCTTATCGCAATTGAACTAGAATGCGTAATCCCATTCCGCGTACCAGATAATGCTTGTCAAAGACCTTTTCAACAATACTCCGAAGAATTAAGCAGATAAGACGAATTATATTGTTTCATACAATGAATGCTATCAGGTACCTGTCCAGGGACCAATACTTTGAAGTATTGCCTCCCCACGTTAAAAAGGACCCCCCACGATGATGATGTTTTCCCTCCACCTAGTAGCGCTCGACAGGCTCGGGCATATAGCACTCGATAAAGTGGACTTCAGTGTGTTGGTGGCTGCCGAGCAGTGAACACGTTTTCCAAGTGTAACGGGTTCCGTACCTATGTCGTGTTGCGTACGAATTGTGTGATTTTATTAATTTATTTTCAATTTGGGTAAGATTTTTTAATAAACACTTACCGGTTCTTCCTGTAGTATGCGCACAGTACATAGTTCCAATATCATACGGAGTGAGTTATTCCAGAGATGGTGCAATTTTGAACCAAATTCATAAAAAGAAGGTAAGAATTAATTTTCCTTTTCTATACATTATATTGAACGTTTTGTTTCACTAATATTACTGAATTTTGTGTCCTTTTTATCGTGGCCAGTCTATGTATTCATTAAAAAGTAAACGATAAAGGCCCAAGAGCAAGATGATTTTTTACCGGATTTTTCATGTTTTTGTCTTCTGTGTCCTATAAACCGTGTCATTGCTTGATAGTAGCGATATTTCTAGACACAAATCTTAATTATTTTTTTAGTTTTCGGCCATTTATTGTTACTCGTCACGGGTACCATTCCCAAAATGTTAATTTGCATGTGCAAGTGCTGTGTTGTTGTAGTTGTTACTGCTAATATTATCTCTTCACCAACTTTGGTTGACTGGCAGAGAATCCTAAAGACAATAATTCCGCCTGTGTATCTTTAGGGTGTATGCAATTTTAATCTATCTAGACATATAAAAATAGATTTATATTTTTTGTCACCAGAGAGTATCGAGTTGTCAGAAATAGAGGAAGGCAAGAAAAAGAAGATGCCATCGGGGACGGGTACAGTCAAGTCAATAATGGGATGCAAAAGAAGTGAAGTGAAAATGTGGCAGTGATAGACAAGCGACGTGCGTTAAATGGAAGTGTGGCATTCTATTTATGGATTTGTTTATCGATTAGTGATCAATTAAATGTGGTTTGAGTGGGACAACTTGCATTTTTATTTCGTTTACTTTCCGTTGAGAATGAGGATTCTTGTATTTGTGGTATTGTAAGGATGCTCTTCCTTGTGGAGCTCTGATTGCCATTAGCCCTAACTTAAGTTTTATTTAGTTGCTTTAATTTCTTTGATTGCTCTAATTTGCTTTAATTGCTTCAAATGCTTTCATCATCATCATCATATCAGCCAAAAGACGTCAACTGCTGGACATAGGCCTCCCCCAAGCGTCGCCACATTGATCGGTCTCGTGCGTCCCGCAACCAGCGGATCCCCGCAACCTTCACCAGGTCATCGGTCCACCTGGTGGGAGGCCTTCCAACGCAACGTCTTCCGGTTCGCGGTCGCCACTCCAGAACCTTTCTGCCCCATCGGCCATCCGTTCTGCGAGCAATGTGCCCTGCCCACTGCCACTTAAGTTTGGCAATTCTTCGGGCTATGTCGGTAACCCTGGTTCTCTTGCGGATCTCTAAATTTCTGATGGACACGGCAAGACAGTTCTGAACTGTCAGGTATGTATTAATTTCAATATAGTTGTTGCTCTTTACTTATGAATTTATGTTTTTTTTGTTAATTGATTTACGTTTTTATTGTTAACTGTTTAATTGTTTTACGGTTGGACTTAGGACTCGGAATATATTTGAGGTTCTTGATTGTTTAATTATGTGATAACGCATTTTCACTTTCACGTTTTCACAAAATAAAAGTAATGCAGGTCTCTTGTTTATTATTTTACGGTTTTACTTTTATTTCAAACAAATCAACTTTCAGTTAAGCTTTGGACACGGCAAGACAGTTTTGAATGTTCAGGTATGTATTGATTTAAATGTAATGATGCTTTTGGAAATTGAATTAACGTGATTATGGAATTTCGCGATCGCGTTTTTACGAGTTACTTATATTGCGGTTTTCACGTTTATTATTTTACGGGTATTATGTTTATTCTGTTTGACGGTTTGGTTTTGGAAACAGCAAGAAAAATCTGAATGGTCGGGTATGTACTGATTTAAATAGATTTGTTGCTCTTTATTAATGTTTCAACGCGATGACGCATTTAAACATTCGTGTTTTTATGGTATTGCTGATTATATATTTATTATTGTACGATTCTACTGTTATATTTACTGTTTTTTTCTGTATAACTGTCTTCCAGTTTGTTTCTGGACTCGGCAAGATAGTTCTGAACTGTCAGGTATGTATTAATTTTAATATATTTGTTGCTCTTTGTTAATGTTTCAACGCGATGACGCATTTACACGTTCGTGTTTTTATGGTATTGCTGATTATGTATTTATTATTGTATGATTCTACTGATATACTGTTTGTTTTCTGTATAACCGTCTTCCAGTTTGTTTCTGTACTTGGCAAGATAGTTCTGAACTGTCAGGTATGTATTAATTTCAATTTATTTGTTGCTCTTTACTGATGAATTTATTATTTTACTGTTAATTGTTTAACGTTTATATTGTTAACTGTTTAAAATTTTTACGGTTTTGTGTTTGGACTCGGAATATATTTGAGGTTCTTGATTGTTTAAATATGTGATAACGCATTTTTACTTTCATGTTTTCACAAAATAATAGTAATGCAAATCTCTTGTTTATTATTTAACGGTTTTACTTTTTTTCAGTCAAATTGACTTTAACTTTAGCTTTGGACATGGCAAGACTGTTTTGAATGTTTAGGTATGTATTGATTTAAATGTAATGATGCCTTTGGAAATAGAATTAACGTGATTATAGAATTTCGCGCTCGCAATTTGACAAGTTACTGATATTGCGGTTTTCACGTTTATTATTTTACGGGTATTATGTTTATTCTGTTTGACGGTTTGGTTTTGGAAACAGCAAGACAAATCTGAATGGTAAGATATGTATTGATTTAAATATATTTGTTGCTCTTTATTGATATATTAACGATTTTGCAGTTTTCATTTTACAGTTTTACTTATTAACTGTATAACGGTTTCACGTTTTTATTCAGGAATCAGATAGATAGATTCGATCGGTCAGGTAAGTATCGTCCAAAATATATTTTATAGTCTTTATTAATGTTTTAACGCGATTACGCATTTCCGTGTTCACGTTTTTGTGAAGTTTACAGTTTTCTGTATAACAGTCTAACTGTTTGGATTTGAACACGGCATGAAAGGTCTGACTGATCAGGTATGTACTGATTTAAATATATTTTTTGCTCTTTATTAATGTTTCAACGCGATGACGCATTTACACGTTCGTGTTTTTATGGTATTGCTGATTACGTATTTATTATTGTAAGATTCTACTGTTATACTGACTGTTTTTTTTCTGTATAACCGTCTTTCAGTTTGTTTCTGGACTCGGCAAGATAGTTCTGAACTGTCACGTTTTATTAATTTCAATATATTTGTTGCTCTTTACTTTTGAATTTATGTTTTTTCTGTTAATTGTTTTACGTTTTTATTGTTAACTGTTTAATTGTTTGACAGTTATACTTAGGACTCGGAATATATTTGAGGTTCTTGATTGTTTAATTATGTGATAACGCATTTTCACTTTCATGTTTTCACAAAATAATAGTAATGCAGGTCTCTTGTTTATTATTTTATGGTTTTACTTTTTTTTCAGTCAAATTGACTTTAACTTTAGCTTTGTACACGGCAAGACAGTTTTGAATGTTCAGGTATGTATTGATTTAAATGTAATGATGCTTTTGGAAATAGAATTAACGTGATTATGGAATTTCGCGATCGCGTTTTGACGAGTTACTGATATTGCGGTTTTAACGTTTATTATTTTACGGGTATTATGTTTATTTTGTTTTACGGTTTGGTTTTGGAAACAGCAAGAAAAGTCTGAATGGTTGGGTATGTATTGATTTAAATATATTTGTTGCTCTTTATTGATATATTAACGATTTTGCAGTTCATTTTACAGTTTTACTTATTAACTGTATAACGGTTTCACGTTTTTACTCAGGAATCAGATAGATAGATTCGATCGGTCAGGTAAGTATCGTCCAAAATATATTTTATAGTCTTTATTAATGTTTTAACGCGATTACGCATTTCCGTGTTCACGTTTTTGTGAAGTTTACAGTTTTCTGTATAACAGTCTAACTGTTTGGATTTGAACACGGAATGAAAGGTCTGACTGATCAGGTATGTACTGATATAAATATATTTGTTGCTCTTTATTAATGTTTCAACGCGATGACGCATTTACACGTTCTTGTTTTTATGGTATTGCTGATTACATATTTATTATTGTACGATTCTACTGTTATACTGTTTTTTTTCTGTATAACCGTCTTCCAGTTTGTTTCTGTACTCGGCAATATACTTCTGAACTGTCATGTATGTATTAATTTCAATTTATTTGTTGCTCTTTATTGATGAATTTATTAATTTACTGTTAATTGTTTAACGTTTATATTGTTAACTGTATAAAAGTTTTACGGTTTGTCTTTGGACTCGGACTATATTTGAGGTTTCTTGATTGTTTAACTATGTGATAACGCATTTTTACTTTCATGTTTTCACAAAATAATAGTAATGCAAATCTCTTGTTTATTATTTAACGGTTTTACTTTTTTTCAGTCAAATTGACTTTAACTTTAGCTTTGGACATGGCAAGACTGTTTTGAATGTTCAGGTATGTGTTGATTTAAATGTAATGATGCCTTTGGAAATAGAATTAACGTTATTCTAGAATTTGGCGCTCGCAATTTGACGAGTTACTGATATTGCGGTTTTCACGTTTATTATTTTACGGGTATAATGATTATTCTGTTTGACAGTTTGGTTTTAGAAACAGCAAGAAAAATCTGCATGGTCTGGTACGTATTGATTAATATATATTTGTTGCTTTTTTTTGAAACATTAACGATTTTGCAGTTCATTTGACAGTTTTACTTATTAACTGTATAACGGTTTCACGTTTTTACTCAGGAATCAGATAGATAGATTCGATCGGTCAGGTAAGTATCGATCAAAATATATTTTATAGTCTTTATCAATGTTTTAACGCGATTACGCATTTCCGTGTTCACGTTTTTGTGAAGTTAATGGTTTAACTGTATAACAATCTTACGGTTTGGATTTGAACATGGCATGTAAGGTCTGACTGATCAGGTATGTACTGATTTAAATATATTTTTTGCTCTTTTTTAATGTTTCAACGCGATGACGCATTTACACGTTCTTGTTTTTATGGTATTGCTGATTACATATTTATTATTGTACGATTCTACTGTAATACTGTTTGTTTTCTGTATAACCGTCTTCCAGTTTGTTTCTGTACTCGGCAATATAGTTCTGAACTGTCATGTTTGTATTAATTTCAATTTATTTGTTGCTCTTTACATATGAATTTATTATTTTACTGTTAATTGTTTACCGTTTATATTGTTAACTGTTTAAAATTTTTATGGTTTTGTATTTGGACTCGGAATATATTTGAGGTTCTTGATTGTTTAATTATGTGATAACGCATTTTTACTTTCATGTTTTCACAAAATAATAGTAATGCAGGTCTCTTGTTTATTATTTAACGGTTTTACTTTTTTTCAGTCAAATTGACTTTAACTTTAGCTTTGGACACGGCAAGACAGTTTTGAATGTTCAGGTATGTATTGATTTAAATGTAATGATGCTTTTGGAAATAGAATTAACGTGATTATGGAATTTCGCGATCGCGTTTTGACGAGTTACTAATATTGCGGTTTTCACGTTTATTATTTTACGGGTATTATGTTTATTCTGTTTGACGGTTTGGTTTTGGAAACAGCAAGAAAAATCTGAATGGTTGGGTATGTATTAATTTAAATATATTTGTTGCTCTTTATTGATATATTAACTATTTTGCAGTTCATTTTACAGTTTTACTTATTAACTGTATAACGGTTTCACGTTTTTACTCAGGAATCAGATAAATAGATCCGATCGGTCAGGTAATTATCGATCAAAATATATTGTATAGTCTTTATTAATGTTTCAACGCGGTTACGCATTTCCGTGTTCACGTTTTTGTTAAGTTTAAGGTTTAACTGGTTTTCTGTATAACAATCTTACGGTTTGGATTTGAAAATGGAATGAAAGGTCTGACTGATCAGGTATGTACTGATTTAAATATATTTGTTGCTTTTTATTAATGTTTCAACGTGATGACGCATTTACACGTTCGTGTTTTTATGGTATTGCTGATTATATATTTATTATTGTACGATTCTACTGTTATGCTTACTGTTTTTTTTCTGTATAACCGTATTCCAGTTTGCTTCTGGACTCGGCAAGATAGTTCTGAACTGTCAAGTAAGTATTAATTTCAATAATATGTTTGTTGCTCTTTACTTATGAATTTATATTTTTTTTGTTAATTGTTTAACGTTTTTATTGTTAACTGTTTATTTGTTTTATGGTTGGACTTAGGACTCGGAATATATTTGAGGTTATATGACGTTTTATACCATAGAAAGTCAATAACAAGAATGAATAATTCAATAAACAACAATAAATTTACAACATACATTAGCACTACTAGTGATTCTTGATCTTATCGCAATTGAACTAGAATGCGTAATCCCATTCCGCGTACCAGATAATGCTTGTCAAAGACCTTTTCAACAATACTCCGAAGAATTAAGCAGATAATACGAATTATATTGTTTCATACAATGAATGCTATCAGGTACCTGTCCAGGGACCAATACTTTGAAGTATTGCCTCCCCACGTTAAAAAGGACCCCCCACGATGATGATGTTTTCCCTCCACCTAGTAGCGCTCGACAGGCTCGGGCATATAGCACTCGATAAAGTGGACTTCAGTGTGTTGGTGGCTGCCGAGCAGTGAACACGTTTTCCAAGTATAACGGGTTCCGTACCTATGTCGTGTTGCGTACGAATTGTGTGATTTTATTAATTTATTTTCAATTTGGGTAAGATTTTTTAATAAACACTTACCGGTTCTTCCTGTAGTATGCGCACAGTACATAGTTCCAATATCATACGGAGTGAGTTATTCCAGAGATGGTGCAATTTTGAACCAAATTCATAAAAAGAAGGTAAGAATTAATTTTCCTTTTCTATACATTATATTGAACGTTTTGTTTCACTAATATTACTGAATTTTGTGTCCTTTTTATCGTGGCCAGTCTATGTATTCATTAAAAAGTAAACGATAAAGGCCCAAGAGCAAGATGATTTTTTACCGGATTTTTCATGTTTTTGTCTTCTGTGTCCTATAAACCGTGTCATTGCTTGATAGTAGCGATATTTCTAGACACAAATCTTAATTATTTTTTTAGTTTTCGGCCATTTATTGTTACTCGTCACGGGTACCATTCCCAAAATGTTAATTTGCATGTGCAAGTGCTGTGTTGTTGTAGTTGTTACTGCTAATATTATCTCTTCACCAACTTTGGTTGACTGGCAGAGAATCCTAAAGACAATAATTCCGCCTGTGTATCTTTAGGGTGTATGCAATTTTAATCTATCTAGACATATAAAAATAGATTTATATTTTTTGTCACCAGAGAGTATCGAGTTGTCAGAAATAGAGGAAGGCAAGAAAAAGAAGATGCCATCGGGGACGGGTACAGTCAAGTCAATAATGGGATGCAAAAGAAGTGAAGTGAAAATGTGGCAGTGATAGACAAGCGACGTGCGTTAAATGGAAGTGTGGCATTCTATTTATGGATTTGTTTATCGATTAGTGATCAATTAAATGTGGTTTGAGTGGGACAACTTGCATTTTTATTTCGTTTACTTCCCGTTGAGAATGAGGATTCTTGTATTTGTGGTATTGTAAGGATGCTCTTCCTTGTGGAGCTCTGATTGCCATTAGCCCTAACTTAAGTTTTATTTAGTTGCTTTAATTTCTTTGATTGCTCTAATTTGCTTTAATTGCTTCAAATGCTTTCATCATCATCATCATATCAGCCAAAAGACGTCAACTGCTGGACATAGGCCTCCCCCAAGCGTCGCCACATTGATCGGTCTCGTGCGTCCCGCAACCAGCGGATCCCCGCAACCTTCACCAGGTCATCGGTCCACCTGGTGGGAGGCCTTCCAACGCAACGTCTTCCGGTTCGCGGTCGCCACTCCAGAACCTTTCTGCCCCATCGGCCATCCGTTCTGCGAGCAATGTGCCCTGCCCACTGCCACTTAAGTTTGGCAATTCTTCGGGCTATGTCGGTAACCCTGGTTCTCTTGCGGATCTCTAAATTTCTGATGGACACGGCAAGACAGTTCTGAACTGTCAGGTATGTATTAATTTCAATATAGTTGTTGCTCTTTACTTATGAATTTATGTTTTTTTTGTTAATTGATTTACGTTTTTATTGTTAACTGTTTAATTGTTTTACGGTTGGACTTAGGACTCGGAATATATTTGAGGTTCTTGATTGTTTAATTATGTGATAACGCATTTTCACTTTCACGTTTTCACAAAATAAAAGTAATGCAGGTCTCTTGTTTATTATTTTACGGTTTTACTTTTATTTCAAACAAATCAACTTTCAGTTAAGCTTTGGACACGGCAAGACAGTTTTGAATGTTCAGGTATGTATTGATTTAAATGTAATGATGCTTTTGGAAATTGAATTAACGTGATTATGGAATTTCGCGATCGCGTTTTTACGAGTTACTTATATTGCGGTTTTCACGTTTATTATTTTACGGGTATTATGTTTATTCTGTTTGACGGTTTGGTTTTGGAAACAGCAAGAAAAATCTGAATGGTCGGGTATGTACTGATTTAAATAGATTTGTTGCTCTTTATTAATGTTTCAACGCGATGACGCATTTAAACATTCGTGTTTTTATGGTATTGCTGATTATATATTTATTATTGTACGATTCTACTGTTATATTTACTGTTTTTTTCTGTATAACTGTCTTCCAGTTTGTTTCTGGACTCGGCAAGATAGTTCTGAACTGTCAGGTATGTATTAATTTTAATATATTTGTTGCTCTTTGTTAATGTTTCAACGCGATGACGCATTTACACGTTCGTGTTTTTATGGTATTGCTGATTATGTATTTATTATTGTATGATTCTACTGATATACTGTTTGTTTTCTGTATAACCGTCTTCCAGTTTGTTTCTGTACTTGGCAAGATAGTTCTGAACTGTCAGGTATGTATTAATTTCAATTTATTTGTTGCTCTTTACTGATGAATTTATTATTTTACTGTTAATTGTTTAACGTTTATATTGTTAACTGTTTAAAATTTTTACGGTTTTGTGTTTGGACTCGGAATATATTTGAGGTTCTTGATTGTTTAATTATGTGATAACGCATTTTTACTTTCATGTTTTCACAAAATAATAGTAATGCAAATCTCTTGTTTATTATTTAACGGTTTTACTTTTTTTCAGTCAAATTGACTTTAACTTTAGCTTTGGACATGGCAAGACTGTTTTGAATGTTTAGGTATGTATTGATTTAAATGTAATGATGCCTTTGGAAATAGAATTAACGTGATTATAGAATTTCGCGCTCGCAATTTGACAAGTTACTGATATTGCGGTTTTCACGTTTATTATTTTACGGGTATTATGTTTATTCTGTTTGACGGTTTGGTTTTGGAAACAGCAAGACAAATCTGAATGGTAAGATATGTATTGATTTAAATATATTTGTTGCTCTTTATTGATATATTAACGATTTTGCAGTTTTCATTTTACAGTTTTACTTATTAACTGTATAACGGTTTCACGTTTTTATTCAGGAATCAGATAGATAGATTCGATCGGTCAGGTAAGTATCGTCCAAAATATATTTTATAGTCTTTATTAATGTTTTAACGCGATTACGCATTTCCGTGTTCACGTTTTTGTGAAGTTTACAGTTTTCTGTATAACAGTCTAACTGTTTGGATTTGAACACGGCATGAAAGGTCTGACTGATCAGGTATGTACTGATTTAAATATATTTTTTGCTCTTTATTAATGTTTCAACGCGATGACGCATTTACACGTTCGTGTTTTTATGGTATTGCTGATTACGTATTTATTATTGTAAGATTCTACTGTTATACTGACTGTTTTTTTTCTGTATAACCGTCTTTCAGTTTGTTTCTGGACTCGGCAAGATAGTTCTGAACTGTCACGTTTTATTAATTTCAATATATTTGTTGCTCTTTACTTTTGAATTTATGTTTTTTCTGTTAATTGTTTTACGTTTTTATTGTTAACTGTTTAATTGTTTGACAGTTATACTTAGGACTCGGAATATATTTGAGGTTCTTGATTGTTTAATTATGTGATAACGCATTTTCACTTTCATGTTTTCACAAAATAATAGTAATGCAGGTCTCTTGTTTATTATTTTATGGTTTTACTTTTTTTTCAGTCAAATTGACTTTAACTTTAGCTTTGTACACGGCAAGACAGTTTTGAATGTTCAGGTATGTATTGATTTAAATGTAATGATGCTTTTGGAAATAGAATTAACGTGATTATGGAATTTCGCGATCGCGTTTTGACGAGTTACTGATATTGCGGTTTTAACGTTTATTATTTTACGGGTATTATGTTTATTTTGTTTTACGGTTTGGTTTTGGAAACAGCAAGAAAAGTCTGAATGGTTGGGTATGTATTGATTTAAATATATTTGTTGCTCTTTATTGATATATTAACGATTTTTCAGTTCATTTTACAGTTTTACTTATTAACTGTATAACGGTTTCACGTTTTTACTCAGGAATCAGATAGATAGATTCGATCGGTCAGGTAAGTATCGTCCAAAATATATTTTATAGTCTTTATTAATGTTTTAACGCGATTACGCATTTCCGTGTTCACGTTTTTGTGAAGTTTACAGTTTTCTGTATAACAGTCTAACTGTTTGGATTTGAACACGGCATGAAAGGTCTGACTGATCAGGTATGTACTGATATAAATATATTTGTTGCTCTTTATTAATGTTTCAACGCGATGACGCATTTACACGTTCTTGTTTTTATGGTATTGCTGATTACATATTTATTATTGTACGATTCTACTGTTATACTGTTTTTTTTCTGTATAACCGTCTTCCAGTTTGTTTCTGTACTCGGCAATATACTTCTGAACTGTCATGTATGTATTAATTTCAATTTATTTGTTGCTCTTTATTGATGAATTTATTAATTTACTGTTAATTGTTTAACGTTTATATTGTTAACTGTATAAAAGTTTTACGGTTTGTCTTTGGACTCGGACTATATTTGAGGTTTCTTGATTGTTTAACTATGTGATAACGCATTTTTACTTTCATGTTTTCACAAAATAATAGTAATGCAAATCTCTTGTTTATTATTTAACGGTTTTACTTTTTTTCAGTCAAATTGACTTTAACTTTAGCTTTGGACATGGCAAGACTGTTTTGAATGTTCAGGTATGTGTTGATTTAAATGTAATGATGCCTTTGGAAATAGAATTAACGTTATTCTAGAATTTGGCGCTCGCAATTTGACGAGTTACTGATATTGCGGTTTTCACGTTTATTATTTTACGGGTATAATGATTATTCTGTTTGACAGTTTGGTTTTAGAAACAGCAAGAAAAATCTGCATGGTCTGGTACGTATTGATTAATATATATTTGTTGCTTTTTTTTGAAACATTAACGATTTTGCAGTTCATTTGACAGTTTTACTTATTAACTGTATAACGGTTTCACGTTTTTACTCAGGAATCAGATAGATAGATTCGATCGGTCAGGTAAGTATCGATCAAAATATATTTTATAGTCTTTATCAATGTTTTAACGCGATTACGCATTTCCGTGTTCACGTTTTTGTGAAGTTAATGGTTTAACTGTATAACAATCTTACGGTTTGGATTTGAACATGGCATGTAAGGTCTGACTGATCAGGTATGTACTGATTTAAATATATTTTTTGCTCTTTTTTAATGTTTCAACGCGATGACGCATTTACACGTTCTTGTTTTTATGGTATTGCTGATTACATATTTATTATTGTACGATTCTACTGTAATACTGTTTGTTTTCTGTATAACCGTCTTCCAGTTTGTTTCTGTACTCGGCAATATAGTTCTGAACTGTCATGTTTGTATTAATTTCAATTTATTTGTTGCTCTTTACTGATGAATTTATTATTTAACTGTTAATTGTTTACCGTTTATATTGTTAACTGTTTAAAATTTTTATGGTTTTGTATTTGGACTCGGAATATATTTGAGGTTCTTGATTGTTTTATGATGTGATAACGCATTTTTACTTTCATGTTTTCATAAAATAATAGTAATGCAGGTCTCATGTTTAGTATTTTGTGGTTTTACTTTTTTTTCAGTCAAATTGACTTTAACTTTAGCTTTGTACACGGCAAGACAGTTTTGAATGTTCAGGTATGTATTGATTCAAATGTAATGATGCTTTTGGAAATAGAATAAACGTGATTATGGAATTTCGCGATCGCGTTTTGACGAGTTACTGATATTGCGGTTTTCACGTTTATTATTTTAAGGGTATTATGTTTATTCTGTTTGACGGTTTGGTTTTGGAAACAGCAAGAAAAATCTGAATGGTCGGGTATGTACTGATTTAAATAGATTTGTTGCTCTTTATTAATGTTTCAACGCGATGACGCATTTAAACATTCGTGTTTTTATGGTATTGCTGATTATATATTTATTATTGTACGATTCTACTGTTATATTTACTGTTTTTTTCTGTATAACTGTCTTCCAGTTTGTTTCTGGACTCGGCAAGATAGTTCTGAACTGTCAGGTATGTATTAATTTTAATATATTTGTTGCTCTTTGTTAATGTTTCAACGCGATGACGCATTTACACGTTCGTGTTTTTATGGTATTGCTGATTATGTATTTATTATTGTATGATTCTACTGATATACTGTTTGTTTTCTGTATAACCGTCTTCCAGTTTGTTTCTGTACTTGGCAAGATAGTTCTGAACTGTCAGGTATGTATTAATTTCAATTTATTTGTTGCTCTTTACTGATGAATTTATTATTTTACTGTTATTTGTTGAGCGTTTATATTGTTAACTGTTTCAAAGTTTTACGGTTGGACTAAGGACTCGGAATATATTTGAGGTTCTTGATTGTTTAATTATGTGACAACACATTTTGACTTTCATGTTTTCACAAAATAATAGTATCTAATGCAGGTCTCTTGTTTATTATTTAACGGTTTTACTTTTTTTTTCAGTCAAATTGACTTTAACTTTAGCTTTGGACACGGCAAGACAGTTTTGAATGTTCAGGTATGTATTGATTTAAATGTAATGATGCTTTTGGAAATAGAATTAACGTGATTATGGAATTTCGCGATGGCGTTTTGACGAGTTACTGATATTGCGGTTTTCATGTTTATTATTTTACGGGTATTATGTTTATTCTGTTTGTCGGTTTGGTTTTGGAAACAGCAAGACAAATCTGAATGGTCGGGTATGTATTGATTTAAATATATTTGTTGCTCTTTGTTGATATATTAACGATTTTGCAGTTCATTTTACAGTTTAACTCATTAACTGTAAAACGGTTTCATGTTTTTACTCAGGAATCAGATAGATAGATCCGATCGGTCAGGTAAGTATCGTCCAAAATATATTTTATAGTCTTTATTAATGTTTGAACGCGATTACGCATTTCCGTGTTCACGTTTTTGTGAAGTTTACGGTTTTCTGTATAACATTCTTACGGTTTGGATTTGAACATTGCATGAAAGGTCTGACTGATCAGGTATGTATTAATTTCAATTTATTTGTTGCTCTTTACTGATGAATTTATAATTTTACTGTTAATTGTTTCACGTTTATATTGTTAACTGTTTAAAATTTTAACGGTTTGTCTTTGGACTCGGAATATATTTGAGGTTCTTGATTGTTTAATTATGTGATAACACATTTTGACTTTCATGTTTTCACAAAATAATAGTAATGCAGGTCTCTTGTTTATTATTTTACGGTTTTACTTTTTTTTTTCAGTCAAATTGACTTTAACTTTAGCTTTGGACACGGCAAGACAGTTTTGAATGTTCAGGTATGTATTGATTTAAATGTAATGATGCTTTTGGAAATAGAATTAACGTGATTATGGAATTTCGCGATGGCGTTTTGACGAGTTACTGATATTGCGGTTTTCATGTTTATTATTTTACGGGTATTATGTTTATTCTGTTTGTTGGTTTGGTTTTGGAAACAGCAAGACAAATCTGAATGGTCGGGTATCTATTGATTTTAATATATTTGTTGCTCTTTATTGATATATTAACGATTTTGCAGTTTTCATTTTACAGTTTTACTTATTTACTGTATAACGGTTTCACGTTTTTACTCAGGAATCAGATAGATAGATCCGATCGGTCAGGTAAGTATCGACCAAAATATATTTAATAGTCTTTATTAATGTTTTAACGCGATTACGCATTTCCGTGTTCACGTTTTTGTGAAGTTAATGGTGTAACTGGTTTTCTGTATAACAATCTTACGGTTTGGATTTGAAGACGGCATGAAAGGTCTGACTGATCAGGTATGTACTGATTTAAATATATTTGTTGCTCTTTATTAATGTTTCAACGCGATGACGCATTTATACGTTCGTGTTTTTATGGTATTGCTGATTATATATTTATTATTGTGCGATTCTACTGTTTTTTTTTTCTGTATAACCGTCTTCCAGTTTGTTTCTGGACTCGGCACGATAGTAAAGTTCTGAACTGTCAGGTATGTATTAATTACAATTTATTTGTTGCTCTTTACTGATGAATTTATTATTTTACTGTTATTTGTTTAACGTTTATATTGTTAACTGCTTCAAAGTTTTACGGTTGCACTTAGGACTCGGAATATATTTGAGGTTCTTGATTGTTTAATTATGTAATAACACATTTTGATTTTCACGTTTTCACAAAATAATAGTAATCCAGGGGGGTGACCATGAGCTCTTAGAGCGGTATCAATTTGATATCGAATAAGGGACAGATGTATCTGACGTGTATACATCTGTCACTTACTCGATATCAAATTGATACCGCTCTAAGAGCTTATGGTCATCCCCCTGGTCTCTTGTTTATTATTTTACGGTTTTACGTTTTTTCAGTCAAATTGACTTTAACTTTAGCTTTGGACACGGCAAGACAGTTTTGAATGTTCAGGTATGTATTGATTTAAATGAAATGATGCTTTTGGAAGTAGAATTAACGGGATTATGGAATTTCGCGATGGCGTTTTGATGAGTTACAGATATTGCCGTTTTCACGTTTATTATTTTACAGGTATTATGATTATTCTGTTTGACGGTTTGGTTTTGGAAACAGCAAGAAAAATCTCAATGGTTGGGTATGTATTGATTTAAATATATTTGTTGCTTTTTATTGATATATTTACGATTTCGCAGTTCATTTTACAGTTTTACTTATTAACTGTATAACGGTTTCACGTTTTTACTCAGGAATCAGATAAATAGATCCGATCGGTCAGGTAATTATCGATCAAAATATATTTTATAGTCTTTATTAATGTTTCAACGCGGTTATACATTTTCGTGTTCACGTTTTTGTGAAGTTTAAGGTTTAACTCGTTTTCTGTATAACAGTCTCACGGTTTGGATTTGAAGACGGCATGAAAGGTCTGACTGATCAGGTATGTACTGATTTAAATATATTTGTTGCTCTTTATTAATGTTTCAACGCGATGACGCATTTATACGTTCGTGTTTTTATGGTATTGCTGATTATATTTTTATTATTGTGCGATTCTACTGTTTTTTTTCTGTATAACCGTCTTCCAGTTTGTTTCTGTACTCGGCAATATAGTTCTGAACTGTCATGTGTGTATTAATTTCAATTTATTTGTTGCTCTTTACTGATGAATTTATTATTTTACTGTTAATTGTTTAACGTTTATATTGTTAACTGTTTAAAATTTTTACGGTTTGTCTTTGGACTCGGAATATATTTGTATTATTTTACGGGTATTATGTTTATTCTGTTTGACGGTTTGGTTTTGGAAACAACAAGAAAAATCTGAATGGTTGGGTATGTATTGATTTAAATATATATTAACGATTTTGCAGTTCATTTTACAGTTTTACTCATTAACTGTATAACGGTTTCATGTTTTTACTCAGGAATCAGATAGATAGATCCGATCAGTCAGGTAAATATCGTCCAAAATATATTTTATAGTCTTTATTAATGTTTTAACGCGATTACGCATTTCCGTGTTCACGTTTTTGTGAAGTTTACGGTTTTCTGTATAACAGTCTTACGGTTTGTTTCTGGACTCGGCAAGATAGTTTTGAACTGTCAGGTATGTATTAACTTCAATTTATTTGTTGCACTTTACTGATGAATTTATTATTTTACTGCTAATTGTTTAACGTTTATATTGTTAACTGTTTAAAAGTTTTACGGTTGGACTTAGGAATCGGAATATATTTGAGGTTCTTGATTGTTTAATTATGTGATAACACATTATGACTGTCATGTTTTCACAAAATAAAATTAATGCAGGTCTCTTGTTTATTATTTTACGGTTTTACTTTTTTTCAGTCAATATGACTACTTTAGCTTTGGACACGGCTAGACAGTTTTGAATGTTCAGGTATGTATTGATTTAAATGTAATGATGCTTTTGGAAATAGAATTAACGTGATTATGGAATTTCGCGATGGCGTTTTGACGAGTTACTGATATTGCGGTTTTCATGTTTATTATTTTACGGGTATTATGTTTATTCTGTTTGTCGGTTTGGTTTTGGAAACAGCAAGACAAATCTTTCAATATGTATTGATTTAAATATATTTGTTGCTCTTTATTGATATATTAACGATTTTGCAGTTTTCATTTTACAGTTTTACTTATTAACTGTATAACGGTTTCACGTTTTTACTCAGGAATCAGATAGATAGATCCGATCGGTCAGGTAAGTATCGACCAAAATATATTTAATAGTCTTTATTAATGTTTTAACGCGATTACGCATTTCCGTGTTCACGTTTTTGTGAAGTTAAAGGTGTAACTGGTTTTCTGTATAACAATCTTACGGTTTGGATTTGAACATGGCATGAAAGGTCTGACTGATCAGGTATGTACTGATTTAAATATATTTGTTGCTCTTTATTAATGTTTCAACGCGATGACGCATTTACACGATCGTGTTTTTATGGTATTGCTGATTATATATTTATTATTAGCGATTCTACTGTTTTTTTTCTGTATAACCGTCTTCCAGTTTTTTTCTGGACTCGGCACGATAGTTCTGAACTGTCAGGTATGTATTAATTTCAATTTATTTGTTGCTCTTTACTGATGAATTTATTATTTTACTGTTATTTGTTTAACGTTTATATTGTTAACTGCTTCAAAGTTTTACGGTTGGACTAAGGAGTCGGAATATATTTGAGGTTCTTGATTGTTTAACTATGTGATAACACATTTTGACTTTCACGTTTTCACAAAATAATAGTAATGCAGGTCTCTTGTTTATTATTTTACGGTTTTACTTTATTTTCAGTCAAATTGACTTAAACTTTAGCTTTGGACACGGCAAGACAGTTTTGAATGTTCAGGTATGTATTGATTTAAATGTAATGATGCTTTTGGAAATAGAATTAACGTGATTATGGAATTTCGCGATCGCGTTTTGACGAGTTACTGATATTGCGGTTTTCACATTTATTATTTTACGGGTATTATGTTTATTTTGTTTGACGGTTTGGTTTTGGAAACAGCAAGAAAAATCTGAATGGTTGGGTATGTATTGATTTAAATATATTTGTTGCTTTTTACTGATATATTAACGATTTCGCAGTTCATTTTACAGTTTTACTTATTAACTGTATAACGGTTTCACGTTTTTACTCAGTAATCAGATAAATAGATCCGATCGGTCAGGTAATTATCGATCAAAATATATTTTATAATCTTTATTAATGTTTCAACGCGGTTACACATTTTCGTGTTCACGTTTTTGTGAAGTTTAAGGTTTAACTGGTTTTCTGTATAACAGTCTCACGGTTTGGATTTGAAGACGGCATGAAAGGTCTGACTGATCAGGTATGTACTGATTTAAATATATTTGTTGCTCTTTATTAATGTTTCAACGCGATGACGCATTTATACCTTCGTGTTTTTATGGTATTGCTGATTATATATTTATTATTGTGCGATTCTACTGTTTTTTTTTTCTGTATAACCGTCTTCCAGTTTGTTTCTGTACTCGGCAATATAGTTCTGAACTGTCATGTGTGTATTAATTTCAATTTATTTGTTGGTCTTTACTGATGAATTTATTATTTTACTATTAATTGTTTAACGTTTATATTGTTAACTGTTTAAAAATTTTACGGTTGGACTTAGGAATCGGAATATATTTGAGGTTCTTGATTGTTTAATTATGTGATAACACATTTTGACTGTCATGTTTTCACAAAATAATATTAATGCAGGTCTCTTGTTTATTATTTTACGGTTTTACTTTTTTTCAGTCAAATTGACTTTAACTTTAGCTTTGGACACGGCAAGACAATTTTGAATGTTCAGGTATGTATTGATTTAAATGTAATGATGCTTTTGGAAATAGAATTAACGTGATTATGGAATTTAGCGATCGCGTTTTGACGAGTTACTAATATTGCGGTTTTCACGTTTATTATTTTACAGGTATTATGTTTATTCTGTTTGACGGTTTGGTTTTGGAAACAGCAAGAAAAATCTGAATGGTTGGGTATGTATTGATTTAAATATATTTGTTGCTATTTAATGATATATTAACGATTTTGCAGTTCATTTTACAGTTTTACTCATTAACTGTATAACGGTTTCATGTTTTTACTCAGGAATCAGATAGATAGATCCGATCGGTCAGGTAAGTATCGTCCAAAATATATTTTATAGTCTTTATTAATGTTTTAACGCGATTACGCATTTCCGTGTTCACGTTTTTGTGAAGTTTACGGTTTTCTGTATAAAATTCTTACGGTTTGGATTTGAACATTGCATGAAAGGTCTGACTGATCAGGTATGTATTAATTTCAATTTATTTGTTGGTCTTTACTGATGAATTTATTATTTTACTGTTAATTGTTTAACGTTTATATTGTTAACTGTTTAAAATTTTAACGGTTTGTCTTTGGACTCGGAATATATTTGAGGTTCTTGATTGTTTAAATATGCGATAACACATTTTGACTGTCATGTTTTCACAAAATAATAGTAATGCAGGTCCCTTGTTTGTTATTTTACGGTTTTACCTTTTTTCAGTCAAATTGACTTTAACTTTAGCTTTGGATACGGCAAGTCAGTTTTGAATGTTCAGGTATGTATTGATTTAAATGTAGCGATGCTTTTGGAAATAGAATTAACGTGATTATGGAATTTAGCGATCGCGTTTTGACGAGTTACTAATATTGCGGTTTTCACGTTTATTATTTTACGGGTATTATGTTTATTCTGTTTGACGGTTTGGTTTTGGAAACAGCAAGAAAAAATTGAATGGTTGGGTATGTATTGATTTAAATATATTTGTTGCTCTTTAATGATATTTTTAGCGACCAGGATGGAAAAACAAATAAAAATAACAATTGGGACAAACTAAAACGAATTTATTTCAGAATAGACTTTATTTTAACAATTGTTCAAGTAATCATTAAAATTCGAGCAATCACAAACGACCGTTTATATTCAAAACGAGTACCAATAACACAAAAACCCAAAGTAGCACAATACGGAACGAACTTACTGCAAAGTAGCCAAGGTACCGATAACCTTACCGTGCGACGACTCAGGCGAAAGAGGGACGGTACTCGCTCGAGCGCACGCTTTTATATTAATCGGTAGGTACCACCACTACCAACAATAAGTTCTGCTTATACGGCCTCTCCTGATCTTGCACCGTCCTCGGCTGCACCATGTACTTCTTCGGAAGCACTGCCAGGTACAGCGAGAGCTTGATCGCCGCTTTCGTCAGACTTTGTCCCGTCCGTTGTCGAAGCACCAGTAGAACCAGCAGATGCACCTGAAGGCTCACCCACATCCTCCAGAGTCATCATCCAGCAGAGGCATAGACGGGTCAGCCACGCCACACGCCGTGATCCGGCTGCAGGCACCGTCTCATCTGATTCCGCATGCTCACCTGGATACAAAATTACATTAAGAAGACAATTCAACAAGACTAAATGAGAGAGTATAGAGGATCTAACACTGTTTCTTTATTACAGCTCGGTCTTACCTGACCACGACTAATATTACTATGCGAGGTGTATTTATTATTGTCAGGTTCACACGCACAACAACAACACAACACTCACAGCGTTTACTTTTAGTACCTTATCCGATACATGAGTCAAGTACTGTCCATGTTTTGTGCGAATAAACGTGACACCATCGCGATTTAGTAAGGCAGTCCCTATGATAATGGGTTTATTCATACACGACGCGGGTACTATGACAAAATCTATTTCAAGCGCGATATTACTAACTCAGTCAAACTGATGTATTCGCGAGCAACAAACTCTTTATCACTTAATCCATTCAAAGAACACTTGATTTGTTTACGCGAACCGGAAAAGTAATTTACTACCGCCGATTCAAATTCAAAATTCAAATCTTTATTAGCCCTACCTTCTTACAGAAAGAACCAACCGGTCTAGCATTAATACTTCTACCGTCTTTATCATTGACATTACGCCTCTTGGTGCAATTTTCTTTATAATGCCCCGTTCGTTCGCAATTAAAACGTTTGTTTTCGGATTTACTAGGGCCGTTAGTATTATGCCTTTTAGTCATTACTGAATGACGCTGATTTATCTGGGTTACGATTATTAGACTTACGAATAGGCTTCACACAATTAGCTAAAAAGGAAACCAGGCATTCTAACGTTAGGTCAGCATTGATAGCGGCTGTACGTATCTGTGCATCACTGATACCGTGAACCACTATTTGAACCCCAAGTTCTTCACTTAACCCTTTCACTAAACGTACTTTTAATAACTAACGACGCGCATACTCTGCGTAGGACGAAAACTTGTCGGACGTGGTGTTTATGACTTCATGAAGAGTTTGGGCATTATTAATCTTTTGCGGACACAAAGATTTACGATTCCTTAACGAAATTGGTCCATGAACGATCATTTGTAGCCCACTCGTTTAACCAGGTTTTTGAATCACCTTTCAAACAACGAGGCACACGCGAAAAACACTCAAGATCGTGCAATGGTTCACATGCCTAGCCCTATCTACTTCGTTACACACCTCAAAATTGTTTTTAGCGGGAACAAAATTTGGCACGTAGTTGTTAGATTTATTTTTGGTTAATACCCCCAACGCATCAACAAGCGCTTGGGTCGTAGAACATTATTTTTTATCTAAAGAGGGTGTGCTGTCACGAATTGACGGCATAACACGCACTAGCGGTGCTTGTGTTAACGACGATGTGTACGTGACCTAGACTTTTCTCGCAAACTATGATTGTCACCATTACGTGAGCGACTGCGATGTAATCGTAAACGACTTCTGTCATTACGTGAACGCGAGTGAGTCCTATCACGACGCGAATGCGAACGATTTCTACTATGACGTGACCGTGATTGAGTCCTATCACGGTGCGAACGAGTCCTACCGTGTAGTGATCGTGAACCATGCTTATGGTCTCGCGATTCACTGCGACGGCTACGCCTACCCTCAAAGCGAAGTGGCGTCCTAACTAGCTCTTCAAGTGGCATTTTTATTTGAAATCAACGGCTGTTTGTGTAGGTAACAAGGCTAATAATTATGACCAAATGAGCTGAATCCAACTTCTGATTTTAGCGACCAGGATGGAAAAACAAATAAAAATAACAATTGGGACAAACTAAAACGAATTTATTTCAGAATAGACTTTATTTTAACAATTGTTCAAGTAATCATTAAAATTCGAGCAATCACAAACGACCGTTTATATTCAAAACGAGTACCAATAACACAAAAACCCAAAGTAGCACAATACGGAACGAACTTACTGCAAAGTAGCCAAGGTACCGATAACCTTACCGTGCGACGACTCAGGCGAAAGAGGGACGGTACTCTTTTTTTTTTTTTTTTTTTTTTTTTTTTTTTTTCTACGGGGCATCTCGTAGTTCGGTCAAAGCGACTGACAACTACGTAACCGGGCTTTCCCTGTGGAGACTAAGCTATATAGCCTCCAGCCAGGCACAAATTTCTACACCTAAGCGACAACGCTGAGGGCTACCCCCTGTGGGGTCGAACCTCGGCTCAGGGCGTCGCTGGGGGGACAACTAAGGCTGGATCTTATTAAAGTGATTCTACCATCCGTTCGGAATAAGCCTACGTGGAGAAGAACGGACAAGAAACTCCAATTTAACTAACTAGAATTTAACTACGGCACAGCATTTCGCGGGCTGGCTTGTATATCTTGACGGGGACGTCGCGACGGGCCTCGGACGGTACTCGCTCGAGCGCACGCTTTTATATTAATCGGTAGGTACCACCACTACCAACAATAAGTTCTGCTTATAATATATTAACGATTTTGCAGTTCATTTTACAGTTTTACTCATTAACTGTATAACGGTTTCATGTTTTTACTCAGGAATCGGATAGATAAATCCGATCGGTCAGGTAAGTATCGTCCAAAATATATTTTATAGTCTTTATTAATGTTTTAACGCGATTACGCATTTCCGTGTTCACGTTTTTGTGAAGTTTACGGTTTTCTGTATAACATTCTTACGGTTTGGATTTGAACATTGCATGAAAGGTCTGACTGATCAGGTATGTATTAATTTCAATTTATTTGTTGCTCTTCATTAATGTTTCAACGCGATGACGCATTTACACGTTCGTGTTTTTATGGTATTGCTGATTATACATTTATTGTTGTACGATTCCACTGTTATACTTACTGTTTTTTTTCTGTATAACCGTCTTCCAGTTTGTTTCTGGACTCGGCAAGATAGTTCTGAACTGTCAGGTATGTATTAATTTCAATTTATTTGTTGCACTTTACTGATGAATTTATTATTTTACTGCTAATTGTTTAACGTTTATATTGTTAACTGTTTAAAAGTTTTACGGTTGGACTTAGGAATTGGAATATATTTGAGGTTCTTGATTGTTTAATTATGTGATAACACATTTTGACCGTCATGTTTTCACAAAATAATAGTAATGCAGGTCTCTTGTTTATTATTTTACGGTTTTACTTTTTTCAGTCAAATTGACTTTAACTTTAGCTTTGGACACGGCAAGACAGGTTTGAATGTTCAGGTATGTATTGATTTAAATGTAATGATGCTTTTGGAAAAAGAATTAACGTGATTATGGAATTTCGCGATCGCGTTTTGACGAGTTACTAATATTGCGGTTTTCACGTTTATTATTTTACGGGAATTTTTTTATTCTGTTTGACGGTTTGGTTTTGGAAACAGCAAGAAAAATGAATGGTTGGGTATGTATTGATTTAAATATATTTGTTGCTCTTTATTGATATATTAACGATTTTGCAGTTCATTTTACAGTTTTACTTATTAACACTATAATTGTTTCATGTTTTTACTCAGGAATCAGATTGATAGATCCGATCGGTCAGGTAAGTATCGTCCAAAATATATTTTACAGTCTTTGTAAATGTTTTTACGCGATTACGCATTTCCGTGTTCACGTTTTTGTGAAGTTTACGGTTTTCTGTATAACAGTCTTACGGTTTGGATTGGAACATTGCATGAAAGGTCTGACTGATCAGGTATGTACTGATTTAAATATATTTGTTGCTCTTTATTAATGTTTCAACGCGATGACGCATTTACACGTTCGTGTTTTTATGGTATTGCTGATTATATATTTATTATTGTGCGATTCTACTGTTTTTTTTTCTGTATAACCGTCTTCCAGTTTGTTTCTGGACTCGGCAAGATAGTTCTGAACTGTCAGGTATGTATTAATTTCAATTTATTTGTTGCTCTTTACTGATGAATTTATTATTTTACTGTTATTTGTTTAACGTTTATATAGTTAACTGTTTCAAAGTTTTACGGTTGGACTAAGGACTCGGAATATATTTGAGGTTCTTGATTGTTTAATTATGTGATAACACATTTTGACTTTCATGTTTTCACAAAATAATAGTAATGCAGGTCTCTTGTTTATTATTTTACGGTTTTACTTTTTTTTTTCAGTCAAATTGACTTTAACTTTAGCTTTGGACACGGCAAGACAGTTTTGAATGTTCAGGTATGTATTGATTTAAATGTAATGATGCTTTTGGAAATATAATTAACGTGATTATGGAATTTCGCGATGGCGTTTTGACGAGTTACTGATATTGCGGTTTTCATGTTTATTATTTTACGGGTATTATGTTTATTCTGTTTGTCGGTTTGGTTTTGGAAACAGCAAGAAAAATCTTTCAATATGTATTGATTTAAATATATTTGTTGCTCTTTATTGATTTATTAACGATTTTGCAGTTTTCATTTTACAGTTTTACTTATTAAATGTATAACGGTTTCACGTTTTTACTCAGGAATCAGATAGATAGATCCGATCGGTCAGGTAAGTATCGACCAAAATATATTTAATAGTCTTTATTAATGTTTTAACGCGATTACGCATTTCCGTGTTCACGTTTTTGTGAAGTTAAAGGTGTAACTGGTTTTCTGTATAACAATCTTACGGTTTGGATTTGAACATGGCATGAAAGGTCTGACTGATCAGGTATGTACTGATTTAAATATATTTGTTGCTCTTTATTAATGTTTCAACGCGATGACGTATTTACACGATCGTGTTTTTATGGTATTGCTGATTATATATTTATTATTGTGCGATTCTACTGTTTTTTTTCTGTATAACCGTCTTCCAGTTTGTTTCTGGACTCGGCACGATAGTTCTGAACTGTCAGGTATGTATTAATTTCAATTTATTTGTTGCTCTTTACTGATGAATTTATTATTTTACTGTTATTTGTTTAACGTTTATATTGTTAACTGCTTCAAAGTTTTACGGTTGGACTTAGGACTCGGAATATATTTGAGGTTTTTGATTGTTTAATTATGTGATAACGCATTTTCACTTTCACGTTTTCACAAAATAATAGTAATGCAGGTCTCTTGTTTATTATTTTACGGTTTTACTTTTTTTCAGTCAAATTGACTTTAACTTTAGCTTTGGACACGGCAAGACAGTTTTGAATGTTTAGGTATGTATTGATTTAAATGTAATGATGCTTTTGGAAATAGAATTAACGTGATTATGGCATTTCGCGATCGCGTTTTCACGAATAACTAATGTTGCGGTTTTCATGTTTATTATTTTACGGGTATTATGTTTATTCTGTTTGACGGTTTGGTTTGGAAACAGCAAGAAAAATCTGAATGGTTGGGTATGTATTGATTTAAATATATTTGTTGCTCTTTATTGATATATTAACGATTTTGCAGTTTTCATTTTACAGTTTTACTTATTAACTGTATAAAGATTTCACGTTTTTACTCAGGAATCAGATAGATAGATCCAATCGGTCAGGTAAGTATCGACCAAAATATATTTTATAGTCTTTATTAATGTTTTACGCGATTACGCATTTCCGTGTTCACGTTTTTGTGAAGTTAACGGTTTTCTGTATAACAGTCTTACGGTTTGGATTTGAACATTGCATGAAAGGTCTGACTGATCAGGTATGTACTGATTTAAATATATTTGTTGCTCTTTATTAATGTTTCAACGCGATGACGCATTAACACGTTCGTGTTTTTATGGTATTGCTGATTATATATTTATTATTGTACGATTCTACTGTTATACTTACTGTTTTTTTTCTGTATAACCGTCTTCCAGTTTGTTTCTGGACTCGGCAAGATAGTTCTAAACTGTCAGGTATGTACTAATTTCAATATATTTGTTGCTCTTTACTTATGAATTTATGTTTTTTTTGTTAATTATTTTACCTTTTTGTTGTTAACTGTTTAATTGTTTTACGGTTGGACTTAGGACTCGGAATATATTTGAGGTTTTTGATTGTTTAATTATGTGATAACGCATTTTCACTTTCACGTTTTCACAAAATAATAGTAATGCAGGTCTCTTGTTTATTATTTTACGGTTTTACTTTTTTTCAGTCAAATTGACTTTAACTTCAGCTTTGGACACGGCAAGACAGTTTTGAATGTTCAGGTATGTATTGATTTAAATGTAATGATGCTTTTGGAAATAGAATTAACGTGATTATGGAATTTCGCGATCGCGTTTTGACGAGTTACTAATATTGCGGTTTTCACGTTTATTATTTTACGGGTATTATGTTTATTCTGTTTGACGGTTTGGTTTTGGAAACAGCAAGAAAAATCTGAATTGTTGGGTATGTATTGATTTAAATATATTTGTTGCTCTTTATTGATATATTAACGATTTTGCAGTTAATTTTACAGTTTTACTTATTAACTGTATAACGGTTTCATGTTTTTACTCAGGAATCAGATAAATAGATCCGATCGGTCAGGTAATTATCGATCAAAATATATTGTATAGTCTTTATTAATGTTTCAACGCGGTTACGCATTTCCGTGTTCACGTTTTTGTGAAGTTTAAGGTTTAACTGGTTTTCTGTATAACAATCTTACGGTTTGGATTTGAACATGGCATGAAAGGTCTGACTGATCAGGTATGTACTGATTTAAAAATGTTTCAACGCGATGACGCATTTACACGTTCGTGTTTTTTTGGTATTGCTGATTATATATTTATTATTGTACGATTCTACTGTTATACTTACTGTTTTTTTTTCTGTATAACCGTCTTCCAGTTTGTTTCTGGACTCGGCAAGATAGTTCTGAACTGTCAGGTAAGTATTAATTTCAATAATATGTTTGTTGCTCTTTACTTATGAATTTATATTTTTTTGTTAACTGTTTAACGTTTTTATTGTAAACTGATTATTTGTTTTACGGTTGGACTTAGGACTCGGAATATATTTGAGGTTATATGACGTTTTATACCATAGAAAGTCAATAACAAGAATGAATAATTCAATAAACAACAATAAATTTACAACATACATTAGCACTACTAGTGATTCTTGATCTTATCGCAATTGAACTAGAATGCGTTATCCCATTCCGCGTACCAGATAATGCTTGTCAAAGACCTTTTCAACAATACTCCGAAGAATTTAGCAGATAAGACGAATTCTATTGTTTCATACAATGAATGCTATCAGGTACCTGTCCAGGGACCAATACTTTGAAGTATTGCCACCCCTCGTTAAAAAGGACCCCCTACGATGATGATGTTTCCCCTCCACCTAGTAGCGCTCGAAAGGCTCGGGCATATAGAACTCGATAGAGTGAACTTCAGTGTGTTGGTGGCTGCCGAGCAGTGAACACGTTTTCCAAGTTTAACGGGTTCCGTACCTATGTCGTGTTGCGTACGAATTGTGTGATTTTAATAATTTATTTTCAATTTGGGTAAGTTTTTTTAATAAGCACTTACCGGTTCTTCCTGTAGTAAGCGCACAGTACATAGTTCCAATATCAAACGGAGTGAGTTATTCCAGAGATGGTGCAATTTTGAACCAAATTCATAAAAAGAAGGTAAGAATTAATTTTCCTTTTCTATACATTATATTGAACGTTTTGTTTCACTAATATTACTGAATTTTGTGTCCTTTTTATCGTGGCCAGTCTATGTATTCATTAAAAAGTAAAAGATAAAGGCCCAAGAGCAAGATGATTTTGTACCGGATTTTTCATGTTTTTGTCTTCTGTGTCCTATAAACCGTGTCATTGCTTGATAGTAGCGATATTTCTAGACACAAATCTTAATTGTTTTTCCCAAAATGTTAATTTGCATGTGCGAGTGCTGTGTTGTTGTAATTGTTACTGCTAATATTATCTCTTCACCAACTTTGGTTGACTGGCAGAGAATCCCAAAGATAATAATTCCGCCTGTGTATCTTTAGGTTGTATGCAATTTTAATTTATCTAGACATTTAAAAATAGATTTATATTTTTTGTCACCAGAGAGTATCGAGTTGTCAGAAATAGAGGAAGGCAAGAAAAAGAAGATGCCATCGGGGACGGGTACAGTCAAGTCAATAATGGGATGCAAAAGAAGTAAAGTGAAAATGTGGCAGTGATAGACAAGCGACGTGCGTTAAATGGAAGTGTGGCATTCTATTTATGGATTTGTTTATCGATTAGTGATCAATTAAATGTGGTTTGAGTGGGACAACTTGCATTTTTATTTCGTTTACTTTCCGTTGAGAATGAGGATTCTTGTATTTGTGGTATTGTAAGGATGCTCTTCCTTGTGGAGCTCTGATTGCCATTAGCCCTAACTTAAGTTTTATTTAGTTGCTTTAATTTCTTTGATTGCTCTAATTTGCTTTAATTGCTTCAAATGCTTTCATCATCATCATCATATCAGCCAAAAGACGTCCACTGCTGGACATAGGCCTCCCCCAAGCGTCGCCACATTGACCGGTCTCGTGCGTCCCGCAACCAGCGGATCCCCGCAACCTTCACCAGGTCATCGGTCCACCTGGTGGGAGGCCTTCCAACGCAACGTCTTCCGGTTCGCGGTCGCCACTCCATAACCTTTCTGCCCCATCGGCCATCCGTTCTGCGAGCAATGTGCCCTGCCCACTGCCACTTAAGTTTGGCAATTCTTCGGGCTATGTCGGTAACCCTGGTTCTCTTGCGGATCTCTAAATTTCTGATGGACACGGCAAGACAGTTCTGAACTGTCAGGTATGTATTAATTTCAATACATTTGTTGCTCTTTACTTATGAATTTATGTTTTTTTTGTTAATTGTTTTACGTTTTTATTGTTAACTGTTTAATTGTTTTACGGTTGGACTTAGGACTCGGAATATATTTGAGGTTCTTGATTGTTTAATTATGTGATAACGCATTTTCACTTTCACGTTTTCACAAAATAAAAGTAATGCAGGTCTCTTGTTTATTATTTTACGGTTTTACTTTTATTTCAAATAAATCAACTTTCAGTTTAGCTTTGGACACGGCAAGACAGTTTTGAATGTTCAGGTAAGTATTGATTTAAATGTAATAATGCTTTTGGAAATAGAATTAACGTGATTATGGAATTTCGCGATGGCGTTTTGACGAGTTACTGATATTGCGGTTTTCACGTGTATTATTTTACGGGTATTATGTTTATTCTGTTTGACGGTTTGGTTTTGGAAACAGCAAGAAAAATCAGAATGGTCGGATATGTATTGATTTAAGTATATTTGTTGCTCTTTATAAGATATATTAACGATTTTGCAGTTTTCATTTTACAGTTTTACTTATTAACTGTATAAAGGTTTCACGTTTTTACTCAGGAATCAGATAGATAGATCCGATCGGTCAGGTAAGTATCGACCAAAATATATTTTATAGTCTTTATTAATGTTTTGACGCGATTACACATTTCAGTGTTCACGTTTTTGTGAAGTTAAAGGTTTAACTGGTTTTCTGTATAACAATCTTACGGTTTGGATTTGAACATGGCATGAAAGGTCTGACTGATCAGGTATGTACTGATTTAAATATATTTGTTGCTCTTTATTAATGTTTCAACGCGATGACGCATTTACACGTTCGTGTTTTTATGGTATTGCTGATTATATATTTATTATTGTGCGATTCTACTGTTTTTTTTCTGTATAACCGTCTTCCAGGTTTCTGGACTCGGCACGATAGTTCTGAACTGTCAGGTATGTATTAATTTCAATATATTTGTTGCTCTTTACTGATGAATTTATTATTTTACTGTTAATTGTTTAACGTTTATATTGTTAACTATTTAAATGTTTTACGGTTGGTCTTTGGAATCGGGTATGTATTAATTTCATTATTTTTGTTGCTCTTTACTTATGAATGTATGTTTTTTTGTTAATTGTTTTACGTTTTTATTGTTAACTGTTTAATTGTTATACGGTTGGATAAGTCCAAGTTGGACTCGGAATAATATATTTGAGGTTCTTGATTGTTTAATTATGTGGTAACGCATTTTCACTTTCACGTTTTCGCAAAATAAAAGTAATGCAGGTCTCTTGTTTATTATTTTACGGTTTTACTTTTATTTCATACAAATCGACTTTCAGTTTAGCTTATGACACGGCAAGACAGTTTTGAATGGTCATGTATGTATTGATTTAAATGTAAGCTTAAGAATGTAATGTTTCACAATGTATTTGTTGCTCTTTATTAATGTTTCAACGCGATGACGCATTTATACATATAACAGTCTTATGGTTTGGATTTGAACATGGCATGAAAGCTCTGACTGATCAGGTATGTACTGATTTAAATATATTTGTTGCTCTTTATTAATGTTTTAACGCGATGACGCATTTACACGTTCGTGTTTTTTTGGTATTGCTGATTATATATTTATTATTGTACGATTCTACTGTTATATTTACTGTTTTTTTCTGTATAACCGTCTTCCAGTTTGTTTCTGGACTCGGCAAGATAGTTCTGAACTGTCAGGTATGTAATTTCAGTAATTTCAATATATTTGTTGCTCTTTACTTATGAATTTATGTTTTTTTTGATAATTGTTTTACGTTTGTATTCTTAACTGTTTAATTGTTTTACGGTTGGACTTAAGACTCGGAATATATTTGAGGTTCTTGATTGTTTTATTATGTGATTACGCATTTTCACTTTCACCTTTTCACAAAATAATAGTAATGCATTTTACGGTTTTACTTTTATTTCATACAAATCGACTTTCAGTTTAGCTTTGGACACGGCAAGACAGTTCTGAACTGTCTGGTATGTATTAATTTCAATATAATTGTTGCTCTTTACTTATGAATTTATGTTTTTTTTGTTAATTGTTTTACGTTTTTATTGTTAACTGTTTAATTCCACTCCATCACCGGACAACAAGACGCACGGCAATGCGCCACCGGTACATGGTGGACATCCCACAAAGCGTTTTGCGAATACTTTCATTGTACGCACAACTAAGGAGTGGAATTCCCTGCCGGACTCTTTGATTCCTGATAGCTACAACCTTGGGGTCTTCAAGTCAAGAGTGAATAGGTTTCTTCTAGGCAAGCGTGCTTTACCGTCGACCACATCATCGCTTACCATCAGGCGAGATAGTGGTCAAACGCAAGCCAATCAATAAATAAAAAAAAATAAAAATAAAAAGTTAGGGTACCTGCAGGACCTTGTCTTCAGAACGCTAAGCACAATTCAAACAAAGAATTTGCGCATTAATCAGATTCATTGCAATTTTACACAAACGCTTGATGTACAACTTAAAAGGTTCTGGGAAATAGAAGGAATTACTACTACCGTCAATAATTATTCTAAAGACGAACGTGCATGTGTTAGAATCATGAATGGCACTCTATGTGAAAGTATTGATATCTACCAAGATAGCAAGCTTTGAATGTCAAGATGGTTATTGATTATTTACTGTGTATCAGGGTTCCAATGTACGCGGTGTGTAAGGCAAGGGTTTTATGAATAAAAGCACAGAAAGACAAGACTAGGTATTTATTTAAATAAGGCTTGTCAATTAATTTATATTTAGAAGGCTCATCGAGCTTACTGCCCATTCGCTACACCTAGTTCTCGTTTGGAAGAAGGGCAAGAAACCCCACGGAAGCTCTTTCATAGTATTTATCGATATCTTTTACAACCACAAAGTATTTACAATATTATAGAATCAAAATAACATGGATAATGCAAAGGACATAAGACTATCCCTTAAATCAATATAACATATTAGGAATAAAGACCATAATATGATATAGATACAGTTTCAACACAACCATTAGCAATAATAAAGTTATAATATCAAATAACTTACGTTAAGCCTTGTGTAGTCGATCTTACACCAATTATTAATGATAAAGGATATATAATAATATATCTGGCCTGTACTGGCTTGTAGTTCACAGAAAAGTAAGTCAGCTTATCCATTACACAATATTTTATAATCTCGGGTCTATCAGTGTCTCAATACGTCCAATATGAGAAAATGGCACGGTATCCCGCCATTTTCAATATTGCTTTAAATAATCTCACAATTAGATGAACAATAATAAATTATCATGTAATGAATCCATTTTAAAACGTAACAAAACAATTAAGGAATTTAGTAACACCTCTTTAGTAATTCTTAATCAATATTCGAAAGAATATTGATACTAACAGACAGTATTGTACCAATTGTTTCAAAAGACTTCTAATACTATTATAGCAATATAAAATCCAGGATACATTACAATAATCATTACAAATTACGTAACAATTTATAGTAATATCATCAATGTGGCTTAATACAAGTTTAAGAGTTATTGCCTGTACACAACAATATTTACTTAGTTGGGTACTCTTTTACATTTGTAGGTAGTTGACAACACAATAATAATTTAGGTCGGTACTTAAACATTTGTCGGTAGGCGCTTAATAAATATGACAGGTATGTATTATATAGCAAAACATTCACTTGAAAAATTAAAATTCACGATTTAATGACGTCACACATACTTCAAATTCTAACACGGCCATACTGACAAATACTTCGTCCACGAAGTACATATGTACAATTTTATATAGCTTATTTGATAACAGCATATCAATGAAAACAAAAAGTTAATGTCATAAGACTTAAATGCACTTTATACTACACCTGCTCAGAAAGTACCTTGATACTTTATCAAATTTACGGTAGAAAGTACGTCATTGCATATCGAACAAATATGCGGGGAGAAAACGCATCTGAGCGGGAGAGAAAAGTGTATGAAAATCCATTTCTTACGTGGTTTTTCTTTTTTAATTTTGGGTAAGACTATGCGCCGGTAACCTAAATATCAAAATCCAAAAAGTTTTTACAGTGAGTTTTTATCTCCAAGTTCGCAAAATGACACTGGCCACTAGCTGTGTGTTGGATGGTGTCAAACAATTTGAATAAAGAACATGTGAAAATTGCAGACGCCATTGGCGCCACTTTCAATTTGTGTGTTGTTTGAGGATTCAGTTTTCGTAGAAAGTAAAATAAAACTATCAAAATGATAAGTAGTGATAGTGATGATGAAGATTTTTTAACTCCGCCGCAGTTGAAGGAAACAGCAAAAATACTGATTGATAACCTTTTACCACAGAAATCAATTAAAAAATATAATAAAACTTATGACGATTTTTTGCAATGGAAAAGTGAAAAAAATGCGGCATCTTTTTCTGAAACTGTTTTGCTAGCTTATTTCAGTGAAAAAGCGCAAAAATACAAACCAAGTACGTTATGGTCTATGTACTTAATGTTGAAAAGTACTATATTGACAAGAAACGACATAAATATTCAAGAATACAAAAAACTTACAGCATTTCTGAAAAGAAAGTCGGAGGGATTCCGTAGTAAGAAATCAAAAGTGCTTACTACAAAGGATGTTTATTCCTTTTTGCAGAATGCTCCAGATGACAAATATTTGTTGATAAAGGTACGTTTATGAACAAAATGCACTGGTTTATGATTTATTACGTACCTATTTATGAGTAGAAATCTACTAGGTTTTCATGTTTGATATTTTTGTTTACAGGTTATTTTGATTTTAGGAGTAAATGGGGCCTGTCGTTCACAAGAACTTGTGGATATGACAACAGACGATATCAAAATCCTCGAAAATGGAATAATCGTCAATATTCCTAACACAAAAACCAAAATTCAGCGATCATTTGTTATATCGGGCTTATTTTATGAGATAGTGAAGAAATATAACGAAATTCGCCCCAGTGACCCCAAAACCAATCGGTTTTTACTACAATATAAAAACAAAAAATGTACGAAACAAGTAATTGGGAAAAACAAAATAAGTACTGTGCCAAGAGGAATAGCTTCCTACCTTAATTTACTCAATCCACTAGAATACACTGGCCACTGCTTTCGCAGAACTTCAGCGACTATTCTTGCCGATACTGGTGCTGATTTAACCACAATAAAACGTCACGGTGGTTGGAAATCGTCCGCTGTTGCAGAAAGTTATATAGAGAATTCCGTAGAAAACAAAACACGAATAAATAACCAAATATCGGGATCGATTCATGTGCATCAAGACTCATCTCCTCAACCATCAACGAGCGCGGCGATGCCAGATGCCCCTCAGCAGCCAGTTGCCCCTTTGGCACCACAGCCTTCTACGAGCGCAGTACCAACAGCACAGCCAGTTATTCCTCCTACATTGTCGCAAACATCTCAAACTAACATTAATGGAAAAAGTGTTACATTAAGCTTCACTAACTGCAACAATTTCAATATAAATTTCAATTAGTAAAGATTTAGTTTTTTTATTTTCCTCGTAGGTGTAGTATAAAGCACTATGTATCACTCGAGAGAAAGTGCGATTCCCGATCTCGGGTGTTTTAAAGCCCTCGCCTACGGCTCGGGCTTCAAACGACACCATCGAGGGTAATCGCTCACTTTCTCCTCTCGGTGAACAATGTACTATTGTAGCTTGGATCACAATAGTGCCTCAAGATGGTATAATCATAGAATAAGTGTTTTAAGATGATTATACCCAAATCTTACTAATCACATCATTAATAACAAATAATGAAGTGTTTAACCAATTACATTCAGGTAAACATACAATGCTACTTTTAAGACATCGTGGTCACTTTCAGTCCTACTGAGATACACCATCAAAATTATTTACCAGATACTTTGACATGTCAATCACATTCACCAACTGCCGGTGAGATTTATCAGATACCAATTTAACGATTTATTAACGAATGGTTGGGCCAAATAAATAGACACGCCAAGCGCTTTCACCCGCTACCGGTGAGATTAAATGGCGGCAAGTATAAGGCCTAGTAGCGGATATTGAGCCAAATAAATAGACACGCCAAACGCTTTCACCCACTACCAGTGAGATTGAATGGCGCCAAATATAAGGCCTAGTAACGGATACTTGTGCTAAATAAATAGACATGCCAAAAGCTTTCACCCGCTGCTGGCGAGATCAATTGACGCCAATTATATTACGTACGTTTCATTCTTCAGATAAATTAAACACACATGTAGTACTTTCATTGTACTGGCAACTTCGCACTTATTAGAATATTAGGGTAGATAGAAAACTAGCGCTCCGTCCGACCCGCCACAACGGCGCCGAGGCTCCTCATTCTTTTTTTGTGCGCGGCAACAAGCACTCACTCTTCAATACTTTTACATTTTCAGTGATATTTCATCAAAGTTATTCTCAAATTACTTAAGCATTATGTCTAAGCGTAGCGCTGACAACAAAATTAGTTATTATGAAAACAAAATTAAAAGACTTAAACGTGCAAACACAAAACGAAGTCGTGTGATTATATATTCATCTTCGTCGGATTCTGAGAAAAATCAAGGTTAGTTATGATGTATTTTTTACTAAGTGATTTCGTGTACGAGTTACACAATACTGTGTATAGGTACGCGATACCTTTTATACGCTTTTTTATGTGGTCCAAATAAATAAATTAGCATCTCTAAGCTAGCCTGGAGGATATCACTTTGAGGGTATCACGAAGGTATAGCATGATGTGTAAAATATGCCTGGAGGTTGACTGCGGGTCAACACGAGGGTTTAAAAAAAAAAAACGTTTAATAACGCTTGGCCTGTTTGTTTACATTTGAAACGTTGATCGTTTCAGACGACGGAACCATGCAAGATGATATCACGGCGATGCCGTATCACGAGCCAGTTGAATCTCATGACGTTCAAGAAAACATTGAAATGACTCCGGAGGCGCCAATTCAACTAGCGCAGGATTATTCGCCGCAGCTGGATCCGGAATTACTATCAGCGCTGGGCGATACCACGGATGAACAGCCGATTTATGGTGAAAACATACACCACACTTTAGCCCAACGTTGGATACCTTTACTAAAAAAGGACTTGCCAAGGATATTAAGGAAAAAATACTTAAAGAGTATCAGATACCGGAGAACTGCAAACTCCTTAGGGCGCCTACTTTGAATCCGGAAATTAAGGCTGCGGTCTCAGAAATTATTATTAACCGTGATAAAAATATACAGTTGAAACAAGATCAACTAGGCCTCGGTATAAGCGCTCTTAATAAAGCTATAACCCAGCTTCTTCTAGGAGATGATAAAATTCAGGCTATTAAGATTCTTTCTGATAGCTGTAGGATCCTGACCGACCTACATTATACCGAAACTCAAGTGAGGGCAAAACTCATAACTCCCTGTCTGGACAAGTCCTTTACACCACTTATAAAAGACCACGAAAGAGACGACACGCTTTTCGGAGAAAAGCTCTCAGAAACCATAAGAGCTTCTAAAGCTATTGAGCGACAAGGATCGCTGATTAAAAAATCCGCTCAGAGGGTGACGTCTTTACCCGCACCCACAGCTGGGCCATCGACATCGAGGACTCGGTTTTCGGGAAACGGGACTGGCCCTCCTCGTTACGTCTCGGCGAGCAGGGGGGGGCGAGGAGGATATGCACGAGCAGCGACAGCATACCGGCGGCAGCCGACGACGACGCGACCTCGAGCTTACCCCAGCCAGGGCAAGCACCGTGCCCAGACTCGACGCTAGCGTTACAGGTACACGCAGGTCGTTTACAATATTTTTACAAATGTTGGATGAACATCACTAGTAATATTACAATCTTGGACTGGATTAAAAATGGCTACGTAATACCATTTTCTAAAAAAGTTTATCAACATGTTGTACCCTCTAACACGTTTACGAATGGGGAACACAGAGATATGTCTGTAGCGATTGACAACTTGTTACAATTTAGGCGCGATACATGAATGTGAGCCACAATCAGATCAATTTATTTCTAAAATATTTTAACCTCAAAATCAAGTGGCGGAAAACGATTTATTTTAAACTTAAAATTGTTAAATAAATTCATAACTCAAAATAATTTTAAAATGGAGGACTATAGAACAGCTTGCAAATTAATTCCTCATAACGGCTTTATGGCCACGATCGATTTAAAGGAAGCATATTTAATGATACCAATTAACCCGTCACACAGAAAATATTTAAGATTTCAATTTCATAATGATGTCGGTGAAACTTTAACTTATGAATTCAAAGCGATGCCGTACGGCTTATCATCTGCACCAAGAACATTTACGAAAATTATGAGAGAGGTTGTGGCCCACCTCAGATATCGCGGCTATTCATCTGTTATATATCTCGACGGATCTGTTGTGTATTGGCCATACATATACAGAATGCTTAAATAATGTAAAGGAGACTGTTAAACTGTTACAATATTTAGGATTCGTGATAAATTTCGAAAAAAGCTCTTTACAACCATCACAACAGACTAAATTCCTAGGTTTTAATTATAACACTAATAACATGTCTTTATCCTTACCGAATGATAAACGAGTACATATTTCAAAATTAGTTCAAAAATTCATTCCCTTACCACGTTGCACTATTAAAGAGTTTGCCAGTTTAATCGGTGTTTTAACATCCGCCTGTCCTGCAGTAAAATACGGTTGGGTGTATACTAAACGTCTCGAGAGACAAAAGTACTTAGCATTAAAGACTTATAAAACATACGAATCTAAATTTAGTCCTTCACCTGTAATACTGCCGGATCTGGAATGGTGGTGTCAGAACATTTTTTCGACATCTACTTCCTTAAGGCCTGATAAGTTTCAACTAGAAATTTTTACAGACGCCTCCAGGTCTGGCTGGGGCGCATTTTGCGATACCGAAAGAGTTAACGGTAAATGGAAGTCAACTGAGTTAAAATGCCATATCAACTATTTAGAGCTGCTGGCAGTATTTTTTGGTATCAAATGTTTTGCACGCCACAAACGTAACTGTTCCATTCTATTACGTATCGATAACACCACAGCATTAAGCTACATTAATCGCATGGGTGGTATCCAATACCCCCATTTAAACGACTTGGCACGAGAAATCTGGCGCTGGTGCGAAGAGCGAAATTTATTTTTAACTGCCTGTTATATTAAAAGTAAAGATAATATAGAAGCTGATGAAGAATCTCGCAAGATTAACAAAGATATAGAACTAAAATTGTCAGATAAAGTATTTGATAAAATTATGACTAAACTAGGCAAACCAGATATCGATTTATTCGCTTCTCGTACCAATGCCAAATGTCATCAATATGTATCATGGAAACCAGACCCAGATGCCGTAGCGATTGACGCGTTCACAATTCCATGGGATAACATGTTATTTTATGCCTTTCCACCTTTTTGCCTAATATTAAAATGTTTAGAAAAAATCATAATAGATAAGGCTGAAGGCATACTTGTCTTTCCCTATTGGCCATCGCAACCCTGGTTCCCTTTATTACAAAAATTACTCACTTCAGATATTATATTTATAAAGTCCGAAAATAACAATATATGGTCTTCCTCTAGGAACCCACAAATCAAAGGAGTTACCCTGGGTGCAGCGAACCTCTCAGGAACGCGTTCATAAAACGAGGTGCCCTGTGGCCTCTTTGGATTTAATGATGGCATCTTTAGCTAAGAACACATTGAAACAATATAGTGTGGCATTAAAAAATTGGTGGCAGTATTGCCTTAACAATGAAATAGATCCATACAAATCTTGTATACCGTCAGTATTATCATTCTTAACGGAACAGTTTGATAAAGGTGCAGCTTACGGCTCTCTTAATGGTTACCGTTCGGCTTTAAGTTTACTATTTGGCGATGATTTAGGATCTCATGAACAGATCAAAAGGTTATTAAAAGGAACCTATAAATTAAGGCCAAATATTCCAAAATACGCATCCACGTGGAACCCTCAAATAGTTTTACAACACATCGCTCAATGGGGCCCTAATATAGGATTACCTTTAAAAAAGATTTCACAGAAACTTGTAATTTTATTAGCCTTATGCACAGCTCACAGAGCGCAAACAATTACATCTATTAAAATTAAAAACATTAATATTTGTCCTAACGGGGTCAACATCATAATTACCGACATCATTAAAACATCTGCTGCCGGCCGTGACCAACCAATTTTATTCCTGCCTTACTTCAAAGAAAATATAAATATTTGTCCAGCAACAACTTTGAAAGACTATATGTCGGTTACAAAAGATTTAAGGCCAAATACAGTTGAAAACCTTCTGGTGACATACAAGCGACCTTACAAGGCCACCTGCACACAAACCATAAGCCGATGGATAAAGCAGGTGCTCGCGGAGAGCGGCGTGGATGTGTCGACGTTTGGTGCACACAGCACCAGACACGCTGCCACATCCACGGCGCGCATACAAGGCGTCTCGCTTGACGTCATCAGAAATACTGTTGGTTGGTCACAATCATCGCAGACGTTTGCTAAATTCTATAATCGTCCAGTGAGCGATGATGCTTGTTTTGCGAGATCAGTTTTTCTCCCTGGTTGTTAAACCGGGACTTTATTAGCTGCGATTTGAGTATGCATTTATCTGATTGTTCTTGATTTTCTTAACAAGTGTCTAAATGAATGTTGAAAATTTATAACAAAGCAAATTAATAAAACCTTTTTTGTTTTGGTCTAAGAATTTTGGATTTTTGTTGAGTAATTAAATGATTTCTAATAGTAAAAACGAGTTTTAATCTTATTCACCTAATACTATATATTTACAAATTTTTTAATCTCTAAACATCTACATGTGTGTTTAATTTATCTGAAGAATGAAACGTACGTAATATAATTGATGATTAAACGAACTTACCTGTAAGTGAAGTTCTATCCCAATTATATAAGTACGTTTCATTCGAAGATAAAGGTCCCTCCCTTCCCAGAGCCTCTAATCAAAAAAAAAAAAAAAATTGTAATAGGACTCTAAAGAATGAGGAGCCTCGGCGCCGTTGTGGCGGGTCGGACGGAGCGCTAGTTTTCTATCTACCCTAATATTCTAATAAGTGCGAAGTTGCCAGTACAATGAAGGTACTACATGTGTGTTTAATTTATCTTCGAATGAAACGTACTTATATAATTGGGATAGAACTTCACTTACAGGTAAGTTCGTTTAATCATCAATTATAAGGCTTAGCAGCGAATAAGTTGTAGCATAAACATGCTGATTACATTTACCGAATTGCGGTAAAATCTTTTATTACTTTACCGAATTGCGGCAACAACTTTTATTACCTTTACCGAATTGCGGCAAGATCCTTTATTACATTTACCGGATTGCGGTAAGATCTTTATTTATTACATTTATGGAATTGCAGTAAGATCTTAATTTATTACATTGACATTTACCGAATTGCAGTAAGGTCTTTATTTATTACATTTACCGAATTGCGGTAAGATTTTTTGTTATATTTTTATAAAATATAACTCTGCAAGATCTTTTAATATATTTTTATAAAATATAGCTCAGTGGTATCAATGTCAAAATAAATGGGCAATCAATAATTCAATATTATTTCACCAACCATCACAACACATCGCTCGGTCAACCTGACAATATTGTTGCAAATTGTACTGATTGTACATATTTTCTTCTGACCAGTAATATTTTTACGGATTTTGTCAAGGGCACTCTGACCAGTACTTGACTTTTCGTCGTAATAACATTAACTATTTGACTAAGACCACAGAATTAGCACTTTCACAGTAAAAGAAATGCAAAGAAAAGATAATTACTACAGAATTTTCACCTGAAATCTGCACCAACATTGGACCAATAACAGACCAATAGTGATTTTTTTTTATAATTCTACTGCTGTATACCATTAGATCACGATTTGTTTATATTAAAATCTGAATCTCTAATAGCCCTAAAACTTATTACATTTATTTTCAGATCGATCAAAATGCATGGTCATGAAAACATTATTTGGACTGTTACTTTTAATATTTCTGAAGATTAAAACATTAATTTTATTAATTAACACGGATTGTAGGAAAATAATTTCGCTACAGCTTTTGCTGTAACTACTATTCCTTTTTAATTTTACCCAAAAGACAGCCAAGAGAAAAACTGAGCAGTTAACATTTTCTTGTAAACGTGAGAATATTGTTAAAACTACTATTCCCCAATAACGATTCTTTGCAAATCCTTTGTACCTCGCAAGTGTGAATTTGGTCACCAACTGTTTTATTACCAAGTTGGGTACACTTTTGTAAAAATACCCTCTGGTAACCAAAATATTCATAAAAAAATCTAAACAAAATTCTTTAAAATCTCATACATTTAACTCGATTTTGAGATCTTGAGTTATGGCGAGACCAAAATGTTACGATTTTATTAAGTAATAATTACCAACTTTCTGGTAAATAAATTGAAAAAAAAAATGGAAAAATGGTGAAGGAGCATTTCCTTTCTCTATAACTATTCTTCTCCTTTCTCTGCTCTATATTTGATATTTATTAGTATATTATTTTATTTGTATGTATGTATTTTATGTAATATCTAAGTAATATTATTTAAGATAGTTTTTTTGTACACTGACAGCCCTATGTCTATCTCCTCTCGTTCAGTCCATCCAAAGGTTGTCTGGAAGAGATTGCCCTGTGCGATAAGACCGCCCATTGTACACTTATCTTTAAAAATGTTTTTTGTCCTGTAATTATTTAAGTGGTGTACAATAAAGTATGTAATAAATAATAAATAAAACCTCAGAAAATATTGCTTTACGCTTATTCAAACATATCTTTGTAACACAAGATATTCAAAATTTACATATATTCAATAGTAAAACAAATAAAACCAAAGTCTCACCACTTTTAGCTACTTCTTCCTGTATCCGATGGCTTGATTTCCATGGTCAGACTCCGATGCTCTGACAATAATTTGCAGACTCGCAGATCCACTGTTCGTAAGGTAGCATGAAGAACCGTAGTTCCAATGGTCGTACAGCTTCTAGATCCGCAAGCTACGCAGCTCGCAGTGCCGTCGTCTGGGGCGGCATCGCGAAGTCATCGTCTTGGTGCGAGTGGAGTTGGCGACTCGTCGACACATTGTTTATGAAAATGACAAAATGGAATTCATTAGAAATCTGTGTGAGCTAGAGCTGAATCCCTGCTTCTGATGTTAGAATCATGAATGGCACTCTATGTAAAAGTATTGATATCTACCAAGATAGCAAGCTTTGAATGTCAAGATGGTTATTGATTATTTACTGTGTATCAGGGTTCCAATGTATGCGGTGTGTAAGGCAAGGGTTTTATGAATAAAAGCACAGAAAGACAAGACTAAGTATTAATTTAAATAAGGCTTGTCAATTAATTTATATTTAGAAGGCTCATCGAGCTTACTGTCCATTCGCTAGACCTAGTTCTCGTGTGGAAGAAGGGCAAGAAACCCCACGGAAGCTCTTTCATAGTATTTATCGATATCTTTTACAACCACAAAGTATTTACAATATTATAGAATCAAAATAACATGGATAAGGCAAAGGACATAAGACTATCCCTTAAATCAATATAACATATTAGGAATAAAGACCATAATATGATATAGATACAGTTTCAACACAACCATTAGCAATAATAAAGTTGTAATATCAAATAACTTACGTTAAGCCTTGTGTAGTCGATCTTACACCAATTATTAATGATAAAGGATATATAATAATATATCTGGCCTGTACTGGCTTGTAGTTCACAGAAAAGTAAGTCAGCTTATCCATTACACAATATTTTATAATCTCGGGTCTATCAGTGTCTCAATACGTCCAATATGAGAAAATGGCGCGGTGTCCCGCCATTTTCTATATTGCTTTAAATAATCTCACAATTAGATGAACAATAATAAATTATAATGTAATGAATCCATTTTAAAACGTAACAAAACAATTAAGGAATTTAATAACACCTCTTTAGTAATTCTTAATCAATGTTCGAAAGAATATTGATACTAACAGACAGTATTGTACCAATTGTTTCAAAGAACTTCTAATACTATTATAGCAATATAAAATCCAGGATACATCACAATAATCATTACAAATTACGTAACAATTTATAGTAATATCATCAATGTGGCTTAATACAAGTTTAAGAGTTATTTCCTGTACACAACAATATTTACTTAGTTGGGTACTCTTTTACATTTGTAGGTAGTTGACAACACAATAATAATTTAGGTCGGCACTTAAACATTTGTCGGTAGGCGCTTAATAAATATGACAGGTATGTATTATATAGCAAACCATTCACTTGAAAAATAAAAATTCACGATTTAATGACGTCACACATACTTCAAATTCTAACACATGCGAAATTTTATTTTTTAGTACTACGTTACGCGATGATAAGGGTTGGTTTTCTGTGCTCGTTCCGCTAAACGAGTCAGCTGCCTTGTTTAGCGGAAGAGTGTTGAAGATACGTTTACGTAAGCTGCGAACCGGTTCCGATCGCTCGAACGTAAACTGGCACGAACCTGAGTACAAAAAAAATATGCCGCGTTTTTAAAAGAATATTTAGACCTGGGACATATGAGTCGCATTAGTTCATACGCTTCTCCCACTTATTTTTACCACATCACGGTATCTTTCGGGAAAATAGTAGTACCACTAAATTAAGGGTCGTTTTCGACGCAAGTGCGAAGTCAACAAGTGGTAAATCCTTAAACGATATTCAATTAACAGGCCCTATAAATGCGAAATGACATATTTTAAATTTTATTACGATTTCGGCAACACAAATACATTGCTTGCGCCGACGTCGAAAAAATGTTTAGGTAGGTACTTATTCAACCTGTCCAACGCAACTTGCAATGTATTTTGTGGAGAATTTAATTTTAATGTCTAATTTTATGGTCTCAACATTATATAATAAACACTATGGGATGGAGCGAGATAGCCCCAACACAAGTATATTTTATAACTTACTGGGGCTACCTCCAACTATGTAATGCTGTATAATGTAAGAGTTACAATAAAAACATTTTGATTTTGATTTTTTTGGAGAGAAAATCCTTCTGATCCACTTGGTATATACCAGCTTAACACGGTGACATACGGCACTTCGTCCGCGCCGTATCTCAGTGATGCATTAGACAGCTTGCTGAAGAATGCAATGATGACGTCATCTCACGGGTACTCATGGAGATATTTAAGTAGACGACCTTATCACGGGTCACGATGATAAAAATACCCATAAAAAAAAAAACATCCTCAAAAGGCGAACTTAAACAAACAACCCAGAGACAACATAGTTGTTTACCAATGTATAAGCAGCGCAATACAATCTCCTACCACCACGCCAAAGAAAAGGGGGCTTAAATATTCAAAACAAGCAGGATGTATAAATAAGCAAACCCAGACTGATTCCGATATAGTAGCCAAAGATAAAGTAACTAAAAGCTATGATGAACAAAAGACCATCAATACACATTCCAGTCCACAGATGGCGCCACCACTTTCGAATGAGCAAGTGACAATGAAAAATAAACTAGTAAACAAAACTACATTGAAAAATAACCTATGTATATTAAGTACTAATAAAACTAACAATAATGTATTAACTTTGGCAGAAAAGTACTTTCAAGACAATTATCAAATATGTCACTACCTAACACCAAATGTTGGTATTGTGCACCTTCTACGAGATATACAGACAAAACTCAGAAATTACACAATGAGCGATTTTTGTGTGATAATGATCGGCGAGGAAGATTTTAAAACTACAAAATGTTACTTTGATATAATTACATATATTAGAAACGTATTACAGGACATAAAGAACACAAATATAATAATTGCTTTGCCAACATACAAGTGTAGTGATAACTATAATATTTTATATAACTCAAGACTGGAAATGTTCAACAACATGCTGTACATGGACATTATTACGCATCAATACTCATATATTCTGGACTCTAATTTGAACTTAAGCTATCACCAGTCTACGTACACAAGGTCGGGCGCCTTGAAAGACTACACCGTGGGAATTATTTTTAAAGACCTATTCAACCTTCAATTGGAAATCTTAGAAGAAAATGCGCTCAACGCAAAAAAAGAACCTAAAGAACAGTTTTTTCTCCAATAAATATATTAACATTTTACACCAAAACATTGCAGGTTTATTAAATAAATCAAATGCTCTTACGGTGTGCTTAAATGAACTATCTGATATTAATATAAATGTGGATATTATATGTATTACCGAACATTTTATCATGAAAGGTAACGAAAAACAACTATGCATACCAAATTACAGTTTAGCTGCATGTTATAGTAGACAGGAAAAGAAGAGAGGAGGAGCATGTATTATTGTTAATAATTGTCACCAATGGAAGGAGATACCTCAAATATCAAAGTTGTCATTGCCAGGAGTGTTGTGCTGTTGAGCTTATTAATTATAAGTTAATGGTTGTATGTATCTATAGAGTACCAAATGCTAAGAATTTAAATGATTGTTTTGATAGACTTGAGAATTTGCTCAAAGAAATGTCCTACAAGCGGACCAAGAATGTAGTAATTGCAGGCGATTTTAATATAGATACTTTAAAACCGAATAATAATACCGTTACACTGGAGTATCTGCTATTAGGTTTCAACATGAAACTTGCTCTTAAACAGCCAACTCGAATGGCTAGTCAGACGTGCATAGATAATTTTGCGCATAATTTTAAAAAGACTTGTAAAGCGGATGTATTAGAATTTGCGTTATCAGACCATACAGCACAGCTTCTTCAATGCCCAGTTCCAAATGTGTGCAGTATAAAATCCTGGTATATAACTAGAAGAGATTACAATAACGAAAATATAGTGAAATTTAAAAATAGTATAAACAGTCTCAAATTTTCGGAGATCTATCTTACTGATGATCCCAATGTAGCTTATAATGAATTTGTCAACATATTTAAATTATTTTACGACTTGTGCTTTCCATATAAAGAAATTAAAATCAACGTGATAAAAAAAACCAAAATGGCTGTCACATGGCGTTAAATTATGCAGTAAAAAAAAGAGGCAACTTTTGTGGCAATCCAGATTGAAGCCTAACCACGAAAGCAAAAAGAAATTCACTTCTTATTCTAGACTATATAATAGAATTATTAATTTAACACAAAAAGCTCAAAATAACTACAAAATACAGCAATCCAAAAATAAATCGAAGACTACGTGGCAAGTAATTAATCAGACAAAGTACAATATCCCTAAACAACGAATTGAGAAACTTAAACTTGGTAATCAAATCATATACGAACCTTCGGATATCGCTGATGCTTTTAACGACTTTTTCGTTGACAAAATACATCCAAAAATAGACGCTGAATGTAAGCCGAAGACATGCATGTCATCCACGAAACTGAATTCAATGTTTATGGCTCCTAGCACACCACACGATTTATATAAAATAATGATGTCTCTAAAAAACACTGGCAGTGTAGGTTTTGATGGAATCGCCACAAAGGTGCTAAAGTCAGTGTCAGCCGAGATATGCGGTCATCTAAGCCACATACTCAACCTCATTATTTGTGCGGGTATATATCCTGATGCTTTAAAAACATCTATAATTAAACCTTTATTTAAGAAAGAAGATAAGGAGTTGATGGATTATTATAGACCAATTTCACTCATACCGGTTATTTCAAAAATATTTGAGAAATACATCTACAGAGAATTATATAATTACGTGGAGAAAAATAATATACTTTGTGAAGAACAAAAAGGATTCAGACTGCACAAAACCATTAATATGGCAATTTACGACTTTTTGTATACTATTGTTAGTAACATGGATAAACGATCCCCCATATGTGCTATATTTTGCGATATGACTCAGGCGTTCGATTATGTCCATTATAATACTTTACTAAATAAATTGGAAATCTATGGCATTATAGGTAACGTGCTCGAACTTGTAAAATCTTATCTAGAAAATAGAACACAAATAACCGAAGTTAGCCGCATTAATTTAGTTAATAAATATGAAGAGATAACAAGATCACGATAACGTAAAATCTCATACGGTGTACCACAAGGAACCGTTATGGGCCCGTTTTGTTTATATTGTATGTCAATGACATGCCCATGTCCCTTGAACAACCTATAACAATGTTTGCAGACGATAGCACAGTAACGATCCCTTGTAAAAACGTAATTACCTATGAAAATGACATTAACAGTTCTCTTAACTCACTAATTAAATGGCTAGACAAGAATAATTTAATTATAAATATAAATAAGACAAAGATAATGCACTTTAGACAACGTACTCCCGGCTTAACTAATCTTCATATACACTACAAAAATGACAATATTGAAGAAGCAGGCGATACGAAATTTTTAGGATTACAAATAGATTACAGCTTAAATTGGAAAGCACATATAGATATTTTGTGTAAAAAACTGAGTTCATCTGCATATGTTTTATATAGATTATCCTCCTTAGTAGATACCAAAACATTTCTAACGGCTTACTACGGCTTAGTTGAATCTCACTTACGCTACGGTATCATTTTCTGGGGGAACTCAACTGATAGAGACACTGCATTTAAGGCCCAAAAACGATGTCTCCGGTCAATGTTTAAACTAAAAACTACAGACAGTAATTGCAAGCCCTATTTTAAGCAATACAATATCTTGACACTTCCTTGTATTTATATTTTCGAGGCGGCTGTGTTTGTAAAGCAAAATCCAAGTCGTTTTGAACGCCTAGCGGATGTATTCCCAAGGAATAGGCGTGACAATAGCAAAATATGTCAGGTATCATGTCAAACCGCTTTGATGCGCAACAGTGTTTATTGCATGGCCCCAATTATTTACAATAAATTACCAAGTGGTTGGAAAGATTTAAATACAGTGCTGTTTAAGAGTAGATTACGTAATTTTTTAATAAATAAAACGTACTACAGTGTGGCTGAATTTTTGACAGAGAAAAATATATTTGTTGGTTAATTGAATGATAATTGTAATGATATTGATAATTTGTTAATTGATCTATTGTACGATAATTGTAATGATTATAATAATTTTGGTTGGAAAGATTTAAATACAGTGCTGTTTAAGAGTAGATTACGTAATTTTTTAATAAATAAAACGTACTACAGTGTGGCTGAATTTTTGACAGAGAAAAATATATTTGTTGGTTAATTGAATGATAATTGTAATGATATTGATAATTTGTTAATTGATCTATTGTACGATAATTGTAATGATTATAATAATTTAAATATGATCTATTGAGTGGTCATTGTGATGATAATTGTTCTATTGAATTGTATCTATTGAATTGACATTGTGAGAATAATTATTATTTATTTATTGATCTACTGAATGATAATTGTAGTTATATTTTATTAATTGATCTATTGAATGATAATTGTAATGATAATATATTAATTGATCCATTGAATGATAATTGTAAGTAGTGATTTATTGGGCATTCTATTCCACCTGTCGCTTCCTACGGCTCACTTCGTTCGCCTTCGTCGCTTTCGGTGGAATAGGATGCCCAATGAAATCTTACATAGTGCAGTAATGCAGCAAAATACTGGTTCGACGCCTGTTCCACAACGTTTGTGGTTTGGGCGCTACTCCACTTTGTAAAACTCGTTTGGTTACGAATGGAACGATAAGTTTATCGATGGCTTACCTCAAATTCAATGCTCGGATTATTTGATTATACTCACCAGCTTAAAACAACTATAAAACTTTATACGTTAACATAATCAGGTCTATATCGGAATGAACCAGTAACATAAAATTCAGGACAGATTGTCTCATTTCTCTCCACATACTTAGGGATGGTGCAATTCCGCTTAGGATAACACACCCTACCCGTTTCGTGACCAGATTGGCTCAAGGAAATCTGAACTTTAGGATACCGCATACATTAAACTAAAATTTAGGACAGATTGTCTCATGTCTCTCCACAAAAGTAAAATAGCGCACACCCTTAGGTCCACACACATTTTTTTCTGTGACCAGTTTGGTTCGAGGACATCTAAATTTTAATTTAACACATTACAGACGATACAACCTTTTACATCAACACGTAACAATCAAGTGGTAAGCGTGGTCATACGGATAGTCGATCCTTGCCATGCATGCATAAAGCTATGGCGCGGATACACTTGTCAACGGCAGCCGGATTAGAAACGTATCTCACATTATTCATTCTAGCATACAAACTGTGTGTAAATCCGTTGCTATAGAATCCGTTGACGGTAACCGTACCCGGTGCGCGGTGGTTGCTACGTAGATGTAAATTAGCTTTATATAAAAGTGTGCTTTGTTAGTTCGAATCAGCAAAGTTCAATGGCAATGTAATGCACACTTTCCACGTGTACGCAAATTGCATTCCATGCATTTATATTGAATAGTAACATGACTATCATGTTGTAAACACTAAATTTGTCTTTTGAAGAACATCCTAAATATTATTTTCGTATTTCATTCTAAAAGTTTGTAATCGATTCTAGTTTTAACGTGTTTCATTCATCTAGGTACTAAGATTATACATTTTTTCATATGATATATTTTGTATCAAATACGCTATCTGTCACTTGTTATCGAGTGCGAATTAAACTGTTATAAGTAAGATGAACTTGTAAAAAGAGAACACTGTGTACAATAAGATTATTTGGGATGATAGGAGGATTCCAGTTATTATTGACAAATTGGACAACTATGTAACCATAAATCAGACACGTGCGATTGATTCCCACACGTTACAGTGCATTGGATTCTTTCATTGCGGGTTTAGGTGATTATTTAATAGTACGAATGAAAATGTTATTAGTTTGTCGAATGTCGAAATGTCAAGTTTAACTGCAACTTAACGTTATCGAACACATGGATTGGTTTGTATGTATTACAAAATAGTATGTTTTTTCAAAATAGTTATGATTAATTATTAACTACTTCTGCTTAACTGATTTAAGTGAGATAACTATGCTCACAAGTTTATTTTCAACGCCGAGAGAATTTAAAAATCTATAATATGCACAGAAGACCTATACGAATATATGCCTACCAGAATTAATTTGACTGTTGTTAGTTTCACCTCTCACATAAACGTAATTGTGAAGTAAAAAAATTCTCAACAAACATACATCAATTATTAAATTAATTATACATAGTAATGAATCGGGTTCACTTTGTCGGCTTTATTTTTCAGTTCTCATGAACAAATTGCAATTTAGCAGAAATGGTATATAAACAATACGGTTCAATATGACGTAAACGTCATATTTGTTTTTAACAACTGTAAGACAAGTACTTAGAGTTTAAAATTGAAATAACCTATTTTCATGCTGAATTAGTATTTTTTTGTGTATATAAACGAATTAATTTCAATAAATAAATTACATTCGCTCCAGAATCTTCAAAGTGACAAGTAGTACTAGCGGTGCTTTAAAATCGACTTTCTAACATGTAAGTAAGTAATTCATAATTTTAAATATGTACCTAGTCATAATGCTCAGCTACGGACCTGGTTTTTGCCTGCCGGCTGATATCACTGTTATCATGCCCTACCTACCCATAGTGACTGCTACCCAGCTACGGACCTGGTTTCTGCGTGCCAGCTGTTGTATCGATAGCCTTAATTAAGTCGCAGTTGTTACTTACAAAATTAATTTTTATGTGTTCCATTTCAGGTCTGACTCCGATTCAGAATTCCATACACCAACCGCAGCTGTAGCCGAGGTTGCGAAGGTGCAGCCAAAGAAAAAGGTGGCGAAGCGCAAAGCTTCCGAGAGCACCACGCCATCAGAATCGAAATCAAGGTAATTTTGTGTTAGTGCTTGTACCTTTAGGTGCTAGTTGGTGATGTTATATCAATTAAATGTTATACACAGATATACGTTAAATTATAGCTGCAGAAAGCGTTGAAATCAATTGCCGATTATATTCCTTGCAGGAATGTTTACAGTTAGTTCATGAGGTATTGTTATTGAAATTATTATAACATGACATAATGCTGTCTGTTTTTTTTTTTTTTTTTTTTTTTTTTTTTATCTTATATAGGCTCGCGCTTGACCACCATCTCACCTGATGGTAAGCGATGATGTGGCCGATGATGGAGCACGCTTGCCTAGAAGTAACCTATTCACTCTTGACTTAAAGACCCCTAGGTTGTAGCTATCGGGAAACACAGACTCCGGCAGGGAATTCCACTCCTTAGCTGTACGCATAATAAAAGTATTTTCAAAACGTTTAGTGCGTATGGGTGGGATGTCCACCATGTATCGATGGCGCATCGCCGTACGTCTGGTAGTCCGATGATGAAACGGGCTGGGCGGAATTAGATTATGCAATTCCATCGCACATTCCCCGAAATGTAATCGATAAAAAACCGAAAAGCCGGCAACTCGGCGACGATGTTCAAGGCTCTGGAGCTTTGACTTAACCAATGCCTCATCGCCGATGAGCCTCTTGGCCCGCTCTTCGATCGACTCTAGTGCATCAAGTTGGTATTTGGCAGAGCCGTCCCAGAGATGAGAACAGTACTCCATGCATGATCGAACTTGCGCTTGATACAAGCTGAGCAGCTGTTCTGGCGTGAAGTACCTTCTCACCTTTGCAAGGATCCCCAGCTTCTTGGCAGCCAGCTGAGCCTTTGCCTCAATGAATGGGCCAAAATTGAGAGTCGATGTCAACGTAACGCCAAGCAGCTCAAGATGGTCAGTTATTGGCACGGTCACACTTCGGAAAGTTGGAGCCGGGTGAAATTGACTCTTTTTTGCGGAAAAAAGACACGCCTGGGTTTTAGCAGCATTAAACCTGACCAGATTGGCATCGCCCCATTCGGAGACTGCCTGCAAGGACAGGTTTAAGCGCTCCACCATGGCCTCCCGGAGAGACTGGACCTGAGGCCCGGTAGTACGAGCGTTGGACAAGTATCTCTCAGCAACAGTGCTGTCGTCTGCATACCCAAAGGTACCGGGTTTTAGCAGATCGTTAATGTGCAGCAAGAATAAAGTTGCTGAGAGTACTGACCCCTGAGGGACACCGGCATTAATATCCAAGTGGTCCGACGAGCAGCCATCGATAACCACTCGAATGGACCGATCTCTCAGGAAGTCTGCAATCCAATCACACAGACCACCGGGCAAACCGAATGAAGGAAGCTTACCAATAAGGCTTTCGTGCCAGACCCTATCAAAAAGCCTTCGAGATGTCGAGGGAGACGGCAAGCGCTTCCCCATGCCTCTCGATGGCCTCACTCCAGATGTGAATGGCATACGCTAGAAGATCCCCAGTAGACCGATTTCGGCGGAAGCCGTATTGGCGGTCACTCAGGATATCGTTAGTTTCTAGGTATGCCAGGAGCTTAATATTGAGTACGCGTTCCATACTCTTACAGAGTATGGAGGTTACAGATATGGGTCTGTAGTTGGCCGGGTCAGCTCGGCTGCCCTTCTTGGGCACAGGCTGCACGTTAGCCTGCTTCCAAGCATTCGGCACTTTTCCAGCCTTATACGAAAGGCGGAATAGGCGTGTCAAGATCGGAGACAGTTCAGGCGCACAGGTTCTAAGAACAATTGCTGGTATTCCGTCAGGGCCGCTAGCCTTGTTCACGTCGAGGTTGCGCAGCACCCTACGGACGTCCTTTTGATGGATACGAATGTCCGACATACTCGTCACGCATCCATCAGGAGAAGGAGGGGGCCGCGCGTCACCAGGATTCAGACGTGAAGATTCCGCAAAAAGAGAGGCAAATAAATTTGCCTTATCCTTAGCGGAGTGGGCCAGCGACCCGTCGGGTTTTAGCAGTGGTGGTAGTGAGGGACGGCAGAAGTTCGACTCGACCGACTTAGCCAGAGACTGTCTAAGTCGGTCGAGTACAGACTTCACCAGACAGTGGTCGGAACTACCTAAGGGTGAACCTATCGACACAGAGTATCTGTCTGGATCTGTTGTCAGCAGAAGGTCCAAGCAATTTGCTGTGTGCGAATCAACATCCGGTACCCTCGTTGCCCCCTGGACCAGCTGGGTGAGGTTTAGCGCTAGCGAAAGCTTACGCATCTCCCGTCCAGCATGGTCAGTGCACTGGTATGGGAAGAGCCACTCCTGATGGTGGGCATTAAAGTCCCCCAGTAACACTAACTGGGCGGAAGGGTACCGCTGCTGTGCCGCATCAGCCGCCTCACTGAGGTACTCTGTGAGCCTGGTTGTCTCCTGATCTCCGCTGTGCGAACGGTAGACACAGGCGTAGATAATTTTATCCAGACCTGTGTCCACCAGAACCCAGAGCGTTGTGAATTTGGAGTCCTCAAGGTTACGGAGACGCCGATAGCAAGTGTCGTCACGGGCGTACATACACACACCCGCGCGCGGTTTAAAATTGTGCTCCAGGGTAAACCCTGGGTAAGATAAGTACGACACGTCTGACGGACTCGCTATCTGCGTCTCCGTAAGGAAAAGCAGCGCTGGTTTCTCAGTCTCCAGGTGATAGTGGACTGCAGAGAGATTTGAGTGCAGACCTCGAATGTTGGTGAGGTGCACTTTGTGGGGGAGGGAGTGCAGCCGCTGTTTAAATTTTGAATATTTCCTTTTCCTTGGCATTATAAAGAGTGAATGGAGGAGAGGAGTTGGAAGTGAGACGAGGTTCCACGCTGCTAACCTTCAGACACGCACTGAAAGGACAGCATCATTGGGGCACTAGTCCGGAGACTGCGGGGACGCCCGAGCCCCCCCGGAATGTCCATCGGGCCCTCCCAATCTGGTCGCCAACCAGCACGATGGCGCATCCCGGGATTTTTCGACAGTTGGCGGGGCAGCCTTTCATGTGTGGCTGGCACACTACTTGGGCCCCCAACTACCTGCGGTCGGCCAGCGGCGCACCGTGCCTCGGATCCCGCTACCCTCCGAGACCAGTCTCCCGATACGCCCATACCAGCGCGCGTCAGGCTGGTCAGCCTGCAGTGGAACAGCTATCTCGACCCAACTCCTCTTGTGGCTACACCGAGCATCGTACCGGAACACGGCTAAGCCGCTTGGCGGTACGTCTTTGCCCGGTGGGTGGTCGCAAGCCGTCGGCCGAAGCCTACCACCAGTTTTTGTCACCTGATTTGCACCACCCGGGGACCACGTGTAGGGTATCGGAATAGGGTACACTCCTACGGACGTGGGTGACTCAGCCCCCAAAACTGTCTGTCCTCGTAGATTCTATCCCCATAGACAGATGATTATAATACACCCTCAATTCTCCATTAACAAATAAATTTACTGTAATGTGTGAATTGTGTTGTGAATGTAATAAAATGTTAAATTGTTTACAGTAAACGACGCAGCTCGGGCTCGGACCTCTTTGGCATCGAGGACTACATTCCCTCGTTGACCTCAGTTGGAGACTTCGGTTCAACCCTCATCAGCCGTGTAGCCGACGGGAAAGTGCGGCGAACGGTGGACTTAACTGGAGACTTCTATGTGGAGGTAAAGGTCTACAACAAAGCCGATGTGGCCTCCACCCCTAAAGAGGATCGGTGGAAGAAAGCCTCGGTGACCCTAAAAGTGCAGCTAAACCGCAACACGCCGCAGTGGGATGGTCTACAAGTTTTTATGAGACGGACTCATGAATTATTTAACAATTCTGAGCCCGTCTTTTATAGTGATAGTATAAATAGAAAATAAATATTTAAGTTGTTGGGGCACCAGGTCTATATTCTATTTAGCGAACGTCTATCATAATCGCAATAATAATAATATATAGCAACAACTAATAGTAAGTCTAAAACTGTTATAATCTAAAATGCCTTTCTGTACTGTTTGTAATGCATCTGTTGAGCGCAGTCACTGGACAGGTCACCTACGTAGTACTAATCATAAAAACAAAAGTATTTCGCCTTTTTGCGAAGGTGTTGAAATAATACATTCTGCATTTCGTAATCGTATAGCTTCTTATAGAATTGTCGATCCGTCTGAGAATTGTTCGCTAGAAACATTTCTCAATAATATTTGCGACAAAATTAAAACGGTTATTGACATGTCTCTTAAAGAACACACTTGTCTAAAAGTTAATTTCGAATATTTTGCTTTGTTTTTAATGTTTAAAAATGATTCTCAGGAGATTAAATCATTTGCCACAAAAAACGTTAGTCTGCATCAGAATTATGAATTTAATTCATTAATGTCCCAAGTCAAAAACACTTTAACAAAAAAGATAGAAGAAATTCAGGACCGAGATAGTGGATGGACGTTCTTGAGCAGTTCTCATTTGGAAGTCAATGTTAACAAATATCAACCTTTGCGCGGTTCAGGCTTTATCGAATTGCCTTCTTCAATAAAATCGAAAAAAGCATGTATTAATATCCGCAATAATGATGAGTATTGTTTTTTTTGGTCTGTTGTTGCTGCTTTATATCCAGCTAAAACTCATCCCGATAGAGTATCGTCTTATCCTAATTTTCGTAACGTGTTAAATGTTAAGAACATATCATTTCCAATGAATTTCTCAGATATTGCGCGGTTCGAAGTAAATAACCCCGAAATTAGCATTTACATTTATGGTTTAAAAAATAATACCGTCATAGGACCGCTTTACAAACCAAAAGCCTTGAACGGAAAGGTGATTCATTTACTTTATTTAGAAAGAGATGATTTCTCACATTACTGTCTCATTAAAGACTTGCCGCGACTTGTTAAGAATCAATTAACAAAACACCACAGTAAACTGTACTTTTGTAACGTTTGTTTAATGTTTTTTAATTCATGCGATAATCTTAGTTCGCATAGTTGTGGAGGTGTTGCCACTGAACTACCTCCAAAGGGTTCGTTCATACAGTTTGAAAATTATACTAGAAAGCAATTTGTACCATTTGTCATATACGCAGATTTTGAAACAATGCTAGAGCGGTATCAATCTTGTGCCCTTGACCCGTCTAAGGCAGGTACTGTAACGCGACAGCGACACGTGCCTGTAGCTTTCGCTTATCATATTACGTGTACGCTAGACGAAAGCCACAATCGTTTTGTTTCTTATCGCGGTTCGGATTGTGTATCAAATTTTGTAAAGTCTATTTATAAAGATGCACAAAAAATTTACGATATGTTAAAAAATAATGTTCCTATGATTTACTCAAATGATAATGCTCGCGACTTTGAAAACGCGCAAACATGTCATATTTGTGAGCACTTCTTGTTCGGCGATAGGGTTCGCGATCATTGTCACTTGACTGGTAAATATCGTGGCGCAGCTCATAGTTATTGTAACATACAATACAAACAACCAACATTTTTGCCAGTATTTTTTCATAATTTGTCCGGATATGATTGTCACCTTTTCATAAAAGAATTAGGCGAAGCTCCTGGATCTATTAAAGTGATACCTAAAACAAAAGAAAACTATATTTCATTCACGAAGTATATTCCGATTTCCGTTAGTGAAAGCATACAGGTACGGTTTGTAGATTCTTTCAAGTTTTTAGGGACAAGCTTAGAAAAGTTGGTTAGTTCAATGAAAAAACAAGATTTTAAACAATTACAATCTTATTTTTGTAATAAAAAACAATTTAACCTACTCACCCGTAAAGGAGTGTATCCATATGACTATATGTCTCAATGGGAACGTTATGAAGATACGTGTTTACCCGCAAAAAAATATTTTTTTAACTCCTTATCCAATGAGACAATTACCGATGAAGATTATGAACACGCTCGGTCTGTTTGGTCAGTATTTAATATTCAAAACATGGGTATGTACACAGACTTATATCTCAAAACAGATGTTCTGTTGCTAACAGATGTTTTTGAAAATTTTCGAAAAACTTGTAAATTACATTACAATCTCGATCCCGCGTTCTATCTTACAGCACCAAGCCTATCTTTTGATGCAATGCTTTTAAAAACAGGAGTTAAATTAGAATTAATTAGTGATGTTGAAATTTTTAGAATGATACAAAAAGGTATTCGAGGTGGTGTATGTATGTGTTCCAAAAGACATGTCAAAGCCAATCATAAATATTTAGATACTTACGATCCAACCCGTCCAAATTCATTTATCATTTATTTAGATTGTAACAATTTATATGGTTATAGCATGTGTCAATCCCTACCCTATTCCGATTTTAGATTTATGAATAGACATGAAATAGATTTTTTACAATTGAACTTAGCAGACATCAGTGATACCGCGGAAAACGGATATATTCTTGAAGTTGATTTAATATATCCGGTGAATTTGCACATGGAACACAATGAATTTTCATTTTGTCCAGAAAAATGCTTACCGCCGGGTGGTAAGAACAAAAAGTTAATACCAAACTTGTACGATAAATATCACTATGTTATTCATTACGTACATTTAAAAAAATGTTTACAGCACGGTTTAGTATTGAGAAGGATCCATCGCGCTATTATATTTAAGCAAAGTTGTTATTTAAAGCAATATATTGATATTAACACTCAGTTACGTCAAAAAGCAGAATCAACGTTTGAACAAGACTTTTTCAAATTATTGAACAATAGTATTTTCGGAAAAACCTTGGAAAATAATGAAAATCGAATAGAAGTAAAATTAGTTAACAAATGGTGTGATTCAAACAATAAAACGAAAAAGACCACTTGTGCTGAGAAATTGATAGCTAGTCCATATTTTCATAGCGCATCTGTTTTTTCAGATGATCTAGTGGCAATCCAAATGAAACCTGTGCGTATAATACTTAATAAACCAATATACATAGGTTTCGCAGTATTAGAATTATCTAAGACTCATATGTACGACTTCCACTACTCTATCATAAAACCTTTTTATGGTAACCGAATTGAATTGTGCTATACTGACACAGATAGTCTTGTTTATGATGTACAATGTGATGACGTTTATAAAGACCTCAAGCACCATTTTCTAAAATATTTTGATACCAGCAATTATGCCTGTAACAATGACTATAACTTACCAATTATTAATAAGAAGGTTCCAGGACTTTTTAAAGATGAAATGGGTGGTAACATTATCAAAGAATTCGTAGGACTGCGCTCAAAGCTTTATTGTATTAAAATGTTAAACAAAACAATTAAAAAGGCAAAAGGTACAAAAAAATGTATCACTAAAAATTTAAACATGTTTGATTATAAAAATGTTTTGTACAATTGCAATGTTATTCGCAAAAAAAATGTATTGTTTAGATCAATAAAACATGAAATATTCACTCAGAACGTAAATAAAATAGCGCTTTCAAGCAATGATGATAAACGATTGCTATCGTTTGATAAAGTTTCTACTTTAGCCTGGGGTAACGCAACTATATTTATGTAATGCATTACCATAATTTAAACGTAATAACAGTAGATACATTTTTACATGTATCTTATTAATTGTAAATGGTAAATAAAACTTGTGAAGTTTAAATGCAGAGTTAGGTAATGTTATGCAAGTACTAGGCACCTATTAATTTTACAGTACACTCACATTACATGTGTCTGGACCCTGCTTAATAAGCATGTAAAATATGTATTTCCTTAGTGTCTCAAATATATTTTGTTGTAAACTTACATTTAATTAGTAAATAGTTTAAGTAATATCAATTCAATATTATAAATTAAAATAATTATCGGAGGTCGGAATAGGCAGAGTATGTTTATGATCTGTAATTTCAGAAAGAGACACCATACATCTAGAAGTTTAGGAAAATATTCTCTGCCAATTCAGACCTGATAATTATTTACAGGTTACTATGGTTACTATAGTTTTCTTTTATTTGTATTAATTAAATAAATACTTAAATAAATCTTATTTTACTATCATAATTAGATCTGTTTTAATTTCCATTCCTGATGACAATGCGCGTCGCGCTGCCTGGTATGAAATATAACACCAATCAGGTGCTCGCTCACGGCGCTTCATGATGCAAACGACATACCAGTTCGGACTTGTTGAAACACGAAATTGATTAAATACCATAGGTACATGCTTGTATTATTTAAAACATTAGTTTCATGTCCATTCCTGATTGATGAAAAAGAAACAGGTTCCAACTTGATAAAACATGTAATGTTCATTTTTGATGACAAAGCACTCATGGCTCGAAGTTCGCACGCGCGGTGTAGAATTTGACGCCGACCAGGTGCGCCTGCACGAGCTTGAACATGTTGAAACATGAAATTGAATCACAGCGCGGCGTAAAGCTTTATGGAATCTAATTACATATTAGCCGCGTTCCACAGTAATATTATTGTCATTATTGTGTAGAACTTCCATCAGTAAACAGTCAGCCGGAACGGTCATATCACGTCAAATAAAAACGAAACGAATTGTAAGTATTGTACAAGTACCTATCTACTTATAACTTTATTTCATCATGTTGTTTTATGAAATTATAATTAATTATTATTTCGTTTGTTTCAGATCATTGATAATGTGTGATTCACCAGATGTTATCGACTTCTCACAATACGCTCAAGGTTTTCCGACTCCGAGTTTAAGCTGGCATATCCCAGATTTCCCAGAACAACAAATACCTGTCAACAAGGAGCCTAGAGCAAGACAAGACTGCGGACCTGTCAACAAGAAGCCTAGAACAAGACGGGAGTGTCTAAAGCAGAAATCATCTCTGTCTACGTGCCAATCCTTCGTCATAAACAATGAGAAGAAAAAAGGTTTACGACTAATCCAGGTACAAGTGTTGGATATCAGTGAACAACCAGAACCTGCAAGTGACAATCAGGACGTGGTAGTGTTAAGTGCGCAGTATGTAGTGACTGAATCGGTGGACCATGTTATGGAGGAGACGCAATCGTTAATTAATAAAATATCAAAAAAACTTGGTGGGGACAGTTGTTATTATTAACTGGTATCATTATTCTGAAGGTATCTACTTTATAAGTTATTGTATAAGATTTTTAGTAATTATCAATAATAAATTAAGTTGTATACTTTTTACATTTTATCTTGTGCATAGTCTATAAATATTATAATGTAGTTAATATTAATTTCTTTGTTTAATCTAGTTGCGATAATGTTCATGCATCACAAGTTTGTACTTAAACTATGTAGGATGGTTATCATTAGTTTGTAATAATTGGAAATAATGTAAATAAATCTATATTCTTTATAATTTAAATTGTGTTTTATTTTGTATTCTCGAACTCTAAATTAGCTCTAGTGTAATGATACAATAATAGGTTATTTGCTGTCAGTTTTTTAATAGATTAATTAATTTTTCATCATGGTAAGTATATGTATTTGAAATTTTTATATTTTGCTACAGCTAATTTATAGGTCGTTATGTAGGTTACCTTGACTATTAAATAAAACACTCTAAGGTAGATAAACATTTTTTATTAACTATTCAACACAATAATATTTAAAATAAATTAAATACAGACATATTATTATCAACATACCATTTTTTAATACACACTGCATTATTTAATGCACAATTAGCTTTATGGTTCACACAATTAAAATCAGTTTTATTTTCACAAAACTTTTTTTTTAATGTAGCAAAATTAGGACACCCTTTCTCGCCTATGTCAATCACTTCACAGTTTACGCATAAATCTTTAATCCAATTAATCTTTTCAGAACCCTTTGTTATAATTCTTTTATTTTTTAAATATGGTAAGATAACGTGTTGAAACTCTCTGTAGTCTATGAAGCCCTCACGCCAGAAAATTCCTCGATTTTTTTCTAACCATCGCACTTGCTTCTTTTCTTCTTTTGTTAAGTAATAAAAGGAATACGGTGGTTTAACCAAGAAAGTTTGAGTATGATTCTGACTTACGATGGCCACTTCTTTCACAATGAAATTATTAAATAAATCTTTAAATCCTTGGAGTTCGACAATGATGATGTCCGCGTTCATGATATCTTCTTCACAATGTTGCTTAATGGTTTGTATTCAACAATACAATCGTTGAGAATGAGACAGTATGCTGAAGTTTGATCTGGTATTTCCGAATCACTCTCAATTTCTACCCGCACATCCACAACAGGTCCAGTCTTTAGATTATCAGCTTGTCTAGAGCAATCGATTACAAACAGCGGTGCTAAATCTCTAAATTGTTTCTCGCTTAGTATGGGCTCCGAGCGACGTCCGTAATACGACTGTTGAAATCTGGTGTATTGCTCGTATAATAAAGCGATTCTGTTATTAGCAAAATTCACATTTAAGTTTTCATATGGAAAATAGGTTGAATTGAGATACACTCTAACGTCTCGAATATGGCAGTGATCGAATTGAGACATGTCAGAATGTGCATTGTTTTTTCTCTTTGTCTGTAGACCAATAATAATGTATCTTGGTTTTTCTATTTGAGATGAAGTTTTGATAGACCAGGTATGTTTTGTAGTTTTAGGCAAAGCTGGATATTCGTACAGATCCCAATTTCTGTATATCATTTGAAGTGGGCGATCTTTTTCTAATACTTTTAACAAACCAATTTTTTCTTTGTCCGATACTTTAACATGCGGTACGCGCCATATGATTTTGTTGATCTGAACATCATCTACTACTTCGCCAGTATTAAGCTTTACAGCGTTCAAATTAGTGTTACTTCGTAACAATATCAGTTCATGTCTACTATTTATTACGACTTTTTTAAAATCTTCTGCGAAACCGAGGATATTCCGAAGTGGTATAGACGCAGAAAATCTTCCTCCATCGATATTTTTTATACCATCAATATTCCAGCCCCAGACATTAGACATTTTTGATTCACTTTCGTTCATCGAAATGAGTGATTTCATAGTTGTTGTTATACCTGCATTTTTTATTTTATCAATCTCCACTCCATTTAGCTCATACCTAATGTCTTGGAACAAATAGAGTAGAGCATTGTTCGTGAAATTGACACTAGTAGCTTTGTCCTTCGTATCTTTTTTGCTAACGATAATAGTTCCTTCCAAATATAGGGTGCTAGCTGATGGTAATATGTATAAGTCCTGTTGGTTGATAGGTATGCGAATTTCATCGTTCCTGTTGAAACTTGTTACATAGGGCTTGTAGGAATGAAATTCGATTCCTTCTATAGTGTTATCGTAAGTCGGAGCGGATATAACGTCTAAGATGTTCATTTTAGCAATCCGATCGCTCTAAGGAATGCTTTATTGTCTTTAGTTAATTTTATTTTCTTCTTAGAGATAGGTCTTATTTGATAGGTAGCTCGAGCAGAACTGATATTTTTTAGTTGTTGAGACACATTTTTATTGTAGTCAATCATTTTTTTCTTCTAAGATGCAGATATACCTGCACTTCTTCACCGCGTAAATTAATTAATCGTTTGTTTATATCTAACAGTCTAATATGTATGCAGCTTATGTTGTTTTGATTGATTGGAAAGTATATTGCGTTCTTCGGGATTTCTATGATCCTGTATCCAGGTGGCACATTAAGTGCAAATTCGTGAATAATATGACTTGGTTCACCATTTACATATGAACCGCTTACAATATCACATTCAATCCTGACAACGGTCGTAGGTAGAATGTTGACTGGAGACTGTGACACATGCCATTTATTTGCTTTCAAGATTTGTTTGTTAAATCCTAATAGTTTGCCAAAAGAGTCTTCTTTGATAAAATTAATGTCTTTTGTACAGAATATTGTAGTTTTTAAAGTATTATTATTGCACCGTAGTTTGATTGCTGCATCTTTTATTTCAGATTTTAAATAATCGCCGATATCTTGCAATTCATAAGTGCCTTCCGGTATTTCAATAAGTTCATTAAAACCATAATAGAACTTATTATTACTTTTATCAATGTTTGGAATAGAATTAAATGTTGAAAAGTGTAATAAAGCACACTCATACTCTCCATCAAGTTGCAATGTATTAGGATAGTTCGTAGTTAACACCGACGAGTCTCCAGTTATCGACAAAGTGAGTGACATCTTGCAAATGATTGAAATGAAAGAAAAGCATATATTTTATAATACATTTTTATTCCAAAAAGTCCACAAATAATTTAGACACAAATGACCACAATTGACTGCGTTAAATTTTTGATATCTTGTATAATTATAAAACACATTACATTTTTTTAAATATTGCATCAATTCCATTGGAGGTTTTAAATTTCCATAGCTATCAAAGTATTCGCAGTGATTGTATACTTTAGAATAAGCTACCCAATGCGTTCCTTCGTTCTTAGAATCATCTAAATTAACGATACCACATTCAATGCGTTTTGGTTTCCGAGGTAGTCGATCCTTCATGTAGACCCCACGAAAATATGGGATGTCTCTTGAATACTTTCGAATGTCTACATTAGTTAGAGGGCGATTGGGTAGCATATTTTTCAGTTTTTTGAAGATGTTATAAACAATCCTTTACCGCTTTTATACGGCTTAATGTATAAACCCTTACCCAACACTAAAGCCTCCATAGCTTTATTATGTCGTTCTGTTTCTTGCAAATTTTTTTTGCTCGCTTTGTAATCATTGACGGTTTTTGCAATGCCAGCTGCACCACCAGCTAAAGTTCCTAAAGCCGATAAACCAGCGAAAATTGGAATTAAAGGTAGAACTCCTCCAGTCTTTGGTATGGGTATTACTCGGGGTACTCGAATTCGATGATGAATGTTTGGAAATAACTTTTTTGCTGTTAAGTAAGCTGCTTTTATTAAAGTCTTATTATCTTTGCGTTTGAATTTCTTAATTTTTGATTTTATTTTTGAAACTAAGCTTTTAAATGTTTTAATGCCAGATCCAGACTTTAGTTTCGTTTTCATAACTTTGCTCACTACCCAAGAGCTTAACTTTTCACCTTTCCCTGCATCTTTGGATTTAAGTCTTTGTTTAGCCATGTTAAGTAGTTGTAAATCGGCTTTGTGACGATTTAATAAGTCTGTATGATTTGTATACGCAATGTCGTGTTGCATGCAAGCTTCGTCTAGCTTATTTACACCTCGGTCACCTCGCGCTAAACGTTTGCGAAGTTTGGTTCCTGGTCCGCAATAATTGTATCCTGGCAAATGAACTTCGAATGGTAGATTATTAATTATCCTGTTAACTAGTCCACCTCCTTGCATTACTCAAATTATAATGATAGGATTTAAAGTGCAAAATGGTTATATAATATATTAGTTCATTATTGCAGTTTTTTCAATCCAACTGTTTTCAGCACTGTTTAGACCTAACCATTTGACATACAATTTATTTCCTTTCTTTTTCAACACCTTTTCTATCAAATAAACATCAGGATAATTCGATCTTTGCAGTTCTTGTTCGTAAAACGCTCCTAATATCTTTTGCTTTCGTTGATCTTCTATGTGATATGTGACTGGTAAGGTTTTATTTACCTTTGTTATAATAAATAATTCAGTTGACCAATTAGGAGTGTAACCTTTCTCAAAATTATGTTTGTATTTACTTATACGAACATAATCACCAACTTTGAATTTAGGCTTCCACTGAACTAAATCATGTTTGTAATTTTTTTTAATATTTTCTTTGATTACTTGTTCATTACCTTTATTAACATCTACCGGTTTAAATTGAATAGTGCGATGTTTTGTGCCGTTATATCTCTTCAATGTATCTTCCAATGGTAGTCCTATCCACTTATAGTTTCCATTGAGACTAAAATATTTATATAAATTATTTTTTACAGTTCTAATCAGTCTCTCCACAATTGATGCTTTTTTAGTAGAAAACGATGAGTAATGGTTAATGTTGTGCTTTTTCATAAGCGTTTGAAAGGTGATGTTATAAAATTCTGTTCCCATATCAGTTTGTAAATTAACTGGTTTACGATGACTGTTAATCAATATTCGTTTAAATGCATGAGTAACATCAAGTTTATTTTTTGATTTTAACGGCTCTGTCCAAGCATACTTTGAGAAGCAGTCAATTACAACTAAAATGTAATTATAACCTTTATTATATTTCCTCAGGTTCTGCATGTCCATTAGATCAGCTTGCCACAAGTCATCGATCCCCTTTAGAATGACAGTACGTCTAAGGAAATTTCTTCGTGCAGCTTTGTGTATTTCATTTACTATTTGTTGTTTTGTCATTACTGAGATTTTCAAGTAATTTATCTACCTCTGCTTTAGTATAAAACTTATCTTGCAAATGAGTTGAAACCTCAAGTACCCTTGCTTTTAAAGTAGCTTGAACTATACCCTTTGCATCTTTTATCATTTGAGAACGCAATGTATCAATCAGATTATTAAATTCTTTATGCATATTAGCATTCAATAAATCTACATAATCCTTGTTCACAGACAGATTATTTAATTCTTTTAACGTGTTAGCATTCAATCGATCTACATAATCCTTTTGTTAGTTCACAGCATCGTCTGCTTCTACTGGAGATCTAATTCCTCTCAGTTTTGATGTTTTTAAATCAAAGTCTCCGTTTTCTGATTTTAATAATGCATTTTCATTAAACTCAAATAACTCTGATAAACGCATTCTTTTGTGAATGTAGTGTCCGAATTTGTCTACGTTCATGTTTAAGGTGTATTGTATCGAGAGGTTGATAGTAAAATAAACACATTTTAAAATATTTATTTATTTATAACTTTACATTCACGCAATTCTTCAATGATAGAAATAATTTCATTATCTAATCCTGTGTTGCCAGCATCTCTAGATGCAATTAACAATTTCAACCTTTCCACTAATTCATTAGGATCATCCCAGTACACTAAATCGACGTTTTTTCGCCACTTTTTTATTAACGGTAGACCCTTTCCCTGAACTGTATTCTTCAGTTGAAAAAGAGGTTTAATAACTTGCAAATATTTTTGTCCTTTATTGCTTTTTATTGGCTTACTTGGCTCATAGTCTCGACGATGTGCATTTGTGTCAAGTAACATCAACTTATAATTTTGCATATCACTATCTGTAACCAAGCTTAAGTCTACATCTTTCTTAAGCAACAACTGTTTTAAACCAGGTGTATTTCGATATTTACGTTCAGCCACGGTGATGTATTGATCGTTGATCGTTATGCAAGCAGAGCCTAACATCAGTTGCCCGCGGTCTTTTCTTACTCCAAATGGAATATCTACCAACGCTTCCGAAGATACTGACCAGGATGACGTATCACAAGCTTGATTACTTTCAACTACTGATTCATAAGAAGAGTCACTGTTTGTATCGGATTTATATTTGTCTTCATCATCATTATTATCATTTCTTCCTGCGCTACCAGTTCTTTCTTTCTGCAAAGTTTCGTTAGTAAACGGAACATCAGCAAAATCATCACTAACACGCAGGAGAGGAGTTTGCTTAGCAGCATTAGCAATTAAGTTAAGTGGCTCTGTTACAGGTTTAAAAACAGATTCCAATGCTTGTTTATTGTCGATCTCGGCATCTCTCATTTTTCGTACTTTTATCTTTACAGCTTTTGCCGCATCAACAATTTGTCGTTTCATTGATTTTTCCATATTGGTTAATAGGTCGTAATTGATTTAGCGTCGTAAGGTGAATAATATTATTAGACAGGTAATAGCCTTATATACTATATGTATTCGTGTTCTTAGTCAAAGACTACAAACGTGTCAAATTTACTTCTATAACATCCTTTGTTTTTTGAACAATCTTTATTAATTACAACATAATTGAAAGGTATACTCCATATTTTTGAACACATTTCACGAAATTCAATCCATGTCATGTCAGTGTTGACGTGTTCTTCATAAACATGTTTCATATTTCTTTCATCTTGTTTAAAAAGTACGATTAGGTTTGCGTTATCTCTTACTAACTGTTTAGGGATTTTACTATACGTCTGATTTAGATAAAAACAATCGATGAACTTGTGTCTCCCCATAGCAAAATAATCACGTATATTACTTTGGTTTTCACAAGCAACATCATCAAATACAATTACAGAATTCGGTTTTGCGGTCTGAACACTTAGTACTTGCTCATTTTCATGATATTTCTGAAATGAAATGCCAGGTACTCGTTGCAAGACTTTTTCTAAAAAAAGATACTTAGGTTGTTGCAAGGTTTTCGAATAAACATAAACGTTTTGAAATCTTAAACCATTCTCGTGTATAAGAAGACCAATTATTAAATTAGTTTTTCCACAATTTGACGGTCCGCAAATGATGCATCGTACCGATTTAGGTAATAATTCTCCATGGCGAAAACCAGTCTCCTGAGAATGAACACAAAGTTGGTTTACTTGTAACGATTGTGGTTGTTTTACAAATTTCATGGCAACTGCTTAAACGGTTATATTAATAATGAGTCAATTATTTTATTACACTGACATTTATAACTCATTGTCGCTAACTCGAACAAATGTACAAACAACCTTACCGTGGCTGTCCTTCATTATAAGATAGTGAATGTTTTCTAAATGAGATTTCACCAAATCTTGCATCTGTCGCTGGAACAAATCTTCTGTGCGGTTTTTATAGCTGTCCTGGTGTTTTGATGAATCGTTATCTGTATTTTTCTGATCAGTTTTCAAATCTCGAATAAATATAATCTTGCCGCTTGAATTCTTGATTATAAGTTTACAAATGTCATTTAAATCAGATTTCACTGAGGCATGCATTGTAGTTAATTTAGTTATTTGTATTTTGTTTCGTGATACAAAATTCAACCTTCTCACTACAATAGTAAGAATAGAATGTAGCGTTAAATTACTGCTAACAATTATTTATAAGTTATACCTTCCCCACAAACTTTGTGGATAAATTTATGTTATTGGAAATTCTAAAAAACTTTTCGTTCCATTCGTAACCAAACGAGTTTTAAAAAGTGGAGTAGCGCCCAAACCACAAACGTTGTGCAATAGGCGTCGAACCAGTATTTTACTGCATTACTGCACTATGTAAGATTTCATTTATATTATTGGGCATTCTATTCCACCCAAAGCGACGAAGGCGAACGAAGTGAGCCGTAGGAAGCGACAGGTGGAATAGAATGCCCAATAAATCACTACTATTGTAATGATAATTTATTAATTTAAGTTCATGTTGCATAAATAATGTAAATGTTTGCATGCCGAATGGTAAAATATGGCTGAGCTTTTATATCATAACAACTATTGTATATTACCCATCTAATATATAAAATTCTCGTGTCACAGTTTTCGTTGCCATACTCCTCCGAAACGGCTTGACCGATTTTGATGAAATTTTTTGTGCTTATCCGGTATCTATGAGAATCGGCCAACATCTATTTTTCATCCCAAAAAAAAAAAAAAAAAAAATATGGTAGGGTAGGTGTAGGGTAGGTGTAGGGTAGGTGTAGGGTAGGTGTAGGGTAGGTGTAGGGTAGGTGTAGGGTAGGTGTAGGGTAGGTGTAGGGTAGGTGTAGGGTAGGTGTAGGGTAGGTGTAGGGTAGGTGTAGGGTAGGTGTAGTGTAGGGTAGGTGTAGGGTAGGTGTAGGGTAGGTGAATGTTTGGAGTTTTTATGGCAAAACAAAGTTTGCCGGGTCAGCTAGTTTGCAAAATAAAATTCTATTCTATTCTATAAGGAATCTTTTTTACCTTTTGAAGTACGGAACCGTAAAAAGGTTAATATATAAATCAAATAATGTTTTTTGTAATTTTATATGTTCGAAAATGACTGATTCTCTGCCTTAAATAAATAAAAGATGAATTTTTTTTAACATTTTATTAGTCTTATTTATCTACATTATTGATATCCTAACCAAACAAAGACAACACTGATGCCCGCCAAGATAGGGTGTGACGTAAACAAGATGGCGGCCCCCCGCGCTATAGGCGCGCATTCTTTCTCCAGCCACTCATACTCGTCTGTGAAACGGCGCTCTAGCAGAATAGGTCCAAGTGTCTCCAAGACGCGCTTGTGATAGTCGTTCAGGTATTGGATCTGGAAAGAACAAATTATGAATTGAAAACATCAAGCAATTTTCGTATTCCTCTCAGCAAACTTTGATACTGAAAAGCTTGCTATAAAAAATATTAAAAAGGCGTGTTTTTTTAAATTGATATTGAAACTAACCTCAAAATCAGTTAGAAGATCGACATCCAAACATGCTGTTTGATGTGGTGCCAATGATATTGTGTAGAAGCCCACAGCGCCTCGACCATCGAAGTCACCTTCTAGCTCCTGGGCCTGTAAGGCGAGTTACATTTAAATCGACATCTTAATCACGGGGAAGATCTTTGCCCAGAAGTAGGCTAAATATGACTTGAGTTTCTTCTTCTTCGACGGTACACTCTTGGCAGAGTGATAAGCAAGAATTAGCATGTTGCAGTGAGACACGGGGCTCCCATGATTCGCCTCACGATTCGACGCCATTCCTTTCTTTCGGCTGTGACTCGTGTGCACTCATGCAGTGGACCTACCACTACAGACTTGATCTCATCAAGAGAGTCTTGAGGATTAACCTATATATTTAGCTTGGAACCGGTTTTCTAATGAGTGGCCCAATGGTACTGTGAGGGGGTTGCTCAGAGAGCTTTAAATAATATTCAGAAATTACTTTCATAGGTTATATTTTATCAATAACATGCCTGCCTTCAGGCGGGCACGTACCGAAGTGACAAGCAAAGCTAAACAAAACCAACAACGTTCCGATTCCAATCTTATAATATAGGCAAGTAGGTTGCCTCTTAATTGGTGAGTCCTCACAGTACACAGCTTGGACAAAACGTCATAAACAAAATACTCACATACCCACAATCACACTCGCAATAATACTTTTTCAACACACTTGCACATAAAGTGGCTCTAATTTCACCGCAATTAGGCACATAATGATACCTGTTATCAAACTGTGACTTTTTCATTGCTATTATTCACAAGTGAGTGATAGAGTTTTTTTTTAATTTATTGATTGAGTTGCTTTGTTCTTAAAAAAGTTTCGATACAAAAAAGATCGTGCTCAATAGTACAAATATATTAATGTACCTATTGCTTACTCATTTCATGCAACTTCGTATTTAAATAGATAATTTCAACTTGTACGTGCTTAATAAATAAAACTTTCACTCAAATATAAATTTTATTTGCTCTGTAATTGAGAAAAATTTAAATTCTCTTTTTGTACGTGGCTAAAACACAATCCACGAAAAGCCAAAAACAGAAAACTTAATCTTTTAGTCTATGGCCGATCGTCATTGTTAAATGCGCGCGCATGCAGAAAACTGATTAATTTTGCCCGCCATTGTGAAAAAATTTGCACAAGTCGTTTTTACTGTTGAAAATGATTTTTTTGTATTATTTTCTTCACAAGTGTGTTGAAAAACGTCGTATGATACACGTGTGTATTGATGATTACCGTCCTTGGCTCTCTTAAGACCCTCACCTACGGCTTGGGTATCAATGGCGCCTCAACGGTAATCACCAACATTGCACACTTGTACCATAATGTACTATTAACACGCTTTTATTAGCTTGGTATGTATGTATCAATGTAACGGAATCTTTGAACGTGATTTTCAACCCCTTCAAAACGTTGGATTGATTTGAAACTTTGCACACTTATCAAGGACCGATGACAATGCAATAATCTCAATAGTTAAATAGTCAATAGTTTGTCCCATTAGCCTTACCAAGATCTTCAGGATTAGCGACTTTTTAGTTAAATTTACCATTAAAGCGTGTATTTTTAGTTTTTATTTTATAACTACAATTTATTAGTTTGGTTTTCGGCGTGTTTTTTACTTTTTTAAACTTTATTTATTTCCTTTGCTGATAAATTACGGCTTAAACAATTGCGTGATTGGTTTTTAACCGACTTTCGAAAAAGGAGGAGGTTCTATGTTCGACTTCTTGTATGTTTTTTTTTATGTATGTTCACCGATATCTCCGTCAATTAAGGACCGATTTAAAAAAATTTTTTTTTGTTTGAAAAAGTATGTTTCGAAATTGGTCCCATTTTAATTTGGTGAAGATCTGATGAAGAACTTCGAAGATATACAACAGAACTCTTCAATAAATAACGGCAAATCTCTCGGGACTGCTGCAATCGCACGTCTGTTTACTGTTTATACCATTTCATAACATAACATCACGCCAGTACGCTCTTAAGAGGTAAGCAGATCTCTCATTTGATCGGTTTTGTTCAAGTTTCATGATATTCGGGTAATCAATTCTGGCGTTATAGGAAACTTACTAAACAACTTGCCTATTAGGTAGGTACAACTAAAAAGTGAAAAATAAAAAAAAACTTTTGTACAAAAAAATACTACCGACTTCCAGAAAACTACAAAGTGAAAAATAACTTTATTTTTGGAAGTCGGTGTCCATAACGCAAAAAAATGGTACCTACGAAAGACACCGACTTCCAAAAATAAAGTTATTTTTCACTTTGTAGTTTTCTGGAAGTCGGTAGTATTTTTTTGTAAAAAAAGTTTTTTTTATTAGGATATGTGAAAAGTTAGCTAATATAAAGAGGAATTTGAGTACCAACACAAACCCATCCAGGTTTTATGTACAATATATAAGCGAAACAGTATTTAAGATAAAAAAATATATCTGGTTGATCCATCGCATTTCTTTTGCAGTAGGATCTCACAAATCATATCTGAAAAGATTTGCAAACAAATTTTGACCTCCAGCGTCTAAAGGGTACTTACTCGTATATGGTCAGCATCTTTGGTCATCTCTATAGTTTCCACCAGATCTTCGTGACGGATACCGTATTCACCAACTTCGTAGTATCCAGGTTCTGGAAAAAAAGGGATAATTTGACTTCAAAATCATCCAGGTATCGAAATATTGTTTGTTGAAGAAGCCAGTTATTGGGTACGGAGTACTTTAACCACATTTCTTCTTAAAGATGATCATCCACCCCCGAACCGACCTTGGCAAGCGTTGCTTAACCTTGAAGATTGATCCAGATGGGGCCCTCGTGCACGTTTAGAAAGTGGCTAACTCCAGGGCCAGAAAGTCCATCATTGCTCATCATCATCTGCAAAGCCATGCAGAATACCTTACCGTACCTTTTTCAAATGCAGCGAATACCGTTCTGACGTCTAAAACCCAGTACCTAGACACCACGATATCCATTGGCAACACTGGTTTCAGACTTTGATCTATAAAAAACAGCCGGGACCAGCGGCTTAACGTGCTGACTGAGGTACGGAAGGTCTTCGGTAATTAATAAATGAATGTTAACTCACCGTTACTGTAAATCATCTTAGGCGCGATGCCAGGATCGTCAGCGGTAGGGCCGCTAAGAATCCAGATGGGCCCCTCGTGCACGTTCAGAAAGTGGCCCACTCCATGTCCCGTACCGTGGCCGTAGTTCATACCCACGTCCCATAGGGCTTTGCGGGCTAAAACTTCTATAACGTTGCCCTGGGAAAGGAGAATTAAATGAGGTGTCTTTAAAAATAGGTCAAAATTTTTGACACCTACTTACGAAACTGTTTCACTAAAAATCGCTTTTGAATACATAAAATTATATATTCAAGCACATTTTGTTTTTAACCAACTTCAAAAAGGGGGAGGTTCTCAAGTCGAATTATTTAATGTGTTTTACCTCAGAAGTTTATACTAGGTGAACCGATTTTGATGACCCTTTTTAACACGCTTTTATTAGCATGGTATGTATGTGTTTATGAATCTATGACTCTATGTAACGGAATCTTTGAACGTGATTTTCACCCCCTTCAAAACGTCGGATTGATTTGAAACTTTCCACACTTATCATGGACCGTTAACAATGCAATAATTTAAATAGTTTGTCCCATTATCCTTACCAGGATCTTCAGGATAAGCGATTGAAATAAAAAGTAAAAAAATAATAATTAATAAAAAAACAAACTAAAAAGTAGAAAATAATTATCAATAAATTTAAATATAGACAAAAAAAAAATACTATTTTTTGTTGTATTTGAAGGCTGTTTCTCATGTGGTCCTATTTAAATTTGATCAAAACCTGACGAGTAGTTTTTGAGTAATCAAAAAAGGAAATACTTCCTTGAGTCTTCTCCTATACCTTTATCTCAATCTCTCTCAGTCGCATTGTTAAACTGCTGGGCAAACGGCCTCTGGGCATGCATAGCGGGGTTTTGGAGAGTTAAAAAACTTTTTAACAAAAAATCAAACCGACTTCCAAAACAAAACACTATAAAGCGAAAAATAACTTTCTTTTCCGAATTCGGTGTCTTTTGTACACATTGCTTTCCATTATTCGACACAGACTTCGGAAAAGAAAGTTATTTTTCGCTTTATAGTGTTTTGTTTTGGAAGTCGGTTTTTTATTTTCCTCTTCTTAGTTTTAGTAGGTAACTCCAATTAACATGAAAATCATTTATAGCCAAAGTACATTTCATGACGATTCTAATAAGCCCAAACACGACTAAGATACATTGTTTTATTTCGGCGTTCCAGTGGCCATTGTGGTCTTCTTCATCAGTTTCACTTCACCAAATGATACTTTCTGAGTGCAAATGTTTGCATTATTGATGAAAATACCAAAAATTGCTATATGTATGCCTATAATATTTGAGGTGTTCCCTCGTTTTCTCTTGGATCCCATCATCAGATCCTGGTACCACCCTTGGGATATCTCCCTTGTAACAAAAAAATAATCATCAAAATGGGTTGATAAACGACGAAGTTATCCGCGAACACAAATAAAAAATAAAATATATATACGGTCGAATTGAGAAACCTTTTTGAGAAGTCGGTTAAAAAGAAAGATCTTTTCCCTCCAAAGCCCTGCTATTGTTGGCCAGTCCTTTCGGGAGGAGTAAAATTAATGTATTTTTCTATAGCATTTAAAGCTAGTTCTTACCAATATCCCTCTAGGCAGCACAGTGGTAGCCAGATTGATCTGTCCCTTCAGGACCCGAGTGAACGTCATCCGTTGAGCATCGGTAGGAGTCCCGCTCATATGACGCGTGCGAGTGATGTCTGTTGTGCCTTCGCTGTGGATTGAGACGAAGATTTAATAAAAGAAGAACATTAAAATTCTTCCTTTTACACACATAATATTGGTAAGGCCATGCACGAAAAACTTAATTCAGAGTTAGTTTGACACGGGGTTAAACTGTTAATTTAACCTCGTGTTAGCATTCTCCGTCCACCCTGTCATTTTACATTTGACAGCTCGAAAAAAAAAAACAAAAAAAAATGATGAACTAATGCGGTACCGATTCGATTTCTTATAACAATCGACTTTATCAATTAAGGTTACACTAGTGGACGGCAAGAACTATTTTGTGCGCGGGGTTAAAATGTTATGATTTTATATCAACCGACAACACGTGCGGAAGAGATAGATGCTGTGATGAGCAGTAGGAAGCTAGTTCGCGTACGAATACACACTTTTGCAAATTTGTAGCGAAATGGATAATTATTTAGGACGAAACAGGGTGCGCGAAATTTTATAAACAGACCTTTGGGAGTCTGGATATCATGAAAAAACGACTAAACGTATCTGTTCAAAATAAAATTAATTGCATTGTTGAACTACTAATCTATCCCTGTATGGAGGTCGTTTTGCAATTTTCCGTCTTCTTATGGTATTTATTTGCACCCAAAAATGCGTTAAAATTAGTGTCGAAACGTGGAACTTTCGACGCTCATAACTTTCAAATATGTATTTTTTTTTACTTTTTAGTTCCATACAGGGCTAGATAATGATGAGACAAATTGATATCATTTTTTATTTTGAACGTACATCGTCAAACAGTAGAGTAATCCCTAGACTACGTTTGTATGGAAGAATTATCGACTAGTGTACCCTTAATACATTTTAAACGATTTAACATATAGTTATTTTATTTTTAACCGACTTCAAAAAGACAGGAGGTTCTCAGTTTGACCTGTATGTTTGTATTTTTTTATTTTTTTTTGTTTGAGATGGGTTTGCTCTTGACTCTAGTCTAGGTCAGAGGTGACAGAGACAAAGTCGACGATGGAGTGAGCTTACCCAGAAGTAGCATGTATATGTAGTACGTATGTACGTATGTGTATGTAGTATGTATGTTTTCCGCGTTTTCTTGCGTTTGGCTGAACCATTTTTTATGCGGTTTTTATGCGGGTTATTTGTTACATTCTGTAAAAGGTTTTGGTATACAACAAATGGATACCTCGTGATGTCATCCGCATGTATCAGTTATATGTATGTATGTTAAATGTATTTATTTTTGACCACAGATTTCTCCGAAACTAGTAATCGGATCCGAAAATAGTGAACAGACTGCAAAATCAATTTCGTTTCGGAAGTCGGTGTCGCAAAACGATAAAAACATGAGGTACCTACGAAAGACACCGACTTCCGAAACGAAATTTATTTAATGTTTTGTTTTTGAAGTCGGTAAATATTTTAGTTATTTTATTTGCTGTTTTTCTATATTTATATATTAAATATTACTTCTTTCTAAATGTAATCTTTACACTGCGTATTTACTGCTACGTAAATTAGATTTAACTGTGAATTTTAATTTATCGGAATAACGGAGCGAATAAGCACGTCGCTTCACTACTGTAAGCGTCTATGAAGTATTGCATTTTATTGTCTATGGTTGCCTGTTAATAATTATAAAATGTCTTAAGCGTGCATCTATCAAATGTAAAATAACAGGCTAGACGTAGAGTAACTCTGAATTAAGTTTTTAGCATACAGATGCCTCATCCCATACAAAGAAACCGTGTCGACGTAACTAGCGTTTTTCGTCTGATTATCTGATTATTTTTTGTATTTCGATCGCGTTCGGTTCCGTTCCACGACGATAGATAGATGGTGTGAGCAGCGACTTGCAAGTAAAAGGGTTTACTCGGTTCTTGAATATTTTCTTGAAATTCAGTGACGATTTGTTTTATAGTATTTTTTTTGCACGTTTTGTAAAGGCTCATTGTACCAAAATGTGTTGCAATACAAATTTAAAAAATCGAGTGGAATGCCTCAGCAATTTAAAAACACGCCATCTATTGGAATCAATTTTAAATTATCTGTTCTAATAATTTTAGAAATGTGTATTAAGAGACCAATATTCCATAATTTTGTGCTTATGATCAATTCTAGATAATGTTAATTTTACACACAATTCAATAACAAATAGATGCATGTCGCGCCATCTAGTAACATTTATTTGAACCAAATTTTCTTTGTTAGCGCTGCGACCCCGTGTGCCCATCACAGGGTCCCATCGCTAACAAAGGAAAGGGGAATGCCCATTTTGTAAGGGAACTTGGGCCCCTTTGAAAAAATGGTTGTATCTTGATGAATTTGGATGTATATTGTAGAAAAACCACGTTATATTCATAAATAGAAAACATTTTTTATTTATTTTGCGGGGTTAACGAGAAATATCGATGTTTCTGTTCTTGAAATGAACCCTTATTACAATGCAATAAGGTGCATACAAATGGCCAAGTGAAGAAACCTGATCTGTTGTTGTCTGTACATAAAAAGTAAAGGACACGGATGGAAAAAAACACAAAATATAAATCTTATTTTTGGATAATATTGAAATCGCAGACACGATACCTCATAAGGGGCCTGTGCATGGGCAATCTCCTTTGAAACTAAGACTGGTTGGTCTAGTAAATTTAAGAGTAATATACTTACAAGTACTGTCCCCCTGAGTCCACTAACAACATATCATCAGGTCTGATGTATCGCTGCGGTCCCTCTCTTTGGGGACTGTAATGGATAATCGCACCGTTTTCACCTGCCCCCGCGATTGTGGAGAATGAAGGGCCCATGAAGTTATCTTCTTGGCTGCAGAAGAAATATTCTAATATTAATATTATAATATTAATATCGCACTTGGCCGATTTTTTTTTTTAAATCTTCTTTGTATCCCACTCCTGTACAAAGATCTCCCGTTTCTCCTCCCAAAGCTAAGCTTAAATCAGGTTGTCTATTTATCTCTCAAATAAAACAGGAATCAGAGAGACTGATTAAAAATAAGAACTGTCAATTATTATCATCATCATCATTTTAGCCGAACGACGTCCACTGCTGGACATAGGCCTCCCCCAAGCATCGCCACATAGACCGGTCCCGTGCGTCTCGCATCTAGTGGATTTCGCAACGTCTACCAGATCACCGGTTTCCAGAACTTTTCACCCCCATCGACCATCCGTTCTGCGACCAATGTGCCCTGCCCACTTTGAAGACTGTAGTTCCAAGCGTCTGGCTATAAAACGCGTGTGACAGACGACGGACAATCGGACAGACGGACACGTGAGTGACAGCAATAGTGTTCCGTTTGGACCGTTTGGACAGGCGATAGCTACTAGGTATTTTAACTTACCTTCTAAACTGCACCATTTGATCGGACAGATCTATCTCGGAAACACTCAGGCCCGCAGCAACCTGACGCTCCACCCAGTGTAGTGACCGGACCACTGCTATGCCGTCCTTTATGTGGGCTTGGCGGAAACCCTGGTCATGAATCAAAATCAAATTATATCAGAGGTCCTGTACCCAATCGGTGTCAACGGGACATTAGCATCATTATCATCAGCCTTTTAATGTTTCCACTGCTGGGACACAGGCCTCCTCTCTGTGAGAAGGAAAGGGTCGTAATCCACCACGCGGGCCCAGTGCGGGTTGGTGGATGTCACACGTCGTCGCATTTTTGGTTCTAGGCCGTGCCGGTTTCATCACTATGTTTTCCTTCACCGTTTTGAGAGCAGTGGTGATGAAATAATTTACACGAAGTAAAGCGCCTGCCTGATTTCGAGCCCACGACCTCACCACTGCTCCACTAGTATTATCATTCTTATATGTTCCCACTGCTGGGACACCAGCGTCCTGTGAGAGGACAATATTTGGCTGTTTGTACCAGAAATGTACAGTCAAACACGCTATTTGGTATACAGGTAGGACAACGTACTCACAACGTTGTTTAAAAGTAGTAGAAAGTTAACTGCGTGTATACCAACCACTTTATTAGATTGAACATAAAAGTTTCTGTTACCTGAAGTTCCACATCATTCTTCACACATTTCTTCAGAGCAACTGGAGAAATAGAGGTCGAAAGAATTTGTGCCGGACCTTCCTGAAATAGTGAAAAGAAATTATAAAATGCCGACAATTTATTAACAAACGAACTCACCCCCGATTTCCGAATAAAGAATTTGAAGTTACCTATATATCAAAATCTGTCAAACTTTATTTATTTATACTAGCTGTCCCAAGCGGCTTCGCTCCCGTTAACTGGCTACGTACCTACCCTATACTATGCCTACCCTACACCTACCCTACACATACCCTACTCCTACGCTACACCTACCCTACACCTACGCTACACCTACCCTACAGCTACACTACACCTACCCTACACCTAGCCTACACCTACCCTACACCTACCCTACACCTACCCTACACCTACCCTACACCTACCCTACACCTACCCTACACCTACCCTACACCTACCCTACACCTACCCTACACCTACCCTACACCTACCCTACACCTACCCTACACCTACCCTACACCTACCCTACACCTACCCTACACCTACCCTACACCTACCCTACACCTACCCTACACCTAGCCTACACCTAACCTACACCTACCCTACACCTACCCTACACCTACCCTACACCTACCCTACACCTACCCTACACCTACCCTACACCTACCTACACCTACCTACACCTACCCTACACCTACCCTACACCTACCCTACACCTACCCTACACCTACCCTACACCTACCCTACACCTACCCTACACCTACCCTACACCTACCCTACACCTACCCTACACCTACCCTACACCTACCCTACACCTACCCTACACCTACCCTACACCTACCCTAAACCTACCCTACACCTACCCTACACCTACCCTACACCTACCCTACACCTACCCTACACCTACCCTACACCTACCCTACACCTACCCTACACCTACCCTACACCTACCCTACACCTACCCTACACCTACCCTACACCTACCCTACACCTACCCTACACCTACCCTACACCTACCCTACACCTACCCTACACCTACCCTACACCTACCCTACACCTACCCTACACCTACCCTACACCTACCCTACACCTACCCTACACCTACCCTACACCTACCCTACACCTACCCTACACCTACCCTACACCTACCCTACACCTACCCTACACCTACCCTACACCTACCCTACACCTACCCTACACCTACCCTACACCTACCCTACACCTACCCTACACCTACCCTACACCTACCCTACACCTACCCTACACCTACCCTACATCTACCCTACACCTACCCTAAACCTACCCTACACCTACCCTACACTTACCCTACACCTACCCTACACCTACCCTACACACCTACTCTACACCTACCCTTACTACTATACGAATGTAACCTGTAAACTTTTGTTTTTACCGGCGGCGGCGATCTAATTAAAATTTAGAACATAAAAGCCGCTATTGTGAGTCAATCTTAAAAGATAGACATATGCTGTCGCGGACTTTTTTTTAGAACTTTTAAAGAAGAAAAATTCCATCATACATTATATTTGCGTAACTTAAACCGTTTATGCAACGCACGCAACAAAAGCTCTCAAAAAGGAATATTTTTGCCAGTTTTTGCAACATTTTTCATTTATGCTCGGCTCCTATTGGTTGTAGCGTGATGTTATATAGCCTATAACCTTCCTCGATAAATGAACTATCCAACACAAAAAGAATTTTTCAATTCCAACCAGTAGTTCCTAAGATTAGCGCGTTCAAACAAACAAACTCTTCAGCTTTAAAATATTAGTAAGTAAGTATAGATAACTTCATGCAACATACAGGTACATAGGCGGATGGCGGAATGCCTGAGGTATTCTCTACCAGTTAACTTTGGCATTCAAGTAAGGTTTGACACAGTCTTAACTCCAAATACGCAATTCAGAAACGACCTCGTACTTTGGTCACTACTTATTTCTATCAACCGATCACAACAGCACCCTAATTGCGTAATTTCAAAGAATGGCGCATGCCTGCTTTGCTTGCATTCATTGCTTCATATGCTCAAAAATCCGTCTACTCGACAGCGTAACACAAGCAATGAATATGAATAATGTTGAGCTGTCAAAATGAAAGAGGGCATGCGTTCTTCGAGCTGTCAAAACAGTTACTCAAGCGGGGCTACCGCTTTTGTTCTCACCAGTTGGCGCCACTGGCGAGTAAGGTCCTTACATATAGCTGTTAAACGTTGTTATTACACGCACGGAAGCTGTTTGAATTAAAATCATTTCTAATACCGTAAAAGAGCGAAAATAGAGGATGCTACAGTTGCACGCCACTTTTTTAGAGAAAAAGGAGGATAACATTTTACGAAACATAAAACTCTATTAAAGCAGTGGTTGGTAAATCCCGTACCTAACTTCATCTGCCATATTTGGAAAATATTCACAACAATCATCAATCAATATCAATACATATAATAAATCTGTAGAAAAGTAATTTTTGTACATCGAAAATATTTCCAAAAAAAATAGCCAGGGTGTTAAAGGATAACCAATTTCCGAATTTTTGGAATGTTTGTCTGTTTGTCTGTTTATTTGTGCACGCATCACGTGAAATGTACGAAACCAATGTATATAACTTTTATACACAAAAATTGTGCGTAACTTGAAGAATTACTTAGTTTATGTTTCATCACAATCGGTTCACTCTATCAAAAGTAAGATGAATTTAAAGTGTTCAAGAAGTAAAATTATCACAACACACGCAATTCAGATACTCGGACAGTTGAACTCGATATTCAATAGATGGCGTTGTGCATTTGAAGTCATTTTCTGAATGGCGGTGTTAAGATTCTTTGCGAAAAAGATATAGAAATAAAAATGGTAGGTAGGTAAGTAGGGTAGGCAGGAAGGTAAGTATTAACGGGAGCGAAGCCGCGGGCACAGCTAGTAAAAAATATGTTCACAAGGGATGGAAAGATTGAAGAGGATGTGGAAAGGAGAGTGAATGCAGGGAATAAAGTGAATGGTGCTATACATGCCGTTGTGAACAGCGGAAGCTCGACTTGTTGTTCACATCAGCGTGCTGGTGCCTACACTTATGTATGGAAGTGAAGGCTGGGTATGGCAAAAAGACATAAAAGTAAGATTAATGCATTAGAAATGGGTTCCTTGCGAAGTATGTGTCGTGTAACTTTAAATGATAGATTGAGGAATGGGGTAATAAGACAACGTTGTGGTTTAAAAGAAGTTGTAGTGACTAAAATTTAAAAAAATATGTTAAGATGGTTTGGCCATGTTGAGAGGATGAATGAAAGGCGACTAACGAAAGGTATTTACAAGGCAGACGTGAATGGAAACGCAGGGAGGGGACGCCCCACACTGGTTCAGGGGCGGAAAAAAGTACTTTGTTTCGACCTTGTTTAAAATGTCTACAATTTGGTACACACATACTAGAATGTTAGTAGAAACAAGTCTTAAAATTAATACGGGTAAATAATTATACAGTATTTAATTATATGATACCAAAGTAGGGTGATCTAGAATTAACAAAAATCGTGCAAAAAATATTGTTATTTCAAGTATGAATAAAACCTAAATACTATAATTATCAACTTTTATTTTTAGTTTAGTCATAAGTTTATTGTGTGTATTAATAAAATACATAAACATAATTATGATATAATGATAATTACTTGCTATTACATTTTTAGTGAAGAAGAAGGTCATTTGGTACCTTTTGTTTTCAATCATGAGATCATAACTAATCTCCGTTATCGACCGATGCGTAATAATATAATTTCGGAGATTAATTAGACCCTATAGATTAAGAATACATCAGTTTTGACTGCGATAACCTGCGATCTTGGAAATACCAGGTGCTTAACTAATGACGCTCTGTAAGTAAGAAAAATTGCATTATAACTAAAAAAACATTAAAACTATGTCTTCTCTATTTAATATTTAAATTATTAATATTTATTTATATAGAAATGCTTAAAGACTGTATATTTTGCATCATATTTATAATTGAATTCATGTGAAAAAATATGATGAAGATGTGATGTTAATTTAAAAAAAAAACGTATTATATCTTTCTCTTTGTATACTGGTACATTCATTATATCATTTTAATAATGTATTATAAAGAAACGCAACGTCTTTTCATTTAAAAATAATATTTCCGCATGCCCGTACTACCTGCACCACTGTGCGCCCTAGAAAGACATAAATAGACCTTATAGGTGATGTTCTTCAGAAAGGCCAGGTGCGCAGTACTCATAACCGGCGTGTGTGTATGACTAGATATGAATGTGAGTGAAGCAAAAGAAGTATGTAAGAATCATAGCAAGTGCGTTCTGTAGTTTCTGCCTACCCCCATGGGAAAAAGGCGTGAGTTTATGCATGTAATAAAAAAAATGTAAATAAACTCGCGCTACAATCCAAAATACTATGAAATTTGACATATACAAGACCTCACGCTACACTAGCGCCTCTAGCGGCGAATTCATATAATGCAGATTTGACAGGCGAATTACTGATTACAAACTTGACTTACCTCAATTGCTAACAGTACAGCGTGGCTGGCTTCATTGGATACCCAAATAGTACCTTGTTGGCCTAATTCAATCTGAAACAAAAATAATAATATTATTGCAAGCTTTTTATTAACTTGCTTTTGTACGTGTGTCCGGCAAGAAGTAATCTATTTTTAGGGTTCCGTACCCGAAGGATAAAATCGGGACCCTATTACTAAGACGCCGCGGTCCGTCTGTCTGTCTGTCACCAGGCTGTATCTCATGAACCGTGATAGCTAAACAGTTGAAATTTTCACAGATGATGTATGCCGCTATAACAACAAATACTAAAAACTAAGTGGGGCTCCCATACAACAAACGTGTTTTTTTGCCGTTTTTTGCGATAATGGTACGGAACACTTCGTGCGCGAGTCCGGCTCGCACTTGGCCGGTTTTTTTCAAGCACTTCTTGGCTTCCAATTAAACTGAAACATATTATTATTGATAGGCTCGCTCTTGACTATCTCATCTAAGGTAAGCGATGATGTAGTCGAAGGTGTAGCAAGCTTGCCTAGAAGTAACCTATTCACTCTTGACTTAAAACTCCTAGTTTGTAGCTATCGGGAAACAGACTCCGGCAGGAAATTCCACACCTTAGCTGTGCGCATAATGAAATATTTCCAAAACTTGCCATACTTATGTAACTTTGAAAACGTTAAAATATTATGGTGTTATTGAGCTGGTCTCATGATGGAACCGGAAGGTGCCAACAGCAACTCCTCAACCAAGTAAAGATAGCACCATCAAGTTTGGGTTCATTGGATGTGTATTGGCAAGTGATATGCAAGTGATATTTATTGACTTGAATGACTCCGGTGGTTGAGAGTATGTCATGCCCACTCAAATGTCTCGCCGATGGTGGCGCGTGTGTCGGATCATTTAGCTCCCTTCAAAATGGTTGAGCTGAATGGTGCTGATACATGTGTCATGTTCGTGAACGGGCGCTGTCGGTTGGGACTGGTCATCTCTTAGCTGCCATGGTTTATTTTAATTGATTCTAATTTTATTTCTGAATTGTCTTTTTATATTTAATATGGACACTTTTAACTTTCTACATCGTTCTCACATAATGTGTAATCTCAACATGAATGATGTAACAAATGATTTGTAATAATTACCTAATTGAAAAAGAGTGTCCATGGAGTTTCTTGCCCGTTCTTCTCCATAGAGATCTACGCTTTGGAATGGGCATCTACGGTACTTTCACAGTTATTATGTCTTGTGACTGGGACTGTAGCACCATAATTTTGTAATATTTTATTTTGTCTTTTGACAATTCAAAAGTGCCTGTAACTGGCCTACTTGAAATAAAGTGCTTTGACTTTGACTTTGACTTTGACATTGATTTCGGTTCAAAAAGCTTGTTTAATTTTTACTTATTATTTTTAAATAACAAGTTTGACGGCCAACCCTATTTTTATATAATCAAAGTAAGTCAAAATCATTCCTCATCTGCTATCTGCCAGTGAAACTTTTATCAAAATCTGACCAGACGCCAACAATTTTAAAAATTGTTTTTCTTGGTTATAAGTACACATACCTCAGGGTCCCAATGCTCAGAAAGAAAATTTGATTCAAATAAATTTGACTAGATCGCGTGATATGAATCGATTTGTTTTTTAATGAATTTTATTCAAAATTAAGATTTTCCAGAATTGATTATAAAATACGTGTTCTACTTTGATCAACTCTCATAAGCACGAAATTATGGAATATTGGTAAAGATTATTTGTACGGATAATTAAATATCGATTCCAATAGATGGCGCTGTATTACATTTTCAAGGTTTGCGACCCGCTTTTTTTATTTGTATTGTAACACATTTTGATACAATGAAACTGTAAAAACGAGCAAAAAAATACTATAAACATACACTTCGTCACTGTATTTAAAGAAAAATATTCACGAACCGAGTAAACCCTTCTACTTGCAAGCCACTGCTAACACCATCTATAGCCGTGGAATGGAACTGAGCGCGATCGATGTACTTATAAAAATAATCTGACGAAAAACGCTTGTTACGGCGAAACCGATTTTGTCTATGAGATGAGGCGTCTGTATCATCATTTCAGCCGCAAGACGTCCACTGCTTGACATAGGCCTCCCCCAAGCGTCTGTATGCTAGTATTATATTATCTGTGGTTAATATATACCTAACGTTAAGGTTACACTAGTTGAAAATTCTTCCATACAAACTCAGTCTAGGGATTATTCCACTGTTTGACAATGTACGTTCAAAATAAAAAATGATATCAATTTGTCTCTTCATTATCTAGCCCTGTATGGAAATAAAAAAATAAATATTTGAAAGCTATGAGCGTCGAAAGTTCCACATTTTGACACAAATTTTAACGCATTTTTGGGCGCGAATAAATACCATAAGAAGACGAAAAATTGCAAAACGGCCACCATACAGGGATAGATTAGTAATTCAACAATGCAAATAATTTTATTTTGAACAGATACTTTTATTCATTTTTTCATGATATCCAGACTCCCAAAGGCCTGTTTATAAAATATCGTGCGCTCGGTTTCGTCCCAAATCATTATCCATTTCGCTACAAATTTGCAAAAGTGTGTATTCGTACGCGAACTAGCTTCCTTCTGCTCATCAAAGCTTCTATCTCTTCCGCACGTGTTGTCGGTTGATATAAAATGCATTTTAACCCCGCGCACGAAATAGTTCGTGCCGTTGACTAGTGTAACCTTAAAGCAGATAGTGGAGTTAATATTTTATTACTCACCGATACTTCCTTCAGGTAGTCAAAGATGTCTTCATAAGGTCTTGCTTCTACGAGTGTATTTTCTGAAGCGAAATGAACACTAATGTCACTGGCAAGCACACCATCTCGCCAAAATAGAATCACTCTACTACCGAAGTTGGGCTGAAAAGAAAATAGTCTTTCAACACAGTTGCTTGAAATCTGGGTTTTATTGCATTACGTTAAGGTTTAAAATGTAGCGTCTTCTCATACTTTTTTTTCTTCTTTATCTTTACTAGTGCGATATTGTGACTACAGACTATACTCGCAAGCAATAAACTTGAATCCCCTCATCGAGCGTTACTCAAATTTTTTTTTTACAATTTGTATGCAATGAACTATGGATTGTGGTATATCATTTGAAATTTAATTTTGTTAGCTTTCAAATGATATCAAAAAGATTTAAAATTAATTCATTTAGACGTCCACAACTGTTAGGTTTTCTTTGTTAAATACACCTTTTATTTGTTAAAAAATTAACTACTTATTAAACACAAACAACATCAAATAGTATTTAAAAGTTGTTAAATTGATTATCCTAGAATATATTTGAATGACAAATGACGTCACATCTAATGACAGTTGACGATTGGAGGGGGATTGTACCGACCACTGACTTATAAACCTATGGACTTGCCATACCTACGAAATTTGCGTGCTTACCTACATAAATCGGGCAATTAAGATGGCTGCCATTTGCAACTGTTTGACAGCACAACTACACAGATAAACGTACATATACGGCACACAACTACCAATTTTACTCGGCAATTAACATGGCGACCGGTCACGCATAGACATGATTTTGACGTCACTCAAAAGTGTTACCAAGTTTAGTCCTTGACAAACATTTAGATGTCTCTCTTTTCATACGCAGCTCTTGGTTAGTTAAAAAGAGACAAAACGCTTTTTGACATGCGTGTGTCGATATTATAGATATTTGTATAACTATTGTTCATATAGTAGAATATGCCGTCTCCATAGTTATCTTACCTCATTGGTACCGACACGAGGCGGGTTGAGTCAGTTCGGCGTAGACCGTCCTCGCCACCGTCTGGACGGTCTTGAAACAACCATGTTTACCAAGTGTTCCTAGGAGTTTAGTTTAATGTTGACCTAAGTGGATATATTGTATGGAGTTGATGGTAACTTAGTGTGAAGTGGAGTTATTCTTGAGTATTTTTCTACCCATTGAGCTACCTGCTTTGTACTAGCTCTGTTGTCTATCCTAGTGGTATATTACAAAACTTCAACCTATTGCAAAAAAATCTTTAGGTTTAGGTATTTGTCTACAAATTAATTAATTTAAATCTTGAGTGGTCAAACACGCGCCAATGAACAGGCCTTATTATTTCTCATAGGTTGTACACGTCTGTGAAGTTTCTCCAAACAAACCCTAAAATAAAATAATCTCAGAGTCGTAATAAGGAAAAATACTTACAACAAGTGGGTTGGTTCTGATAACGAGATAAGAGAAAAATACAGGATTGAACGGAATATCGGAGCCACGAATGTTCAGCGTATCTGAAATAATTAAAACAAAATATTAACAATAATTATGTTTCATAAGAGGGCAATGGGAGCCCAATGGTTACGGGTGGTTTCGAAACCAAAAAGACGTTACTATGTCATCGTTGTGTGTGAGTAGTTTATACAAAAACGCCACCATGTCAGTTCGACTTCAGGATCAGGGGGTTGACCATAGCTCTTAGAGCGGTATCAATTTGAGATCGAATAAAGGACAGATGTATATGACTTGTATACATCTTCATCTTGGGCACCCCCCAGACCTCGGAACCCGTCCTTCTGCAGCGAGGTGTGAGACAGGGAGCCGTCATATCTCTGAAGCTGTTTACCGCTGCACTGGAGGATGTCTTCAAGGTTCTGGACTGGAGAGGGCTAGGCATCAACTTCAAAGGCGAATACATCACTCACCTTCGGTTTGCCGACGATATAGTGATTATGGCTGAGACCATGGACGACCTCAGTACAATGCTCGATGACCTCAATCGAGCTTCCGAAAGAGTAGGTTTTAGGATGAACATGTAAAAATCCAAGGTGATGTTGAATGCCCATGTTACACCCACTCCTATTAAGGTCGGAGACTCTACACTCGAAGTTGTGGACGACTATGTCTACCTGGGACAAACGATCCAGTTGGGTAGGGCCAACTTCGAGAAAGAGATTAACCGTCGAATCCGACTCTGCTGGACAGCGTTCGGGAAGTTGCGCGGTGTCTTCTCGTCCAACTTACCACAGTGTCTCAAGACAAAAGTCTATGACCAGTGTGTGTTGCCAATGATGACATATGGCTCTGAGACGTGGTCGCTTACAATGGGCCTCATCAGAAAGCTTACAGTCACTCAAAGGGCAATGGAGAGGGCTATGCTCGGAGTTTCCTTGCGTGATCGAATCAGAAATATAGAGATCCGCAAGAGAACCAGGGTTACCGACATAGCCAGAAGAATTGCCAAACTTAAGTGGCAGTTGGCAGGGCACATTGCTCGCAGAACGGATGACCGATGGGGCAGAACGATTCTGGAGTGGCGACCGTGAACCGGAAGATGTTGCGTTGGAAGGACTCCCCCCAGGTGGACCGATGACCTGGTTAAGGTTGCGGGGATCCGCTGGTTGCGAGACGCACGGGACCGGTCAATGTGGCGACGCTTGGGGGAGGCGTATGTCCAGCCGACAATGCGGCGGAGGTAGGGAGGCACTCGATGATACCGCAGTGCCTCCCGAACACAACTCCAGGGCAGGGTGTTGAAGGCATTGGAAATGTCCAAGGACACCGCCAACATCACCCCACCCCGGGACACCGCTTCCTCCGCCAGGACTCTCACCTGCGATATCGCGTGGATGGTGGAGCGCCCATGCCGAAAGCCAAACTGGCTTTCGTCCAGGTCCGGCCCCTCTCTGTACAAGTGGCTGACGAGGCGGGCAGCGATTATCCGCTCGAACAGCTTACCCACCTCGTCTAGCAGCACTATGGGCCGGTACGCGGACGGTGAGTCCGCAGGGCGCCCCGCCTTCCTGAGCAGGACCAGACGACCAGATTTCCACAGAGTGGGAAACTGGCCCCGCTCAAGGCACGCTGTGAAGAGTCCTCTCAGCCAGGGCTCTAGCTCCTTCAGAGCGAGGGCTAGCACGTGGCCGTGGATTCCGTCGGGCCCCGGAGCCACGTTCTTGGCCCGGAGCCGCATCACGGCCGCCCCCATCTCTGCCTGTGTCACCTCTGGGACGCTGATGGCGTCCTCCTCTGTAGACTCTGCGGCCGTGGGCAAAGCCATCGGTGGCGGGATATGCTCCGCTCTCGCCGGGAAGAGGCCTGCGACTACCTCCTCCAGCAGTTCGGGTTGGAGACTCTCCGTAAGTGGAGGCGCGGCGGCTCGAAGTTTTCCTCGAACCGCTCGATAAGGGCGCCCCCAAGGATCCCGGTCTAGAGTCTCCAACATCTCCTCCCTGGCTCGCTTCTTCGCTTCGCCGATGGCCAGCCGCAGAGTCTCCGTCGCCGCGCGGTACACCTCATACAGCGCGGCTTCATCGTCAGGGACCCGACGACGTCTCCTCCGGTATCGGGTGTACTGGCGTCTGGCCGCTACGCACGCGACACGCAACTGTGCGATATCGGCGGACCACCAGTACACCTGGCGCCTCTCTGACTGTGCGTGGACCCGGGGCATGGACGCGTCGCTAATTTGCGTCATCGCCCCGCGGAACCACAGCGCCTCCTGTTCGACGTCGACGGGTCCGGTTGTTGCCGACTCCCGGATCCAGGCCTGGACAATGGTGGCCTCCTCGAGAAGTTCCCTGTCGATGCGCTTACGCGCCCAGCGCGGACCGTCCGTTCGCGAGGCCGTCGTACCGCGGCCGCCGGCGGTCTGGGTGGAGACGTCGAAACGGATATATCTATGATCCGATAACGTCTCCACCTCTTCGGCGACACGCCAGTCGCGGACACGGCTCGCGACAGCAGGGCTTGCGAACGAGACGTCCACTATTGAACCGCCCCGCTGCCGCACGCACGTTTGGACCGAGCCTCGGTTTAGGACGACCAGGCTGGTGGTGACTGCCCACTCTTCCAGCACCTCGCCCCTAGCATCGGTTACCGGAGATCCCCACGCCGAAGACTTGGCGTTGAGATCCCCTAGCAACAGCACAGGACGAGGGTGGAGTTGGCCTACGACGGCGCCCAACTCGACAAGGAAACTCTCGAAGTCGGCGAGACTCTTGTTGGGCGAAAAATACACTCCAACTATGCCCACGCCGTCCGCGAGGGCGGCCACCCAGCCATGACCTCGGGACGGGCTGACAAGAGCCCCGCCAATGATGGCCACCAAACCGTCGAGGTCTCCAACCCAGTTGTCTCTGGGTGGGACGAAATACGGCTCGGCGACCACAGCCACGTGAATCGACCACTCTGCCATGCTCTGGAGCAATAGATCCTGAGCTCTGGCAGAGTGGTTGATATTGCCCTGGAGGAAATGGTAGAGCGCCATTATACGCAATCCATTCCCTCCGCTCCATTCCTAGGCCGGGAGTCGACCGAAGAGCAGCCAGATTGACGGGGGGGTAAAGAGCCCCCGGCAACCTTGGCCCTCCTTCTCCTCTTCTGCTGCGCGGGTGCGCCACAGGCCTTTCCGCCCGCTCTGTGCCCAGCGGGCCTCCCTGCAGCTGTACAGAGGCTGCAGTTTGGCGCCGCGGAGCACTGGGCCGCCTTGTGGCCGGGCTGACCGCAGCGATAGCACTGCTCGCTGCGGTCTGTTTCGGCGGTGCATCGTGCCCTGACATGCCCAATGTCCAGGCAACGATAGCACCGCAATGCCCTAGGTTGCAGCAGTTTGACCCTCGCTGCAACCCACCCCACCAGCAGTCGTCCACCGTCAGCGACTTTTTGCGCCGCCACCACCGGGCACCGCACCCAAATCATGCCAAGCCCGGTAGCGTCAGCACGGATCTCACCCGTCCGCACGTCCTCGGACGGACATCCGCCGGCTCGGGCGATGGCCGCCACTACCTCAGCTGGGGTCGTCGAGTCGTCCAGACCGTCGACACGCAGCTCAGCCGTCTTCATCGGCCTGGACACCCGGACGTCCTCAGGGTTGAGGACCTCCCTCAGTTTGGCGGCCAAAATGTCCGCCTTTTCGGCGCTAGAGGCACCCGACACCTCGAGCAGCCGCGCCCCCGTAATCGCCGGCCTCATTTTGAAGCCGGACGGTGTTCCAAGGTCGGGGAACGCGACTTTGGCCCTCGCCTCTGTCAGGACCGCCTTGTAGGAGACGCCCCTTTCGACGGCTCCGGGCAGCAGCGTGATCACTACAGCCGCGGAGCGTGGGGCTCTGACCTTAGACGGTCCTGCGGCCTTATTTGATGCCGGTGCGGGTGCTCCAGCGGTTGCCGGCGGCGCCGTCCTCTTCTTTCGACGGCGGCCCCTCTTGACCACCGTCGTCCAGGTCTCCGTAAGGCCAGGCGGTATTGGCGGTTTCGCAGCCACCGGCTGGGAAGTGGGCGCGGACCTACCCTTGGCGGGCTTGCCGGCCTCTTGCCCGGCTCCTCTCTGTTCCACCGCTGCGGCTGCCGTGCCCGGTTTTGCGGGTGCTTCCTTTTTCCGCTTATCCGCAGCAAGCGGTGGGCGGAGGTTTTCGGCCGGCAGTCTCGCCTCTATGGCCTCTAACCGGGCACCCACCATTTGACCGCACTGCATCATGCAGATGCGTGCGATCTTTTCGATCTCTGCATCCGCAAGTGCAGAGGCCGACGATGGGGCCGGGGATTGAACCGACGTAGGGGCCAGCGATGGGGCCGTGACGGACAAACCGGTAGCTGCCTTCTGGGCAGCAAACTGCCGCTTCAGGTCCTCCAGCTCGGAACGGAGACGGCTGTTCTCCTCCCACAACTTCGCCGTCTCCTCCGTGGTTGTGCGGCTACTGAGGAGCTCAACCGCCTCCTGGATGCTGTCCACCGCGTCCTTCAAGGCACGCGTGAACGTGCCCTTCAGGTTGCCCGATTTAGTGGCAACCTTCAGGACGACATCCAGGCCATCTCTCACTTGGCAGTTGAGCGCCACGGCTGATGCATCCGCCGTCCGAGCCAAGCGCCGCTCTCGGGCCTGTCGGGCCAACTCACTGACCTCATCAACCGCGACAGCCCGTTGTTGCGCCCGCTTTGCGGCATTCGCCTCCGCCTTGTTTGCCCCTAGCAGGGACGTAGTGGAGCCACCGCTTTGGTCCGCACTCATGTGCCCGGGGTCGCTGTGCACGCACTCTGTAGGGGCAGGCGTGTCGGGCCGAGGCACGAAGCGACCCCGCACGTCGCGTTCCGGCATCCGAACGGTGGCCCCCACCGCGCGACCCCGCCCTCTCCGTCCCGTTGATACCTTCGGGGCCGACAGGTTCTCCTCACTTGAGGAGAAACCCAGCGACCCCGAGTCCTTACTGCGCGGACGCTTCCTCCAAACTTTGGAGGGGCCACGCAAGTCCTGGTCAGACAAGTTGCCTCCAGGATCTGAGCCTCCTCGGCTCTTGTTGCCGCCGCACAACAGGGGCAACAGGGAGCCGGACGCCCGGTGTCACCACTGCGTCGACTGCCGGGAGGACACGGCGTGGCATACGCTGGCTGAGTGTGCCGCTTGGGAGGGGCCACGCCGTGCCCTCATCTCTGAAGTAGGCAGTGACCTGTCGCTGCCGGCCGTAGTCGAGTCTATGGTCGGCAGCGAGGAGTCCTGGGACGCGGTGGTATCCTTCTGCGAAACAGTCGTCTCGCAGAAGGAGGCTGCGGAGAGGGAGAGGGAGATTTCATCCACTAACCCGATCCGCAGCAGACGCGCCGGGCGTCGGCGGAGGGCGGACAACGCCCTCTTCCGGCCCCCCTAAATGGGTCCTAGGGCGACGGACTCGGGAACGTCCGTCGTCCACCACACATCTGGACCCGAGGTGGTGGCGCGTAGTGTTCCACGCGCGCCCCTCTTAGACGTTGCGGGGGGTACAAACACCTCACTCCCCCCCAACCCGAGATCGAGGCCCGCGGAGGCGGGCCGACACTAGCTGGGGGTTGCGGAAGTATCGTTGTTCCCGCGACCCCCAGCGTAGGTGTGAGATGGAACACCGGGGTGGTTTTTAGTCAGTACGAGTCTGACAGACACCTCCACCCACCCCAGGGCGGAGGACATCCAATGAGGATTTTCCACCCCGGGAAAAAAAAAAAAAAAAAAAAAAAAAAAAAAAAAAGGCGTATGTCCAGCAGTAGACGTCTATCGGCTGATATGACGTTGATGATGAACATTGTGAGCTGTTGTTATATTTGATGCCAATAATAGGTAGGTATGGCAAAAACGCTTGAACGCACGGAAATTTGTTCTAGTTTGTACAAGGTCCGTATAGTAAATAACAGAACACACTGCAGTTATAGAGGTGGGTCTTCATACCGACGACACGGTTGGCGCAGTGGTTGAGCAATCGGCTGCTGCGTTGTGAGTTGCGGGTTTGATTAACGCACGGAACAAATATTTGTATGGCCTACAGATAGTTGTTCCACAGGCTTATTACGTATCTTTTGCAAGAGCAAAACGATAGCGATTTTTGCGCAATAATTGCTCTTCCGTACAGAAGTTTTAGAGTTGTTGGCGTTTTTTTTTTTAAATAAGTTCATTTGAGAAAAAGCAAGCGATTAGCAAACTATTGTGTAGCACCTACCATACCTACACTGCAGGTAATTCCGACTTTTATGAGATAAAGCGTTTGATCGCTATCGCTTTGTTCTTGCAAAATATACGTAATAAGCCTGCCGGTCTGGTTGTTTGTGTATGTGAGTTTATATGTTTGTAAATGCACCCACAATACAGGAAAAATTGCTAGTGTGGAGCAACGTTGAAAGAAAGTGTGTAATTTCGCTGATTTCAGAATGTCGTAAATTTTCCTAAATTTTGTCCATGTTTATATTGTACTTACAAGCAATATCGTCTAAGGCAGTTAGAAGTAGCACGGAGGCGCCCCTAGCGTTCATCTGTTGAATTAACTCCCAGATCTTTGTAAAAGACTGCTGACCTGTAAAAAGAAAAACAAATGTTATTTTATTATTTTCTTTTTTTGTTGGTAGTTAGAAGTGGGATGAAACGCATATTACTAAAAGAGTTATGAATATAAATGTGGATGGATGGAGAGGGAGTGGACAGCCAAAGACTCCATGATCATAATTCCCTGATGATCCTCATGATGCTAATGTATTTTTAGTCTATATTAATCTATACTAATATTATAAAGAGCAAAGATTTATTTTTGTTTGTTTGTTTGTACCGAATAGGCTCCGAAACTACTGGACCGATTTGAAATATTCTTTCACCAACAGAAAGCTACATTATTCCTGTGTGACATAGGCTATTGTTTAATCCCGAAAATGGGTCCTGTGGGGTGGTCCATGGGAGCGAAGCCGCGGGGAACAGCTAGTATTGTATATAATGACTCCTTGTCTACTCTAGTCTAGCTAGAGCCTCTGAAAAGGTAATTTTTATCTCTCGTTATTTTTCTACCAAAAGATACAAATTCGCCATTTTGAAAACTCCCACAGGTACAGTTTTAATGATTCTAATGTCATATTTTTAAGCTGAAAACACAAAATATCACCTGAGTCTTGTAAATGGTAACTTTTAAGTTTGAAAAGTTCGTGCTGTAATTTATAGTGATCAATATGTTGCGACATGCGCGCCACCTATTTATATACGTACTGGCTGATTGTACGTAATTACTGGCCGTTTATAAATATTTTATAAATAAGATTTTAAATGTTTTGGATTGGATTCAGGTGTCATTATTTTTGTTGGTTCATTGTCATTATTTTAAGACTTTCCTGGTATGGTCATGTGATGAGGAGGGATAAAATGCATGTTATTAAAAGAGTTATGAACTGAAATATCGATGGATGGAGAGGTAGAGGAAGGCCAAAGTAAAGATGGATGGACTGTGTGATTTGAAAGAAAAGCGAGTCAGTGATAGCGTGACGGGGGACAGGACGGTATGGAAGAAGAAAACGTGTTGCGCCGATCCCAAGTAACATGGGACAAGGGCAGGCAGATGATGAGTAGACACCGTTAATTCTTCGCGACTTCGTTTACGTTGCAAGAAGAGGAAGCCATTGGCAAAACTCAAAAAAAGAAACATAGGTACAGTACAACTATTTTCTTAATGTCCCTCGGCTTCGTGTTTCGTCAGTCGTCAGATTTCTATCAGTTGCCCTTTGCACTCGGTGAAAATCGGAGGCTCTCAATCAACTTGGAATTATATAGAGTTGTTAACACTCTTTTAACATAATGTAATTTATTTTAAAAATGGCAGGAAAGCTACTAAAGCTGTTATTTTTACAGATCTGTATATTTAACACGGAAATCAAAACAAAACAACAATAAAGTACTTAGTTCTGAATTCAAATTATTATACCCGAAAAATCTAATAATTGATGGACATGGAAATAAGCATTCGTTTGTATTCAGAAATACGATGATTACCGACGGTCATTAAGAAAATAGTTGTACTTCACAAAGTTGTCGTCCAAAACTAGTTTACGAGAGGTACTATTCACGTAAAAATATTCACGAACCTAATAATAACCATCTATAGCCGTGGAACCGAATCGTGGTCGATGTACTTTTAGTAAATAGTCCGTCGAAAATCGGTAAACTCTGCAGACGTAACAGCACAGTTTCTTTGTATGGGATGAGGCATCTGTATGCTAGTATTATATTATATGTGCCCAAATCAAACCCTGCATAGTGCGTATACACCGAAAATAATGAAAAGGTAAACTTACCGCTATATTGCACGGGTAAAGGTATCAAATCATTGTTGGATCTCTCGGGGGGTCCGTCACTCAGACTCCTTCGTGCTAAGTCCACGAGATTCTCGTATATAGCTTCAAGTGTAACATCCACTGTTACTAAGGCTGCCTGAAAATAGGTTAACCGGTTGAATGCCGTGATTACCGAAACAATAAAAAAACCATCGTGTCTCGCGTGGACCCTCTTTTCAGGCACTCAAGGGTCAACACACAAGGTAACACTATGTTTTAAGTTCGTAAAGAACCCTAAATAGCATAAAACAAAGTCGTTGTCTGTGTGTTTATCCGCTTACTGGTTCTGAATTAGCTAATTGTTCTCGATGGATCCGATAAAAAGGCATTTGATTGCGTTCTTCGTGAAACACTAATCAGAAATCTCCGTCACTGCGGGATCCAGAACAGCGCTCTGGATCTTCTTACTTCATACTTGAGTAATAGGATTCAGAGCGTTGACGTTAATGGGAAAAGAGCTCCCAGATCTATAGTAACAATGGCAGTCCCACAAGGCTCAGTTCTTGGTCCTTTCTTGTTTCTTATTTATATTAATGACTTGCCTTACCTCATAAAGGATAAACATGATATAGTGTTTTTTTGCTCGATGGAACCGATAAAAGGCATATGATACGTAGTCAACTTACTTCTAAAGTACGCCAAGAGCTTCTAGTATACGTGGTGGGATCCACCGCTACGACGGTTCTTTGAGTCATGTTAGCAACCAGCCATTCTTGGAGAGATGGGTCCGTTCCTTAAAACGATAGAAACAAAAATTAATACCTTATTAAACTATCAGAATCAACAGATAGTTTATCAGAAATTATGCAGTCGTTAGCAGTTTGAAACAATGGCTACTTTTTAAACCGAAAACAATATAATTTGCCTTACTTTTCACAACTTTATCAAACACCTCTCTCCCCTCACCCAGAACCAAGGTCCAGGCCATAGACGCGGGCCGGCACAAGCCGTAGCCTCGGTGGCTGTCACTAGAGTGCAGCCCTGAGGCCTACCAAGCCTCATCAGCGGCCAGAGAGTGCCATCGACCTCCACCTCGAACTGCGTCCAATATCGTGCGTCCGTCCAGACTAGGGCCTCGGTGGATGTTACTAGAGTGCAGCCCTGAGACCTACCTTGCCTGATCAACGTCCAGAGTGTGCCATCGACCTCCACCTCGAACTGCGTCCAGTATCGTGCATCCATCCAGACTAGGGCCTCGGTGGCTGTTACTAGAGTGCAGCCCTGAGACCTACCTTACCTGATCAACGTCCAGAGTGTGCCATCGACCTCCACCTCGAACTGCATCAACTATTTATTTATTTATTAAAACTTCATGCAACATAAAAGTACATAGGCGGACTTAATGCCTGAGGCATTCTCTACCAGTCAACTATGGGCGGTGAAGAGATAGAATGGCAGGTGCATAAAAAATTAAATAATAAACACAAAATGAGTACAAAAGTATCGAGCATCCGTCCAGACTGGAGCCCAGTGGCTGTCATTAGAATGCAGTCCTGAGACCTACCTTGCCTCATCAGCGTCCAGAGTGTGCCATCGACCTCCACCACGAATTGCGTCCAGTATCTTGCATCCGTCTAGACTAGGGCCTCGGTGGCTGTTACTAGAGTGCAGCCCTGAGACCTACCTTGCCTCATCAACGTCCAGAGTGTGCCATCGACCTCCACCACGAATTGCGTCCAGTATCGTGCATCCGTCTAGACTAGGGCCTCGGTGATGGCTGTTACTAGAGTGCAGCCCTGAGACCTACCTTGCCTCATCAGCGTCCAGAGTGTGCCATCGACCTCCACCTCGAACTGCATCCACTATCGAGCATGCGTCCAGACTGGAGCCCGGTGGCTGTCATTAGAGTGCAGCCCTGAGACCTACCTTGCCTCATCAGCGTCCAGAGTGTGCCATCGACCTCCACCTCGAATTGCGTCCAGTATCGTGCATCCGTCCAGACTAGAGCCTCAGTGGCTGTCACTAGAGCTGTGCCTGATGAGCCTCTGAGACCTGACAGCCATTCTCGGCGGGCGTCGGCTGGAGAAATGTATTGAGACTGAAAAGAATAATCATAATTTAATGATAATATACGAGTAGCATACCTATTATTATGAATTATAATTTAAATATGATATTATTTAGTACTAGCTTCTGCCCGCGGATTCGCCCGCGTAAAAAGTGTTTTATCATTCGAATACAAATTCTATATCCTATGTCCTTCCCAGCAGCCTAATTGCGTAAGTGAATTCTCCAAAGCAAACAAGTCGATTATTTCCCAAAAACGACTTTACGTATTGCATACTAGCTTTTCCCGGCAAACTTCGTTTTGCCATAAAAACACCAAGATACACCTACCCTACACCTACCCTACACCTACCCTACACCTACCCTACACCTACCCTACACCTACCCTACACCTACCCTACACCTACCCTACACCTACCCTACACCTACCCTACACCTACCCTACACCTACCCTACACCTACCCTACACCTACCCTACACCTACCCTACACCTACCCTACACCTACCCTACACCTACCCTACACCTACCCTACACCTACCCTACACCTACCCTACACCTACCCTACACCTACCCTACACCTACCCTACACCTACCCTACACCTACCCTACACCTACCCTACACCTACCCTACACCTACCCTACACCTACCCTACACCTACCCTACACCTACCCTACACCTACCCTACACCTACCCTACACCTACCCTACACCTACCCTACACCTACCCTACACCTACCCTACACCTACCCTACACCTACCCTACACCTACCCTACACCTACCCTACACCTACCCTACACCTACCCTACACCTACCCTACACCTACCCTACACCTACCCTACACCTACCCTACACCTACCCTACACCTACCCTACACCTACCCTACACCTACCCTACACCTACCCTACACCTACCCTACACCTACCCTACACCTACCCTACACCTACCCTACACCTACCCTACACCTACCCTACACCTACCCTACACCTACCCTACACCTACCCTACACCTACCCTACACCTACCCTACACCTACCCTACACCTACCCTACACCTACCCTACACCTACCCTACACCTACCCTACACCTACCCTACACCTACCCTACACCTACCCTACACCTACCCTACACCTACCCTACACCTACCCTACACCTACCCTACACCTACCCTACACCTACCCTACACCTACCCTACACCTACCCTACACCTACCCTACACCTACCCTACACCTACCCTACACCTACCCTACACCTACCCTACACCTACCCTACACCTACCCTACACCTACCCTACACCTACCCTACACCTACCCTACACCTACCCTACACCTACCCTACACCTACCCTACACCTACCCTACACCTACCCTACACCTACCCTACACCTACCCTACACCTACCCTACACCTACCCTACACCTACCCTACACCTACCCTACACCTACCCTACACCTACCCTACACCTACCCTACACCTACCCTACACCTACCCTACACCTACCCTACACCTACCCTACACCTACCCTACACCTACCCTACACCTACCCTACACCTACCCTACACCTACCCTACACCTACCCTACACCTACCCTACACCTACCCTACACCTACCCTACACCTACCCTACACCTACCCTACACCTACCCTACACCTACCCTACACCTACCCTACACCTACCCTACACCTACCCTACACCTACCCTACACCTACCCTACACCTACCCTACACCTACCCTACACCTACCCTACACCTACCCTACACCTACCCTACACCTACCCTACACCTACCCTACACCTACCCTACACCTACCCTACACCTACCCTACACCTACCCTACACCTACCCTACACCTACCCTACACCTACCCTACACCTACCCTACACCTACCCTACACCTACCCTACACCTACCCTACACCTACCCTACACCTACCCTACACCTACCCTACACCTACCCTACACCTACCCTACACCTACCCTACACCTACCCTACACCTACCCTACACCTACCCTACACCTACCCTACACCTACCCTACACCTACCCTACACCTACCCTACACCTACCCTACACCTACCCTACACCTACCCTACACCTACCCTACACCTACCCTACACCTACCCTACACCTACCCTACACCTACCCTACACCTACCCTACACCTACCCTACACCTACCCTACACCTACCCTACACCTACCCTACACCTACCCTACACCTACCCTACACCTACCCTACACCTACCCTACACCTACCCTACACCTACCCTACACCTACCCTACACCTACCCTACACCTACCCTACACCTACCCTACACCTACCCTACACCTACCCTACACCTACCCTACACCTACCCTACACCTACCCTACACCTACCCTACACCTACCCTACACCTACCCTACACCTACCCTACACCTACCCTACACCTACCCTACACCTACCCTACACCTACCCTACACCTACCCTACACCTACCCTACACCTACCCTACACCTACCCTACACCTACCCTACACCTACCCTACACCTACCCTACACCTACCCTACACCTACCCTACACCTACCCTACACCTACCCTACACCTACCCTACACCTACCCTACACCTACCCTACACCTACCCTACACCTACCCTACACCTACCCTACACCTACCCTACACCTACCCTACACCTACCCTACACCTACCCTACACCTACCCTACACCTACCCTACACCTACCCTACACCTACCCTACACCTACCCTACACCTACCCTACACCTACCCTACACCTACCCTACACCTACCCTACACCTACCCTACACCTACCCTACACCTACCCTACACCTACCCTACACCTACCCTACACCTACCCTACACCTACCCTACACCTACCCTACACCTACCCTACACCTACCCTACACCTACCCTACACCTACCCTACACCTACCCTACACCTACCCTACACCTACCCTACACCTACCCTACACCTACCCTACACCTACCCTACACCTACCCTACACCTACCCTACACCTACCCTACACCTACCCTACACCTACCCTACACCTACCCTACACCTACCCTACACCTACCCTACACCTACCCTACACCTACCCTACACCTACCCTACACCTACCCTACACCTACCCTACACCTACCCTACACCTACCCTACACCTACCCTACACCTACCCTACACCTACCCTACACCTACCCTACACCTACACTACACCTACCCTACAATTAAAAAAAAAAAAAAAAAAAAAAACGTAAAAACCATCTTTGAACTTCAACGAACATTTAAAAAAAAGAATTGGCCGAATTGGTCCAGGCGTTGTTGAGTTATGCGCTTACCAACACATTTTGCGATTCATTTTTATATATAAGAAGATTACACTCTTAAACGGAAAGGTTATGCTCCTTCCCACTACCAATATTTTGACGTAGAATTGATTGTAAAGAATGAACAAAAGCGGAAGAATCGAGATAAAACTTCACTATTGGTATTGTGTAATGTTCGAGTTTGATGAAACATAACGCATTAGATGAACTTCAACTCAGGATGGAGGATGTTTGTATTCTTTCCAAATTAGTTTCGCAATACCGAAAAAGTTGAAAGAAATGATTCTGATTCTTTGAAGTAATCGACTCGTTTGCTTAGGAGAATTCACTTACGCAATTAGGCTGCAGGGTGTTAAACTATCTCCATGCCAAATTTCATCTAAATCGGTGCAGTCGATCCAGAGATTACCCCCTACAACCTCACAAACTCGAAAACTTTACCTCTTCATAATATTTGTATAGATATAGATTTATTATTGTAATATGTATTTTATGTATAATTATTATGACAGTATATTTTGTTTGTTATATTTGCCGCATCAAGGGTGGCCAATAGGTGGCCCATCGGGAAGTCAGGATGTATTCCCTTAGATTAAGACATCGTGTGTGGACAGGTAGTTCCGTAGAATCGTGAAAATTAACACAACGTTATTCGATACACTGAGTTTATTCAAATAGACACAATTTACAGTTTCAATCTTGCTTAATAATATTATGGGTCGACAGTGATTCTACGACGTCTTAGCTCTAAGGTCCCACCACGCAAGTGGTCTAACCACTTGCGTGGTGGGAGTGGGAGAAAAGCGTGCCAAAGCGTAGTTGTTCTTGATTTGCCGCCAAGAGCGTGCTTGTGATTTGTTTTGACGTCCGTACTATTGACTACCCGATATATTATTTTATTACTACTTTACTGGGTTTTGCAGGTTGTATTTATTTTTTCCCCTCTACAAATCTCTCCTTTCGCAGATATGCTGGAATAGATTTTTGTTGAAATAAGCATCACCTCTGTACCTATTTTCTGGTCCTTTTTCTTCTTTTCTGTTATTATAAATGTGTCCTTTAATTGATAAATAAATATTAACCACCTGAACGAATTCAGTCAAGGAGATAAGCCTAGTACGCATGAAATATTATACATCCTATTGTGTTATGGAGAAGTCTATCAATCTAGCCCTACACTTACTCCTATTCTTCTATTTATTGATTTGTTTAATACTTCATGCACACAAACGTACGGAGGTGGACTTAATGCCTTAAGCATTTTCTACCAGTCGACCTTTGGTTGATGCAGAGACAAATAGTTGTAAGTGAAATACTGAAAGTAAATCACGACAAGGTAGGTTTATTTAAATACGAAACAATACATACTGTATACCATAAATACATACAATATATATTGAAACAAATATACTTGAACAGTAAGTGGTAGTAGATAATTGGAAAACATTATCGCCGTGACGATACTACTGCCAACTTCTTACGAACGTGCTCGCGAGCTTTCACTTTGAATGCCAATCGGTTGGTGGCCATCTTGATTTTTTGGGCGAGCGCATTCCAGAGAGATAGACTTAACGAAGAAAGAACAGTGAATGAAGTCAGTGCGGTGAAAGGGTTCTATCCTTTCTAAAAGAGTCAGACACTTCTCTCTATACAAGTATTCACCAAGATCTACCATAACACTTTTAGAGCACAGCTTATCTTGAATTCCCAAAGGCACCTGAGAGGCAAATATTGGCAGTTATTTTTGGCCCGATTCATGAATTTTTCTCTGGAACTCATGATCCGAAGCCACAACCTTCAAAACCTAACCTAACCTTAAAAGTTAAAGTTCGCGAACATATTCGTAAGAAGTTGGCAGTAGTGTCGTTACAGCGTTACAGCGATAATGTTTTTCAATTATTTATCTATTACTACTTATTGTTTAGGTATTGTACAGTGTTCACCTTACACCTTAGTTAGTTAATGTTATGAGTACCGCGCCGCGACCCAGGTTAGGGAATTGATTAAGTAAAACGATGTTTACTATTACACGGATTTATTGGCACTAAAGTAATTAGTTTATAAATGAACGCGATGCACCGCATCGTGAGTGCAAGCGTCAGCATTATTACTTAACAATACAAAATGTACGGGTTTGCTCGTACATACTCCCTACAGGAGAAATTAACAAGTTACAAAATTAATGTTAACAGATCAAAGATCAACATATTTGAAAACAATGTTTCTAGAAAATTTAATGTCGAGACAATATAAAGCAAAAATAATTAACGATTAAGTGGTAAAGTTAATTATTGTCACTAGCCGCATCATTTAACTCAACGAACGCAAATAGGTGACGTAGCTTTATTCACTCGCGCACTATTGAGATTAGAAACACTGCTCTGATTGTTGTCATTTAACTCACTAACACTGTGGTAAGACACTCGGTCACCTATAATCACGCACGGATTGTCGTTGTTGCGAGGAGGAGGCGCAGGCGCACCCTGGGCCTGCGCTGGTGTCGGCGCCGGCGTGGACGGCACTCTCCAGGCGCGCACGCGACGCCACGCGTACACCAGTCCCGCTACTCCCGTGATGCCGACGATGATGTATATCAGCGTGTAGTGGTGTATATCATGGACAGACATGCTTTCAGCTATAGCAGCATTTTCTTTCATGATCTTAATTTTCTGGCCAAGCTCTGTTAAATCTATTTGATTCTGGTCAGTTTCAGAATCATTCAAAGTTATCATATGCGGGATCGTAATGTTGATAATGTGATTTATCGGCGGTATCAGTGGCGTATAAACATCAGGTTTAATGTTCAGTTCGCAAGACTGTTGTCTGTGTGCAATTAAAGTAAATGCTTGCGTTTTAATAATACACCCATTGTCTATAGCGACAAGACCCGCACCGGTCAGCTGATGACTGGCAACTTGATCCTCGCACATTATACGTAAAGAGCATTGATCGCAACAAAAATAGATGTAGTTGTTAATTGTGTTACTTTCAAACCAGCTGTTTTTGCAAGGAGAGATCTTTGTCTCGCACTCAAGCTCTTCGGTCTGACAGAAATCTTTATCTCCATTTAGATGATAAATAGGTCTCTGAATATGACACAGATATGCATCTGATATGAGACATGATGTTAATGTTTTCTCTGTCATAGTTAAGTAGGTATCCTTCTTTAAGTTTATAGCCACATAATCTGATATTGGTTGGATGTTAACCATGTCTGTTCCTTTGACTTGAGGAATGGAAAATATTTTGAATATCTCAAAGGAGTCTCTACTGATAAGAGGAAGCCTAATTTCAAAGATAAGGTATTCTGCCAGCATTCTGGCCTTTACTTTAAGAAGCTTATATATTTTCCTTAAATCCATCTGCACATTGTCTACAGGCAATGTCACGTCCTTAGGGAGCTGACTAGCGATGGTACTCAGCTGATCTTGCAATTGAACGGGAGTTAAAAGATGTGGATTAAACTGACCGTGATAGATGTCAGTGATAGTGTCCAGTAAGGTGCTTTGTAATGACTTCAAGTTATGTAGCATGTTGCTCCCGATAATAGCTCCGACAGTCAGCTCATTTACGATAGACATGTTTCGTGTTTCGGATTGAAGTTGGTTTAGCGCTTTTTCAATGGAAAATATATGTTGGGAAACCATTTTATGTTGTTTGTTCATGGTTTGCTCTGTTCGTTTGAGGAGGTTATATTCAACTTCTATAATCGATGTTTGGTTTTTCCAGTAGGAGGCAATATGACGTTGGTTGTCGCGTAATAACGTTATGTCCTTGCGATACTGATCGGCGAATCTCGTATCTAATACCCCGAAGAGGCTATTCGCGAGATATCCGACACCGTCGATAAGACCGCGCCGCTGTCTAGCGCGCTGCACGTTTGAGTGCTGACCGAGCAACATCTGGTTGTAGTACTCAAGTTCACCGAAGCCTTGAATTAACTGTAATAATATGATATCACAGTTCATAATGTTACGTATTGTTTTGCATGATTGTTCTAGGGACTTCGTGTATTTGTTGAGAGCTGTTATGCCCTCCCAATAAGGTTGCATATCGTAGTAGATAATGAGCTTCCACTCGTCCCGTATAATCTGCATGTTAGTTAATTTATCGAAATAAAGGCCTTGGTTAGGTCTAAATTTTGTTGTTTGGAAATCGCAGTGTCCTCCTGTTACGATTGTCATAAAAAATAATAAAGATATAAATAATGTTGTTACGCTAACTCTCTTCGATTTCCTTTGAGGTTGTGTTTTTTCGCTGTTTGGCTTCAGCTCTTCCTGGACGTTTTCAGACGAGTCTGATTGATTTTGTTTTACAGGTAACTTTGATATTTTGGTAATTGGTCTTTTAAGAGTTCCGTTCTTCGTTTTTAAGCTGACAACGCGAACGAATCCATCTGCTCCGGGATGTAGATCGACGATCCTACCCATAGACCATTTTCCTGGTGGTAAGTTGTCATCGTGCAAGAGGACTACGTCGTTTAGGTTTATGTTTTCACGAGACTGTCGCCACTTGCTTCTTGTTGTTAGTTGTGTTAGATACTCAGATCGCCATCTTTTCCAGATGTCAGCGAAAATTTTCTGAGTTAACTGCCACCTAGTCCTCAAGTCCCTTTCTGTTTCAACTAGGGTAAGTGCTGAACCGCCAGTCAAAAAGTGAGATGGAGTTAAGTAGTCTAAGTCCTCCGGATCTTCAGTGAGGGGACATAGAGGCCTAGAATTGAGGCATGCTTCGATTTGCGTGAGGACTGTTGACAACTCTTCGTAAGTTAACTTTTGCTCTCCGACAACTCTTCTAAAGTGATGTTTGAAACTTTTGACTGCGGACTCCCAAAGACCGCCTGCGGAAGGCCAGATTGGTGCATTAAAATGCCAGTTGATTTCCATGTCTGTTACTTCAGCCAAAAATTCGTTGTTAAATATGTGTTGCATTTCTTGGTAATCTTGTTGAAGTTGGCGTGCTGCTGATACGCTGTGAGTACCATGGAGAAGGTCATCCATGTAGAACGACTCTTCGAGGACTTTAGATGCTTCTTGATATTCGGAGCGTTCATCGTTCGCCAGCTGTTTTAACGTTATCATTGCGAGGAAAGGAGCCGCTTTAGTCCCATACGTGACCGTGGTCAGCTGATATTCTTGTAGTTTATCTCGGGGACTATCTCTCCAAACTATTTTTTGCAGGCTCTGATCTTTCTTATGGACCAAAATTTGGCGGAACATCTTTTCGATGTCCGCGGTGAAGGCAAATTGATACTGCCTCCATTTAAGTATTAATGACTGAAGGTCCCGTTGCAGATTTGGGCCCCTTTGCATCAAATCATTTAAACTTTGGCCACTTGATGTTTTTGATGAGGCGTTAAAAACGACTCGAAGTGACGTAGTTGTAGAGTCATCACGTAGCACACAATGATGCGGCAGGAAACATTCGAGTTTCGAGTTACAAATAGCTGGTTTCATATGTCCTAACGCTAGGTACTCGTGTATGAATGTTTTATACTCTTTTGCGATGTTTTCTTTTTTAATTAATTTACGTTCCAAATGACCAAATTGTGCTATGGCCTTTGATTTCGAGTTACCCAATTGTTCTTCTAAATTTGTTTTCAGCGGGAGCCTCACTACATATCTTCCATCTAGCAATCGGTTTGTTGTTGAGCTGTAAAATTGCATACACTCTTGATCATCTGATGAAAGCGAAGTAGACTCTGCAATTTCCTCCGTTTCCCAAAATTTTTGCAACTGGTCAATATCAAACTGTACGACATTGCATTGCAGTATGTTTACGTTACCGCACAGAATCCACCCAAGCCGAGTCTGTTGAGCAATGGGTGTTGTTTGTTCAACTCTGCAGATACCCTCCATAATGATGTTTGAATATATGTCAGCGCCAAATAAAATATCTATCGGACGACTGACGTAAAAGTCAGGATCTGCAAGTTCTATGTTTTCTAAATAAGACCACGTGGGCTTTGCAAAGGTATAAGTTGGCAGATTTTTTGTTAAAGTTTTCATGATGAAAACATCTGTGTTAAAAGAGTAAGATTCTCTTCTTGATGAGCAGTTAATGTTTATAACTCCCTTACAGGCATTATCCCTGTCTCCTATACCGGTTATTACGCCCTTGCATCTTTGACGGGACAGTCCCAATTGTTGTGCGGCATTTTCGGTAATGAGTGAAGTTTGGGAACCCTGATCAATCAGAGCTCGCATGTTAAGATAAGATCCATCACGTTTTTGGACCTTAATCATGGCTGTGGACAATAATGTTTCCGGTAAATCACGTTGTTGAGCCATGTGAGTGCTAAGCTGCTGAGTTTGCTCAGGCAAAGTACGTGCATTTCCAGCTTTAGGTATTGCTTGGTTAGGCAATGCATTTGCGGATTGCGCAAACGCATCGTGAAGTATCGTGTTATGACTTCCGTCGCACTCATGGCACCGTTTTGTTGAAATGCATGCCTTGCCATTATGACTAAAAAGACAATTTTCGCATAGCTTGTTGTCAACGACAAATTGTTTTTTGTCGATTGGGGACAATCCAATATATTGTTCACAATGGAATAATCCATGACCATTTTCGCATAATGGGCAAGTTCGTGTTTTGTGAAATTTTCCGTTCGATTTCGACACGTTTTTGTTGCTCGAATAGGATTGTTTCGAATAACGATTGATATTTTTGTTGTTAAAATTGTTATCTTTAGCTAATTTTGCGTTGGAATTTGGAGATTTCTGATCTTGTTTACGCCGCGATGACTCCATACTCGTGAACTTGGCTTCCAGGAAGTCCAAAAAGTCTGATAAAATGGGCAGTTCACGAGGTTGCTTAAGAGATGCGATGTATTCGGAATGCGTGTTAGCATCTAATTTATTCGACATCAAATAGCAAATTATGGGGTCCCATGTGCTTACGTCTGCTCCCATGTTCTTTATAGCGTTGTCACATTCGATAGTTATATCGTGGATGCGTTTCACATGAAAGACTGAAGGTTGTTGCATGACCGGAAGGTTGGTTAGAGTATTCATATGTGAGGTGAATATAAGCAGTTTGTTGTTATACCTATGATTAAGGATTTCCCAACACGTTGAATAGTTTTCAGAGCTGATCTGAAGATGGTGTATTAAACCTTCGGCTTCCCCTTTCAGTTTAGCTTTAAGGTACTGCATCTTTTGAGCTTGAGAGAGCGACGGATTGTTGTGGATAGCCTCCGTGAATAAGTCTTTAAAGGATACCCAGTGTTGATAATGGCCATTAAACGTAGGCACTTCCATCTTTGGTGTAGAATGTTCTCGGTGTGATACAGACCACAATTTACTGTTCAGAGACTTCTTCATGTTGTTGTACGTCATTTCATACGAGGTAAACTTGTCCTCATACGAATCATCTTGCCCGTCGAGTTCACCTTCCAACTCCCAGTGAAGCGTGTCAATGGCCGACCACCTCGCTTCCAATGTTTTCAACGTATCTTGAAACTCCCATTTCTCAGTTATGGCATCGATGTTGATGTTCGCCACAGTTCGATAGAAAGCCTTAAAATTGATGGTCTGCTTCGTCCAACTTGCTGTTGGTGCCCTGAGACTTGAATTTGGGCGTTTCAAGAAAGGTCGTAGCCTCGCTGTCATCGGGATTCCTGTTCTTAAGGGTCTCGTCCACGCCGGCCCTGATCGTGCCGGCTAATGATGTTGCGGGTTTTAAAATAGACGGAGTTCCTATACTTTTGATAAATTCACGCGTTGAAAGATAGATACCCTGAGTTTGTTGATAGTGATTCAATGCAAAATACTCAATCGATTTGTTGCCAAATGGGTTTAACTGATCGTGATTAGATTGAAACTCCTGCCAGTAGGAGTCTAAAGTTTCCAATTTACGTTTGATGTAGTCAGGAGTTTTGCGTTCCTGACCATCTTTCTTAAAGTTTGATAAAAGTTGGTTCATGGCCACCATGATTCGTTTCTGGTTGGCCAGAAGATCCTCCATTGTTTGGCTCATATTGTTAGGTCAAGCAATAAAAAGGAAAGATCTTACTTTGATTCTGCTGTATGGTGGGTATGTTGATTGCGCTCAAGGCTGCTGTTTACTCCCTGAACTGCAACTCCACAGCTGCTGCTGATATGGAACCACTCACACGAATTGACTCAATGTCCACTGATTATTCGCGTTAATGATCCCGCTCGTTGGCTCGAAGGACCATAAAGATGTACAGTGTTCACCTTACACCTTAGTTAGTTAATGTTATGAGTACCGCGCCGCGACCCAGGTTAGGGAATTGATTAAGTAAAACGATGTTTACTATTACACGGATTTATTGGCACTAAAGTAATTAGTTTATAAATGAACGCGATGCACCGCATCGTGAGTGCAAGCGTCAGCATTATTACTTAACAATACAAAATGTACGGGTTTGCTCGTACAGGTATATTTGTGTATTTAGTATTATTTGAGAATTTTATAGTATAGGTATACGTTTTATATAAACGCGATAATTGCTTAATTTAACGCCTACCACTATTTGTCTCTGCATCACCGATCGACTAATAGAAAATGCCTAAGGCATTAAGTCTGCCTCTGTTTGTGTGCATGAAGTATTAAATAAATAAAAATCTTTCTATGTGCCTTAAACATACTATATTCAATCTACTTACGTTATGGGCATCAGCAGTAGGGACGATGTACGCATCGACCCTCATCTCTGCCATCACGGCGCGCACAGCTCTGAGGCGATCAGCAGCAGTCTCGCGACTCATCTTGTTAGCTGGGATGTCACTTACTGTGGATTAAAATGAAAGAATATTCAGTATCAAATTATAGTCTTCTTGGGTCTATTCTTTGGCAGAATGAACGCAATATTATGTTTGATAATGTACAGGCTGCATCTAGAGTTGTTTACTATACGGACCTTGTGGAAACTAGAACAAATTTCCGTGCGTTCAAGCGTTTTTGCCATACTTATAATATTGGAATCAAATATAACAGCTCACAATGTTAGGACCCCAGTTTTAAACAACCCTTTGTGCCTATTGGCCTTGTTTGTTCTGTCTCCTACTTGTTATGGAGGGAAGTGGAAATTTGTATGTTTTCCTACTCCTCTGTTATTCTTGTCTGATTAGTTTTTCCTTTAGGAATTCATCAAAAGCATCTGGAGTCCAGCAGCCTAATTGCGTAAGTGAATTCGGCAAAGGAAACGAGTCAGTCGATTCTTTCAACTTTTTCGGTATTGTATAACTAATTTGGAAAGAGTACAAACGGGTTTTATGGGGTTTTACGCTTGTCAAATATACTTGACCTTTGTATATTTTGCATTACACAATACCAATAATGAAGTTTTATCTCGATTCTTCCGCTTTCGTTCATTCTTTACAATCAATTCTACGTCAAAATATTGGTAATGGAAAGGAGCATTACCTTTCCGTTTCAGAGTGTAATATGCAATACGTAAAGTTTTTGGGAAAGAATCGACTTGTTTGCTTTGCCAAATTCACTTACGCAATTAGGCTGCTGGTTTGTGTCCGATTGATATCAATAGTTTCGCTATCTATTAAATGGACATTGCAGAAACATGTAGTGTCATTTTGCTAAGTTCACTTCTAACCTCATTCAAAGCTAGTTAACTAGAACAAGACGTTCTGAGAAAAAGGCAGGATGAACCTATGCCTCGTCTAGGTTAATGCCACGAATGCCAAGTGCTGCATTATAAGGAGCAGATCTGATTTAGCAGTGTCAGGAGAACTGGAAATGAAATCAAATAGCCATCTACACTCTTTGTCTCCTAAACAACGACACAACATACAACTTGATGACACGGTTGGCGTAGTGGTTGAGCGATCGGTTGCTGCGCTGCGTGTCGCGGGTTCGCGTCTCGCGAAAATGTGTCTGGCCTACAGATAGTGGTTCCGGATTTGAGTGTCTTGCGTATGTGAGTTTAAATGTTTGTAAGCGTACCCACGTACCCACGTTACAAGCAGAAATTCCTGTGAGGGGCAAAGTTAAAAAAACCGGCCAAGTGTGAGTCGGACTCGCGCACGAAGGGTTCCGTACCAATATCGCAAAAAAATATTTGTTGTTATAGCGGCAACAGAAATACATCATCTGTGAATATTTCAACTGTCTAGCTATCACGGTTCATGAGATACAGCCTGGTGACAGACGGACAGACGGACAGACAGACAGACAGACAGACAGACAGACGGATCGCGGAGTCTCAGTAATAGGGTACCGTTTTTACCCCTTGGGTACGGAACCCTAAAAAGCTCCGGTAAGTTCCACATATTTAAGGGGTGTCTATAGGCTGTACCATTAACTCTTCCGTCGTCTCGTTCGTTGCTATAGTCAAGCTTGAAATAGTAAAAGTTAGTTACTTACTAAAAGCAGGTGCATCTGGCTCGGCTGAGTTGTAATATGGTATGTGACCACATACCAGATTTGTTGTGAATCTGAAAGTTGCAAAGAGCTTATAAGTTATGGTCACTTTCATAATTTCGGATCTGCCTATTAGATACAAGAAAGATATGAAAATAGTTGCGAATGTACAAAGCAATGTGGTAACGATGAGGTTTGTACCTACTTAGATATCGTGGATGATCTGTTCTTCTTAAAACAGCCTTCACAAGCAACGTTACTTAAATGTGGTACGTCTAGCGCATCCTGCAGCCTTATTGCGTAAGTGAATTCGGCATGGAAAAGTAATTGGTCAATTGATGGCGGTCAAATGATTTATGTGTTGGATAGTACATTATCTGTTTAGTTGCGAATCTGGTTAATTGAGAATCTGGTGAGTTGAGAATCTGGTGACTTGCTAATAAGGGATTTGCCATTTGCCTTGCCGAATTAGGCTGCAGGGGCCGTAAGTGACCTAACTGATTGACAACTACTTATTTTCTTAATATCCCTCAGCAAACTTCGTGTTTCGTCAGTCGTCGGATTTCTATCAGTTGCCCTTTGCACTTGGTGTAGACCGGACGCTCTCAATCAATTTGGAAGTATATACAGTTGTAAATACTCTTTTAACTTAGTGTAATTTATTATAAAAACAGGAGCAAAACTGCTAAAGTGGGAGTGTTGTAGGTACTGTATTCTTGTCGACACGCAAATGTAGCAATATAAGTGTATTAGAACTCCCTCGCAAGTGACTTGAACGGGAGACTGACAATTTTGTGTCTGAAATCGTGGGCAATCATCATAATTTTAGCTAAAAGTCGTCCACAGCTGGACATAAGCCTCCTCTAAGCGTCCCCACATCGACCGATCCTGTCGCATCTACCGGACTTTCGCGACCTTCACGGTCGATGACCTCCTTGTGGGAAGCCGAGTAAATTTTAAGTTACTGTAGCTACTCCGAAAACTTTCGAGGAAAATGCTACGCACAAAATAAATAAATAAACAACAATTACTTACATTAAACATATTGAAAACACCCAACCACGTAACCGCGCCATTTTACACCAAATAAAATAAATATTGCACTGACTTATCAAACCTTATCCACAAGCATTATGGTCTTATCTTAAACAATTTGTCGATAATTACGGATTAGATATTATTGTAATCCGCAGCACGCGATATTGAAAGTATTTAGGTACTTATCTTTGATAAAAGAAGTATCAAAAAAAATAATAATCAATCTGCCTAGGTCGGGTTCCAGTCTTACCGGATTCAGCAACCAGTGTTTTACACGGAGCAACTGCCTATCTGACCTTCACAGCCAAGTTACTGGGTATCTTCTTCTTATCTTGTGGAGGGGCCGAGAATTAACTCGGACACTTCGACCCATTGCGATCGTTTTTTGTCCCCCAGATAACCTACTCTTCCCCAATCTCGTTAAAAACCTTCTTCATGAGTTTTACAACGAGACTAGGAGATATGAGCCTATAGTCTTCTGGTCTTGGATATCCTACCCCTAGGAGACTCATTCGCTTACCAGCCAGTGCATCGCATGTGCACAGAAGATGCTCCATGCGTTCCGTATGCTCCCCACACAACCTGTACATGGGTGTTGCGGTTAGACCCATCTTCATGAGCATGTCGTTGGTTCCAAAGTGGCCAGTAAAGGCCCCAAGCAGGTAGCGAATTTGCCCCCTGCTCATATTCCAAATGTACGTGGAGCCCAAGAATTTCTTGTAGTGTTCCAGACCGGTATTAGACAGCCAATGTGTTTGTTGTCTGTGATCTGCAAACACCCTGAATGTGGCTTTTATGAGACACGCCGAAATGCCTACACATGGTTCTGGACCCACAAAATCATTTGCTGAGCCGTTTCTTGCCAGTTCATCTGCCATTTCGTTACCATGGATTCCATTGTGCCCAGGGCCCAAGTAACTGAGTAACACGATAGCCTTTTGCAAGACGGGGACACATACAAATCATATACATCTGACCCTTACACACACTCAAAATAAACTTACTCTAATAGCTTATTGTCAGGTGACCATCGATATGGAAATAGTTATCCTCACACCTCCTTCTGTACATTGGGGACCTGCAGAATCGCTTTAAATAGTCATGAAGAAACAAGTCTTTTATTTCCTACGTAAGAAGCCTTTACCTCTCAACACATAGCAGCCATCAACCAACACCCCAGACTCCAGGACTCTTGAACTATAGGTACAGGGCGTCAACGCGCTGGAGCAGGAGACTTACACCTTTTCCGTATGCAGAGCTCAAGCGATCCGAGTCCGGTTTCACTTGAGCTCTGTACCTATTTTCTGCATCCTAAATGCGGAACCGATTTGACAGCTCGAAGTACGCACGCTGCTTTTACTGTTGCCTACTCATCCATTGCGTGTTTTACGCTGTCGAGCAGACGGATTTTTGAAAAAAATTAAGCAATAAATTCAAGTAAAGCACAAGTGAGAGAGAAACCAGCAAATTCGAGAAAACTGGAAGTAATTTTTACCCGACTGCGCGACGCAAAGGAGGGTAATGTGTTTATCAGTCTATGTATGTTTGTATGAATGAAGTATTTATATTGTTCCTATGTGGCGTTCTAGAGACCAAAGGCGTAGGCCGATTTTGATGATTCTTACGTCAATCGAACCGACAGTCGACTTAACCTTGCGAATGTCACTGACTAAATTTAAATTGAGAAAATAGAAATGTCTGATTTAGGGAGCCATATATTATGGGGGTCTCAATTTTCTTTTCCAAAACCCCTTCCTATGGGGTATCAAAATGAAGTATTTTAAGAGGCAATTACAAAAATGTTTATCACTTATAATATTTAAAAGTAATTCGAAAAAAAAAGATAACTGTAAAGTTATAAATAAAAAAAGTTTGTTAAAAAAATCATAAAACCCGACTTCCGAAGAGCGAACAAAAAAAAATTACTTGAAAAAGAAGAAAATCATGCTGTGCAGTCGGAGGATGCATATGATTTGGGTCAGTCACGCTCGCGATTATGTTTTATTATTTTTATGTTTTTTAATCAACTCGGAAATTTAAACAGGATACAATCTACAGTTACTTATAAAACGTGAGTGGATTTATAAGCATTAATAAAATATTGTATTGATTAGAATTTAAGAAATGCTTATAAAGATATGAAAATGACTTTCTGTTATATTAGAAGGATCAATTTGGTGCAAAATAAACTGATAAGACAAAGACGTTGGGGAAGAAGGACACAAATATACACGCTTGTATAAAAAGTAAAAAAAAAACACGAAATTGATTTATCAATTTATTTTCAGAACAAAATATAATACACAGTGTACCTATTATAACATAATTTGATATTATGACAATATTAGAGATTACAGGACTATTTCTATGGTTATTACAATAGAGTATTTGACTGATATAGAATATTCTTGCCCCCTTTCACATGGAATTTTAAGGCGTATATATTTACCAAAGCCGGAAATTTGGTTTAAATAAATCACTTGGTCCATGTTTACACCTCTGCCGATCGGGGATTATACGAGTATGCGTGATGGAGTGTTAGAAATGTTTAGATGCGATTCCTATCTTTTATCCAACTATATTGGAGTCGGCTTCCAAACTAACCGGATGCAGGCTGAATATTATTATTATTTTTCATTACTCATACTCGGAAAATAGGTCTGAAGTTGCCTGAGGAGCGGTTAAAAGTAATACGTTTTAGCCCTAGGGAGAATCGTTTTCAACTGACAGCTGTCAAATTATAAAAAAATCTAGTTCTATTTCTATTGAACCATGTTCCAACTTTCTGTACAGCCACTCAATTACAGCGCGATGTAACATTGAAATACAACAACAACATAAGATAATTTTTTTTAAATGACTTTATTATAATTTTCTTTCAACTATTTCTTTAAAATAACATAGATATGGGCCACAGAAAAAAAAACAAATAGGCGGGAGAGCGGCAATCCGATCTTCATTTGTTTTTTCGAGTTTTGTTTATAGTTTTGTTTATACTGCCGTATAGCAGAATTTGTATTAACACATTTTGTATTAATTCATGTTCCTTGTATTCGTAATAAAAAGCACAGTGTTTACCTCGGGTTAAATAATTATATAGTCCCTCGGACTATTTAAATAAGTTACTTTCACCCCTAGGGTAACAATGTACTATTACATGGGCCGACTACCTATCAGACCTCCACAACACAGTTACTAGGTGATATGATACCCCGGTAGATGCGAGACGCACAGAACCGATCAGTGTGGCAACGCTTGGGGGAGACCTATGTCCAGCAGTGGACCTCTTTCGGCTGGAACGATGATAACCCATGTAATACTGGTTGCCAAACTGCCGGGGTTCAAGAAGTTTTTCGGTGTGCCAACATACAGTCAAATACACTATTGAAAAGACTTGAGATTTTATTTCAGATTCTGTATGTTCAATAGGAATGTTTCCAGGGTAGAAAAAAACCGGCCAAGTGCGACTTGGACTCGCGCACGAAGGGTTCCGTACCATTATCGCAAAAAACGGCCAAAAAGTCCCGTTTTTACCCTTTAGGTACGGAACCCTAAAAATGACAATTCTAGTTAGTCCGCCAGTGAGTTTTATTGTAATAGGTACTTCGAATTGACATAGAACCTTCATGATTTGAGATTTTTGAGTGAAACTTTTTTCAAATGGTAGCAATGAAGTTTTTCTTGTCTAAATGTGCAACATTAGATTTTTTTTTATGCAACTTAGACAAGAAAGATGGATATTTCGAAAATTCGAGTGATTTTTGAATAGGAGTTCCAACGCGGAACTAACGCCGCAGAAACAGCTCGCAATATCAATGTTGCGATTGGAGAGGGGACTAATGAACGCACCGTGCGATTTTGGTTTAAACGCTTTCGTGATGGAAACTTTGAACACAGGTGAATAACATGAATTGAAAGAGAAGGCGGAAGCTCATCCGAGCCAAACTACCCAGGAATTACTAGCGGCATGGTTTAACGTTACCAACAATATTGACTCATTTGCGTCAAATCAATAAAATATGAAAAATGGGTGCCTCATGATTTGACTGATCTGCAGAAAGAAACGCGTGTTGAAACTTGTGTTGCCTTGTTGAATCGATACAGAAAAGAAGGAATATTTGATCGAATAATATCGAACCGTAAGCGAAAAATGCAATGGCTGACCCCAGGTCAAACGCCGCAACAGTCTCCTAAACTACTGCAGGAGCTAGAGCAGCGCGGACTTTTTGTGCAGGCGTTCGCGGACGACATCGTCTTGGTCGTGGATGGGGACACGGCGACTGAAGTCTCTAGATCTGCCAATGCAGCCCTCGCCCATGTTCAGGATTGGGGCGTCCGAAATAAGCTGAAGTTTGCACCGCACAAAACTTGTGCGATGACCATAACCAACAAGCTTAAGTACGACACTCCAATGCTCAGCATGGCCGGGGTCGGCATCGGTATGGTCAGAAAAATGAAGTTGCTGGGTCTAACCATAGACGATAAGCTTACCTTTAATGAGCACGCCGCGAACGTCTGCAAGAAGGCAGCTGTCGTGTATAAGCAGCTGTCTCGAGCCGCAAAGGTGAGCTGGGGATTGAACACACAAGTCATACACACCATTTACACAGCAACGATTGAGCCCATAGTTACGTACGCAGCCGCAGCCTGGGCACCCGCTGCAAAAAAGTTGGGGGTACGGAAGAAGCTTGGCTCTGTTCAACGAGGATTCGCTCAGAAGCTCTGCAAATCTTACCGTACTGTCTCTCTGAACTCGGCACTGGCCTTGTCTGGGATACTTCCTCTAGACCTGCGCATACAAGGCGGCCGCCCTGTATGAAGCGAGGAGAGGGTCATCCCGGTTCGTGCCAGGAGACAGGGAGATCGAGAGTGCGGTAAGGTTTGCGGAAGCCCCTCACCCAGCCACACAAATGCCCCTGGAGTTCATGTGCCTGACAGACCAAGAGTTGCTAGACAGCAACAATGTGCAGACGGTGCGAATCTTCCACCGACGGCAGCAAGATTGAGGGGAAGGTCGGAGCCGCATTATCCATTTGGGATAATGAAGGCGAAATCCGGAACCTCAAGCTTTGCCTTGCCGCGTACTGCACAGTGTACCAGGCGGAACTCCTGGCCATTTGTAGGGCGACAGAAGTGATCCTCGCGCGGCAAGAGGCGAGCTATGGTGTGTACAGCGACTCAATGTCCGCATTGCAGACGCTTGCAAACCATGGCTCTCTCCATCCCCTGGCGGTTCGCGCGCGCGCCAACCTGGCTCACGCCCTGGGCCAGAGCAAAGCTGTGACTTTGTTCTGGATCAAGGCCCACGCGGGCCTGCCGGGGAATGAGCGAGCGGACGAGCTAGCCAAGGTAGCAGCATTGTCGTCACGGAGGAAGCCGGACTACGACCAGTGTCCGGTTTCATTTATCAAGCGACAGATCCGTTTGGAATCGCTTGATGAATGGAATCGGAGATATGTGTCGGGCGAGACTGCTTCGGTGACGAAAATGTTTCTTCCGGACGCAATAGTGGCTTTCCGTATAGTACAACAAGTGCGGCCAACCGGCGTCCTCACGCAAGTTTTGACGGGGCACGGTGGGTTCTCTGAATACTTGAATCGCTTCAAGTGTAAGGAGAGCCCATCGTGCGTCTGCGATCCAGGCGTGGCAGAGACTGTCCAGCACATACTCGTAGAATGCCCGGTATTTATCAGGGAGCGCTACCAACTAGAATGTGAGCTGGACAGGAAAATAACAAAGGAGAGCCTGCATGGGCTCATGGACAAGAAAACTAGGGAAAAGTTCATAGAATACTGTATTAGAGTAGCCACTGCGGTTATACAAAGGAACAAAACCTGAAGCGCACCGTGCTTCATTAGTATTATGTATGATATTTAAATGTAAGCACGGAATGCAGCACAGGCACGTATAGCCGGCAGTATTTTATGTTAGTACCTAAGTTTATAAATTGTGTAAAAATTACTGTGACATTTTATGATAACAGAGCTTGTGTTTTCTTTATCCCTAAATAAAAATTTCGATAAACCTGTGATATACCGCTCACTGTACCTGGAATATACAGCACTGTTGCTCAAATTGTATTAAAATTATAGCACCTTTTGCTCAATTTGTTATTTTGTCCATAAGTATTTTACCTATTTTTCTAAGTAATAAACTATGCCGTAAATTAGGACTAAATATGGAATAAAAGGAGATGAATGCAAGAAAGAATTAGGATGAGGAATGAAAGTACGAGAGGCATAGAAGATTGACCGGAATGACTGAGGTTGAGCACATAAGGCGCCAAGAAATATCGTTGGCGGGATTAGTGTTAAGAAAAAAAAAAAAAAAAAAAAAAAAAAAAAAAAAACAGTCTCCTAAAGCAAAGCTTACCAATAAAAAGGTAATGGTAACTGTTTGGTGGTTTCAGCATGGTGTAATTCACTATAGCTTTCACCGATCTGGTCAAGCAATAACGGCAGATGTCTACTGTGCCGAACTTCGAACAATGATAGCAAAACTAGCAGTGAAACAGCCCCGACTCATGAATCGATCTTCACCATTATTGCTCCATGAAAACGCGAGACTTCATACAGCACGAGAAACCGTTTTAACTCTACAGGAACTGCAATTAGAATTCATTCGTCACCCTCCGTATTCGCCAGACCTTGCTCCAACGGACTACCATTTTTTTTCGTGATTTGGACCATTTTCTACGTGATAAAAAGTTTTCTTCTCAGGAGGCAGTACAAAATGCTTTCACACAGTTTGTCGAATCTAGATCACCAGAGTTCTATCGCAAAGGCATAAATGACCTTGTTATTGGATGGCAGCAATGTATAGATAATAATGGTTATTATTTTCATTAAATAAATACGTTAAATTAAAAATAAAAAGAACAGTACAAATCGGCAATTTCATACTTTAACCCCTAATATTGGACACGTATTGTTTTGCTTTATCAAATAAATAAAAATTTACTAAGATAAAAGCGTATCAAAGTTCAGGGGTAGGGGCTTGTGACGTCACTTTGTCAGTATAAAGTGTAGCACACCGTGACGTCACACGATATTTCAACGCACTGTATCGTCGTAATTTGTCAACGTGGCAAAAGAAAAAATACGTGTCCAATATTTTTAGGTACGGACTAAATAGAAATATTTTGCCAACTACCCTATTATGGAATTTGCTTACATATTTGTATAGTTAACTGACAGAAATGTGATTAATCATAAACTATACTTCATGTATGATAGCTTGATCTGTGCTACATATGTCAAACTGACATTGTTAAGTTATTGTTAGCCTGTCAAGCACTATTGATACTGACAGCTGTCGCAGAGATCAAACTATCTTTTATGAAGTATAGTACATTTATTTAAACTATTGATAGGTTTTAGAGCATTCAATCTGGAGATAGACAGACAAGGACAGGCATCGAAACCGTTTGCAGGGCAGTTTAATCGCAAAGCAGGACAATGTGACAATAATAGTTACATTTCATAAGGCTCATAATCACATGACATTTAACATGACATCTGTCTTCTTGACACACTTTGTCAAAAGTTAGATTTAAGGTGACATCAATGAGGTAGGAAAACTATGGAGACGGCATATTCTACTATATGAAGAATAGTTATACAAATATCTATAATATCGACACACGCATGTCAAAAAGCGTTTTGTCTCTTTTTAACTAACCAAGAGCTGCATATGAAAAGAGAGACATCTAAATGTTTGTCAAGGACTAAACTTGGTAACACTTTTGAGTGACGTCTAAATCATGTCTATGCGTGACCGGTCGCCATGTTAATTGCCGAGTAAAATTGGTAGTTGTGTGCCGTATATGTACGTTTATCTGTGTAGTTGTGCTGTCAAACAGTTGCAAATGGCCTACCTCATTGGCCAATGGGCAGCCATCTTAATTGCCCGATTTATGTAGGTAAGCACGCTAATTTCGTAGGTATGGCAAGTCCATAGGTTTATAAGTCAGAGGGTGACATCGTGAGAAAACATAGCCTTGACTGCCAGAAACGCGGATCCACGCAAAACACAATGGCTTTTTAACTATTTCGGTAATTACAGCATTCAACCAGTTAAAAAAAAAATTAAATTATCAACACTCATTGAGTAGGCATGGTGATAATTGTGATAAATACATGTTTAACGCCCGACGGAAAGAGGGGTTATAAGTTTGACGTGTGTATGTTTTTGTGTATTTTTGTATCTGTCTAAGGCATCATAGCTCCTAAACGGATGAACCGATTTTAATTTCTTTGCTTTGTCTGAAAGATGTCTTTTTCGAGAGTGTTATTAGGTATGTTTGATGAAAATCGGTTCAGCCGTTCTGAAGTTATGGGCGTTTTAATTTTTCAATCGGGGTGTTTATGCTTATTATATATTTTCCAGTTTAAATACTCTAAATTGAAGACAATTATACTGTATTTAATTGTAAGGAATGTATATTTTTCCATTTTATCTTATTTTACCTAAGTATTGTTAATTCGATTGACTTAGAGCTTAATAATATATTTCTGAATGCTTACAGAAATCCCAAATTGATATCTACAGGATAGAATAGAATAGAATAGAATTTATTTATTTCCAAAGTGTTACATTGAACACCACCACTTAAGACTAGGTATAAAACAAAATGAGTACTGGTACTAAGTTCACAAAATGAATATAAATTTCTAGTTTTTTTTTTTTTTTAGTAAAATATATTTAACTAATTTGATGCGGTTTTATATGAACTTCCAACTAAACAAAAAATTAACTGATGTTAGAACCATATATAGAAAAGTCAAACCAATTGGCGGTATACAGATAAAAATTCTTTACCTTCCGCGCTAGTCAAAGACTGTGTTACGGCAAGGTAAGGATTCTCGCTCTAGAAAAACCGACTGTAAGTTATTTGACATAAGGACAGTTCTCCATTGTCTATGGTAATACAAAATAGAAAAAATACACAAAAGATGCGATAACGACTAATGAGTTTGGCTTACAAACAAGTAGTACATGCAAAAATATCAGACAACATGACTTATAACAAATCATAAATGTTATTATCAGCCTATAAATAAAATACAATGTTTCCTAACAGTAGTTAAGCTACTTTCATATCAAACTCATATTAAAATCATACCAAACAAAAATAGTAGTACATGGAATTTTCAAAAACAACATACCAATCTTAAACGAAATCATCACAGTTGTATGAATGCACCAGTATAGCACCCATACACACACACGTATGCATACATACATATATATATATATATATGCATATATACATCACTGCATTTTACTATAACAATAATACAATACATAAATACCATAATATAACATGCATATACATATAAATTAGGATTATTGTATAAAATAGGATCAACAAAAGAAAGTTTGTAGTAAATATCTTAGAGCTGCAGTCTAATTGCGTAAATGAATTCGGCAAGGCAAAGGGTATTAACCCCATCAATCGACCAATCAAATGCGAGATGAAAGACGCGATGTGGATTTCCGTCTATGTATCCTCCTTTTTACAAGCTTGTAAAAAAGCGAACTAAAAAGACGTGTATCCTGCGACTGCACAGCATGATTTTCTTCTTGTTTACGTCGTTTTAGTTCGCTTTTGAATTAGTCGGCTTTTGATTTTTTTTATTAACTTTTCTATTTATATTTTTTTTTTTTTTTTTTTTCGAATTTGGTACATTTAAGCATATAAGTTTTACATATTTTTGAAATCACCTCTTGAAAACCCTTTGTTTTGATACCCCACACGATGGGTTTGGAAGAAAAAAGAAAATTGGCACCCCAACAATATGGCGCTCAAAAGCCGCCATTTGTCTATTTTCCAATTTTAATCTTAGAAAAAAAATTAACGAATCGATTGACGTATGAATCATCAAAATCGGCCTACGCGTTTGCTCTCTGGAACGCCACATAGGAACAATACATCGTACATAAATAGACTGATAAAAACATTACCCTCCTTCGGCAGTCGGGTAAAGAGGAGGATCCTCCGACCAGACGGGTGTTGTGTCTGGTCCGGGCAACTGACCAACGGTTGTGGACGGATGTGTTCAAATCGCGCCAAAATCTCTGCTTACACGAGCTAGGTTTTGTTTGACATCAGGTAACTAGTTCGTACGTGGTGCCGCTACAAGTCGCCTTACGTGTATCAGAGCGTTTTGGGCCTAAAAGAATCACCCTATATATTGTGTCGGGATAACTGTAAGCATAGTAAACTGTATTCATTTATAAATTAAAGTATTTATAAACGATTACAATAAATGCAATCACAAATGAAGGAACTTAGTTGAAATATAAAATCATATTTTAATTTTCAGTCGATTCCCTGTGAGCACCGAATTAGCTTTGCTAACATTTATAAGTTCGCTCTTTTTTTATAAGTAGCCAAATTTTGATTTTTATATCTAACTAATGGCGTTATTTTTAATCAATTGCAAGTAATAGGCCGTTTTACAAGCTCACCCACATGATACGAGTAGGTAAGCAAGCTGCACAAGCCAGCTCGCTTCGCTCAATCTTCTTGGGAGTGCCCAAGCCGAGTGAGCGAAGCGAGCTCACCTATGCTGCGAGCGCGCTGTCGCATGTGAAGAGCGAAGCAAGCTACCTTACATAATCGTATAAGAAATTATCTTTATTTTTCCTGTTCAAAACGTTTTGTTTTTATTTAGTTCGAGATAGGAATTGACAAATTCCTAAGATCGTTTTTCCATCTCATTTTTAGGGTTGGCGTTTGGCCCTCAATTCATTCTACTCTTATCGTTCTAACTGATTGTGTGCACAAATATACTTCCACAGTTCTTGCAAAATATTTTTAAAATAACAAACAAAACATATTTATAGTATATTCTAATCTGTTGTCAGATTTGGCCTCCTCCCGTTGCCGAGAAACAATTTTATTTCTTAAATTAATGTTTTTTAATTCCATCTGATGGCGACAGATGGCGCTAGGTGACGGTACACAAATGTGGATTTTACAATTTGAATAGTTGGTTCGGTCGTTCGTATATTTTCGATCTCACCTAAAAAATGTTTTAAAATTATTTAACGAAAAGGATTTCGAGTAAATGAGAGCGGGTGAGGAGTGAGGGGGGGTGGGGGGAGGGGTGAGGGGGGGAGGGGTTTGTTGCACGATTTTATAGAAAAGTGTCGTGACAACCAACTTTTCGTAAGATTTTTTTCCGTCTAGCCCCCTTTCACAACGCGCGATAAGGAACTTCGTTCCAAAAATAAAAACAATTAATTAATTATTATTTAATTAGCTTACTTACATACTAAGGAAATCATCATAATCTGCTCAGCTTTTCCCAACTGTGTTAAGATCGGCTTCTAGTCTAAAAGTCACAAGTCCGGGAGGTTGCCAGGGTGTTTCTGCGTTTGGAAGTTTGTGGGGGTGTGTCTGGGAATGTGTGGGGGCAAATCGGGAGTCTGTGGAGACGGGATAGGGAGTTTGTGTGGAGATCCACAGTTTCCAAAAACTGGGCGGGTAGCATCAATAGGAGCCGAATCTGAGAGTATGAACGGGCGAGATTGAGTGCTTATGGGAACGAGATCCGAGACTTATGGGCGCAGGATTGTGGTCTCATGGGGACGAGATTGTGGTCATATGGAAACAATTTTTGGAGTTTGTGGGGCAAGATTGGAATCCTATGGGAACGCGATAAGGTTCTTAAAGGGGCGATTTTTGAGGTCTGTGAGGGGGAATCTGGGCGTTTGTGCAAAGGAAGGGCAATTCCTAGACTCGTCTAATACACTGGGAAGGTAGTATCAACATCGAAGGCCCACGCGTGCAGTCCGCCTATCATGTCCTTTACTTTGTGTCGATGTTCTTCTGGTAACATGTCAAGTACCATCTTAGCTGCCAGCTGAGAGTCGTTGCCGCGGCGGCATACGAAGATTGCTGAAACAAAATTAAAGCAAATTTAAAAAACCGGCCAAGTGCGAGTCGGACTCGCGCAGGAAGGGTTCCGTACCATTATCGCAAAAAAACGGCACAAAAATCACGATTGTTGTATGGGAGCCCCACTTAAATATTTATTTTATTCTGATTTTAGTATTTGTTGTTATAGCGGCAACAGAAATACATAATCTGTGAAAATTTCAACTGTCTAGCTATCACGGTTCATGAGATACAGCCTGGTGACAGACATACAGACGGACCGCGGAGTCTTAGTAATAGGGTCCCGTTTTTAACCTTTGGGTACTGAACCCTAAAAAATGAACTCTTCGCTCCTTTTAAGCTGATAACCACCCGCTGCACCCTAATAGGGATGAAAACTGAAAATTCGTTTACAATGCATGTCCTCGAAAAGAGCGTTTTCCAAGCAGCCAAACTGTGCGGAAATTGTCACTTTTTTTCCTAGTGCTTTTTACTTTCCTGTACTTTTTTAATTTTTAACTCGAACGTCAGCCCGCCGCATAGATTCATTATTTGAGAAAAGTTAAAAAAAATAGTTGTGTACAGATTATCATTCATATAAAAGGTAAAACAAAACTAATACTGCATTTAAGGCGTTTTTAATTACTCTAGATTTAGATTTTGATCAATAAATTAATTTTAAATATTCTATAAATATGTTTGGCAGAATGAATATTTTGCTCGTGCCCTTTTTTGCGTTACGACGTGACAGCTATTTGCACATGCGCAGTAAAAGTTAATCTGTGGATATGCTAAGCGCCCTTGAATAAGCCCGCCATTTTATTAATTTCTTGCTTGGTTCAGATATATTTTTTTATTTCCTCGCACAATGCATAGTAAAATGTTGTATGATACACGTGCGTAAGATGATTTCCGCACTTGTAGCATAAATAACTATTTTGTCCATCAGGTAGATTAATAAAATATATTGGACACGTATTTTTCTTTTCACACGTAAACATAAAGTGTCGTCACTTTATGTTTACGTGTAAATAATATAATGTGTTGAAGTTGAGTGACGTCACGCCGTTAGTATACTTTATACTGACATAGTGACGTCACAAGCCCCATTCCCGAACTTTGACGCTTTTGATAATCTCACTGACGAACTAATTTTTTTTTTTTTTCTACCCGGGCAACATCCCTATTGTGTAAGTTCAAAGAATGACGCACGCCGGTTTTGCTTGCAATCTTTGCTTCATATGCTCAAAAATCCTCGACAGCTTAAAACACGCAATGAATAATCTAGACTTGTCTAAATGAAAAGGATCGCGAGCTTCATGCTGTTAAAACAGTTACGCAATTTGGGTTCTGACATTACTTTGAAGGTAGGAGGATTTCCAACACTTTAAGGCCCTGTATGGAAGCGAAAAAGTAATAAATTGTAGTTCTAAAAACTAAAAAACACGCTTTAATGGTAAATTGAACTAAAAAGTCGCTAATCCTGAAGATCTTGGTAAGGCTAATGGCACAAACAATTTAAACGCGCACGGTAGAATCAACTTTTATTACTTGTAAATTTTAATTTTTGTTTGACTTTCAAAAGCACTTTGACTTAGACTAAATTATTGCATTGTCACCGGTCCTTGATAGGTGTGCAAAGTTTCAAATCAATCCGACGTTTTGAAGTGGGTGAAAATCATGTTCAAAGATTTCGTTACATTGATACATAGATACATAGATGCATACCAAGCTAATAAAAGCATGTTAAAAAAAGAAAATATTTGAAAGTTATGAGCTTCGAAAGTTCCACATTTCGATACTAATTTTAACGCATTTTTGGGCGCAAATAAATACCATAAGAAGACGGTAAATTGCAAAACGGCCTCCATACAGGGATAGATTAGTAGTTCAACAATGTATATAATTTTATTTTGAACAGATAGATTTAGTCGTTTTTTCATGATATCTAGACTGCCAAAGGTCTGTTTATAAAATTTGGCGCGCTCGGTTTCGTCCAAAATCATTATCCATTTCGCTACAAATTTGCAAAAGTGTGTATTCGTGCGCGAACTGGCTTCCTACTGCTCATCACAGCATCTATCTCTTCCGCGCGTGTTGTCGGTTGATATAAAATGCATTTTAACCCCGCGCACGAAATAGTTCGTGCCGTCGACTAGTGTACTCTTAAAAGGGATCTATACTTCATAAAACATAGCTTGATATCTGCGACAGCTGTCAGTATCAATACAGTAACAATAGCGCCTGACAGGCTAACAATAACGTATACGGTAGTTTGACATATGTCACAGAGATCAAGCTATCTTTGAAGTATAGACGTAAATATTTAGCCTTGGACTTGTGAATACACTTTATTACACTCTATACTCCATTTGAGATACCATCATCTGCCTAGCCTTTTCCCAACTATATTGGGGTCGGCTTCCAGTCTTACCGGATTCAGATAACAGCCGGGACCAACGGCTTAACGTGCTTTCCGAGGCACGGAGGAAACTCGGTATGTTGAAATGGTCACCCATCCACGGACCGACCTCGTCAAGCGTTGCTTAGCCTTGATGATCGACCCGTGCGGCTGTTATTATTTAGCCACGAGCTCCTACTCCATTTGAGATACCATTAGACATTAAATTAGCCCATTTTACAGCCCGTTCAACCGATTTTGACTTCTATTTCGTTGGTGATATGACAAATGGCAGATGTAGTATAAACAGTTGGTATTGGTAACAGATTTATGCTGTTTATGCCATCGTTATGCTTACGGAATAGAACTCAAAATCGGTTGAACGGACTGTTTAAAAGGGTTGAAGAAATTTGTAATGTTATTTCAAATGGAGTGCAGTTTATCGAACTCTTTAAACTATTTCACTTTCGGTCATGCAATCTTCTTAGTTACACGACAAACAGTAATGGAACGTGATTTTTGTAGGTCTTCTTTCCATGACCTTAATTGGACCTTAGTTCCTCGCCTTCTATTGCTATCTACCAATCCTACTACCCGGGGTTATTGTTCGTTACTTCTATTGGCCCTCCCAAATCGTCACTTCCTCGTAATCCTCTGTATATTTCTATTCACCTAGTAAATATGTGACATATATGGAACGCACGTCTGCAGCCGAATTGCGTAAGTATATTATCCAAAGCAAAAGAATCGATTCTTTCCCAAAACCGACTTTACGTAGTGCTTATTGATACGAAAAGTCGTTTTTGGGAAGGAATCGATTCTTTTGCTTTGGATAATATACTTACGCAATTCGGCTGCTGGAGTACTAGGAGCATTCTTTCGTGAGCATTTGTAAACAAGCAATCGTGCAACAAATGCTTCCCAGCGCGCTCAGCATTCACTTTCGAGCAAAACTATGAACGTTCGAGTTGAACATTCCCTTGCGAGCTTGGAGCATTCGAATACGATCTCGTTAAATGTCATTCATTCGATAATACGATTGACCAAGAAGGTCACAAACACTTAAAATCAAGGAACTGTTCCTTGCTTTACAAGTGGCCAGTAATATTCCTACATATATACTCATTCATTTCATTATCTGAATACTCGCTTTCGAGCGTTTTATTTGCGTGAACATTCGAATGCGAACCATTTCCGCGAAAATCGTGGCGATGTCCACACCGGCCGAAGTTCGCGCTTGCGAGCTTTGTATCGTTCGGCTCAACGTCTACACCATACGAATATTCGACGTCGAATGATCATTACACGTGAATGCTTTCAGTGAGGACGTTCTTTTGTGGTACTCACCATTCACTGGACTCAGCTCCAGCAGTCGCTCCTGAGTGCATCTACTCAGTAGATCGTTAAGCCAGTTTGTGCGCGCCCACTATGTGACACATATGGAACTCTGTACTTACCACTCGCTGGACTCTACTCCACACAGCGCAGCAGTCGCTCCAAAGTACATCCACTAAGTACATCGACAGGCCAGTTGTGCGCGCTCACTATGTAACACATATGGAACTTTATACTCACCACTCGCTGGACTCTGCTCCACAGAGCGCAGCAGTCGCTCCAGTGTACATCCACTCAGTAGCTCGACAGGCCAGCTGTGCGCACCCACTATGTGACACATATGGAACTCTGTTCTCACCACTCGCTGGACTCTGCTCCACAGAGCGCAGCAGTCGCTCCAAAGTACATCCACTAAGTACATCGACAGGCCAATTGTGCGCGCTCACTATGTGACACATATGGAACTCTGTACTCACTACTCGCTGGACTCTACTCCACACAGCGCAGCAGTCACTCCAAAGTACATCTACTAAGTACATCAACAGGCAATTTGTGCGCGCTCACTATGTAACACATATGGAACTCTGTTCTCACCACTCGCTGGAGTCTACTCCACAGAGCGCAGCAGTCGCTCCAAAGTACATCCACTAAGTACATCGACAGGCCAGTTGTGCGCGCTCACTATGTGACACATATGGAACTCTATACTCACCACTCGCTGGACTCTGCTCCACAGAGCGCAGCAGTCGCTCCAAAGTACATCCACTAAGTACATCGACAGGCCAGTTGTGCGCGCTCACTATGTGACACATATGGAACTCTATACTCACCACTCGCTGGACTCTGCTCCACAGAGCGCAGCAGTCGCTCCAAAGTACATCCACTAAGTACATCAACAGGCCAGTTGTGCGCGCTCACTATGTGACACATATGGAACTCTATACTCACCACTCGCTGGACTCTGCTCCACAGAGCGCAGCAGTCGCTCCAAAGTACATCCACTAAGTACATCAACAGGCCAGTTGTGCGCGCTCACTATGTGACACATATGGAACTCTATACTCACCACTCGCTGGACTCTGCTCCACAGAGCGCAGCAGTCGCTCCAATGTACATCCACTCAGTAGCTCGACAGGCCAGCTGTGCGCACCCACTATGTGACACATATGGAACTCGGAGTCTGCGCGTACGTCCACCATGTAAACTGGTTGCTTCTCTCTAAGGAGTTTGGAGACTTCCGGCGCTGATATACGGTTGCTTTGTGGGAGGATTTTGAGGTCCAATTCCTGGAAAAAGTCGAGTTACAGGGATCAGGATTTTTAAAGTCGATGTTTTTTAGACATATGTGAGTTCATGCAACATGCAAAATTGTGAATTGCATGCGAATATTTTTGAGCAGAAAAAAACGTTTGTGCATGCCGCATGTGTATATCCCTTTTAAACTTACGTTATTAGCAACATAATGTTACTGCAGTAAATTAGGTTTTTAATACGTAAGTACTTAGGCTTGAAGAAATGGTTAATCAGTAAGAAATAAATAAATAAGAAATACCTATCGCTCTTTAATAATATTCGTATAACAACACAGAAGTTAGGTAGGTAATTACAATCAATCAATCTGCCTAGCCTTTTCCCAACTATATTGGGGTCGGCTTCCAGTCTTACCGGATTCAGCTGAGTACCAGTGTTTTACATGGAGCGACTGCCTATCTGACCTCCACAACCCAGTAACTGGGTAACACGATACCTCTTGGCAAGACTGGCGTCAGATCTCAAGCTTCTGACTACCCGTAACGACTGTCAAAGATCTTCAAATGACAGCCGGGACCAACGGCTTAACGTGCTTTCCGAGGCACGGAGGAAACTCGGTATGTTGAAATGGTCACCCATCCACGGACCGACCTCGTCAAGCGTTGCTTAACCTTGATGATCGACCCGTGCGGCTGTTATTATTTAGCCACGAGCTCCTCAAGGTAGGTAATTACAATATAGAAAAATAATTATTCAACTACCTACCTACCTACCAACGTCATTAACAATGGTATTACAGGCCTTGGGCAACGTTAGGTTATTTTTTTCTTATTCTGTACCCAGGTACAGTATGTGTAAAAATTAAAGAAAGTGAACTGTTGTTATTACCATTCCGAAATCCATAAATGTATGTACACGAGTGTACATCTTAACAGCTCAATGCCATTGACTTTGGACGGGTTATACACGGAGATTTAGTATAGAAAAGTAATGAAAGCTAATTTCTCTTAAAATACTACACTTAGGTATCTGAATGTTTGATCGCTATAACTTCTTTAGGAGTAGTAATTATTGAATAAATTTGGAAAGAAATCACAGAGATTTTAATAGAGAAATCTTGAAATGAAAATTTAACACCTTGACTACCGCCACCTCACCAATGGCATGGTATATCTCGTATACTACTTGAGTACTAGTTGTGAATTTTGGATATCAATTTTATCTTGCTGGGTAGTAATTTTCTATATAGTTTGAGGAAAGGCGCAGGCTGCTCAAACTTGGAATCAACATTCAAATTCGTGGTCCTGCTGAACGAGCGAGCGAAAGTTATCATCGTTGATTTCTCTGTAAAACCAAATGTTTCAGTTCTGTATTTTTTTACGAAATGAATCACATTTATGGGTAGTAATTATTTGTATACTTAGAATAGCTGTAGCATGCCCCCGTTTTCGGCGCTCATGGTGGTCCTGCTGAATGGAGCGTGACCACCGCAGGACCACCTTCAAAGTCGATTTTCTCGAAAACTACTAAAGTACCAATTTTGTTGTTCGAGTACTAATTGGTACCAATTGAGTAGTAATTATTAACCAAATATGGAAGCGATTTGCGTCGGGGTCCTTCGGTAGTCACGGACATGTCAAAATGCCAATATGTAAGGAACCGATCACTTGACACGATGGCGCTTGGCATTTTCATACATTTATAACATTTTACCTATTGCTATTACGAAGCTGTCGTTGATAGAATGCCACTTGTATAGAGTGTAGGTTGTGGTGTAGTGAAATAAAACAACAATAAAATTTGTAAGTAAATATTTTTTAAAGTTAAAATTATAATAACAACTTGACAATTAATAACAATACAATTGATCAGTCCATGATAAGAGGTTTTAATTCTAATAAATTCGATATTTAATTCATTTTCGTTTCTTTCAAAAGCAGGTACTTTAAAAAAAATACAATTGCTCTGGTCGTTAATTTTCACATTTCAGTTTTTTTATATATACATATGCTCACGCTTGACCACTATCTCACCTGATGGTAAGCGATGATGTGGTCGAAGGTGAAGCACGCTTGCCTAGAAGTAGCCTATTCACTCTTGGCTTAAAAACCCCGAGGTCGTAGCTATCTGGAAACACAGACTCCAGCAGGGAATTCCACTCATTAGCTGTACGCATAATGAAAGTATTTCCAAAAGATTAGTCCGTATGGATGGGATGTCCACCCATACGCCAATTAAAAGTTTGAAGTGGAATATTTGTCAAACTAGTTTTAAAACCTTTCAAAGTTTGGCATTAAACCGGTTTGATCAACAAAATATGCTATAGGCAATTTGTGAAAACCAGGAATTGTATACAATTCCTAGAAAATCTATAAAATTCTGTTGATTAAACCCTGCTGGTTTGAATTATAACATGTCAATGTATGCGCTTTTATAATAAGCTTCCAAGCCACGTACAAGATCTAAGCCTTAAAGTTACACTAGTCAAAAATTCATCCATAAAAACGTAGTCTAGGGATTATTCCACTGTTTGACGATGTACGTTCAAAATGAAAAGTGATATAAATTTGTCTCATCATTATCTAGCCCTGTATGGAAGCAAAAAAGTAAAAAAAGAAAAAAAACAGTTATGAGCGTCGAAAGTTCCACATTTCGACACTAATTTTAACGCATTATTGGGCGCAAATGAATACCATAAGAAGACGGAAAATTGCAAAACGGCCTCCATACAGGGATAGATTAGTAGTTCAACAATGCAAATAATTTTATTTTGAACAGATAGATTTAGTCGTTTTTTCATGATATCTAGACTGCCAAAGGTCTGTTTATAAAATGTCGCGCGCTCGGTTTCGTCCTAAATCATTATCCATTTCGCTACAAATATGCAAAAGTGTGTACCTATTCATACGCGAACTAGCTTCCTACTGCTCATCACAGCATCTATTTCTTCCGCACGTGTTGTCGGTTGATATAAAATGCATTTTAACACCGCGCACAAAATAGTTCGTGCCATCGACTAGTGTACCCTTAATAACCGGTTGTGTGCAGTAATAACCGGAAAGCCGAAAAGAAAATGTTTCTCGCGTGTCACGTTTTAGGCACTCCAGCAGTTAAAGAAAATTGAAACGCTCTTAACAGTAGGGAAGCCGTACGCAAAATATGCGCTGAACGTGGAGTTGCGGAAACAGCCCGTCGAAACTAAACTAACAGTAGGGAGGGAGACGAAGGCCAAAGAAAAGATCGATGAACTGTGTTAAGACTGATATGAAGGAAAAAGGAGTCAGTGATAGCGTGACCGTAGACAGAACAGTATGAAACAAGAAAACGTATTGTGCCAACCGTTGCGTAAGAAGGCAGGTAGTTGATGACACGTTTTTAACACGAAATACTGAATAAGAAAAAACCGGTCAGTAGCGAGTCAGACTCGCGCACGAAGGGTTCCGTACCATTATCGCAAAAAACGGCAAACAAATCACGTTTGTTGTATGGGAGCCCCACTTAAATATTTATTTTTTGATTCGATAACACATCCCAATCTACAACAATATGGTATTTCTTTTACTTCTAAATCAAGAAATACATAGTGTAACACATATGTCACTGTACCCTATGAGGGCCACTGCTCATTCAAACTGCATTCGATAACTTTGATTCGATAACACATCCCTATCTACAACAATATGGTATTTATTTTACTTCTAAATCAGGCAATACATAGTGTGCCACATATGTCACTCTACCCTATGAGGGCCACTGCTCATTCAAACTGCATTCGATAACACATCCCAATCTACAACAATATGGTATTTATTTTACTCCTAAATCAAGAAATACATAGTGTTCCACATATGTCACTGTACCCTATGAGGGCCACTGCTCATTCAAACTGTATTCGATTACTTTGATTTGATACCACATCCCTATCTACAACAATATGGTATTTCTTTTACTTCTAAATCAAGAAATACATAGTGTGCCACATATGTCACTGATCCCAATGAGGCGCTGCTCATTCAAATTGCATTCGATAACTTTGATTCGATAACACATCCCTATCTACAACAATATGGTATTTATTTTACTTCTAAATCAAGAAATACATAGTGTATCACATATATCACTGTACCCTATGAGGGCCACTGCTCATTCAAACTGTATTTGATAACTTTGATTCGATAACACATCCCTATCTACAACAATATGGTATTTCTTTTACTTCTAAATCATGAAATACATAGTGTATCACATATTTCACTGTACACTATGAGGTCCACTGCTCATTCAAACTGCATTCGATAACTTTGATTCGATAACACATCCCTATCTACAACAATATGGTATTTCTTTTACTTCTAAATCATGAAATACATAGTGTATCACATATGTCACTGCACCCTATGAGGGCCACTGCTCATTCAAACTGCATTCGATAACACATCCCTATCTACAACAATATGGTATTTCTTTTACTTCTAAATCAAGAAATACATAGTGTAACACATATGTCACTGTACGCTATGAGGGCCACTGCTCATTCAAACTGTATTTGATAACTTTGATTCGATAACACATCCCTATCTACAACAATATGGTATTTCTTTTACTTCTAAATCAAGAAATACATAGTGTAACACATATGTCACTGTACCCTATGAGGGCCACTGCTCATTCAAACTGTATTCGATAATACATCCCTATCTACAACAATATGATATTTCTTCTAGTTCTAAATCAAGAAATACATAGTGTTCCACATATGTCACTGTACCCTATGAGGGCCACTGCTCATTCAAACTGTATTTGATAAATTTGATTCGATACCACATCCCTATCTACAACAATATGGTATTTCTTTTACTTCTAAATCAAGAAATACATAGTGTTCCACATATGTCACTGTACCCTATGAGGGCTACTGCTCATTCAAACTGTATTTGATAACTTTGATTCGATAACACATCCCTATCTACAACAATATGGTATTTCTTTTACTTCTAAATCATGAAATACATAGTGTATCACATATTTCACTGTACACTATGAGGGCCACTGCTCATTCAAACTGCATTCGATAACTTTGATTCGATAACACATCCCTATCTACAACAATATGGTATTTCTTTTACTTCTAAATCATGAAATACATAGTGTATCACATATGTCACTGCACCCTATGAGGGCCACTGCTCATTCAAACTGCATTCGATAACACATCCCTATCTACAACAATATGGTATTTCTTTTACTTCTAAATGAAGAAATACATAGTGTAACACATATGTCACTGTACCCTATGAGGGCCACTGCTCATTCAAACTGTATTCGATAACACATCCCTATCTACAACAATATGATATTTCTTTTAGTTCTAAATCAAGAAATACATAGTGTTCCACATATGTCACTGTACCCTATGAGGGCCACTGCTCATTCAAACTGTATTTGATAACTTTGATTCGATAACACATCCCTATCTACAACAATATGGCATTTCTTTTACTTCTAAATCAAGAAATACATTGTGTAACACATATGTCACTGCACCCTATGAGGGCCACTGCTCATTCAAACTGCATTCGATAACTTTGATTCGATAACACATCCCTATCTACAACAATATGGTATTTCTTGTACTTCTAAATCAAGAAATACATAGTGTAACACATATGTCACTGTACGCTATGAGGGCCACTGCTCATTCAAACTGTATTTGATAACTTTGATTCGATAACACATCCCTATCTACAACAATATGGTATTTATTTTACTTCTAAATCAAGAAATACATAGTGTACCACATATGTCACTGTACCCTATGAGAGCCACTGCCCATTCAAACTTCATTCGATAACTTTGATTCGATAACACATCCCTATCTACAACAATATGGTATTTCTTTTACTTCTAAATCAAGAAATACATTGTGTAACACATATGGCACTGTACCCTATGAGGGCCACTGCTCATTCAAACTGCCGACTTCATAATAATACCCATCACATTTATCATTCTGGAACCCAAAATTACGATTATTATGTTGCTTTACCAAATCACAAATATCTCTTTCATGTTTCGGCTTAAAAATCCTTAATTTTTTTCTCGTCAACACTTTAGCAAAGGTTTTTCTAGAAGCCGGATTTATACCTTTCGCTTGCATATCTTTGACGTAAATATTGTACAACTGAAACTGATTTTTGACATTCAAATCTATGTACTTGATATTAGAGTTTGAATTTGCACAGTACTGGCATTTTGAGTCTAGTTTTGGTAGACGTTCTATGTATTCAACTACGTTTTGAGACTTTACGGGTACTTTTTGTGACCTAGGTTTCGATTCTTTCACCAACCAACATCTTACCATGGCTTCTTTAATACCTAAAGTATTTAAAAACGTTACTCTACAGACTGCAACTCTTGTTGAATTCAAAATTAAATGGTACAACTTCGAATCGCCTTTTCTGGAAGCGATTCCCTTATGACACGTTCTTCTACGCTTAGCTGGTACGGAATCTATCAGAGATCTGACAAATTTCTTCTTCTCTTCCCATTCTAACTGCCAGAAGTGTTGGAAGATGTCTCTTCTGTCAGCTTCTGACAGTTTCTTACAGTAGCGAGTATTACTCTTTGCGCAGAAGTCTGATTTGCATGGAGGTCCTATTTTTCTTTCAGATTTCAGTACGTCTTGTACCCAAGTCTTCTTTTCTCCTTCTGTGGTAGTTCTGAAACCGAAGTAGCTTTGTCCGGTCATCCGTTTCTCCTTCTCTAGTTTTCTTCTTTCTGATTTTAGGCGGGACTCTTGATTTTTCTGTGGGAGTAAAGAAGTATGGAGAAGTGAAAAAATGGTTTAGGGATGACTGTTTCTATAGAATAAAAATAATAATAATAATAATGGGCTTCTTTTTAACCCCCGACGGAAAGAGAGGGGTGTTAGAAGTCTGGCAAACGAAAGTAGAGACTGAAAAAGCGCGGCAAATTTAATAAATATCAGCGTAGCAACCCCAAAAACTAGTATGCAATACCTGGAATAACCTAATTTGATACTTTAGAATTATTTATATTACTTCGTCTGAATAAAAATACTATAGGTACATTTAGGTAGGTAATACTTTAGATATATCAATCTGAATAAAAAAAGCAACAGTATTCTATAATAATTTTGGTTTATTCACTATCAATCAAAATCTGAATCTAAGACTTCCATGTGAAAAGATTCATAAGAGTCACAGGAATCATTGTTTTCTACAATAATAATGAAACTTTTTAAATTATTTAATAGAAAAAATGTTTTTACAAAAAGATAAATAGTGATTACGAATTAAAACAAAGTATCAACTTAATAGCGTCCTATGAAAAATTGGGGTTGACATTAGTATAGCATTTCCATATAAAAAGTTTGCAAATAATTCGAGTGTATACTTTCGTTTGCCAGACTCTAAGTTTAATTACCTAGTATCTACATTCTTTGCAAATAAATGATTTCTGATTTTGATTCCGTGAAACACCACCAGCTTGTCAGCTATCAAACAGAGCATATTTAAGGATACACTAGTCGAAAATTCTTCCATACAAACGTAGTCTAGGGATTATTCCACTGTTTGACGATGTACGTTCAAAATTAAAAGTGATATCAATTTGTCTCATCATTATCTAGCCCTGTATGGAAGCAAAACAGTAAAAAAAGAAAATATTTGAAAGTTATGAGCGTCGAAACTTCCACATTTCGACACTAATTTTAACGCATTTTTGGGCGCAAATAAATACCATAAGAAGACGGAAAATTGCAAAACGGCCTCCATACAGGGATAGATTAGTAGTTCAATAATGCAAATAATTTTATTTTGAACATTTGTTCAAAATAAAATTATTTGCACAGATTTAGTCGTTTTTTTTCATGATACCTAGACTGCCAAAGGCCTGTTTATAAAATTTCGCGCTCTCGGTTTCGTCCTAAATCATTATCCATTTCGCTACAAATTTGCAAAAGTGTGTATTCGTACGCGAACTAGCTTCCTACTGCTCATCAAAGCATCTATCTCTTCCGCACGTGTTCTCGGTTGATATAAAATGCATTTTAACCCCGCGCACAAAATAGTTCGTGCCGTTGACTAGTGTACCCTTAAGCGACAACTTTAAGCGTGGAAGACAAAAATGGAAAATTCAACATCTCTTCAATTTACTGTCCACCAAAGCTCTGTATGTATCTGTCTGGGGCATCATAGCTCCTAGACGGATGGACCGATTTTGATTTTATTTTATTTTTGTTTGAAAGGTGACTTTATCGGGAGTAGCTAAGAAGCTATGTTTGCTCGGTTCAGCCGTTCCAAAGTTGTGGGCGTTTTTCTTGAATCGTGGTGTTTTCGCAAGATATCGTGTCATAATTACGTGTTCAATAGATTGTCAATCGAAGCGTGGATAATTCTAGATACAGTATGTAGCATAAAATATAAATGTGTCGGAATTTTATACATTTTTAAATTTTACTTGTTTTAAATTCAAATGAATACTTGACTCAAATGGAAAAAGAAAAAGATTAACAAAAATCGACAAGTGCGAGTCGGACTCGCGCACGAACGGTTCCGTACCATTATCGCAAAAAACGGCAAAAAAACACGTTTGTTGTATGGGAGTCCCATTAAAATATTTTTATATTCTGTTTTTAGTATTTTTTGTTATAGCGGCAACAGAAATACATCATCTGTGAAAATTTCAACTGTCTCGCTATCACGGTTCATGAGATACAGCCTGGTGACAGACAGACAGACGGACCGCGGAGTCGTTTTTACCCGCGGTCCCGTTTTTACCCTTTGGGTACGGAACCCTAAACATTAAGTAAAAAATTATGAATTTATGTTCCTTTTGTGCTAGAAACTTGCAAAAATTATTGCTTTCAATACATGATAGTTTCAAGCTTGTTTAATTGAAAAATTAACTTTGTCTTAACATGCATATTCTGTTTGCCCCTTCCCAACTATGTCAGGCTTGAAGTTGATATCTCCGGAAGTCTAACGGCATAAACCTGAATACCAGTACTTATTTAAGATAATACGAAAAATCTGAAAGGCATAAAGGATAAAAAAGAAGCCCATTTGAAAAGTACAATGTCAACACCGCGAATGTTACAATCGAAATAATAAATTGAAAAATAAAATAAAAAACCCAAAAAAAAATGGAATCAAAAAATTTTGAACATCAACTTACCGTGAACATTCGCAGTTTTGATTTTCTTTAACACACTTTTTTTTAATAATTATTTGGTAGAACCCGGTTCATTGGCCGATAGGGGTAGACCATAGACATAAAAGTCTTATTCGACGATTGACGACAGAATTTATTCAAAACAAAAAGAATAACTTGATATTTTTTGAACTTGGACAGCGATTTAATGACCTTGATATACACCATCATCATCATCTGCCTAGCCTTTTCCCAACCATATTGGGGTCGGCTTCCAGTCTTACCGGATTCAGCTAAGTACCAGTGTTTTACATGGAGCGACTGCCTATCTGACCTCCACAACCCAGTAACTGGGTAACACGGTACCTCTTGGCAAGACTGGTGTCAGATCTCAAGCTTCTGACTACCCGTAACGACTGCCAAAGATCTTCAAATGACAGCCGGGACCAACGGCTTAACGTGCTTTCCGAGGCACGGAGGAAACTCGGTATGTTGAAATGGTCACCCATCCACGGAGCGACCTCGTCAAGCGTTGCTTAACCTTGATGATCGACCCGTGCGGCTGTTATTATTTAGCCACGAGCTCCGCTATTTAATGACCTTGGTATGCACCAAGGTCATTAAATAACGGTCCAAGTTTGAGACTTTGCAATATCTATACCGTATAAATTTGTGTAAAATTGCACCGACTATACATTAAAGAAAACCGGTCAAGTGCGAGTCGAACTCGTGCGCCGAGGGTTCCGTACCTACCTATTATATCGCTATCGGTATCATTTTTATTGGTGGCTAAGTTTACCTTAATTTTCAACTTTTTTATTTTTTTGGTATTTTCCTTTATTTATGCTGTAAGACCTTACTTTTTGCCAAATTTCGTGATTCTAGGTCAACGGGAAAACCCAAAACCTATAGGATACTTACGATTAACCTAGAATTGAAATTTTTGGTTAAAAGCAAGGTCTTACAGCGCAAATAAAGGAACCATTCCAAAAAAAAAAAAGTTTAAATTTTGGTAGGTACTTACAAGTTTTCGCGAAAATCTAAATTTGCCTATATCTTTTTATCGTGTTGACTCAGGACCTTGATTTCCTCAGTATCTAGTATAAATTTCAACTTGCTAGGTCCACTCGTTCCTGAGGATTTCGGTGGTGACACACGGACAGACGGACAAGAGAGTGATCTTATACGGGTTCCTTTTTACCTTTTGAGGTATGGAACCCTAAAAACAATCGAATACATGTGACATCCACCAGCCAGTGCTGGACCCGTATGGTGTTTTAAAGTCTGTCTCAGAGCGGAGGCCTGCGTCCCAGCAGTGGGATCACTGACTATACTATAAACTGATGATCCTTATGCTATGCTTGTACATATTACGACGACTTGAGGTGATGCGATTTTTTTTATTTTTTGGGTGGGAAATCATCCAATGACATTTCCCGCTCTGGGAGAAGCGAGAAGGCGTGTCAGATTTTTACTGACTAAAACCCACCCGTGTTCCTTTAGTTGCTTGTGCTAGGGCCGCGGTAACTCTCTTTCAAATTTATCCGCGACCATTCAATTAAGACGACGACTAACGCCAACGACCTTGAGGGAACAAAACGCGCACTCGTTTCACACCCGCACGACCCAAAATTTAGTAGTTTTTTGTACTTTCCTTATTATTCTATGACTTTAAAAAAAAAGGCTCAGATCAAAATGTAGATAATTAAATTGTCTTTGAGATGGTGTCGATTTCATTAAAATACGCCCAGCGGTTTTGGTGTGATTGTCGAGTTTTTATCCGTTTTAGACATAACTTTACAAATTAATTACACTATGTTATACGAACAAAACTGAAAATTTGCTCAGATCAAATGATTAAGAAAATAGTCTAATATAACATATATTTTTTTCAAAAAATTACGACTAGCCATTTAGACGTGATTCTCATTTTAAAATCAGCTACTCAAGGGCATCGGCGCCTTAAGACCTAAGGCCCAGTTTTTTATCCCTAGTTAACTTAACCAATGGTTAAATATAATTACCAAATGGTTTAAAATTTTGGTAAAATGTGTTTTAATCGTCTTCGCAAAAAGGAGGATATTCCCAACTCGGATGTTTATATATATATTATGTTTATTTAATTATGTTCGGGCATAACTCCGTCAAATATCAACGGATTTGAAAAATTCTTTTATTGTTCGAAAGAAGTTTTTGTATTAATTGTTAACTCACATATGGTCAAATAAGTTGGACAATAAATTATTTTAACATTTGTTAGACTAACAAAACTTGATGAAAAAACACGTTTTACCGAAATTTTAAACCATTTGATGAATAAACGCGTTTTATTAAATTTTAAAACCATTAGTTAGCATATTTAAACATTCGGTTGAGTTTACTAACGATCAAAAAACTGGAGTCACTGTGCAAAAACAATTATACTGGATACTTTTACAGACACAAATTTCGCATGCATAATTAACTATGTACATGCAAAAGAAATTGCCATCATTTAGGCCCTTACAAAAGAATATAATTGGAAAAATACACTTACATACCACCCCTATTAACGAGAAAGCGGCAAAAAGGTTAATTAACATTTTTATTTCAAAATTATGTCTTGACACGAATATGTTGTTTTTAGACCTCAACTTCTAAAGTCACCGCCAGATTAAAAAAAAAAAAAGTCGTTGACATCTGTCTACCAGTGTATTCCATATTTCAAAACGATACGAAAAAATATTAAAGGCAGTGTCGGTAACACGATCAATACAAACTTATCGCGGTAAGGGGCATCCTTGACCCTTTCACTTGGCATTCAGTAATGAGTTAATATCTCATAAACGCGTGGACCGATTTACGTGATTTAAACGGATAAAATGATTCTACGCCTATACCTTACATTTGAGATCAAAATTATCAAAATATCTCAATAAACAAAAAATCAAGTTTTCATCATTTCATCATCATTTCAGCCGAAAGACGTCCACTGCTGGACATAGGCCTCCCCCAGGCGTCGCCACATTGACCGATCTCGTGCGTCTCGCATCCAGCGCCTTCCTGCAACCTTAACCAGGTCATAGTGGGAGGCCTTCCAACGTATCGTCTTTCGGTTCGCGGTCGCCATTCCAGAACTTTCCGGCCCCATCGGCCATCCGTTCTGCGAGCAATGTGCCCTGCCCACTGCCATTTGGCAATTCTTCGGGCTATGTCGGTAACTTTGGTTCTCCTGCGGATATCATCATTTCTGACGTGATCACGCAAGGAAATTCCGAGCATAGCCCTCTCCATTGCCCTTTGTGTGACTTTAAGCTTTCTGTTAAGGCCCATTGTGAGCGACCACGTCTCGGTCCCATAGGTGATCACTGGCAACACACACTGGTCATAGACGTTTGTCTTGAGACACTGCGGTAAATTGGACGAGAAGATACCACGCAACTTCTCGAACGCCGCCCAGCCGAGTTTTTGATACAAGTCGGATCGAAGACTTTAAAATTTTTGTTAACTGGCGGAGACTTCAGTTTGAAAAACCGTATAATTACGAATATTACTTATCAGCCGTATTAAATTACTACAAGGATTAGCGCAAGATGAGTTAGCAATACGCTAATACGCGCCACTGGAAATCATTTCATGCACGATATTTTGAACTCTATATTAACTGCGATTTAGGGCCGATTTCGTAATCTTCATTTTGTTTTTCTAAACAATTAAAGTGGCTGTTCGAAACATTTTTCACACAAAAGCTGTCAAAACCACAGACACAAATCTAACTAGATAACGCAAGTCCCTCCATCTGTATGAAAACCAAGCGTGCCACTTCTTCACACACAATTTAAAAACAAATTTACTAACCAATGAAAGAAAACATTTCCAATGCCTCGACAACTTTTTCTATACAATATTTACAGCTCAATATGTCATGATTAGGCATTTTTCTAGATTTCGGTGGATTTCCGGTGCCGATAATGCTAAATGAAAATCTCAAAGTACGATCGTTCGTAATTTTACTCCGTTTTTTGACACGCGAAGTACATACAATAGCGTCATCATCATCATCATCACCAGCCTTTGTAATGTTCCCACTGCTATGAAACAGTCCTCCACTGTGAGAGGGAATGGGCCGTATTCCGTGGATGTCACATGTGTTCGAATTTTTATTTCTAGGACATGCCGGTTTCCTCACGATGTTTTCCTTTACCGTTTTGAGAGCAGTGGTGGTGAAATAATTTACACAAAGTAACACTTAAGGTTACACTAGTCAACGGCACGAACTATTTTGTGCGCGGGGTTAAATGCATTTTGTATCAACCGACAACACGTGCGGAAGAGATAGATGCTGTGATGAGCAGTAGGAAGCTAATTCGCGTACGAATACACACTTTTGGAAGTTTGTAGCGAAATGGATAATGATTTAGGACGAAACCGAGCGCGCGAAATTTTATAAACAGACCTTTGGGAGTCTGGATAACATGAAAAAACTACTAAACGTATCCGATCAAAATAAAATTATTTGCATTGTTGAACTACTAATATATCCCTGTATGGTGGCCGTTTTGCAATTTTCCGTCTTCTTATAGTATTTATTCGCGCCCAAAAATGCGTTAAAATTAGTGTCGAAATGTGGAACTTTCGACGCTCATAACTTTCAAATATTTACTTTTTTACTTTTTTGTTTCCATACAGGGCTAGATAATGATGATAAAAATTGATATCACTTTTTATTTTGAACGTACATTGTCAAACAGTGGAATAATACCTAGACTACGTTTGTTTGGAAGAATTTTCGACTAGTGTAACCTTAACTTATAAATCTCGGCCGATACCAATAAGCCACCACTGCTCTCGACAATCGCGTCATCTAGTGAGATTTATATCTGTGGTCAAAACGATCACTGCAATTACCCTGTAAAACAGTAAAAATCCTTACCTTATCGTTAGCAGGGGCCATGCAGTACGCTTCATAATCCACTAGATGTGTGATAGTGGGGTTGTCAGAGCACGCCGCGCACATGGTGTTGCGTTTGCGTAGGCGCACTGGAACAGATAGCAGGCCTAAAGTAAAATCCTAGTTCCATACTAAGCCGTTGTTTGCATCTAGTGTCGATTGTATTTGTAACGTGCATGCAGGTACAAGGAAACCGCGAGATATTAGGCTTGTTTTGAATCCTATCCTCTCCCGCGCAGTACCAGCTGTAAGCAGGACAGCCACACCCTACCTACGTATTCGAGATTGATAAGGAACGTCATCACTGAGAGCATTCACGTGTAAAGAGCATTCGACGTCGAATATTCGAGTGGTGTGGACGTTGAGCCGAGCGTTACAAAGATAAACGCAAGCGCGAACTTCGGCCAGTGTGTGCGTCGCAACGATTTTCGCGGAAACGGCTCGCACTCGAATGTTTACGCAAATAAAACGCTCGAAAGCGAGTAGTCAGATAATTATTATTATTAATACATTTATTTCAGGCGACAGGGCCCATATAAAATAACTTAAATCTAAACATACATAATAATGGTTTTAGTAACAATACAAACTTAAACCTATGTTAGTAGCACAATAACAAAATATACAATCTGATCAACATTTAATAATTCACAAATATTCAATGATCATTGCTTCAGCATTCCAGCTGAAATACTGGAGCAACGATTCATGTGAACACAGTCCAGCCTATCAGCAATCATGGCCAGAATGCCGTTGGAGCTGGCCCGCACCCTGCGCACCAAGGATGCACATCTTTTACGCATCAGTGTATAAAAGCAATCGACGCGCATTTCCGCAAACATCCCTGATGCGCTACAGAAGCGAGGCAGCCCCATCAGCACCCTGAAGGCATTGTTATACTGAACGCGAAGGGCGCTGTACGATTTTTGCGTGAAATGAACCCACAGGCTACAGGCGTAAAACGAGGTACAGAAGGCCCTAAACAGAGTCTTCTTAACCCCCGCAGAAGCACGTGAAAACCTGCGGGCAATCATATTCGCTCTGACCGACAGCGCCCTCCGCTCTCTCTCAATGTCGTCATCGTCCTTGAGGCTAGTGGTCAATAGATAATGAAATGAATGAGTATATATTATGTATGAATATTACTGGCCACTTGTAAAGCAAGGAACAGTTACTTGATCTTAAGTGTTTGTGACCTTCTTGGCCAATCGTATTACCTAATGAATGAATTTGGGCGCACAGTTGGCGCAGTGGTTGAGCGATTGACTGCTGCGCTGCGTGTCGCGGGTTCGATTCCCGCACGGAACAATTATTTGTATGATCTACAAGTTGTTGTTCCGGCTCTGGGTGTTTGTGTATGTGAGTTTATATGTTTGTAAACGCACCCACGATACAGGAGAAATTCCTAGTGAGGGGCAACGTTTAAAAAAAAAAAAAAAGACATTTAACGAGATCGTATTCGAATGCTCCAAGCTCGCAAGGGAATGTTCTACTCAAACCTTCATAGTTTTGCTTGAAAGTGAATGCTGGGTTCGCTGGGAAGCATTTGTTGCTCGTCTACGATTGCTTGTTTACAAATGCTCAAAGAAATAATGCTTCCAGTGAGGACGCTCCATTAGACGTCAAGACACTACATAGCGACCTGCGGATCATGATGATGGGTCTAACCGCGACACCCATGTGCAGGTTGTGTGGGGAACATACGGAACGCATCGAGCATCTTCTGTGCACATGCGATGCACTGGCTAATGCAGAAAAGTTTTTTTGGTATTGCCCCGCGCATTTATAATAAAGTACCTAATGTAATAAAAAATATGACTGTAATAAAATTTAAAAGGGCACTAACCGAAATATTAATAGAAAAATGTTATTACAAAGTTGACGACTTCCTTAATGACGAATCGTTGACTGTTTGACTTATTTTATTATTGTTAAAGCTGCTACCAAGTATACTGATTGACATACTTATTATTTTGTTTTGACATTATTGTGATAAATTTTACTAACGTAACCAGTACGACATTTAAACTTAACATTTATTTAACTAAATTTGACATTTATAATTTCTTGTGATTTGGCATTTGTTTTTATTCGTATTGTATTTTAATTTGATTTAATTTTAAAATGAATAATATTTGCATGCCCATGTGACGGTAGAATATGGAGGACTTTATTATGTAAAAAAGAACATCTATGTACAAATTACCCATGTTTGCAAAGAAATAAAGATTTGATTTGATTTGATTTGACTGGCTGGTAAGCGAATGAGTATCTTCTAGAGGTTGGATATCCAAAAAAACACAAAACACTTTTTGCTTTCCCTAACCCTATTGTAGGCGAGTCACCGTCCATTTAATCCAATCGCTTATCATTTCCAGTCTATCGAAACCAGCTTTTCGCTCTAACAAATGCAATCAATGACCGAATACCTAAGCAATTCGTCTTCGACAAGAAATACAGGATCCAACTGCACGAGGATCACCGCTTCGAAGGGCTACGACCTGACAAGCTAAGGATCCTCATACAAACAAACAAATATTTGTATGACCTACAGATATTTGTTCCGGCTCTGGGTGTTGTGTTTGTGAGTTTATATGTTTGTAAACGCACCCACGATACAGGAAGAAATTCCTAGTGTGGGGCAACGTTTTTTTAAAAAAAGAAAGAAGACATATCCAAAACAGGTACTGGCACAGGTGCGGGAGTGCTATCAGAGGACCTCAATATGCACTTAGCATCACCCTGGTAGCCTCAGCTATCCTAGCCAGGGAGGTAAAGGATTTCCCAATACGCATTCCTTCGGACAGCATGGCCGTCCTGCTGACACTGAGTAGCCACACGGTTAGCTCTGGGCTGTTATTCGAGTGTCACCAACGCCTGTACCAGGTCGGTACACACAATAAAGTAACCATTTAATAGATCAAGGGGCACAGCGATTCTCGTGGTAATGATGCGGCGGATGAGCTCGCTCTAAGGGGCTTCAGTATGGCGGTGGTGGGACCAGAGCCCATCGTACCACTAACCTTCGGGTACCGCCGCAATCTAGTAGGGAAAAGCACCAAAGAGCAACACCATAAATTGTGGAATAAGCACAGCGAGTGCAGGCAGGCCAAGAAGGCACTTCCCTCTTGAGATGGCCGTTTTACGCATAAAGCCCTGAGACTGACTAAACCACAGTTACGTGCAGTCACAGCCGTAACGACTGGCCATGGGACTTATAACAAGCATCTTTTTGTCTTAGAGAACACGGACAGCCCACTGTGCAGAGCATGTATGGAGGAGGGCGAGACAGCACACCTGCTGCTAAGCTGCCCAGTAATCGCTGGTTACAGGGCCAAATGCCTCTGTGTCCAAGGTACCGTACAGGGGATAGTTGGCAACACAAAAGCGCTGCTGGCATTCCTCGAAACAAACTAGTACGCAAAATACACGGTGAGACGTGGAGTTGTGGACACCAACCCGTCTTAGCTTAACTTAACCAGCCTTTCGCGTATCTGCATTGCGTTCTAACCGGCGCATCCATCCGTACTAATATTTTAAATGCGGCAGTAACTCTTTCTGTTTGTCTGTTACCTTTTCACGCTTAAACCGTTGAACCAATTTAGATGTAATTTGGTATGTAGATAGTTTAAGACCCTGGGAAGGTCATAGGATAGTTTCTATCCCAGCAATCATCCCATAAGAGCTTGAAAAAGGGTGTGGCAGTGTGTATGGTAAACCAATAATTTTGCACACCTACAATATTATTGGAGTACTAATGCTACGGAGACGAAGTCGCAGGAAATAGTTTGTCTTACATAAAAAAATGTGATATACATCTTAAAGCTTGTTTTTGTTTGCTAGTCTATTGTCCCACAGCTGGGCAAAGGCTCCTTCCACTCCTTTCACCATTCGCCATCTCGAGCGAAAATAAACAACCTTTAATATAAGACCAAATACGAAATATCATCATCATCATCATATCAGCCGAAAGACGTCCACTGCTGGACATAGGCCTCCCCCAGGCGTCGCCACATTGACCAATCCCGTGCGTCTCGCATCCAGCGCATACCCGCAACCTTCACCAGTTCATCGGTCCACCTAGTGGGAGGCCTTCAAAATATCAACACACATATTTTGACCATATTAGTATTGCACTTTTACATGATAAAAAAAGTTAATTAAAAAAATAAAAAAACCCGACTGCTTAAGAAGCGAACTAAAAAAACGTAAACAAGAAGAAAATCTGGTTTTGGTCAGCCAGCTCGCGAATATGTATCCTCCGACTGCACAGCAAGATTTTCTTCTTGTTTACGTTGTAACTTGTAGAGTACCTTCGAGCAGTTCTGTGCGCCTGGTATCCAGCGGATGCCTCAGATGCTAAAGTTACATCAAACTCACCAGTCTGAGGCACCATATCTTCAGCGTCGAATATGAACATTCTCTCCACTAAGAGCCTCCATCACTTGTAGAGTACCTTCGAGCAGTTCTGTGCGCCTGGTATCCAGCGGATGCCTCAGATACTAAAGTTACATCAAACTCACCAGTCTTAGGCACCATATCTTCAGCGTCGAATATGAACATTCTCTCCACTAAGAGCCTCCATCACTTGTAGAGTACCTTCGAGCAGTTCTGTGCGCCTGGTATCCAGCGGATGCCTCAGATGCTAAAGTTACATCAAACTCACCAGTCTGAGGCACCATATCTTCAGCGTCGAATATGAACATTCTCTCCACTAAGAGCCTCCATCACTTGTAGAGTACCTTCGACCAGTTCTGTGCGCCTGGTATCCAGCGGATTCCTCAGATACTAAAGTTACAACAAACTCACCAGTCTTAGGCACCATATCTTCAGCGTGGAATATGGACATCCTCTCGACTAAGAGCCTCCATCACTTGTAGACTACCTTCGAGCAGTTCTGTGCGCCTGATATCCAGCGGATGCCTCAGATACTAAAGTTACAACAAACTCACCAGTCTTAGGCACCATATCTTCAACGTCGAATATGAACATTCTCTCCACTAAGAGCATCCATCACCTGTAAAGTACCTTCGACCAGTTCTGTGCGCCTGGTATCCAGCGGATGCCTCAGATACTAAAGTTACAACAAACTCACCAGTCTTAGGCACCCTATCTTCAGCGTCGAACATAAACATTCTCTCCACTAAGAGCCTCCATCACCTGTAAAGTACCTTCGACCAGTTCTGTGCGCCTGGTATCCAGCGGATGCCTCAGATACTAAAGTTACAACAAACTCACCAGTCTTAGGCACCATATCTTCAGCGTGGAATATGAACACCTTCTCCACTAAGAGCCTTCATCATTTGTAGAGTACCTTCGACCAGTTCTGTGCGCCTGGTACCCAGCGGATTCCTCAGATACTAAAGTTACAACAAACTCACCAGTCTTAGGCACCATATCTTCTGCGTCGAATATGAACATCCTCTCCACTAAGAGCCTTCATCATTTGTAGAGTACCTTCGACCAGTTCTGTGCGCCTGGTACCCAGCGGATTCCTCAGATACTAAAGTTACAACAAACTCACCAGTCTTAGGCACCATATCTTCTGCGTCGTACCTTCGAGCAGTTCTGTGCGCCTGGTATCGAGGCGGATTCCTCAGATACTAAATGTACAACAAACTCACCAGTCTTAGGCACCATATCTTCAGCGTGGAATATGAACATCCTCTCCACTAAGAGCCTTCATCATTTGTAGAGTACCTTCGACCAGTTCTGTGCGCCTGGTACCCAGCTGATTCCTCAGATACTAAAGTTACAACAAACTCACCAGTCTTAGGCACCATATCTTCAGCGTGGAATATGAACATCCTCTCCACTAAGAGCCTTCATCATTTGTAGAGTACCTTCGACCAGTTCTGTGCGCCTGGTACCCAGCGGATTCCTCAAATACTAAAGTTACAACAAACTCACCAGTCTTAGGCACCATATCTTCAGCGTGGAATATGAACATCCTCTCCACTAAGAGCCTTCATCATTTGTAGAGTACCTTCGACCAGTTCTGTGCGCCTGGTATCCATCGGATGCCTCAGATACTAAAGTTAAAACAAACTCACCAGTCTTAGTTACCATATCTTCGGCGTCGAATATGAACATCTTCTCCACGAATGTACTTGAGAGCCTCCATCACTTGTAAAGTACCTTCGACCAGTTCTGTGCGCCTGGTATCCAGCGGATTCCTCAGATACTAAATGTACAACAAACTCACCAGTCTTAGGCACCATATCTTCAGCGTCGAATATGAACATCCACTCCACGAATGTACTTGAGAGCCTCCATCACCTGTAAAGTACCTTCGACCAGTTCTGTGCGCCTGGTATCCAGTGGATTCCTCAGATACTAAAGTTACATCAAACTCACCAGTCTTAGGCACCATATCTTCAGCGTCGAATATGAACATCCACTCCACGAATGTACTTGAGAGCCTCCATCACCTGTAAAGTACCTTCGACCAGTTCTGTGCGCCTGGTATCCAGTGGATTCCTCAGATACTAAAGTTACATCAAACTCACCAGTCTTAGGCACCATATCTTCAGCGTCGAATATGAACATCCTCTCGACTAACAACTTCTGTGGCGACATATCTAGTATGTACTTGAGAGCTTCCATCGCTTGTAGAGTGCCTGCAAGGTAAGAAAAGACGGTTTGGTGTTGTTTGAGAGGACGATGGATGAAATGGGATGACTAAAAGTATGTAGTTAACTACAAATCGGATGTTTGACTGTTTCGTAGTCAATAACATAAATTAAACCTATCATCGTTGAAGTTCTAACACCAAGTAAGTCAGTTATTGTTAAAGTACGTTACGCGACGTTTTGATACGGAGTCTGTCATTCTATAGAGATTATAGAGATGTAGCGTTTCACACAACTAACACAAGGATTTGAACCAACGGTGACACGTTATCACACTAATATCAGTACCAGGGAGACCGAGCTCTGCTCGGGTGAAAATAGAGAAAACGACGTTTTCTAAAAATGAAACCTAGCTAGATCGATTTATCGCCCCCGAAACACGATGCATACTAAATTTCAGGAAAATCGTTGGAGCCGTTTCCGAGAATCAGATAAAATATATGTATACATACATATATACAAGAATTGCTCGTTTAAAAGTATTGGATAAAGGCGAAAGTTTGTGAGTGTGTGTGTGTTTGCATGTTTGTTACTTCTGTACGCTCAAACGGCTGGAAGGATCTGGTTGAAATTTAGCACAGAGATAGATTATAGTCAGGAGTAGCACATAGGATACTTTTTATCCCGGGAATATGTTCCCTCGGGTTAATTTTCGACTTCCACGCGAGCGAAGCCACTGGCAGAAACTAGTTTAATATAAAACAATACGTATATCAGTGTTGTAAAAGAAAACCACAGCAAATCCGCGTAACAAGGTTGTATCATCATATAAACAGCAATTAAGGTTAAACTAGTCGGAAATTCTTTCATACAAACGTAGGGATTATTCCACTGTTCAAAATAAAAAGTGATATCAATTTGTCTTATCATTATTTAGCCCATTATGTATGGAATCGAAAAAGTAAAAAAAGAAAATATTTGAAAGTTATGACCGTTGAAAGTTCCACATTTCGACACTAATATTAACGCATTTTTGGGCGCAAATAAATACCATAACAAGACGGAAAATTGCAAAACGGCCACCATACAGGGATAGATTAGTAGTTCAACAATGCAAATAATTTTACTTTGAACAGATAGATTTAGCCGCTTTTTCATGATATCTAGACTGCCAAAGGTCTGTTTACAAAATTTCGCGCGCTCGGTTTCGTCCTAAATCATCATCCATTTCGCTACAAATTTGCAAAAGTGTGTATTCGTACGCGAACTAGCTTCCTACTGCTCATCACAGCATCTATCTCTGCCGCACATGTTGTCGGTTGATATAAAATGCATTTTAACCCCGCGCACAAAATATTTCGTGCCGTCGATTAGTGTACCTTAAACAAATTTTTCGCTATCCTGAAAAGTTCACGATTTTGACACACCTTGGTGTTAGAACTGCAGCGACGCTATGTTAGTCCGGTCACAATAGACTTTATCCCTTGCATACAATACAAAGAAGCCGAAAATTTACATGAACGTTAGGGATACCATTATAAAAAATTGTGAGAAATCCTCATCTATCCCATGTGTGCAAAAAAAAATTGAAGATCAAAGAGCACAAAAATTATTTGCGAATATTTTTTCTTTACTTTTGCTATCGAAAGAAACATCTTTCTTTTTTTTGTTTTATATCTCGATATCTAATAAGCATTAGTAAATCTTATGTCGGTTTTTTTTTGTGCACAATTGAACAAAGAACAAACTTGCCCTAGCACAAATTGCAGTAAAATCATAACTTGCCGAGAATTAAGCAAAAAACAGATTTTTGTGCCCTTTGACATTGAATAATAGTAGATTTTACATCGAGTGCACAAAACGAACCATTTTTTCCGAGACTATTAGCAGACCGCATATTAGCATAAAATTTATTTATTTATTCATTAACACATACATTTGTTTTAACAGGTAAGGCGCAAGCTAACAAAAGTAGTCATAAATTGCTAATAGCAGTCCCAAGTAACGGGTCTGGGTAGAAGCACAAGTTACACAGTGGACAACACACTAAGTGTCACCCTCCGGAATTCCGCCAAAGAGCAAGAAAATATGTCCAAACGCAGAGAGATGCTATTAAGTATTCCTACTGCACGAATCACTGGTGCAAACTTTAATGAATTTGTACGGGTTGCCGGGGCTTTAAAAAGCCCCTCCCTAGGTCCTAACCGTAGCCTCCTGTTTGGAACGAGCAATCCCAACGATTCCAATATTTGTGGATTATTCAGCATGCCACGAAAAACCTTAAAAACATATGTTGCAAGAGCTAGGTTGCGCCTTACCTCCAACTTATAGTACCCAACCATCCCTATAACAAAAAGAGTTGGATACATAAGAGGGTAGAAGGGGTAGACACCAAATTGCTACATATATAAGTATTGGGTAAATTTGTTCTGCATCTTTTCCAGCATCTGAGAATACTTCACCTCATAAGGATGGAAGGTTTTGTGGACGAGTTATAAACTCTGCTTTTCATTTCGATTGCGAGGAAATAAAACAGTAGTATAACATAACATTTCTTTAATTAGCGTATTAGGAGAGAGTGCTAAATCCTCTTCTTCATTGGACATTTTTAACAATTTTAGCAAATTTGAAGAAATTAATAAACGCACGAAAAAACAAGACCTGTTTCCCGCCGCTTTTTTTTTTTAATCTTACGACATTGATATTACGCTTGGGCTGCAGACCTATACAGCCTACTATTAAATTAATTATGTAATATATATAATTTTTTGAATAATTTAAATAACCTACCGTATTTTAATTTTAATCTTTTATGCCTTAAAAAACACATAAAAGGCAAATAAATTAAAGTAAACATTATAAAATAACAAATTCTATCTGTGAACTTTTTATTGTGTTTGGCTGTATGGCTCATTTTCTTTGCCTTAATATAGATACATTTATAAGTAGATACGTTAATGCACTTGTGCACAAAAATCGATTTTGTGCAGCATAGGCTTGTGTGCAGGATATAGATCCTGCACAAATAAGCAATTTCAGGGCATGAGAAGTGAAAAAAAAATTGCAGGCATGTAATCAATGAAGATTTTTTGACAATTGCATTATAATGGTATCCCTAACGTGCATGTAAATTTTCAGCTTCTTTGAAATTTATTTAAGGGTACCCCTATTTTTCGGGCTTTCTTGAGCGGTCTATGTAGTTTTTCACAAATTTGTTTTGCAAAGATTCAATGCTCGTGATTTTGTTATGCCACGAATAATCATGCCCGAGACGAACGTTCGGTGAAGGAATCCATCCAAAAACGCTTGCGAACGAACGATCGTTTCATGAGTTGCTTCGGACTGTAAAACAAACTCGCAAGGCGCGGTGAGTTTTGCCCTTTACAAAATTGAAATATTTTACCTATAACTCCAGGAACCGGACCCGCAACTCCATGAGCTGAGCAGGAGCCCACAGCATCGGGTGATGGTGGAGTGGGAAACACGCAGCGGTAGCAAGGACCTCGATATGTCACACCCTAGAAGAATAAGGCAAAAATAAATACCCACTTAAAAATAAGCCTGCAATAAAACAAAATAACTAACAAATTATTACAATAAATTGTAATAATTTGTTAGTTAAAGCGTGTACTAGTTCTAAAAACTAGTACACGCTTTAATGATAAATTGAACTAAAAAGTCACTAATCCTGAAGATCTTGGTAAGGTGGGACAAAATATTTAAACGCGCACGGTAGGATCAACTTTTCACATCATCACATCACATCATCAGCCTATTAATGTTCCCACTGCTGGGACACAGGCCTCCTCTCTGTGAGAGGGAATGGGCCGTAATCCACCACGCGGGCCCTGTGCGGGTTGGCGGATGTCACATGTCTTCAAATTTTTCGTTCTAGGACATGCCGGTTTCCTCAAGATGTTTTCCTTCACCGTTTTGAGTCAACTTTTATTACTTGTAAATTTTAATATTTGTTTGACGTTCAAAAATGCCGCTTATTGGCCTAGTTGAATAAATATTTTTGACTTTGACAAAATTATTGCATTGTCATCGGTCCTTGATAAGTGTGCAAAGTTTCAAATCAATCCCACGTTTTGAAGGGGGAGAAAATCACGTTCAAAGATTCCGTTACATTGATACATAGATACATACTCGTACATACCAAGCTAATAAAAGCGTGTTAAAAACAAAAAATCAAACTGCTAAAAATTAATTCATGAAAATAAAAACAAGTACTAGATATAATTTAGTTATAATATAGAGTAGGGTTTTTGTTTTTATAACAATTTGCTTTATTTTAAACTTTTTAGTTTTAGTAATGAACGAGTTCTCCAAATAAGTTATTTGGCTTCACATCAATATATGTATCTATGTATCAATGTAACGGAATCTTTGAACGTGATTTTCACCCCCTTGAAAACGTCGGATTGATTTGAAACTTTGCACACCTATCAAGGACCGATGACAATGCAATAATTTAGTCAAAGTCAAATATATTTATTCAACTAGGCCAATAAGCGGCACTTTTGATAGTCAAGCAAAATTAAAATTTACAATTAATAAAAGTTGATTCTACCGTGCGAGTTTAAATTGTTTGTCCCATTAGCCTTACCAAGATCTTCAGGATTAGCGACTTTTTAGTTCAATTTACCATTAAAGCGTGTTTTTTAGTTTTTAGAACTACAATTTATTTTACTATCAAAGTTACGCTTATCTTGAATTTATGCCAAGATAGGATCATACACATACAATACATATATTTATGGAATGGCCTATTTAGTTTAGTAGCTTTCAATTGATAGCCATATTGTTAGAATAACGAAAAAAAATATATGTATCCCCCTTTTTTTAGGGGGGAGAGCTATTTAAAAATAAACCGGCCAAGTGCAAGTCGGACTCGCGCACGGAGGGTTCCGTACTACCGTATTATCGCAAGAAACGGCAAAAAAAAAACATTTTGTTGTATGGGAGCCCCACTTAAATATTTATTTTATTGTTTTTAATATTCGTTGTTATAGCGGCAATAGAAATACATCATCTGTGAAAATTTCAACTGCTTAGCTATCACGGTTCATGAGATACAGTCTGGTGACAGACGGACAGACAGACAGACGCATCGCGGAGTCTTAGTAATAGGGTCCCGTATTTACCCTATGGGTAGGGAACCCTAAAAATGATAAAGCCTATGTCACTCCCACAACGGAAACGAATCCAACGACACCTCATATGTCATAAGACGTCAAGCCGTTTGGGCTATAGAGCGTGCTATAGAAATGTACATACATACGACATACGAACGAAAAACATTACCCTCCCACAGTCGGTTAAAAAGTATCTCACCTTCTCACTGGAATGAGTATCACTTCTGTATCCGTATATAGTTAGCTGTCCCTCCATCTTGAGAGCACTGCCCGATATTAGGGGACGCTGCAATAAAGAACATGTGTGTTAAAGCAGTGTAACCTAGTAGGTAAGTACATTGCCAGTACAGTCACGGGCACCCAACGCGAAGAAAGTTTGGTTCAAATAAAGTGCACTAGATGGCGCTATAAGCTTTGCTTTAACATTAACATTAGAAACGGGATATTTACCATGATTACTGTTTGTTGCGAGTTGTCGATATTTCGGTGCTGTTGCAAGCACCATGATGACGGCTAAACACATGGTAAATATCCCGCTTCTAAGGATAATGTTAGTGTTAGTGACCATGACAGTTTAAAAACTTATAAGCTTCGCTTTGTTATTGAGTTTTGTGAAATATTAAGATTTTCTAGAGACGATCATTAAAAATGTATGTTCTTGTTTAATTAACTCTCATAAGCACAAAATTAAGAAATATTTGGCTCTTAATTTACATATCAAAGATTATTTGAATGGATCATTTGAAAAATTTATTTTTCTGAGGCATCCACTCAATTTTTTTTCTATTTGTTTTTCATCACATTTTGGTACAATGAAACAGTAAAAACGTGCAAAAAATACTTTATAACAAATCTTCGCTGTGTATTTAAAAAAAAGGTATCCACGAACCGAGTAAATCCTTTTACTTGCAAGTCACTGCTAACACCATCTATATCCGTGGAACGGATCCGAACAAGATCGATATTCTTAGAAAAATAATCAGTTTAATCAGACGGAAAACGCTAGTTAAGTCGTCACGGTTTCTTTATATGGGATTAGGCATCTGTATGCTAGTATTATAATATCTGTGGTGTGTATTTAAAAATCTACCTTATTTACACTTCGAAAAGGTTGATATTTGTTTACACTCACCTTAGTAAGACAGCTAAGGTTGCTCAGCAGGTACCTAGTAGGTACATTGTCAGTATAGTTCAGTATCAGATCGTACTTGCTCTAACGGGATACATTGAACTAGTTATTCTAAAATTAACCTTATTTACACCGCAATAAGGTTGATATTTGTTTAAGTGGACACATTGTAAACTATTTTAGCAAGACAGCTCAGATCACTCGGCAAGTACTCTAAAATCAACCTTATTCAAACAACAATAAAATTGATATTCCTATAAATCAGTTCTAAAAGGCTGTACATAATTATTTTACCTTACCTAACTATTCTTCTAATGTACATGGAACGCCTACAGTCACTCTAAAACCAACCTTATTCGAACAACGATAAAATTGATATTACTTTAAATCGGTTCGAAAAGGCTGTACATAATTATTTTACCTTACCTTAGTATTCTTCTAATGTACATGGAACGGCTACAGTCACTCTAAAACCTACCTTATATGCATCAAGATAAAGGCAGCTCAGATCACTCGGCAAGTATGGTCACTCTAAAATCAACCTTATTCAAACAGCAATAAAATTGATATTCCTATAAATCAGTTCGAAAAGGTTGTACATAATTATTTTACCTTACCTTAGTATTTTTCTAATGTACATGGAACGGCTACAGTCACTCTTAAATCAACCTTATTTGCATCACGATAAAGTTGATATTTGATTACACTCACCTTAGTTAGACAGCTAAGGTCGCTTAGCAGGTACCTAGTAGGTACATTGTCAGTACAGTCCAGTATCACATCATATTTAGACGCTATTTCTAACGCGTTCTTTGAATCCAATTGCACGTTGTATGGAGTTATTTTTATATGGGAGTTTATACTGGAAAGAAAAAAAATAGACAAGTAATTATCGACATACCATTAACTAGAGAACGTTAAATGCCTTTTTTTACCCGACTGCCTATGTATGTTTGCTTGTATGTATGTATGTATGTTTGTTCCTATGTACGACTATGTATGTTTGTATGTATGTTTGTTCCTATGTAGCGTTCTATTGACCAAATTATTGATAGGTTTCTTCTAGGCAAGCGTGCTTCACCGTAGACCACGTCATCGCTTAACAACAGGCGAGATAGTGGTCAAACGCGAGCCTACAGAGTATAAAAAAAAAAAAAAAAACGTGTTGGCCGATTTTGATGATTCTTCCCTCCCTCAATCCCTTTATTGGACACAACGGGTTTGGAAAAAAAAATGGTCCTCCACATATGGCGCCCAAAAGCCGCCATTTTTCTAATTTCCAATTTTAATGTAGCCAGTGACACTCGCAGGGTTAAGACGAATCGATTTACGTAAGAATCATCAAAATCGGCCAATCAATGCGTTTGAACTCTAGAACGCCACATAGGAACAAACATAAATACATACACTGATAAACACATTACCCTCCTTCGGCAGTCGGGTAAAAACAGTTTGGTATCTGTAGATATTGAGATACCTCCTCACTGTAGCGGCCGCAGACTCAGCCTTGCTTGTATTTTCATCCTGTTCAAAGTGTAGAATCTGTCGATGTATGTTCGTTAGCTCCACTACATCGTAGTCTATGATTCCAATCTCACCTGAAAAAGAAAAGTCCCTAGGTGTATAAAAAAAACTTTTTTACAAAAAAATACTACCGACTTCCAAATAAGAAAACTACAAAGTGAAAAATAACTTTATTTTTGGAAGTCGGTGTCTTTCGTAGGTACCATTTTTTTTGCGTTATGGACACCGACTTCCAAAAATAAAGTTATTTTTCACTTTGTAGTTTTCTTATTTGGAAGTCGGTAGTATTTTTTTGTAAAAAAGTTTTTTTATTTTTCACTTTTTAGTTGTACCTACCTAATAGGCAAGTTGTTTAGTTAAGTTTCCTATAACGCCAGAATAGATTACCCAAATATCATGTAACTTGAACAAAATCGATCAAATGAGAGATCTGCTTACCCCTTAAGAGCGTACTGGCGTGATGTTATGTTATGAAATGGTCTAAACAATAAACAGACATGCGATTGCAGCAGTCCCGAGAGTTTTGCCGCTATTTATTGAAGAGTTCTGTTGTATATCTTCGAAGTTCTTCATCAGATCTTCACCAAATTAAAATGGGACCAATTTCGGAACAAACTCTTTCAAACAAAAAAAGATTTTTTTAAATCGGTCCACAATTGACGGAGATATCGGTGAACATACACAAAAAAAAAAAAAAAAAAAAAAAACATACAAGAAGTCGAACATAGAACCTCCTCCTTTTTCGAAAGTCGGTTAAAAAGTAGTAGTGCACTTTGCCGTATCACTGGGCAATTGTGTTAGATTTACTAAAATTCACAGGAGCCTATGTAAATCGGCAAACCATCTCGCTAGCGACTTCTAATTCGACGCCAACGCCATCTAGTTACGTCGTTGTACAACTTGTAATGTTGGTACTCGACCCGAAGATAAATTTCGTTCGTCAAACCTCACCCGCTCTCGGTAAGCAATATACGTCTTATTACTATAGCAAAGAGCTTAAATTTGTTCGTCATAATTTCGTGAATATTGAATAGATTGTTAATCAGATATTATTAAACATTTTTTTTTTTCTAAACCTATTAAAATCTGGCAGTTCAGCGCACGAGTGAACTTAAAGTACAGCCGCCCCTGGTTTTGTATCAAACTATCCTTCGAGATATTGACAATCCCACCGCACTATTCCCAAACCACTGCAACGCCTGAAAGCCAGAATCAACAGTGGCGACCACCAAAAAAGCGCCGAGGCAATGAAGCTCGACGAAGTCCCGGCGAATGAATTTAACTGTCTTGGAAAATAATCAGAAAAGTATAACGGAGGTGTAGGAAAAATACAAATTTTCACTTCCCTCCATATCAAGCAGGTGACAGAACAAACAAGGCCAATAGGCACAAAGGGTCGTTTACTCGTACAACCGGGATAAGCCCAGTTGCCTAGCACCACGGATAAAAATTTGTATTAATATTAATGGGTCCTAACATTGTGAGCTGTTATATTTGATTCCAATAATAGGTATGTCAAAAACGCTTGAACGTACGGAAATTTCTTCTAGTTTCTACAAGGTCCGTATAGTAAACAATTCTAGATAGCAACATCCTTAGAGGTATGACGAACAGGGTGCAAAGTACATTGATAAGGGAGGATCCTGTGACCAGACGGGTGTTGTGTTCGGTGGTCAACTGCCCGATGATTTTTGTCGGGTTGATGTATATGTTCAAACCGCGCGGAGAATCTTGTATGAGCGATGTAGTATTTGTGTCTGACGTCATTTCTTTGGGTGCCTTAGTGAATTTCAATTTATCAGTTTATTCATCAACAAAATTTTGAGTACAATAATCATCCTTAAAACTATTGTTTAAATAAAACAGATGAATGAGGTGCGTTTCCGTAGAAGGCAGAGCAAGACCCAGTCCCGCGCTAGGAATTAACCCGTGTTACAGGCACTGGGCACCAAATCCACCATCACACTTGCAACAGACTTTCAAAAACGTTAGTAGCAGGAGGATTTTGACTCTCTGATTTCCCATTTTAGGGCCTGTTTATAGTCAGTATAATAAAACAAAAACTAATATTAAATATATAAATAGATATATGAATAAATATATAAAAATGTAAAATATAAAATTCGGGAGCCCGAAAACCAGAATCCCGTATCATTTTCGGGATTACATTTGGGAAATCCGGGCTGCAGCTGTTTTTGGGAATACAAGATTTTTATCGCGGCATCGCTCAGTGTCGTATCCTACAGAAATCGTCCATTTTTCCGGGCAGAAAAGGACGGAGCCATTGAGTAGCTTTCTATTAGTGAACGATTTACTTTAATCGGATCAGCACTGCGTACCTTTATTGAATGCTAAATTTCTATAAAGTAACACAATTAGGATGCCAGTTTACCTGACCAGTGGGCGAAATAATATACTCACCTACGCCGGTGGACAGCCGAGGTTCCCAGCCCCTACAATGAGTACTTTGGAGTCACAGATGCTGTTCTGAACTTTGACTCCTATGTCTCTGAGCAGGAGCTGTCAACTGTATCTGTTTGGGGAGTAGATTATATTAGACTTAACAACGCCAGCTGCCGCGAAGTACATAGCAGCTGGACAGCCGAGGCCCCCTAGCTCCATAATAAGGACTTTGGACTCACAGATGCGACCTCTTGATTCTTATGTCACGGAGCAGGATCTGTCGACTGTATCTGTTTGGGGAGTAGATTACATTAGCGACAAACGCCAGCCGCAGCGAGGTACAAACCTGCTGGACAGCCGAGGCCCCCAGCACCTTCGATGAGGACTTTGGACTCACAGATGCGGCTCTGGCTCTTGACTCCTATGTCTCGGAGCAGGATCTGTCGTCTGTATCTGTTTGGGGAGTAGATTATATTAGAGACTTACCAACGCCAGCCGCAGCGAGGTACAAAGCCGCTGGACAGCCGAGGCCCCCAGCTCCTACGATGAGGACTTTGGACTCACAAATGCGGCTCTGGCCCTTGACTCCTATGTCTCGGAGCAGGATCTGACGACTGTACCTGTTTGGGGAGTAGATCATGTTATAGATGTGTATTAAATCTTCTGAATGATGATTCTAATGAATATAATTCTTAAGGGTACACTAGTCGACGCGACGGCGCGAACTATTTTGTGCGCGGGATTAAAATGCATTTTATATCAACCGACAACACGTGCGGAAGAGATAGATGCTGTGATAAGCAGTAGGAAGCTAGTTCGCGTACGAATACACACTTTTGCTAATTTGTAGCGAAATGGATAATGATTTAGGACGAAACCGAGCGCGCGAAATTATATAAACAGACCTTTGGCAGTCTAGATATCCTGCAAAATCGACTAAATCTATCTGTTCAAAATTAAATTATATGCATTGTTAAACTACTAATCTATCCCTGTATGGAGGCCGTTTTGCTATTTTCCGTCTTCTTATGGTATTTATTTGCGCCCAAAAGTGCGTTAAAATTTGTGTCGAAATGTGTAAAAGTTACACACTGTATGACGCTCATAACTTTCAATTTTTTTTTTTTTTTTTGGCTCCATACAGGGCTAGATAATGATAAGACATATTGATATCATTTTTTATTTTGAACGTACATCGTCAAACAGTGGAGTTATCCTTTTTTTTTTTTTGGGATATCATCCAATGACTTCTCCCGCTCTGGGTGAAGCGGGAGGGCGCGTCAGACTTTTACTGACTAAACCCATCCGTGTTCCTTCAGCCAGGGCCGCGGTAACTATTTTCAAATTTATCCGCGACCCAGACAGGCATCGGCCCTAGCGGACCCCGTCAATTTTGCTGACATCTCTTTGAGGCGCGCGTGGAACACTACGCGCCGTCGACTCGGGCCTGGTCCTTAACGGGCGGCGAGCTACCCATTACTCGCCGTCCGCAAGCCCGCGCCTACGGTAGCCGGGCATCGGCATGCGACTCCCGACGCCCGGGGCGTCTCCTGCGGTGGCTTGGTGCGTGAGGGCGCCTCCGTTGCCTCTCCCTCACGCGTTCTGCCTCCTCCTTCGCGAGCATTACTGCTTCGCAGAAGAAGGTGACAGCTTCCCATGGCCTCTCGCCCCGTACCATGGCCTGAACCAGGGCCGGTCGCGAGAGGTCGCCACCGCCGATCGCCTCCACGAGGACACGGCGTTGCTCCGCACAAGCGGAGCAGACCGCCACCGTATGTTCTACCGTGTCCTCCGGGCGATCCGCACAATGGTGACACCCGGGCGTATCCTCCCGAAACAGCCGTGTCCGGTGAGGACCTGCTTCAGGCGGAAGGTGAGGACGCCGTGACGCCTCTCAAGCCACTCCTCAAAGAGGGGCCTTATCACAATAGTGGCGTGCCCAGCGCTGGGTTGCTGGGTTGCGACAGTCGCCCTCTCCATGTCGCCATGAGATCTTGCCGGAGCTCTGTCGGCCGAGCCGTGATTTGTCGCGGCAGCGGAGTTTCGCCCCGGCATTTCTCCTCCTCGCGCCATTCCCATATTTGCGCGAGGAAGTGGAGTTATCCCTAGACTACGTTTGTATGGAAGAATTATCGACTAGTGTAACCTTAATTTAGTTCTGTTAGTATTATTGTATTGATAATAATGAAAACATTTATCTCTTGCATTTATCTCTCTTGTTGTGTTTAACCTATGTAAATTTTAACTTACCTCTCTATAGCCCACTTAGGTAGCTGCCCATATTTAGGTTCTGCAATACTGGCCTCGCCTGTTACTCCAAAATCCCTTTGTTCTTGTTTTGCCTGTAAGTTATTATTATATGTTGTTTAGTTTATCTTGGACATCGCTAACATCGGTGAAGGGAAATATTATGATAAAACTAAACATAAGTTTGACGATTTCAACCCAACGCTCATCATATCACATCATCAGCCTATTAATGTTCCCACTGCTGGGACACAGGCCTCCTCTCTGTAAGAGGGAATGGGCCGTAATCCACCACGCGGGCCCAGTGCGGGTTGATGGATGTCACATGTCTTCGAATTTTTGGTTTTAGGACATGCCGGTTTCCTCACGATGTTTTCCTTCACCGTTTTGAGAGCAGTGGTGATGAAATAATTTACACAAAGTAAAGCGCCTGTGGGCTCGAACACACGACCTACAACTTGTAAGTCAGGGCCGTTACCACTGGGCCACCACTGCTCTCATAGTGCAACGCTCATAGTGCAATTTAATTCATTGGTGAGGAATGCACATGCCTTCTCTGTATGAGAAGAGGCCTTTGCCCTGCAGTGGAACAGTAATAGTTAAATTTCAATATAACTTGTTTAGTTGAACATATTTGAATTGTAGAAATTTAGTTATTCGCTTTAGCGCTATCCAGCAGGCGCATAACGCCATAAATATATAGCACAATAGCCGCATAGCTAGGAGCAGTGGTGGCCCCCATTGGGCCACCACTGCTCCTAGCTATGCGGCTAGCTATACCGGCAGCGACTTACAAGTTGTAGGTCGTGGTTTCGAAACCAGGCAGGCGTTTTACTTTGTGTACATTTTTCATTACCAATGCTCTCAAACGGTCAACGGTCATCCACCAACCCGCCCGCACGCACAACGGACCAAATGGGAGTCTAAGTGCGGAAATGTCAATGTCCAGGTTCACCTATCCTATCCTATTTTGAGCATAAATGAGCCAGATGACGGGTCGACACCGAGGAAGGTCTTGGAATCGTCGTCATGACGACTATAAGGCGTTTATGACGGATTGGTCACAGATGAACAGAGTAAGGATATGCAGGATACCATTGCACAGCAGTAGAACAATATTGTTGGTTAAAATAAAATATTAATTAATAAATATTTTTCTAAAACAAACTTTTTTCATATTCTATTCCGCAAACCCTTTCATTTGATACCATGCCATCATATCATATCATGGCAGTGCACAAAAAAAAACTAGTCCGCCATCTTGCGCCGTCCGCCATATTGGATTTAGAATGACGTCACTTAGCTAACCGTGCATTGTCATCCAAACTAAATGTGTATGCAAAATATCATCTTAATCGGTGGAGGATAACTGCTATAAAATTCAGTTGCAATATTTGACCCAAACACACATACATTGCAAGTTAAATAACAATATTTAAAAATATCTACATATAATATGTTAAATTATATGCATATTCTGTAAGTGTACCTACAGAATACTAAATGATTTTTATTTGAAAAGTAAGCTTGCTGAAGCGGAAACAGTGAATTTAAATATATATATATATTAAATATAATCTTAAAATTCGTAGTAGTTTGAACAGGTGATTAAAAGAGTGCAAGCAGAATTCATTAATTCTTGCCAATCATTCTACTATATTTAGTTTTCAATTCTGCAGAAAATCCTTGAAGTTCCATTAAATTAGTAGACAACAAAGTATCAGACAGATGAACAATATTTAATAGGGAATCATTAAAATTGTATGCTACTTTAACTAGGTAGGTTGATTACTTAAAACAAAGTGTCAAATATGAAAAATTTAATAAACTTTTTTGGTGTTATACGGTAGATTGCCTGAGAATTAGTATCAGATAGATGAAATATCGCTTTTGGCAGAAAATTTTTAATATAAAAGAAAAACTTTGCCAACAGATTAGCTATTGCATTAGTAGAATACATAATTTGCTGCCCTCGCTGCATTTTACTAGGGAGTACGCAAAATACGCGCTTAGTTGTGGAGTTGCCTTCCATTCTCCTCTGCCAACCGACACACTATCATTCAATTCATTTTCTTTCACATCGTTGTTTACACAATCAATCCTTACTGTAGTGTATGTAGATGTCAATAGATCGCGCTACAAGCCGATAACAGTATTGTAATGTTGTCTCGTACGCATACGTCGCTCGGTTATAAATACCGGTCCGAGTAGTGGGGCGATCAGTCGTTATCGGTCTGTTGGCCTGTGCGGTGGTGCGTTGGCGAGTCGACTATTAATATTGATAAATGTGCATATTTTACATTGGCGACGAGGATAAAACCGTAGAGTAAAATAAAGTTGTTTTTCTCTAAAAGGAACATGAAGACTTTGGTTACAATGCATTATATTCCATTCTATTCTACAATAATAAAAAAATAAAACAAGAAAAAAAATGTGTGTGACGGTGACAGTTAAAATCAGTGGCGGTTCGTTTTGAAGCGCATCAAATGTATACGATAAGTAGTGCATTTGCTGAGTAGTGCTGTGGAATTCAACCTCGTAAACACACACTGTGCACACTGTTGGCACACAACACCGTCTGCGTCGTATTGTTTTGGTCCCACCAAAACTGAATGCAGTAGAAGTAAGCCCTTCTGCTTCGCGTCTACATGGCAGGAACAATGTGGGACTAATTTAAGGAGTCGTCTAGTTTTCTACGACTACCCTCAGAATCTCGAATACTGAAAAATAAGTCCAGAGTGGAGCAACAAGAAAGCTAGCAACAAACAAGGAGCTGGACAGGTCAATGAGGAGCGTATGTATGTGTGGATCCATACACACGGCTCTTTATGCCAATCTGGTGAGTCGTTTTCATTCATTTTCAAAAATCGAACGTTTTTGTCAACAGATCTTAATTCACTTGCTTACTTATAAAGTAACAAGATGATAGTATTAGATCCCGCGATCGCTATCTTTTGAAATCTGTAAATATTATAGAATGAATAATGACGCTCACGATCGCATACAAAGGATGCCTCTAAGTTGTGCTCCTAACGAGTTAAACGTAGAAAACAGTGAGGAGGCTTCCTCCACCGAGCAGGAGAGCACATACCGTAGCTCACACTGTACGCACTTTTCTGTAGTCGTACCTGCAATTCACTTGTGAGTTGTTCAGGGGGCGATGGGCAGCTGGTGGTGTAGCAGGGACACGGGTCTCATAGGAAATTCGTTGTATTGGTTTTGTAATAACCTAGAAGTCGTAGACTCTATGTGAAGTGATGTGTGATGATCACTTGAGGTTGTGACGATATGGGTGGCATGAGTGTCACTAGCTGCTGCGGCAGTCGTGCCATGAGCGTTGTATATGATCTAAGCTGATACGGTTTCTGATCAATTACTACTAAGGCTTAGAGGAACTTTTCGCTATCGGTGATCGTTAGACACTGAAGGCTTTAAATAGGCACGCTTAGAACTTGGAAGTATACACACGATAGGTTTAGGAAGATGATAGTGGATCACGTACTCACGTTCCAGTCGATGTTGATTTCGATAATGATATTTGATGAGCAAGCTGTAGAAGGTCGAGTAATTCAGTCTATCAGCCGTAGCATGTACCGTACCAGTGGTTAAGCCTAATCTTGGCCGTAAATCGGTATAATTGAGGCAACACAAGTAGTCCGTAGGTTCGCGATATTGCGTTTAGCTCTTTTGGAGGTCTGGGTCTAGATAGACCGTTGTGTGAGGGCAATACGATTGCTGGACGGTTTGAGAGCCGTGGCGTTAGAGGCTTTACTCGAGGGTTTCTGTTGACTTGGCAGTTTTGCTGCAGTAGAGTTTCGAAGTTTCTTTGGAACGACTGTGACTGTGTTCAATCAAATTCTAAGAGTTGAATTGAATTGGTTAAGAATAGCCTAGTTGGCCTTTGTGGCAACTGTGAGCCTAGGTGGCAACCGCTGGCATAACATAAAATCACGCATGTGGTGTATTATTGGGAAGTTCCTGATGGAGAAACCGAGTGACACTGCCGACCTGGGTGTCGAATCCGTGACCTCATGATTAGTTATTTGATTTGAGCTACATGATTAGTTCTAAAATAATAAATCAAAGAGCACACAAATGCAGTAGAACGTACCTACTGGTCATTAAATTGACAGGCAGTAGAATATAGCTACTGGTCATTAAAATGACAGGCAGTAGAAAATAGCTACTGGTCATTAAATTGACAGGCAGTAGAATATAGCTACTGGTCATTAAAATGAGTAGAAAATAGCTACTGGTCATTAAATTGACAGGCAGTAGAATATAGCTACTGGTCATTAAATTGACAGGCAGTAGAATATAGCTACTAGTCATTAAATTGACAGACAGTAGAATATAGGTACTGGGCATTAAATTGACAGTAATAGCAGTAGATTATGCCTACTGGTCATTCAATTGACAGTCGTCAGAGAATGACAGTTTTAGCAGTAGATTATGCCTACTGGTCATTAAATTGACAGTCATCAGAGAATGACAGTAATAGCAGTAGATTATTTCTACTGGTCATTAAATTGACAGTCGTCAGAGAATGACAGTAATAGCAGTAGATTATGCCTACTGGGCATTCAATTGACAGTCATCAGAGAATGACAACAATAGCAGTAGATTATGCCTACTGGTCATTAAATTGATAGTCATCAGAGAATGACAATAATAGCAGTATATTATGCCTACTGGTCATTAAATTGACAGTCATCAGAGAATGACAGTAATAGCAGTAGATTATGTCTACTGGTCATTAAATTGACAGTCGTCAGAGAATGACAGTAATAGCAGTAGATTATGCCTACTGGTCATTCAATTGACAGTCATCAGAGAATGACAACAATAGCAGTAGATTATGCCTACTGGTCATTAAATTGACAGTCATCAGAGAATGACAATAATAGCAGTAGATTATGCCTACTGGTCATTAAATTGACAGTTATCAAAGAAAAAAAAAAGAGAAGTCAGCAGTAGTGGTACTTTATATGTACATACTGGTCACACCTGGAAGACCCAAGAGATGAGATCTGGTGTGTAGAATACTTCACCGTTGCTGATTGGAACAGAGGCAGTGGCACGCGTCCGCAAATTCACTTACCGCGGGAGCGTCGTGTCATAGACTGGAGGTAGTGAAGAGGACATCGCATCAAGGATTGCTAAAGCACGATCAGCTACCTTCGCACAGCTGAGACCTGTTTGGCAATCGCGGAAACTGACCTGAAGGATCAAACTTAAAACTTTCTCAACTCAAATCCGTGCTGCTTTACGGTGAACGGTCACAAAAGACATCTCACGCCAGATCCAAGTCGTCGTCAACCGCTGTCTTCGTCGCATACTCGGCATTTACTGGCCCGAGACCATCACCAACGTAGAGCTTTTGGGGCAATGCCATGAGAGCCCGATTGACCGCCAGATCAAGCGTCGTAAATGGAGTTGGATCGGCCACACGCTGCGAAGGGATTCTGATCATATACCTAAGAAAGCGCTGGATTGGAATCCCCAAGGCAAAAGAAAGCGTGGCCGTCCCCGTCAAACCTGGATGAGAGGATGCCGCGCAGCTTCCTGGACGCTGCCTGGCCGAGTGAGATTCGACAGTTGACCTCTTTCTCGAGGCTGGGCATGCCTAGCTGGACTATTCGTCCCAGGTAGGCATGGTCGTCCACGGCTGCGGGTGTGGAGTCTCCAATCTTGACGGGAATGGGTGCGACATGGGCGTTAACCTCACTTTGGTTTTATCCAAATTAATTTTTGGACCCACTATTTCGGCAGCTCTACTGAGGTCATCAAGCGTTGTACTGGGGTCCTCCATGGTCTCAGCCATGACAGCTATATCATCGGTGAACCGAAGGCGAGTGAAGTGCTCGCCGTTGATTTCGGTGCCTGGCCCTCTCCGGTCCGGAACCTTGAAGGCGTCCTCCAGTGTAGCGGTGGAAGGTTTCGGAAGTGGCGTCTCCCTGTACCACACCTCGCTGCGGAGGGATGGGTTCCGGAGCCAGGTCGCAAGGTCGGACTAGCGTAATGGAATTTTTGTGCAGGCGCTTCGGCACTTCGATGTACCGGTGGTCGATTTGGCGCCGTTGGAGGGACTGCAGTGCAGCCCAAGTCTCGATCAAGTCGAGGACTTTTACGTGTTTCATAGACGCTGAGCGGAAAGGCAGGTTGTTGTCTTCGGCTCTCTGTATAGCCTGCCGCAGCGTACGTGTGTGGTCTACGGTGCTGGAGTCTGTTCGGAGGCTCGAAGTCGTCGGGCCTGCGCGCGAGACGATTCGTGTATTAATTCATTAGTGCCAGGTAACTAATTAATAACATGAGTTCTCAACTAACGTTAGAGCAATTTGATGGAGAGGGGGAACCTTCATCAGAAGGCCTGAAATGGGTATCAGAAAATGGAATAGAAGAAGAAGAGGAAGGGTCAAAGGAAGCACTAAATTAAACCAGTAAATGATTTTTAAATATTATTGTGCTCTCATTTTGTTATGCCAGAGATGCCAGTTCATTAATAATAAAAATAAGAATATGCTAAATGTCTTATTAATAATTCTGGTTACATACAACTGGTTAAAACAAGGAAGGGAATGTAGTGTATGTAGATGTCAATAGATCGCGCTACAAGCCGATAACAGTATTGTAATGTTGTCTCGTACGCATACGTCGCTCGGTTATAAATACCGGTCCGAGTAGTGGGGCGATCAGTCGTTATCGGTCTGTTGGCCTGTGCGGTGGTGCGTTGGCGAGTCGACTATTAATATTGATAAATGTGCATATTTTACACTTACCATAATGGAATGCTGTTAATTATTATTTTACTAGCTTCTGCCAGCAGCTTCCCTGGTGTGAAATGTGTTTTATTATCCCAAGGGAGTATTAAACCGAGATAAAAAAAAGTAGCTTATGTGCTAGTCCAGACTATAATCTATTTCTGCCAAATTTTATCCAGATCCGTTCATCCGTGATTGAGTAACAAACATACATCCATCCAAACTTTCGCATTTATAATATTATTAGTAAGAAGTAAGATTGGTTTGACAGGTAATCAAAGGCAAAGCGAAGAGGTTACATTTGTAAACCACCATTGATAATGTGGTTTTGCAGAACGATGTCTTGTCCCAAGTTCGTCTCTGTATCGGACAGAGTTATTGGGTATTTTATCAGGAAATTCTTACAGATTCCGTTTTTTTCGCCAATCTTTTACATGGCATTAAGATTGATCCTTATTATATGAGAATTATAACGAAATTGCTAGATTGAGGGTATTATTTACATCTGTCTATTCATTTAGAACAAACCCGTCTTGTTAAGCATAACTGGCTGCATAGTAGAATTTGGCAAAATTACCGGCATTGGCTACCATCTCAAAAAATTGCTGATGTAAATACAGTTTCTGCATAGTAGAATTTGGCAAAATTACCGGCATCTATTTACATCAACAATTTTTTGAGATGGTAGCTTATCTCAAAAAATTGTTGATGTAAATACAGTTTATTTGTGACTATGATATTTCAGAAGTATTTTCACAACTTTTCAATATTACGCCTGTGTTAAACTAAATGTAAAATTATATTTTTAATATATTCTAAAAAAATAACTTACGTCGAACATTTCTCTCCGAATTCTCTCCATTTCATTCTCTTTTTCTTTTAATGTTTTGCGCAATTCTTTGATTTCATTCTCCAACGCTATTAGCCGCTCCATTTTGGACGATTTTAAAACTGTTCTCTTATAATTAGGACGTATAGAATTGTAATTTTCGCTTAATACTACATCGAAAAATAAACAATAATTTGATATGATAACACGTTTCAGCACTTTCAGCAGTCCGAACAGCAAACAATAATAACAGAGTGAGATAGTCTAATGGTTTGTTAAATGTGTGAAAGTGACAGCAATACAAATAATGCTGAAATCTAATATTTTTACGACTTCGAATGTCTGTAACGCTCATGTTAAATTTGAAGTTTCTAGTGATGCAACAATGATTATTTAGTCGATAAATAATAGTCGATAACAAATCACAAACATCGACCAAGTTCAAGTCTGACTCACGCACAGCACAGCCATAGGGTACCGTAGAAACAGCTACATTCACCAAAATAAATAGGTAAGTTCACTAACTTTCATAATCAATGAAAGCACCGAACATTGCTCTAACGAAGGGACAAAATTAGTTTTGCTGTTCGAAAACTGTTGTCCCCATACCTCAATATACAAAGTGGTTTTACTTTTCTGAGAACATTTTATAAGTTGGCCGACTATTACTCAAAACTTGTAAAGCCTACTAGCTGTGATAGTTTTCCTTTAAATTCCGTTAAATATGTCATTTAATTATTATGTTTAATCACGGCACTATGTACCTATAATGCCCGGGCATTGTGAATCTAATCAAGTCAAGTCAGGCAATGTAATGAATAATCTTAACTTCTATATTTACCACATAGTCTGGTCATTATGAATATGGCTACGTAACGGTTTGGCAATTCGATTATTATGGTCAATGAATTAGTCCAAGAGCGAGCGAAGCGAGTTACACACCATGGGATAGGCGAGAAAGAAAAACATCCCCACTTTACAGGAGGTAGGTAACTAAAAATTATATTCTTGGTTTTATTTTCCCATTTTGCTGGCGTGATTACTAAGTATATACATGCCAAATTATAGCTTTCTAGTATCTACTAAGACTCTCTGAGTTAAGCTGCGGACGAAAGGACGGATGGACGGACAGACGGATATGGCGAAACTATAAGGGAGGAACCCGGTTGATAACGGAACTCTAAAAAGTAGATTAAGGTAGGTAACAACCAACCAATTTACTTGTAGGTAAGTTGCTTGCTTTGTAGGCTTCTTGAGGGCTGTACTTGAAGGTGTCGCGTTGTCATAATAGAAAGCGCTTATCATTTGTGCTGGTGAAACCTCTTAAGAACTAGAAGGTGTGGTGCCCTCTGTCAGCGCGACATTGCGTTCGGGTTGTTCAACAAAATGAACGCGATGATCACTATCGATTATTATAGTGTACCTAATACCGGAGGGTATTACACTATCATTTATCTAGGATCATAGAACTATGAGTCATATTTATTACTAGCTGTGCTTCGCTCCCGTCATCTGTCTGCCAACCCTACCCTACTGACCTTCCTGCCTACCCTACTTCCCTACCATTTTTGTTTCTATAGTCATCATTATTTTAAATTAATTTAACATGACATTACTATATATATATATATTTTTTTTTTTTTTATTCATTTTATTTTTTTCAATATGTAACTACTGTAAATATAACTTAAAATAATTGACACTAAACGTACCTTTTTTTTATATGGACATTTTTTTTTTATTGAATTAAGTTTTCAACTATTTTGTGATAAATCAAATTTGAACAACATTTTTGTACGCCTCCTGGCATAACATAGCGTTCTATTCCACGTAAGCTAAGATCTGTATTTATAAACACCTATGTTAACAAATAAATGATGATTATTGATTATTTCGCGGAGAATCTTAACACTGCCATTCAGAAAATGACTTAGTACCAAGACATCGACTTCGGAAAACAAAGTTATTTATCGCTTTGTAGTGTTTTGCTTTAGAAGTTGGTTTTTTTTTTTGTTAAAAAGTTTTTTGTCCGTATCGGGACGAACTTTATGAGAGCCCAGGGCCCTGCTAATATAAAGCCTCCAGCCACCATTGAAAATAGTTAAATTGTTTAAGATTCTACTAAAGTTTTGAGAAAAAAAATTGACTACTGCTGTTTAATCGTATGGGGCAGTATTTTGACAGCGCAGCGATGCTAATTAACTACTAAAGTTTTAAGAAAAAAAATGACTACTGCTGTTTAATCGTATGGGGCTGTCTTTTGACAGCGCTGCGCTGCTAATATGGCGGGTCACGACAATGATGTTGGTACAAGTACCTACTACTGAAACAGAATCTTTGATGTAAAGTAGTAGATACAACCCACCCAGGCTACCAGCAGCCTAATTGCGTAAGTGAATTCTCCAAAGCAAACGAGTCGATTCCTTCAAAGAATCAGAATCATTTCTTTCAACTTTTTCGGTATTGCGAAACCAATTTGGAAAAAGTACAAACATCCTCCTTTGAGTTGAAGCTCATCTACTGCGTTATGTTTCATCAAACTCGAACATTACACAATACCAATAGTGAAGTTTTATCTCGATTCTTCCGCTTTCGTTCATTCTTTACAATACATTCTATGTTTTTGGGAAAGAATCGACTTGTTTGCTTTGGAGAATTCACTTACGCAAATAAGCTGCAGGGCGCCAATGATTAGAGGTTCCCCCATCGCTTATGTACCTACTTTGTGCCCGTGTTGACAGTGTTAACAAACATCACAATTTTATTATTAACTAGCTTCTGCCCGCGTGTTCGAAGTTAAAAAAAAATGCTCCGATCGCCGACATGAAATTTTACAGGATTATCCGCTGGGTCAATCTTTAGATTCTGTGAAAATTTCATTAAAATCGGTCCAGCCGTTTCGGAGTCGATAAGGAACATACATACATACTTTCTCTTTTTAACCGACTTCAAAAAAGGAGGAGGTTCTCAATTCATCGCAATCTTTTCTTTTTTTTATGTATGTTGTGTTGTGGAACTTTCGACGCTCATAACTTTCAAATATTTTCTTTTTTTACTTTTTTGCTTCCATACAGGGCTAGATAATGATGAGACAAATTGATATCACTTTTTATTTTGAACGTACATCGTCAAGCAGTGGAATAATCCCTAGACTACGTTTGTATGGAAGAATGTTCGACTAGTGTAACCTTAAGGGCTGGGGTCAAAACTTTTCGCTAGAACCTATTTCTCTCCTTTGATCGATTATTATCAAGAGCGGGAAGGCACACATTCAGAAAATTTGAAAACAGGTTTAAGGGCTGATTTCACCAATGAAACTAATCGCGATTAGTTTAGCTAAACTCAGTTAATGCAAATACAGCATTCTCATTGGTTAATACCGCTGCGAAACTATCAATCAGAACGCTGTGTTTGCATAAACTTAGGGCCGATTTCACCTATGTTCGCTAATCGCGATTAATTCAACTAAACTTAGTTTATGCAAATATAGCGTTCTGATTGGTTGAGACCGCTAAGAAACTATAAAACAGTACGCTGTATTTGCATAAACTGAGTTTAGTGGAACTAATCGCGTTTAGTTTCATGAGGTACGCCCCCAAGTACTGTTAGCCCAGGGCCCTACAAATGCACGATCCGCCACTGATTCCGAGTAGTGAACATTCTTTTATTTTAACATTTCAATCAATGATAAAGTCGTCGCAATCTAAGAAGTCCTTTGACGTTTCTCATTATAAATGCCGCGATAACTTTCCACGTAAGAAATTGAAAAATCAAATTCATAATACTAATTAAATACTATGTTACCGATACACTATGACAACGAGTATCATTCGCAAGCATCAAGTTTAATTAAAATTATTTTTATAGGAGTCAAAACGGTCCTTTTATTTATTGACAACTTTAGGTATCTACACTCCTACCAACTTATCTGTGAAACGGACGTTTTTGGAACTTACATTTTGAATGGGACATAAGATCGGTTTTTGTTTATTTTTGGAGAAATGGCGACGAACAGCGCCACTCATAATTCACAGTTAAGTTGGTCGAACTGTACCCATCATGACAGTTTAAGAATACTGGTCACACTATAACGGGAGTACCCCGTATTGTCTATGGCAAAGAGATATGAGATATGCACGCCCCATAGATAATGAATCAGGTAATTCCCGTAATAATAAAACTGGCTTATCTATTTCTCCAAGAGTGACATACGTGGCATAAACTACAAAGTATATATTGTAATCATTAGATGACAACAGTGCATAACAAAGTGTACGATTATGGTTTTATCAAATAAGTTTTAGTTATATTAGTATAGTGAAATAATTATAGTAAGTATATACCTATTTATAATACTTATTATTCATGGTTATGTTCTTAAATCATTGATCTGAATATTTTGTAGGTATAGACTCCCTTTTGTTTACTAGTTAATAAAGTTGAACTTTCTTACGACTCATTAGGATACGAAATTAAACTGCGTCACGTTTGTATTATGGCAGGTACCTAAGGATATTTTATCAATGCAAAAGATAGCGATGTTAATAATGACGTTTATTGAATGTACGTCATTAACAACCTATTTCTACACAGCTGTTTCATATCAGATTAGAAGCATACTCGTATATCAAAGGTTTCAGAAAGCGACAATTTTCTATAGCTTCAAAAAGACAAGATTATGACTGCAGTAGGTATTTATTTATTAGAGGTTACCTTTTTTTTTATAAACTTTCACAATAATCAAGTAGGTGCAGTACTCTTCAATCTTCTTGGCCGGCCTGGAGTTGGCCTCAATGGCTGAGCAGTAGTTATTCTCATACAAAAACAGCATCGCGACATGCCTTGCGCATCAGAAAGCCTATGTTTAGAAGATTGGCGAGTACTTATAGGTACTGTTAACCGCACGTAATTAGTGGTGAACTGGTGACATTTGCAGTGCACTAGGAAAATTGCGCTCACTGTTACGAAACAAATGTTATTTTTTTACCAGTCATGTAGGTTGACTACCTACACTAAATATCAGATTAATTTCATTAACTTAATTTACATAGGCTCTGAATCTAATAGTCAATCAATGAATATCACAAAGGTTATGAGATATTCATTATTGGAATACTTACAGAATGGGTACCTAAATCTGTAATTTATATCTGACAAATACTTTTACTTATTACAGTTGTAAAATGTACAGTAATGATAAGAAAAAGTTTAATGATTAAATGTGTTTTATTATTAAGTTGAACAAAAAGATTGAGTACATACAATAATAACAAAAATTTAGCACAGAAGGTTAACCAGAGTCTATGCTTAACAATATGTAAATAACATTACAGATGCCCCTATTCTCCGAAGAGGAAGGCAGATAAATATAGAATATCCTCATTTCACTAGTCTCGTTCAAGTCCCATGTGATTGACGGCAATAGTTTCAACTGACTCCGGACTGCTATTGAATGCCTAATGGAAAAATCAAATAACACTTATCCCGGCTCGGAATTGGACCCAGGACACTACGTTCAGCAGTCCATTAGGACCAATATACGAACGAGCCAGTATAGATTGTCTTATTTAATATTATGCACCCCTTTACTAAGGGCTGATTTCACCAATGAAACTAATCGCGATTAGTTCAACTGAACTCAGTTTATGCAAATACAGCGTTCTAGGGCCAATTACACCAATTAAACTAATCGCGATTAGTTCAACTGAACTCAGTTTATGCAAATACAGCGTTCTAGGGCCGATTTCACCAATTAAACTAATCGCGACTAGTTCAACTGAACTCAGTTTATGCAAATACAGCGTTCTAGGGCCGATTTCACCAATTAAACTAATCGCGATTAGTTCAACTGAACTCAGTTTATGCAGTTACAGCGTTCTAGGGCCAATTACACCAATTAAACTAATCGCGATTAGTTCAACTGAACTCAGTTTATGCAAATACAGCGTTCTAGGGCCGATTTCACCAATTAAACTAATCGCGACTAGTTCAACTGAACTCAGTTTATGCAAATACAGCGTTCTAGGGCCGATTTCACCAATTAAACTAATCGCGATTAGTTCAACTGAACTCAGTTTATGCAAATACAGCGTTCTAGGGCCAATTACACCAATTAAACTAATCGCGATTAGTTCAACTGAACTCAGTTTATGCAAATACAGCGTTCTAAGGCCGATTTCACCAATGAAACTAATCGCGATTAGTCCAACTGAACTCAGTTTATGCAAATACAGCGTTCTAGGACCGATTTGACCAATGAAACCAATCGAGATTAGTTCAACTGAACTCAGTTTATGCAAATACAGCGTTCTAGGGCCAATTACACCAATTAAACTAATCGCGATTAGTTCAACTGAACTCAGTTTATGCAATATAACGTTCTAGGGCCGATTTCACCAATGACACTAATTGCGATTAGTTTTGCACCAAAATGTGTTACAGTGCAAATTTTAACAATCGAATGGTATGCCTCAGAAATAAAAAAATGCGCCATCTATTGGCATCAATTTTAAATGAACCGTTAAAATAATCTTTGAAATGTGAATTAAGAGCCCAATATGCTATAATTTTGTGCTTAGGAGAGTTGATTAAACAAGAACATACAATTTTTATGTTCTATTGAATTGTGTGTACATGTCGCGCCATCTAGTGATATTTATTTGAACCAAACTCTTTCTTAGCAATGAGACCCCGTGGTATCAACTAAACTCAGTTAATGCAATACAGCGTTCTGATTGGTAGTCATCTATTCGCGGCGCAGACCGTAGCCCATCTCACGGAGTGCGCAGCATGACCTGTCACCTGTACTTACGAAGACCTTATGGCTGCGTCACCGAATGGTATTGCCGTGGCTGAATTCTGGGCCAAACACAATATTTAACATCTATATTTGCCATCGACACGCTAAGAAGAAGATTGGTAGTTTCTCGGCGGTCTCATCCAATCAGAACGCTGTATTTGCATAAACTGAGTTAAGTTGAACTAATCGCGATTATTTTCATTGGTGAAATCGGCCCTAAGAGGCCAGCTTAAACTGGTTCCATTACCACTGACTAGCGGCCAACTGTACCTACTCTATTCAAAATCATCATGATTATTGTCAATAAACAAATTGATTTCAGTCAAATGACGTCCACTGCTGGACATTGAGTATACCTAAATAATACTCCACTGCTGAATTTTCAACTCTCGGTGCTGAGCCGACAGTTGAAAATCCAACAGCCAACCTTTATTTAGGCAATCATTTAGGTGCTGCCTATTGGTGAAAACTGGCATAAGTCCAACAGTGGACGCCTAGAGATCGCCCCAACAACTCATTTTAAATATTTCTCAATATTATAATTTGTGATTAATATATAAAAATAGCTACCTATATTATCAAAGACATGTATGGTTATTTAAAATATAAAAAATCGTAATTTACATAAAACGCCAATAAACATAATCCTTTATGCTAGAGTTACCATTATTACAGGCCGACAGCAGTGAAAATCAGAGGATTCCCGGACACATTAAAGTAAAGACTTTAATTTTTGTGCCATAAAGTCCAAAGTAGTATAGACACCTACAATAAAATCAGGCGGACGTACAGGCGTCCTGAAGGTTTTGTACTATAAGACTCTAGTTTATTTTTCAATGGCACCAGAAAATCCTCTCCACTGCTATCAGCCGTCTTTTCTAACGATAAATAAATTGGAAGTTTGTTACACAATTTTGTTTTTCTTTCGTTCTCATTAAACTTTAAGAGTCAAATTTACCGCTAAGCACAAAATTTTTAAACAACTGACTCTGTTTCAGATTTTTCAATCTTTCTTTATTGCAATCTTCCATAAGTACTACAGGAGCCACTTTTCCACACTCGCCTGCTACACGACTTTCAACCTTATTAGGAGTAGGATGCTTGCCGCAGTTTAAACACGGTTGGTCCGTGGTGTGTATTCCTATATCCTTAGATACCTTATTGATGCACAGTTGAACTTCTTCCTTATTATTTTTAAAATTTAATGAATGAATTCCCGAACTGCCCGCGTTATATGTCACTTTTTTCGGAAGCTCATTTTTAGTGAGTTTTGTCACGACTTGCTCTTTCGATTTTGGGCTATTTGAAACCTGGTTGTTGGCTCTTTTATTAACTTGTAAGTTTGCGTTAGACGTAACTTCAGCTTTTACTGGTTTTGTGCCCGCATCTAAGATCAGCCTCTTTTTCTGACTGGCTTTTTCGTCTAAGTAATCCAGTCTAGCATGTAATCGTGCCATTACTTGTGGTAAAAATACAGACTTTTCCTTAAAGTCTGGACCTGGAGTGTAGTTAGCTGTCTGACCCTCGGGTTTTTGTAAACGTTTCTTTTTGTAAACTTTTTCGTCTTTTGGAATGGCTTTCACAGTGAAATTCATTAAATTATCTTTTGAAGGATATGTTCCGGATTCAGAAGGACGAGATACGGTTTCATTGGTTAGGCTTTCGAATTTGGAAACTCTAGTTACTCCATTGATCGAACTTGTACGAGATGAATCTGGGATTAAATTTTTTTTTTTTATCTTAGGGCTCTCTCGTTGTTTTACTTCGCTTGGGCTTGAGTCATATTCAGGCGAATTGCTAATACTGTCAAAAACTAATATTTCCAATTTTTTCTGAGTCAAAACTTCATTGATTACATCCTCAGGATCTGAATCTGGTTCCTTAAAAACTTTTGGTACTAATATTTTTGGTTTCTTCTCGATAAACTTGTGTTTAGTAAAGATTTCTTCCTCCGACTGATCCAAATTCGTCCAATCCACCTTTTGTCCAGACTCCAGCATATCAAAAAATTGTTTAAAACCAGCGTCAATCACTTTCGAATGACTATCAATTGTATCACTTGTTTCAGCTTCGTCAATAGCTGCATTATTTTTAATATGTCCCGGAGTTACGTAAATATTCTGATACAGATCAACTAAATCAAAGTCCCGTTTTTTGTCGAGGAACGCCGGGTGCAAATCCGAGTCCTGAAAGCCTGAATCCCTAGAGCAATCATCGATGTCTATAAGTTTATCGACCTTGGTTGCATCACTACTTTTGGCGCCATTTTTTTCTGGTTCCAAAATGTCGTAGACGTTAAAATTCTTTAGCACATTCGGGGGAATCTTAATTACGCTCTCTTTTGAAGTGTGACGCTGCATGATTGTGGCTGTACCTGGAAAAAAGATACTTATTCAAATTCAAGTCTAGAAAGATCATTTTCTGGAATAAAAATGAAAATAACATTATGGTGATCACCACAGACAAAAATCGAACGTAATCACTTTTTGTGACTTGTCCTATTCTTTGGTAGAAAAAACAGTGTCACATTACATTTTACAACTTACTATTACAACAATTACAACCAAATGTGCAACCAACTACATTTCCCACGGAATACATATTAAAAAGAAAAAAATATTAACATTATCAAAATTATAACATTAAAAATCAAATTAAAAGCTATTAAAAGTTAATATCAAATTAAGAACAATAACTAAAACTTTAAAAAATAAACAATAAATTAAATATCAAAATAAAAGAAAATAATTAAATAACAAGTCAATAAACATTAAATACATATCATTAGAAGAAAAAACATGTCCAGATATATTAAAAAATATATGTCAAGTTGCATTAAAATACTTAAATAAATCCATTAAAGAATTGAATAATTACTACTGATTAAGTGTTATAAGCACTTTCATTATTTTATCTACACTCACAACGTAATGTTCCAATTATGAATTCAAAAAATATTGTATAAACACGTACTTTATATTCGTGGATAGGAAAAATTAAAAAAAAAACCATTATAGTTCAACATTTTCCTTCGATTTTCAAACATCTGCATCATAAAATAACTTTTTTTCTATTATGATACAGAACAAATCCAAGAAGTTAATCACTAAGGAGATTCCGTCAATTATTAAAATTTTTTGAAATGCCATTTTTATAGTACCTAATAAAATAAAAAAAAAACTATTTTAACTTGTCTGTAACAATGCCCGCTTTAGGCTTATTACGCACTGCCATTTTTATTTGCGCGAACTTTTGTCTCTTTCCACCTGTTCATAGAGCTCAAAATATTCGCGCTGCGATGCGGTGGATTCTGTTGCAAAACACGGATTTCATGCGGTATTATTGCCGCACGATTTTTTTACCGCAATTTAATGCGGTGATGTGCTGGGTTTTGGCGCCATTCATACATTTTGCAGGTTTCGTTGTACTGAATTTCATGACTTTTTAAAATTCTTGCTTAAAATGCCGCTTAATATTAGTGAATGCGAAGAAAAATTGACGCCTCCAAATATTTTATATGCGGCGAAGGATTACTCATTACTCATAATCTCTTACCAGCAAAGTCGAGATTATTATATGATGCATTTATCACGACTTTATGGCATGGAAAATGCAAAAAATAAGATTAAGTAGGTTCAATCCCAAAATGTATGATTGTAGATAAAGTAGTGTATGAAACTGCACATAACTAGGTATTAAAACATTCGTGTGAATACTATTAAAAACCTCGCCTACGGCTCGGTTTTTAAACTCACACTCATGTTTTAATACCCCTTATTATGCAACAGTATCATAAACTACTATTTAAATTTACCAGCAGAAAGAGCGAACATATCAATTCTAATAGTTGTTAATAATGCCATAGATTAGACCAGGGCCGCAGGGCTTCCCAAATTTTATTTTATTGTGACTCCCTTTACATAGTGTATTTTTTAGGGTTCCGTACACAAAGGGTAAAAACGGGACCCTATTACTAAGACTCCGCGATCCGTCTGTCTGTCTGTCTGTCCGTCTGTCACCAGGTTGTATCTTATGAACCGTGATAGCTAGAAAGTTGAAATTTTCACAGATGAAGTATTTCTGTTGCCGCTATAACAACAAATACTAAAACCAGAATAAAATAAATATTTAAGTGGGGCTCCCATACAACAAACGTGATTTTTTTTGCCGTTTTTTGCGATAATGGTACGGAACCCTTCGTGCGCGAGTCCGACTCGCACTTGGCCGGTTTTTTTGCGACGCCCTGTATGTCTTAATAACTGTGTTTTAATTGGTGCTTGAAAAAATGTTGATTATTAGGAAAAAAATGGGCACGCGTTTTTGAGCATATCTTTTCAAATCGGAGCCAAAGTTTTGAAATAATTACTTTACTACATTTTCACGGGATACATTGCTGTAAAATGCATTTACAATGCATGTCCTCGAAAAGAGCGTTTTCCAAGCAGCCAAACTGTGCGGAAAGTGTCACTTTTTTTTACTAGTGCTTTTTACTTTCCTGTACTTTATTAATTTTTAACTCCAACGTCAGCCCGCCGCATAGTTTTTATTATTTGAGAAAAGTTTTAAAACTTAGTTAAGTACAGATTATCTATACTAATATTATAAAGCTGAAGAGTTTGTTTGTTTGAACGCGCTAATCTCAGGAACTACTGATTGGAATTGAAAAATTATTTTTGTGTTGGATAGTCCATTTATCGAGGAAGGTTATAGGCTATATAACATCACGCTATAACCAATAGGAGCCGAGCATAAATGAAAAATGTTGCAAAAACGGGCAAAAATATTCCTTATTGAGAGCTTTTGTTGCGTACGCTGCGTAAACGGTTTAAGTTACGCAAATATAATGTATGAAGGAATTGTTCTTCTTTAAAAGTTCTAAAAAAAAGTCTGCGACAGCATATGTCTATCTTTTAAGATTGACGCACAATAGCAGCTTTTATGTTCTAAATTTTAATTAGATCGCCGCCGCCGGTAGAAACAAAAGTTTACAGGTTACATTCGTATAGTACTAAGGGTAGGTAGGGTAGGGTAGGTAGGGTAGGTGTAGGGTAGGTGTAGGGTAGGTGTAGGGTAGGTGTAGGGTAGGTGTAGGGTAGGTGTAGGGTAGGTGTAGGGTAGGTGTAGGGTAGGTGTAGGGTAGGTGTAGGGTAGGTGTAGGGTAGGTGTAGGGTAGGTGTAGGGTAGGTGTAGGGTAGGTGTAGGGTAGGTGTAGGGTAGGTGTAGGGTAGGTGTAGGGTAGGTGTAGGGTAGGTGTAGGGTAGGTGTAGGGTAGGTGTAGGGTAGGTGTAGGGTAGGTGTAGGGTAGGTGTAGGGTAGGTGTAGGGTAGGTGTAGGGTAGGTGTAGGGTAGGTGTAGGGTAGGTGTAGGGTAGGTGTAGGGTAGGTGTAGGGTAGGTGTAGGGTAGGTGTAGGGTAGGTGTAGGGTAGGTGTAGGGTAGGTGTAGGGTAGGTGTAGGGTAGGTGTAGGGTAGGTGTAGGGTAGGTGTAGGGTAGGTGTAGGGTAGGTGTAGGGTAGGTGTAGGGTAGGTGTAGGGTAGGTGTAGGGTAGGTGTAGGGTAGGTGTAGGGTAGGTGTAGGGTAGGTGTAGGGTAGGTGTAGGGTAGGTGTAGGGTAGGTGTAGGGTAGGTGTAGGGTAGGTGTAGGGTAGGTGTAGGGTAGGTGTAGGGTAGGTGTAGGGTAGGTGTAGGGTAGGTGTAGGGTAGGTGTAGGGTAGGTGTAGGGTAGGTGTAGGGTAGGTGTAGGGTAGGTGTAGGGTAGGTGTAGGGTAGGTGTAGGGTATCTTTAGCAGAATTAATATTATGCTCGTGCCTTTTTGCGTTACGTTGTTCCAGCTATTTGCACATGCGCAGTAGATATGCACGAAGAACTATGAACTATTAGTTAATCTGTGGATATGCTGAGCGCCCTTGAATAAGCGCCATTTTATTAATTTCTTGCTTGGTTCAGATATATTTTTTTATTTCCTCGCACAATGCATAGTAAAATTTTGTATGATACACGTGCGTAAGATGATTTCCGACTCGTGTCGATTTATCCACTCACTCGCTTCGCTCGCTCGAAAACCTTCCGCACTTGTAGCATAAATAACTATTATCGAATAGTTCCTGTTAGTATTTATCGAGTAGTAGTTATGAAATGGCAAAAACCGGAACCCTTATGGATTCGTCATGACTGTCTGTCCGTCCGTATGTCACAGCCACTTTTTTCACTTTTTTGTTAGAACTATGCTGTTGAAACTTGGTAAGTAGATGTATTCTGTTTTCGCATTAAGATTTTCACACTAAAAAAGAAAAAAAAACAATCGGTTTTGGGGGTTCCCCATACAGAACTATAACAATTTTTTTTTATACCCATACTTGTGGGGTGTCTATGGATAGGTCTTCAAAAATGATAAATTGAGGTTTCTAATATTTTTTTTTCTAAACTGAATAGTTTGCGCGAGAGACACTTCCAAAGAGGTAAAATGTGTGTCCCTCCCCCTGTAACTTCTAAAATAAGAGAATGATAAAACTAAAAAAATATACATGATGTACATTACCATGTAAAGTTCCACCGAAAATTGGTTTGAACGAGATCTAGTAAGTAGTTTTTTTTTAATACGTCATAAATCGTAAACCGCAATTTACCAAGAACGGAACCCTTCGTGCGCGTTTCCGACTCGCACTTGGCCAGTTTTTCTCATTTACGACGCCCGTGAGATGACGCTCATTTTGGGTACCCCTGGATTAGACATTTAATACCTTCAATGCCGCTCCTGTCACCGGTGACCTCAAACAACACATTTTCTATTGTGTCCATTTTCAGGCAACAATGTGTTAACAATTTTAATAAATCAAGAAATTTAACCTTATGCCAGTGTCACTGCATTGTACTTAAGGGTACACTAGTCGACGGCACGAACTATTTTGTGCGCGGGGTTGAAATGCATTTTATATCAACCGACAACACGTGCGGAACAGATAGATGCTGTGATGAGCAGTAGGAAGCTAGTTCGCGTACGAATACACACTTTTGCAAATTTGTAGCGATATGGATAATGATTTAGGACGAAACCGAGTGCGCGAAATTTTATAAACAGACCTTTGGGAGTCTGGATATCAAGAAAAACGACTAAACCTATCTGTTCAAAATAAAATTATTTGCATTGTTGAAATAATAATCTATCCCTGTATGGTGGCCGTTTTTCAATTTTCCGTCTTCTTATGGTATTTATTTGCGCCCAAAAATGCGTGAAAATTAGTGTCGAAATGTGGAACTTTCAAATATATATTTTTTTATTTTTTTGGCTCCATACAGGACTAGATAATGATGAGACATATTGGTATCATTTTGATTTTTATTTTGAACGCACATCGTCAAACAGTGGAGTAATACCTAGACTACGTTTGTATGGAAGAATTATCGACTATTGTAACCTTAAGTAAACAATATTGAATGTACCTTCTATTGTATTTTATATTTATACTAAGTGATGTTTAGGAGTCATTCATTACGGGAGAAGAAAGCGCTCTTCAAGACGTGGCAAGCGACCAAATCTCCTGAAGATCGCGCATCTTACAGGACTGCGAAAAGAGCTGCCAAGAAAGCTGTAGCCAGAGCCAGGCGTGACCACTTGCAACCATTATATGCTAAGTTGGACACTCCTGAGGGGCACAAGCTCATATATAAACTGGCGCGCTCTAGGGCCAAAGCAGCGCAAGATATTACTCGCTGCTGCAGCGTCAACGGCCCTAATGGCGAGCTCCTGTACGATGATCGTGCGGTGAAGGAGAGATGGCGCTCTTATTTCCACGTTTTGCTGAATACTCAGCACCGGGAAGTGCACCCTCCCGAACAACTCCCGAACAATGGACTCGTGCCACCGATTACACCTGACGAGGTCCTCGCATCTCTTCGTCACATGGAGAATCGGAAAGCTGTCGGACCGGACGAGGTGCCAATTGAAGCGTGGAAAGCGCTGGGGGCTCGTGGTGTGTGCATTCTTACTAACCTTTACAATAAAATCCTGAGCGACCGAATAATGCCCGATCAGTGGCGGCTTAGTATAATAACGCCGGTCCACAAGGGTAAAGGGTCCGTTCAGGATTGCGGTAATTACCGCGGTATAAAGGTGATGTCACACACCATGAAGCTCTTCGAGCGCATTATTGACACCAGGATCCGACAGGAGTGTACAGTGTCGGACTCCCAGTACGGTTTCCAACCAGGACGCGGTACCATGGACCCTATATTCGCCCTAAGGATCCTCATGGAGAAGCACAAGGAAAAGAATAAGCCTCTGCATTTTCTATTCCTGGACCTGCAGAAGGCCTTTGACTGTGTTCCCAGGGAGATGATCTGGTGGGCGTTGCGGTCGAAGTTGGTACCAGAGACCTACGTGGAAATCGTACGTGACATGTACCGCAACTCCGATTCAATAGTCAGGACCGCTGTTGGTGATACCACCCCCTTCCCCAAAACCGTAGGCGTGCATCAGGGCTCCGTCTTGAGCCCCTATCTCTTCAGTGTGATATTAGACGAACTGTCAGCCAGCGTACAGAAACTACCGCAGCCTTGGCTGCTTATGTACGCTGATGATATCGCACTGGTAGATGGGGACAAAGGACGGCTCACCAGACGCGTGCACGCATGGAGGGAGGCGCTTGAGAACGGCGGGCTGATGCTAAACGTGGCGAAGACGGAGTATATGGCCTGCAACAGCACAGATCTGACGTCTCTCCGTATAGGCGACGACACTGTCGAGCGCATGGACAACTTCAAGTACCTCGGATCTGTGCTTGATGCGTCCGGGGACATCGATCGCGACATCAAGGCCCGTGTATCAGCGGCTTGGGCGAAATGGCGCGAGGTGACGGGTGTCATTTGTGACCCCAAAATGCCGGTCAAGCTGAAGGGACAGGTTTATAAGAGCATCATAAGGCCTGTCCTTACGTACGGCAGTGAGGCGTGGCCGGTGCTGGAGCGACACCGACAGGTGTTGCATGTCACGGAGATGAACATGCTGCGGTGGATGTGTGGCGTCACGCGGAAAGACCGTGTACGGAATACATACATCCGCGGCAGCCTTCATGTCCGTGACATTGCTGACAAGCTGCAGGAAAGTCGCCTCCGTTGGTACGGCCACGTCTTACGACGACCGGCAAGCTACGTGGGAAACAAATGCCTGGACATGACCCTACCTGGCACCAGGAGCAGAGGACGGCCAAAGAAACGCTCGCTTGATGTCGCGCAGGATGACATGCGCGCCAATGGGCTAGTTGCGAGGGATGCCGAAGACCGGGCAAAGTGGAGAAGGAAGTGTAGGAAAGCGGACCCTGGGTTCTCCCGCGCTGGGCGGGATGAGCAACCGGGATAAACGCTAGGTAGAAGAGAAGAGAAGAAGATGTTTAGGAGTCATTACATAATATAAATAGAACACTGTAGTGCTCAGATAGGACTGACTCATTCTCAACTTACTAGAACACAGCATAAAACCGGACTGTTTAAAAAGCGAAATAAAAAGACGTAAACAAGATGAAAATCACGCTGTGCAGTTGGAGGATACATCTGGATTTGGTCAGCCAGCTCGCGAATATGTTACGTCTTTTTAGTTCGCTTTTTAAACATTCGGGTAAAAAATGGCGCCCAATATCCGCCATTTTTTTCTTTTCCAATTTTAATGTAGCCAGTGACACTCGCAGGTTTAAGGCTGCCGAAGGAGGGTAGTGTGTTTATCAATCTATGTATGTAGGTATGTATGTTTGATTCTTATGTGGCGATCTAGAGACCAAACGCGTTGGCCGACTTTGATGGTTCTTACGTCAATCGATTCGTCTTAACACTGCGAGTGTCACAGGCTACATTAAAATTGGAAAATGTTAAAATGGCGGCTTTTGGGCTCCATTTTGTAGGGGCCCAAATTTTTTTTTGGTTCAGACCTATCGTGTGGGGTATCAAAATAAAGGGTTTTAAAAGGTGATTTTAAAAAAACTGAAGCACGACGTGTTCCGTACCATTATCGCAAAAAACGGAATAAAAAACTCGTTTTTTGTATGTAAGCCCCACTTAAATACTTATTTTATTCTGTTTTTAGTATTTGTTGTTATTGCGGCAACAGAAATACATCATCTATAAAAATTTCAACTGTGTAGCTATCACGGTTCATGAGATACAGCCTGGTGACAGACGGACAGACGGATTGTAGAGTCTTAGTAATAGGGTCCCGTTTTTACCCTTTGGGTACGGAACACTTAAAACCTAAAAAGTTATAAATAAAAAAAGTTAACATTCGGTTTTGGTCAGCCAGCTCGCGAATATGTATCCTCCGACTGCACAGCATGATTTTCCCCTTGTTTACGTCTTTTTAGTTCGCTTTTCAAGCAGTCGGGTTTTTTTCGGGTTTTTTGTATTTTTTTTTAAATAGAATTTAAGATTTTTTAAATTTTCATATTATAACCTAACCACCGGCACCGTAGGCTATGACAACTTTTCCAATAATTATAATACAGGATACAAGCTTATTCCAGAAGCTTCTTTTGCGTAAAAGTTGAAAATTAACCCTCGGAAACATACCACCAGCTATAAAAATCTTATGTCCTTGAGGGAACAAAACGCGCACTCGTTTCAAACCCGCGCGACCCAAAATTCAGTAGTTTTTTGTGCTTTCGTTATTATTCTACGACTTTAAAAAAAAGCCTTAAATCGAAATGTAGATGATTAAATTGTCTTTGAGATGGTGTCGATTTCATTAAAATACGCCCAGCGGTTTTGGTGCGATTGTCGTGTTTTTGTCCGTTTTAGACATAACTTTACAAATTAATTACATTTTGTTATACGAATAAAACTCAAAATTATCTTAGATCAAATTATTAAGAAAATGGTCTAATCAATATATACATATAATAAATCTGTAGAAAAATATTTTTTGTACATCGAAAAAAAATCCAAAAAAAATAGCCAGGGTATTAAAGGATAACCAACAGAACCCATTTCTAGCATTTTTGGAATTTTTGTCTGTTTGTCTGTTTATTTGTGCACGCATCACGTGAAATTTACGAAACCAATGTAGATAACTTTTATACATAAAAATTGTGCGTATCTTGAAGAATTACTTAGTTTTTGTTGCATCGCAATCGGTTCACTCTATCAAAAGTTAGATGAATTTAAAGTGTTCAAGGTAAAATTATCACAGCTCACGCAATTCGAGTAACTACTCGGACAGTTGAACTCGCTATTCGATAGATGGCGTTGTGCATTTAAAGTCATTTTCTGAATCGCGGTGTTAAGATTTTACGCGTAAGAATGACACTAGAAAAAAAAAATGGTATGTAGTATGTATATTTTTGAGTATGTGGAGTAGGCAGGCAGGCTGGTAAGTATGGTAGGGTTGGCAGGCAGATGACGGGAGCGAAGCCGCGGGCACAGCTAGTGTAACATATATTTTTTCCAAAAAATTACGAATAGCCGTTTAGTCGTGATACTCATTTTAAAATCAGCTACTTAAGGGAATCGGCGCCTTAATGTTAAGCTCTACCCATGTGCCTAGATTCGTCCAAATCTATTCAGCCTATTATTATTATTGAGACGTGATAACAACCTAAACATACTGAACTAGCTGGCCACCACGGCTTCGCTCCCGTCAACTGGCTACCTACCTACCTACCTACCCACCTACCTTACCTAATCACCTGCCGTACCTTTCAACCTATCTACTAGGGTAGGCCTACCCTAAATACCCTATCGCATCTACCTACCTATCAATTTGTTAAACTATTTAAGTATTTGAATAAGAATCAATATGAATGTAACCAACTTTGGTTTCTACCGGGCGGCAGCGATCTAATTAAATTTTTAACATGCTTTTATTAGCTTGGTATGTATGTATCAATGTAATGGAATCTTTGAACGTGATTTTCACTCTCCCTTCAAAACGTCGGATTGATTTGAAATTTTGCACACATATATTAAGTACCGATGACAATGCAATAATTTAAATAGTTTGTCCCATTATCCTTACCAGGATCTTCAAGGTTAGCGACTTTTTAGTTCAATTTACCATTACAGCGTGTTTTTTAGTTTTTAGAACTACAATTTATTTAGAACACAAAAGCTGCTATTGTGACTTAACTATGATAGTTGAAATAAAAAAGTTTTGCTTGTTTGTTTGAATGCATACATACTTATAGCTCTTTACTACTTACTTCTCATAAAAGACTAATGTGACATCTTCAGATTGTTAAAAAAAAAAAATTTTTAAGTTCTGCATGATTCTCATATGACATGACCAAGATAATGTCTGGACCTCATGAGTACCTCTCGAGTTTGTGCCGGTATTTCTCGGAACCGTCACCTAAGTAAGTTCTCTATTATTATTATTTGATGTTGTAAAAGTGTTTATCTACACTCACAACGTAATGTTCCAAATATGAATTCAAAAAATATTGTATAAACATGAACTTTATATCCGTGGATAAGTAAAATTAAAAAAAAACCCATTACAGTGCAACATTTTCCTTCGATTTTCAAACAACTGCATCATAATAGTACATTGTGATACAAGGGTGGAAAGTAGGTTATTGCAAACGACCTGTCATTAACAAGCCCGAGCCGAAGGCGAGCCTTTTAAAGACACGAGTTTGCAATAGCCTATACACCCGTGTATCACACGACGTTTTTCAATACAGTTGTGAGAAACAGTAAAAACAAATCAAAGAATTAGATTTGTTTATTCACAAAAAATAAAGTTTTCAATATGGTGCCTTTTTGCAACCGGACATATTTTTTTACAAAGACAACAGCCTATACAGCCTATTTCATTTTTGACAAACGTTGATGTGAAAATAATTAACTTAAAACTGGTAATTAAACATATTAAACAACTATTTAAAAAAAAAATGAGAATTCAATGCTAAAACGTACGGAATCATTAATTTTGCCTCGTATAAAATCGTATCCCATTTTATTCTATGTATGAAAACTCCTTGCTACTAAACTTTTTTAAATTGACTTATGGCGCGTTTTTGCAACTGGACATTTTTTTTTTCAACGAAATAGCCTATACAGCCTATTCGATTTTTGACAAATGTTGATGTGAAAATAATTAAATTAAAACTGGTAATTAAATATGTTAAACAACCATTTATAAGACTTTTGAGAATTCAATGCTAAAACGTACGGTATCATTCATTTTTCCTCGTAGAAAATCTATTCTATTTTATTCTATGTTTGAAAACTCCTTGCTACTAAACTTTTTAAATTGACTTATAAATTTAAAACTAAACTGCAAACATAATGATCGAGCTCGTAAACAAAAGTCACGACCGCGTAATAGAAAGATTCCTATGCGTAAGATTTAACTTTCGAATCATAATTATAGCCTCTGAAAGTACGCCATGTTTAAGAACTGTATTGAAAAATAACTTTTTAATTTTTATAGCACACTTTTACTTTTTAATTTTTTGGCGTTTATGGGCTCCTTGTCCTTGACTTATTGTCGAAAAGTAGTGTCATGTCTATGGAGGCGCGCGGTGCGCTGTCATGCGCAATGAGAATCTAAATTGCCCGCCATACCACATAATTTTTCCGTTTCCACTTTTGTTTTATTTCAAATTTAAGAGTGAAGATAAAGTAGTGTATGCAACGGCATATAATTAGGTATAAAAACACTCGCGTGTTAATATTATCACATTCGGCTTCGCCTCTTGTGATAAACCCACGCTCGTGTTTTAATAACCCCTATTATATGACAATTGCATAAACTACTATTTTTAACCAACAAAAAAATATCATCCAGAAATAAATATCACATCACACTAATATTATAGTCGTCACAATCTAAGAAGTCCGTTTGATTGACATTTCTCATTTTACATTCTACAATAACATTCTACGTAAGAAATTAAAAATCAAATTCATAATCCTAATTAAATCCTATGTTACCGATACAGTATGACAATGAGTATCATTCGCAAGCATCAAGTTTGATTATTATTAAGTATTTTTATAGCTGTCCAAATGAGCCTTTTATTTTTTGACAACTATATAAAGGGGAAAGTTTGAGAGTGTGTTTGTTACTTCTTCCCGCTCAAATGGCTGGACGGATCTGGATAAAATTTGGCACAGATATAGATAGTCAGGAATAGCACATAGGATACTCTTTATATCCCAGAAATATATTTCTTTGGGATAATTTTCGACTTTCACGCGGGCGGAACTGCTGGCAGAAGCTATTTCTACCAGCAGCCCGCATTTTATATCTGTCAATTTTCTGTCTATACTAATATTATAAAGAGGTAAAGTTTGTGAGGTTGTAAGGGATAATCTCTGGATCTACTGAACCGATTTAGATGAAATTTGCCATGAAAATAGTTTGAGACCCTGTGAAGGACATAGGATAGCTTGAATTCCCTTGGGATGATAAAACACATTTTACACGGGCGAAGCAGCAGGCAGATGCTAGTATACTTTCATAAAGGGCTAAATCTTCTCTTGGCTCATAGTATAAGAGAAGTTTTATTAATTTAAAATATGTATGCCTTTCATAAATTTACAATATGATACTGCCTTGCCCATTTTCGCAATGATAATAAGGCATTACCATAGTAAATTAATTACTTAATCAAAATTAACTAAGTAGTTTACCTAACATCTGTCTGTATAACCCATGTCCACAATAAAAAGATTTGATTTGATAATTTAAATGTTTAAGTTCCAATGCATATTGCAATATTTTATAGGTTTACACAACAATTACATCATTTAACAAAACTCAAAAAAGATATGACTCTTTTCATATGTATTTCAATAATGATCCAAATATTGATCATTATTTTAAGTCACCACAGATCTATTTAAAAAAAAAACAAGTATTTTTTATTCTAAATTTTTCTCAAAATAAACACTTCAGATAAAGTTTTGTTATCAATTTGATAAACCTTAATAAATTATTGACTGGACAGCATTTGGATAGTATCCTAAAGTAGCTTGTATAAAAGCAAGATAGATATTAAATAAAATTGTAAATGATAGTCTTACCATCAAATTGACTGATAAATCTGATAAGTAAATGTCAAAAAGTTTTTGGTCACAAACTTATACTCTACGTAAACTCAGTTACTTGATGAAAATGCAGGGAAGACTAAAATATATTAAATCAGGGACTTCGGCTTCCACCTTCCACTTCGTCTAATTATAGAACCATTAGAGGATTAGTAACCAAAACAATGGGTTGCATTGAATTTCGTTAATGTACGTACATAGTCAGTGGTGTACCGCGTACCACACCACAGAGTACATTGTGTTATGTACGGTGTACCAAAACAATCCGTCAAGTTTATAAGAGTAGTCCTAGACGTTTGCGATTTCGGCTTCTCAACTGAAGGATCACGTCGGATTTGACATTGTCATTTGTGATTTTTCTTGATTTTCCTAAAAAATCTATTGATTATTTTGTTGTTGTAATTGCTTATTAATTCTGAAACATCATTATTTCACCTAGCCTGTAGCCACAGACTACTTAGAGATACCACATTGAACTCATGCGAAATTATCATTAACAATATCTCGCCCTTATCATAGTTTAATGGGGATAAATCTATTACTATACTCTATGATGGGGATGTGAACTGAACTGCCTTTTTTCAGGATAGGTGGCGCATCGTCGCTATGGCTATTGAAAGCAGTAAAATCCATACATTTTGTAACCGGATTCTGATGCGGACTTCCATGATACAGAGGATCTGAAGCTAACACCTTTTCCGCAAGAACCTCCTCAGCATTCAGAAATAAACCAGCCGTCCACCAGCTTATCTCCAAGACTACGAAACGTAAGGAGGGAAGATTATGTATATTCTCTAATATATTGCACGTCCTTGTGTCAATTATTCTTGGGTTAATTCCACATGACGTTATGTCATGTGGAATTAACCATTGATTCTAAACAGGGATTATCTTTTACAACAATGGGAACCCATACATAAAAGAAGATGCAAAAACGAAAGTAACAAGTAGGTTTTATTTTAAAGTCTAATTCTTGCCAAGCATCTTGAAGTTTGGTTTTCAATAAGGCACATAATCTTGAATAAAATTTGTTATTTATTTAAATAATTTTTTCAGTACATACAAGTAAGATTTTTTTTACTCACTGACATAACTTATTCTTTTCTTCTTAATACCACAAACAAACAATAAAACCTCAACAGTCCTCCTCAAATTTAACTTTAAGAATCAAACCTAAATTGAAATTTGCTACTTATAACTTCTCATTAATAGTAGCATAAACAAAAACAATGTTTAGTGACTTCAAAATGATTATCAAATAACATTATTCGTTTGTACACAACAAAAATAAAAATAACAACATTAATAAAAATCCTCCTGAATCACTATAATAGTATTCACGCTAACACAAGAATTGATTAACAAAATTGTTAAATTTCTCTTTACATAAACTCTTTGTCATCAAATCTGCCAAATTATCATTTGAGTTTACATACTCAATACTGATGATGTTCTTTTCAACAAGATCTTTTCAATAATGAGCTCTAATGTCAATATGCTTAGTTCGTTTTGAATTTTCGTAACTCTTTGACATGGAGATGGCACTTACATTATCAACAAATAATATTGTATCACTGTTAATTCTTAGATGTTCGCATAACCCTTTTATGTTTACTAGCTCGCGTGCTGTGGCAGCAGCTGCTATGTACTCTGACTCAGCTGTTGACAAAGCCACACAAGACTGTTTCTATGAGAACCAGATTATAGGGTTTACTCCATGTAAGATAATTCCTCCACTCACACTTTTTCTATCATTTTTATCTCCAGCCCAATCTGCGTCAGAATATCCATATAAGTTAGAGTCATTGGTTTTTCTAAATACAAGTCCTTTATCTTTTGTTTCTTTGAGATAGCGAATCACCCTCTTACCAGCTTTCCAGAGTTGTTCGCTTGGCTTATCCAAATATCGACTAAGGTAAGACACAACAAACGTCAAATCAGGTCTCGAAGTCATTGTTATATAAATCAAACTTCCAACTAACTCTCGATAAGGCACGTCTAATATTTGCTCATCATTCATCTGTATATTATAGTTAATTTCCATAGGCGTTTTCGCTCCTTTACATTCATTCATGTTAAATTTCTTCAGTATTTTCTCTATCAATGTAGTTTGTTTCAATATAAAACCATTTTCGTTTCTTTCTATCTCCATACCTAAAAATCTTTGTATTTCTCCCAGATCCTTTGCATTAAACTGCTTTTTTAGTGCTTTGATAGTATCATCTGCTCCGTTACCAATAATCAGAATGTCATCGACATATACCAGTATCCAAGTATCTTGCTTGTGATACATGCAAAAATCATATTCCGATCTTTGAAATCCTTTACTTTTAATAAACATATCAATAGTTTCATTCCAGCATCTAGGGGATTCTGTTAATCCGTATAGTGCTCTTCTTAACTTTAAAACTGTGTTTGGATTCTTTGTCTTATATCCTTTAGGTACTTTAATGTATACTTCAGATTTCAGTTTTCCATTTAAAAATGCTGTTGTGCAATTTTCATATCTTCGTTAATTGCCTTGGATAAGAACATTCTTACTGTTGAATGTCTAGCAACCGGTGAATAATTGTTTTCAAAAAAATCGTCCTTCTTTTGTTGAAATCCTCTAGCTACTAATCTCGCTTTTTTTTGTTCCTTCCTCTTTTACTTTAAAAAACCATTTAGTATCGATCGCTTTTTTTCCTTTTGGTAATTCTTTTTCTTCCCATGTTTCTAATTTTTCAAGTGCTTGTAGTTCTTTATCAATAGCTTCCTTCCAATCTGTTTGACTTGCAGCTTCTTCAAATGAGCTTGGTACATTTGCAGTCAAGCAAACAACCGTGTTATAAGTTTCATATGCATCGAGATATATGGGTCGTTTGACATTTCTTCCTGATCTAGTCCGATTTTCTTGTTCTAATATATCTTCAGTGGCTTGAATTTCGCAATTGTCTCTCTGTTTCTTCTTCTTCATTTAAATTTTCAGTGTTCGGTTCTGTTACTTTTTCCATCTCAATATGTTTTCTTTCTTTATTTTCCTCTTTTTCTTCAATATATTTCATTTCACTACTTTTCTCTTCTACTTCTTCTTTATATTGTATATCAGTCTCATCAAATCTCACATCTCTGGCTTTTATAATGGAATTGTCTTCTGGATTCCACAATCTGTAACCTACTACTCCATATCCAACCATTCTTGTTGCTCTGCCTCTGTTGCTCAATTCATCCTGTATACCAAATAATAGTGGCCCATGCTTTGGAACCAAAAATTCTCAATCTTGACAAATCTGTCTGTCCATATGTCATATAGCAGGGTGTCTCGAAATTAATTGCCCATGAAGGAGATCTATTTAATTGAAAAGCTGCACATTGAATAGCTTCACACCACAAAAACTTCGGGAGCTTAGTTTCTGCGAATAGTCCTCGTTTTATCACACAACGTTCGGTTTAATCTCTCTGCACATCCATTTTCTTGAGGACTATAAGGTAAAGAATACTCTAAACGTATCCCTTTCCTTCTGCAAAAATCTTTAACTTTATTGGTGGTATACTCTGCGCCATTATCACAGCGAATCCTTTTTACTTTATTTCCAGTTTCCTTTTCAAGTTGTACTATATAGTTGATAAGCTTCTCTTGCTGCTTCTCTTGCAGCTTCTCGTTGCCTGTGATTTACTAACTAGTGGATATACTACACAAAAATGAGAATAATCATCTAGTATTGTCATAAAATACTTCTCACCATTTAATCCACAATCCTTAATTGGCCCAGCAATATCTGTATGTAACATTTCTGCCACTTGCCTTGATTTCGGTCTTGGTGTCTGTTTAAAGGGTCCTCTTGTAGCTTTCCCTTCCATGCATGCACTACAAACTTTGTTAGACATTTTTAAATTCATCATTCCTAAAGATTTTCTATTTAAATGTCCTAACCTCTTGTGCCAAAGATCATCATCACATTGAATTTTACTACTATTACAAGTCTCATTACAAATATTAGCACACAATTTATACAGCTTGCTCTCTGATGTTCCCTCAAGATAACAATTGTTACTTTTAATGGTTACTTTATGATTATTAAATTGTACATTATGTCCAGCCTCAGTAATTTTGTGAACTGATAGTAAGTTATACGATATATCTTTAACAATTAATGCCTCAATGTTTATCTTTAAATTGTCACATTTTATTTTTAAATAACCTTTTTGTTTGTTAAGAGATATTGACCATTAGCAACCAGTATTTTGACACTCTTGTCTAATATTATTACATCTGTCATGTATTTTTCAAACTAATTACATACAATGTGTTGAGTACAACCAGAATCCACTATAAAAGAAATATCATAGTATCTGTCCTTTTCACTCCTTACGCTTAAAGCATTTTCACTTGCAATAAATCCAATTTCGCCATCCGTCATCATTGATGTTGCTCCTTGTCCCTGAAATCCTCGTCCTCTATATCCTTGTCCTTGAAAACCTCTTCCACGAAGTCCGCGACCACGTCCTCGTCGATTCTGACTATAAACTCGTCCTTGGCCTCTTGCCTTTGATGTTCCTCTGTCATTTGCATAACTACTGTTTATTTGACACTCGTATGACTTATGGCCATTCTTTCCACATCTATAGCAGGAAATATTGAATGCATTCTCTTCGCTGTACTGTGTTCCTTCTATTTTTATCTTAGTTTCAGCATCTAACAACCTTGCCTTAACAAAATCGAAGGTCAACTTTTTCTCCGCAGCCATTGTTTCAATCGAAGTGATAACATGACCATACTCTTTAGGTAGTGAGGATAACAGATAGCAAATCTGGTCTTCATCTTCCACTTTTACATCTATAGCCTGCAGTTGACTGACAATAGAACTAAATTTAATTAAATATGACTGTAACGGCTCTTCACATTTCATGGATATCAATTTTCGCTTAAGATGGAAACGATTGTATACACTCTTTCTTTCAAAGATACTTTCAAGTAGCTTTATCATATCCGTGACAGTTTCCCCATCCTTTACCAATTCTATATATTTGTCCGACAGGCTTTGTGCGATAATCGACCTTGCTTTCGCGTCATCTTTCTTCCATTGTAGTTTCTCGACATCTTTTGACGTTAACACATATGCAACTTGTCGCTCTTCCAAGATTAGATTTACACGGAATTTCCACGTGCTAAAATTTTTGTTTTCAGTTAAACACGGTAACGACGACACCGCAGCGCTCGTCATTTTTTTTTGTTATATTTATATATAATATATGTACTTACGTACGTGGATCGCAACCCAGTATCTTCTTATTTTTTATCCAAATAACAAGCTTTTACAACTGAACGCTCTGCTACCATCTTGAAGTTTGGTTTTCAATAAGGCACATAATCTTGAATAAAATTTGTTATTTATTTAAATCATTTTTTCAGTACATACTATGACAAGTAAGATTTTTTTTTACTCACTGACAGAACTTATTCTTTTCTTCTTAATACCACAAACAAACAATAAAACCTCAACAAAGCATCGTGTCAAATCGTGTGAAAAGACTCTTACCATCCGTGAACATTATTGGGGAAGTCCAGAAAATCTATTTGTTTTAGTCTGTTCTTCTAGGGTTGCTAGCTCTAAAATACATATTATTATTTTAGCACCAGGGGGACTAATTTGGGAAACATGGAAACAGAGTCTGGCAAACGAAAGTAGAGGCTGAAAAAGCTCGCCAAATTTAAAAACCGCCAACTAAAAAGACATAACAATAAGTCCGCCTATGTACCTGTATGTTGCATGAGTTTTAATAAATACATAAATAAATAAACAAGAAGAAAATCATGCTGTGCAGTCGGAGGATACATATGCGCGAGCTTGCTGGCCTTTTTATCAACTTTGATAGGTGGTTTTTTCCCATCTATAATTTTGATTTTTGAAAATGTCCGCTCTCCAGTGCAATTTGACACCATCAAAATCAACTAAATTCGCAGTGTGATTTCGATATTTGGGAATGTAGCTCTGAAATTTTGATTTTCAAAAAAGACATAAACAAGAAGAAAATCATGCTGTGCAGTCGGAGGATACATATGCGCGAGCTTGCTGGCCAAAACTAGATGTATCCGCCGACTGCACAGCATGATTTTCTTCTTGTTTATGTCTTTTTAGTTCGCTTTTTTTAATTTTGACGCGCATTTTCAGTCTCTATTTTCCAGTCGTTTGCCAGACTCTACAAGTCTCCAAGTCTCGTTTTCCGTGTTATCGGGTGGAAAGCTTTAAAAAGCGCCAGCACATTTGGGTAAGAAACCAGAGAGAGTGGAATTTTCTGGGAACTACCCCGGTGATCATTATGTCTGGACAGGACCAGATTTAGAGGTGTGGAGGCCCTGGGGCAACAAGGGAGTGGAGGCCCCTAATTATTTTACAAATAGGTTAAATCATATTTTTCTTGCAAGTGTTTCAATAATTTATTTATATAATCGTATAGAACGAAAATATAGAATAGGCAATCACAAATCAAGTCACACAATAAGTAAATAATAAGCCTCTCATGCAAATAGCACCTTCCGAGCTTTTTTCAACGAAAAGTCATTGATAGTTTCGCTGAAATCCGGCTCCTGCAGTAAATCACTTTCAATGCTAAGTAACAGCACCAGGGGGACTAATTTGGGAAACATGGAAACAGAGTCTGGCAAACGAAAGTAGAGGCTGAAAAAGCTCGCCAAATTTAAAAACCGCCAACTAAAAAGACATAACAATAAGTCCGCCTATGTACCTGTATGTTGCATGAGTTTTAATAAATACATAAATAAATAAACAAGAAGAAAATCATGCTGTGCAGTCGGAGGATACATATGCGCGAGCTTGCTGGCCTTTTTATCAACTTTGATAGGCGGTTTTTTCCCATCTATAATTTTGATTTTTGAAAATGTCCGCTCTCCAGTGCAATTTGACACCATCAAAATCAACTAAATTCGCAGTGTGATTTCGATGTTTGGGAATGTAGCTCTGAAATTTTGATTTTCAAGAAATTGAAAATAGAACAGCTTAAATATGTCTTTTTTATAGTCTGTTTTGTATAAGTTAATCAAAGATACAAATTGAACCAACTCATTACCAAGACTAGGTTCTAAATAGTCTTTGTAAACTTTTACTAATTCATCTGCTGCAGCATACAATTAGCAGCATCCATCTCCTGTAAGAAATCCAAATTTTGAGCGTACAGCATCGTATGCATGCAATCTTTCAGTAAGAGAAACACATAGCTGATCGATCACTGGGATAAAGCCTGAGCACTTTAAAGACTCTACAAATCGAAAAACATACTTAGAAATCGCGCCTTAGTCGCTCGAAATTTCAGCAGTTAAATTTTAAGTATCTCGAAGATCTTGTTAAGTCAAAAATTCATTAACTCGTTTTCTTGTGGAGGCCCCGGGCAGTAGCCCCGATTGCCCTCCCTTAAATCTGGCCCTGTATAAGCATAGAGTATAAGCAGCTATTCTATGTGATGAGTATCCTGAAATTTGAAATAAGGCCACACAAGTATCTATTCACATATAACATAACATGACATACTCTGTCGAGTCAGCGGTATTTAGGGCAACTTTCTATAATTATAATTTTGTTAACTTATAAGACCTCCTTGGTATAGTCAGACTCGGAACGGAACCCCCTGAGCGCTGGCAACCCCTGAGTCCCACCATCCTTAAATTATGTAGGTGGAGTTTATACCACGTTACGCGTCGAGGCGGTTGTCACCACGACTCGGCAGCCTCCTTCTGAACCATCACGGTCTCACAGAAGGAAGGCCTTTTCCTTCCAGTTTTCTGTCTCTGGCAACATGGCATTCATAATTGCTGGTGAAGACAAGTGTCAGGGCGTCACTCATAGAGTAAAATATTATTCTGTGGTCACTCGGTCCTTGTGACCAGATGATGCACACAGGTTACTTCTCGAGTGTATGCTGTGGGCAATCAAACCAGTATCTTACCCAATCCTATTCAAGTATTCAACGATGCAACCTTGTTACCTGAGTGAGGCTCACTCAGGTATTGACCGGACCTCTCATTTTAGCCATGCTTCAATGTATGCACCAGAAAGGCTCGACTTGTCGAATTGATTACTATATTTGATCTAGCAATACTAATATTTTGGCGTGTCTGTAAAAAATTTAGTGACACTGACAATCACATTGACGTTTCATATTCGCATTTTGGCATTTTGCGAAGTTTGCGTCTGCGATCCCCGGCCGCGAAGCTTTCGTAAATTTTTGCTTGTTACTAACAAATAAATTATTTTCTACGAAGTACTATTCGCTTAATTTTTTTTGGATAAACATTTGAGATCAATATCTCTGCCATTTTTGGCGTAATCCAGTGTATTGGTGTGAAAATGCTATCGTAAATATGTGTCGGCATTTTAGGATCAAATTTCAGTGTTCTAATAACAATTTGCTGGATTGTTTCACAAGAAACGAAGTGTTGTGTTCGTGTTCCACGATTTAGTGGTCGTTGAGTGTGCCAGACGTGAGTATTCCGCGTAAATTTTATGCCCAATTGAATTTCTTGCTAACCTCGATTCTTACGATGGAAGTGTTCAATTTTATGTTTTTCTATGTAACCTATTTATATTTATAAACATTGGCATTAATTGAACAAATATTAAATGAATATATAACATTTAAATTAACATTACAGTAAGATTCCAATTATTTTGGCTTTGAAAACTTTCTATATATTTTTAAGTTTGCAAAACACTCCTTTTTATACATAAAACACCCTTAAGGGTGTTATACTTGGTTGCTAACACTCCTATTAGTTGCTTGAGCAACAGTTATCCAGTATATGTTGAAGTGATTCCATAGTAACCCATATAACTACTTATAGTAGACAGACTTCACACCTGTAGCACTTTTTAAATATCAAAAATTCTGTATGCAAATTCACTGCTGCAAATATGCAGTAGATAAGTTAACTGGAAGTACTGGAACTTATCTAAGAGATGATCACACAAGTTGAGCTTTTTATGACTTCATCTATAGATATAAACAGTATTCAAATTTAAATGCATGACTCCAATTAGTATTCCAAATTCGAAATTAAATTTATTGCATCCATAATGTATACTGGGCGACCGAGCAGTGAAACAGTGTTTTCTAAAAATTAAACCAAGCTAGACCGTTTTATCCCCCCCGAAAGGCCCTGCATACTAAATTTAATGAAACTCGTTGGAGCCGTTTCTGAGATTCAGATTATACATATATACAAGAATTGCTTGTTCAAAGGTATTAGATAAATACAAGAGGGTGGTAAATATAAGTTACAGACTCCCTATGGGTGAAGAATCAGTAAGGAATCCTATTGTTATAATAATTTTGAACCTGTACTGGGTCAGAATATTAGGCTGTGAAAAAGATGGATGAAAAGAGATTGCATGTAGCAGAGACGAGAGGCAAATTGCCTTTAGTAAGGTACCTATAATGCCAGAATAGGTTTCCTGAATACCATGGAACCAATTTTTCATGATTAAAATGGGACTAATTTTGGTGCACACTCTTTAAAACAAAAAAAGAATTTTAAAATCGGCCACAATTGACGGAGGAATTGGTGTAAAAATACAAAAAAAATACACGATCATAAAGTCGAACAGAGAACTTCCTCCTTTTTGGAAAGTCGGTTAAAAAGGGAGTCAGTGATAGCATGACGGGACACAGGACGGTACGGAAGAGGAAAACGTGTTGCGCCGACCCCAGGTAAGGGGAGGAACATGGGACAAGGGCAGGAAGATGATGATGACTGTCCCATAAAAAGGCCTCCCAGTGCCAAAGGCCTTAAATAAATTTCCGTAGCACCTATACCTTACTCTTAAGTGCTGAAGTGGTTGCGCCTTAAAAAAAATATGTGCTTAGTTGCGTGGATTCCATAAGTAATCTATCTTCTATCTATATATATAAAAGAGAATGTATGTATGTATGTTCCTTATAGACTCCGAAACGGCTGGACCGATTTTAATGAAATTTTCAGACAATCTTTAGATTGGCCCAGCAGATAATCCTGTAGTTTGGTGGCGATCAGATAATTTTTTTTTAACTTTGAATGCGGGTGAAGCCGCGTGCTTCAGCCAGTCAACTTAAAATTTAAAATGAAACTAGAATCAGTCAATAGTGGTTGATGCGAGAGTACCATTAAAAAAAAGATTTCTGTTTATTTTGCCTTTATATTTATGTAAAGTATATATACTCGTATATTTATGTAAAGATGACATACAAAATGTTTACCAAATCCAAATTAAAAAGTCTGATGATTTTGTGATAAAATAAGCACCAACTTGAGATCAAATTATCATAAAATTAAAACCTAACAAAACTAAATTAAAACTTAAAAGTTACGTACTGTAAAGTGTAATCATGAGAAACACAGTAGTCACAAAACACGCAAACACAGTTATATTACAGAGATCTTGGGAACTACTTGACCACAGCAGGGTTAAAAAATATTAAACTTGTTGGCAAATTAAATAAAAAAAAACCGGTCAAGTGCGAGTCGTACTCGCGCACGAAGGGATCCGTACCATTATCGCAAAAAACGGCAAAAAAAGCACGTTTGCTGTATGGGAGCCCCACTTAAATATTTATTTTATTCTGTTTTTAGTTTTTGTTGTTATAGCGGCAACAGAAATACATCATCTGTGAAAATTTCAACTGTCTAGCTATCACGGTTCATGAGATACAGCCTGGTGACAGACGGACAGACAGACAGACGGATCGCGGAGTCTTAGTAATAATGGTCCCGTTTTTACCCTTTGGTTACGGAACCCTAAAAAACCGGTCAAGTGCAAGTCAAACTCGTGCGCCGAGGGCTACCGCCATAATAAAATTGGTATCATTTTTATTAGTGGCTAAGTTTCAAGCCGCGTACAGACATTGCGAGGCATGCGCAGCGCACGCTTTGCAATGTGTGGACGTACATATTCAAATTCAAATTCATTTATTTGCTAGAATGTAGGTTTACAAAGTAGGATGGTGGTGGTGGTGGTGGTGGTGGTGTGGTGGTGGTGGTGGTGGTGGTGGATGGTGGGTGGTGAGGCATGTGATACGACAACTCAAATTAAAGTAAAAGGCGTGCTATGCGATTGTTGCGAGGGGTGCGCGGCGCATGTCTCGCAATGTCTGTCACGCGGCTATAAAGATATGGGCAAATTTAGATTTTCGCAAAAACTTGGAAGTACCAAAATTTACCTTAATTTTCAATATTTTAATATTTCCTTTATTTGTACTCTAAGACCTTACTTTTTGCCAAATTTCGTGATTCTAGGTCAACAGGAACTACCATATAGGTTTTCGACCCTAAACCTATAGGGCACTTCCGGTTGACCCAATATTCCCTAATTTTGTGCTTCTTCTTTTGATCAATTCTAGAAAATGTTAATTTTACACACATTTCAATAACAAATCGATGCATATCGCGCCATCTAGTGACATTTATTTGAACCAAATTTTCTTTGTTAGCGTTGGGACCCCGTGACCACGGTAACCACGGCCCCGGCTTATGTGTCGTAGGTCGTGGGTTCGAACCCATGTAGGCGCTTTAGTTTGTGTTAAGGTTACACTAGTCGATAGTTCTTCCATACAAACGTAGTCTAGGGATTACTCCACTGTTTGACGATGTACGTTCAAAATAAAAAATGATATCAATATGTCTCATCAGTATCTAGCCCTGTATGGAGCCAAAAAAATAAAAAATAAATATATTTGAAAGTTCCACATTTCGACACTAATTTTAACGCATTTTTGGGCGCAAATAAATACCATAAGAAGACGGAAAATTACAAAACGGCCACCATACAGGGATAGATTATTAGTTCAACAATGCAAATAATTTAATTTTGAACAGATACGTTTAGTCGTTTATTCATGATATCCAGACTACGTACGGTTACGTCCTAAATCATTATGCATTTCGCTACAAATTTGCAAAAGTGTGTATTCGTACGCGAACTAGCTTCCTACTGGTCATCACAGCATCTATCTCTTCCGCACGTGTTGTCGGTTGATATAAAATGCATTTCAACCTTGCGCACAAAATAGTTCGTGCCGTCGACTAGTGTACCCTTAATTATATAATCACCACTGCTCTCAAAAGGGTGAAGGAAAACATCGTGAGGAAACCGGCATGTCCTAGAACCAAATATTCGAAGACATGTCACATCCACCAACCCGCCCATTCCCTATAACAGTGAGGAGGCCTGTGTCCCAGCAGTGAGAACATTAAAGGGTTGATGATGTTGATGTTGATGTCATCATCATCTTCTTCATGGACTTGACCTGGAATTGACATTTTTTTTTATTTTTTTATTATAGGCTCGCGTTTGACCACTATCTCGCCTGATGTTAAGTGATGATGTGGTCGAAGGTGAAGCACGCTTGCCTAGAAGCAACCTATTCACTCTTGACTTGAAGACCCCTAGGTTGTAGCTATCAGGAAACCTTAGCTGTACGCACAATGAAAGTATTTTCAAAACGCTTTGTGCGTATGGGTGGGATATCCACCATGTACTGATGGCGCATTGCCGTACGTCTTGTAGTCCGATGATGGACCAACGTGACTTGACCAACGTGGCCGTATAGTATTTTTCTATGTTTTGTTTACTTTTTACAAGTTGTTTTTGTTTGTATGTATGTAAGTGTGTTCGGGTCAAATCATGCAACTGAATTTTAAAGCAGTTATCCTCCACCGATTAAGATGAAATTTTGTATACACGTTTAGTTTGGTTGACAGTGCATGGTTAGATAAGTGACGTCATTCTAAATCCAATATGGCGGACGGCACAAGATGGTGGACTAGTTATTTTTTGTGCACTGCTATGATATGGGTATTCAAATGAAAGGGTTTGCTGAGAATAATACGAAAAAAGCTTGTATTAAAAAAATCTTTTTTACTGAATAAATTTTTATTTCCAGTTCATCATGATGGAGGGCTGCTGTTCTCGCTTCACGGCGGCCGAGGGCGGAGCCCGACTCGCAGCGGCGGCCGCTACGAAGAACATCCTCGCTGTGGAGTACGCCAGCTTCATACCTGTGCGGCTGCTGTATGAGAAGGCTTATCAGATTCGCGGGTGAGTTAGTCTGTTCTAAGCTTTTAATATTCTAGTGCTGGTCAAACGTTTTTGATTACCCCCATAGGTCTGCACAAACAAGCCAACAGAACAACAGCCTTTTTTTGTCTGTACTGGTTTTTGTGGCATCAAGCCACATAAACCAGTGCAGTCATCAAAATATATCATCTCTCTCAAAATATCAAGGTTTTTGCTAAGCAGAAATTTTACAAGGTTTTATTTAACTTGCAATGTATGCATGTAAGTGTGTTCCGGTCAAGTCTTCCAACTGAATTTTCTCCACCGATTAAGATGAAATTTTGCATATACGTTTAGTTTGAATAACAATGCATGGTTAGCTATGTGACGTCATTCTAAATCAAATATGGCGGACGGCCCAAGATGGCGGACTAGTTATTTTTTGTGCACTGTCATGATATGAGTATCAAATAAAACGGTTTGCTGAGAAGAAAACAAAAAAAGCTTGTTTAAAAAAAAGATTGTTTAATGAATAATGTTAATTACAGTTTTACTTGATGCTTAATAAGTACTTACAAATTTTCTAAATAAAATTATTTTTGTAGAAATCTTAAGCATTGTGTATTTTTCCCAACTTCAAGAAAAGGAGAGAGAGCTATGCGATTTTGTATGTGAACTGATTAGTGTCTAAATTGTGTTGCTTTGTTAGAGTACTATTGAGCTATCTTTAATAAAATATGTTTTTATAAACCTCATCTTCATCAGTACCAGTGGCCATGGTGTACGTGTATTTGTGTCGGAAAGAGTCCAGACTATCTATCTGCCTAGCCTTTTTTCTCAACTATATTGGGGTCGGCACCCAGTCTTACCGGATTCAGCTAAGTACCAGTGTTTTACATGGAACGACTGCCTATCTGAGCTTCACAACCCAGTAACTGGGTAACACGGTACCAAGACTGGTGTCAGATCTCAAGCTTCTGACTACCCGTAACGACTGTCAAAGATCTTTGAATGACAGCCGGGACCAACGGCTTAACATGCTTTCCGAGGCACGGAGGAAACTCGGTATGTTGAAATGGTCACCCATCCACGGACCGACCTCGTCAAGCGTTGCTTAACCTTGATGATCGACCAGTGCGGCTGTTATTATTTAGCCACGAGCTCCTCCGGAGAGAGTCCAGACTCTGGTTTATTATTGATTAATGCCTGATATCCTAATGATCTTTTCTTATTTAATAATGGTTAGCGCCACACAGTTTCTTCTTGTATTCCCCCTCAACCCTCAATTTTTTCTTTCATGTTGTTGAGTTTCTTTATGGGATGCTTCTTCAAAAAAACGATTCTTGGTACTAATACAGCTAGAACTGGTGTATAAAATAAAAATATTTAACTTGAAACATGGGCTTATCCCAGTTGTAAACGATCCTTTGTGCCTATTTGCCTTGTTTGTTCTGTCTCCTGCTTGTTATGGAGGGAAGTGGAAATTATGTTTTTGTTTTCCTACTCCTCCTTTATTCTTTTCTGATTAATTTCGTTGCGGGATCCAAGTCAGTTAAATTCATTCTCCGGAACTTCGTCGAGCTTCGTTGCCTCGGCGATTTTCTGGTGGTCGCCACAATTGATTCTGGCTTTCAGGAGTTGCAGTGGTTTGGGAATAGTGCGGTGGGATTGCCCCTCCCACACGGCGTACTTATAGCGGCGGCAACACATTTTCTAACTAACCCATCTTCCTTCCAGCTCTCTCTACGAAGGCAAGAAGCGCTCCGTTTACATAACCCGGGCTACTCGCGTCCAGGTGGTCGCCTTCGAGCTCAAGATACTCACAGACTTAGGCACGGTGGCAGCACAAGCGTACGACGATGTGTATGACTGGCTCGCTGAACTGGAGACTAAAGAGGTAATCTTCTAGATCCATCTAGAACATTCTACCAGCTCAAGATACTCACAGATCTGCGCACGGTGGCAGCCCAGGCGTACGACGACGATGTGTATGATTGGCTCGATGAACTGTAGATTAAAGAGGTAAGGTTCTAGATCTTTCTAGAATGTTCTACCAGCTCAAGATACTCACAGATCACGGCATGGTGGCAGCCCAGGCGTACGACGATGTGTATGACTGTCTCGCTGAACTGGAGACTAAGGAGGTAACTTTTTAGATTCTTCTAGAACCTTCTATCAGCTCAAAATACTCACAGACTTAGGCACGCTGGCAGCACAGGCTTACAACGACCTGTATGACTGGTTCGCTGAACTCGAGACCTAAGGAGGTAAGGTTCTAGATCCTTCCACTCTAGGATGACGATTTGAAACGAATTTCTTCGCACCAACACAAAGCAATCACCGCAGACCGCGCTGTTATAGCAAAATCAACTCTATTACTAGTCAAAAAAATTCAATTTCCCCTCATTCGCCGAACCTCATACAAATTTTTACATGTTCACTGCAGCCTTGTAATATTTTTCCTTAACATTCCAGGTCGTAATCTGCACATCTTCAGTGCTGAAGCGTATCTTGGAAGAACAACTGCTGACAATGAGTAACATCAACGTGCTCATCGTGGATAGCTGCCATCTTATATACAGGGATGAGGATTTGAAATATGTAAGTGCTACACATAACTTACACTGCTTTCTGAACATTTTGTACGCTTTTTTTTAATAATAATATCCAAGAAAAATCGTACAAAATGTTCATAAAAGACACATGTAATAAAAGACTCGCTTTAAGGCCGTTTCGGGGCTTTAAGGTTGCCCTAGTCGACGGCACGAACTAATTTGTGCGCGGGGTTAAAATGCATGCTATTTCATACGACAACACGTGCGAAAGAGATAGATGCTGTGATGAGCAGTAAGAAGCTAGTTCGCGTAAGATTTAGCACTTTTGCAAGTTTGTAGCGAAATGGATGATGATTTAGGATGAAAACGATCGCGCGAAATTTTATAAACAGACCTTTGGGAACATGGATATCATGAAAAACTACTAAATGTATCTGTTCAAAATTAACATTATTTGCATTATTCAATTACTAATCTATTCCTGTATGGTGACTGTTTTGCATATTTTCCTTATTCTTATGGAATTTATTTGCGCCCAAAGATGCGTTAAAATTAATGTTGAAATATGGAACTATCGACGCTCATAACTTTCAAATATATGTATTTTTACTTTTTTGTTTCCGTACAGGGCTATATGAGACAAGTTGATATTTTTTTTATTTTAAACGTACACAGTCAGACGGTGGAGTAATCGCCATACTACGTTTGTATGCAAGTATGATCGACCAGGGCAACCTTAAGACTCCAGGCTTCTATTGAGAATTTCCTAAATGAACATGACTCCAACCCGATAAATAATACAAAATACTTTGCCTGATCCGTTGAACAAACCCAGAACAACAAGCTTGGTGGGATAGACTTATAGTCTGTTCAAGTTAGCCCGAAAAATATGTATAAGCATTAATTCCAAAGAAGCTGAAAATGTACGTGAACGTTAGGGATACCATTATTTTGAAAAATCCTCATCGATTCCTAGTGTGATATGTTTTTTTATATGTCAAAGGGCACAATAATCAGTTTTTTGCTTAAGTCTCTGAAAGTTATGATTTAACTGCAATTTGTGCTAGGAGCAGTGGTGGCCCAGTGGTATCGGCCGCGACTTACAAGTTGTAGGTCGTGGGTTGGCAGGCAGGCGCTTTACTTTGTGTAAATTATTTCATCATCACTGCTCTCAAAACGGTGAAGGAAAACGTCGTGAGGAAACCGGCATGTCCTAGAACCAATAATTCGAAGACATGTGACATCCACCAACCCGCACTGGGCCCGCGTGGTGGATAACGGCCCATTCCCTCTCACAGAGAGGAGGCCTGTGTCCCAGCAGTGGGAACATTAATGGGCTGATGATGTGTGTGTGATGTGTGCTAGGGCAAGTTTGTTCCTTGTTCAATTGTGCACAAAAAAGTCCCACATAAGATTCACTAATGTTCATTAGTTTTCGAGATATGAGCCAAAATTCTATTTTTTTTTAAATTAAATCTGTGCGTATGGTAATTTTGGCTAGTTAAATTATGTTTTTATACTCAAGCGAGCCGTTCAACATTCAAATTGACGTTTCTGGTATGTTTACATGTTTTGAGAGCAATATTATCGAGTTTGTGTACTTAAAATACATAAAAACAGAAAGTTAACGGTACCTCCTGAAATATACCCTGTAGCATTGTTTTTATAAAAAAAAATAGTACTAAACCTTCGAACATAAGGTGTGAAATAATACTAGGAAAATAATTGTAATTCATTTTTTTTATCGTTTCCCCACACTAGGAATTTCTTCTTGTATTGTGGGTGCGTTTACAAACATAAATACTCACATGCACAATACACTATCTGTAGGCCATACAAATATTTGTTCCGTGCTTGCGTCATTACGAGGGCGGCACTGAAAATTTCGGGAATCAAGGAAGTGACATAACATTACTATTTAAAAATTTATTTATTGCTTTTCGAAGTATTCTCCGCGAAATTTGACACATTTTTCCATACGATGGAACCAATCATTGAAGCAACCATTCCATTCGGGAGTTGGGGTCTCCAAAATGGCCGTTTTGTAGGCTTCCACAGCTTCTTTAGGTGATGAAAATCTCTGTCGCAATCTATTCTTTATTTTAGGGAAAGTATAGAAATCATTAGGGCTTAGGTCGGGGCTGTACGGCGGATGGTCTAATAATTCAACGTTTTCTTGATCTAAAAACTCTTTTGTTCTGTGCGCGGTGTGAGAACTCGCATTGTCGTGATGGAGGATGATGCTGCGGTTGCAGTTCTCTTTACGGAGTTCAGAAACGACCTGTGGCAAACAAATGCCAGCATACCATTCTGCATTAACCGTTCTTTGTCGCTCAAGAGAAATAGTCGCAACATGGCCGGTTTTGGAGACAAACATGGCCACCATTTTTTTGCAACACTCCGTGAACCAACAATTTTTGTTGGCTTTAACTCATTTTCGAACACCCAAACTCGTGACTGGTTTTTTGTTTCGGGTTCGTACGCGTATATCCAGGATTCGTCACCTGATACGATGTTGTATACAGCATTTGAGGATCCTGCGTAGAATCTTTCGAGAGTTCTGACGCACTAAGTAACGCGAGCCGCTTTTTGCTCTTCACAGAGCGAATGCGGTATCCATCGGGAAAACAACTTTTTCACACCTAATTGTTCATGCAAGATTATTTGTATTTGACTCATGCCAATGTCTAAAGTTGCCTGAATTTCGCGGTATGTCACATGTCGATCTTCGTCAATCAGCTTACGCACAGCATCAACGTTTTCTTGGGTGACTGCAGTTTTTGGAAGACCTTGACGGGGATCATCACTGAGCTTGACACGTCCACGTTGAAATTCAGCAAACCAGCGATAAATTGTGGTTTTGGATGGGGCTTCATCACCAAATGCAGAAATCATCCGGCCAACACATTGTTTTTGTGTTAAACCACTTCGAAAGTCATAATAAATCATCGCTCTTGAATTTTCTCGAGTCAATTCCATTTTCTCAACGACTAAACAAGTTTGACAAAACCTTGTGACAAGACCGAGAATCTTTTTTAAAATAAATAAATGGTATTCGATTTTTAAAACCAAGGAGTTTTCAATTACAAAGATTGTAATATGACAGAAACAGTGGGAATATTCCATTCCCGATACTTTTAGTGCAGCCTATGTATACCGGGATGAAAATATTCCAGACAATATTCTACCCCTGTTCCAAATTTCATCCAGATCTGTTCAGCCGTTCTGTCGTGATTGTGTTACAAACATACATCCATCCAAATTTTCGCATTTATAAAATTAGTTAGATATGATTTAATCATTATCTATTTATTCCACAGATAATGAAATCCTACAAGCAATGTCCACATGACGCCCAACCAACAATCCTAGCCCTAACCTACCCTCTTTTCACGACAAATAAAAAAGACACCGACTCAAAAGCCGAAGCACAAACAAAAGACGAAGCCCCAAGAGAGAAAGAGATGCAAGATGAGGATCGGCAAAGAAGGAAAGAGACACAAGAAGCTCAAGCTTTGTTACGGAAGAAAGATACATCGGATAAGTCTGGAGATGAGAAAGATATGGATGATGGTAAGGGATATTTGTTTTACTAGCTGTTGCCCGCGACTTCGTCTGCGTATTATATGTACTTCGAATAGCCTATTTTTTTATACCTCGCAATAATATTGTAGGTGTGTGGGCGGCCTTAATTGACAAATTATTAGTTCACCATGCCAACTTTTACCCCTCCTTTCCACTTAAGGATGATTTTTGGGAAAAGATGGACAGACAGTTAATTTCGCATCCATATAGTTGTCGGCACATAACTTAGCAAGGTTGTGGCGTAGTTCTTTACCACCATATAGAGCGAACGGAACGTGGACACGACACGATTGGACAGTCGATCCTTGTGTCAACTGACCAACCAATCGCGCGCTCGGAACGGTGCTAAACTTTCCCCGCGTCCCGCTTGGTAACCAAAGAGACCTAAAAAACGACCTGTGCGCATCTAACGATTCTTGCCAAGTTACGTGCCGACAACTGTACAAATATATATGTCATGGACCAAGTGATTAATCAGGACAATGTGTATATATATGCCCGGGCATTATGAGTCAAGTCAAGTCAAATCGGGCAATGTAATGTATACTGATTTAAACTTCTATATTTATCACATTGTCTGGTCATTATGAATATTTCTAAGTAACGGTTAGGCAATTCGATAATCATGGTTAATGAATTAGTCTAAGAGCGAGCGAAGCGAGCTCGGGAGTTTGACACGGATAGGTTAAGCGAGCGAAATCAGCTCCCGTCATCTCCGCCCCTGTACGTTTGTGTCACAGGTTACCTCCCAATAGATACCGCTTGCCTACTGTTTTGTTTGATTCCGAGTTCACTAAATTTGGCGAAAGGCACGGGTTGCGCGGGGAGTTACAAGTGCGCCGTGATTAGCTATTCAAGGTCACGGTATCAAACGTCGTGATGGGACATACGCATTAAATGTCGATAAAAATATCGATATTTTTCAAACAGAATGGTATTTTATGTAAAATTTCTTGGCAGCGATTTTATAATTACTTTAATAATAATAAAGAAAAAACATCGATCGACAAAACATTTTGATTTTGGCCAGAAGTGATATAATTTAATTTTAATCCTATGTAAACAGGGTCACACTGAGCTCTTTTTATGAGTAGAGTACAATTAGTTCATGGATAAAATAAACTAAATTGTTAATTTTTAAACAATCAATTTTAACAAAATTATTTTAATCTCCTATATACCTAATTCAATATCGATCATCGATACTTTTCGATAAGCAAAAAACGTATTTTTCTCAACATTTTTACTTCGGTGGGAAAAAGATAGCAATATAATAATTCCACACCATTTTACTGCACAATTCGTCTTTTTTTTTAAGGCAAACCGTTGATAACTATTTTTTAAACAGAATTATAACTAGAAATCGCTTGCGTCCCTACAGCTCTAATGTCTGGTCGACACTAAAGAGATCATACCGTGCACTGAGTTATATCAGCCTGAATGAACTGATGTGTGGTGCCCGTAAGTTGTCTTCTATGCGGAATCTATTGGGAGTTAATCTGTGGTTTGTGTGCATGAAGTATTAAATGAATAAATAATAAATAAATAAATCTCCTTCATCCCTGCTTTGGATATGTGAAAAAATCAAGGTAGTAGTATATATAACGAAATTAAAAGGAAAACTACCACAGCTAAGTAAGCTTTACAAGTTTACAAGTAATAGTGTACCAACTTATAATATGTATGCAGTACTCCATGCATGACCGAACTTGCGCTTGGTACAAGTTGAGCAACTGTTCTGGCGTGAAGTACCGTCTCAACTTTGCAAGGATCCCCAACTTTTTGGCAGCCAGTTGAGCTTTTGCCTTAATGAATGGACCAAGATTTAGGGTCGATGTCAATGTAACGTCAAGAAGCTCGAGATGGTCCGTTATCGGCACGGTCACACCACGGAAAGTAGGAGCCGGGTGACCTTGGCTCCTTTTAGCGGAAAAAAGACACGCCGAGGTCTTAGAAGCATTGAACCTGACCAGATTGGCATCGCCCCACTCGGAGACTGCCTTCAAGGACAGATTCAAACGCCCAACCATGGCCTCCCGAAGGGACCGGATTTTTTAATTAGTTTTTTCATACAAACTTTTAACTCCCTTTGGGGTGAAATTGTTTTTTTTTTAATATTTATTCTGATTTCGGGGCGGAGATGATTTCAATCAATTAAAGATTATGTAAATTAGTCCAGCCGTTCTCGTGTTATAAATGGTGTAACTAACACGATTTTATTTTTTATATATAAATATTTACCAAAACAAATATTATCTATCCATCAGGTCCACTACCAAGGATGGCAGTAACTAATTACGAAGAGATGGGCTTGTATGAAAACGTGGATGACTTCAATATGTATGAGAAGCTGGAGTGGAAAATTGAGGAGTTGGAGCAGGAACTGTGCTGCCAGATGGACCTGGCCGAGGATATTGATGGCGGGAAGAGGTGAGTCTGTCTTCTATTGTGAACGGAACAAACAAAAATAGATCTTAATCAAATCTCATTCCATACAAAGAAACCGTGCCGTATAGTTTTCTTGGCCGCCATGAAGTTGGCTACAATGGCTGCGCAGTAGTAAATCTCATACAAAAACGGCACCGTTTCGTGCCTCGCGCATCGGAAAGCCAACTTCAGGCTGGCCCAGAAGTTTGGCAAGCACTATAACTAACGGTTATCGTCTAATTAAGATGATTATTTTTATAAGTACTTCGATCGCGTTCAGTTCCGTTCCACGGCTATAGATGGTGTTAGCAGCGACTTGCAAGTAAAAGGGTTTTCTCGGTTCGTGACTATTTTTTCTTTAAATACAGTGACGATTTGTTTTATAGTATTTTTTGCACAATCATCATCTGCCTAGCCTTTTTCCCAACTGTATTGGGGTCGGCTTCCAGTATGTTTTGCACATTATTATAGTTTAATTGTACCAAAGTGTGTTACAAAGCAAATTTAAATAATCAAGTGGATGCCTCAGAAATTTAAAACCGCGCCATCTATTGGAATCAATTTTAAATGATCCGTTCATATAATCTTTGAAATGTGAATTAAGAGCCCAATATACCATAACCTTGTGCTTAGGAGAGTTGATTAAAAAAATTAACATACAATTGTTATGATCAATTCTAGAAAATGTTAATTTTACACACAATTCAATAATAAATCAATGCATACCGCGCCATCTAGTGACATTTATTTGAACTAAATTTTCTTTGTTAGCGCTGAGACCCCGTGATAGTACTAAAGCGTCGTTCACGCTGCGATGGAGCCAACATGAGGTTTTAGGTTCGATGCCCGGCTATGGCTAGCTCCTTATTATATTAAGAAGAACTGTGAGGGGACATTATTTATGCTAATTATCGTATTTCTCCCACAAGCCCTGTTTTCACCCAGCAGTGCCATATTACAAGCTTTTATTTAACTTGCAATGTATGTATGTAAGTGTGTTCGGGTCAAATCTTGCAACTGAATTTTAAAGCATTTATCCTCTACCGATTAAGATGAAATTTTGCATACACGTTCAGATTGGATGACAATGCATGGCTAGCTAAGTGACGTCATTCTAAATCCAATATGAAGGACGGCCCAAGATGGCGGTCTAGTTATTTTTTGTGCACTTCTATGATATGGGTATCAAATGAAAGGATTTGTTGAGAAGAATACGAAAAAAAGATTTTTAATTAATAATTTTATTTTGCCACTACCTTGTCTATTATTTAACACAAATTGCTTAGGCGGTAGAGCACTGCCCGACCCGCGCGGCCGGGCGGTGAACGTGTGTTAGGCATCAACGGATTTATTAGAAGCCAATGCGACATGAGAACCGCTTCACCGCCTACTGTGGCGGTGCGCGGTGTCGTGTGTAAACCGCCTTAAGAAATTCGTTTCGAAATATGAATATTTAGAGACAAGATTAGAAAAAAAATAAAAAAAAACAAAATTACATAATAACAGTTACGAAGTGACTTTTGTATGTAGTTTTGATATCATTATGTAATTGGCAGTGCAGTGGTGGCCCAGTGGTATCGGCCGCGACTTACAAGTTATAGGTCGTGGGTTCGAGCCCAGGCAGGCGCTTTACTTTGTGTAAATTATTTCATCACCACTGCTCTCAAAACGGTGAAGGAAAACATCGTGAGGAAACCGGCATGTCCTAGAACTAAAAATTCGAAGACATGTGACATCCACCAACCCGCACTGGGCCCGCGTGGTGGATTACGGCCCATTCCCTCTCACAGAGAGGAGGCCTGTGCCGTAGCAGTGGGAACATTAATAGGCTGATGATGTGATGTGATATGATGTAATTGGCAGAATGATACTGAACCTGTTGCCTCTCGAAAAGGAACGCGTTGATTGTGTGTATATAGTCTGTGGTTTTTAGTCTGAAGGTTTCTAATAAATTGTTGTTGGAACTTATTTGCATTTAATTAAGTAAGCTCATCAGGTAGTGGAAAAGGAATCGTTCATGTCTCGCATAAAAAGGCGTTATTTTAACACTCGCATGTAGTTTTCGACGTTCGCCTAAATTGGCTACATCGCTCGTGTTAAAATCTCGACTTTTTATGCTCGACACGAAATGTACTATTTACATCTCACGTAATAAACCTGTATTTTCTTTCAGAATATCATCGTCAGCAAAACCACGCGAACTGATAATAGAGTACTCAGCCCGCTCTTCAGATGATCAGCTATCTCCCTTATACATCGAACTAGAGAAATATATGAGGGAAACCGTGCAGGACGCGCTAGATTTTATTGAGGACCACCGGTAAGCATTTATAAACAAGTAGCTTCTGCCCGCGACTTGGCCGTGTGGAAAGTATTTTATTATGCCAAGGTAACATTTTACCACTTTTTTAGGGTTCCGTACCCAAAGGGTAAAAACGGGACTCTATTACTAAGACTCCAAGGTCCGTCTGTCTGTCTGTCACGCAGGCTGTATCACATGAACCGTGATAGCTAGACAGTTGAAATTTTCACAGATGATGTATTTCTGTTGTCGCTATAACAATAAATACTAAAAAAAGATTGAAATAAATATTTAAGTGGGGCTCCCATACAACAAACGTGTTTTTTTTGCCGTTTTTGGCGATGATGGTACGGAACCCTTCGTGCGCGAGTCGGACTCGCACTTGGCCGGTTTTTTTATATTGTGTAGGCTCGCGCTTGACCACTTTCTCGCCTGATGGTAAGCGATGATGTGGTCGACGGTGAAACACGCTTGCCTAGAAATAACCTATTCACTCTTGACTTAAAGACTCCCAGGTTGTAGCTATCGGGAAACACAGACTCCAGCAGGGAATTCCACTCCTTAGCTGTACGCATAATGAAAGTGTCCCAAAATGTTTAGTGCGTATGGGTGGGATGTCCACCATGTACCGATCTCACATCGCCGTACGTCTGGTAGTCCGATGACGAAACGGGCTAGGCGGAGTTAGATCGTGCAATTCCATCGCACATTTCCCGAAATGTAACCGATAAAAACTGGCAACTCGGCGACGATGTTTACGGCTCTGGAGCTTTGACTTGACCAGTGCCTTATCGTGGATGAGTCTCTTGGCCTGCTTTTCGATCAACTCCTTGTCCTTTGTCCTAGCACAGGTGCTGGTCTGTTCATATGCTAAGTTTCATTCAATTCCGTTCAGCAGTTAATACATGAAAAGGTAACAGACAGGCAGAGGTACTTTCGCAATTATAATTTCAGTATATTATACATTGAAAAATTAAAAATTAACAATGAGTTGCTAAAACTTCTGCATCAATTCAAATACCAATAAAAGCCCGGGATTAGAACGACACGCATTATTATTCCGGGCTTTCAGAGGTAATATCAAAAAAATAAGTGTAAATTTTAAGTGAAGATTCTGGAACATCACACTATAATATTATAATATCACACTATATCACACTAATATTATAAAGCCGAAAGTTTGTGTGTGTGTGAGTGTGTATGTTTGTTACTTTTTCACGCTCAAACGGCTGGACGGATCTGGATTTAATTTGGCACAGAAAGTTTGTGTGTGTGTGAGTGTGCCTGTTTGTATGTTTGTTACTTCTTCACGCTCAAACGGCTAGACGGATCTGGATTTAATTTGGCACAGAAAGTTTGTGTGTGTGTGAGTGTGCCTGTTTGTATGTTTGTTACTTCTTCACGCTCAAACGGCTGGACGGATCTGGAAATAATTTGGCACAGAAAGTTTGTGTGTTTGTGAGTGTGTCTGTTTGTATGTTTGTTACATCTTCACGCTCAAACGGCTGGACGGATATGGATTTAATTTGGCATAGAGATAGATTATAGTCTGGCATAGCACATAGGCTATTCATCCCGGTATAATGTTCCCTTGGAATTATAAAACACTTTTCACGCGGGCGGCGCCGCTGGCAGAAGCTAGTTTTACTAATAAATTACCTTCTAATTTCAGACACGACCCCACAGAGATATACGGAGATGAGATGTACGACGAATTTATGAGCATTCCACACCCCACCATTGATCCCAAGAATATATTCAAACAGTTTCTATATGTTTTGGAGCAATTAGGTGAGTTTAAACAAAATGGAAGTCAATTCAACACTTTCAAGCTTATTCATCGAATTACATAACATCAGACCTGCTTTACCCGAGTTTTAGTACATTACTGCAGCGGCCAGCAAAAGAGGCATTGATGGACGAACGTGTAAATGTGGGCCGCGGCACACATACGTAAGTCCATCAATGCCTAGTTGTGGCCAAGGCTTGTATAGTGCTTTTTTCAAGTAATGCGCGGAAATTAAAACTAAGTAGTATCTAGAAGTCATTTTGTCAAATACATTATCTTTTCAAAATCAATGACGAACAACAATAATTTTGCCCGCGTTAAAGCTTCCCTTTTTTTTTCAATATACAGCTTTCTATTTGCACGCCAGTTCGAAATTTAAATAAAAACTTTGATGAGTTACCTCCTTGGTTGCCATGTTTTGGAGTAAAAGATCGTTCCATTTTTAGGGTTCCGTACCTAAAGGGTAAAAACGGGACCCTATTGCTAAGACTCCGCGGTCCGTCTGTCTGTCTGTCCGTCTGTCACCAGGCTGTATCTCATGAACCGTGATAGCTAGACAGTTGAAATTTTCACAGATTATGTATTTTTGTTGCCGCTATAACAACAAATACTAAAAACAGAATAAAAAAAATATTTAAGAGGGGCTCCCATACAAATAACGTGATTTTTTCACAGTTTTTTGCGATAATGCTATGGAACCCTACGTGCGCGAGTCCGACTCGCACTTGTCCGGTTTTTTAAATTACACGACAGATATGAATTTAATATGTAATTTATTTGGCCGCTAAACACGACAGATATCGATTTTCATACAATTTTTGCCGGCAGCTGCTCGCATGTATATGGCCAGTACACCAATGTCGATTTACCTCGAAGAAGGTTGTCAAAATAATGCTCAAATTTTCAAGCATGTTTGAGAAATAGTACATTATTTCAAAGGCCGGGAAATAGACAATTGCAGGTCGAGTATGAGTTTGAAGGCCGAGCCGTAGGCGAGGACTTCACTAGTACGAGACAGGCAATTGCCATTTCCGCCGAGGCATATATAGTGCTTTTCTCAAAAGAATGCAGGGAAATAAAAAAGTAGTTAAATTTCGTAATTTTTTAAGTTATTGCCATTTTTAACATGAACTGTACATTTCAGCATGGAATAAATTGCACATAATGTAGATGGCTTTTTAGTTTTAGAAATCTCATTAAAATACGCCAAAAATACTGTTTCGGAGAAAATGTTCATTTTTTTATCGTTTTTCCAAATCATAAAATGTTCATATAGGTACTTTCATGTATTTTTCTTTTGACTTCGCTGGAAGCAGGTTTTCCATTGCCAATTTGGCTTCTGATCTTAAATCTGGTGGACCGTGAACCGTTGGAACCCATTTTAATGATTAAATTTATATTTATTAATATTTAAGTAACAAATCAAGACAAATTTTCAGCTTTGCCGCCGATTTTCTATTTATCATCTGTGCCGAAAGGCAAACGCATTTACTTACGCCAAGAATGATAAAAGAGATCCAATCAAAGAGAATCTAATAACCCCAGCACGCCGTTTCATACAACATTGCTGGAGCGTTGAAATGTTCCAAATTCAAAAAACGCTCCAGCAATGGATTTGATTTTCATTGTCCGTAAATTCAGTACTCCGCGTGTTCTTTTTTCTAAAATAATGACAATATTTCCATGAATGTTTGAGAAAACTACTTTTGCCCGTTATTGCCTTCAAGCTACATCGTCTTGTTTCGTTTCTGTTTGTCTTCGATGTTTGCGCGTGTATTGGCCAACATTTGTAGCGGTGGCTTAAAATCGGTAATTTTGTTGTTGTTTAAAATTTGATATTATATACTAGTCTGAAGCTTAAAATATAAGTTATTCTAAATGTACTTACACGGGGTCCCAGCCCTAACAAAGATTGATATGTCCTTTTTAAATCAACTCTCCTAAGCATAAAATTATGGAATATTGGGCTCTTAATTCTCATTTTAAAGATTATTTGAACGGATCATTTTAGATTGATTCCAATAGATGGCGTGGTTTTAAATTTCTAAGGCATGCCACTTGATTTTTTAAATTTGTTTTGCATTGTAACACATTTTGGTACAATGAAACTGTAAAAAACGAGCAAAAAAATACTATTAAACAAATCGTCACTGTATTTAAAGAAAAAAATAGTCACGAACCGAGAGATCCCTTTTATTTGCAAGTCGCTGCTAACACCATCTATAGCCGTGGAAACCGTTAACCGAAGGCGTTCGAAGTACTTATACAAATAACCATCTTAATCAGACGAAAAACGCTAGTTACGTCGGCACGGTGTCTTCTTATGGGATGAGGCATCTGTATGCTAGTTTTATATTATCTGTGCCGAAAGTAAGAATCCGTGCGTTAAATTGTTTTTTCGGGTATTATTTTTCATCTTTTGACTACACGTTGCGACATTGTGAAACGTGTTAACATAGGCTGTGTTTCAAGCGGACTAAACAAAATAAGAGCTCACGACTCAAGTGAGCTGTTCTTTTCCGAGACGTATTTCTTGCGCCGACCCGATATCTAGTTGGTATTGTTGATCGAAGTGTTTAAATATAGATAAATTGAATGGAGTCGCATTTTTATTTTAATATTATTAATTTTTCAGGACCCTACGCAGCAGACAAAGCAGCAGTCTGCCTACTGATAAGGCTGGAAAAACTAAAGATCAAAATACCCTACGAAAGACATTTTATCTTGATGTGTTTATGTACAACTGTTTTCATAAAAATCCGATGTTACGCAGAATTACTCTTCGAAAAATGCCAAGACGAATGGGAACGAATAAAGACATTTTCGTCCCCAAAAATAATGAGATTCGCCGAAATTTTAGAGAAATTTAAACCTCCGGATACTAAAAACCTGAATTTGGTAAGGCCGGATAGTGTCATCTCGACGGATACTAAGGACGACAATGAGGTACGGCCGGATAGTGTTATCTCGACGGATACTAAGGACGACAGTGAGACTGGTACTGGTTGTGATTCTATTAGCAAAGAAAGCATAAAGAAAATGTTGAACGATATCGAAGAATGTGATTTTAAGACTTTAGGCAACAAAATACAAGATAGGGTTAACACTTACAAGTCCAATTTAAAAGATTTGGATTCGCCCACCGATGATTCTATTAGCAGTTCAAGCATTCTGATTACTAGTCGGACGGATACTGAGAATAAAACCGAAAATTTTGAAAATACTCCATTGAATACTGCCATAAGTGAGACTGATACTACAGATAAAGCTGAATATTCTATAAGAGAGACGGATACTCAGACGGATACTCGTGTTAGTGGGTTGGAACGTCGTGGCAACGAAATAATTATGCAGCAACGAGGTCTGATAGGATTTACAAGGCGTTCGGGATATAGACTCAGGTATAGTGTTGTTTTTTATTTCACTTTATTCTTATTCAATACATCTATACTATCTATACTAATATTATAAAGCTGAAGAGTTTGTTAGGTTGTTTGATTAAACACACTAATTTCAAAAACTATTGGCTGGAATTGAAAAATTCGTTTTGTGTTGGATAGTCCATATAACGAGGAAGCTTGTAGGCTATACAGGGTTACTGGTTAAGTCGACCTAGATCCATTAAGAGGTTATAGTTCCCATAATTTCTGACTAATTTGACTATGAAACACCCCAGCCTAAACCTAACCGTTTTTGAGATATTGGACTTAGTAGGTTTTTAAAAAAATATGCCAATTTCTTAAGAATTGGCATTCTTTTTGTTTTCTATGGCCTTATTTTTTTCTAATTCCGATTTTTGAGTACTAGAGAAGTTCGTTTATTATTCTAAATGCAAAAAGTACAAATATCTGAACCATAGGAGTTATAGGAGAGGACTGAAAGTGTAAAAAGAAATAAATTTATAAAAACATTTTTTTTCTTTTAGCAAAATTTTTAAAAGAATGTATGGCAGTTGTGCTGCAGATATGCTAAATATCTTTGTTCTATTAGCTATCCAACAAGGTATAACAAGCTAGGGGTCTTATCACACTTAAGATCAATCTTATCACCTGGGTCAGAAAATGAAATAAAACAATCCAAATAGTTATAAAACAACATTTATTGTTATGTTTACAAGTCCTGTTCCACATGACCGCCTCTGTTTCGCATACACACTCTCATTCTGTGTCTCAGTCCACTTTTTACTACAGCAGTAGTTAAGTTTGCGTTAGTATCTTGAAGCCGCAACATCCAAATAGTATATATTGATAGTTTTGTTCTAAACTTGTTCCATTTTTAAAAACATCATTTACATTGTCTCGATTTCGAAGTAATATTATAGGTACCTGGCTGTATGTTCAGAATGTCTTGTGTTTTAGAATTTATGACGATTCGCATAATGCAACCCGATGTCGTTATGTGTATCATAATGAAACTGTCAATTTTGTAATTCGAATATACCAAAACCGAAGTAGATAATAGTAGTTTATGATACTGTTGCATCATAAGGGGTATTAAAACATGAGTGTGAGTTTAAAAACCTAGTAATGTTTTAATACCTAGTTATGTGCAGTTTCATACACTACTTTATCTACACTCATACATTTTGGGATTGAATATACTAAATACCTTTTTTTTTTTTCATAAATGCCTCAAATAATAATCTCGACTTTGCTGGTAAGAGTTTATGAGTAATATCCTTCGCCGCATATAAAATATTTGGCGGAGTCAAATTTTCTTCACATTCACTAATATCAGACATTTTAAGCAAGAATTTAAAAAGTCAAGAAATTCAGTACAGCGAAACCTGCAAAACAAAACGTATGAATGGCGCCAAAACCCATCACATCACATCACCGCATTATCCGCGCATGCGCTAAGGCTTAACACACGCACTGCGATATTTATTCGCGAGAATTTTTTCCGTCCATTCTGCGACCTACGGAATTGTATGAAGCTGCTCGCATTGCGGTAAAAAAATCGTGCGGCAATAATACCGCATGAAAGCCGTGTTTTGCAACAGAATCCACCGCATCGCAGCGCAAATTTAATTCGCGCGAATATTTTGAGCTCTTTGAGCAGGTAGAAAGAGACGAAATTCGCGCGAATAAAAATCGTAGTGCGTGCATTGGCATTGTCACAGACAATTTAAAATTGTAATCAAATCTTTTTATAATAGTTACTAAAATGGCATTACAAAAAAAGTATTGATGGAAACTCCTTAGTAATTAACTTCTTGGATTCGTCCTGTATCGTAATAGAAAAAAAATGTTTTATAGCATTATTTTGTTAGAGAAATAGTGTTATAATGAGATTCTATTTTTAAATTTTGGTATTGTGTTTATAAAGTATGTCAATATAAACTCGTTTTGAAGTTTATAATTCGAATATTACGATATGAGAGTAGATAATAGTAGTTTAAGATACTGTTGCATAATAAGGGGTATTAAAACATGAGTAATAGTATTCACACGAATGTTTCAATACTTAGTTATGTGCAGTTTCATACACTACTTTATCTACACTCATACATTTTGGGATTGAACCTACTAAATACCTTTTTTTCATAAATGCATCATATAATAATCTCGACTTTGCTGGTAAGAGATTATGAGTAATTTCCTTCGCCGCATATAAAATGTTTGGCGGAGTAAAATTTTCGTCACATTCACTAATGTCAGACATTTTAAGCAAGAATTAAAAAGAAACTCATGAAATTCAGTACACCGAAACCTGCAAAACAAAACGTATGAAAGGCGCCAAAACCCAGCACATCACCGCATTATCCGTGCATGCGCTAAGGCTTAGCACACGCACTGCGATATTCGTTCGCGAGAATTTTTCCGTCCATTCTGCGACCTATGGAATGTATGAAGCTGCTCGCATTGCGGTAAAAAATCGTGCGGCAATAATACCGCATGAAAGCCATGTTTTGCAACAGAATCCACCGCATCGCAGCGCAAATTTAATTCGCGCGAATATTTTGAGCTCTTTGAACAGGTAGAAAGAGACAAAATTCGCGCGAATAAAAATCTCAGTGCGTGCTAAGCTTAAAGCGGGCATTGTCACAGAAAATTTTAAATTGGAATCAAAACTTTTTATAATAGGTACTAAAATGGCATTACAAAAAAAAAATATTGATGGAAACTCCTTAGTGATTAACTTCTTGGACAAATCTGTATCGTAATAGAAAAAAAATTGTTTTATAGTATTATTTTGTTAGAGAAATAGTGTTATAATGAGATTCTATTTTTAAATTTCGGTATTGTGTTTATAAAGTATGTCAATATAAACTCGTTTTGAAGTTTATAATTCGAATATTACAATATGAGAGTAGATAAACACAATTTATCTTACAGAGGCAGAACTCGTCTACAAAGAAACAATGCAGCCAGAGCTCTACAGATGCAACAAAACCCAGATGCCCTATGTGGCATCGTGTATATGAAGGAGCCTCTGATTGCGAAGATCATGTTCTCTGTTATGGTGGTAAGTGAATTTCTTTACTAAAATACTTCGGCAGACGATCTGCGTGCATCAATCACAAAATTATGGGCTATTCTTGTCTGCGTAATTTTGGTCTTCTGTATAAGGTACTAGCTGACCCGGCAAACTTTGTTTTGCCATAAAAACACCAAACATTCATCTACCTTACTCTACCTACCCTACCCTACCTACCCATCCCTACCTACCCATCCATCCCTACCTACACTACCCTACCTAACCTACCCTAACCTAAATAAAAAATAAAAAAACTTCACATAAACCATCTACTAAATAGTCCGAACAAAGCCTAAACATTTGGTTTGGATAGGTGAGCCCGTTCTTGAGTTATAACATTACAACGAAAAGTGGCATTGATTTTTATATATATAGATTTAGGCTAAATATAATCACAGTCGCACCGATTGGTTGAAGGTTTTTTTTTTAGGTTTTTTTATATTTTGTAGGCTCACGCTTGACCTGAAGGTAACCTATCTCACCTGATGGTAAGCGATGATGTGGTCGACGAAGTAGCACGCTTGCCTAGAAGTATCCTATTCACTCTTGACTTAAAGACCCCTAGGTTGTAGCTATCGGGCAACACAGACTCCGGCAGGGAATTCCACTCTTTAGCTGTACCAGTGGTGTCTCATCCCATACAAAGAAACTGTCCCGAGGTACTGTACTGATTATACTGATTATTTGTTGAACATCGATCGCGTTCGGTCCCGTTGCTGATGAAATACGCTAGTTACGTCGGCACGATTTCTTTGTATGGGATGAGGCATCTGTATTATATTATCTGTGGCTGTGCCCAAGGTTAAGCTAAGCCTGCCGAGGTTGGTCCGCAGATGGCTGATCCCACCCTGTCTCGGGCAACACGTTAAGCTGTTGGTCCTGGCTGTTATTTGTAATTCTTTGATTGTATTTACGGACAACAACATGAAAATTAACCATTTATTTTCTAGGACATGTCCCAGTGTAACAGCCGTCTGAGCTACATATCTGCGCTTTATTGTGGTACAGAGAGCCCGGCCGACCCCAGCACTGAGCCTCGCGAGTGCCAACGACAAGGGAAGAAGCAGGAGGATGTGTTGAAGAAGTAAGTTCGATAGGATAGGATGGATTGACTCCCTTTTCCCGACTCCCATTTGGTCCGTTGTGCAAGCGGCCTGCTCGTGTCTCTGTGAGATCCCAATCCACCACGCGGGCCCAGTGCCGGTTGGTGGATGTCACATGTCTTCGAATTTTTGGTTCTTAGACATGCCGGTTTCCTCACGATGTTTTCCTTCACCGTTTTGAGAGCAGTGTTGATGAAATATCTTACACAAAGTAAAGCGCCTGCCTGGGCTCGAAGCCACGATTTACAACTTGTAAGTCGCGGCCAGCACTGCTATCGACCTAGTAGGTAACTTATCACGCTTGTATCACGGGGTCTCGGCGCTAAGTAAGAAAATTTGGTTCAAATAAATCTCACTAGATGGCGCGATGTGCACCGATTTGTTATTGAATTGTGTGTAAAATTAACATTTTCTGGGAATTGAACATAAAAATTAGATGTTCTTGTTTAATCAACTCTGCTAAGCACTAAATTATGCAATATTCGGCTCTTAATTCACATTCCAAAGATTATTTCAATAGATCATTTAAAATTAATTTCAAGAGATGGCGCGGTTTCTGAGTCATCCACTCGATTTTTTAAATTTGTTTTGTAACACATTTTGGTACAATGAAACTGTAAAAACGTGCAAAAAATACTATCAAACAAATCCTCACAGTATTTAAAGAAAAAAATATTCACGAACCTAGTAAACCCTTTTACTTGCAAGTCGCTGCTAACACCATCTATTGCCGTGAAACGGGATCGAACGCGATTGATGTACTTACAAAAATAACAAATTAATCAGATGAAAAACGCTAGTTACGTCGGCACGGTTTCTTTATGTGGGATGACGCATCTGTATGCTAGTATTATATTATCTGTGTTATTAGGCATGTTAATTCTATCACTTTTATAATCGCGAAATTTTGTGAGAATGGTTGGATGAATGATAGTGATCTCTTTCACGCAAAATCTAATGAACGGCTTTTAATAAAATTTTATCACACTATATTATAATATTATAAAGGCGAAAGATTGTGAGTGAGAGTGTGTGTTTGTATGTTTGTTACTTCTTCACGCTCAAACGGCTCGACGGATCTGGATGAAATTTTCACAGAGATAGATTATAGTCTGGAATGGCACATTGGATAATTTTATCCCGGGAATATATTATCTTGGGATAATTTTCGACATTCGCGCGGGCGAAGCCGCTGGAAGAAGCTAGTATAATATAATATAATAATATCACACTATCATACTAATATTGTAAAGTCAAAAGTTTTTTTTTTTTTTCGTACCCAAAGGGTAAAAACGGGACCCTATTACTAAGACTCCGCGATCCGTCTGTCTGTCTGTCTGTCCGTCTGTCACCAGGCTGTATCTCATGAACCGTGATAGCTAGACAGCTGAAATTTTCACAGATTATGTATTTATGTTTAAAAAACCTAATAAAATAAATATTTAAGTGGGGCTCCCATACAAAAAAACGTGTTTTTTTGCCGTTTTTTGCGATAATGGTACGGAACGCTTCGTGCGCGAGTCCGACTCACACTTGGCCGGTTTTTTATTTTTTATCGTCTATAGGCTCGCGCTTGACCACTATCTCACCTGATGGTAAGTGATGATGTGTTCGAAGGTGTAGCACGCTTGCCTAGAAGTAACCTATTCACTCTTGACTTAAAGACTCCTAGATTGTAGCTATCGGGAAAAACAGACTCCGGCAGGGAATTCCACTCCTTAGCTGTACGCATAATGAAAGTGTCCCCAAAACGCACGGAGAACGAAACCAGTGGAGAGAGCATCGGCACGTTTTTGTTCTAAATCAAAGTCACCAAATAACAGCGGGGGCAGAGGTAAGCTTCCTTCGCTGTGATTGGGTGACAGATTGACAACCAAATGACAGCTGATTCTTTAGGGATTCCAAACAAGTAATTAAAAAAATATCGATATCGATAGTTGTTTATCATATTAATAGTGTAAGGATTTCTTTAGGATACAGAGATTACGGGTTCGATTTTGAAATAAAACAGGTGTATTACCTATATAATCGGCGTCTATTATTTTTTAAACTTTCAAAGCAATTGCTTTGAAAGTCCAACAAAGTTTAGTGTGTTCTAGAACACACGACACTAAACCTTGTTGGAAAAAAATTGTCTCTATGTGTAGCTTTGATCCAAATTTCTTTCTTTTCGATGTCATCGTTGGGAAATCTGCAAATTCCAAGAACGATAACTCTTTAAGACATGATCATGAGAAAATCTCTTTAAAACATGCTAATCATGTTTCATTTAAGAGTTATCGTTAAATGGAGAGAAGAAGAATAAGTAACTACAAAACTTGTAAGTCGCGGCCGTTACCAATGGGCCACCACTGCAATTTACAAATTACAATTTAGGTAATATTATTTATTAAAGAAATTTACAAACAGTTAACATTAATATTGATACAAATAACAAAGCTTATTGCGTATAGTCTGTTCTCGACTGTCGTTTTTTGCTGCACCAGCAATTTAATCGTATTTTTTATGGATTTACACTGGTAATCACAACAAACAAAACAATGAATTTCTTAGGATCTTTGATCGTATTATCGCCCCCGAAACCCACTGCCTACTAAATTTCATGAAAATCGTTGGGAGCCGTTTCCGAGATTCAGATTATATATATACTAGCTGACCCGACAAACTTTGTTTTGTCATAAAAACACCAAATACCCTACCTACCCTATTGTGAATCTAAAACATCCGGGACGCCACCCAAACGCATATAAAAATTTCATTCAAATCGTTCCAGTCGTTTAGGAGGAGTTCAGTGACATAACACGTACAGTAGAATTATATATATAAAGATACATATATACATGAATTGCTCGATTAAAGGTTAGATTTATGATATGGTAAATACGGGCACGTCAATAAAAAACAAAAGAACGTACACAGCTGCAGTTCTTATTAATTTCAGCAACAAAATATTGTGTAATGCTTAATAATAAACAATGCATTCTGAGTATTTTTTTCGCTCGAGGAACGTTTTCCGTCTTGGAGCCTAACATATCGATATAATCGTCGTGATGCTGCAATGCAGCACTATCGAGAAAAAAAGAGACAACGACTAATGCGCGAATCAGTGTACCAGAAAGAGACAGCAGCGGAACCATGCAGAAATAAAAATATTTGATTTTACTTAATGAAATTTATTAAATGGAGTAGAAAAACACTTATCTGTGAAATGTTAACCCATCTTTTGTGTAACTTTAACTATTAGAACACTTTCCACACCATTTAATTGCACAACTAGGCCTTACTTTTCAGTTTATTTGTTTTAAAGACGGAAGCGCGTGACGTACGTACGTCCTACCTACGAATGCTGCGACTGACTAAAATTTCGCCGTATATGATTGATATTGCATACGCTTGGCGCCCGCGGTAGTCCCGACACGCTCTCTCCACTGGTTTCGTGCTCCGTGCCAAAACGTTTTGTGCGTTTTGATCTGGATGAAATTTGGCACAGAGGTAGATTATAGTCAGGAATAGCATATAGGATACTTTTTATCTCGGGAATATGTTCCCTTGGGATAATTTTTGACATTCACGCGAGCGAAGCCGCTGGCAGAAGCTAGTGGTTATATATTTTAACGTTCAAACGTTACATCGTTTATCTTGGTCAGAAAAGGCGAAGATAGACGAATAAAATGTAACCATCGCCCAATTTTTAAGGACCCGTACCTCGAAAGGCAAAAACGGAACCCTTATAGGATTACTTGTTTGTCCGTCCGTCTGTCTGTCTGTCAAGACGTTTTTCTCAGGAACCCGTGCAGGTATCAAGCTGAAATTTATATCAAATACTCAGGTCTACTGTCGATTAAAGCTGTGAAAAAATATCAACCAACTTCTAAGCTAACGCAATCAAAAGATACAGCCGTTTATGCTGCAAATTTTCGACACTCGCAAGGAATCAAAACCTACAGGGTACTTCCCGTGAACTCAGTATCTTGAAATTTGGTACGAAGCAACGTCTTATAGCACAGATAAAGGAAAAATTGCGAAAACCGTATTTTTTTAGTTACATCATATAATAAAAATATTTTTAATAATTTTAAACTTACTACCCCTTTCCTCATGAACGCGTAGAAGTATTACATTGAAATTCATATCAAATACTAGATTTATTTCATCATCATCAGCCGAAAGACGTGCACTGCTGGACATAGGCCTCCCCCAAGCGTCCTAGATTTATTTGTAATACTTAAACACTAAACAAAAGTAAACTTTACAAAATTATACTTAAACCAACTACTTACACTATATACAAAAGAAAGGTACACTTAGTCGTCGAAGTACTCATCCACATCGCTGTCATCCGGGAACGTGCCCAGAAGACTGGCAGCATTGCCACGTTGAATGGTCACGCACAGTGTCGATCAGTCGGCAAATAAATAGGTTAATTTTCAAATACTTAGGAGGTTTGTACGGAACCCTCGGCGCTCGAGTCCGACTCGCACTTGGCCGGATGTTTTAATTTGATAAATGCTACATTTATTTAGTTATTTTAGGACCACTCACGGTTCTTTGAACACTAATACCCTGACGATGTTTTCTTTACTTTAAAAGTGACTGCGTTTGAAATAAATCAAGGGACCAATATAAATTCTTATGTTTTGCCCACAGGTTCCGAATGCACGAATGTAATCTGCTACTGGCTACTTCAGCGTTAGAAGAAGGGATTGACCTACCTCGATGCAACCTTGTGCTGAGATGGGATATCCCGGTTTCGTGAGTATTTTGTCATTTTATAAACATACACGGTAAAACCCCGAAAAAAAACCAAATATACAAAAAAACTTCCTAAGAAAAAGTTAATAAAATCAAAAAACCCGACTGCAAAGATGTAAACAAGAAGAAAATCATGCTGTGCAGTCGGAGGATACAGCTACAAAATGACTTTTGTATGGAGTTTTGATATCATTATGTAATTGGCAGAATGATACTGAACCTGTTACCTCTCGAAAAAGCGCGCGTTGACTGTTTGTATATAGTCTGTGGTTTTTAGTCTGTAGAATTCTAATAAATTGTTGTTGGAACTTATTTGCATTTAATTAAATAAGCTCATCAGGTGGTGGAAAAATAATCGTTTGTGTTTCGCTTGTTTTAACACTCGCATGTAGCTTTCGTTCGAAATTGGCTACATCGCTCGTGTTAAAATCTCGACTTTTTATGCTTAGTATTGCACGACTACCTTTGGATTACTGGTTTACTATTATTTTATGTAAATTTTTACTCCCTAGATACCGCTCTTACGGCCTCTGTCGCGGTCGAGCTCGTGCGACTAGATCCACAGCCGCGCTGTTGTGTAGCAACAACACTGAAACTACGCAGATGTTATTACACAACGTTGCTACCTACAGAGAACTCGATCAGGTAAATAAAGGATCAGGAAACTTACTACAGACCTGTAGTTACTGTAGATTTAGAGATGTAACATAAATTCGATAGCTATCTATTTATTTGTTTACGATGCATGTCCTCGAAAACAGCGTTTTCCAAGCAGCCAAACTGTGCGGAAAGTGTCACTTTTTTAACTAGTGCTTTTTACTTTCCTATACTTTTTAAATTTTTAACTCCAACGTCAGCCCGCCGCATAGAGTATTATTATTTGAGAAAAGTTTTAAAAATTAGTTAAGTACAGATTATCATTCATATAAAAGGTAAAACAAAACTAATACTTCATTTAAGGCGTTTTTAATTACTCTAGATTTAGATATTGATCAATAAATTAATTTTAAATATTCATTAAATATGTTTGGCAGAATGAATATTTTGCTCGTGCCTTTTTGCGTTACAACGTGACAGCTATTTGCACATGCGCAGTAGATAATGTAGATATGCCCGAGGAACTATTAGTTAATCTGTGGATATGCTGAGCGCCCTTGAATAAGCGCCATTTTATTAATTTCTTGTTTGGTTCAGATATATTATTTTTTCCTCGCACAATGCATAGTAAAATGTTGTATGATACACGTGCGTAAGATGATTTCCGACTCGTGTCGATTTATCTACTCACTCGCTTCGCATCTCGTGAATAAAAATACCACTCATCGGAAATCACCTACTTTCCGCACTCGTAGCATAAATAACTATTACCCTCGCACTGAAACGAACGCCTTGCAGCAATTACACCAATGGAGCACAAACTTACAAATACTGACTATGAGTCCAGGTTTCCTCACGATGTTTCCTTCACCGTTGACAGCGATGTCCTAGATAAACTTAGAAAGTACATATGAATTGAAAAAAGTCACATTGGGGGCACGGTCACGAGGGGCGAGGTCTTAGCCACTGGGCCACTAATCCAATTTTACTATCCGGCCGAATACTTTTATAGTATTTCTATTATTGTATTATTATAGTAGGATATCACCTGGCCGGATAGTTGGTTAATATCCGACTGGATACCTAATTATTTTCGGATACTGAAAATAAATACGAAATATTCATGAATAACTCTCCAGCATCAAAACGCTGAAGACTTAGCATTTTTTTTTAGTTCTTTGACTTTATGTTAGGATTCAAAACCACGGAATGAGATTTCTTGGTTTAGAGAATTCTAATAAAACCGGCCAAGTGCGGGTCGGACTTCGCACATTTAGGGTTCCATATCAAAGAAAATATCTGATTTTTCAATATATTAGTATTCGTTAGTAAAGTATACGTAACTAGCTGTCCCACGCGGCTTCGCTCCCGTCAACTGGCTATGTACCTACCCTACTCTACACCTACCCTACACCTACCCTACACCTACCCTACACCTACCCTACACCTACCCTACACCAACCCTACACCTACCCTACACCTACCCTACACCTACCCTACACCTACCCTACACCTACCCTACACCTACCCTACACATACCCTACACCTACGCTACACCTGCCCTACACCTACCCTACATACATGATCGCATAACTGAAACCGTTTACGAAGCGCACGCAACGGAAGCCCTCAAAAAGTAATATTCTTTCCCGTTTTTGCAACATTTTTCATTTATGCTCCGCTCCTATTGGTCGTAGCGTGATGTTATATAGCCTATAACCTTCCTCGATAAATAGACTATCTAACAAAAAATTAATTTTTCAATTCCAACCAGTAGTTCCTGAGATTACCCCCTACATATAAACTTACAAATTTATTTCAAATTCTTAGGTTAATGGGAAGTTAAAAAAATCTTGGAAACAAATTTGCGTGACAGACGACGGACAGACAGGCACGTGAGTGACAGCAATAGGGCTCCGTTTGGATCCTGTGGGTACGGAACCCTAAGGCCCTGTTAAGTATCGTAAATAATTCTACTAACTATGTAATTTTTTCTCTCCAACAGATCATCAGCAGAAAATGCGGCTGCGGCATTCAAAACGAACCCCCACAAACAGAAGAAGATCATGCTGACGCCTTTACACACTTTGTCAAACCTTACTCTCCTGACAACGTGACAAACTTAAATACCACTAATACTAGTCAGAAAATATCCTTTGAAGATACAGCGAAAACTAAAGATGGTATTGTCACTAAGTCTGAGTCAGTTAGTGACAATGTCACTTACACAAAAGGTAAAAAGAAAAAGAAATCTAAAAATAAGAAAAATGATGATACAAAAGATGGTAATATTGATAAGGATTCAAATAATAGTGAAGCCTTAGAAAAAGATACTGATAAAATTATTGATAAAGATACTGCTAATACAATTAGTATTAGCAATGATTTAGATGAAAAAGGTGTCAATAAAAAGGTTGGCAATGAATATGGCAAAGTAAATAAAAATATATGTTTAGACAAAGATTCTAGTAACTATGATAATAAAATAGAAATGAGTAAAGGAAATGACCAAATAAAGAAAAATAATAACTTAGAATGTGATAATACAAGAACCAGTATAGAGAATGACAATGACTTAAAAAATAAACAAGTCAATGAAGCTATGGAAATTGTTAATGACACTATAAACGAAGTTAGTGACGCCATGAACACTGTTAATGAAGTCATTAAAAAAGATGGAATGGATGATCTCATTAACCAAATGGAAGATTTAACTACCATTGGTAGTTTTACCTCTGAAAGTACTCAACAAAATAGCGAGACTGGAGAAATTGAGGTTAATCTTGATAAAAGCAAAATTGAAAACGATTCTCAAGCAAATATATTAGAAATTGATGCTAAAGATGAAATACAAAGCACAGAAGTAAATACAGGCGAAACTAAAGAGTCCAATACAGAAATAGCTAGTAAAGATAATCAAACTTCGAATAATCCTACTAATATTTCAAAAAAAATGTCAATCTCCGATACTGAAAATCGAGATTCTCCAAATATGTCTCAAGAAAGTGTTATAGATATTCAAAGTTCGGACAATCAGTCCAATATGTCAAAACAAGTGACAATCGCCGATGGCAATCGTGATTCTCAAACTTCAAATGTGATTCGTGATTGTGAAAGTGTTTCCTGTGATAAATGTTTCAACATAAAACTCAATGGTGTGTGTTTGTGTACTAACGTGAATCTGTATTATCAGCTGCTGGCTAAAGCTAACTTGAGTAGGAGTGAGAGTAAGAAAAGTTTTAGTGACTGTGATAGTTCGGCTAGTGTGGATCTGAGTACTGCTATTGCACTGATTAATAGGTAAGTTGTTATATTTATTACCTTTTTAACACGCTTTTATTAGCTTGGTATGTATCTATGTATCAATGTAACGGAATCTTTGAACGTGATTTTCACCCACTTCAAAACGTCGGATTGATTTGAAACTTTGCACACCTATCAAGGACTTGCCAATGACTTGACAATGCAATAATTTAGTCAAAGTCAAAGTACTTTTGAAAGTCAAACAAAAATTAAAATTTACAAGTAATAAAAGTTGATTCTACCATGCGCGTTTAAATAGTTTGTCCCATTAGCCTTACCAAGATCTTCAGGATTAGCGACTTTTTAGTTCAATTTACCATTAAAGCGTGTTTTTTAGTTTTTAGAACTACAATTTATTAACACGCTTTTATTAGCTTGGTATGTATCTATGTATCAATGTAACGGAATCTTTGAACGTGATTTTCACCCCCTTCAAAACGTGGGATTTATTTGAAACTTTGCACACTTATCAAGGACCGATGACAATGCAATAATTTAGTCAAAGTCAAAGCCAAAGTCAAAGTCAAATATGTTTATTCAACTTGGTTCAAATTTACAAGTAATAAAAGTTGATTCTACTGTGCCCGTTTAAATAGTTTGTGCCATTAGCCTTACCAAGATCTTCAGGATTAGCGACTTTTTAGTTCAATATACCATTAGAGAGTTCTAAGAACTACAATTTATTAACACGCTTTTATTAGCTTGGTATGTATCTATGTATCAATGTAACGGAATCTTTGAACGTGATTTTCACCCCCTTCAAAACGTGGGATTGATTTGAAACTTTGCACACCTATCAAGGACCCATGACAATGCAATAATTTAGTCAAAGTCAAAGCCAAAGTCAAATATGTTTATTCAACTTGGTTCAAATTTACAAGTAATGAAAGTTGATTCTACCGTCCGCGTTTACATAGTTTGTGCCATTAGCCTTACCAAGATCTTCAGGATTAGCGACTTTTTAGTTCAATATACCATTAGAGAGCGTTTTTTAGTTTTAAGAACTACAATTTATTAACACGCTTTAATTAGCTTGGTATGTATCTATGTATCAATGTAACGGAATCTTGGAACGTGATTTTCACCCCCTTCAAAACGTGGGATTGATTTGAAACTTTGCACACCTATCAAGAACCCATGACAATGCAATAATTTAGTCAAAGTCAAAGCCAAAGTCAAATATGTTTATTCAACTTGGTTCAAATTTACAAGTAATGAAAGTTGATTCTACCGTGCGCGTTTAAATAGTTTGTCCCATTAGCCTTACCAAGATCTTCAGGATTAGCGACTTTTTAGTTCAATTTACCATTAAAGCGTGTTTTTTAGTTTTTAGAACTATAAATTATTATATAGAGACTAGCTGTGCGCGCTGCTTCGCTCCTATCAACTTGCTAGCCTACCCTACCTACCTACCTACCATACTATACCTAAATACCTATCCTACCTATCTACACTAACTACTTTTTTAGGGTTCCATACCCAAAGGGTAAAAACGGGACCCTATTACTAAGACTCCGCGGTCCGTCTGTCTGTCTGCCTGTCTGTCCGTCACCAGGCTGTATCTCAAAAACCGTGATAGCTAGACAGTTGAAATTTTCACAGATGATGTATTTCTGTTGCCGCTATAACAAGAAATACTAAAAAACCGGCCAAGTGCGAGTCGGACCATTATCGCGAAAAACTGCCAAAAAATCACGTTTGTTGTATGGGAGCCCTACTTAAATATTTATTTTATTCTGTTTTTAGTATTTGTTGTTATAGTGTAATTACCTAGACCTAGGTATGGTAGGTCCTACATAATCGTTTGCTAATCGCTCGCTATTTGTCAAATGCACTTATAAAAAAAAAACCGCCATAAACTCTAAAACTTCTGTATTGAAGAGCAATTATTGCGCAAAAATCACTATCGTTTTGCTCTTGCAAGATACGTAATAAGTCTGCCGGTTGGTTGAAGTCATATCTTTGAATTTTTGGTTGTAAGATATGCCGGTTTCCTCGCGATGTTTTCCTTCACCGTTTTGAGAGCAGTAGTGATGAAATAACTTAGCAAAGTAAAGCGCCTGCGTGGGTTCGAACCACTGTATCCCACAACCAGTGTAACACCGTTATTGCTTTTGGCTTTACGGGGGCCTTAGTGAGACATGAAATGTAATTGGGCGTTATCTTGGGTAAATGTATGACGCAGAAATTATGCAAATTCAAAGAGACAAGACAACCATACATATCTATCTGCGACGAGCCCAAAGAGTTGTATATTTTTTCTCAGATACTGCGGCAAACTCCCTTCAGACACATTCACCCGTCTCGCGCCTCAATGGTGGCTGGAAGAAGTCCAGCTTCCACTGTCAGGGTCTCAGGAGACTAAGACAGCCTACATTTGCACGCTGCGCCTGCCTCTCAACTGTCCCGTCAAGTACAATATAGTGGTGAGTACATGATACAGACACACTCACCTGCCTCGCTCCTCAGTGGTGGATGGAAGAGGTATAGCTACCAGTCTCAGACAGTAGGGAGACCAGGACAGCCTACATCAGCACGCTGCGACTGCCTCTAAACCGTCCCGTCAAGTACAATATAGTGGTGAGTACATGATACAGACACATTCACCCGCCTCGCTCCTCAGTGGTGGATGGAAGAGGTACAGCTACCAGTCTCAGGCAGTCAGGAGAGCAGGACAGCCTACATCTGCACGCTACGCCTGCCTCTAAACTGTCCCGTCAAGTACAATATAGCGGTGAGTATATGATACAGACACACTCACCTGCCTCGTTCCTCAGTGGTGGATGGAAGAGGTATAGCTACCAGTCTCAGACAGTAGGGAGACCAGGACAGCCTACATCTGCACGCTGCGACTGCCTCTCAACCGTCCCGTCAAGTACAATATAGTGGTGAGTACATGATACAGACACATTCACCCGCCTCGCTCCTCAGTGGTGGATGGAAGAGGTACAGCTACCAGTCTCAGGCAGTCAGGAGAGCAGGACAGCCTACATCTGCACGCTACGCCTGCCTCTAAACTGTCCCGTCAAGTACAATATAGTGGTGAGTATATGATACAGACACACTCACCTGCCTCGCTCCTCATTGGTGGATGGAAGAGGTACAGCTACCAGTCTCAGGCAGTCAGGAGAGCAGGACAGCCTACATCTGCACACTACGTCTGCCTCTGAATTGTCCAGTCAAGTACATTATAGTGGTGAGTACATGATAGAGACACATTCACCCGCCTCGCTCCTCAGTGGTGGATGGAAGAGGTACAGCTACCAGTCTCAGACAGTCAGGAGACCAGGACAGCCTACATCTGCACGCTGCGCCTGCCTCTCAACCGTCCCGTCAAGTACAATATAGTGGTGAGTACATGATACAAACACATTCACCCGCTTCGCTCCTCAGTGGTGGATGGAAGAGGTACAGCTACCAGTCTCAGACAGTGCACCAGTGACCAGTGCGCTTTTATTTAACCGGTTGAATGCCGTAATTACCGACACACTAAGAACCCATTGGGCCTCGCGTGGATCCGCGTTTTAGGCACTCAAGGGGTTGAAAATCCATTTTAGTGTCAAATCCAGACCGCTAATGAAAAATAATTCTTATTCATGATGGAATCAGCCGTATTTTGTGTACCCTTGAGACTGGACATCCCACGCAAGAGCCCTGACTCAGCAATCGATTTCGTGATCAAAGACAAAGACAAAGATATTTTATTTCAAGTAGGCCACCAAGCGGCACTTTTGAACGTTAGGTACATTAAAATTTACAAGTTATAACAGTTGATTCTACCGTGCATTCGGAAAGTAGCTTGTTATGGAGAAGAATGCACAAGAAACTCCATACTTACTCTTTTAAAGAAAATGTTTTTTTACTTTAGTTACATAAGTACATACATTAATAAATTCATATATGTGAGGACAATGCACCCAGAATAGCACTACACACAAACTACGTACAGGCATAAAGTAATTAAAGTACTCACACATGTACTGTGCAGTTATATAATAGATGCTAGAAAAGCATTAACATCCGAAGCAGTTAAGTTATGACCAATCCCAACTGACGGCGTCCGTTCACGAACATGACGCATGAATGGCACCACCCAGCTCAACCATCATGAAGGGAACCGGATGATCCAACACACGCGCCACCATCAGAGAGACATTTGAGAGAGCATGACACACTCAACTGCCAGGGCACACACAAGTCAACGAACGACACACAGGTACAGTAAATGTTAGATTCACAGTTGGGTACATAGTACTCACACACGTGCCGTGCAGTTATACAATACTAAGGAAATTGAGTTTATACAATATCAATATATTCATTCAGTCTACAGCAGTTCCAACAATACTTCAAAACAATAATGTTCTGCATATCACTTGTTTTTGCGCCCTAGTGGATGTTGAGCAGGAATAGCATTTAGCCAAGCATTTTTATCAGTGATGTAATCCCCCAACTTATAATATGCCAGCCTGCTGATCACTGGATAAACTAGATAATCTTGGTTATAACTTCAAATTTTCTTCAAACTCGAACATCGACGCCGAGATGCCAGCCTATCGGTTTTTATCGGTTACATTTCGGGGAGTGTGCGACGGAGCTGCATAATTTGATTCCGCCTAGCCCTTTCCATTCCTAACAGCTACAACCTTGGGGTCTTTCAGTCAAGAGTGAATAGGTTACTTCTAGGCAGGGGCGGCTGTACTTTAAGTTCACTCGTGCGCTGAACTGCCAGATTTTAATAGGTTTAGAAAAAAAAAATGTTTAATAATATCTGATTAACGATCTATTCAATATTCACGAAATTATGACGAACCAATTTAAGCTCTTTGCTAAAGTAATAAGACGTATATTGCTTTTAAAAAAATATTCACCTTGCGGTAGGCTAAAGCGCACGGCGAGAGTTCATACAACTACTACGAGGAACAAGCGAAAACGCCAGGCGCGTGAGACAGAGATAGTTCAATAGAAAATGTACGGCAAAATATGACCACTCTCGTGCGCTGCCCCAGTGAACCGAAGATTACCGAGAGCGCGCGAGGTTTGACGAACGAAATTTATCTTCGGGTCGACTACCAACATTACAAGTTGTACAACGACTTAACTAGATGGCGATCGCGTCGAATTAGAAGTCGCTAGCGAGATGGTTTGCCGATTTACATAGACCTGTGAATTTTAGTTATTCCAACGCAATTACCTAATGAGACGGCAAAGTGCACTACTACTTCTATGATCCACCAGCCGCCACTGCTTCTAGGCAAGCGTCATCAGGCGAGATAGTTGTCAAACGCGAGCCTAACGATTATAAAAATAAAATTAACTTCAAATCAAATTGATAAATCAAGTTTAGGCACAGAAGACCTTATCTAATAAAATAATCGTCTCTTTCCAGGGTCACCCGATGCCAACGAGGGTGCTAGCCAGAAGGATGGTAGCGCTGCAAGCTTGCAGGATACTGCACAAGTCTGGAGAACTGGACAACCAGCTTATGCCTATTGGTAAGTTTCGTAAACCTCTTTAACTAATATCCTGTTAAATAAAAAATTGCTGGCAATACTGATCTGATTGCAAAAATACTAGAGTGAAGCTACGGGGTAAAACATATTGTAAGTGATAATGTTGTATGTCTTGAAATTCATCATATACGAGCTTCGTTCGGAGCAGATTTTGATCTGCGTTGGTTATTATAAAGTAACTAAACCACAGATAATATAATACTAGCATACAGATGCCTCATCCCATACATAGAAACCGTGCCGACGTAACTAGCGTTTTCCGTCTGATTGAACTGATTAATTTTCTAAAAAAATCGATTGTTTTCGGTTCCGTTCCACAGATATAGATGGTGTTAGCAGCGACTTGCAAGTAAAAGGGTTTTCTCGGTTCGTGAATACTTTTATTTTAAATACAGCTAGGAATGGTTTTATCGTATTTTTTTGCACGTTTTTACAGTTTGATTGTACCAAAATGTGTTACAAAACAAATTTAAACAATCGAGTGAATGACTCCGAAATTTAAAATCGCGTCATCTATTGGAATCAATTTTAAATGATTCATTCAAATAATCTTTGACATGTGAATTAAGAGCCGAATATTCCTTAATTTTGTGCTTAGGAGAGAAACAAGAACATACCTAAATATACCTAAAATCTTAATATTTCACAAAAATCAATAACAAATCGAAGCTTATCACTCCATCTAGTGCAATTGATTTGAACTAAATTTACCATATTTTTTAGCCCCAACGCGAATTCAGAAAACGCGATTTCAACCCTCATAGAAGCTTTTTCTACTGCATTTTAGACAAGATAGCCCGTGAAATGTCTTGTAATTGTTGCAAACTGCAGTGCTGTTTGTATGTCGTTGTTGAACCTACTCGAACATTGTGTTAATTGTTGTCTAATCCCGTCTGTCCGTGGTCTGTCAAGTTAACTATCTACATTTAGACCAGGACAAAACATATTAACCCATTTACAACGACCGATCGTTATAACGATCAAAAAAAACTATGGGAAATACCCTCAATTTAAAAATAATATCGAGCGGATAACTTTTGATTTTTGTTTACCAATTGCCGCAGTGATCGTTTGACAGTGTTTCGGTGCATAGATAATTATTTTATGATCATAATTTTGAAGTGTTTTTGTATTTTAATTCGTTTAAGCGCAATTAACTTTCACTTAGTCTTCAAAATGGTAAGTATTTACACATTAGCTTGTGATTGAAATTTATTACTAGCACGTTTCTTATAAATTTATACCCTGTCTAACAAAACTGTAAAATAAAATTTGATCATGTCATATATTTTATAAAAATTAAATGATATTATATTTGATGATCGTTTTAACGATCGGTAGTAATTTGGGGATGTATTTTGACATTCAGACCCAGGAATACCAACCAACCATTGTCTCTCAATGAAATCATTTAATAATTGGAACAATTAGAAGATGATGTCCCATTTTCAAAAATATAATCATTTTACCAACAGTTAACGCAAATGCGGATATCACAAATGAAGATTCTGGTGATGAGGAATTTGTAACTCTGAACACAGTGACGAGGACACTGTCGGCACAGTTTTCTCTCTCAGTTTTCTCGGACGTCTACCCTTGTATTCTTTAGCAAAAAGAAGGCGAACCACCGAAGAACCCCTTATTGTAGAAGGTCGTCAACCTGAGCCATCTACATCTAATTCAGCTCCAGTTATTAGCAGCTCGTCAGCCGTTCCATACAAACAAATCAAAATTATACTTGGAGAAATCGCCACAATCCCCACGATCGACAGAAAGAGGCACATTCAAGTAGTCTAGCCAACCAGAGCACATTTTAGTTTGCAAGTGGAATGATAATAGTGTGGTATCAGTAACATCAAATTCAGGAAACATCGAACCCTTACATAAAGCTAAAAGATTCTCGCAGCAGCAGAAAAAAATATTTATACATCTATCAGCCTGAAATTATAAAAACCTACAATGAAAACATGGGGGGAGTCGATAGGTCCGGCCAAAATATTGGTCTTTATTGTACATCTATCCGTGGCAAGAAATGATAATAATTATAGTTGTGATGTGTGGCAAATTTACAAAAATAATTGAAAAGAGTACGATCATCTCACATTCCGGTGAAGTATCGCCAGAGGTATCTTGAAATCATATAAAAAAATGAGAAACGCGGTCCTTGTTCCACTCCTAGAACTTACAGGGAACGTTCAGGCTACGATAGAGTTGATTATCTAGTAGAATACTAGATGATCAACTACTACACTATTACTACTACTACTATACTCTCAGCTTCGATGTCCGCTTTGTAAAAAAATTCAAACTTCACTTGTCAAAAATTTTAAAACCATTTGCACCCTATAACATGTCTTGTGATCATAATCCTACATAGACTTGTATGTTAATTAACGTTGTTCATTTAGATAATAAATCTTTTTCATAGTAATAACTGTGTTTCTTTGAATTAAAATAGGATACAATAGATAAAGTGGTAATTGTATGAGCGTTAGCCTACCTGCCTATTACTACTGATCGTTAAAACGATCCGCATTTTCCGAGCTTTCCTGAAAACTCAGTTTTTTTTTTGGTATTTTTACATGTTTACTATATGCATCAAAGTAACAATACTAAAAAAATACTGTGATACGAGATAAAAAAAAGTTTCAGTAACAACTGGGTTAAAACCATACCTTTAACCGAGCAATTCTTGTATACATGTACATATATATAAATATAATCTGAATCTCGAAAACGATTCCAACGATTTTCATGAAATTTTGTATGCATGGGATTTCGGGGGCGATAAATCGATCTAGCTAGGTTTCATTTTTAGATAACGTCGTTTTCTCTATTTTCACCCGAGCAGAGCTCGGTCGCCCAGGTACTATTATTAAAAATGCCATATCCATTCATATGGCTTCATGTTTCGCAAAAAAAATATAACAAAACCCCCATCTTACATCAACAGGTAAAGAAAACTTTAAAGCGGTGGAACTAGAGGCCGTCAACACAATGTGTGCCTACATCGGCGGCGGAGAGAACGACACACACGATTCCGCTCGACCCGGATCTACTAAGAGAAGACAGTATTATTACAAACGGGTAAGTCATTATAATAGTCGCAACGGATCTTTTTCTACTATCTTGTCTATTATGTAACACATTACCTAAGAAATTCGTTTCGAAATATGAACATTTAGACACAAGTATATAAAATAAAAATTAAAAAAAAAAAAATACATAATAACAGTTACGAAATGACTTTTGTATGGATCATTATGTAACTGGCAGAATGATACTGAACCTGTTACTTCTCGAAAAAGTGCGCGTTGATTGTGTGTTGTGCGTTTTAGTCTGAACGTTTCTTATAAATTGTTGCTGGAACTTATTTGCATTTAATTAAGTAAGCTCATCAGGTAGTAGAAAAAGAATCGTTCGTGTCGAGCATAAAAAGGCTTTATTTTAACACTCGCGTGTAGCTTTCGTCGTTTGCCTTTGGCTTACGTCGAATTTGGCTACATCTCTCGTGTTAAAATCTCGACTTTTTATGCTCGACACGAAATGTACTATTTCAAAATCCATCAATCCATTGCGCAAGAAACAGTTTGTCATCGAGTATACTGCATAAAGTAAGCGAGATAGGACGATGCGACAAACGTATGCGAGTTAAAGAGACAGTTATACAATGATATCTTCACCTTCAACATTGACACAAAAATAGCTACTGCGCAGGGTCTTCAGCCAATGCAGAGACACAATAGTATATTATACAACTAGTGAATAAAGGACGGTTTTAAAGCGAGGGCCATAGATGAATCACGAACAAGTAAAGGATTCTATCAACTGAATCACGACCGTAGGGAGTGATTCATGATGATTGAATCACGAGCATAGCGAGTGATTCAAGTGTTAGAATCCTGAGCGACGCGAGTGATTCATGGCCCTCGATATAAATCCGTTTTATTCAAGAGTTGCATACTATATTTTATACCATGACTACGAGAAAAAGAAAGATTTAAGCGAAAAGCACAAGGAATAATAACAAATAAATATTTTATTACTTTCAAAATTTACAAAAATTTTGAAAGCTCAGACTAATAAAGTCTGAGCTTTCAAAATTTTTGTAAATTTATTATTTATTTATTATATGCTTTATTGTACACCATAATACAATTATACAAAGAAACTTAAAATTAATACAAATACACTATAGGCACTATAGGCTTTCACATTTTTTGTAAATTGAAGCTGAGCTAGGTAACAGCATCTGTGTTTCAGGGGCCAGTGACCACCTCCGTTACGTTACATAATTATAATTAATTAAACACCAATGCAATTAATATTAGAATTACAATCCAAATAAGTATTCACTAAACATCCCAGAGTAAAATCAAAATCATGAAAATCATTATTGAAATCCTAATGTAAAAAAATGAAAATTAAATCGATGAAGAAGTTTGAAAGTCGAATATTCTTTGCACAAGGAGTTTGTATCGAGTATTTTATGCGCAAGGAGGTTGTATAGCATTGAGATGGACGTCGAATAATATTGGTGTGTTCTAAATTCAAACAACAAAACAGTGAGTAGAAGTGCTTTTTATTCACTGTTTTCAGTGAATAAAATAAGCTTTTTAGAGGGGGAATGGTATAAAGATCGTTGTGGGTATTATACCTGCCTTGCCCCAACTAAGTTGGGGTGGGTACCAGTCTAATCAGTAGGTTAAGTGCGAGTTTTTACTCATTCTCGATCGCGTTAACGTAAACGAACAGCAATCAGCAATAATTGCGCAAAGATTGCGCGGCCATCGCTTGATCAATCGCTTTATGTCATAAAAATTGGCAGGCTTTATTTTTGCGAAATAAATACTCTTCAATCGTGGATCCTCGGTAGGGTAGGCAGTTGACGGGAGCGAAGTCGCGGGCACAGCTAGTCATGAATAAAATTGAGTATTTTATTATAGATTCTAAATTCAAATATCAATCTTTTTTATTTACAGACAGCCTGGGCCTTCACAGACTGCCAGCCAGTCATAGACACGACCGATGCTGAGATATACCCAGGAGAGGATCTGGAAGCCTTAGACATCGAGAGTGACACCGAAGATCCTAAGAAAGAGGGGAAGAGTAGGGAGAAGCATAAGGAGGCTAAAGTTAAGGAGGGGACTGGTGAGTTTTAGTCAACTGGGTATTGGTCAGAACTTTGTAATATTTTATCTACACTGAAGTTATAAAGCATACTAATATTGTAAAGGCGAAAATTGAGGTTGTGTGTGTGTGTGTGTGTGTGTGTGTTTGTTAATTCTTCACGCTCAAAATGCTGGGCGGATCTACATAAAATTTGGCACAGAGATAGATAATAGTCTGGAATAGCACATTTTCGATATTAAAATGAGTGAAGCCGCTGGCAGAATCTAGTCTTCTACTATATAAAAATAAGTCGGGTTTTCCTTCCTGACGCTATAACTCCAGAACGCACGAACCGATTTCCACGGTTTTGCATTCGTTGGAAAGGTCTCGGGCTCCGTGAGGTTTATAGCAAAGAAAAAAATAAAAATAAGTTTGAAAAGGGTAGGTGTAGGGTAGGTGTTTTTATGGCAAAACAAAGTTTGCCGGGTCAGCTAGTCCTCTATAAAAGTTTCTGAAACAGTTAGCTTATTGCCAACATTAAAACAGCCAGTGTCATAGTAACCATAATATCATCCAAACGGGTGTTATAATGTTGTACTAAATTTCATAATGCAACTCCTTTGCTTTTTCAATCCCTTCCTTAGGCTTAAGCGGAGTAGGGAAGCGGGGTGGGGAAGTGGAGCAGGGAAACGGAAAGGTGAAACGAGTGCAACCGAGCTCCGCGTATGAAAAACACAGTCCGCTACTCTGCTCCGCTACTTCGCTCCGCTACTCCGCTCCGCATTTCTTTCTCTTTCCGTTCCGCTACCTAGCTCCGCGTCTACGACGGATGAATCGTAGCCCTTCTTCGTGAGATAGAACAACTATAGTGGGAACACTGATATTCTTAATTAATATTTTTTTGTTTTATCTCCAGCAAAAAAACGCAACATGCTCTACGCAATAGTCTCAAAACTATGGTGCGCCTTACCAGAGCGATACAACACTCGCGGTAGACGACTGCATGCGCCTCAGCTAGCTAGCCAAGCAATTGGCATCCTTATGTCGCGCCACGAGCCTGACAAGTAAGTCAAAGATCGCATATCATCATCTGTAGTGTGTAGTAGAGCTATATAACTGAAGACGGCACGCGCCTCAGCTAGCTAGCCAAGCGATTGGCATCCTTATGTCCCGCCACGAGCCTGACAAGTAAGTCGAATATCGCATATCGTCATCCGTAGTGTGTAGTAGAGCTATACAACAAAAGACGGCATGCGCCTCAGCTAGCTAGCCAAGCGATTGGCATCCTTATGTTCCGCCACGAGCCTGACAAGTCGAATATAGCATATCATCATCCGTAGTGTGTAGTAGAGCTATACAACAAAAGACGGCACGCGCCTTAGCTAGCTAGCCAAGCGATTGGCATCCTTATGTCCCGCCACGAGCCTGACAAGTAAGTCGAATATCGCATATCATCATCCGTAGTGTGTAGTAGAGCTATACAACAAAAGACGGCACGCGCCTCAGCTAGCTAGCCAAGCGATTGGCATCCTTATGTCCCGCCACGAGCCTGACAAGTAAGTCGAATATCGCATATCGTCATCCGTAGTGTGTAGTAGAGCTATACAACAAAAGACGGCACGCGCCTCAGCTAGCTAGCCAAGCGATTGGCATCCTTATGTTCCGCCACGAGCCTGACAAGTCGAATATAGCATATCATCATCCGTAGTGTGTAGTAGAGCTATACAACAAAAGACGGCACGCGCCTTAGCTAGCTAGCCAAGCGATTGGCATCCTTATGTCCCGCCACGAGCCTGACAAGTAAGTCGAATATCGCATATCATCATCCGTAGTGTGTAGTAGAGCTATACAACAAAAGACGGCACGCGCCTCAGCTAGCTAGCCAAGCGATTGGCATCCTTATGTTCCGCCACGAGCCTGACAAGTCGAATATAGCATATCATCATCCGTAGTGTGTAGTAGAGCTATACAACAAAAGACCGCACGCGCCTCAGCTATCTAGCCAAGCGTTTGGAATCCTTATGTCCCGCCACGAGCCTGACAAGTAAGTCGAATATCGCATATCTCATCCATATATCATCATCTGTAACCAATGCAGCTTAATACGGTATTTTACATACAACGACATCTTATCTGTCCTCCAGTGACTAAAGCACGATAAGTTAACATTTCGTCGGCTAAGAGTGTAAACCTGCTAACCAAAATTATTATTAGAAACTGTATTTTTACTAAAATTGTAAATTTCAAATTTATTAAGTTTTATTTGTTTGCTGTAAATTTGGGTTAAAGTGAGTTAGTAGGTTTTTTTTTTTTTTTTATTATCTCTTGGCTTGCGCTTGACCACTATCTCACCTGATGGTAAGCGATGATGTGGTCGACGATAGAGCACGCTTGCCTAGAAGAAACCTATTCACTCTTGACTTAAAGACCCCTAGATTGTAGCTATCGGGAAACACAGATTCCGGCAGGGAATTCCACTCTTTAGCTGTACGCATAATAAAAGTGTCCCCAAAACGTTTTGTGCGTATGGGTGGGATGTCCACCATGTACCGATGACGCATCGCCGTACGTCTGGTAGTCCGATGATGGAACGGGCTGGGCGGAATTAAATCATGTAATTCCATCGCACACTCCCCGAAATGTAACCGATAAAATACCGACAAACTGGCAACTCGGCGACGATGTTCAAGGCTCTGGAGCTTTGACTTGACCAGTGCCTCATTACCGATGAGTTTCTTGGCCCGCTTTTCGATCGACTCTAGTGCATCAAGCTGGTATTTGGCAGATCCATCCCAGAGATGAGAACAGTACTCCATGCACGATCGAACTTGCGCTTGATACAAGTTGAGCAGCTGTTCCGGCGTGAAGTACCCTCTCACCTTCGCAAGGATCCCACTTTGATCACCGGTTTACACTCTTAGTCGACGATTTCTGGTTTCTAATCACCCGTAACGACTGTGAAAGTTCTACTTAAGGTTACACTAGTCAACGGCACGAACTGTTTTGTGCGCGGGGTTAAAATGCATTTTATATCAACCGACAACACGTGCGGAAGAGATAGATGCTGTGATGAGCAGCAGGAAGCTAGTTCGCGTACGAATACACACTTTTGCAAATTTGTAGCGAAATGGATAATGATTTAGGACGAAACCGAGCGCGCGAAATTTTATAAACAGACCTTTGGGAGTCTGGATATCATGAAAAACCTACTCAACGTATCTGTTCAAAATAAAATTACTTGCATTGTTGAACTACTAATCTATCCCTGTATGGAGGCCGTTTTGCAATTTTCCTTTTTCTTATGGTATTTATTTTCGCCCAAAGATGCGTTATGGAAGAATTATCGACTAGTGTACCCTTAAGCAAGCGGAACCGACGGCTTAACTAGCTCTCCGAGGAGCACCTATTCTTAACTTTTTTGTTATCATACGAAAATGTTCCTTATTTCTATAGGTTAATGTACCGGTAGAACGGGTTATATTGAGATCTGGAGCAATTTTGAATGACAACTTTTTTTTAGGTTTTTTAAAGCAAACTCCGTGAAAACTAAAACTGTATTCACGCTTGACTTAAAGACTCCTGACTTAAAAGATACGCACTAAACGTTTTGGAAATACTTTCATTATGCGTACAGCTAAGGAGTGGCATACCCTGCCGGAGTCTGTGTTTCCAGATAGCTACAACCTCGGCGTCTTTAAGTCAAGAGTGAATAGGTTACTTCTAGGCAAGTGTGCTTCACCTTCGACCACATCACCGTTTACCATCAGGTGTTTTTTTTTTTTTTTGAAACGTTGCCCCACACTAGGAATTTCTCCTGTATCGTGGGTGCGTTTACGAACATATAAACTCACATACACAAACACCCAGAGCCGGAACAACTATTTGTAGATCATACAAATATTTATTCCGTGCGGGAATCGAACCCGCGACACGCAGCGCAGCAGTCAATCGCTCAACCACTGCGCCAACCGTGCGCCCAATGATATAGTGGTCGAGCGCGAAACTATCTACAATAAAAAAAAGTCATGAGATGATATCACATACCACAAAAAAAATTAGTTGGGATGTCCCCCATGTACCGAAGAACGATTGCATATTTTGTAAATCTTAACTGAATAGCGAACATCATCTGCCTAGCCTTTTCCCAACTATATTGGGGTCAGCTTCCAGTCTTACCGGATTCAGCTAAGTACCAGTGTTTTACATGGAGCGACTGCCCATCTGACCTCCACAACCCAGTAACTGGGTAACACGATACCTCTTGGCTAGACTGGTGTCAGATCTCAAGCTTCTGACTACCCGTAACGACTGTCAAAGATCTTCAAATGACAGCCGGGACCAACGGCTTAACGTGCTTTCCGAGGCACGGAGGAAACTCGGTATGTTGAAATGGTCACCCATCCACGGACCGACCTCGTCAAGTGTTGCTTAACCTTGATGATTGACCCGTGCGGCTGGTATTATTTAGAATAATCTTGTATTGTATTGTTCAGTTTGCAGATCCCATCGTTTCCTGTATACACTCGTTCCGGTGAAGTGAGAGTATCTGTTGAACATGTTCCGGACGCTGATGTGAGACTGTCGCCGCGAAGAGCTAAGCTTGTTAGGAGGTAAGAATTATAATTACTGAAAACCACAGATAATATAGAACTCAGAATCATTAAATTTGGTACGAAGCAACGTCTTATAGCACAGATAAAAAAAGATTGCGAAAACTGTAAATGTTTAGCTACATCATATAATAAAAATATCATCAATATCAATATACATACATACATATAATAAATCTGTAGAAAAGTAATTTTTGTACATCGAAAATATTTCAAAAAAAAATAGCCAGGGTGATAAAGGATAACCAACAGAACCTATTTTCGGCATTTTTGCAATTTTTGTCTGTTTATCTGTTTATTTGTGCACGCATCACGTGAAATGTACAAAACCAATGTAAATAACTTTTATACATAAAAATTGTGCGTAACTTGAAGTATTACTTAGTTTTTGTTTAATCGCAATCGGTTCACTCTATCAAAAGATAGATGAGTTTAAAGTGTTCAAGAAGTAAAATTATCACAACACACGCAATTCAGATACTCGGACAGTTGAACTGGATATTCGATAGATGGCGTTGTGCATTTGAAGTCATTTTCTGAATGGCGGTGTTAAGATTCTCCGCGAAAGAATGATGACTTTAGAAACAAAAATGGTAGCTAGGTAAGGCAAGTAGGGTAGGGTTGGCAGACAGATGACGGGAGCGAAGCCGCGTGCACAGCTAGTTTTTATTAATTTTTAACTTACTACTTTCTACTTTCCTCATGAACGCGTAGAGGTATTAAATTGAAATTCATATCAATTACTCAGGTCTATAATACCTTTAAGCTGAGCTTTGTACGGAACCCTCGGTGCGCGAGGCCGACTCGCACTTGGCCGGTTTTTACAGTTTCATTGTACCAAAATGTGTTTCAATACCAATTTAAACAATCGAGTGGAATGGCACAGGCATTTAAAACCACGCCATCTATTGGAATCAATTTTAAATGATCCGTTCAAATGTTCTTGAAATATTCTCTATCTTTGAAATCTAAATTAAGAGCCATTCCATAATTTTGTGCTTATGAGAGTTAAACAAGATATAGTTTACAAACATATAAACTCACATACACAAACACCCAGAGCCGGAACAACTATCTGTAGGTCATACAAATATTTGTTCCGTGCGGGAAACAAACCTGCGACGCGCAGCGCAGCAGTCAATCGCTCAACCACTGCGCTAACCGTGCGCCCAAATTTATATCTGTGGTTTGAACACTCATTCGTATCCGTGTTTTTAACCCGACTGCAACGAAAGGGTTACGTTTTTCGCGCGTATTTTGTATGTTTGTATGTATGTAATATTCTTTATTACCTCATATATTGCAAACCGCTAGACGGATTTATATAATTAAGACATCGTTAGATACGTCTTCACCGCCCGAGTGTTCTTAGATAAGTGACGCAAAAAAAAACAAAAATGGCGGATTTTGGGTGCCATTTTGTGGGTCAATTCCTTTTTCTTCCAAACCCATCGACTTGGGTATCAAAATGAAGGATTTCAAGAGGTGGTTACAAAAATATATACCACTTATAATTATGTTTAAAAGTTATTCGAAAAAAAAACATAACTAAAAAGTTGTAAATAAAAAAGTTAATTTGAAAATTAAAAACCCGACTGCTTAAGAACCGAACTAAAAAGATGTAAACAAGTAGAAAAGCATGCTGTGCAGACGGAGGATCAGGTGGTCAGCCAGCTCGCGAATATGTATGCTCCGACTGCACAGCATGATTTTCTACATGTTTACATCTTTTTAGTTCGCTTCTTAAGCAGTCGGATTTTTGATTTTTAAATTATTACGAGCATTATAAAAGCAGATGCGAATATTATCCATAGAAATATTCGAATACGAGAAAGAGTACAAACTCGCTAACAGTTTCTCGTTAGATCTCTTGAGCTGCTAGTGTCTTGGCCAACCAATACATTCATGATTAGAGCGTGTAATATTATTTCTTCAGGTTCATGCGATTCGTGTTCGCTGAAGTGCTGAGAGTTCGTCGACGCGGTATGAAGCTGCAAAGTGAAGGGTCTACACACAATAATTACTATATTGTGCCTACTGTTAAGAGTAAGTTGCACAGCTATAATAGTCACAACGGATCTTTGTCTCCAAAGTTAGCTCTGCCAACCATTGCGCAAGAAACGGTTTGTTATCGAGTATACTGCATAGAGTAAGCGAGATAGGACGGTGCGACAAACGTAAGCGAGTGAAAGAGACAGTTATGCAATGCTATCTTCACCTTCAACATTGACGTAAAAATAGTTACTGCGCAGGGTCTTGCAGCCAATTCAGAGACACAAAGATCCGTTGTGAGTATTATAATAAAAAATCATTTTTACAATTAATATAACCGACTTTCAAATAAAAACACTATAAAGTGAGAAAACACTAATTTTTCGGAAGTCGGTGTCAAAAAACTAAGAAAAGAAAACAGGAACACCGACTGCCGAAAAAGAAGGTAATATTTCACTTTTTAGTGTTTTTATTTGAAAGTCAGGACATCGGTTTTTTCGTGCAAAAGCAATCATGAAAGATTTGCCATATATCTCCGAAGTTCTTCATCACATCTTCACCAAATTTAAGTGGGACCAATTTGGCATTATACCCGTTCAAAAAAAATAAAAAACCACTACCTTGTCTATTATGCAACACATTGCCTAAGAAATTAGTTTCGAATTATAAAAATTTAGACACAAGATCGAAATATGAAATTAAAAAAAAAAACAAAATTACATAATAACAGTTATGATATGACTTTTGTATGGAGTTTTTATATCATTATGTAACTGGCAGAATGATACTGAACCTGTTACCTCTCGAAAAAGCGCGCGTTGTGTCTGTGGTTTTTAGTCTGAACGATTCTAATAAATTGTTGTTGGAACTTTACGAAACGAAATTGGCTACATCACTCGTGTTAAAATCTCGACTTTTTATGCTCGACACGAAATGTACTATTTCAAAATCGGTCCATTATTGACAACAGTTTTACTAACACTATGAGTCTTGATACTTGTCCATCAATTATTCTTATAATTATTATTTCAGCCACAACACCAGATGGCGCCACAAAAATCGACATAGACTGGTCGTTCCTCGAACTAATCTACCAACACACCGAAGAAAAAAAAGTCACCGACATCGAGAAGCCGATCATCTGGACGGAACCTCCCGAAGACGAGAAGGTGGAGAGAGACGGCAATAGAAAGAGGAAGGGAAGGAAGAGGATGGTGAACCCGTTGTTGAAAAAAGGAGATGTGTTTGTGTTTGATGCGGAGAAATATAGAGAGGCGGTTGTAACGCCTTGGTATAGGAACCAGGATCAGCCTCAGGTGGGTTTTATAAGGCTTTTAATTTGATTAATTTTTGCCTTTCTCATGACATCCTTTTTAGGATTCCGTACCCAAAGGGTAAAAACGGGACGGAGTGAAGCCGCGGGCACAGCTAGTATATAAAAAAAAAAATCTTATTGTCCTTGGTCACGGCACCACGCGTTTAACGGCTGGACCGATTTCGCTAATTCGTTCTTATGAAAGGAAAAATAAGAAAAGAAAAAATAAGTTGGCAGGTAGGATGGTATGTAGGTAGGGTAGGGTAGATAGGTAGGCTAGGCAGTTTTTTTTTTTAATTCGCGTGCATATCTAGTAGTTGTTTGTGCTCCATTAGTGTAATTGCTACAAGGCGTTCCAGTGCGAGGATAAGCGAATAAAAAATACCTTGACACCGACTATTTTTAATTCCAGTTCTTCCTAGTAGCAGAAATCTGCTGGAACCTAACCCCTGACTCGTCATTCCCCTCTGCAACACACCAGAGCTTCCGTGACTACTACAGCACTAAGTACGGCGTGAGTCTCACTCAGAGAGAGCAACCGCTGTTGGACGTCGATCACACCAGTGCCAGGCTGAACTTGCTTACTCCAAGGTAAGAAAGTAGGCAAGAAAACAAAATTACATATTCCCATGTCAGACTTCCTTTGTCAACCCTCCCCAGTCACCGTCCCTCACCAATCACCCACTCAACATCACCCTACTCTCGTCACCCTCCTTCCACTGTCAATCTACCCCAAGCACCCTCCCTCTGTCACCTTCCCTTTATCACGTTCATTCATTCATCCAACCTCTCCTCACTTCCCGTCTGCGACGCACCAGAGCTTCCGCGACTATTACAGCACTAAGTATTGGCATGAGTCTCACTCAGAGAGATCAGTCGCTGTTGGAGTCTACCACACCAGTGCCAGGCTGAACTTGCTCACACCACGGTAAGAAAATAGGCAAAAAATTGTAGGAAAACAAAATTACATATTCCCATGTCAGACTACCTATGTCAACCCTCATCTGTCACCCTCCCCAGTCACCTTTCCTCACAAATCAACCTACAATAGTCACACACTCAATATCACCCTACTCTCGTCACCCTCCTTCCACTGTCACGTTCTTTCATTCATCCAACCTCTCCTCACTTCCCGTCTGCGACGCACCAGAGTTTCCGCGACTATTACAGCACTAAGTATGGCGTGAATCTCACTCAGAGAGATCAGCCGCTGTTTGACGTCGACCACACCAGTGCCAGGCTGAACTTGCTCACACCACGGTAAGAAAATAGGCAAAAAATGGTAGGAAAACAAAATTACATATTCCCATGTCAGACTACCTATGTCCTCATCTGTCACCCTCCCCAGTCACCTTCCCTCACCAATCACCCTACACTAGTCACCCACTTACCATCACCCTACTCTCGTCACTCTCCTTCCACTGTCAATCTACCCCAAACACCCCCCTCTTATCACGTTCCTTCACTCATCCAACCTGTCCTCTTTTCCTATCTGTGACGCACCAGAGCTTCCGCGACTACTACAGCACTAAGTACGGCGTGAGTCTCACTCAGAGAGAGCAACCGCTGTTGGACGTCGACCACACCAATTCTGGACTAAACTTGCTACCTCCAAGGTGAGAATATAAACAGTTACCCTCTTCATTCCCCCACCTATCACCCTTCCCCATCACCCTCTACCTTATGTCACCCTCCCCATGTCTCCAACCTTCCGTCACCCTCTCCCTGTAACCGTCCCTCCTCTTTCCCTTCTGCGTAGCAATAGATATTCCGCGGCAACGACAGCATTCAAAGAGAGCAGTCGCTGTTGGACGTCGACCACACCAGTGCGAGGCTCAACCTGCTTACACCGAGGTAAGTTATTTATCAGACAAAAATAAAAAATCACTTTCCCTCTGTCCTCCACTTGCCACATCTAATAATATGTTGATAGTAGGTTTGTACCAGATTTGCGCATCATCTGTTTCGCAACCTCATGAATCCCTCAGATTTTGTATCCTACAGATTGAAATGGGCTAGCCTATCTCCGTTAAGACGACGACAGTCGTCAAAGACCTTGAGGGAACAAAACGCGCACTCGTTTCACTTCCGCCCGTCCCATAATTCAGTATTTTTTTTGTAGTTTACTTATTATTCCCTGACTTAAAAAAAATGTAGGTAGTTAAATTATTCATCTTTGAGATGGTGAAAACTTCTTTAAAGTACGCCCGGTGGTTTTGGTGCGATTGTTGCTTTTGTGTCCGTGTTAGACATAACTTTACAAATTAATTACACTATGTTATTATACGAATAAAACTCAAAATGTTCATAGATCAAATTATTAAGAAAATGGTTTAATGCAACATATATTTTAACCAAAAAATTACGACTAGCCGTTTAGACGTGATTCTCATTTTAAATTAGCTACTGAGGGGTATATGCACCTCAATTCTGGCCCCTTTCAACATGGACTTTTGCTCATCTCATTAGGGAATATGAAAAAATTAATGCTTCAGTTTCTTTAACCATTTTCTCTCTCAACAGATACGTGAACCGCAAAGGTGTCGCCCTCCCAGTCTCATCCGAACGTACCCGCCGTGCAAAACGAGACCGCTTAGACCAGAAGCAGATTCTGATACCAGAGTTGTGCAGAGTACATCCTTTCGCGGCGCCGCTGTGGTTCGCGACGGTGGCTCTACCCTGCGTCTTGTATAGGTACTAACTGATCATATAGTTATAAGCTAGGTTTCATTAAGTTCTCCCTTCACACACTACACTTTATTTACTTTTCCACTTGCCAAGAGATGGCGCTGTTAATCTCCTTTATTTGTCAAGAGGTAGCGCTGCAAGTCTCCTCCACCCGCCAGGAGATGGCGCTAGCTTGTCTTGTAATAATGTTATACTGTGTAGTGTATGTAGCTAGTACAGCTACCGGAGCTGTGCAGAGCCTTGCGGCGCTGCTGTTGTTCGCTACGTGCTACTTTCCGAATGCACGGTAGAATCAACTTTTATAACTTCTAAATTTTAATGTACCTAACGTTCAAAAGTGCCGCTTGGTGGCCTACTTGAAATAAAATATCTTTGTCTTTGTCTTTGATATCAAAACTCCATACAAAAGTCATTTCGTAACTGTCATTATGTAATTTTGATATTTTTTAATTTTATATTCTTGTGTCTAAATGTTCATATTTCGAAACGAATTTCTTAGGCAATGTGTTACATTATAGAGAAGATAGTGGAAAAATTCATTTTGGATAAGGTTAGCCATATGACATGACCATCCCCATACGACTATGCTAACTTTTTTTCTGACACTCGTCATTTTTCCTCAGAATCAACGCTCTTCTAATAGCTGATGAGATCCGTCGCGCGGTCGCGATAGACGTGGGTCTCGGTATACCTAAGATCAACGACAAGTTCACGCCCATGTTCCAATGGCCGCCGTTAGACTTTGGTTGGAGTTTGGCTGAGGTTTGTCTATTGTAAATATTATATTTCTTTATAGAGTTTGTTCTTCAGAAAGGCCAGGTGTGCAATACTCATAACCGGAGTGCATGTGTGACTAGATGGATGAACGTAAGGCTCAATTTACATGATCGCTGAATAGAATTGAAGCGAATTTTGGCAACGAAATTGTACATAGCGTAATCCACTTTTTTTTTGTTTTTAGGGTTCCGCACCCAAAGGGTAAAAACGGGACTCTATTACTAAGACTCCGTGGTCCGTCTTTCTGTATATCTGTCTGTCTTTCCGTCTGTCACCAGGCTGTATCTCATGAACCGTGGCAGCTAGACAGTTGAAATTTTAACAGATGATGTGTTTCTGTTGCCGCTATAAGAAAAAATACAAAAAACAGACTAAAATAAATATTTTTATAAAGGCGAAAGTTTGTGTCTGTGTCTGTGTTTGTATGTTTGTTACTTCTTCACGCTCATACGGCTGGACGGATCTGGATGAAATTTGGCACAGAGATATATTATAGTCAGGCATAGCACATGGAATACTTTTTATCCCGGTAATAGGTGCCAACGGGATAATTTTCGACTTGCACGCGGGCGACGCCGCTGGCAGAAGCTAGTAAATTTATATTTCGGTTCTCTTTTCAGGTATTAAGTCAAGACTCAGAAAAGCACGAAAAGAGAAAAGAAGACGAAGACTCCAAGAAAAAAGATAAAGAGTTGAGGTAAGATTTACCATACAATAGTAGTTTATGCAACGGTTATATAATAGTGGTTATTAAAACACGAGTGTTTTAATACCTAATTATATGCGTTGCATACACTATTTTATCTTCACTCATAAAGTTGAAATAAAACAAAAGTGGAAACGGAACAAATGTGTGGTATGGTGGGCAATTTAGATTGTCATTGCGCATGACTGCGCAGTGCGGGCATCCATAGACAATGACACTATTTTTCTACATTAAAGTTACACTAGTCGAAAATACTTCCATACAAACGTAGTCTGAGGATTATTCCACTGTTTGACGATGTACGTTCAAAATATAAAGTGATATTAACTTGTTTCATCATTATCTAGCCCTGTATGGAAGCAAAAAAGTAAAAAAAAAGTAAAAAAAGAAAATATTTGAAAGTTATGAGCGTCGAAAGTTCCACATTATGACACTAATTTTTTTAACGCATTTTTGGGCGCGAATAAATACCATAAGAAGACCGAAAATTGCAAAACGGCCTCCATACAGGGATAGGTTAGTAGTTCAACAATGCAAATAATTTTATTTTGAATCGATAGAATTAGTAGTTTTTTCATGATATCTGGACTCCCAAAGGTCTGTTTATAAAATTTCGCGCGCTCGGTTTCGTCCTAAATCATTATCCATTTCGCTACAAATTTGCAAAAGTGTGTATTCGTTCGCGAACTAGCTTCCTACTGCTCATCACGGCATCTACCTCTTCCGCACGTGTTGTCGGTTGATATAAAATGCATTTTAACCCCGCGCACAAAATAGTTCGTGCCGTCGACTAGTCCTTAGCCTAGCCTTAAGTCAATGAGCCCACACGTGGCAATACATTAAAAAGTAAAATTGTGCTATAAAAATTAAAAAAAACTTTATTGATGCAGTTGTTTGAAAATCGAAGGAAAATGTTGCACTGTTGTGGTTTTTTTCTACTACCTTGTCTATTATGTAACACATTGCCTAAGAAATTAGTTTCGAAATATGAACATTTAGACACAAGATTATAAAATAAAAGTAAAAAAATACAAAATTACATAATAACAGTTACGAAATAACTTTTGTGTGGATCATAATGTAACTGGCAGAATGATACAGACCGGTTACCTCTCGAAAAAGCGCGCGTTGATTGTGTGCATATAGTCTGTGGTTTTTAGTCTGAACGTTTCTAATAAAATTGTTGTTGGAACTTATTTGCATTTAAGTATGTAAGCTCATCAGGTAGTAGAAAAATAATCTTTCGTGTCGAGCATAAAAAGGCTTTATTTTAACACTCGCATGTGGAAGGCTGGTGATGATGATGATGATGACAGTCGTTACGGGTAGTCCGAAGCCAGAACGTCTGACACCAGTCTTGCCAAGGGGTATCTTGTTACCCAGTTAGAATCCAATATACTTGAGGAAAGGCTAGGCATTCAGGCGTAGGTAGTATTCGAAATTTCCTTTTGGCACTATTTACCCGACTGCCGAAGGAGGGTAATGTGTTTATCAGTCTATGTATGTATGTATGTTTGTTCCTATGTGGCGTTCCAGAGACCAAACGCGTTGGCCGATTTTGATGATTCATACGTCAATCGATTCGTCTTAACCTTGCGGGTGTCACTGGCTACATTAAAATTGGAAAATAGTAAATGGCGGCTTTTGGGCGCCATATGGTGGGGGGTCAATTTTCTTTTTTCTTTCGAATCCCATCGTTTGGGGTATCAAAATAAAGGTTTTCAGGAGGTGATTTCAAAAATATATGACACCTATATGTTTAAATGTACCTAATTCGAAAAAAAAAATAACTAAAAAGTTATAAATAAAAAAAGATAATTCAAAAATCAAAAACCCGACTGCTTAAAAAGCGAACTAAAAAGACGCTTGCGATTTGCTTTTTAAGCAGTCGGTTTTTTTTACTCAATTCTTCTTCCAGTGAAAAAGGAGAGAATGTAACGCCGCCAGGCGAAGAAGAGAACAGTGCAGAAGAAAATAGCTCAGAAGAGAAGATGGATGAAGAAGTAAAAGAGAAGACTATCAATGAAATCTTGCAGGAGAAAGAAGAGGCGGCTGCTGAGGCAGCTGTAAGTATCCGAGAAATGATATTATATAAGCGAAAGGTCATTGAAGCACATATAAAATCACCAACTCGGGCAAACTCTTGCATTGATCAAATCGCCAGTAACGTAAAGAGTGTCCAGCCAGAAATTCGTCACTTAGGCCTGTCTGATCACGAAACAGCACAATCAGTTACTGTAACAACGAATATACGCAAAAGAATAACGTGTTGGTCAGAATTGAGGCGTGACTACTGTATAGAAAACCTTGATAAAGGAGATTGGCCATCCTTCTATGGACCGCCGTTGCGCATAAAAAAAAATTGTATGATAGCGTAAATTGGATATAATAGAGGGGAGAGGTCATACTTTCAAAGGAAATAAAAATTATCCATTTATTTTGTGGGGTTTTTGTTTTGCTTTGATTTTCTGTTCGTTCTACACAATCCACACCACCAGCACAGAAACAGTGCAATAATCTTCAAAAAGATTTCTTGAGCGTGCAGGAATCCGAAGACTACTGAACACGAACTCAACGCAATGTTAAGATATTAATTAGCACAACAAACTCAACAAATATCAACGCAAAAACAAAAGTTCACTGCCGCGCCGACAGGATGCTTAGTTTGGCACCTAGTTTGACTTGACATTTGACATTGACATTTTTGACACTGACATTTTTGACAGTTAACAGTTCACCTTTCATTTACATCGCCTGTGGTAGTGTTACCAACAATTATTCTAAATCACCCTGACCATAAGTGATTTGTTAATTAGAGAAAGATTTTTAATTAGTAAAGTAATATCATTTTAATTATGTTATATATAAATAATATAAATAAAAATATTAATAAAGCGGGAAATGTCATGATTGAAATGATTTTTAAAACTCAGCGTCTTCCCTTACACTATTAGTAACACCAATTATGGGGAGGTTCATAAAATGGCCACACTGTTTTCACTAAAGTACGCCATTAAAATAAAATCGAATAAATAACTAATTAAACACAAAATATTAACCCCACATACGATTTCGATCAAGTTTAATAAGAAAACTTAGAAAAAAAAAGTATAATTTATGAGTACATTTTTGTGGCTATACTCTTTCATTATAAAGCGATACTGATTTAGGTCATTCTCCTTTCGCGAGTGTATGTCTGCTCTTTCTTTTTCAGTAACACTTAACTCGGACACTCTAACTGAAGCTTTTAATATTTTCGATGACACTTTTAAATTGTATTACGATCTGTGCTTTCCGGTGATTAAGGTTAAGGTTAATAATAAACCAGTTACACAAAACTGGATAACGAAATATAATATTAGTGTGATGTGTGATAAAGAGGAAAGATTTGTATTTTGTATGTAACGAATAAACTTAAAAACTACTGGACCAATTTCAAAAATTCTTTCACCGTTGGGAAGCTACACTATCCCCGGGTGACATATACTACTTTTTATCCCTGTATTCCCACGGGAACGAGCACTACGCGGGTGAAACCACGAGGCGTCCACTAGTTATTAATATAATTAAAATGTTTCTTCCAGTTTGAAATCGGAACATGGAGCAATGACATGGCGTCGTCGATACCTGAACACTCAGAATATGACGACTTGAGAGATCCTTTACCTCCCAATCTGACCTTCTGCACTTCAGCATCAGGTATGTGTTAGCTTTTCTCGTCATTCTTTCTTAGGTGCATGGTTAGCAAAGTGACGAGTGAGTTATTCTTAATCCAATATGGCGGACGGCCGAAGATGGCTGTTTAGTTATTTTTTGTGCACTGCCATGCTATAGGTATCATTCAAATTAGAAACCATTGATTGAGTTAACTACCGATCAAAACACTGGACCTAAGTATCAATTAAGTGTCGGCTTTTACTTAAAAGACTAAAATCTTGTGTGGGTATTTTGGCGGGGATGGCGATGTAAATAAAAATGCTTAGAAAGGGTTTACTCACCCAGTGTATTCTCATATCAAATACACAGTCACACAGAACACAGTTTATGGAAAATAATTTATGGAACATGGTTTATAGAACATAGTTTATAGAACACAGTTTATAGAATACAGTTTATAAAGCACTTACCCTAATACTTATTAATGTAGCCTCGATCAAAAATAGACTGCCTTTGATGGCAAGAGCTACAATATTTATATTCTCGAAATGGGCGGGAAACGAGAAGTGCAAGCTTGTCGTTTACCAACCTGACAAAAAACAGTCCATCTTTGTTGCAAGCATAAAAATATCAAACAAATTATTGCCAACATAGAAAAATCACTTAGTGTGCTCAATTAAATATAAAGATCGCTAACATAAGTATCTAGAATTCCATTTACTTAAATGAAAATTTAAAATATAAACAGTTCCAAGTTGGTCTAAGATACACATGTCTGCGGAGGTTTGCTAGTTAATTTAGTTTGACCCAACTAAATTAACTAGCGAAACTCCACAGACATGTCGGGATAAAACAAAAATAATCTTAACTTTGATTTTCGGGTAACTATATAACCATCGAGGCGACCTAGACTTCTACTGCAAGGGCTGGTTCGTGGTGGCTCTGGATAAGATTACTTACAAGGCTTTGTTGGAGGCTTTTGCCCTGCTGTGGGACAGTGTTGACTAAAAAAATATTACCAGCAGCCATACCCATAATGTCTGTGTAGTTTCGCTTAGCAATTTTATTTGACCCCCTATAATTTTTCTGAAATTAAGTTTAATGAACAATCATGCCACTAAAATGATCTTCTGGAAAAGGGTAGTTGACAAAAATATTTTGTCCGTCAGTTAGATATCCTAAAAATATTGGAGACGTATTGTTTTTTTGCCACGTATTCAAAAAATTACGATGATTGAAATATCGCGTGACGTGACAAGTGGTGTGCTACACTTTATACTGACAAAGTGACGTCACAAGCCCCCAATCCTGAACTTTGATGCGCTTTACCTTTGTCAATTTTTAGGGTTCCGTACCCAAAGGGTAAAAACGGGACCCTATTACTAAGACTCCGCCATCCGTCTGTCTGCCTGTCTATCCGTCACCAGGCTGTATCTCATGAACCGTGGTAGTTAGACAGTAGAAATTTTCACAGATGATGTATATCTGTTGCCGCTATTACAACAAATACTAAAAACAGAATAAAATAAATATTTTACGTGGGGCTCCCATAAAACAAACTTGATTTTCTTGCAGTTTTTGTTGCGATAATGGTACGGAACCCTTCGTGCGAGAGTCCGACTCGCACTTGGCCGGTTTTTATTATTTAATTGATAAAGCAAAAAATACGGGTCCAATATTATTTGATAAACTCACTGACAAACTAAATAGAAATATAATTTTCTACCCAAGAAACATCCCTATTTTGCTAATTTTCCTTGACTTGTTCGTGTTAACCCTAACCATGATATACTTTTTCTTAGGCGGGACCAATTGGTGCGAACCCGTAGCAAGGCCCAAGTTCAGTACCTACAACCAGGACAAGAAGTTCAACATGGCAGACAGCGACGACTCTTTTAGTAGGTTAGTACATTTTTACAAGCTTTTATTTTACTTGCAATCTATGTATGTATGTAAGTGTGTTCGGGCCAAATCTTGCAACTGAATTTTAATGAAGTCATCCTCCACCGATTAAGATGAAATTTTTCATGCACGTTTAGTTTGGATGACAATGCATGGTTAGCTAAGTGACGTCATTCTAAATCCAATATGGCGGACGGTCCAAGATGGCGGACTAGTTATTTTATGAGCACTGACGTGATATGGGTATCAAATGAAAGGGTTTGCTGAGAAGAATACGAAAAATGCTTGATTAAAAAGAACGATTTTTTAATGTATAATTTTATTAGAAAATTTAAATGCGGAACAGGGTGTAAAGTCCAGTAAACCCCTGTTGAAAAGGAAGGATCCTCCGACCAGACGGGTGCTGTGTCTGGTGAAGACACAACACCTGTCGTCGAAGGATCCTCTCTTAATAATATTAGTATAGACTAGCTGTGCCCGCGACTTCGCTCCCGTTAATTAACTACCTACCCTACCCATCTTACCTACTTACCAATTTTTTTCTGGGGTCATCATTCTTTCATCTTAACACCGCCATTCAGAAAATGACATCAAATGCACAACGCCATCTATCGAATATCCAGTTCAGTCCATAGATCGTGATCCTTTTCGGGCGAGAAAACAACAAATAAACGTCTTTCCCTGTAGGTAGGGTTACAACTAATCACGTTAAGTATTGAATTATAACATTAAGGTTGCACTAGTCGATTTTTTTCCATACAAACGTAGTCTGGCGATTACTCCACTGCTTGACGATGTAAGTTCAAAATAAAAAAATACGTCAATTTGTCTCATCATTATCTAGCCCTGTATGGAACCAAAAAAGAAAAAAAAATGTAATTTATGAGCGTCGAAAGTTCCAAATTTCAACACTAATTTTAACGCATCTTTGGGCGGCAATAAATACCATAAGAAGAAGGGAAATTGCAAAACAGCCACCACACAGCAATAGATTAGTAGTTCGACTATACAAATAATTTTATTTTGAAAATCTACATTTAGTCGTTTTTTCATGATACTCACAAAGGTCTGTTTAAAAAAATTCGCGCGCTCGTTTTCGTCGTAGATTGAAAATAATTGTTGATGATTAACGAAGAAATCCAGCGCGCGAAATTTTATAAACAGTCCTTTGGGAGTATGGATATCATGAAAAAACGACTATCCATTTCGTAAAAAAATTGCAAAAGTGCTAATTCGTACGCGAACTAGCTTCTTAATCATCATCATCTGTCTCTTTCGCACGTGTTGTCGGTTGAGATAGCATGCATTGTAACCCCGCGCACAAAATAGTTCGTGCCGTCGACTAGGGCAACCTTAATGACATTCCACCAGGCACATAGGTTGAACTACATTAACAATCGGTAACTGTCACTGCATTTCTCTTCAAGTTTTATCACAAATACAATACCGGCATTTTCTTGGCACATTTCCTTTCTGAGATTGTCACTTGTTCCCGCCTAAACCTAGTGTCAGGTTGACATCTGTCAGAATTGTTCCAAAACCAAAACTAAATCTCTTGTCAAAATCTTTAATAGTGTTGACAAACTAATTATATTTGTTTTCCAGTGACCTGGATTCTGATGATAGCGATCTGGACTTTGACGGCAGCGACGAAGATGCGTTTAGTGGCGGCAAGAATACTAACAGTAAGTATTATACAATATCAAATGTTATGGTTAAGAAAAATTAAGGTTTATTAAACGACAAGTCATAAGTAGGCCAGTACTCGGACATATGTACCTACATGCGCGCATACATAGTACATACAGTCATCATCATCTGCCTAGCCTTTTTCCCAACTATATTGGGGTCGGCTTCCAGTCTTACCGGATTCAGCTAAGTACCCAGTGTTTTACATGGAGCGACTGCCTATCTGACCTCCTCAACCCAGTAACTGGGTAACACGGTACCCCTTGGCAAGACTGGTGTCAGATCTCAAGCTTCTGACTACCCGTAACGACTGTCAAAGATCTTCAAATGACAGCCGGGACCAACGGCTTAACGTGCTTTCCGAGGCACGGAGGAAACTCGGTATGTTGAAATGGTCACCCATCCACTGACCGACCTCGTCAAGCGTTGCTTAACCTTGATGATCGACCCGTGCGGCTGTTATTATTTAGCCACGAGCTCCTCAAAGTGTACTGTGTGTACATAGTACATACAGTACACATAGCAAAGGGAATATATTGTAAGAATCACAGCAGGTGAAAAAAAACTTTTTTGCAAAAAAATACTACCGACTTCCAAATAAAAACTACAAAGTGAAAAATAACTTTATTTTTGGAGGTCGGTGTCTTTCGTAGGTACAAATTTTTTTGCTATATAGACACCGACTTCCAAAAATATAGTTATTTTTCACTTTGTAGTTTTTTATTTGGAAGTCGGTAGTATTTATTTGCAAAAAAGTTTGTTTATTTTACCCTTTTTGTTGTACTTATCTAATAGGCAAGTTATTTAGTAAGTATCTATAACGCCAGAATAGATTACCCGAATAACATGAAACATGAACATAATCCATGAAATGAGAGATCTGCGTACCTCTTTCGAGCGTTCTGGCGTAATGTTATGTTATGAAATGGTATAAACAATAAACAGACATGCGATTGCAGCAATCCTGAGAGATATTCCGTTATTTATTGAAGAGTTCTGTTGTAAATCTCCGAAGTTCTTCATCAGATCTTCACCAAATTAAAATGGGACCAATTTCGGAATATGCTCTTTCAAACAAAAAAAATAATTTTCAAAATCGGTTTACAATTGACGGAGATATCGGTGAACATACACAAAAAAAAAACATATGTGAAGTCGAACATAGAACCTCCTCCTTTTTGGTAAGTCGGTTAAAAATGGAAAAGGTGTGAATGCGTATGCGTGTGTAGTGAAATGCAAAATAATGCGATTGATTTGACATTAGATGAGTAAGCTCAAGTTGTATTAAATTTACTGGTTTAAGAAAAGGAAAAGAAAATATGTACATTGGAAAGGATACATCGGACCGAACACAATACTGTTTTATTTTTACCGACTTCAAAAAAACGGAGGTAATCAATTCGACACGTATTTATGTAATATTGTTGGAACTGCACAATATTCACAGATGTTATTATATGTGGGCTTCTAATAAACACGTGTACCAAATTTCATAAGTGTATGTATGTTTGTTTGTCCACGCATTTCTCCAAATTATTATTTTTGTTTTGGATTGAGTATCTCTCAACTTAGGGACTAGTGCAAGTTTCATCAAAATTGGTCTAGCAGTTTTCAAGATATGGAGCATACAACCGAACCCATTAGCGACAAACAGCACGAATGTGTAAATTAAGTTATTACGGGTATTTTGCCAATCCTTTAGGTACCTTACTATAGAAAATGATAATTTTAGTGATGGTGCACTAAAACTAAAAATACAAAAATACAAACCTTTTCACAGTCACAGTAGTTTATTTTTTGTTAAAGTTTTTTGGTAAAAATTTATTACTCTACCACGGGGTCTCATTGCTAAGAAAGAAATTTGGTTCAAATAAATCTCACTAGATGACGCGGCATGTACACACAATTCAATAGAATGATGTGTAAAATTAACATTTTCTGGAAGTGAACATAAAATTTTTATGTTTTTGTTTAATCAACTCTCCTAAGTAAAAAAATATGGAATATTGGGCTCTTAATTCACATTTCAAAGATTATTTGAACGAATCATTTAAATTTTATGCCAATAGATGGCGCTTTTTTAAATTTCTGAAGCACTCCACTTGATAGTAAAAATTTGCATTGTAACATATTTTGCTGCAAAAAAACTGTAAAAACGTGCAAAAAAATACTATAAAACGAACCTTCACTGTATTTAAAGAAAAAAATATTAACGAACGTAGTAAACTCTTTTACTTGCAAGTCGCTGCTAACACCATCTATTGCCGTGAAACGGGATCGAACGCGATTGATGTACTTACAAAAATAACAAGATTAATCAGATGAAAAACGCTAGTTACGTCGGCACGGTTTCTTTGTATGGGATGATGCATCTGTATGCTAGTATTATATTATTTGTGACTCTACCGATGTATTTTTTTTAAATAAATTAAAAAATAGCAACGCACATACCTAAACCCAAATACAATAGCCATAAAAAAAAAAAAACTTATAAATTTGTGCTAACTAATCAAAGCAATAAAATATACTTAAAAAGAAAACTTTTCAATTTTCGTAAGTCCATCAATGAGTAACTTAAAAATTACTATTATAAAACACTCACTCTTGACAATCTTTCGTTCTAATATCTATACTAATATTATAAAGAGGAAAGATCTTTTTGTTTGTTTGTACCGAATAGGCTCCGAAACTACTGGACCGATTTGAAAAATTCTTTCACCAATAGAGAGCTACATTATTCCTGAGTGACATAGGCTATTTTTCAATCCCGAAAGCGGGACCTATGGGGTGGTCCACGGGAGCGATGCCGCGGGGAACAGCTAGTCTAATTATAGATCTCTTAAAATTCTTTTTTTCTAGCATCAATGGGCGTCCGAATAGAATACAAGACAGCACACGAAGCAGAAGCCTTCGATATAGAACGAACGAAGAAAGTTAATCCTGCACCCATGCCGGATGAACAGGACGATGCTCAGGACAGAGCTGCCCATGACGAACTAATAAGACAGGGGAGTGCCCCGCCAGAGGTAAGTGTATCAATACAAAAGAGACGTTATAAACACAGTTAAGTTTTCCGTGGGGGGTTTAAAACAAAACCCCCGCCGCGTCTGTTCGCAGTAAACTAGAAAACTACTGAACGGATTTTCATGCGGTTTTCACTAGATAGGAATAGAAAGAGTGAGCGATGCCGGGGTGGTTCGCTAGTTAACTATAAGTCCAGGTTTCATCAAAATGTTTACCTTCACCGGTGTCAGCGATGTCCAAGATAAACTTAGAAATTACATATGAATTGAAAAAGTCACATTGTTATATGCCCGGATTTGAACCCACGGCCTCGAGAACGAGAGGCGAGGTCTTTGCCAATAGGCCACCACGAATTGCAATTTACTGTATACTACCCTTGTGTATAAAACCGGCCAAGTGCAAGTCGGAGTCGCGCACGAAGGGTTCCGTACCATTATTGCAAAAAACGACAAAAATGTGACGTTTGTTGTATGGGAGCCCTACTCAAATATTTATTTAATTCTGTTTTTAGTATTTGTTGTTATAGCGGCAACAGAAACACATAATGTGTGAAAATGTCAACTGTCTAGCTATCACGGTTCATGAGATACAGCCTTGTGACAGACAGATAGACAGTCGGACCGCGGAGTCTTAGTAATAGGGTCCCAGTTTTACCCTTTGGGACAGGATAATCAAAATATTTTAATCTTTCTTCCACAGTACATCGAAAAATTCCGCGCCTCAGTCTCTCACCACAAACAAGAAATCATAGACAAGAACCACCTTATAACCAAAGAGGACCGCATCACCGAAATCTTACCAGAGACAAAAGACACCTACCACAGCACAGTCATTTGCAGAAAAAGCGAAGAAGAAGCCATAAACGAACTCTTTCCTTTTGGCACAGAAGAATTAAAAATTAAAAACGGTCAGATTGACGTTGAAAGCATAGAGAAGAATAAGAGAGTGTTGCTAGCGAAAATAAAGAAAAAAATGCCCATAGAGGAAGTAAAAAAAATGAATTGTTTCTCTATGAAAGATATTAATATTGATGATAAAAATTATGTGAATGAAAAGATTGTTAATGTAGGTTTTGATAGTAAGGATGGGTATGAAAATATTTCTAAGGGCGACGGTGAATTTGAGCCGTACTACGCTGATTTTAGTCCCCTGCCGTCCTATTTGAGTGGGAAGGATTTCGACTTTGATCATCAGCCGACTTTGGAAGGACATCCTGGGCCTAGTCCTAGTGTTATTTTGCAGGTAAGTGATTTTGTTTGTAATATTATATATGTGATTTTTTTTTTGGAGCTTTGGTGGCCCAGTGGTATCGGCCGCGACTTACAAGTGGGTTTGAGCCTAGGCAGGCGCTTTACTTTGTGTAAATTATTTCATCACCACTGCTCTCAAAACGGTGAAGGAAAACATCGTGAGGAAACCGGCACGTCCTAGAACCAAAAATTCGAAGATATGTGACATCCACCAACCCGCACTGGGCCCGCGTGGTGGATTACGGCCCATTCCCTCTCACAGAGAGGAGGCCTGTGTCCCAGCAGTGGGAACATTAATAGGCTGATGATGATGATGACATTTTTTTGTATGTTTTGTTGAGTCTACCACCATGAATTTTGAATTTGAAAGCATCTTTATAAAAGACTGGTTTACTGGTTCTTTCATAGTATTGGCACGGGGTCCCAACGCTATGAAAGAAAATTTGGTTCAAATAAAACTCAATAGATGGCGCGATATGCACTGATTTGTTATTGAATTATGTGTAATTTAAATTTTTCTGGAATTGAACATAACAATTGTATGTTCTTGTTTAATCAACTCTCCTAAGCACAAAATTATGGAAGATTGGGCTCTTAATTCACATTTCAAAGATTATTTGAACGGATCATTTCAAATTCATTCCAATAGATGGCGCGTATCCTGTCTGGATTTGCCCACTTCTTTTGTGAAAATCTCATAATTAAGGGTACACTAGTCGACGGCGCGAACTATTTTTGCGCGGGGTTAAATTGTATTTTATATCAACCGACAACACGTGCGGAAGAGATAAATGCTGTGATGAGCAGTAGGAAGCTAGTTCGCGTACGAATACACACTTTTGCAAATTTGTAGCGAAATGGATAATGATTTAGGACGAAACCGAGCGCGTGAAATTTTATAAACAGACCTTTGGCAGTCTAGATATCATAAAAAAACGACTAAATCTATCTGTTCAAAATAAAATTAAATGCATTGTTGAACTACTAATCTATCCCTGTATGGAGGCCGTTTTGGAATTTTCCGTCTTCTTATGGTATTTATTCGCGCCCAAAAATGCGTTAAAATTTGTGTCGAAATGTGGAACTTTCGACGCTCATAACTTTCAAATATATATTTTTTTTACTTTTTTGCTTCCATACAGGGCTAGATAATGATGAGACAAATTGATATCTCATTTTATTTTGAACGTACATCGTCAAACAGTGGCATAATCCCTAGACTACGTTTGTATGGAAGAATTTTCGACTAGTGTAACCATAAATAAAATGCTCATATTAATATCCCATTTTCGATGAAAGGATTTTTCAAATTTTGTGTCTTCAATGTGTCAATCAAAGATAATTATAAAAATATATTTTCTATTTACAATATTTCCTGTCCACAGGCCCTAACAATGTCAAACGCCAACGATGGCATCAACCTGGAACGCCTCGAAACGATAGGCGACAGTTTCCTTAAGTTTGCGATAACCGCCTACCTCTATTGCGCTCACCCCACCGTGCACGAAGGAAAACTCAGCCATATGAGAAGCAAGCAGGTGAGATATAACTAGATACACACCCCACACCACACCACACCCCGCTACAGACACCCACCAGTCACAAATACACCTGAGAAGCAAGCAGGTGGGCTAAAATCAGCCACACGCACAGAGGCGAGATCTTAGCAAATGGGCCACCACATTTACAGATGCCTCTTAGACATCCGCCACAATTTAGCGTCGTCTAGGCCATGTGTGAACCATGACCCAGATTTAAATCTAAGATTCGACGTTTGTTGTATTCAGTAACTCGACAGTTGGAGCGATACTAGTGTCAGTAATCTATCAGAAGCATCATAAATGCGATGCTAATTCAATCTTGCCCCCGTATACAAGTCATATACATCTGTCCCTTACGCACACTGGAAATGACCTTGCTCTAAGAGCTTATGGTCCTCCAGGTATGTCTCATGTGCATGCAATTACAGTGACATCCATAAGTTAGCTTTGCTGTAACATATATATTTCTGAAATGATTCGCCAAATGTTTAGTTGCTGTGGGTAGTATACGAAGTGTTAGCAGCATTGCCACGTGGAATGAACCATGCATGTTTTGGCCAAAAAAAACCGGCCAAGTGCGTGTCGGACTTAGCACATTTAGGGTTCCGTACCAATTTAACATACACACAGAAAGACACACACATATTAGTACATTTAACCACATAAAAGCAGATAGGGAAATAAGGAAAATATTGAGCGCTATTCCTCTCTCCTAGACACTGACTGTATCTAGAATGTTGCTGTGCCCGACAGGCTCCACAATTGTTTCTGCAACTTATATTTACCACCTGTATGAATTTGTCAATATATTGATATTTATTAGTAAAATACACGTAATAATAAATATTAACACCAAATTTCAAGTTCATTGGCCAATGAAAAAAAATCTTCGTAAGAAAATATGTGACAGTAGACGACGGGCAGACAGGCGGGGGCGGGGATCGCGTGATGACAGCAATAGGGCGCCGTTTGGACCCTTCGGGTGCGGAACCCTAAAAAGATTAGTTCTCTGGCCCGTGAAGAGTCAACTATTTATTTTTATACTGTCATGGTCACTAACACTAACATTATCCTTAGAAGCGGGATATTTACCATGTGTTTAGCCGTCATCATGGTGCTTGCAACAGCACCGAAATATCGGCAACTTGCAACAAACAGTAATCATGGTAAATATCCCGCTTCTAATGTTAATGTTAACTATTTATTTATTTTATAATTAATGTACACACAGTAAATACATAAAGACAACACATCAAGACAATAGAGTACAAAGAAACTTTTTTTTTTGTTGTTTTCCCAAAAGAATCGATAAACTCTCGTACCCTGACTCTAGTGTTTCAATTCGAAACAGATCAAACATATAACTCCCTGTCAGGCTGTTACATTTGAGCCTTGCGCACGCGCAAGTGTGCTGAGGTCAGCACACTCAGACGTGCTAGGTAAATGGAATGACGCAAGGATGTCGACACACAATAGTGTCTGGAATTTGTAGTACCCATAGGCATTTTAAATTTAATACAATTTTTGATATACAGGTATCAAATTTAAACCTGTACCGTTTGGGACGTAACAAACGTCTCGGCGCGCGCATGATAGCGTCGAAGTTCGAACCACATGACAACTGGCTACCGCCGTGTCATAAGCCGCCGCCTACGTTGCATCCTAGGATTAATGTGAGTACACATAAGGTTTATAATTAAATAGCTTTCGTCTGTGACTTCGCTCCTTTGGTATTTTTATGTTTTTTAAGTCAAGAGTGAATAGGTTACTTCTAGGAGAGCGTGCTTCACCGGCGACCACATCATCGCTTACCATCAGATGAGATAGGAGGCACCAAATTTGGCGCCATCGACAACCCAGGATAGACCATCCTGGCGTAGACGCACAAGGAGGCCCGACCCCAAATAAATTGGAAAGGGGGCAGGAAGGAGCAGATAGGAGGCAAGCGTTGTCCCATACTAGACATTTCTGCTGTATCAGTCCATCCAAAGGTTGTCTGTAAGAGATTGCCCTGTGCGATAAGGCCGCCCATTGTACACTTGCTTTTATACTTGTTTGTCCTGTATATATATTTTTGTGGTGTACAATAAAGAATATAATAAATAAATAAATATCGTGGGTACATTTACAAACATACAAACTCACACACACAAACAACCAGACCTGAACAACTATCTGTAGGCCGTACTGATATTTGTTTCGTCCGGGAATCAAACACGCGACACGCAGCGCAGCAGCCGTTCGCTCAGCCACTGCGCCAACCGTACCGTCCATCCCTCAGGCAGCGTGCTTTTTTCCGATATAAAGGATTATGTGACTCTTCGCCTCATAAAATGTCCCCTTTAAAAATATTGTCGAAGCTTTGACGACCTCTGAAAAGAGTACAAAAAAATAAAATAATAATATTAAAAAGAATCAAAATAATAATGATAATGAGGTTGTCGACATGTGGGATGTGGACTCAGCGATATTTTTTTTATTTTTACCCGGCTGCAAGGAAAGGGTTATGTTTTTCGCGCGTATCTTGTATGTTTGTATGTATGTAATATTCTTTATTACCTCGTATCTTTGAAACCAATTGACGGATTTTTATAATTAACATATCATTAGATAGGTCTTGGCCGCCCAAGTGTTCTTAGATAAGTGCCGTTGAAAAAAAAGAAATATGGCGGCTTTTGGGCGCCATATTGTAGGGGTTGCAATTTTTTTTTCTTCGAAACCCATCGAGTGGGGTATCAAAATGAAGGGTTTTTAGAGGAGATTACAAAAATATATACTACTTATATGTTTAAATGTCATTCGAAAAAAAAAATATAACTAAAAAGTTGTAAATAAAAAAAGTTAATTTAAAAATCAAAAACCCGCCTGCTTAAAAAGCGAACTAAAAAGCTGTAAACAAGTAAAAAACATGCTGGGCAGTCGGAGGATCAGGGGGTCAGCCAGTTTACGAATATGTATCCTTATATCCACCTACCCTACATCTACCCTACATCTACCCTACACCTACCCTACCTACCCTACATACATGACTGCATAACTGAAACCGGCAACGGAAGCCCTCAAAAAGTAATATTATTTCCCGTTTTTGCAACATTTTTCATTTATGCTCCGCTCCTATTGGTCGTAGCGTGATGTTATATAGCCTATAACCGTCCTCAATAAATGGACTATCTAACACAAAAAGATTTTTTCAATTCCAACCAGTAGTTCCTGAGATTACCCTCTACATACAAACTTACAAACATACAAACTTACAAATTTTACCTCTTTATAATATTATAATATATAATATATAATATATAATATAATATAATATTATATTATATATTATATTATATATTATATTATATTATTATATATTATATTTTTAGCGACCAAAATGGAAAAACAAATAAAAATAACAATTCGGACAAACTAAAACGAATTTATTTCAGAATAGACTTTATTTTAACAATTGTTCAAGTAATCATTAAAATTCGAGCAATCACAAACAACCGTTTATATTCAAAACTAGTACCAATAACACAAAAACCCAAATAGCACAATATGGAACGAACTTACTGCAAAGTAGCGAAGGTACCGATAACCTTACCGTGCGACGACTCAGGCGAAAAAGGGGCGATACTCGCTCGAGCGCACGCTTTTATATTAATCGGTAGGTACCACCACTACCAACAATAAAGTTCTGCTTATAATATATTATATTATATTATATATTATATTATATTATATTAGTATAGATATATATATGTATAATAATTTGGTGTGAACTAGTATGCCATGAGCAGCTGTGCAAAATAGACGGATTGCAAGTAATTTTTAATATCAAAAAGTAATTTTCTACTACCTCGTCTATTATGTAACACATTGCCTAAGAAATTAGTTTCGAAATATGAACATTTAGACACAAGATTATAAAAAAAAAACAAAATTAAATAATAACAGATACGAAATGACTTTTGTATGCATCATTATGTAACTGGCAGAATGATACTGAACCTGTTACCTTTTGAAAAAGCGCGCGTTGATTGTGTGTATACAGTCTGTGGTTTTTAATCTGAACGTTTCTAATAAATTGTTGTTGGAATTTATTTGCATTTAATTAAGTAAGCTCATCAGGTAGTGGAAAAAGAATCGTTCGTGTCTAGCATACATCATCATCATCTGCCTAGCCTTTTTTTCCCAACTATATAAAAACATTCGAAATTAACATATATATTTAATATTTATTTATTTAATATTAGGAGCACCAACAGCTATAACAGATGGATAACAATTGAATTTGAGACATAAAGCCAATTACAGGTTCTCACGGATATAAACAGAAAAATTAGCAGAAAACTTAGGATCACTTACAAGCACGAGTTATATGATTAAATAAAGAACAATATGAACTAAACATTTTTAATAAACTTAGCATATTAACTATATATGTTCGTGTCTCGCATACAAAAGCTTTATTTTAACACTCGCATGTAGCTTTCGACGATTGGCTACATCGCTCGTGTTAAAATCTCGACTTTTTATGCTCGACACAAAATGTACTATTTCATAATCGGGTGGTTTGAGAAATATAGCGAACAGTATGTACGTGAAGTAGAAGTGGTCTAACTTGCTAAGGCTCGCTTGCACTATCCTGGGTTGTGGTCTCTCTTTATTTCGCTTTATTTCCATGCATTTTGTTTGAAATTTGAATGGAATAGGAAGCCGCCCGTGGCATGTCCGCGCCAAACGCCATTTCTATGTGGCCTGCGCCTTAAGTACGAATTGATAAGAGAGAGATTGCAATGCAATTACAGTTATTAAATAATTATAATTTCAGCTCTAAACAGTTGTAATAAAACCTATATTTTCGTTTGCAGGGTGAAGGAAAGGACATAATGCAGCACTTAGAAACTCCTCTGGACTCTGCAGGATGCTTCATTCCTTACAATTTGATCACCCAACACAGTATACCAGGTAAGGAACACATGTCCATGTGATAGAAACTGAATTCACCTATAAGGCCCGTTTAAACCGCTGATAGCGCTGAATTAATCAATTTCGTTATATATCTAGTAATCGTGTGAACTAGACAGAGATAGAATGGTATTTTATTTACACTCACAACGTAATGTTCCAAATATGAATTTAAAAAATATTGTATAAACACGTACTTTTTTTCGTGTATAAGTGAAATTTAAATAAAACTATTTCAGTGCAACATTTTCCTTCGATTTTCAACAACTGCATCATAAAATAACTTTTTAAATTTTATAGCACACTTTTAATTTATTGGCGCGTATGGGCTCATTGACTTAATGTCTATGGATGCGCGCGCTGCGCCGTCATGCGCAATGAGAATAAAAATTTACCGCCATATCACAAAAAAAAAACCGTCTCCACTTTTGTTTTATTTCAGCTGTATGAGTGATGATAAAATAGTGTATGCAACGGCATATAATTAGGTCAACACTCGTGTGATAGAATTATCACACGAGGCGAACTCACTCGAGTTTTAATAACCCCTATTATATGACCGTTGCATAAACTACTATTACATATGCCATGTTGAGAGCGAAGACTGACATCCACCAACCCACACTGAGCCCGCGTGGTGTATAAATTTCTGAATGGCGGTGTTAAGATTCTCCGCGAAAGAAAGACCCTAGAAAGAAAATTGGTAGGTAGGTAGGATTGGGTCGGCAGTTGACGGAAATGAAGTCGTGGGCACAGCTAGTGTCATAATATTCTTCTCTATCATGTTACGCCATGTACCTAAACGTGACGCGTCCTTGGAATTTCACTCTCAAATCTTGTTCAATTATTATCGAAACCCGTGCAAATATTTGCAGCCTTGCAGTTCGAATTTTAGATTCTGATTTCATTAACGATTTTATGTTTTTTTTTGTCTTTACCCAGACAAATCAATAGCCGACTGCGTGGAAGCCCTTATCGGCGCGTACCTCCTAGAGTGCGGTCCCCGCGGAGCCCTATTATTCATGTCATGGCTTGGTATCAGAGTGCTGCCCTGTCACCACGTGCCGCTGGAGCCCGACCATCCCTACGTCAGCCGCGCACAGGATAAGGAGAATGAGGTAAGAAAAATACGGCTTATTTAAAATGCCTTCAGAAAATGTGGCACGACTTTCAAAGATTAATTTCAATTAACAGACTTCTAAAAGTCGGATTCCAAAACAGGCATCCTCTATGACTTTCAATTTACGGTGTTCTTAAAGACAAAGACAAAGACATTTTATTTCAAGTAGGCCACCAAGCGGCACTTTTGAACGTTAGGTATATTAAAATTTACAAGTTATAAAATTGATTCTACCGTGCATACCGTGCTTAAATATGTGACTTCCAATTAACTGACTGGAAATCAGTCAAAATGACTTCTACAATCATTGACACCAGAAATATTAGACTGCCATACAATCTAGGTACATCCAATGTGAGCTACTCAAAAACACAACTTCCTACTAAGTGATTTCCAAATGTAGCGAACTAAAAACAGCGACGTCTACAAAATTAGTTACAAAAATAGCGACTATAAAAATAAGTGACTTCCGAAAACTAAGATAATCGAATCTTATACCTTTAAACGAGCAATTCTTGTACATATGTATATATATAATCTGAATCTCGGCAACGGCTCCAACGATTTTCATGCAATTTAGTATGCAGGTGGTTTCGGGGGCGATAAACCGACGTTTTTAGGGATCCGTACCCAAAGGGTAAAAACGGGACCCTATTACTAAGACTTCACTGTCTGTCTGTCTGTCTGTCCGTCACCAGGCTGTATCTCATGAACCGTGATAGCTAGACAGTTAAAATTTTCACAGATGATGTATTTCCGTTGTCGCATAAATATAACAACAAATACTAAAATAGAATAAAAAATATATTATAAATATTTAGGTGGGGCTCCCATACAACAAACGTGATATTATTGCCGTTTTTTGCGATAATGGAACGGAACCCTTTTGTGTGCAAGTCCGACTCGCACTCGGCCGGTTTTCTCTATTTTCAACCGAGCAGAGCTCGTCCAGGTACTTCTAAAAAAGCGAGTTCCAAAAAGCCTATCGCATGTAAGGTCGGGCAAGTTGCCATCCTTCACAAATAACTCTCATCAGTCAGCCGAAAGACGTCCACTGCTGGACATAGGCCTCCCCCAGGCGTCGCCACATTGACCGGTCCCGTGCGTCTCGCATCCAGCGCCTTCCCGCAACCTTAACCAGGTCATCGGTCCACCTACAAATAACTCTACTACCATTAAACAAAAATCATAGACCCAACTTCCAAACTTTGTTACAGCCACCACCAGCATCACCAGAACGCAAGCGAACCTCTTCATCATCATCCTGTTCCGACGAAGACGAAGCCCCTCAGCAGGAAATGTTTCCTGAAGAAGACTGGTCGTGGCAAGCCAGGGCTGTGGGGTCGTTGCAGCCCTATAAAGATTCCCAAGGAAGATGGATGCAGGTAACCTCATCATCATTTCAGCTGAAAGACGTCCACTGCCGGACATATGCCTCCCCCAAGTGTTTCCACATCGACCGGTCTTGTGCTTTGCACAGTCAGCAGATTACCGCGGCCTTCAGAACCACCTATCACCGTCGCCACTCCAGAACTTTCCAGCTCCATCGTCCATCTGTTCTGTGAGTAATGGACCCTGCCCAATGCCTCAGCAGAAGTTGTTCCCTGAACAAAACTGGTCATGACCCGCTGTGGGGTCATTGCAACCTTATAAGGATTCACAAGGACGATGGATGCAGGTATTCATTCCAGTTGAAAGACGTCCACTGCTGGACATAGGCCTCCCCAAGTGTGGCCACAGACTGCAACGGATTCACGTGACATTCATCAGATCATTGTACCACCTTGTCGTTTACCTACCTGTGGTAGTTTTTGCCATTCCAGAACCTTTCAGTTCAGCTCCATTGGCCATCTGTTCTTTGAGATTGGTAATAGGCGTATCCACCACGCGGGCCTAGTGCGATTGCCCAATTTTCTAGGACATGCGGGTTTCCTCACGATGTTTTCCTTCGCCGTTTTAAGAGCAGTGATGATGCAATAATTTACACAAAGTAAAACGCCTGCCTGGGTTCGAACTTACGACCTACGATATGTAAGTCGAGGCCTTTACCACTGGGCCATCACTGCTCTGTATAGGTACATAGAAGGACTTAATGCCAGTAATTTACCTAATAAAGGGGCTGGTTATCTGATCTCCACAAGCCATTGACTGCGTAGCAATATTTATTGATAAGACCTGTAGTCAAACTTTATAAATTTAATTTGTTTTTTTTTTTTACCTTTGTATAGATTCTTTTACCGATTGTTTTGTGAATGTGTGAACATTGTAGGCCTTCTAGATTTCTAAATGGTTGTTAACATTTGTTAAATTTTTATTTCGTTTTACATTTTTTTTTTTTGACGACTTATTATCGGGCCTTCGTTGTCCCATCCAAGTACTACTGCTGTAACATGGAAATATTGTAAAACCAAACTATTTTTAAAAGAGTAACTATGGAGTTTCTTGCCGATTCTTCTCCATAGGAAACGACTAAACCGAACCGTGCACCTTTTGTCGACGTTTTTATGCCCATGTAGGCATAGGCCTAAATGGGCACTAAAAAAATAAAAAGTAATTTATTTTTATTTTAAAACTGATTTATTTCGTCACCAGCCAATATTTGGAGAGTTGAAGGCGCCACCGTCGCCTCTGCTCCGATATATTGACGATCCTGAAGGTGAACTGAACCAAATGCTATCAGGTAAGTCCATAACATAATTCGATATCAGCTTGACAATCAGACAGAATTTTTATAAAATAAAATATAATAAAAAAATAAAGATTTAAATCCCGCTTTCAACACCAATCATTATTTTTGAGCTTGCAATAGATATATCTGTTGCATCTGGCTGATAGATGCAAACCATCGGGATTTCAAGATGTATTCCCTTAGGTTAAGACATCGTGTGTGGGCAGGTAGGTGGGTACAATCGTGAAAATGTATCACACAAATTATTCGATACACTGAGTTCATTCAAATAGTCACAACTCACAGTTACAATCTTGCTTACTAATATTTCGGATCGACAGTAATTCTACGACGTCTTAGCTCTAAGGCGGTCAGTACTAAACTGCTATATTCTGCGGTCCCCACCACGCAAGTGGTTACTAGTTATTCTTAATTTGCCGCCAGGGGCGTGCTTGTGATTTGTTTTGACGTTCGTACTATTGACTAATAAACCCGACATATCTATATTCATATTTTATTGTTGAGAATTGTAACACAGTTCACCGGAATTTAGAACGCAATTCTGTCTACGCTAACTTTAAAAGCTTGATATAATATTATCATTTAGCTCTAAAGGAATTAGATGCATGTATTTGGCCCAAATTAATACACACTTCCTGCAACGTCAAATGTACAATTGTTTAATTTCACATCGAAAATTGAGCCTAAATAAAAAGGCCTCTTTAAATTAAAGAATCTACTTTATCTACACTCACAACGTAATGTTCCAAATATGAATTCAAAAAAATATTGTATTAAGCACGTACTTTATATTCGTGAATAGTTAAAATTAAAAAAAAAAAACATTACAATGCAACATTTTCCTTCGATTTTCAAACAAATGCATCATAAAATAACTTTTTAATTTATTGGCGCTTATCGGCTCATTAACTTAATGTTGAAAAGTACTGTCATTGTCCATGGAAGTGCGCGCTGCGCAGTCATTCGCAATGAGAATTAAAAATTTATAATAATTATATGCAACGGCATATAATTAGGTAATAAAACACTCGCGTGTTATTATTATCACATTCGGCTTCGCCTCATGTGATAAATCCGCGCTCGTGTTTTTATAACCCCTATTATATGACCATTGCATAAACTACTATTATCAACTGTTAAACCAAACATTATCTCCCACAGGCTACGACGCCCTAGAAGCAACTCTCCAATACCGCTTTAAGGACCGATCTCTGTTACTACAAGCGCTAACACACGCTTCACACCACAGCAACCGACTGACCGACTGCTACCAACGACTCGAGTTCTTAGGAGACGCCATACTGGGTAAGTAATCCTCTCAAAGGGCAATATTGAAAGGAGTTAAAACAGAAAAGTCAGGGAGACTACGGTAGATGAATTCTGATATAGCGAAATGCAACATTGCTGCCGAATTAACTGCGTAACGCACTCGGAATGTCAATCCCTTGTTTTTGATGACAATTGAACTTGGTAGCGCACGGTCGTGTTTTTTTAGGGTTCCGTACCCAAAGGGTAAAAACTGGACCCTATTACTAAGACTCCGCGATCTGTCTGTCTGTCTGTCCGTCTGTCTGTCACCAAGCTATATCTCATGAACGGTGATAGCTAGACAGTTTAAATTTTCACAGATGATGTATTTCTGTTGCCGCTATAACAACAAATATTAAAAACAGAATAAAATAAATATTTAATGGGGCTCCCATACAACAAAAGTGTTTTTTTTGCGATAATGGTCCGGAACCCTTCGTGCGCGAGTCCGACTCGCACTTGGCCGGTTTTTGTAAACTCCGCAAAGATAATTAAAAAAGTGACACATTTTCGAGTAACGATCGGCTGGGTATCTATTAATTTCAAACAAAACCAGATCAAGACCGTCACGTCTCGCGCTGTCAAACACATTTTTACGAGTCAGTGTCAACTCGATCAAAAGCTGTCAAATCTATGACAGTGAGCTGACACAGTGTTGCAAAAAAATGACAACAAAAAAAGAACGAAACGTTTGGTTTCAAACAACGCTTTAATAGAAAACCAAACTAAAAAGTAGAAAATAATTTTCAATAAATTTAAAGATATTTTATAGTAAAAAATAATTGTTATAACATTTTATGTACAGATATTGGTAAAATGTCTTAAAACCCCACGCTTTTTTACAATAAAATATTATTTTTATTCAAATTTGATCAAGATCTGACGAGTAGTTTTTAAGTTATCCTTAATAATGCGTATTTTCATGGTAATATAAGGTACCAAAACTAAAAAGAGAAAAATTAAAAACTTTTTAACAAAAAAAGTAAACCGACTTCCAAAACAAAACACTACAAAGCGTAAAATAAGTTTATTTTGGAAGTCGTGTCAATTATTTTTTTTTTGTTTTGGAAGTCGGTTTTTTTTTTAAAGGTTTATCAATATGATTATACCTACATGTTGTTTCAGACTACCTAATAACCCGCCACCTGTACGAAGACCCGCGGCGTCACTCGCCGGGCGCACTCACAGATCTGCGCTCAGCTCTCGTCAACAACACTATCTTCGCCACGTTAGCGGCAAGACATGGATTCCACAAGTAAGTACAGTAGAAACATTTTCTTAATGTCTCTCGGCAAACTTCTTGTTTCGTCAGTCGTCGGTTTTCTATCAGTTGCCCTTTGCACTTGGTGTAGACCGGACGCTCTCAATCAACTTGGAAGTATATAGAGTTGTTAAGTTCGAAGATCTTGCGAACGCGCGATGATCGCGTTTTATTAAGACAGCGCCTTAGTCCCATATATTTTTACCCGATTTTCTCCGAATGAGGGTAATGATTTTTTTTTGTTTCTTTCTTTCATGTACAGTACAACTATTTTTATAATGTCCCTCGGCAATTATCGCATTTCCGAATACAAACGAATACTAATTTTCAAGTCCATCAATTATTAGATTTATCGTGTATAATAATTTGAATTCAGAACTAATTACTTTATTGTTGTTTTGTTTTGATTTCCGTGTGAAATATATAGAGCTGTAAAACTATTTTTCTTTTTAACCGCAGCAGCTTTACTTCTATTTAAAAAATAAATTACATAAAGTTATAATTCTAAGTTTAAGTGTAAGTTTTTATAAGTTAGTTTCTCTGCACGTGTTGGGTCAAACTGTGAGTGCAGAGAGTAATTGCAATAAATAAATAAATAAATAATAATAATCCCCAGCACGTAAGTTGGCAACAGTCGTTAGATGCACATAAATAGTTTTTTAGGTCTCTTTGGTAGTGAAGCGGGGCCCGGGGAACATTTAGTACCGTTCCGAACGCGCGATTGGTTGGTCAGTGGACACAAGCATCGACTGACCAATCGCGGAGCGTCTACGTACCGTTCGCTCTATATGGTGGTTGGTCAATTCGCAAAATATGCGCGGACTTACCCCCACTACGCCAAAACCTTGCCAAGTTACATGCCGGGGTTTATAAATGAGTATTAACAACTCTATATACTTCCAAGTTTATTGAGAGCGTCCGGTCTGCACCAAGTGCAAAGGGCAACTGATAGAAAGCCGACGACTGACGAAACACGAAGTTTGCCGAGGGACGTTAAGAAAATAGTTGTACTATACAGTATTTTTGTACCAAAACAATCGCTATTTAATAAAAGATAACAATATGTGTTTTTGAAATGTTACAGGTACTTCAGACACATGTCTCCGGGATTGAACGAGGTTCTCACAAAATATGTCAAAATACAAGAAGAAAATGGACATTCTATTAGTGAAGAGGTATGTTCATACAGATTGCCCTTTTCGATAACATTCCTTGTTTAAGGAGTAGTGGTGGCCCAGTGGTAACGGCCGCAACTTACAAGTTGTAGGTCATGGGTTCGAACACAGGCAGGCACTGCTGGACATCCCCCCAAGCGTCGCCACATTGACCGACCCCATACGTCCCGCATATAGCGGATCCCTGCAACCTTCACCTGGTGGCAGGCCTTCCAACGCAACGTCTACAAGTTCGCGGTCGCGACTCCAGAACCTTTCTGCTCCATCGGCCATCCGTTCTGCGAGCAATGTGCCCTGTCCACTGCCACTTAAATTTGACTATTCTTAGGGCTGTTGGTAACCCTCTCCATTGCCCTTTGGGTGACTGTAAGCTTCCTGATGAGGCACATTGTGAGCGACCACGTCTCAGAGCCATATGTCATCACTGGCAACACGCACTGGTCATAGACTTTCGTCTTGAGACACTGTAGTAAGCGCGTGACTTTTGTGTAAATTATTTCATCACCACTGCTCTCAAAACGGTGAGGAAACCAGCATGTCTTAGAACTGAAAATTCGAAGACATCTGACATCCACCAACCCGCACTGGGCTCGCTTGGTGGATTACGGCCTATTCCTTCTCACATAGAGGAGGCCTGTGTTCCAGCAGGGCACATTAAAAGACTGAAGATGATGACTCATTTACTAACAAACCTGGCACATGCCTCCACTCTGAGCAGACTGTAATCCACCAAACAAGCATTATGCTGCATATGCTGGTTTTCTTACGACTTTTTTCTTTACCATTCAATCAATCTAGCCTTATTCCCAACTATATTGGGGTCGGCTTCCAGTCTTACCGGATTCAGCTAAGTACCAGTGTTGTACATGGAGCGACTGCCTATCTGACCTCCACAACCCAGTAACTGGGTAACACGGTACCCCTTGGCAAGACTGGTGTCAGATCTCAAGCTTCTGACTACCTGTAACGACTGTCAAAGATCTTCAAATGACAGCCGAGACCAACGACCTTCACGTGCTTTCCGAGGCACGGAGGAAACTCGGTATGTTGAAATGGTCACCCATCCACGGACCGACCTAGTCAAGCGTTGCTTCCACGGACCGACCTCTCATATATATATATCATAATATAATATATACGACAATACTGGCAATACTACTGCATACGAGATTCTGAGAGAGCTTAATGTCAAAACTAGACTTTCCACTATATGCCTTCGTAGGGTGCTGGAATTCTTCGGACATATTGCTCGTAAAGAGGGTCACAATCTTGAACAGCTGATGGTGACAGGCAAGGTAGATGGCAAACGTCCCAGAGGACGCAGTCCCACGAGATGGTCGGACCAAATACGATCTTCTCTGAACATCAACTTCCACAATGCCCTTCATGAAGCTAAGGATCGCAGCAGATGGAGGGAAATCGTACGGGAGAAACTGATGCAGCGGGGTAGTCACCACCCTCAGTAATAAAGAAAACGACGCGAAGAGGACTGCATACGAGTAGTTTGAAACAATCGAATAAATCTTGAATAATATAGGTAGTACAAACTACCTATATTGACTAAAGTATTGGATATATTTTTAAATGCAGGCTGGGAATGTAAATCGATACCTACTCGTATATGAAGTTGAAATTATTGTTTTATCGTCGTCTCCACACTGTATAATAAAAACCGGCCAAGTGCGAGTCTGACTCGCGCACGAAGGGTCCCGTACCATCATCGCAAAAAACGGCAAAAAAAAAAACACGTTTGTTGTATGGGAGCCCCACTTAAATATTTATTTTATTCTGTTTTTAGTATTTGTTGTTATAGCGGCAACAGAAATACATCATCTGTGAAAATTTCAACTGTCTAGCTATCACGGTTCATGAGATACAGCCTGGTGACAGACAGACAGACACTTGGACTGCGGCGTCTTAGTAATAGGGTCCAGTTTTACCCTTTGGGTACGGAACCCTAATAATAATAAGTAGATGATGATAAATTTGTTATATTTTGTTCTAGCACTACTTAATTCAAGAAGATGAAATGGAACAAGCTGAAGACGTGGAGGTGCCTAAAGCGCTAGGTGACTTGTTCGAGTCTGTCGCTGGCGCTATATTCTTGGATTCAGGTAATCTTCAAATATTATAAATGCTCATATTGGGCATTTTTCAAATTGACGGGCATTATGAATAATGCCGTATTAACCACTTGCTCCATAACATGTATACCTTATCGTATTTACCTACTGGCGAAACTTCTGCTTACCCTTTCTGGCAAACGTTAATATGTTTTCTGGTTTGGCGGAAACGGCCACGCTTTATTTATCCATTTTTTTTTACGCAATATGATAAAAAACTATAGCAATAATTAAATTGACCGGACTTTCTGAATAATACACATCACTTATTGGGCCGGTAATAAAAATATGTTTTTTTATTATTATTTTAATGTTTACATCATCTGCCTAGCCTTTTCCCAACTATATTGGGGTCGGCTTCTAGTCTTACCGGATTTAGCTAAGTACCAGTGTTTTCCATGGAACGACTGCCTATCTGACCTCCACAACACAGTAACTGGATAACACGGTACCTCTTGGCAAGACTGGTGTCAGATCTCAAGCTTCTGACTACCCGTAACGACTTTCAAAGATCTTCAAATGACAGCCGGGACCAACGGCTTAACGTGCTTTCCGAGGCACGGAGGAAACTCGGTATGTTGAAATGGTCACCCATTCACGGACCGACCTCGTCAAGCGTTGCTTAACCTTGATGATCGACCCGTGCGGCTGTTATTATTAAGCCACGAGCTCCTCTCTCTTTATTTTAATGTTTACATTAGTTTTAATACATAATAGGTAAACTGTATGATTACTATTCAACAAAGTCGACGGAGAACCTATTCCTGTCTGCCGGGTCTAAAGTAACCTAACATGAAGGCGATGACGTTCGCTCGTTTTGCTCGCTCACTTCAACTCCCGTCATTTCAATCTAATTTACTGACCATAATTATGGAATTGCCCAACCGATCACATCATCAGCCTATTAACGTTCCCACTGCTGGGACACAGACCTCCTCTCTGTGAGAGGGAATGGGCCGCAATGGCTTTGTATAAACTAAAGTGAATTAATTTACACAAAGTAACCTGCTTGGGCTCGAACCCACAACCTACAACTTGTAAGTCGCGGCCGAGACCATTGGGCCACCGCTGCTCTACCCAACCGTTACGTAGCAATATTCATAATGACCAGACAATGTGAGAAATACAGAAGTTTAAATCAGTATTCATTACATTTCCCGATTTGACTAGACTAGATTCATAATGGACATTATACATAGTGCCTTAATTAATCATATACAATAACAGCGATCATTGGTATAATATCAAAGCATTTTTTTTATGTTATATGTTTTTAAACGTTGCCCCACATTAGGAATTTCTCCTGTATCGTGTTGCATTTACATACATATTCAACCACACCGGAACATCTGTAGGCATACAAATATGTGTTCCGTGCGGGAATCGATCCCGCGAGACGCAACGCAGCAGCCGATCGCTCAACAGATGCGCCAACCGTGTCGTCAAATTCTCACTACAGCAACCTATTTTCTTTTAAAAGGCATGTCACTGGGCGCGGTGTGGAAATCCTACGTGAATTTGATGGGCGCTGAACTAGAAGCGTTCAGTGCAGCCGCGCCGAAGTCGCCTGTCAGAGAGCTATTGGAGGCTGAACCTGATACTGCTAAGTTTGGGTGAGTTAGACAATATTATCAATATGTTGTGAAGAAATTACTATGCTCATGCCCTTACTCTAGTGCAAGTCACCAAATGGCGGACCGCTGTTCGGATCCGGACCGCCGTCCTCTTTTTTGTGGACCTTAAGTTAACAGTGCAATATCATTTTTTTTCTATTTTTATCTCATTTATTCAAGGGCTAGTTTATTCTTCGTAAACAGGGATTACAATAGCTCATTAATCCCTAGGGACTAAAAGTGATTTTGAATTTAAAAATATAAAGAGATGAATAACGAACCATGCGGTCCAAAATAGGATAACATTGCTATAATCAATTACGACGAATGTATGAGGTGAATAGCTAATGAGCGATTGTAATTCTATATCGGACCGCACGGGAACATTGTATAGAAAAAGTGACTGGCTGAAAAACCGCGCGAGAGCCAAAAAAAAAAATCTACAACTGTAACGGATATTGTTGACGATGCTACGTCGATTGCTCAGTTACAGGAGCGAATAAATAAAATGCGTGGACTATATCAATCTGGTGTAATCACAAAAATACAAAATCCGAATAAATGTAGTGTCTTCGTCGTGGTAAGAATTTGAGTGCGCGATGCTCGGAGCGGGAGACGTGCCAGCGCCGCCCGCGCCTCCCGCGCCCCCTCTCATACCCCGCGCGCCTCCAACCAATCGCAGGTAGGCCATGCATAGACAGATATACTAATAACATTGTTACGATGCACATCCATAATTGTTCAAATATAAACATTAGCCTTATGGCTCATAATTGTATGTAAATAAATAAACGAAACGTTCTTGTTCATAAGTAGCACTTACTTATTTTCTCATAGAGGGTGATAAAAAGTAGAGTGTCCGCCTCGGGAGCAACACTATTTTAAGCTCGAGAGTTCTAGTATTTAAGATAAAAAAAGAAACACTCTCGCCATTGAAATAGTTGTTTGCTCCCTAGAAAAACAATCTACTATTACTTGTAGTACGAGTACGTAATGTAATCATTTATCTCGAGCTTTCCGTCTCTTCTGTGACTGCCGTCGATGAATATCTCCAAGTTTTAAAGACAAATAGCCTGCACCAACTTTAGTACATACTTCTAGTTTCTTTTCACATATTTTATTTAAGAATATTATTTCTGTTATAACATAGAACATACACGTGACGATGTAAAGGCATATTATTTTAAGAAACGGACCCAAAATGAAAGTAATTGGTGACCCCTGCTCTAGAGTAAGGGGGGCCTGAGCAGTTCTGCTATTCTGCAATCGAACTTGTATCTTACACTTGTCGTGTCACTTTGGCATTCTTTGTTTTCATAATTATATTAAATCTGAAATTTCCACAGGCAAAGTAAGACTCATACACTAGTGTATTAGGATAGGATACGACGACACAATTACAAACACATGTATACTTTTGGCTGTTACCATTATTACATTGACGAAACCACGATCCTTAGGCGCCGATACTCAATTGCACTTGAGAACATTAGATCATCGAGACAGGTTACCTATAGTATTAAAACGTTAACCCTAAATTAATTATATTTTCTTCTATTTCTCAGTAAACCGGAGCGCCTAGCTGATGGTCGGCGAGTCCGTGTGTGCGTGGAGGTGTTCGGTCGCGGCACGTTCAAGGGCGTCGGACGCAACTACCGCATCGCTAAGGGCACCGCCGCTAGGTGTGCTCTACGACATCTCAAGGTAAGAGCTAGTTTAGACAGCTCATCATTATATGTCTAGCTACAACTACCGCATCGCTAAGGGCACCGCCGCTAGGTGTGCGCTACGACATCTCAAGGTTAGAGCTAGTTTAGACAGCTCATCATTATATGTCTAGCTACAACTACCGCATCGCTAAGGGCACCGCCGCTAGGTGTGCGCTACGACATCTCAAGGTTAGAGCTAGTTTAGACAGCTCATCATTATATGTCTAGCTACAACTACCGCATCGCTAAGGGCACCGCCGCTAGGTGTGCGCTACGACATCTCAAGGTTAGAGCTAGTTTAGACAGCTCATCATTATATGTCTAGCTACAACTACCGCATCGCTAAGGGCACCGCCGCTAGGTGTGCTCTACGACATCTCAAGGTAAGAGCTAGTTTAGACAGCTCATCATTATATGTCTAGCTACAACTACCGCATCGCTAAGGGCACCGCCGCTAGGTGTGCTCTACGACATCTCAAGGTAAGAGCTAGTTTAGACAGCTCATCATTATATGTCTAGCTACAACTACCGCATCGCTAAGGGCACCGCCGCTAGGTGTGCTCTACGACATCTCAAGGTAAGAGCTAGTTTAGACAGCTCATCATTATATGTCTAGCTACAACTACCGCATCGCTAAGGGCACCGCCGCTAGGTGTGCTCTACGACATCTCAAGGTAAGAGCTAGTTTAGACAGCTCATCATTATATGTCTAGCTACAACTACCGCATCGCTAAGGGCACCGCCGCTAGGTGTGCGCTACGACATCTCAAGGTAAGAGCTAGTTTAGACAGCTCATCATTATATGTCTAGCTACAACTACCGCATCGCTAAGGGCACCGCCGCTAGGTGTGCGCTACGACATCTCAAGGTAAGAGCTAGTTTAGACAGCTCATCATTATATGTCTAGCTACAACTACCGCATCGCTAAGGGCACCGCCGCTAGGTGTGCGCTACGACATCTCAAGGTAAGAGCTAGTTTAGACAGCTCATCATTATATGTCTAGCTACAACTACCGCATCGCTAAGGGCACCGCCGCTAGGTGTGCGCTACGACATCTCAAGGTAAGAGCTAGTTTAGACAGCTCATCATTATATGTCTAGCTACAACTACCGCATCGCTAAGGGCACCGCCGCTAGGTGTGCGCTACGACATCTCAAGGTAAGAGCTAGTTTAGACAGCTCATCATTATATGTCTAGCTACAACTACCGCATCGCTAAGGGCACCGCCGCTAGGTGTGCGCTACGACATCTCAAGGTAAGAGCTAGTTTAGACAGCTCATCATTATATGTCTAGCTACAACTACCGCATCGCTAAGGGCACCGCCGCTAGGTGTGCGCTACGACATCTCAAGGTAAGAGCTAGTTTAGACAGCTCATCGTTATATGTCTAGCTACAATTACCGCATCGCTAAGGGCACCACCGCTAGGTGTGCGCTACGACATCTCAAGGTAAGAGCTAGTTTAGACAGCTCATCGTTATATGTCTAGCTACAATTACCGCATCGCTAAGGGCACCACCGCTAGGTGTGCGCTACGACATCTTACGTATTGGCCGCGACTTACAAGTTGTAGGTCGTGGGTTCAAACTCTTTACTTACTTGGGCATTTTTACCACTAAATGAGTATTTTTTCAAAGTTATGTTTTAAAGATATTTCAAGATCCTAGGCTGTACTGCATAGTCTGACGGACTGAAAATAGTATTGTATTTTAAATTAATTGCATATTCACCTTAATAAAATGGAAAAAAATGGATATTGTAGTGATTTCACTACAAATGTCACCAAACTGACGTCGAATAATAGTTTTTGTTTTGAAAATGTATTTTCTGCCTGTGTTATTAGAGTTTAAACTGTACAAATTTAATTATGTGACGAGAGAAACATACACTATGGTAGCACCAAAACTTTAGAATATATTCGTAGTACTATTTTAGTAATTTCGGCCAATTCAATGTTGGTAAGGGGTGGGACATGCCAGAAACAGTTACTCTGGATATTTAAAATACTCATAAATTAATAATTTAAACGTATTTTGCCAGGATTGCAGATGGACTCGTCAATTGTATATATATTTACCTTTTTGTTCAAAAAATTAGACAATATGTCTACTATTTATCTTGCTATAAAAAAAATTATAAGTGAGACAGCCTCAAAATGGCGGGTACACTTAAAAGTGAAAATGCCCACTTACTACGTTACTTTGTGTAAATTATTTCCTCACCACTGCTCTCAAAACGGTGAAGGAAAACATCGTGAGGAAACCGGCATATCTTAGAACCAAAAATTCGCAGACATGTTACATCCACCAACCCGCACTGGGCCCGCGTGGTGGATAACGGCCCATCCCCTCTCTCACAGAGAGAAGTCCTGTGTCCCAGCAGTGGGAAGATTAATATGCTGTTGATGATGAATCACCTAAATGCTTTTCGTTTTATTTCAGGGAGCGGCTCGAGCTGATCAATGAGCTCATATTGATAAGAATGTTCAGCCAAGGACTGGTAATTGTGTAGCTTAAGTTACTGTTGTGCAAATGTACCCTAGCGAAATCGCTATGGTGTAAAATTCACTGTACAGTTTTCTAACCTGACCCTTAAGGTGGAGACTGACTTGCAATGTCTGTTTGTAATGTATCGAGCTTTTGTAACGTGTTACAGTTAGCCTAAGATCCCACTGAAAAAATCTGCAGGTATTTATGGTTTTGATTAAACTTGTTACAATATTCAGTAATTCCATTACTTTGCTCGAAGCGAACGTTTCATCTTGTGTATTGTAACCAAGCTCGCTTCGAATGATACGTTGCAAGTTAGACTCCGTCTTTAGGGTTTCAGCATATTGACGCAGAATTAAGCGTATCTCTAATAATGCAGAAAGCATATTGACCCTTATCTCAATAACGTAAAGCACACATTTCTAACACGATAAAAACGCGCGCATTCGACCTTCGAATTTTCAAACGCGATCGTCTTTTTCATCTGGATAGAACATTGTGCTTTATGCTGTGAAGATAAGGGTCAATATGCTATGCACTGGTATATTTTTCGAAATGCTTTTCTATTCTGTTTCAAATTGCTTTGAGTCGTACAGTGTAACAAAATAACAAAAATAAAATTTCTATGCGCAATAGAAAAATAAATATGCAATATTTTGATGTACTTTTGTAACAACCGGTTTCTGAATTAAGAATTTGAGAACGTGTTAAACTTTACTTTAATGCTTAAGTTTGACAAGTTCTCAAGTTCAAATTCTCAATTCAGAAACCGGGTGTAAGGCTTTGTCTGCATTGTCAATGTAAACAAATTAAGAACAAAAATGTTCCACGAAATTTTGTTTTCCATGATTGGAATATTTGTATGTTGCCAGCAACACTGCAACATTCCTTGTTGCTAGTAACACAAAGTTTTATAAGGAAAACTTAACCGTTTTTTAATGTATTTATGTGTAGCATTATAATATTGGTATCTATGTAATTAAAATGTTTAAAATAGTTATAAATAATAAGCTTAATATGGGTACCCTTAACAGGGCAAATAGTTTGTAAGTAATCTGGCGCGTATCACCACCTCCTGATAAGAGATGGTTAACTTATCTGGTAGATAGTTTTTTTATACAAATCGCACACTCAGTGTGAAAGTGACATAACTCAAATAATGCCATTTGTGGGCAACGAGCAAAAAAGACTTCAAAAATGTATGGTGTTGACTTTATTTGTAGAGTGCGCGCAAGATAAGTCTGCGCGCGACGGGTGGCGAGCTTAATGTTGCCAGCATAACTGATATTTTTATCTTCATTTAATTAATTACTAGCTTTTTCTACTTGCATAGAATATGATGAAAAAAGCTTCATGAAATTATTGTAAATCTTTTATTGAATACTTAGTAGTTTCTTAAATTTGGTCCAATAATGGTCCTGCAGTGGCTAATACCGGCCATTTCAATTGTTTTTTAATTTCTTCTTCAACAATTTTTGAAGAAGCTGCAGCCACATAACACTCTTGAGTTATTTGCGTGACGGTGCGTTCAGAAACGCCTAAAACAAAATAGCAATGATGCATTATATTACATGATGCTGGTCCTGTCCCGCTGGTATATTTATGTACCACCCAAAAACCAATACTGTCAGGCACCGGTAGTACGAAAATATAGGGATATTTTTGTATAATGGTATCCCTAAAAGTTACCTGTCAAATAAGCAAAGCGGGCTATATCTTTGTAAAACGGTACCGTATGCCCGTTACTGTCTTGTTCACTTCAAGAAAACATCCCTGCCAGCACTTTAAATTACTTTTGGCATAATGATGGCGATTATTTACTTCGGAAACGAATAAAAACACGGAATACAGCACACTCTCTTGACACCTGACATAAATGACAAACGATTAGTTCCGATTTTCGCCGCGCGCAGACTTATCTTGCGCGCACTTAAGGTACTAAAGTGACCAATGTCCCTATCTTACTCATAATTCGGGCTCTTTTACACCACAGGGTTTTAGAGTACGCTTTTTGAGGTTGCCCTAGTGACCCTAGTAGATCATTCTGCCATACAAACGTATTCTGGCGATTACTCCACTGTTTGACGGTGTACATTCAACATAAAAAAATATATCAATTTCTCTCATCATTATCTAGCCCCTGTATGGAAACGAAAAAGTAAAAAAATAATATATTTGAAAGTTATGAGTGTCGAAAGTTCCATATTTCAGCACTAATTTTAACGCATCTTTTGGCGCAAATAAATACCATATAAATTGTAGTTCTAAAAACTAAAAAACACGCTTTATTGGTAAGGATAATGGGACAAACTGTTTAAATTATTGCATTGTCATCGGTCCTTGATAAGTGTGCAAAGTTTCAAACCAATCCAACGTTTTGAAGTGGGTGAAAATCACGTTCAAAGATTCCGTTACCTTGATACATAGATACATACATACCTAGCTAATAAAAGCGTGTTAAAAAAGAAGGAAAATTGCAAAACAGTCACCATACAGGGATAGATCAGTAGTTTAACAATACAAATAATTTTATTTTGAACAGATAAATTTAGTAGTTTTTTCATGAAATCCATTCACAAAGGTCTGTTTATAAAATTTCGCGCGCTCGTTATCGTCCTAAATCATCATCCATTTCGCTAGAAATTTGCAAAAGTGCGTATTCGTACGCGAACTAGCTTCTTACTGCTCATCACAGCATCTATCTATTTCGCACTTGTTGTCGGATGAGATAGTATGCATTTTAACCACGCCCACAAAATAGTTCGTGCCGTCGACTAGGGCAACCTTAAGGTTTATAGCAAAAAAAGAAATTACAGGAATTTTTAATCAAGCCACTTTCATTCTAAGGGTGGTTACGCACTACACGTCCGTGTCCGTGATTTAAGTTCCGAGTTCAAAATGTTCTGAATTAAGACAGATTGTGACGGATTGAATTCGGATGTAGTGGGTAAGCTTCCCTACAAGAAGTACTACGGCTACTTCGGAACTAAAATTCGTTCGAGATGTCGTAAGAGCTCGAAATTAAGTTTTTATCTGTTAAATTTCGCTTATCTGAATATTATTAATCAAGCTTGTCAATATATATCGTCTGCCCTTATGCTCAATATACAGCATCTATTCTCCCATACTTCTCCATGACTTGTCTTTTAGAAGTCACAGTCTGTCTGTATATTAACCTCTATCTCAACTACATAAGGAACACATTCCTGTAAGGATAAAGACGCGCGCATTCGATCTTCGAATTTTCGAACGCGATCGTCTTTTTGTTCTGGATAGAAATATCATCATTCAAACAGTTCAATCATCGTTTCTCTGGTCTTCCCCTACTCTTAGCCTCATATTCCGCTGCATGACTCATGCTCAACTCCAACTCGGAAACTCATATTGACATTTGTAGCTTGTCATAAATAATTGACATTAAGGCCCACTTGAGTGCGCGCAAGATAAGTCTGCGCGCGACGGGTGGCGTGCTTAATGTTGCCAGCATAACTGATAATTTTTCCTTCATTAAAGCCATAGTCATTTTTCATTACTCGAAACTTAAAGTAATTTAAGTCAAAAATAATTAATTACTAGCTTTTTCTACTTGCATAGAATATTATGAAAAATGCTTCATGAAATTATTGTAAATCTTTTATTGAATACTTAATAGTACCTACTGTTAAATTTGGTCTAACAATGGTCCTGCAGTGGCTAATACCGTCCATTTAAATTTCAATTCTTATTTAATTTCTGTTCAATAATTTTTGAAGAAGCTGGTGCCACATAACCCTCATGAGTTATTTGGGTGACGGTAATGCGATCAAGAACGCCTAAAACAAAATGACAATGAAGCATTATATTACATGATACCGATCCTGTTCGCTGGTATATTTATGTACCAGCCAAATACTAATACTGCCAGGCACCGGTAGTACGAAGATTTAGGGAAATTTTAGTATAATGGTATCCCTAAAAGTTACCTGTCAAATAAGCAACGCGGGCTCTATCTTTGTAAAACGGTACCGTAGGTTCGTTATTATCTTGTTCACTTCAAGAAAACATCCCTGCCAGCACGTTAAATTACTTTTGGCATAATGATGGCGATTATTCACTTCTAAAACGAATAAAAACACGGCATACAACACACTCTCTTGACACCTGACATAAATGACAAACGATTAGTTCCAATTTTGGCCGCGCGCAGACTTATCTTGCGCGCACTCTAGCACAAACATCTTAATTCGGAGTTAGTTGCTAACACGAGGTTAATTTGACAGTATTGTATGACAAACTGTCAATTTAAGTTGTTAGCAACTAACTCTGTTTTAGTTTTTCGTGCAAATGGGTCTAAGATGCTCAACTTAGTTAACATAAATATGTCGTGGTGGCCGAGTGGCTAAGACCTCGCCTCTCGTACTTGAGGTCGTGGGTTCGAATCCGGGCAAGAACTAATGTAACTTTTTCAATTCATATGTACTTTCTAAGTCTATCTTAGACATCGCTGGCAACGGTGAAGGAAAACATCGTGAGGAAACCTGGAGGGTGACCATAAGCTCTTAGAGCGGTATCAATTTGATATCGAGTAAGTGGCAAATGTATACAAGTCAGATACATCTGTCCCTTATTCGATCTCAAATTGATACCGCTCTAAGAGCTTATGGTCACCCCCCTTTTTTTTTTGCGTGGAGAAATGCTCATGCATACTGCACTACCACGGGGAGTACCCCCCTTCACCGGCGCACCAGAACACGCTGTACGCCGTGACCATCCCAGGGACCAATTCAGCACATGGTTGCCAGACGACCCCGTGTATGGCACCCTTGGTCCCCCTGTGACGGGTCAAGGTCAATGGCCCCGCCACCTACCATTTTGCGGCCGCAGGGGATAGGGAGAGCGGCTGACGCTATACCGACACTCCTCTACCCCTGCGGCCCCACCGCGTCCGCCATCAGACGGTGGCGACCCCGTCTAGGCCGCGGAAGGTAGGGAGAGCGGCGCACCGCAATACCGGCACTCCTCTCCCGCCGCGGCCTCCAACCCTCAGCCGCGATATTGTATGGGACCTGGGAATCTCCATAAGACATCGCGGCCCGCCTCAGATGCGATGTCACCTGTTACCAAGCGGCACCGCAACCTACTAGTTGGCCGCGGCCACGGTTACTGAGCCCCCCCCCCCCCCCCACCTCGACAAAGCGGGAACCCACCGGGGGGATGGTCACCCCCCTGGACTTATAGTGAGATTATTATAAGATTGTGCTCCATTGGTGTAATTGCTGCAAGGCGTTCCAGTGCTATGATAAACTAATAAATAAATAATAAAATGTCAAGCTCATCTGTCATACTCACTGGAACTTGACTGCTCAGTCGAGTACAATAACAAGTCGTAACTGTCAATTTCCAGTTCGAGTTGGAATTGAGCATGAATCAATACGAGCCTTGGCTCATATTCAAAAGTAGTTTATAGAGTCGTAGGTCCGTCAATTTGATGATTCGAAGTGCTGTCGAGTTGGATGATATGACTTGGAATATTTATACTTGAAAACTTTTGAAAATATGTTCCTCAGCACCTTCAAATGTCTTTGCACAAATCTATGTTATTTAGGATATTTTTTTGATTTTTTGTTTTTAGGGTTCCGTACCCATTCCGTACAAGGGTAAAACGGGATCCTATCACTAAGACTCCGCTATCCGTCTGTCTGTCTGTCTGTCCGTCTGTCTTTCTGTCTGTCTGTCCGTCTGTCACCAGGCTGTATGTCATGAACCGTGATAGCTAGACAGTTGAAATTTTCACAGATGATGTATTTCTGTTGCCGCTATAACAACAAATACTAAAAACAGAATAAAATAAATATTTAAGTGGGGCTCCCATACAACAAACGTGATTTTTTGCCGTTTTTTTTGCGATAACGGTACGGAACCCTTCGTGCGCGAGTCCGACTCGCACTTGGCCGGTTTTTTTTATTAGATAATAATTGTATTAGCTGTATGAAATTCCCATACAAGCCTGCCATTCGCATTTTGCTTAGGCAACTCTCGATGCCTGTATCACACGTAATAAAGCTATACTTATAATAAGTTGCTAATTGAAAACGCAATCTTTTTTTCTCTTACCTTATACTTAAGAGGTACTTCCAAAAATGTTCTCCTATACATAAGGAAGACCGTGATGAAGCCAAATTAACAAGGAACTCATATATTTGATAAGTTTTAATTTTATATGAAGCTGTGGTTGAGTATGGCTTGTGTAAGTAGTGGATGACTTTTCATTCATTGACAATGTTTTAGGGGGTGACAACCATAAAAGTTATCACGAATATAAACAATTTTTACTATTATCAATATACATATAATAATTCTGTAGAAAAGTAATTTTTGTACATCGAAAATATTTCCAAAAAAAAACCCGTGTGTTAAAGGATAACCAACAGAACCTATTGCCGGCATTTTTGGATTTTTTGTCTTATTTATTTGTGCACGCATCACGTGAAATGTACAAAACCAATGTAGATAACTTTAATACATAAAAATTGCGCGTAACTTGAAGAATTACTTAGTTTTTGTTTCATCGCAATCGGTTCACTCTATCAAAAGTTAAATGAATTTAAAGTGTTCAAGACACACGCAATTCAGATACTAGGACAGTTGAACTCGATATTCGATAGATGGCGTTGTGCATTTGAAGTCATTTTCTGAATGGCGGTATTAAGATTCTCCGCGAAAGAATGATGACTATAGAAACAAAAATGGTAGGTAGGTAAGTAGGATAGGGTTGGCAGACAGATGACGGGAGTGAAGCGGCGGGCACAGCTAGTATCAACTAAAACTCTCAAATGTAGAAAGCAACTAAAAAAATCAGCTGTCTCCTATATTCTGTCGAGTTATGCGAACATAAATCCTCTGAGAAGCTGATTCCTCCCCCCTCCTGAATATTGCCAATGAATTCAAAATGATCCTGCTATTATATAAAATGTATTTGGTTCATTTATAAACAAATCTGTTAGGGTTTTTTATAACAATTTTAACCGACTTCCTAAAAAGGAGGAGGTTCTATGTTCGACGTTATTTCCAATATTATTGAATAGATCCACAAAAGGATGATCCTTTGTTCATTCGGTCAAGTAATCATAGCAAGTAGCATAAGTTTTTATAGGTATTATAGGAATGTGTAGTTTTTTTTTTAATATGCGGTTTATCCAAAAGTTATATTGAACCACAAAATGAATGAAAGCACAGCTACTTAGAAATGAAATAGAATAAGTAAAAATAAGCCAATATGATGACTCCAATGAATTTTAATAATATGTACTATTACTTATTAGTGTTATATTAATTTACCGTTTGTCCATGTATGTTTTTTATCGTTTTATTCCATATTCTGCTATACTCGACCTTTTTTAGCTTTAATAAGGCTTACTTGCACCAAAAACTTAACTCAGTGTTAGTTACTAATCTTAGTTTATAGTCTACATCTATCCGCGTTTTGGGTCAACTACCCCTACGTGCGTCGGTAGGTCTCTATGGAGAAGAATGTGCAAGAAACTCCACAGACACTCTTTTATAAGATAGAATTACATTTATATGAGAACGATATAAAAAGACGTGCACGTAGAAGCGTCTAGAGTAAAATAAACAACCTCAAAATAGAATAATTACTTAAAAACAGGACGAGGTCACCAAGTTATGACCCATCCTAATTGATGGCGCCCGTTCACGAATATGACGCATGGATTGGCACCACTATACTGCTCTTGTGTATGTTATTACACAAACTGCAGTACCTCTTAATAATGTTTGTTTAAATAAACCTATAACAACAGCTAATATGACATGGTAGCAGATTAACTAAAGAAGTAGATGAACCAATAAAATAATGGAACTTAAGCAAAGTCTAAAATTGGATTGAGTATTGCAGACTTATACATACTTACAAAGACGTTCGCGAAATATTTTCCTTATCAAGCTTAAATATTTATAAAATATTTCTGCTCAACCGGACACTGTGAAGTTGGCCAATTTATACTTTTTATTTTATTACAGACACTGAAAAGGTGAAACTAACTAAAAGCTTGTGAAATATATATATCTATAGATTAGGAGCAGTGGTGGCCCAGTGGGCCCAGGCAGGCGCTTTACTTTGTGTAAATTGTGGCAGAAGCTGGCAGATCCGGCTCGAAGGACCATTTTTGTGTGGCAGACGCTGGTAATAAAACCACATAAATAAGATTATATAGTGGACTGTATTTAAATTGAAGCACAAGCTACATTAATAAAATATATACGTGTTACACTGGCAGGGTGCGAATGATGATTGACATAGGATCGTTCACATGAACGGAATGTGTGAATTATTATGTATGCTTCTAACATAAATTATTTCATCATCATGCTCTTAAAAACGGTGAAGGAAAACATCGTGAGGAAACCGGCATGTCCTAGAACCAAAAAAAAATTAAGACATGTGACACCACCAACCCGCACTGGGCCCGCGTGGTAGATTACGGCCCATCCCCTGTCGCAGAGAGGAGGCCTGTGTCCCAGCACTGGGAACATTAATAGGCTGATAATGTGATGTCATGTGATAGGAGATTAAGGAAAATATTGCGCGAACTTAGTACCTCCCCTCGTATGTGCATATGTAACTGTAATATTATTTGTGGTTTAACTGTGAACAATAAACTGCTTTGAAACTTTTTCAATGTAAAAGTGACTCGCTTCGATATTAGTTCCCGAATTTGGGCACAATCAAGTGAGGATCAGTAGGAAAATACGAAACCGATCGCAATAACTTTTATTTTGTCATATCAAAAGTAAAACTACCCACATTGTAACCTAAAAGTAAGTACAAGGTCTATTCAAACATAAAGGCGGCTGTGAAGTTCGCTTTTCTTTATGCAGTTCAGCCCCGTTGTCACATAAATTCGCTACTGCGCAGCGATTCGCCTCGTGTTCAGAGCAGCCATTAATTTTGAATCTTCCTGAACAACTGATTTCTCTTTCTTTTATTATATCGAGTAAATGATTTGTCGTAATCGTTGTAAGTTCTGGGGGCTACCATAAACTCTTAGAGGGACAGATGAATACAAGTCATATACATCTGTCCCTACGCACAATGAAATAACCTTGCTCTAAGAGCTCATGGTACGGCTCTCAAGAATATGCATAGATGAAATAAAATACGCTGGCGTTATAGAACTTATCAAGTTTCATAATGATATGAGACACAGGTATGAGAGAGACGACGCTCTCCTATGGTGCAGTTTTTTTTTCAAGAACATGGTTGTGTCATATTTACGCCGGCGTACCTTTTAAAGCCTTTTACAGTAATGTTGGCCATGATATCAACATTTTTGATGCTTTATCAGAGGTATAGTGCTACAAAGATATATTCATATTATTTATTATATATAAACAATCACATTTAAACACAAAAGGATAACTTATGTACAAAGGCGGACTCAAAGATCTTTTGGCGTTCAAATGACATTGACAGGGCACAGACAACATTTGTGAAATTGAAATTAATGAAATACAAGATGGCGGCATTCGTTCCAATTTTGACCACGGGGTAAAAGATCTTTGTACAGCTATAAAATAAGTTACTGTAAAAGGATTACTTACATAACTTGTATTATTTCTTGATCTGAGATCGACACAGATACTGAATGAAATTCAGCCATTATTTCTTCACAATTAAACCATTCATTCATTTTCAAACGTTCACTGAATTGAAAGTGAATGGAAGTCGGTTCAATCCGAATGACAAGATGGAATGAATTTCATTCAGTATAGCAAAAGACTTTAAAGCCAAAAATACATTATGCTAGTAACATTTTCTTCGGCTCGCGTTTGACCACTGTCTCAGCTTTGCTTAGAAGTAAACTATTCACACTTTTTTCATTTATAGTTGTAAAATATGTACACTAGGCAACTTTGAACATTGGCAGCGCAATTTTGAGCATCTTTTGAGGGTTCTATTGCTTCTAAAGATAATGTATCATCAAAAAGGAAAACATAGGAGCATAGTATATATCTTTATTTTTCAGTTTATGGAATATCTTTTATATTGTGTCCATTAAAGGAGGAGTTAATAGGCGAGAGCCAAACCTCGAAAGATGACTTAAAAAGTCATCTTAGGAATTCAGTCGGCAATCTGCGAAAGCATTTCCTCTGCGGGATCCAAGACAGTTTAACTTGAATCATATCTTCGGGCTTTTATTGTGATCGCCACTGTAGATTCAAGCTTTCAGGAGTTGATTCAAAAACGTTGCCCCACACTAGGAATTTCTCCTGTACCTATCGTGGGTACGATAGCTGTGGCAGTGCTTTGGAAAAGTGTACTTACATCCTTTTTAACACGCTTTTATTAGCTTGGTATGTATGTATCAATGTAACGGAATCTTTGAACGTGATTTTCACCCACTTCAAAACGTTGGATTGATTTGAAACTTTGTACACTTATCAAGGACCGATGACAATGCAATAATTTAAACAGTTTGTCCCATTATCCTTACCATTAAAGCGTGTTTTTTAGTTTTTAGAACTACAATTTATTTTGTATAATACTGGCTCATGTATTCTTGGTTTTAAGCCTAGTTTTCACAATTAGATCGCAAATATTTTTAAGTTAATTTTAAATAACAATATTATTATGCAATTATACGGTACACTGCCCTTTTAGTGATGTAATGTGAATTTAATAAAATAAAAGCTATTACGGATATAGAATCAGCAGTATAAAATCGCATTGAGTTGTTTTATTTACATATTCCTAAAATTGAGAATTGGAAGTTAAGATGTTTGTCAGACCCTACTTTTATGCCAAAGTTTGAAAGATTTGCAGGTGTAGAGTTTGACAAAAATACTCAGCTTCAAATTCAGAAATCGGCGGATAATATAATATGAGTTTCATAGAAAATCCTACATAAGTCTTGGTTTCAGTATTATCGCCTATTAGATAGAATATTCATGATTGTATAATACTCACAACGAAACTTTGTGTCTCTGAATCGGCTGCAAGACCCTGCGCAGTGGCTATTTTCGTGTCAATGTTGAAGGTGAAGATAGCATTGTATAACTGTCTCTTTCACTCGCTTAACTTTTTCGTATCATATTATCTCGCTTACTCTGTGCAGTATACTCGATGACAAACTGTTTCTTGCGCAATGGTTGGCAGAACCAACTTCAGAGACAAAGATCCGTTGTGACTATTACACAGCTTTCCGCCCGCAGCTTCGCCTGTGTGGACTACACGATTTTGGCTGTTTAATTTTTTGCAGATCTGGCGGGATATTTTATTTTTATTTTATTTTTTATTTTAGGTTCTCCAACGACTTATTCACTAATACATATTACATAAAAAAAACTTATTTGTCTCTTAGTATGGTGAATTTGTCACTTAAAGAAGTACACAGCTTAAACATAAGTAAAAAATACATACAAAAGAACTTTTACAAAGTGATTTAAAATAAACTAAACATAATTTTTGTTCCAATCATATATAAATAAGAGCTACTTTATCCTAAGATGACAATATTAAGAAAATACATTATCTGATTTACTTAATCAATAAATAAATAATAGATAAGCTCTGTTTGATTTTATTGTGATTAATAGGTATGCGCAAAACGACTGCAATAAACGTGATCAAAATGTTATGATGAATAGTTAGGGATCATAAGTTTTTTACGGAATTGGTTAAAAGTGTCGGCAAAGATGTCAATGTTGCAGCTATTGTGGATTATGTTATAATTAGTCATAAATCGGTTCATAGGGGCACTGAGACCAAGGTTAGTTTTTGATGAGGACACAGCAAGTATATCCGTTCTGCGTACAGCTCTAGTTATAGTGCGCCTAGGTACAGTGATATTAAGTTCAGATAATAGCTCTGGAACATCGGACCGATTATGGATAATTTTGTAAAGAAATATCTGATCGGAGAGACTTCTACGTTGTTCCAGAGATATCATATTGAAATGGTTGAGTCTTTGAGGATAACCGCTGTCTCGATCGCAACTAAAACATCTGAAGCGCAGATACCTGGTGAAGGTCTTCTGTATACGTTCTATTCTATTGACATGGACGCGATATGTAGGATTCCATGCCGGCGATGCGTAATCCAGTATACTTCTAACAAGCGTGTTGAAAAGAAGTTTTAGGGTCGATATGGAACGAAACTCCGAGCAAGTTCTCTTCACAAAGCCTGCCATTCTTGTCGCTTTTGATACGATTAGGTCGATGTGGTTAATGAATGAAAGTTTACTGTCGAGCTGGACTCCTAAGTCTCGGATGGTGCTAACATTCTGCAGAGAAACTCCATTTAATCTGTAAGACGAAGGTACTATATTCTTGTTACGCGTAAACGTCATGTGATAGCACTTACTTATGTTAAGCGTCATCATGTTTAATCGACACCGTTCATGTATCGCATCCAGATCCTTCTGAAGAAGTAATACGTCCAAGTCCGTTTTAATTTCTTTGTATAGTTTTAAATCATCTGCAAACATGGAACAATTGCTGTGTCGTACCGTGGAAACAATGTCGTTTACAAATATGAGAAATAATATCGGCCCCAGGTGCTATCCTTGTGGTACTCCGGAAGTGGAAGTGTAGAACAGTGATTCGTATCCTCTCACAACCACTCTCTGCTTCCGCCCCGTCAGATAGGAAGCGAACCACCTGAGCAATTGACCGGCTATTCCAAAATTTTCCAGCTAGGATATTGAATAGGATATTGCAAATTATTATCCAAACATAACTTTACACTTACAACAGTTATATCGCCATTTTAAGGTAGGTGAACTCGCCGAGACTGTGGCTGCCATCAATGATGACCTTGAAAATATCAACAAGTGGACTCAGTCCTTTGGACTCCTCCTGAACCCAACTAAATCTCAAGCGCTCATTATTGGTGGCAGATACATGCTCAATCTATTGAAATCCCAGTCTCTACCGCCAGTAATGTATAACTCAGTGCCCATATACTACTCCAAAAGCGCGAAAAACTTGGGCGTCCATGTAGACACTAACCTCTCTTGGGAGGTTCATATTGCTGATGTGAGTAAGAAGGTCTTCTACTCTTTTCAGTCTCTTAAACGTCTCCCAAAAATTCTTACCATCTCAAACTAAGGTCCCTCTTGCTCAATCTCTTCTTCTACCGCTCATGGACTATGCGGATGTCTGGTTTCTAGATGCAACGGAAGTACTCCTAAACAAACTCGAACGATTGCAGAACTTGTGCATCCGCTTTATTTTCGGCCTCCGCAAGTACCACCATGTGTCGGAATTTCGGACCAGATTGAAGTGGCTGCCGATTCGGCGTCGACGAGATACCCATATCCTATCCCTTCTCTATAATATCCTGCACAACCCTACGTCTCCCCAATACCTTCGCGAACGGTTTGAGTACCTCGAGTTCCGAGGGGCAAACCTTGTCGCACGGCCACTTCGCTTCTCCTTCGTACTCCACGTCACACTTCCAGCCGTTATGATGGCTCCTTCTCTGTAACTGCAGTGCACCTCTGGAACTCTCTCCCACACTCCCTACGCGATAGCCCTTCTCTCGAAGTCTACAAGAGAAAAATTAAAGAGCATTTCCTTTTAACGCAACGTTAGTAGTTATATATATTTGTATTTATGTATGTATTTATCTATTTATGATTTAAATTAAGATTATATCTATGTTATTTTAAAATTGTACACAGGATCCTACCCTCTTTTGTCATCATTCTCTGTCACTCTAGGGTTTGCTATATGAGAACTCAACATTTTTTTTTATTTTTTATTTGAGATGGGTTTGCTCTTGACTCTAGTCTAGGTCAGAGGTGACAGAGACAAAGTCGACGATGGAGTGAGCCTACCCAGAAGTAGCCTGTTCACTCTAACTTTGAAGAGATTCGGGTTGTATGCGTTCGGAAACACAGACGCAGGCAGTGAGTTCCACTCTTGAGTCCACATTGAGTTAAGCTCGCCTTTGTACATGTACTTTATTATCACATTGTATTCAATATTGTTTTTGGTGTACAGTAAAGAATTAAGAAGAACTAGTAATAGCCAGTAGCGCCATCTAGTGACAAAATAAAGAACTAGTAGCGGCATCTACTGTCGCATAGCGGAATTAATCTTCTCGAAGGTTCTCCTTAAATGTCTGTCACCGCCGATTACTTTGGAAGTTTCTCGACGTGACTAAATCAGTATGGAACGATTCAGAAACATCTTTCGTGTTATATAAAGGGCCGTCTTAATTATGGGACAGTAGTGCCTGGCTGGAGGCTCTAGTTTAGTTTCCACGTGGAAGTCCGGCTAAGCAATAGGAAAATCTTTTGATTTATAACTGTGAGACACCACTTATAAAAAAAAATGTCTTGGGACAGTTTCGATTGGGAAGCAATCAAAGCGAAAATAATGCGAAGTAATAAAGTTGTATATTAAGTGTTTCAGTAATAAAGAATGTATTAAAGCCTGCTATTTGAATAATTTATCCCTGAACCCTAAGCTCATAACAAATTGGTGTCAGAAGTGCGGGATAAATTATGCCGGTCATACCGAAAGAAGAATTTGAAGACATACGCACTAGGAGTCAGTGCCAGCAAGATTTAGACCAGAGGCGCTTTGGAGGGGCGCCCCCGTCATCAGGTGGACAACGAGACTGTGGCTGCAGCGGAACTAGCTCAATTGCCGGTGACCCCTGACCTCGCCGCTCTTATCCCTTTTAGGCAGGAGGAGGTCCGCCGTTTGGAAGAGCAGCTGCAGCGCGTCAAGGAGGAGCAGGCAAAGCAGGCTCGCCGCATAGAAGAGCAGCTGCAGCGCGACAAGGAGGAGCAGGCTCGTGGTCAGGAGAGAGAAGCAGTTAATGGTGATCAAGGACATCCGCGCAGCCAGTAAGGAAATGAAGGAGGTAAAGGACCAAGTCCAGCAAAAAGAGACCCGCATCGTCGAGATTGAGAAGACATTACGTGTGCTCAAGTCTGGAGATGGGACTGCGGTAGTGGCGCCTTCGCAATGTGGTTTTAAAGTGCCACCATTCGATGGTTCTTCGTCATGATCAAGATGCCTACAAGATTCAGTTTAGGCCATGATGAAATCAAATGGGTGGACTAACGAACAGTCCACCCATTTGATTGACAATGTACTGCTCTAACCTTGGACCTCCGCGACCTGCCCTTGACTGTATTAGGGGCACTTCGACACGACGTCGCCTTTGAGAAGCTTCTGGAGGCATTAGAAGAAGTTCAATTAGAAGTTCGTTGCTTGAGAGAGGCTGAGGTGGAGTGGACAGATTTGAAGCCTTGGCTCCCAGTGGGGTGATGACAATCTGCAGCCTAATTGCGTAAGTGAATTCTGCAAAGCAAACAAGGCGATTCCTTCCCTTCTTTTTTTTTATTTCTTTAAGACTAAAATAGAGCTAAGTTAACAGCCAAGCCAACTAAGGCCAACAAACCCAAGGTGGAAATGATTAAAGTTGAACGACAATATACTCGTAACAATCGTTTTATAGAACACATATAATTTTATTGAAACAGTTGCATTTTATTTAAATTAGATCGCAATTACTATCTTTACAATAATTGTTGTCAAATGTTATTGACATAAGCCTTTGCTTAAAGTCCACGTACACAGTAACATGTAACTAAACATATGTATAAACATCACGCCTTTTGTCCCAGAAAGGGTAAGCGGCGTTATAAGGACACTCACATTTCGTATGATAAAATGACCCACCCAATGAAAGCTCGATAGAAATACTTGAGAGTGAAAAATTATCACAAAACCTTAGAATTAAGCTTGTGACTCCTTAAAAAAGTAATGAGACAAATTCAAAATAACTTTAGCTCAAAAAAGTCCCCGGCAGCCTAATTGCGTAAGTGAATTCTCCAAAGCAAACAAGTCGATTCATTCCCAAAAGCGACTTTACGTATTGCATATTACACTCTGAAACGGAAAGGTTATGCTCCTTTCCATTACTAATATTTTGACGTATAATTTATTGTCACAAAATGAACGAAAGCGGAAGAATCGAAATAAAACTTCACTTTTGGTATTGTGTAATGTTCGAGTTTGATGAAACATAACGCAGTAGATGAACTTCAACTCAAAGGAGGATGTTTGTACTTTTTCCAAATTAGTTTCGCAATACCGAAAAAGTTGAAAGAAATGATTCTGATTCTTTGAAGGAATCGACTCGTTTGCTTTGGAGAATTCACTTACGCAAATAGGCTACGGGTTACGATCTCATTACCTACAGGTGAAATTCTAAAAGACCTCTCGCGAAAATTGTCTTAGCATTCATCTTAAAACAGGTACTTGAGCCATGGAAGGTCGCTGAAGCATCATCATATAGATCTATTTCTTTGTTGCCCGTGCTATCAAAGCTATTAGAAAAACTGTTATTGAAACCAATAATAAAAGATAAAGACCTTTTTCCAAATCATCAATTTGGCTTAAGGGAAAAACACTCAACAATAGACCAGAGACATAGAATAACTCACATCATAGAAAAAACGCTTGAAAATAAGGCAGTCTGCGCCACCGTGTTTTAAGGGTACACTAGTCGAAAATTCTTCCATACAAACGTAGTCTAGGGATTATTCCACTGTTTGACAATGTACGTTCAAAATAAAAAGTGATATCAATTTGTCTCATCATTATCTAGCCCTGTATGGAAGCAAAAAAGTAAAAAAAGAAAATATTTGAAAGTTATGAGCGTCGAAAGTTCCACATTTCGACACTAATTTTAACGTATTTTTGGGCGCGAATAAATACTATAAGAAGACGGAAAATTGCAAAACGGCCTCCATACAGGGATAGATTAGTAGTTCAACAATGCAATTTTTTTTATTTTGAACAGATAGATTTAGTCGTTTTTTCATGATACCTAGACTGCCAAAGGTCTGTTTATAAAATTTCGCGCGCTCGGTTTCGTCCTAAATCATTATCTATTTCGTTACAAATTTGCAAAAGTGTGTATTCGTACGCGAACTAGCTTCCTACTGCTCATCACAGCATCAATCTCTTCCGCACGTGTTGTCGGTTGATATAAAATGCATTTTAACCCCGCGCACAAAATAGTTCGTGCCGTTGACTAGTGTAACCTTAAGATGTCTCGCAAGCATACATTCAAACTCAAATACAGTTATTCTAGAGTCGAGTACTGCTCTCACCTCAGGTACGGATCTGCTAAATACCAACATGATGCACTTGAGTCGATTGACAGACGGGCCAAGAGACTGATTGGCAACGATGCGCTGGTCGACTCAAAGCTCGACGACCAGTTGCCAGTCTGTCGGTTTTCTATCGGTTACATTTCGGGGAGTGTACGATGGCACTGTTCGGACTACAAGACGTTTATTATGTACATAAAAAATAAACTGTTTTCTTTCTTTGCTTCAAAAGAAAAACAGTTGATACAAATTAATTTATTACTTTATTATTATAAGAAAGGATTATTTTCTATGAATCGACGACAACTATTATGATCTATGAATTGCATTTGAAAGCAAACAAAATAAAAAAAGGATTTCAATTAAAACATTTGCTCAAGTGATGTTTTTATTTTTCTACATTATGTCTGTTGGTTATAAAAGTGTCGATGCCTGTTGTAGGCATCAACTCACCATGAGGGTTGTAGCGGTGTTGCCTGTCTTGGCGGTAAGTACCCACCTACAAGTACTTATTTAATAAAAAAAAAAGATTTTTAAAATGTTATGTAATTTTATTAGCCTATGGCTATTGTGTGACTTTTAGAGAAGTGGTGGCCCAGTAGTAACGGCCCCGACTTACGTGTCATGGGTCGTAGGTTCGAACCCAGGCAAGCGCTTTACTTTGTGTAAATTATTTCACCGCCACTGCTCTAAAAACGGTGAAGGAAAACATCGCGAAGGAAACCGGCATGTCCCAGAAGCAAAAATTCGAAGACATGTGACATCCACCAACCCGCACTGGGCCCGCGTGGTGGACTGAGGCCCATTCCCTCTCTCACATAGAGGAGGCCTGTGTCCTAGCAGTGGAACATTTAAATGCTGATGATGCTGGCTATTGTATTTATTTTGTGTGTGTAAAAGTAATTTGCTTGACAGTAACTTTCTTTTTTAATCCACAATGAAAAAAGACAGCTGTTATTAGTTTAAATAGTGTATCTGTGTATTTGTGTATATTCTGTCTGGGGTATCATAGCTTCTAAACGGGCGTACCGGTTTTGATTTAGTTTTTTATTGTTTCAAAGATGACTTAATCGAGAATGTTCTTAGTTATGTTTGATGAAAATCGGTTATGCGCATTTTGCTGGTATTTTCGCTAGATATCATGTTAAAATTACGTATTTTGATGGATCGTCGATCGAAGCGTGTCTATTATTAGATAAATTATGTATTTTATTTTAAAAGCATGAATGTGTCGGGGTTTTTCAAATTTTTAAATTATATTTGTTATCATAAAATCTTGTTTCAACTATGGACTCTGCTCTGATTTTTTTCTTTATTATTATATTAAAAAAAAAAAAAAAAGTTTTGGTGGTGAACAAAAAAATATAACGGCTGGGATAAGACAATAACATCAAGTTTTGATTTCAATAGCGTGATCAAACTGCCTTTGATATGGCACTACATTTGAATTAAGCGACTAATACCCGGTCTCATCGCTCGATTATCGGGCTGATAAGTAATCGACGAATGATTACCGGTTAATTCTACTTTCAGTTTCTCGAAACCAAGTGTGACAAGCGGTTGACAATTTGTAACATTTAAGAAAAATCTCTAATTAACCACATATGTCACAGCAATTTTGGGTTTCTACCTTTTTCAATGTTCATCTATTGTCAACGAGTCTAATTTATAATTGTCGGATATTGAAACTATGGAATGGGTTCATTTATAAAACAATATGTTAATTATAGTTGATAACTAAGATTAAAAAAAGAAGGTAATTACAAACTTTTTAAATTATAAAAAACTTGACACAATTATCAAAAATAGTTATTTTGTAGGTATGTAAATAAAAAGAAACAAAAACTGTTGACCCCTATTGTACCCTGTACTTAGTACTTACCAAGGTTAATTTTTGGATAGGTTTGTGTTTAACTTGAAGCGGCCGGGGTGCTGACCCCGCCAGGGTAAGCAACATTTACCAAGGTCAGTATTTGGATGGGTGACCACTTTTGTTTGGTCCGCTTGTTTTTGGATAGGTGACCCCGCCAGGGTAAGCAACACTAACCAAGCTCAATCTTTGGACGGGTGTTCCTGATGGTGCTCTATAGTTTCTGGTATGGGATATAGAGTCAAATGCTTTAGCATAGTCGATGAACGCTAGATAGAGCGGTCGTTTCATTTCTTCGTATTTCTCTATAATTAGTTCTAATGTGGTCTATAGTTGAATACATACTTCTAAATATTGCTTGCTCCACTGGCTGGTGTTCTTCAGTGTATTTCGCAAGGCGGTTCTCAAGACATGAAGCAAATAGCTTGTAGAGATTTGATTATAGGTATCAGCCTCGGTCGACAGTCACTTATGACGACATCTTATTAATGCTGATTGTGTTAATGTTTATTATTATACCGACATCTTATTAATGCTGCTGTTTATTATTATACCGACATCTTATTAATGCTGATTGTGTTAATGTTTCATGCTGGATTATTTTCGAACGCAATGTGAATTGTTACTGAATAAACTGAATTGAATTGAATTGAATGTCATTAGGGTTTCCTTTCTTGTAGAGCAGCACTATATCTGATTTCGCCCATTCAGTAGGAATGTTTCTGTCGTCTAGTAAGTTATTGAACATGTTGGTTAAAGGTTGTACTAGAAGAGTTGAAATGGCTTCTTTTGGTATACCGACTGGACCGCTGCTTTTTTCTTTCATTAAAGACTTTATCTTATTAAAAATTTCTTGAGCAGAGAATCTTTGTATTGTAGTATCATTTGCCTGTAGAGGTAGAGCCTCTATAGTCGACGGTATTTTGCAAGCGTAGAGATCTTTATAAAATTCAGTGGTAGCTTTTATTATGCCCGCTAATAAGGTTTCTCTGTTACAGGTAGAGTTCTCTTTCAAGCAAGGGTTCCATTTTTTAGATGTTGATAATTCTTTCACACTTAGGTTCTTCAGATATTTTTCAATTGTTGTTAGTCTGTAGTCTTGATATTTTTTTCTTATAATTTTGTTTGTTAATTGTGTTTGTTTTTATGCAAATAACATTTCTCAGTTTTATCTTTTAATGTTAATTGTGTTTTGTTTATTAATTCGTTTCTTCTTTTAATGAGGTTTTTTATTCTGTCCGAGATAATGTAGTGTCGTTTTGTAGTTGTGTTGTTATGACATATAGATTTTAAACTTTTATCGATTGCTTGCTTAATTTTCTCATAGTACGTTTCTATATCATCATTTTCTTTTAGATTTATATTTAAAATGTTTAACTTTAAAGCATCAGTGTACTTCTCTTGCTCGTCTATAGTTTTAGTGAAGATTTGTTACTTTTATTTGTGACTTAATTTTTTGGTGTTGGTTAACAATAGAGTACTTCTTACAAGTCAGTGGTCGCTCAGGAACGATAGATTGCTCATCACTTCGATCTTAGTAATTTTATTTTTAGTTTTGTCAGTATGTAGTCTACCTGGCTTTTATTTTTATTTCGGTAAAGCCATGTCCATAGGTACCTGTTTTTCTTTTTGAATAGGCTATTGATAACGAAAAAAATATTTTTCCGGCAGAACTGGAGTAAAGTTTCACCTCTCTTGTTTCTTTATCTGAAGCATTAGTTGCCCAATATACAGTTTTCGCCTTCAATTTTTTAACCAACTTGCGCAATAAAGTCACCCATGATTATAAGTTTTTTTAACAGTAATATTTAAGAGATTCTTGTATTTTATCATAGAATTCTTTTATTTTCAGTTCGGTTGCGTCACAGGTCGGCGCTTTAACCCGGACAATGGATAGATTTGTGTTCTCAAAATTCAGGTGTAGTATGCAGATTCGTTCGTTGATTGCAGTAAAACTCTATTTTTGAGGTGCTTTTTATGAGGAAACCTACTCCATATTGGCATTTAGTCTCACCAAAGTAGCAGAATATATGGTCTTGGCTTTCTTCTATGATATGACCAATGATGTCATATTTGAGAAAGGTTGCTTTTTTATGTAATTTTTTAGATAATAGCTGATGCGATGGGGATTTCATTTCTGTATGCACGGGTTTATTTCTTACTAAGTATAAATCCATTTTATTTTTCTTGTTTTGATTTTTAGAGTAATATTTCTGTTCTCTCTTAACAGCTGTCTCTACTTCCAGAGACTGCGATAAGTTTCATTTTTGACATTCATGTTGTGTGTTTACATTTACTGGTAGAATTACTAGTTTTGTTATATTTTAAATATGCCTTGTTTTCTTGTTCTCTTTCTTTTTGTAGTTGAGTACTTAGCTTCTTTCTCTCTTCAAGAAGTTCTGGGGAAAAATCTTCTTTAGTGTAAAAAGTATTGGAATTATGCAGCATTTTCTTGTTTTTGAGTATATTTATTTTTATGCCCATAGTAGTGAAAGTAACAATTATGGATCTTATCTCTTCAGATTTCTCTTATTATTTCCCATGCACTATTCAATATCTCCTTCTTGGCAGTCTATTTTCATTACATTATTTATTATATCTAAAATTTAATTCAGTAAGTTAAATTAGCTATTTTCCGTTTGTTCTTCCCTGAAAATTTTATAAAACCGATCAGTGATTTTTAGCTGCAGCAAACACTGTTTGTACAAATCCATTTTGCTACTTCCGTACATACTACCTAATGGCCTAATGACCCTATGGAAGATACGTCTCTGTTACAGTAGAATGTACAAAATTGCAGTTTCCGACGAATGTTCTTGGGATTTTTACTAAGTTTATAGGTGTTGAATATGTTTAACTGATACTCTATTGTTTACATAATTATATGACCGACTCCGCGAGAGATCGGCTCTACTTATTAAATATTTTTACGTTTATTATCTCGCGTTACATTTATTTTTTAAGTCGGGGGATTTTAAATTATTTTATCCTTTTTTTTCAATTACTTTTTATTTTCACTTTTAATTGGGTTTTTAACTGTTTCACGAGGTTTATTCATTTTTTAAAACTATAAACACAGAGCCGTTGTTTCTTGCTGCGCTGCAGAACCATCTTTACTTTATATGGTTTAGTGAACATTTTCTATAAAGCTCATTTTAAACATTATTCAATTAGTATAATATTCAGTAACTATAATATTCAAAATCTATAAGTAACGTTTAATATAATTTAGAAATAGGTCGAATATGTTCCAAAACCGAATCGAGGCACCCCGACTTCACGTAGTCTTTTGGCTGCTACCCCAAGTGTATATAAAAATCGGAGGCGCGAAAGGAGAGTTTAAGTTTTTTTAGTTTAATTATTTTAATGTTGACAATGATTTTAATATAATAGATAAGTCATCACCATCATTTCAGCTGAAAGACCTCCACTGCTAGACATAGGCATTCCCCAGGCGTCGCCACATTGACCAAGCCCGTGCGTCTCGCATCCAGCGTATTCCCGCAACCTTAACCACGTCACCGGTCTTAGTGGGAGGTCTTTCAACGCATCATCTTCCGGTTCGAGGTCGCTATTCCAAAACTTTTCGGCCCTATCGGTCATCCGTTCTGCGAGCAATGTGCCCTGCCCACTGCCACTTAAGTTTCGCAATTCTTTGGGCTATGTCGGTAACTTTGGTTCGCCTGCAGATATCCAGGAACAGACGCACCCCGAAAAGTAGGCGTTTGATCGAACAGACTCCTTTTAGCGGTAAAAAGACACGCCTGTGGTTTGGTGGCGTTAAAAGAGACCAGATTGTCATCACCCCACTGGGAGACAAGGTCAAATCTGTCCGCTCAACCATATCTGATGCGATCACGCAAGGAAACTCCAAAGATAGCCCTCTCCATTACCCTTTGGGTGACTTTAAGCTTTCTGAGGAGGCCCATTGTGGGCGACCAAGTCTCGGTCACATAGGTAATCACTGGCAACACACACTGGTCATAGACTTTTGTCTTGAGACACTGCGGTATTTTGGACGAGAAGATACCACGCAACTTCCAGAACGCCGCCCAGCCGAGCCGGATTCGACGGTTGACCTCACCTACCCAACTGGTCCGTTTGTCCCAGGTAATCGTCTACAACTTCGAGTGTAGTCTCCGATCTTTATAGTAGTGGGTTTTACATTGGCATTCACCATGACCTTGGTTTTGTCCATGTTAATTTAAGGCCCTTTTTCTGAAGCTCTACTGAGGTCATGAAACATTGTACTGAGGTTCTCCGTGGCCTCAGCCCAGTGGTCATGCCACTATGTCATCGGCAAACCGAAGGTGAGTGATGTACTCGCCATTAACGGTGAAGTGAGTTTTGAAACCATGCATGGCTCTAGAGATATCCTCATACATGTTCTGCACCTCGTCGTTAGGGTGTGCTGAGGTCGGGGCATAGACCTGTATGACCTGCAGAGAATATCTCGAGAATATTCTGAGTGGTACGCCAACCTGGTCGACACACTCTCGATCTTCACCAAGTTTTTAACAAGGGATTTTATTATTATAGCTTTATTTATCCATACAATACAAAACAATACATTCTTATATAGTGATGTACAACAAAATATTTATGTATATTATTGTATGGCCCCTGTAGGGTAAAAAGCCTCCTCCATCCTTTTCCACTTTTCTTTGTCTTGGGCGGTAGTCATCCAGTTATTTCCAGCCGTTTCTATGATATCATCGATTCATCGTTTTTTTTGCCGTCCTTTTTGTCTTTTCCCAGTGGGACCTTGCCACTTCGTTGTTTGTAATGTCCATCTGTTATCGTGGTACCTAGCTAAGTTGTCTGCTCACTTCCACTTCAGTGTCATGGCTTGTTGCAGTGCATCGGTGAGTTTTGTTTTGTTGCGTATGTCAAAATTTCGTGTTTTATCTATTCTTCTTAGTTTCAGGATACTTCTTTCCATAGCGAGAGGATCTTGTTCTTTGTCTTGTTAGTAAAAGTCCAAGTCTGACTTGCATATGTTAAGGCGGGCAAGATACATGAATCCATTATGATCTTCTTTAGCTTCAGACTGTAATTTCCTTTGAGGATTTCTTTTTGTGCTTGTAGTTTTCCATGTTATGTTTATTCTTCTGTCTACTTCATTCTCGTTTCTGTTAGTGTCGAATGACATTAGTTTCCCGAGGTATATATATTCGTTGACATATTCTATCGTGCTTCCTTGTATATTTATTGGGGTTTGGATATTGTTGGTCATTATCTTTGTTTTGCTGGTATTCATTTCTAGTCCTACTTTTTTGCTTTCTTTGTCTAGGTTTTGAAGCATATTTTCTAGTTCAGTGGCAGTTTCGCTAAAAAGAGCTATATCGTCAGCAAACCTTAAATGAGTTAGACGTCTATTAATTATCCACACCCCCTTGTTAGTCCAATCTATTTTTAGTAAAAAAAATATCTTGAAGGACTGCTATGAATAACTTCGGTGAGAGCGGATCTCCCTGCGTTACGCCTCTTTCTATAGGGAACTCTTCTCCTTTCCTTTCTAGTTTTATTCTACCCACGCTTTTGGAATACACATTTTTGATGATGTTTGTGTATTTTTCATGTATGTCGTTATTTTTAAGTGCTTCCCATATAGATGTATGTGTAATACTGTCGAATGCTTTTGAATAGTCAACAAATGCTACGTTAAGTGGTTTTTTGAATTCCTGCTACTTCTCTATTAGTTGGTCTACTGAGTGAATATGGTCGCTGGTGGAATAGTTCGGTCGAAACCCTGCTTGTTCAATTGGTTGGTTTTTGTCTATTTTTGGTGCTATTCTGCTAAGCAAGATCGATGAAAACAGCTTTTATACAGCCGATAAAAAATTTATAGGCCTGTAGTTTGCTACATCTAGTGGATTTCCTTTCTTGTATAGTAGTACAATGTGATATAGACCCCATTGTGTACTTGACAAAAGTGTTGTCAAGTATGGGATTAAAACCCGTGCTCCGATTTTTTGTATTTCACTAGTTAGATTGTCTGGTCCTGGGCTTTTTTCTGTTTTCAGTGCCTTTATATGTCTCCATACATCCATTTCGGTTATTGAGTCTATTGTTACTTGGGTTTGTTCTTTGCCTTCTATCCTTTGGTATTTGTTATCATTTATGACTAATTCTTCATCTGGGTATTTTTTATAGAGGTCTCTATAGAAATCAGTAGCGCATGACGGTATCCTTTCTGCTTTTTGTTTCGTTCTGACCGTCCTTTAGATTCTGAATCCATGTCTTTTGTGTTGACAGTTCCTTGTTGGCTCGTTTTGAGCTTCTAAACGTTGTGAGGTTTTTTCGATGATTATCTTTCTATAAATGTCGTAGTCTTCTCTGATAGCCTTTTTTGTTTTTTTGAATAATTGTTTTAAATCATCTTTCTCTTCTTTCTTGTTTTTTCGTAATATTAGTCTTCCACGTCTGGCTATTAAGTCCAACGTTTCAATAGTCAGTATTTTGTTTTTGTAGGTTTTGTTTTCTAGTTTGAGACTTTTTGTTATTATCTGTACAAGTTTGTTGCTTATTGTTTGTATATTATTTTTGGTTTTTAAGATTTCGTCGAGTGTTTTAGAGTACTTTTCTAGGTTTTGAATGTATGTTTCTCTTTCGTTTGTAGTTTTAAGTAGGCTTGTTGAAGATTTGAAAGTTTTTCGTGTCAATCATTAGCGAACATCTGAGCATTCTATGGTCTGCCACAAGGGACTTACTGGACCATAAACCCGACACCTGGGACTGCTGTCAACCCGGATCTCGTCCAGAGATTCTTAGCACCTCTTGCCATGCTGTAACCTCGACCGCTACCGTAGTCAAGGGAAGGCAGGCTGCCGGGCACTAGGGGGCATTTTTTATTTGTGTTATTCATGGAGGGACGGGAGTTTTGCCATTATCGCCAAGCTTGGGTTGGCGATCGCAGTATGGTTGTTACAAATGCACAGAGCACACTGCTGCATTCTTCATTCTCTGGTTTGTTCCTTAGACGCCTCTTACGACACCCACGGGAAGACATGGGATGGTGAAATTCTCTACGTCCGGCACCATACGGAACCGGTCTACCGTTACGTAATAGGTAAGCACGATTACTATTTAAGCAATAAAATCGACGGAGTGCCGCTGTGCGAGGCGCCCATTTCTGTATGCAGGGTCTAAAGCAACCTTACATGAAGGATATGACGGGAGCTGAGTTTGCTCGCTTATTTCAGCTCCCGTCATCCCCTTCGAAAGAGGTTAGGACTCCGTGTCGGGGTGTCCTAAGCTCCCAAGCTCGCTTCGCTCGTTATAGGACTAATACATTAACCATAATTATCAATTGATCATTGCAATATTGTGGTGCAGAGTGGTTTTTCCAGCGAGATTTCTCTCTTTATATTCATGACATTATACGTTCCGATGTTCTACTTTGCAAGGTCCATTATAGCAAACCTTTTCAGCCGACTTTTGTGATCCGGCCTTCACCAAGGAAGTTGGATGATTCTCCAAGCGTGTTCTGTAGCATTCTGCCCAGATTTTCGCATCCTGGTGCACTGTGTTTAGGTGTTGGAGACACAAGCAGTACCCCATAGTTGGATGCCGTAAGTCCAAATTGGCTTTAAGATTGTGTTGTATACCAATAACTTGTTGTCCACCGAGAGGACAGAATTTTTCCCAAGGAGCCAGTATGCAGCTTCCTGTACTTTATTTTCAGTTAGTCTCTCTTGGCTTGTATATATTTCCGCCATGAAAGCCTGCGGTCTAGGTGCATGCTCAAGTAGCCGAGTCATTAGGTAGTTTTACAGGTGGACATATCCCTGTCTTAAGCTGAAAGTGACCTGTGTTGATTTTGATTTGATTTTATTCGCCACGACTTTATCCATTTTTCAATGTCATCTAGACTGCTCTGAAGTTTTTAAGAAGCAATTTTGAGGTATTTGTGGCTAGCCAGAACGGCTGTATCATCTGCATATGTCGCTGGCGTAATGTCCGGTGTATGTGGCAGATCTGCTTTGAATATGGTGTACAACACTGGTCCTAGTACCGAGCCCTGACGCACTCCTGCAGTTATCTTGTGGAAATTCGAGATGGCCTCTCCTTCCTTGACTTGAAAAATTATGTCTGAGAGGTAAAATTCCAGGAGTTTGTTTTAGGTGTGGGGTAAGGACGCTTTGATCTTATAGAATAACCTGCGGTGCCAAACCCTATCAAAGGCTTGTTGGATATCGTTTGGAATGAAGATTTTCTCTAAGTTCGTAGCGATATCATCTGCTTTGCTTGCTAGTTTTCGCCCAGAGTCCATCATCCAATTTAATTAGTGCTTTGCACATTGGGGCTGATTCAAGCCACTGGTAGCCTTCCATAGAGAATAGCCTTTGGCTTTCGTGGCTGTCAGAGACTCCAATGGGCTTATATAGTTGTATTCTCAGCATCAACAATAGCGTTCTTAAGGTCAGCAATCGCCTTGTTCAGAGCAGTCTTGTCCTATCGATCCCTAGACGTCTGCCAGACTCGTTGCAATCGTCGCTTTTCCTTGATTTTCATTCTTATTTGCTCGGGAATAGTAGGGTGAGAACGTGACTTCAAGATGTCTGGAGTTGTTCGCCAGAACGCATTCTGTATGGTTTTTGTCAAGTTGCTGGTTCAATGTCCTCTTTAGTTCTTAAGCGCATATTTAGATCTAATTTGACCTCTATTTGCTCTTTGAAAGAGTCCCAGTTGTTGTACAATTTCAGATTGGTTTCATAATGCAGACCAGTGGTAATAATAGTAAGTAAAACCGGAATGTGGTTTAAAGAGCCATCTAGGCACGATTCTACCTTGAAATATAATCTAGTGTATCAGGTCTGGTAGTCTATTTGGATCACTTGGCCAATGTGTCGGTTGCTGTAGACATGGTGCGTAGTGAGTGTTTGTCCACACATTTTTAGCTCTCTTCCTCTTGTGGTAACCAGTCTTGATCCCCAAACTGTGTGCTTAGCGTTCCAATTTTTTTCCCGAGTGTGAAAATATAACGTGAGAATTGGTGTTCTTTACTTTTGTGCTTTGGTGGACAGTAAATTGATGAGGTGTTGAATTTTCCATTTTTATCTTCCACGCTTAAAGTTGTCGCTTGAATATGCTCTGTTTGATAGCTTGCAAGCTGGTGGTGTTTCACTGAATCAGAAATCATTTATTTCCAAAGAATGTAGGTAACGAAACATAGTTAGTCTGATATCAGTTGATAGAAGCCGACTCCGGCCCCACCGGGGCAGGGCGTTTGAACCTTTGTGGGCCTGCAGTGTTCTTGATTCCGTGGATTCTACAACGGGATTCGTATTTTTTTTCAATGACCTGAGTTTTGCTACGAGAAATGCAGTGCGGTCTCAGCTCATAATCCAGTATTGGAGCGGTACTAATGAAGGCGGTTTTTGTCATCCGGCGCGGATCTCCGACGCGTGGCTAACGTATCGTCTTTTATTTACATATGTTTCAGTGTTCAGGCCTCCCACCAGGTGGACTGATGACCTGGTGAAGGTTGCAGGAATCCGCTGGTTGCGGGACGCACGGGACCGGTCAATGTGGCGACGCTTGGGGGCGGCCTATGTCCAGCAGTGGACGTCTTTCGGCTGATATGATGATTTCAGTCTTAGAATTACCTAGCTAGTACGTAGTAGTTTTATCTTTTTAATTTCCACAGATAAAAACTTAGCTTTATGTCGTTAAGGATTCGTTTCCACGTGGATGCTTAAGCCAGAATTTAACCAGTTGCAACTGCGTTGAGTGTAGGCACGCGTGTTCAGTGTAATACTTTAAACCCTCGAAAATATAATTCCTACGTTTTTTTCTTACTTTATATTTAAAATAATTAATACGTTATCGATAACTGCGGTTTCTCTGTATTTTTTTATTCAAGGGTTTTTCATTCAATCTCTATATTTTTCATTTTTCATTCAATCTTTATACTGATGAAAATGGTATTTTGGAAATAAAAATCTAGGTCCTCTTAGGTTTTTTATTATTAGCACTTAGCACGATCATCACAGTCGTTACATACAAACGGTTCAAGTTGGGAGTGTGCGCACAGATAAAATCATATAGCCCTACAACACAAATAACAACACCGTTAGGCGGTGTATCAAATAAGGCATTTATTACATTGAGTGTTAACATATTCTTTTAAGTATACATTTTCGGTATATTTAAACAAAATTACGTTACTAATACGTAATAACGTGGCGTTAAGTGTTTTATATTTTTTTAACACCACGGCTAGTAAGATTAGTAGGAAGTAGGATGTAGCAGTATGTACACTGCCACCTAACAAACTTTTTAATTTTAAATTCTTTTAGTTTACGCAAAATTTGTCTGGTCGATAGGAATCGCTGTCAGCGATAAGACCGCCATTGTACCAATAGAACTATTCTTTTTTGTAAACGTGAAGTTGCAGCTGTTGTTGTTGTTGTGTTGTTGTTGTTGCGTGATGTTGCGTGTACTTTTTTCGTTTACGTACAGCTCCAGGGAAACTTCACCCCCTAGAAATGTATAAAAAGCGACATCTGTGGACAGGAGGATATACTACGATGATTACGTGCGCTGCCTCCGCGCCATCTCTGTGTCATCAATGAAGTTAGTGTTCTGTAGTTTTTGACATCGATCCCAAAATTATCATGCGCTAACCAACATCAGCATATTTAGGCAGCAGTGGTGGTAACTGTAGGGCGATAGCGGGGTGTTGCGGATTGAGAGCGGCAGAAACTAGGTGCTTTAAGGCGGTCTTTCGAAATAAAGGCGATTTACATAAATAAGTAGTATTAATTTGTAAGGTATTATTTTCCACTTACACAACCACCTAACTCAGGGGTAGGAAGTAGCATGAGACAATTGCAGGGACTATTACTACACATGAAGTTGACAGAAGTAAGACAAATACATTTTGGTCAACTAGTTTAATTTTCTGAGCACACAGTCCGTCATCACAGTTTTTTGATGATTCCTCTCATCATTATGGATAATTAATTATTTTAGGGTAACTATTTCTTAGGTGCCTCTGAACTGCACTCTGTAAAAGAATTCTCAGTCATACCAACCATAGACCTTGAACGTTTTTCAACCAATAGACGTATTATCTATGGCATTCTTTATGTATCTAATTCTAAAAGAATTTAATAATTTATTATTTATATGTTGAATTTATGTGTCTGTTGAATTAAATTATTTCACACAAATAGGATATATTTCATTATAAACATTTATCAATGCCTTTCATATATCAACGGCATCTAGTACCAACTTGACAAAGCACTCGTAAAGGGACACATCTAATCGATCATGTGTTTTGCACATTGACACCAGATGTCGCTAATATATGTAATGATATTTTCAACCGTTACAATTTATTATTCTTATGGTATTCATTAATATACTAACCCAATTTAGATTAACAAATATTGATTTAATGATGAAACTGATAATTTAGTTTTGAAGATTTCACAAAAGAACCAACATGTTACTCACGTTTGCGACAAACAGTACAACAATTTACATCTCTCGAGATTTTATTCTAAAGTATTTTTATTTATCAGGCCCTGATAGCCGTCCAACAGGCGTTACCGCAACGTAAGTTTATTTTTATTATTTTTATACCTTTCGAGTCGATATAACTAAAATTTTGTTTGACCAAAATGTGGCCACCAGGATAGCTTTATGGTGGCCTCGTTCAAGTTATTTTTGTTATTGTTAATTTTTAAAAGAAGTGTGTTACGTATGCCTAGGAATCTGCTGACATTGCGGACAATATACATACATAGACCTTGATGACAGTGCAGTTACCGCGAAGTCAACGCACGTAGCTAGACTTTCGCTGACACAGAAACGTACGGAGCATAAACATAGGAAGTTGCTGGCTATGCAATTACCTTGGAACCGATCCAGCCATGACGTCAAGGAATCGATCAATGCCGAACTAATATTTAAGAGCATCTCTCGTAAGAAAGAGGCATTCCATATTCCTACATCGTGTAGGATGGATTCTCGTAGGCTAGTTAGTTTTAGTTAGTCTATTTAATTATTGTAACCATTCCATGTCCTAACATCGGCTTGGAATGGACATTCGTAGGTTAACTAGTTGTAGTTAGTAGTTGTAACCATTCCATGATCCAACCTCGACTTGGAATAGACACTTCTAGGATAATTAATTATAATTAACTTTTAATAATTAAAAGTTTAGAATCATTTCGGGTTTCTTTCCAATCCCCCGGCTGTGGTAAACGTAATTAGTGTAAAAATATAAACAATATCAAATAATACGTCGCTACGGCCATAAATTAGGTAAACACATTTTACACAATGAGTTTTTCAAGTGGGCGTGGATGGCCAATTCCGAAACTATGAGGAATAGCGAAAAACTCTCAATGGAGTCACGGGTTCGATTTTGATGATTTTGAATGCCTAGCCAGGAATTGAACCAGTTGATTTTGGAAAAAAAACACGCTGTATTATTAAACCATCCGATAGTGTCACTAATAAACGCTGTCAGATTAAAAAAAACTATATCAAAGATGGAAGGTTTGTTTTTTGTTCTTATCCATAGCTCTCTTAAGCTCTGTGGACGAATACAACGATGAGTTCGTGGAAACTGTCCATACGATTAGGATCTTAGATCTACGTGTTCCGTCGTACAGATAAGAACAAAAGTCTTTCCAATCCGCTCATGAAGGAGAGGCGTGAAATGATCCTGCATTCTCCAGACGAGGCGTATAAATACCGGCAGCTTAATAGACGGATCTCTAAGTCCTTGAAAAGCGACCGCCGCCGCTTTAGTACCGAGCCTATTTAAGATGCGATGGAGGCTCCAAGGTATTTGCAAGAGATCTGGCTATTGGTAGAGTCAGTATATCGATCTCTTTAAATTTTTCTCTGAGGGACTCGCGAGGATCCATTTTATAGATCGCGCGGATTGCCTTCTTTTGTAAGATAAAAATTGAGTCAACTTCTGCTGCTGATCCCCACAGCAGAATGCCATAAGACATAATACTGTGCAAATAAGTATAGTATACTAGCCTAGCTGTGGCTAAATCGGTTAACTGCCTTATCTTCCTTACTGCATAGGCAGCCGAACTTAACCTACCCGAAAGAGTTCTAATGTGCGCGCCCCAATGCAATTTTGAATCGATAGTAATCCCCAAGAATACAGTTTCCGTTATAATTTCAAGATTTATGCCATCAAGATTTAGATTTAGGTCACGTTGAGGTACATTTGGTAAAGAGAACTATTATATATACTTAGCTGCGAACCATTCTGAGAGAACAATTAGACTTTCGTTGACATGTAAGACATCCGTATCTTTCCTATCTATTTTAAAAATTAGCGAAGTATCATCAGCAAAAAGAATTATGTCTGATAATTTGGCCATCATAAAAGACTTTGGCCATCATAGAATGTCCATATAATACTCACTCCTATCAAGATCGGCGACTCTTCACTCGAAATTGTAGACGATTATGTCTACCTTCGAAAAATTGTCCAGTTAGGTAAGTCTAACTTCGAGAAAGAGGTCAATCGTCGAATCCAACTTTCGGGAAGTTGCGCGGTATCTTCTCGTCCAACTTACCGCAGTGTTTCAAGACAAAAATCTATGACCAGCGTTGCCACAGATTACCTATGAGACTAAAAAGTGATCGCTCACAATGGGCCTCATAAGAAGGCTTAAACTCACCTAAAGGGCAATGGAGAGGGCTATGCTCAGAGTTTCCTTGCGTGATCGAGTCAGACATGACAACATCAAAAATATCCGCAAGAGTATCAGGGTTACCGACATAGCCAGAAGAGTTGCCAAACTTAAGTGGTAGTGGGCAGGGCACATTGCTCGCAGAATGGATGGCAGTTGGGGCTTAAAAGTTCTGGATTGGCGACTGCCAACCGGCAGAGGTTGCGTTGGAAGGCCTCACACTAGGTGGACCGACGACCTGATGAAGGTTGTGGGATGCTGCTGAATGCGAGAAGCATCAATTTAGCGACCGGTCAATTTGTCGGCACTTGGGGGAAGCCTATGTTAAGCAGTGGAAATATTTCGGCTGATAATATGATGATGATAATGAATCATAGAGGCTAATGTTAAAGCAGTGATAAAAATATATAGAAATGTTCCTATATCTCACTTTTTAATGTCTGAGTGCTTGTTCTAATGTATTATTTACAGAATATTTATAAATAAAAGTATAAATAATCAATTAACATTTTACGCTTCATTAGTAAATATAATAGCCGTGGTGGCTCCAGTGGTTACGATCTCACCTCTCGTGCTTGCTCCCCTCTTTCTCTCTTCTTTTTCTTATTTCACACATTTTGTGTAATCTGTATTATTAATAAGTCTGGGAGCTCTGAGATAGCGGACTCCCAAAGATGAAGGATCAATTTCTTTTTATGCAACCGAGTTGGGTATTAATTTAAAAGGTGTGCTGAGAGGAATACGTAAAGAAATATTTATATACTTTTTTTTATTATTTTTTACATTGCAGCTTGTTCTGATGGTGGAACAAAAACTTTTGCAAAGAGTTCATCATCGAGTAAAACTAGCTCTGCAGGCGGAAAAACTTCTGCAACTTCAAAAACCTATGTTGAGTGTAATGGTAAAAACGGCAAAGCTACATCCGGAGCAAATGGCAGTGCAACAACACATGGCGATGGAGGCCATAAATGTAGAGGAAACACTTGCACTTCAACAAATTCTGACAGCACTTCTTCTGTAAAAACTAATGATAGTGGCTGCCAAGCTACATCCAAAGCCAGTGGCCGTGCAACAACACATTGCGATGAAGGCCACAAATGTAGAGGAAACACTTGCACTTCAACAAATTCTGACAGCACTTCTTCTGTAAAAACTAATGATAGTGGCTGCCAAGCTACATCCAAAGCCAGTGGCCGCGCAACAACACATTGCGATGAAGGCCACAAATGTAGAGGAAACACTTGCACTTCAACAAATTCTGAAAGCACTTCTTCTGTAATAACGAATGATGGTGGCTGTCAAGCTACATCCGGTGCCAATGGCGGTGCAATAACACATAGAGATGGAAGGCACAAAACTGGTGAAGAAGATCACGATAAAAGTCATAGCAAATGCCGTTGTAAAAAACATTGCGTAGATCAAGGTAGAAGTGCTGAAACTGCTGAATCTAGTGAAGAAGATTCAGAGAGTAACGAAGAGTCTCGTGAAGATTTAGGCACAAGCATAACTAATGATCATATCTGCAATTTAGGCATGTGTCGTGGTAAAAAACATCATACTTCTGTCCACGACAGAAGGTGCAGGATCTGTGGTAAACGTCATGCTAGAAGCCGCATCGAAAAACTGGGCAAAAGATGCATAACCTGTGGCAGAATACATAATTTGATTCGTAAAATACGCCGAACTTCAGCTCATAGCCATACTAATAGACATCATTGTGGTAGAAAAGGCCATACTTTAGGCAATACACATTCAAATAAGGGAAGGGGAAGGCAATCTTGTCACCATAGAGGTAACATTTCTGTTAATGCTGGAGGAAGTGCCTCGAGCTCGGGTAAAGGTGTAAAATGTAATACTAGATCAGATTTTCACTCTTCAGCAAATACAAGTTCAGGCGATTGTGGCCAAAATGCAAATGCTGTTTTAAAATCTGAGAAAGAGTCTAGTGAAAAAGACTCAGAGAGTGACGACGAGTCTAGTAAAAAAGATTCAGAGAGTGACGTCGAGTCTAGTGAAGAAGACTCAGAGAGTGGTGACGAGTCTAGTGAAAAGGATTCAGAGAGTGATTACGAGACTAGTGAAGAAGATTCAGAGAGTGACGACGATTCCAGTGAAGAAGATTCAAAATTTAAGAAAGTGATAAGTGAAAATGATTCAGAGAGTGACGTCGAGTCTAGTGAAAAAGATTCAGAGAGTAATGACGAGACTATTGAAGAAGATTCAGAGAGTGATGACGAGAGTAGTGAAGAAGATTCAAAGAGTGACGACGAGTCCAGTAAAGAAAATTCAAAATTTAAGAAAGAGATTACTGAAAATGATTCAGAGAGTGACGTCGAGTCTAGTAAGGAAGGTTCAGAGAGTAATGACGAGACTATTGAAGAAGATTCAGAGAGTGATGACGAGAGTAGTGAAGAAGATTCAAAGAGTGACGACGAGTCCAGTAAGGAAAATTCAAAACATGAGAAAGAGTCTAGTGAAAATGATTCAGTGAGTGACGTCGAGTCTAGTAAAGGAGACTCAGATAGTGACGACGAGTCCAGTGAAAAAGATTCAGAGAGTGACGACGAATCTAGTGAAAAAGATTCAGAGGGTGATGAAGAGACTAGTAAAGAATATTCAGAGAGTGGCGACAAGTCCAGAGAAAAAGATTCAAAATCAGAGAAAGATTCTGGTAAAAAATATTCAAATAGTGTCGATGAGTCTAGTGAAAAGGATTCAAAGAGTGATGAGAAGACTAGTGAAGGAGATTCAGAAAGCGACGAGGAGTCCAGTGAACAAGATTCAAAATTTGAGAGAGAGTTTAGTGAAGAAGATTCAGAGAGTGACGACGAGTCCAGTACAGAAAATTCAAAACGTGAGAAACAGTCTAGTGAAAATGATTCAAAAGAAAACGTCGAGTTTAGTAAAGAAGATTCAGACAGAAGGAAAGATTCTAGTAACGAAAAACATGGCACAAGTGAAGAAGAGGAAGATGCCGACCATGGTTCTATCGGTTCGACCACTGTTGTTCCTCACAATAACACAACTACCGATCCAGGCAGCAGTGCTGAAACTTCAGGGTCAAGTAAAGAAGATTCAGACAGTGGCAAAGATTCTAGTAACGAAGAACATGGCACAAGTGAGGAAGAGGACGATGCTGACCATGGTTCTATCGGTTCGACCACTGTTGCTCCTCACAATAACACAACTACCGATCAAGGCAGCAGTGCTGAAACTTCAGGGTCTAGTGAAGAAGATTCAGTCAGTGGCAAGGATTCTAGTAACGAAGACGATGGTACAAGTGAAGAAGAGGACGATGCCGACCATGGTTCTATCGGTTCGACAACTGTTGCTCCTCACAATAACACAACTACCGCTCATGGCAGCAATGCTAAAACTTCACGGTCTAGTGAAGAAGATTCCGACAGTGGCAAGGATTCTAGTAACGAAGAACATGGCACAAGTGAAGAAGAGGACGATGCCGACCATGGTTCTATCGGTTCGACCACTGTTGCTCCTCACAATAACTCAACTACCGATCGAGGCAGCAGTGCTGAAACTTCAGGGTCTAGTGAAGAAGATTCAGACAGAGGCAAAGATTCTAGTAACGAAGGACATGGCACAAGTGAAGAAGAGGACGATGCCGACCATGGTTCTATCGGTTCGACCACTGTTGTTCCTCACAATAACACAACTACCGATCGAGGCAGCAGTGCTGAAACTTCAGGGTCAAGTAAAGAAGATTCAGACAGAGGCAATAACTCTAGTAACGAAGATAATGGCACAAGTGAAGAAGAGGACGACGCCGACCATGGTTCTATCGGTTCGACCACTGTTGCTCCTCACAATAACACAACTACCGATCGAGGCAGCAGTGCTGAAACTTCAGGGTCAAGTAAAGAAGATTCCGACGGTGGCAAGGATTCTAGTATCGAAGATCATGGCACTAGTGAAGAAGAGGACGATGCCGACCATGGTTCTATCGGTTCGACCACTGTTGCTCCTCACAATAACACAACTACCGATCGAGGCAGCAGTGCTGAAACTTCAGGGTCAAGTAAAGAAGATTCAGACAGAGGCAATAACTCTAGTAACGAAGATAATGGCACAAGTGAAGAAGAGGACGACGCCGACCATGGTTCTATCGGTTCGACCACTGTTGCTCCTCACAATAACACAACTACTGATCAAGGCAGAAGTGCTGAAACTTCAGGGTCTAGTGAAGAAGATTCCGACGGTGGCAAGGATTCTAGTAACGAAGATCATGGCACAAGTGAAGAAGAGGACGATGCCGACCATGGCTCTATCGGTTCGACCACTGTTGCTCCTCACAATAACACAACTACCGATCCAGGCAGCAGTGCTGAAACTTCAGGGTCTAGTGAAGAAGATTCAGACAGTGGCAAGGATTCTAATAATGAAGACCATGGCACAAGTGAAGAAGAGGACGATGCCGACCATGGTTCTATCGGTTCGACCACTGTTGTTCCTCACAATAACACAACTACCGATCGAGGCAGCAGTGCTGAAACTTCAGGGTCTAGTGAAAAATATTTAGACAGTGGCAAGGATTCTAGTAACGAAGACTATGGCACAAGTGAAGAAGAGGACGATGCTGACCATGGTTCTATCAGTTCAACCACTGTTGCTCCTCACAATAACACAACTACCGATCGAGGCAGCAGTGCTGAAACTTCAGGGTCAAGTAAAGAAGATTCAAACAGAGACAATAACTCTAGTAACGAAGATAATGGCACAAGTGAAGAAGAGGACGACGCCGACCATGGTTCTATCGGTTCGACCACTGTTGCTCCTCACAATAACACAACTACCGATCGAGGCAGCAGTGCTGAAACTTCAGGGTCAAGTAAAGAAGATTCAGACAGAGGCAATAACTCTAGTAACGAAGATAATGACACAAGTGAAGAAGAGGACGACGCCGACCATGGTTCTATCGGTTCGACCACTGTTGCTCCTCACAATAACACAACTACTGATCAAGGCAGAAGTGCTGAAACTTCAGGGTCTAGTGAAGAAGATTCCGACGGTGGCAAGGATTCTAGTAACGAAGACCATGGCAAAAAAGAAGAAGAGGACGACGCCGACCATGGTTCTATCGGTTCGACCACTGTTGCTCCTCACAATAACACAACTACCGATCGAGGCAGCAGTGCTGAAACTTCAGGGTCAAGTAAAGAAGATTCAGACAGAGGCAATAACTCTAGTAACGAAGATAATGGCACAAGTGAAGAAGAGGACGACGCCGACCATGGTTCTATCGGTTCGACCACTGTTGCTCCTCACAATAACACAACTATCGATCAAGGCAGCAGTGCTGAAACTTCTGGTTCTAATGAAGAAGATTCAGATGGTGGCAAAGATTCTAGTAACGAAGAACATGGCATTAGTGAAGAAAAGGATGATGCCGACCATAGTTCTATCGGTTTGACTACTGTTGCTCCTCACAATAACACAACTACCGATCCAGGCAGCAGTGCTGAAACTTCTGGTTCTAATGAAGAAGATTCTGACAGTGGGAAAGATTCTAGTAACGAAGAACATGGCACAAGTGAAGAAGAGGACGACGCCGACCATGGTTTTACCGGTTTGACCACTGTTGCTCCTCACAATAACACAACTACTGATCAAGGCAGCAGTGCTGAAACTTCTGGTTCTAATGAAGAAGATTCTGACAGTGGGAAGGATTCTAGTAACGAAGAACATGGCACAAGTGAAGAAGAGGACGATGCCGACCATGATTCTATCGGTTCGACCACTGTTGCTCCTCACAATAACACAACTACCGATCAAGGCAGCAGTGCTGAAACTTCTGGTTCTAATGAAGAAGATTCAGACAGTGGCAAAGATTCTAGTAACGAAGAACATGGCACCAGTGAAGAAGAGGACGATGCCGACCATGGTTCTATCGGTTTGACCACTGTTGCTCCTCACAATAACACAACTACCGATCCAGGCAGCAGTGCTGAAACTTCTGGTTCTAATGAAGAAGATTCAGACAGTGGCAAAGATTCTAGTATCGAAGAACATGGCACCAGTGAAGAAGAGGACGATGCCGACCATGGTTCTATCGGTTTGACCACTGTTGCTCCTCACAATAACACAACTATCGATCAAGACAACAGTGCTGAAACTTCAGGGTCTAGTGAAGAAGATTCAGACAGTGGCAAAGATTCTAGTAACGAAGAACATGGCACCAGTGAAGAAGAGGACGATGCCGACCATAGTTCTATCGGTTTGACCACTGTTGCTCCTCACAATAACACAACTACTGATCAAGGCAGCAGTGCTGAAACTTCAGGGTCTAGTGAAGAAGATTCCGACGGTGGCAAGGATTCTAGTAACGAAGACCATGGCACAAGTGAAGAAGAGGACGACGCCGACCATGGTTCTATCGGTTCGACCACTGTTGCTCCTCACAATAACACAACTACTGATCAAGGCAGCAGTGCTGAAACTTCGGGTTCTAATGATAAAGATTCTGACAGTGGGAAAGATTCTAGTAACGAAGAACATGGCACAAGTGAAGAAGAGGACGATGCCGACCATGGTTCTATCGGTTCGACCACTGTTGCTCCTCACAATAACACAACTACCGATCAAGGCAGCAGTGCTGAAACTTCTGGTTCTAATGAAGAAGATTCAGACAATGGCAAAGATTCTAGTAACGAAGAACATGGCACCAGTGAGGAAGAGGACGATGCCGACCATGGTTCTATCGGTTTGACCACTGTTGCTCCTCACAATAACACAACTACCGATCCAGGCAGCAGTGCTGAAACTTCTGGTTCTAATGAAGAAGATGCTGACAGTGGGCAAGATTCTAGTAACGAAGAACATGGCACAAGTGAAGAAGAGGACGATGCCGACCATGGTTCTATCGGTTCGACCACTGTGGCTCCTCACAATAACACAATTACCGATCAAGGCAGCAGTGCTGAAACTTCAGGGTCTAGTGAAGAAGATCCAGACAGAGGCAAAGGTTCTAGTAAAGAAGGACATGGAACAAGTGAAGAAGAGGACGATGCCAACCATGGTTCTATCGGTTCGACCACTGTTGCTCCTCACAATAACACAACTACCGATCCAGGCAGCAGTGCTGAAACTTCAGGGTCTAGTGAAGAAGATTCAGACAGTGGCAAGGATTCTAGTAACGAAAAACATGGCACAAGTGAAGAAAAGGACGATGCCGACCATAGTTCTATCAGTTCAACCACTGTTGCTCCTCACAATAATACAACTAATGATCAAGGCAGCAGTGCTGAAACTTCAGGGTCAAGTAAAGAAGATTCAGACAGTGGCAAAGATTCTAGTAACGAAGGACATGGCACAAGTGAAGAAGAGGACGATGCCGACCATGGTTCTATCGGTTCGACCACTGTTGCTCCTCACAATAACACAACTACCGATCAAGGCAACAGTGCTGAAACTTCAGGGTCTAGTGAAGAAGATTCAGATAGAGGCAAAGATTCTAGTAACGAAGAACATGGCACAAGTGAAGAAAAGGACGATGCCGCCCATGGTTCTATCAGGTCAACCACTGTTGCTCCTCACAATAACACAACTACCGATCCAGGCAGCAGTGCTGAAACTTCAGGGTCTAGTGAAGAAGATTCAGATAGAGGCAAAGATTCTAGTAACGAAGAACATGGCACAAGTGAAGAAGAGGACGATACCGACCATGGTTCTATCGGTTCGACCACTGTTGATCCTCACAATAACACAACTACCGATCAAGGCAGCAGTGCTGAAACTTCAGGGTCTAGTGAAGAAGATTCAGACAGTGGCAAGGATTCTAGTAACGAAAAACATGGCACAAGTGAAGAAAAGGACGATGCCGACCATGGTTCTATCAGTTCAACCACTGTTGCTCCTCACAATAACACAACTACCGATCCAGGCAGCAGTGCTGAAACTTCAGGGTCTAGTGAAGAAGATTCAGACAGTGGCAAGGATTCTAGTAACGAAGAACATGGCACAAGTGAAGAAGAGGACGAAGCCGACCATGGTTCTATCGGTTCGACCACTGTTGATCCTCACAATAACACAACTACCGATCAAGGCAGCAGTGCTGAAACTTCAGGGTCTAGTGAAGAAGATTCAGACAGTGGCAAGGATTCTTATAACGAAGAACATGGCACAAGTGAAGAAGAGGACGATGCCGACCATGGTTCTATCGGTTCGACCATTGTTGCTGCTCACAATAACACAACTACCGATCAAGGCAGCAGTGCTGAAACTTCTGGTTCTAATGATGAAGATTCTGACAGTGGGAAAGATTCTAGTAACGAAGAACATGGCACAAGTGAAGAAGAGGACGATGCCGACCATGGTTCTATCGGTTCGACCACTGTTGCTCCTCACAATAACACAACTACCGATCAAGGCAGCAGTGCTGAAACTTCTGGTTCTAATGAAGAAGATTCAGACAGTGGCAAAGATTCTAGTAACGAAGAACATGGCACAAGTGAAGAAGAGGACGATACCGACCATGGTTCTATCGGTTCGACCACTGTTGATCCTCACAATAACACAACTACCGATCAAGGCAGCAGTGCTGAAACTTCAAGGTCTAGTGAAGAAGATTCAGACAGTGGCAAGGATTCTAATAACGAAGAACATGGCACAAGTGAAGAAGAGGACGATGCCGACCATGGTTCTATCGGTTCGACCACTGTTGATCCTCACAATAACACAACTACCGATCAAGGCAGCAGTGCTGAAACTTCAGGGTCTAGTGAAGAAGATTCAGACAGTGGCAAGGATTCTAATAACGAAGAACATGGCACAAGTGAAGAAGAGGACGATGCCGACCATGGTTCTATCGGTTCGACCACTGTTGCTGCTCACAATAACACAACTACCGATCAAGGCAGCAGTGCTGAAACTTCTGGTTCTAATGAAGAAGATTCAGACAGTGGCAAAGATTCTAGTAACGAAGAACATGGCACAAGTGAAGAAGAGGACGATACCGACCATGGTTCTATCGGTTCGACCACTGTTGATCCTCACAATAACACAACTACCGATCAAGGCAGCAGTGCTGAAACTCCAGGGTCTAGTGAAGAAGATTCAGACAGTGGCAAGGATTCTAGTAACGAAGAACATGGCACAAGTGAAGAAAAGGACGATGCCGACCATGGTTCTATCAGTTCAAACACTGTTGCTCCTCACAATAACACAACTACCGATCCAGGCAGCAGTGCTGAAACTTCAGGGTCTAGTGAAGAAGATTCAGACAGTGGCAAAGATTCTAGTAACGAAGGACATGGCACAAGTGAAGAAGAGGACGAAGCTGACCATGGTTCTATCGGTTCGACCACTGTTGATCCTCACAATAACACAACTACCGATCAAGGCAGCAGTGCTGAAACTTCAGGGTCTAGTGAAGAAGATTCAGACAGTGGCAAGGATTCTAATAACGAAGAACATGGCACAAGTGAAGAAGAGGACGATGCCGACCATGGTTCTATCGGTTCGACCACTGTTGCTGCTCACAATAACACAACTACCGATCAAGGCAGCAGTGCTGAAACTTCTGGTTCTAATGAAGAAGATTCAGACAGTGGCAAAGATTCTAGTAACGAAGAACAAGGCACCAGTGAAGAAGAGGACGATGCCGACCATGGTTCTATCGGTTTGACCACTGTTGCTCCTCACAATAACACAACTACCGATCCAGGCAGCAGTGCTGAAACTTCTGGTTCTAATGAAGAAGATTCAGACAGTGGCAAAGATTCTAGTAATGAAGAACATGGCACCAGTGAAGAAGAGGACGATGCCGACCATGGTTCTATCGGCTTGACCACTGTTGCTCCTCACAATTACACAACTACCGATCCAGGCAGCAGTGCTGAAACTTCTGGATCTAATGAAGAAGATTCTGACAGTGGGAAGGATTCGAGTAACGAAGAACATGGCACAAGTGAAGAAGAGGACGATGCCGACCATGGTTCTATCGGTTTGACCACTGTTGCTCCTCACAATAACACAACTACCGATCAAGGCAGCAGTGCTGAAACTTCAGGATCTAGTGAAGAAGATTCAGACAGAGGCAAAGATTCTAGTAACGAAGACCATGGCACAAGTGAAGAAGAGGACGACGCCGACCATGGTTCTATCGGTTCGACCACTGTTGCTCCTCACAATAACACAACTACTGATCAAGGCAGCAGTGCTGAAACTTCTGGTTCTAATGATGAAGATTCTGACAGTGGGAAAGATTCTAGTAACGAAGAACATGGCACAAGTGAAGAAGAGGACGATTCCGACCATGGTTCTATCGGTTCGACCACTGTTGCTCCTCACAATAACACAACTACCGATCAAGGCAGCAGTGCTGAAACTTCTGGTTCTAATGAAGAAGATTCAGACAATGGCAAAGATTCTAGTAACGAAGAACATGGCACCAGTGAAGAAGAGGACGATGCCGACCATGGTTCTATCGGTTTGACCACTGTTGCTCCTCACAATAACACAACTACCGATCCAGGCAGCAGTGCTGAAACTTCTGGTTCTAATGAAGAAGATGCTGACAATGGCAAAGATTCTAGTAACGAAGAACATGGCACAAGTGAAGAAGAGGACGATGCCGACCATGGTTCTATCGGTTCGACCACTGTTGCTCCTCACAATAACACAACTACCGATCCAGGCAGCAGTGCTGAAACTTCTGGTTCTAATGAAGAAGATTCTGACGGTGGGAAAGATTCTAGTAACGAAGAACATGGCACAAGTGAAGAAGAGGACGATGCCGACCATGGTTCTATCGGTTTGACCACTGTTGCTCCTCACAATAACACAATGACCGATCAAGGCAGCAATGCTGAAACTTCAGGGTCTATTGAAGAAGATTCAGACAGTGGCAAGGATTCTAGTAACGAAGAACATGGCACAAGTGATGAAAAGGACGATGCCGACCATAGTTCTATCAGTTCAACCACTGTTGCTCCTCACAATAATACAACTACTGATCAAGGCAGCAGTGCTGAAACTTCAGGGTCAAGTAAAAAAGATTCAGACAGTGGCAAAGATTCTAGTAACGAAGGACATGGCACAAGTGAAGAAGAGGACGATGCCGACCATGGTTCTATCGGTTCGACCACTGTTGCTCCTCACAATAACACAACTACCGATCAAGGCAACAGTGCTGAAACTTCAGGGTCTAGTGAAGAAGATTCAGACAGAGGCAAAGATTCTAGTAACGAAGGACATGGCACAAGTGAAGAAGAGGACGATGCCGACCATGGTTCTATCGGTTCGACCACTTTTGCTCCTCACAATAACACAACTACCGATCAAGGCAACAGTGCTGAAACTTCAGGGTCTAGTGAAGAAGATTCAGACAGTGGCAAGGATTCTAGTAACGAAGAACATGGCACAAGTGAAGAAAAGGACGATGCCGACCATGGTTCTATCAGTTCAACCACTGTTGCTCCTCACAATAACACAACTACCGATCCAGGAAGCAGTGCTGAAACTTCAGGGTCTAGTGAAGAAGATTCAGACAGTGGCAAAGATTCTAGTAACGAAGAACATGGCACAAGTGAAGAAGAGGACGATACCGACCATGGTTCTATCGGTTCGACCACTGTTGATCCTCACAATAACACAACTACCGATCAAGGTAGCAGTGCTGAAACTTCAGGGTCTAGTGAAGAAGATTCAGACAGTGGCAAGGATTCTAGTAACGAAGAACATGGCACAAGTGAAGAAAAGGACGATGCCGACCATGGTTCTATCAGTTCAACCACTGTTGCTCCTCACAATAACACAACTACCGATCCAGGCAGCAGTGCTGAAACTTCAGGGTCTAGTGAAGAAGATTCAGACAGTGGCAAAGATTCTACTAACGAAGAACATGGCGCAAGTGAAGAAGAGGACGAAGCCGACCATGGTTCTATCGGTTCGACCACTGTTGATCCTCACAATAACACAACTACCGATCAAGGCAGCAGTGCTGAAACTTCAGGGTCTAGTGAAGAAGATTCAGACAGTGGCAAGGATTCTAATAACGAAGAACATGGCACAAGTGAAGAAGAGGACGATGCCGACCATGGTTCTATCGGTTCGACCACTGTTGCTGCTCACAATAACACAACTACCGATCAAGGCAGCAGTGCTGAAACTTCTGGTTCTAATGAAGAAGATTCAGACAGTGGCAAAGATTCTAGTAACGAAGAACAAGGCACCAGTGAAGAAGAGGACGATGCCGACCATGGTTCTATCGGTTTGACCACTTTTGCTCCTCACAATAACACAACTACCGATCAAGGCAACAGTGCTGAAACTTCAGGGTCTAGTGAAGAAGATTCAGACAGTGGCAAGGATTCTAGTAACGAAGACCATGGCACAAGTGAAGAAGAGGACGACGCCGACCATGGTTCTATCGGTTCGACCACTGTTGCTCCTCACAATAACACAACTACTGATCAAGGCAGCAGTGCTGAAACTTCTGGTTCTAATGATGAAGATTCTGACAGTGGGAAAGATTCTAGTAACGAAGAACATGGCACAAGTGAAGAAGAGGACGATGCCGACCATGGTTCTATCGGTTCGACCACTGTTGCTCCTCACAATAACACAACTACCGATCAAGGCAGCAGTGCTGAAACTTCTGGTTCTAATGAAGAAGATTCAGACAATGGCAAAGATTCTAGTAACGAAGAACATGGCACCAGTGAAGAAGAGGACGATGCCGACCATGGTTCTATCGGTTTGACCACTGTTGCTCCTCACAATAACACAACTACCGATCCAGGCAGCAGTGCTGAAACTTCTGGTTCTAATGAAGAAGATGCTGACAATGGCAAAGATTCTAGTAACGAAGAACATGGCACAAGTGAAGAAGAGGACGATGCCGACCATGGTTCTATCGGTTCGACCACTGTTGCTCCTCACAATAACACAACTACCGATCCAGGCAGCAGTGCTGAAACTTCTGGTTCTAATGAAGAAGATTCTGACGGTGGGAAAGATTCTAGTAACGAAGAACATGGCACAAGTGAAGAAGAGGACGATGCCGACCATGGTTCTATCGGTTTGACCACTGTTGCTCCTCACAATAACACAATGACCGATCAAGGCAGCAATGCTGAAACTTCAGGGTCTATTGAAGAAGATTCAGACAGTGGCAAGGATTCTAGTAACGAAGAACATGGCACAAGTGATGAAAAGGACGATGCCGACCATAGTTCTATCAGTTCAACCACTGTTGCTCCTCACAATAATACAACTACTGATCAAGGCAGCAGTGCTGAAACTTCAGGGTCAAGTAAAAAAGATTCAGACAGTGGCAAAGATTCTAGTAACGAAGGACATGGCACAAGTGAAGAAGAGGACGATGCCGACCATGGTTCTATCGGTTCGACCACTGTTGCTCCTCACAATAACACAACTACCGATCAAGGCAACAGTGCTGAAACTTCAGGGTCTAGTGAAGAAGATTCAGACAGAGGCAAAGATTCTAGTAACGAAGGACATGGCACAAGTGAAGAAGAGGACGATGCCGACCATGGTTCTATCGGTTCGACCACTTTTGCTCCTCACAATAACACAACTACCGATCAAGGCAACAGTGCTGAAACTTCAGGGTCTAGTGAAGAAGATTCAGACAGTGGCAAGGATTCTAGTAACGAAGAACATGGCACAAGTGAAGAAAAGGACGATGCCGACCATGGTTCTATCAGTTCAACCACTGTTGCTCCTCACAATAACACAACTACCGATCCAGGAAGCAGTGCTGAAACTTCAGGGTCTAGTGAAGAAGATTCAGACAGTGGCAAAGATTCTAGTAACGAAGAACATGGCACAAGTGAAGAAGAGGACGATACCGACCATGGTTCTATCGGTTCGACCACTGTTGATCCTCACAATAACACAACTACCGATCAAGGTAGCAGTGCTGAAACTTCAGGGTCTAGTGAAGAAGATTCAGACAGTGGCAAGGATTCTAGTAACGAAGAACATGGCACAAGTGAAGAAAAGGACGATGCCGACCATGGTTCTATCAGTTCAACCACTGTTGCTCCTCACAATAACACAACTACCGATCCAGGCAGCAGTGCTGAAACTTCAGGGTCTAGTGAAGAAGATTCAGACAGTGGCAAAGATTCTACTAACGAAGAACATGGCACAAGTGAAGAAGAGGACGATGCCGACCATGGTTCTATCGGTTTGACCACTGTTGCTCCTCACAATAACACAATGACCGATCAAGGCAGCAATGCTGAAACTTCAGGGTCTATTGAAGAAGATTCAGACAGTGGCAAGGATTCTAGTAACGAAGAACATGGCACAAGTGATGAAAAGGACGATGCCGACCATAGTTCTATCAGTTCAACCACTGTTGCTCCTCACAATAATACAACTACTGATCAAGGCAGCAGTGCTGAAACTTCAGGGTCAAGTAAAAAAGATTCAGACAGTGGCAAAGATTCTAGTAACGAAGGACATGGCACAAGTGAAGAAGAGGACGATGCTGACCATGGTTCTATCAGTTTAACCACTGTTGCTCTTCACCATAATACAACTACTGATCAAGGCAGCAGTGCTGAAACTTCAGGGTCAAATAAAGAAGATTCAGACAGTGGCAAAGATTCTAGTAACGAAGAACATGGCACAAGTGAAGAAGAGGACGATGCTGACCATGGTTCTATCGGTTCGACCACTGTTGCTCCTCACAATAACACAACTACTGATCAAGGCAGCAGTGCTGAAACTTCAGGGTCAAGTAAAGAAGATTCAGACAGAGGCAATAACTCTAGTAACGAAGATAATGGCACAAGTGAAGAAGAGGACGACGCCCACCATGGTTCTATCAGTTCTACCACTGTTGTTCCTCACAATAACACAACTACCGATCAAGGCAGCAGTGCTGAAACTTCAGGGTCAAGTAAAGAAGATTCAGACAGTGGCAAAGATTCTAGTAACGAAGAACATGGCACAAGTGAAGAAGAGGACGATGCCGACCATGTTTCTATCAGTTCAACCACTGTTGCTCCTCACAATAACACAATTACCGATCAAGGCAGCAGTGCTGAAACTTCAGGGTCAAGTAAAGAAGATTCAGACAGTGGCAAAGATTCTACTAACGAAGAACATGGCACAAGTGACGAAGAGGACGATGCCGACCATGGTTCTATCGGTTCGACCACTGTTGCTGCTCACAATAACACAACTACCGATCAAGGCAGCAGTGCTGAAACTTCTGGTTCTAATGAAGAAGATTCAGACAGTGGCAAAGATTCTAGTAACGAAGAACATGGCACAAGTGAAGAAGAGGACGATACCGACCATGGTTCTATCGGTTCGACCACTGTTGATCCTCACAATAACACAACTACCGATCAAGGCAGCAGTGCTGAAACTTCAGGGTCTAGTGAAGAAGATTCAGACAGTGGCAAGGATTCTAGTAACGAAGAACATGGCACAAGTGAAGAAAAGGACGATGCCGACCATGGTTCTATCAGTTCAACAACTGTTGCTCCTCACAATAACACAACTACCGATCCAGGCAGCAGTGCTGAAACTTCAGGGTCTAGTGAAGAAGATTCAGACAGTGGCAAAGATTCTAGTAACGAAGAACATGGCACAAGTGAAGAAGAGGACGAAGCTGACCATGGTTCTATCGGTTCGACCACTGTTGATCCTCACAATAACACAACTACCGATCAAGGCAGCAGTGCTGAAACTTCAGGGTCTAGTGAAGAAGATTCAGACAGTGGCAAGGATTCTAATAACGAAGAACATGGCACAAGTGAAGAAGAGGACGATGCCGACCATGGTTCTATCGGTTCGACCACTGTTGCTGCTCACAATAACACAACTACCGATCAAGGCAGCAGTGCTGAAACTTCTGGTTCTAATGAAGAAGATTCAGACAGTGGCAAAGATTCTAGTAACGAAGAACAAGGCACCAGTGAAGAAGAGGACGATGCCGACCATGGTTCTATCGGTTTGACCACTGTTGCTCCTCACAATAACACAACTACCGATCCAGGCAGCAGTGCTGAAACTTCTGGTTCTAATGAAGAAGATTCAAACAGTGGCAAAGATTCTAGTAACGAAGAACATGGCACCAGTGAAGAAGAGGACGATGCCGACCATGGTTCTATCGGTTTGACCACTGTTGCTCCTCACAATAACACAACTACCGATCCAGGCAGCAGTGCTGAAACTTCTGGTTCTAATGAAGAAGATGCTGACAATGGCAAAGATTCTAGTAACGAAGAACATGGCACAAGTGAAGAAGAGGACGATGCCGACCATGGTTCTATCGGCTTGACCACTGTTGCTCCTCACAATTACACAACTACCGATCCAGGCAGCAGTGCTGAAACTTCTGGATCTAATGAAGAAGATTCTGACAGTGGGAAGGATTCGAGTAACGAAGAACATGGCACAAGTGAAGAAGAGGACGATGCCGACCATGGTTCTATCGGTTTGACCACTGTTGCTCCTCACAATAACACAACTACCGATCAAGGCAGCAGTGCTGAAACTTCAGGATCTAGTGAAGAAGATTCAGACAGAGGCAAAGATTCTAGTAACGAAGACCATGGCACAAGTGAAGAAGAGGACGACGCCGACCATGGTTCTATCGGTTCGACCACTGTTGCTCCTCACAATAACACAACTACTGATCAAGGCAGCAGTGCTGAAACTTCTGGTTCTAATGATGAAGATTCTGACAGTGGGAAAGATTCTAGTAACGAAGAACATGGCACAAGTGAAGAAGAGGACGATGCCGACCATGGTTCTATCGGTTCGACCACTGTTGCTCCTCACAATAACACAACTACCGATCAAGGCAGCAGTGCTGAAACTTCTGGTTCTAATGAAGAAGATTCAGACAATGGCAAAGATTCTAGTAACGAAGAACATGGCACCAGTGAAGAAGAGGACGATGCCGACCATGGTTCTATCGGTTTGACCACTGTTGCTCCTCACAATAACACAACTACCGATCCAGGCAGCAGTGCTGAAACTTCTGGTTCTAATGAAGAAGATGCTGACAATGGCAAAGATTCTAGTAACGAAGAACATGGCACAAGTGAAGAAGAGGACGATGCCGACCATGGTTCTATCGGTTCGACCACTGTTGCTCCTCACAATAACACAACTACCGATCAAGGCAGCAGTGCTGAAACTTCAGGATCTAGTGAAGAAGATTCAGACAGAGGCAAAGATTCTAGTAACGAAGGACATGGCACAAGTGAAGAAGAGGACGATGCCGACCATGGTTCTATCGGTTTGACCACTGTTGCTCCTCACAATAACACAATGACCGATCAAGGCAGCAATGCTGAAACTTCAGGGTCTAGTGAAGAAGATTCAGACAGTGGCAAGGATTCTAGTAACGAAGAACATGGCACAAGTGAAGAAAAGGACGATGCCGACCATGGTTCTATCGGTTCGACCACTGTTGCTGCTCACAATAACACAACTACCGATCAAGGCAGCAGTGCTGAAACTTCTGGTTCTAATGAAGAAGATTCAGACAGTGGCAAAGATTCTAGTAACGAAGAACATGGCGCAAGTGAAGAAGAGGACGATGCCGACCATGGTTCTATCGGTTCGACCACTGTTGATCCTCACAATAACACAACTACCGATCAAGGCAGCAGTGCTGAAACTTCAGGGTCTAGTGAAGAAGATTCAGACAGTGGCAAGGATTCTAATAACGAAGAACATGGCACAAGTGAAGAAGAGGACGATGCCGACCATGGTTCTATCGGTTCGACCACTGTTGCTGCTCACAATAACACAACTACCGATCAAGGCAGCAGTGCTGAAACTTCTGGTTCTAATGAAGAAGATTCAGACAGTGGCAAAGATTCTAGTAACGAAGAACAAGGCACCAGTGAAGAAGAGGACAATGCCGACCATGGTTCTATCGGTTTGACCACTGTTGCTCCTCACAATAACACAACTACCGATCCAGGCAGCAGTGCTGAAACTTCTGGTTCTAATGAAGAAGATTCAGACAGTGGCAAGGATTCTAGTAACGAAGAACATGGCACAAGTGAAGAAAAGGACGATGCCGACCATGGTTCTATCGGTTCGACCACTGTTGCTGCTCACAATAACACAACTACCGATCAAGGCAGCAGTGCTCAAACTTCTGGTTCTAATGAAGAAGATTCAGACAGTGGCAAAGATTCTAGTAACGAAGAACATGGCGCAAGTGAAGAAGAGGACGATGCCGACCATGGTTCTATCGGTTCGACCACTGTTGATCCTCACAATAACACAACTACCGATCAAGGCAGCAGTGCTGAAACTTCAGGATCTAGTGAAGAAGATTCAGACAGAGGCAAAGATTCTAGTAACGAAGACCATGGCACAAGTGAAGAAGAGGACGACGCCGACCATGGTTCTATCGGTTCGACCACTGTTGCTCCTCACAATAACACAACTACTGATCAAGGCAGCAGTGCTGAAACTTCTGGTTCTAATGATGAAGATTCTGACAGTGGGAAAGATTCTAGTAACGAAGAACATGGCACAAGTGAAGAAGAGGACGATGCCGACCATGGTTCTATCGGTTCGACCACTGTTGCTCCTCACAATAACACAACTACCGATCCAGGCAGCAGTGCTGAAACTTCTGGTTCTAATGAAGAAGATTCAAACAGTGGCAAAGATTCTAGTAACGAAGAACATGGCACCAGTGAAGAAGAGGACGATGCCGACCATGGTTCTATCGGTTTGACCACTGTTGCTCCTCACAATAACACAAATACCGATCCAGGCAGCAGTGCTGAAACTTCTGGTTCTAATGAAGAAGATGCTGACAATGGCAAAGATTCTAGTAACGAAGAACATGGCACAAGTGAAGAAGAGGACGATGCCGACCATGGTTCTATCGGCTTGACCACTGTTGCTCCTCACAATTACACAACTACCGATCCAGGCAGCAGTGCTGAAACTTCTGGATCTAATGAAGAAGATTCTGACAGTGGGAAGGATTCGAGTAACGAAGAACATGGCACAAGTGAAGAAGAGGACGATGCCGACCATGGTTCTATCGGTTTGACCACTGTTGCTCCTCACAATAACACAACTACCGATCAAGGCAGCAGTGCTGAAACTTCAGGATCTAGTGAAGAAGATTCAGACAGAGGCAAAGATTCTAGTAACGAAGACCATGGCACAAGTGAAGAAGAGGACGACGCCGACCATGGTTCTATCGGTTCGACCACTGTTGCTCCTCACAATAACACAACTACTGATCAAGGCAGCAGTGCTGAAACTTCTGGTTCTAATGATGAAGATTCTGACAGTGGGAAAGATTCTAGTAACGAAGAACATGGCACAAGTGAAGAAGAGGACGATGCCGACCATGGTTCTATCGGTTCGACCACTGTTGCTCCTCACAATAACACAACTACCGATCAAGGCAGCAGTGCTGAAACTTCTGGTTCTAATGAAGAAGATTCAGACAATGGCAAAGATTCTAGTAACGAAGAACATGGCACCAGTGAAGAAGAGGACGATGCCGACCATGGTTCTATCGGTTTGACCACTGTTGCTCCTCACAATAACACAACTACCGATCCAGGCAGCAGTGCTGAAACTTCTGGTTCTAATGAAGAAGATGCTGACAATGGCAAAGATTCTAGTAACGAAGAACATGGCACAAGTGAAGAAGAGGACGATGCCGACCATGGTTCTATCGGTTCGACCACTGTTGCTCCTCACAATAACACAACTACCGATCAAGGCAGCAGTGCTGAAACTTCAGGATCTAGTGAAGAAGATTCAGACAGAGGCAAAGATTCTAGTAACGAAGGACATGGCACAAGTGAAGAAGAGGACGATGCCGACCATGGTTCTATCGGTTTGACCACTGTTGCTCCTCACAATAACACAATGACCGATCAAGGCAGCAATGCTGAAACTTCAGGGTCTAGTGAAGAAGATTCAGACAGTGGCAAGGATTCTAGTAACGAAGAACATGGCACAAGTGAAGAAAAGGACGATGCCGACCATGGTTCTATCGGTTCGACCACTGTTGCTGCTCACAATAACACAACTACCGATCAAGGCAGCAGTGCTGAAACTTCTGGTTCTAATGAAGAAGATTCAGACAGTGGCAAAGATTCTAGTAACGAAGAACATGGCGCAAGTGAAGAAGAGGACGATGCCGACCATGGTTCTATCGGTTCGACCACTGTTGATCCTCACAATAACACAACTACCGATCAAGGCAGCAGTGCTGAAACTTCAGGGTCTAGTGAAGAAGATTCAGACAGTGGCAAGGATTCTAATAACGAAGAACATGGCACAAGTGAAGAAGAGGACGATGCCGACCATGGTTCTATCGGTTCGACCACTGTTGCTGCTCACAATAACACAACTACCGATCAAGGCAGCAGTGCTGAAACTTCTGGTTCTAATGAAGAAGATTCAGACAGTGGCAAAGATTCTAGTAACGAAGAACAAGGCACCAGTGAAGAAGAGGACAATGCCGACCATGGTTCTATCGGTTTGACCACTGTTGCTCCTCACAATAACACAACTACCGATCCAGGCAGCAGTGCTGAAACTTCTGGTTCTAATGAAGAAGATTCAGACAGTGGCAAGGATTCTAGTAACGAAGAACATGGCACAAGTGAAGAAAAGGACGATGCCGACCATGGTTCTATCGGTTCGACCACTGTTGCTGCTCACAATAACACAACTACCGATCAAGGCAGCAGTGCTCAAACTTCTGGTTCTAATGAAGAAGATTCAGACAGTGGCAAAGATTCTAGTAACGAAGAACATGGCGCAAGTGAAGAAGAGGACGATGCCGACCATGGTTCTATCGGTTCGACCACTGTTGATCCTCACAATAACACAACTACCGATCAAGGCAGCAGTGCTGAAACTTCAGGGTCTAGTGAAGAAGATTCAGACAGTGGCAAGGATTCTAATAACGAAGAACATGGCACAAGTGAAGAAGAGGACGATGCCGACCATGGTTCTATCGGTTCGACCACTGTTGCTGCTCACAATAACACAACTACCGATCAAGGCAGCAGTGCTGAAACTTCTGGTTCTAATGAAGAAGATTCAGACAGTGGCAAAGATTCTAGTAACGAAGAACAAGGCACCAGTGAAGAAGAGGACAATGCCGACCATGGTTCTATCGGTTTGACCACTGTTGCTCCTCACAATAACACAACTACCGATCCAGGCAGCAGTGCTGAAACTTCTGGTTCTAATGAAGAAGATTCAAACAGTGGCAAAGATTCTAGTAATGAAGAACATGGCACCAGTGAAGAAGAGGACGATGCCGACCATGGTTCTATCGGCTTGACCACTGTTGCTCCTCACAATAACACAACTACCGATCCAGGCAGCAGTGCTGAAACTTCTGGTTCTAATGAAGAAGATTCTGACGGTGGGAAAGATTCTAGTAACGAAGAACATGGCACAAGTGAAGAAGAGGACGATGCCGACCATGGTTCTATCGGTTTGACCACTGTTGCTCCTCACAATAACACAACTACCGATCAAGGCAGCAGTGCTGAAACTTCAGGATCTAGTGAAGAAGATACAGACAGAGGCAAAGATTCTAGTAACGAAGGACATGGCACAAGTGAAGAAGAGGACGATGTCGACCATGGTTCTATCGGTTCGGCCACTGTTGCTCCTCACAATAACACAACGACCGATCAAGGCAGCAGTGCTGAAACTTCAGGGTCTAGTGAAGAAGATTCAGACAGAGGCAAAGGTTCTAGTAACGAAGGAAATGGCACAAGTGAAGAAGAGGACGATGCCGACCATGGTTCTATCGGTTCGACCACTGTTGCTCCTCACAATAACACAACTATCGATCAAGACAACAGTGCTGAAACTTCAGGGTCTAGTGAAGAAGATTCAGACAGTGGCAAGGATTCTAGTAACGAAGAACATGGCACAAGTGAAGAAAAGGACGATGCCAACCATGGTTCTATCAGTTCTACCACTGTTGCTCCTCACAATAACACAACGACCGATCAAGGCAGCAGTGCTGAAACTTCAGGGTCTAGTGAAGAAGATTCAGACAGAGGCAAAGGTTCTAGTAACGAAGGACATGGCACAAGTGAAGAAGAGGACGATTCCGACCATGGTTCTATCGGTTCGACCACTGTTGCTCCTCACAATAACACAACTACCGATCAAGGCAACAGTGCTGAAACTTCAGGGTCTAGTGAAGAAGATTCAGACAGTGGCAAGGATTCTAGTAACGAAGAACATGGCACAAGTGAAGAAAAGGACGATGCCAACCATGGTTCTATCAGTTCTACCACTGTTGCTCCTCACAATAACACAACGACCGATCAAGGCAGCAGTGCTGAAACTTCAGGGTCTAGTGAAGAAGATTCAGACAGAGGCAAAGGTTCTAGTAACGAAGAACATGGCACAAGTGAAGAAGAGGACGATGCTGACCATGGTTCTGTCAGTTCAACCACTGTTGCTCCTCACAATAACACAACTACCGATCAAGTTAGCAGTGCTGAATGTTCTGGGTCAAGTAAAGAAGATTCAGACAGTGGCAAAGATTCTAGTAACGAAGAACAAGGCACCAGTGAAGAAGAGGACGATGCCGACCATGGTTCTATCGGTTTGACCACTGTTGCTCCTCACAATAACACAACTACCGATCCAGGCAGCAGTGCTGAAACTTCTGGTTCTAATGAAGAAGATTCAAACAGTGGCAAAGATTCTAGTAATGAAGAACATGGCACCAGTGAAGAAGAGGACGATGCCGACCATGGTTCTATCGGCTTGACCACTGTTGCTCCTCACAATAACACAACTACCGATCCAGGCAGCAGTGCTGAAACTTCTGGTTCTAATGAAGAAGATTCTGACGGTGGGAAAGATTCTAGTAACGAAGAACATGGCACAAGTGAAGAAGAGGACGATGCCGACCATGGTTCTATCGGTTTGACCACTGTTGCTCCTCACAATAACACAACTACCGATCAAGGCAGCAGTGCTGAAACTTCAGGATCTAGTGAAGAAGATACAGACAGACGCAAAGATTCTAGTAACGAAGGACATGGCACAAGTGAAGAAGAGGACGATGTCGACCATGGTTCTATCGGTTCGGCCACTGTTGCTCCTCACAATAACACAACGACCGATCAAGGCAGCAGTGCTGAAACTTCAGGGTCTAGTGAAGAAGATTCAGACAGAGGCAAAGGTTCTAGTAACGAAGGACATGGCACAAGTGAAGAAGAGGACGATGCCGACCATGGTTCTATCGGTTCGACCACTGTTGCTCCTCACAATAACACAACTATCGATCAAGACAACAGTGCTCAAACTTCAGGGTCTAGTGAAGAAGATTCAGACAGTGGCAAGGATTCTAGTAACGAAGAACATGGCACAAGTGAAGAAAAGGACGATGCCGACCATGGTTCTATCAGTTCTACCACTGTTGCTCCTCACAATAACACAACGACCGATCAAGGCAGCAGTGCTGAAACTTCAGGGTCTAGTGAAGAAGATTCAGACAGAGGCAAAGGTTCTAGTAACGAAGGACATGGCACAAGTGAAGAAGAGGACGATTCCGACCATGGTTCTATCGGTTCGACCACTGTTGCTCCTCACAATAACACAACTACCGATCAAGGCAACAGTGCTGAAACTTCAGGGTCTAGTGAAGAAGATTCAGACAGTGGCAAAGATTCTAGTAACGAAGAACATGGCACAAGTGAAGAAGAGGACGATGCTGACCATGGTTCTGTCAGTTCAACGACTGTTGCTCCTCACAATAACACAACTACCGATCAAGTTAGCAGTGCTGAATGTTCTGGGTCAAGTAAAGAAGATTCAGACAGTGGCAAAGATTCTAGTAACGAAGAACATGGCACAAGTGAAGAAGAGGACGATGCTGACCATGGTTCTATCAGTTTAACCACTGTTGCTCTTCACCATAATACAACTACTGATCAAGGCAGCAGTGCTGAAACTTCAGGGTCAAACAAAGAAGATTCAGACAGTGGCAAAGATTCTAGTAACGAAGAACATGGCACAAGTGAAGAAGAGGACGATGCTGACCATGGTTCTATCGGTTCGACCACTGTTGCTCCTCACAATAACACAACTACTGATCAAGGCAGCAGTGCTGAAACTTCAGGGTCAAGTAAAGAAGATTCAGGCAGAGGCAATAACTCTAGTAACGAAGATAATGGCACAAGTGAAGAAGAGGACGACGCCCACCATGGTTCTATCAGTTCTACCACTGTTGTTCCTCACAATAACACAACTACCGATCAAGGCAGCAGTGCTGAAACTTCAGGGTCAAGTAAAGAAGATTCAGACAGTGGCAAAGATTCTAGTAACGAAGAACATGGCACAAGTGAAGAAGAGGACGATGCCGACCATGTTTCTATCAGTTCAACCACTGTTGCTCCTCACAATAACACAATTACCGATCAAGGCAGCAGTGCTGAAACTTCAGGGTCAAGTAAAGAAGATTCAGACAGTGGCAAAGATTCTACTAACGAAGAACATGGCACAAGTGACGAAGAGGACGATGCCGACCATGGTTCTATCGGTTCGACCACTGTTGCTCCTCACAATAACACAACTACCGATCAAGGCAGCAGTGCTGAAACTTCAGGGTCAAACAAAGAAGATTCAGACAGTGGCAAAGATTCTAGTAACGAAGAACATGGCACAAGTGAAGAAGAGGACGATGCTGACCATGGTTCTATCGGTTCGACCACTGTTGCTCCTCACAATAACACAACTACTGATCAAGGCAGCAGTGCTGAAACTTCAGGGTCAAGTAAAGAAGATTCAGGCAGAGGCAATAACTCTAGTAACGAAGATAATGGCACAAGTGAAGAAGAGGACGACGCCCACCATGGTTCTATCAGTTCTACCACTGTTGTTCCTCACAATAACACAACTACCGATCAAGGCAGCAGTGCTGAAACTTCAGGGTCAAGTAAAGAAGATTCAGACAGTGGCAAAGATTCTAGTAACGAAGAACATGGCACAAGTGAAGAAGAGGACGATGCCGACCATGTTTCTATCAGTTCAACCACTGTTGCTCCTCACAATAACACAATTACCGATCAAGGCAGCAGTGCTGAAACTTCAGGGTCAAGTAAAGAAGATTCAGACAGTGGCAAAGATTCTACTAACGAAGAACATGGCACAAGTGACGAAGAGGACGATGCCGACCATGGTTCTATCGGTTCGACCACTGTTGCTCCTCACAATAAAACAACTACCGATCAAGGCAGCAGTGCTGAAACTTCAGGGTCTAGTGAAGAAGATTCAGACAGAGGCAAAGATTCTCGTAACGAAGGACATGGCACAAGTGAAGAAGAGGACGACGCCGACCATGGTTATATCGATTCGACCACTATTGCTCCTCACAATAACACAACTACCAATCAAGGCAGCAGTGCTGAAACTTCAGGGTCAAGTAAAGAAGATTCAGACAGTGGAAAAGATTCTAGTAACGAAGGTAATGTCACAAGTGAAGAAGAGGATGACGCCGACCATGGTTATATCGGTTCGACCACTGTTGCTCCTCACAATAACACAACTACCGATCAAGGCAGCAGTGCTGAAACTTCAGGGTCAAGTAAAGAAGATTCAGACAGTGGCAAAGATTCTAGTAACGAAGAACATGGCACAAGTGAAGAAGAGGACGATGCCGACCATGGTTCTATCGATTTGACCACTGTTGCTCCTCACAATAACACAACTACCAATCAAGGCAGCAGTGCTGAAACTTCAGGGTCAAGTAAAGAAGATTCAGACAGTGGCAAAGATTCTAGTAACGAAGAACATGGCACAAGTGAAGAAGAGGACGATGCCAACCATGGTTCTATCGGTTCAACCACTGTTGCTCCTCACAATAACACAACTACTGATCAAGGCAGCAGTGCTGATACTTCAGGGTCTAGTGAAGAAGATTCAGACAGAGGCAAAGACTCTAGTAATGAAGATAATGGCACTAGTAAAGAAGAGGATGACGCCGACCATGGTTATATCGATTCGCCCACTGTTGCTCCTCACAATAACACAACTACCGATCAAGGCAGCAATGCTGAAACTTCAGGGTCCAGTGAAGAAGATTCAGACAGTGGCAAATATTCTAGTAACGAAGAACATGGCACAAGTGAAGAAGAGGACGATGGCGACCATGGTTCTATCGGTTTGACCACTGTTGCTCCTCACAATAACACAACTACCGATCAAGGCAGCAGTGCTGAAACTTCAGGGTCAAGTAAAGAAGATTCAGACAGTGGCAAAGATTCTAGTAACGAAGGTAATGGCACAAGTGAAGAAGAGGATGACGCCGACCATAGTTATATCGGTTTGACCACTGTTGCTCCTCACAATAACACAACTACCGATCAAGGCAGCAATGCTGAAACTTCAGGGTCCAGTGACGAAGATTCAGACAGTGGCAAGGAAGTTAGTAACGAAGACCATGGCACAAGTGAAGAAGAGGACGATGCCGACCATGGTTCTATCAGTTCAACCACAGTTGCCCCTCGCAATAACACAACTACCGATCAAGGCAGCAGTGCTAAAACTTCAGGGTCAAGTAAAGAAGATTCAGACAGTGGAAAAGATTCTCGTAACGAAGATAATGGCACAAGTGAAGAAGAGGACGACGCCGACCATGGTTCTATCGGTTCGACCACTGTTGCTCCTCACAATAGTCCAACTACCGATCAAGACAGCGGTGCTGAAATTTCAGGGTCTAGTGAAAAAGATTCAGACAGTGGCAAAGATTCTAGTAACGAAGAACATGGCACAAGTGAAGAAGAGAACGACGCCGACCATGGGTTTATCAGTTCGACCACTGTTGCTCCTGAAAGTACCGCAACTACCTACCAAGGCTGCAATACTAATATAGATCAAGATAACAGTACTGAAACTGCGCTGGCAGATGGCAGTATCTCAAATCCTAGTGGGGATGGCAATGGTTCCACCGTTTCAACATGTCTTGTTCCTAAAACTACTGCACCTACCAACCAAGGCTTTTATACCAATACAGATCAAGACAGCAGTGTTGAAACTTCAGAGTCTAGTGAAGAAGATTCAGATAGTTACGAAGATTCTAGTAAAGAAGATTTAGCCACAATCAAAACTTATGATTATGTCTGCAATTCAGGGATGTGTCGTGGTAAAAAACATCATACTTCGGTCCATGAGAGAAGGTGCAGACTCTGTGGAAAACGTCATGCTAGAAGGCGCATCGAAAGACTCGGCAAAAGATGCAGAACTTGTGGCAGAATACATAATTCGAATCGTAAAAGACGTCGTACTTCAACTCATGGTCATACTAATTGCCACAATTGTCGTAGAAGAGGCCACACTTCAGGCAAAACACATTCAAATAAGGGAAGAAGAAGGAAATCTTGTCACCATAGAGCTCACATGACTCGAAAAGCTGAAGGAAGTGGCCCAGACAGTGCCACAAGCACGGGTCACGTTGGAGAAACTAAAACCACATCGGCTAAGTCTTCTGTAAATACTAGTTTAGGCGATATTGCTGCTGCTGCCGGCAGCTCTGGCAGTTCGTCAAACGCTACTGAAGAGTGCGCTTATCACGTCGGATCAGCTTCTAGTTCTGTTGCCGCTGTCTCAAATTCAGGCAACAGTTGCAGTACTGCTTATGCTGAGAACAACAGCAATAGCTCTGCCACAAACACACGCCCAGGAAGCTCCACTACCGTCATTTCATCTTCTTCTACAGTTGCAAAAGCCACACGTTCAGGTCCAGGCAGCAATGCCGCCGCTGTTACATCTACCAACGCTGCCACTGCTTCTGGAAATACGATTGCTACTGCATCTGGAAGTAGCGCTGGAACTGCCAGTAACGCAGGTCATAAATGCAACGCAGAACCCGCGCACGGGGATCCAGAATCTACCGAAACAGGAGACACTGGTGACCACGTAAAGCTTCGTATTGTCAACAGCCATTTTAACCATTCAAGCGTTCAGACCTCAAACAGCAAACATATATATAAAAAGAAAATAACGCATCATTTCCATAATGGCACAACTGAAACAAAGACAAAGGAATCTTATGATCTAGAATCTAAGAGAAAGGAAGAATTCAGTTCTATGGACGTTTGTGGAGGTAAGGTTACACGCGAAGAACACCACAGAGCTGATGAAGTGAATCAACAAGGCACTAGAATACAAGATGAAAAGGAAACCCGAGGTTGCGATGGAACGTTGACGAAGGAACGAAGTTTAGATCAAGAAGAAACTGGTTGTATTAAATCTGAAGGTTCTGACAAGAAACAAGTTAAAGGTCCTTGTGGAAACAGTGAAACAAGTAGTAGTTTTGCTAACGAAGCCAGTTTCGGAAATCGTTTCCAATATCGAAGCACAGATAAACTTAAGAATAAAGAATAACTTTTCATTTGAATATAAAATTCGAGATAATTATCAAATTCTGAACAAAGAGCAAAGTGCATTGCAACCCATACTTTTAGAGGCATTTTTAATACGCTCACTAAAAAAATTTAACAGTATAGTCGATACTTGAGTTGCTGGCGTCGGATTGAAATTGTTTCGAATTATGAATTCAAGTAACATTGAATTTATGACCATGGGCTCCAGTCCTTTTATGTTTTTACTACGTATGTTAATTTTAAGAAATAATTTAATATCGCGCCGAATGATACCCCGCTACGCCCGCTGACACTTTGCTAGTTGCCTTGAGCTCTGCTCAAAGTGTAAAATCTGCCGATACACCCTGTATTTCAATAGATGTAAAAAAATTGTGACGCAAAAAATGGCTCCACAAATGGCACTGAGGTTTCGTAAAAAAAATGCAGTATTTTTTTTGTTTTCACAGACTGTAAAAAGAAAATTAAATCAATATGGTTGATATACACATAATTATTTAGTTTATATGAAAAAATGGAAGCTCAATAGTAAAATCTGTGTAATAGATACAATTTACTTACCGAAATAAATTTATATTCTTAATTTTCAGTAGTTACCACACTTTGTTCGATAGATTACTTTTTGCTATCCTACAGTTTTAACGGTTTTTTAACCTAATCAAATTGCTCAAACCTTGCTATCAAACTCATACAATTTTCTTGTAATTCTTCACAAACTTTCTTTTTTATTTTTTTTTTCTTTCTCATTATTTATTTTTCTGTGTGCCAGTGCCATTTTATTAAGCCTTAACAAAAATGGTATAAAATGGAACAAAACATTCAGGATCAGGATGTCATCGTCCATTAACCCACTGTGTAAATATCCTTTTACCATTTTTTCAATATGAACTTGTACGACTTATGACTCCGAGTACCTTTAATTTTAAGATTTTAGAAATTTCTGTTTTGGAATATTCGTTTTTTATATTTTTATTTTTTGCAAAATTGTTTTTGGTATAGATAATAAATTGACGAACATCATATAAATTGTTTTTTTATGAGAAAAATCTAGAAGAAGAAAGAATGAAAAAGTATTTATTCTCTTTAGAGACTAAAATCACTAACTGACATCCACTAATCCGCACTGGGCCTGCGTGGTGGATTAATAATATCCATTCCCTCTCTCATAGAGAGGACGAATGTGTCCCAGCAGTGGGATCATTGAAAAAGGCTGTTGAGGTTGATGATGATATCATAGAGACACTGTCACACCGTGCATTTTGCCGGGATAGTCAACGCCCCTAAAGCCAGGACCAATAACTTTTCTACTCGTAACAAAAGGTCTTGTTAGGTCTTGGATGTTCACCCATTCCACGGACCGACCTCGGCATAAGTTGCTTACCTTGAACACTTACCTTTCCAATCCCAATTAGGTCTCTAAGTAAATTAAAACTTAAGGGCCTACAAACGCTTTAGTGCCGTAAAACGGTAACTTTCTAAAGCATAATCCTTAGTAACGGCTAGATTAAAAAGCTTTAGCTTCTTCATAAGTCAGTCTACCCACTATCGCATCTACTCTGAGAGTTTTGAAAATGTCGACATATTTCATTTATCCAAGCAATCATACCGGAGACAAGTCAAGCAGATATTGTTTAGTAAATTGATTGTTTGGTGAACTGTTTGTGCCATAACTCTAACTCTCATAACTCATAACTCATAGGATTGGGGATTATGTGTGTATTTCAACTAAGCATGATATTCATGATGCTAGATTTCACGAATATTTTTGTTGTTTTTCCCTTTTTCTAATTAATATAGCCATGTTTACATATTTACATACTTTTAACTCCGATTTAAAGTGATCAATGAGTCTTCAATCACACTATAATCACTAATAGCTGCACTTGTGTGTAGCTAATTAACATAACCTAACTAGCTTTATCCATGCCGTGAAACTCTGTAATTGGCTTAAGAGATAATTGTTATCATCTCGCTGTTACTGTGCAATGTGTGTGTTTACTAAGATGCAAGTAACGTTGATGCAACTGCACTGGGCTGTTCATTGACAGTGAGGTGAACATCTAATCATGTTAATTAGTAATAAGCTGTTGAGTTTCCAAATAAATAAATAAATAAATAAAGGTGACTTTGACCTCCCTCCATGCCTTGGGTACATACCCAAAGGCTATGCAGGCTCTGTAGAGCTTACTCAAATGGGGTATCAAGACAGATGCCCCTTCTTCCGGATCAGGAGATTTAAGAGGCTGGAAGCCCGCTATGGCCACTTTCAGTTTATTTTCATCTACCACTTTCTTTGCCGTGAGCCAGTTATTTTTGGACGTGTGCCTTGTGAGCTCGTCCCTTGTGACTGGTTCCTCTTCATCGCTATCGCGCAGTATACATTCTGGGAAGTGGGTCCTAAACATCACGCCCAGAGTGTCCTGTCCAGTTTCCCTGAGATACCCATTCTCATCCTTTACAGATGATAGTGGGTTTGTCTTAGTCATGGACATTGCTTTGCACAACCTTAGTCCATTTAGCAGAGTTTCGATGGAGGTGCAATGCTGCCGCCAGTTCTGGCCTTGCGTACCGCCGTATTATACCTCGTTAGCATGCTATGATAGCCAGAGAAATCCTTCCTGGATTTTGCATCATTAAAGGCCTGTCGTGTTTCCTGACGTATTTTGGCTAGTTCAGGACACCACCATGGTACCTTTTTGCAAAAGACCTTCTCTGGGCAGTTATCTTCTCATGGACCGATGGTGCCCGCCTTGATTCTGTCCGCTTCAAATTCTATATCCAGTATGGAATTAAGCTTACCTTTAGATAAACATACATACATAGCCTGATAAACACATTACCCCCCTTCGGCACTCGGGTAAAAATAATACATGATAAAATATTCTATATTATAGAGTTACAGAATAGGGAACTATCCGCAAAACTGCACTCAGATGGCGCCACAGGTTTCAGCGTAAACAAACTAGAGAAGGGCGTTTTTGGTTTTTTGCGCAAACGGTTATCTATGTACTTCTCTGTTCATGCAGTACGATTGTGGAACTCACTTCCACCTAAAATCCGTGTCTCTCAAAATGTAACTTTATTCAAGAAACGAATCAAAGAACATTATCTCTCCACCATTTTGTAATTTTATATATTAAGTACGTGTATGTATTTTTATTTTCTATATTTATTAAGTTAAGGTATATGTGTAATTTATGTATGATTAGTTAAGTTATTTTTGTCTATTTTAAGTTTCCTTGTTCTTCTACACACTGTGTCTTCGTTTTTATCATCCAACTTTCCTGTCGCAGGTTTGCTGGAAGAAATTTCTGTTGAAATAAGCAGTACCTTTGTGCTCTTCAATCTGTATTATTTCTTTTCTCTGTAAAGTGTTTTTGTGTGTACATAAATAAATAAATAAATAAATACAATAGTAGACGCCATGTTGTTATGTTTTTGTTTACTTTGAGCCGTCAAGCGCCATCTGGCGGGAGCAATTGGCAGTAATGTTCCCTATTAAGATAAATCTATCCTCCTCTACTAAACGTAATTAGTATATCAACGTGTATAATCATTTATTATATGCTTTATTGTACACCTTAAAATAAAATTATAAAAAGAAACTTTAAATTAATACACATACAATGAGCGGTCTTATCGCATGCCGCGATCTCTCCAGGCAACCTGGTATGGACAGTAATTGTCTGGACACGAAGTGGGGTTGTCATTGGTGTGACAATAACATTGTTAAAATACCATATTATAATAGATACACGGATAAATACATATGCTATGTAATATATAAATAAAAACATACATACTAAATATAATGGCAATAAAAATAAATGATGAATGACTCTATTGATACTCGCAATCACAATGTCTGTTTGAAATCAACACGCTAAGACGAAGACAGCGACAGGTAATGGTCCTTTACGAGTCTTTTGAACACAGGCAATGATTGAGCACGTTTGATTGGATCTTGCAATGCATTCCACAGACGAGTAGCTTGGACATTAAAGAATTTATCCAAAAAATTCGTGCAATGTGTTGGAATTTGAAGTCGTAAGTTGTCTGATGACCTAAGTTTTGTGTGGGATTCGCGTAGAAACTGAAAAAGTGTCTTAAGGTAAAAAGGGGTGGAAGGATTAAAGAGCACATTATATAAAAGGGAAAGAATATGAGCATTCCGGCGAAGGTGAATTGGCAACCACTTGAGCTTCACACGAATTTCGGAAACGTGGTCATATTTGCGCAACCCGAATATAAACCTTATACAAAATTTTGAAGCCGCTCAAGTTTATCGAGTTGTTCTTGAGTAAGTTCAAGATAGCTGGCATCAGCATAATCAAGTATGGGTGAAAGAAGAGATTCTGCAAGCACAATTCTGGTGGTAGTCGGAAGAAAATTACGCAGTCTCCTCAAAGTCGCAGCAGATGCAAATAGCTTGCGGCCAGCCTCCTGCAGTTGGGCAGTCCAGGAAAAGTTCCTATCAATGAATATCAAACATTTCCCATATCAAAAAATTCTACATATCAAATTAGGCTAAAAACGCGATTTTAAGCACCCAAATTTAAAAAAAACCCGTATCCCTAAAACTCCCCGGCAAATCCTTGGTGCGACCCTGAAAGTGGCTATGAAGTACTTTGAGTTTACTATAGATTGAAAGGAAGAAAGATGATTCGGAGGGTTTTTCGAAAACATACCTTTCTATAAATAGTACATAAGGTGTATGTATAATTGTATATATGTTTAACAGTTTATACATCGTATCCGCTGCCGGGCCATGTGGCTTCAACGGACGCGTGCGCTTAGGGTGACCACGTTTAAGAGAAACTTTAGGACAGTCCACGTAGTTTACAGCAGGGATGTAATGGATATGAAATTTCTGTTGTGGATACGGATATACCGAAAATGTCATATTGGTTTCGAATACGTTACGGATATGAAATTATTTCGGCTTATCCGTTTGTTTTAGATAGTTCCGGTTACGGATATTAGATTTTTATCAATATATGCGACGTGCTAGGCTATCCCAATTTTTCATTTCGGATTCGGTTAAGGTTTTTATTTTGGGTATCTGATAGCTTCAATAACGGTTACGGAGTTCCATAACATCCCTGTTTTACCGTACCTTCAGACCAAATTTCGAATTCGACGGCTGATCTCAGCGGAGACAATACATCGGCACTGTAAAAATATACAAACAGTATGGCAATTACCTACAAACGCTCGAAACGGCACACAAATATACGAACCGACGAGACCCTTACGCAGCGGTCACGAGTGCTATCAGAGGCCTTAGTGCGAGTTTTTTAAGGTACTCATTCGTGATAACGTAAACCAAAATATGTCAAAATGTTTACAAAAAAAGAGGTTTCTCCTTACCGTCCCCAGATGGCGCTTAACCAATTTCAATACAAATTGACGTTTACGTTAACGCGACTGAGCGTGAGCAAAAACTCGCACTAAGGCCTCATTGAGCTCCGCGGCGCGACGAGTTGTCACATATGTTTGTGTGAGTGTGCCGTTTCGAACGTTTGTAGGTAGTTTCTATACTGTTTGTATATTTTTACTGCAACATAGACGCGGAAGATATTATTGTGCACAAGTGTCTGCACACACTATTCCATCACTCACACAGGACAATGGGTTGACGAATTCGACTCGACTGGAGAGACATCAGAAACTCTAGGCAAATGACATTCGATGTCAGCGATGCGATGGCGATAATCGAAACATTGACATTTCGCATAGCGCTTGTCATTCCCATAAAGGAGATGATCTAGAAATGTTTGGAGCCTGGGCCAGCACTATGTACATTATATGTATAAATCGCTATATAATATGGTAACCGTTAATTAATGTAAATTTTCATTAATTTCACTTCGTTTCAATGTATACTCAAATTAACTTTGTCAAGTAGAGCAACACAATATAAAATTAAACATGGTGGATCAGATCAGCAGTATGCAAAAAATTTCATTTTGACAATGACATTTGATTGTCATCGTAATATCTGCGTTAGAAAAAACAACACGAATTCAATTGCAACAAAGAAGCAAGCAATCAATGTCCGTAGTAGTAAACTGGGTTACAAAACTAAAACAATCACTAAAAACACCGAAACATAACCAATTCAAAGTCAAAGCAAAGAAAGACTCAAAGATGTCACTTCTGAAAACTGTAAAAGTCGTCAAACGTCATGTCAAAAACAACTGTCATGGCTGCCCTAAAAATACGGTTAACTTATTAAAAAACTTTTCAAGTGATCATTTTTGTACATCTGTATCCTTCTTCAAATAAATTTGTTATTATGTTATGGCATTCCTCTATTTGTTTTCCTATTTATCTATGTAGTGTACATAATGATGGCCCAAAATCAAACATCTATTTTGGGGTTCCGTACCCAAAGGGTAAAAACGGGCGCTTATTGCTAAGACTCCGCGGTCCGTCTGTCTGTTTGTCTGTCTGTCCGTTTGTCACCAGGATGTATCTCATGGACCGTGATAGCTAGACAGTTGAAAATTTCACAGATGATTTATTTCTGTTGCCGATATAACAACAAATACTAAAAACTGAATAAAATAAATCTTGAGTGGGGCTCCCATAAAACAAACGTAATATTTTTGCCGTTTTTTTGCGATAATGGTACGGAACCCTTCGTGCGCGAGTCCGACTAGCAATTGGCCAGTTTTTATTGGAAATTTTATCAACGAAAGCATCGAAATAGCAATTGGTAACGCTATCGCGATGCGATGCCGGACCGCCACCGGTCCTGTCCCGTTTGTTCTTAAATCATGGTCACCCTAAACCCAGAAATACATGTAATTTGTTTTATAGACTACACAAATTAAGATAAACAGCATCTTTGATGTTCAGCCGAACTATTAGCGAAAACAGATCACCTTAATATAGAATTTAGAGGCATTTCTGGAATATAAAACAAGCAATATGTTGGTACCCAATACAACTTTCTTAAAATTTTAAGTATTCTATCTATCTGATGACACGGTTGGCGCAATGGTTGAGTGATCGGCTGCTACGCTGCGTGTCAAGGGTTCTATTCCTGCACGGAACAAATATTTGCATGGCCTACAGATAGTTGTACTGGAGCCTCATGGCGTAATGAATTCGGCAAGGCAAAGAGTATAAAAAATCCGATTATTCCCGTTGGCCACCACTAGGTTGGCCACCACTGGGGGACAGCGGGAAAACTTTTAAAAATTATTCCCGTTGGCCACCACTGGGGGACAGCGGGAAAACTTTTAAAAATGATTCCCGATGGCCACCACTGGGGGACAGCGACACGGATTTTTTAATTATTCTTGTTGTCCTCCACTGGGGTCAGTAACACTGATTTTTAAACATTCCCTATGGCCACCGCTGGGAGACAATGTCACAATTCTGTTTCATTTTGTTTGTTTATTTGCTTTTTTCTTATGTTTCACTTAAATATTTTAATAAAATCATCATATTATTACTTATTAAAGTGTGAATGCTTATTTTTTATTAAATTGGGTAATTAACCGACATAATATTTTCACACCGATAGCATACTTCTACAAACTGTACTTTAGTAAGGGTGCTCAAGAACTCTACGGTCTTATCCCACCGGCCCCCTTCTACCACCGGACATCTAGACGTACGTAGCCATTCCACCGATTCGCACCAAGCGCTTCCATAATTCCATTCCACATCCTTAATAATGCGCACAGCTATTTTAGTATTATATTATCTGTGGCACAGCGAATGAGTGGAGTGCTTGTATGCGTTCGGAAAAAGCCGCAGGTAGAATCTCTTCAAAGTTAGAGGAACGGGCTTATTCTGTCTGGGTAAGCTCACTCCATCGTCGACTCTTTCTCTGTCACCTCTGACCTAGACTAGAGTCAAGAGCAAACACAAGCCAAAGAAAAAAAAAACAGCATTAATTTCTCATAATTTCTAGAAATTGGCCATTTACAAGTTCCAATTTGGTTTCTTGAATAAACTGATCGATGGAAACGCACTTTTTTGCGTTTTTTGGACTTTTTTTGGTTTTGAATCATTTGCATTATTGACAAAAAAGTACATATGAATAAACAAACAGAATTGTGACATTGTCTCCCAGCGGTGGCCATAGGGTATGTTTAAAAATCCGCGTCACTGACCCCAGTGGAGGACAACGAGAATAATATAAAAATCCTTGTCGCTGTCCCCCATTGGTGGACATCGGGAATATTTTTTAAAGTTTTCCCGCTGTCCCCCAGTGGTGGCCAACGGGAATAATTTTTAAAAGTTTTCCCGCTGTCCCCCAGTGGTGGCCAACCTAGTGGTGGCCAACGGGAATAATCGTAAAAAATCGGCCAATCACATGACGGAAATCCACATCGCGTCTTTCATCATCTCGCATGTGATTGGTCTATTTGTACGTCATACCCTTTGCCTTGCCGAATTGATTACGCAATAAGGCTGCCGGTCTTTGTGTTTGTGTATGTGAGTTTGTATGTTTGTAAATGCACCCACGATACAGGCGAAATTCCAAGTAGGGATAAGCCTTAAAGAAAAAAAAAAGTCTAACTTTTTCAAAACTATTTTTGGATCGGCTTCTACCTTAACTGGATTCAGCTGAGTATCAATATTTTACATGGAGCTAGGGCATGTAATATCGGAAGTTGATGATTGTCGATATTAGATCTCAATATCGGAATTGCACACAAGCGTTAGATATCATACTTTTTAGGGTAAAAACGGGACCCTATTACTGAGACTCCGCGATCCGTTTGACTGTCTGTCTGTCCGTCTATCACCAGACTGTATCTCATGAACCGTGATAGCTAGACAGTTGAAATTTTCACAGATGATGTATTTCTGTTGCCGCTATAACAACAAATACTAAAAACAGAATAAAATAAATATTAAAGTGGAGCTCCCATACAACAAACGTGACTTTTTGACCGTTTTTTGTGGAATGGTACGGAACCCTTCGTACGCGAGTCTGATTCGCACTTGGCCGGTTTTTTTACATAAAGTGAAGTTTAAGTAAATAAGTGCCCGATTAACCTATCACTGTTAATCACAGCTGTAGTCAAAGGATTTAACAACAGATGCAAATCTAACTAGATGACGTGATAGTATGTACTTCGCGTTTCAAAAAACGGAGTAAAATTACGAACAATGATCGTACTTTGAGGTTTTCAAAATCTAGAAAAATGCCTAATTATGCCATATTGAGCTGTAAATACTGTATAGAAAAAGTTGGCCGAGGCATTGGAAATGTTTTCTTTCATTGGTAAGTAAATTTTTTTATAAATTGTGCATGATAAAGTGGGACGCTTGGTTTTCATACAGATGGAGGGACCCTATTTAGATTTATGTCTGTGGATTTAACCACGCTTGGCGCTTCACAAGGAGTTAAAATATAGGTTTTTTTTCTAATGCCGAGATTCCGATTTAGGACCACTCAGTATCGGAATTCAAATATTGGAAATTATGTTCCGGGATACCGATATTGGATCACTCAGTATCGGAATTGAAAATTACGTTGCGGTATACTGATACTACAATTTTCCGATATTCATGCCTTACATGGAGTACTGCCTATCTGACCTCCACAACCCAGTAACTGGGTAACACGATACCAATTGGCAAGACTGGTGTTAGACCAACCGGTGTTGGAACCAAATTTTTTTTAGCATCTACTATTACTTACCTAATTTATTTTAAGTAGCAAGGTACTAGCAGCAACGGAAACGCCCAGGGCGTTGGGAGTCGCCAGCCGATTCCCGGCCACCTTAAGCGCGGGCTTGCGGACGGCGAGTAATGGGTAGATCGCTGTCCGATAGGGACCAGGCCTTAGTCGACGGTGCGTAGTATTCCACGCGCGCCTCGAAGAGATATCAGCAATACTGTCGGAGTCCGCTAAGGCCGATGCATGTCTGGGTCGCGGATAAATTTGAAAGAGAGTTACCGCGGCCCTGGCACAAGCAACTGAAGCAAAACGGGTGGGTTTTAGCAGTGGTTTCTTTGTATGGGATAAGGCATCTGTAAGCTAGTATTATATTATCTGTGGTTTTAGTCAGTAAAAGTCTGACACGCCCTTCCGCTTTACCCAGAACGGGAGAAGTCATTAGATGACATACCACCCAAAAAAAAAACCTGTGTACTAGCTTCTTAATTACTGCCCGCGTGGTACACTGATAATAATTAAAAGTTAAAATCTTTTTCGAACACACTTATAATGGACTAAAAAGTAAAAATATAATATCGCTTGTCAATACATGACCAATGAGCCCAAACACGACGCAGTTATCTTTCTTGTCTGGTTGAGGAGTTGCTCCAGCCATCTTTCGACTCCATCATGAGACCAGCTCCATGATATTCATCATTTTCCTGCCCTTGTCCCATGTTACTTGGGGTCGGCGCAACACGATATCTTCTTCCATACCGTTCTGTCCCCTGTTACGCTATTACTGACTCCCTTTTCCTTCATATCACTCCTCACGCAGTCCATCCATCTTTTCTTTGGCCTTCCTCTACCTCTCCATCCATCCATATTTATAATCATAACTCTTTTAGTAACATGCGTTTTATCCCCATCAGCTCCATCATCTCATCTTCCTAGCCTTTTCCCAACTATATTGGGGTCGGCTTCCAGTCTTACCGGATTCAGCCAAGTACCAGTGTTTTACATGGAGCGACTGCCTATATGACCTCCACAACCCAGTAACTAGGTAACACGGTACCTCTTGGCAAGACTGGTGTCAGATCTCAAGCTTCTGACTACCCGTAACGACTGCCAAAGATCTTCAAATAACAGCCGGGACCAACGGCTTAACGTGCTTTCCGAGGCACGGAGGAAACTCGGTATGTTGAAATGGTCACCCATCCACGGACCGACCTCGTCAAGCGTTGCTTAACCTTGATGATCGACCCGTGCGGCTGTTATTATTTAGCCACGAGCTCCTCGCTCCCATCAGCTCCATGATACTATATTATTTAAATATTTCCTATGTACACCAAGTTTAAAAATCGGATGCCAGAGGCCTAGACGCATTCGATGTCAGCGAAGGCAATAGTTGATATTTAAAATGAAAGTCATTGATCACGTGATTTTTCGATATCGTTTGTCAATCCCATACAATTTTGCCTTTTTAGGGTTCCGTAGCCAAATGGCAAAAAACGGAACCCTTATGGATTCGTCATGTCTGTCTGTCTGTCCGTCCGTATGTCACAGCCACTTTTTTCCGAAAATATAAGAACTATGCTGTTGAAACTTGGTAAGTAGATGTATTCTGTAAACCTCATTAAGATTTTCACACAAAAATAGAAAAAAAACAATAATTTTTGGGGTTCCCCATACTTAGAACTGAAACTCAAACTTTTTTTTTCATCAAACCTATACGTGTGGGGTATCTATGGATAGGTCTTCAAAAATGGTATTGAGGTTTCTAGTATTGTTTTTTTCTCAACTGACTAGTTTGTTCGAGAGACACTTCCAAAGAGGTGAAATTTGTTTCCCCCTCCCCTCGAGAATGATTAAACTAAAAAAAATATATGATGTACATTACCATGTAAACTTCCACCGAAAATTGGTTTGAACGAGATCTAGTAGGTAGTTTTTTTTTAATACGTCATAAATCGTAAACCGCAATTTACCAAGTACGGAACCATTCGTGCGCGAGTCCGACTCGCACTTGGCTGGTTTTTATCAATCGCTATCGCCACGATTTCGATAATAGAATGACAATGAAGGTCTAGGACCCCTGGTAAGAGTTTAAAATATCGTAGCCAGACACACAAACGAAAGCAAGAATTATTACTCACAGCGAACCTTTGTGTCTCTGAAGTTGGCTGTGCGAACCATTGCGCAAGAAACAGTTTGTCATCGAATAAACTGCATAGAGTAAGCGAGATAGGACGATGCGTCAAACGTAAGCGAGTGAAAGATGCAGTTATACAATGCTATCTTCACCTTTAACATTGACACAAAAATAGCTACTCCGCAGGGTCTTGCAGCCAATTCCGAGACACAAAGATCCGTTGTGAGTATTATACTCTTAGGTAAAGCTTGTAAAAATATCCTTAACCCCTCTCTGGGGTTGCATCATCATAATCATCAGCCTTTTAATGTTCCCACTGCTGGGACAATCGACGACCCGTACAATAAATAAAATACACAAAGTATAGCGCCAGCCTGTGTGAATCCACGACCACTAGTTACCACAGAGTATGTTAAATTTCAATAAGATCGGTTCAATAGTTTTGAATTGAAAATGGAACAGACGTGAGAGACTTTCGCATTATCTTTCGTGTCGACTTTTTAGAGCAGGGTAAAATAAAACAATTTTATAAGTATTTACAACGATATATTTGGCACTAAGTCTTTGGTACAGTAAGAGTATTTATTTATAATTTAAACAATATATACAATTGAATATTTCTAATCTTATGCCTAATAACAAAACAAACTTACATACAAAGGGGAGAGGAAAAGGGGCTCATTGCGCATCAAAAAATTCATCCACATCGATGTCAATGGGAAACGTGCCCAGAACGCTGGCAGCATTGCCACGTTGAATGGCAATGCTGATTCTCTGGCTGAAGAAAAGGCCAGCCCTCTGGTCACGCGAACAGTCGACTAACCGTTTACTAATGTCTCGAAACACTCGATGAGCACTCGGACCCCATGGACCTAATGTCTCAACCCCAAACGGCTCAAACATATAACTGCCAATAAGGTTGTTATATTTGCGCCGTTTGAGGTTTTCTGCACCAGCAGCAGCTGCCCCAGCACAGCCCGCCGTACTAAGAAGATGGGATGGCGCAAGGGTATCGACACATGTTGCATCCCACACCAAAGGCCTACCCAACTTCCAAGGCATTATGGTCATCCCGTCCGGTCTCGTCTGGTACAGTTCGTTATTGTTAAGTACGTATGTATGTATGTATATATATATATATACATACATACATACGTACTTAACAATATATATATGTATATATATATATCATCCTTATGTATCTAACAATAATACAGTAGGTACAAGTATAATTAAGATTTAAATTTATTTAATTATTAAACCACCGGATTTGCTAATCAGTAGAAATATTGTGGTCTAATTTATTAGTTGTTTTTATTACATTTATTAAGAATCAAAGACTGAAAAAAAATGGATTTATCTTTATTACAGATTTAAAAAAAATAGGACAGTGATGAAAAAAAAAGTGGGACATAGGGACTCGTTTAAAATTGGAGTTTCGAACGCATTCTTCTTTTTCATTTCTCCGTTTAATATTTTTTTGCAATTATCAATATTTCTTTTCTTTTATTAGTTGACTGATATACACTGTCCTATCTAACATATAAGATCATAATAATCATTATCAAGGCCTCCTCTCTGTGTGAGAGGGAATGGGCCGTAATCCACCACGCGGGCCCAGTTCGGGTTGGTGGATGTCACATGTCTTCGAATGTTTGGTTCTGCCAGTTTCCTCACGATGTTTTCCTTCACCGTTTTGAGAGCAGTGGTGATGAAATAAGTAAAGCGCCTGCCTGGGTTCGAACCCACGACCTACAACTTGTAAGTCGCGGCCGTTACCACTGGGCCACCACTGCACATTATTAGATAGCACTGTATTATATATGAAAAGTTTGAGAAGTGTTTTTTTTTTGTATAGAGAACCTAAATGAATTTGAAATTTAAGCCAAGGGCTTTAATATTGCACTAAGTATATTTTTTAAATTATAAATTCCTAATTAAACTAAATCATCTAAGTATTTACAAATAGTAATCTGACAGTTCGAAATTTAAATAGCATTTAAGTCTGTAGATTCTGTTCGCTTTTTAGTTCTAAAGCCCAAACGTGTTGTGGCCAGCCAGTGCGGCCTTTGTTTCTCTTCTCTGCCGTTGCGTTTTGCTGTAACAAAGAAAACAATGACATGAATATACCTTGTTTGATTTAATTTTAGAACCAGGATAAAAAAAAAAACGGTGGTGGTTTGGGCTTTTAGGGCCAACAGGGTTAGAGTCTGGCAAACGAAAGTAGACAATCGAATTATTTGCAAACTTTTTATATGGCAATGCTGTACTAATGTCAACATCAATTTTTGGTGATTTGTTGTCGTCTTGATCATAGCATTTATTAAGTGAAAAATTAATAGAACAATTAAAAGTGGATTACGGGAGATTTCGTTTCGCATGGTGTCTAAATATCAAGAAAAACATCAGGAGAAAGACGTCGAAATCAAACAAAAACAAGATTGTTTACGTGTGGTGTTAGATTTCGTAAGTTAGAATGAAGCTAATAATAAGTTGAATAAACCAAAATTATTATAGAATACTGTTGTTTTTTTTTTTTGAGACTGATACTTATTATCTACAATATTACCTATTACCTCAATTACTTATAGTATTTTTATTCAGACGAAATAAAACAAATAATTCTAAAGTATCAAATTAGGTTATTCCAGGTATGTCATACTAGTTTTGGGGTTGCTATGCTGATATTTTTTAAATTTTCCGCGCTTTTTCAGTCTCTATTTTCGTTTGCCAGACTCTATATTGTAGTCTTAAAAGTGTATGTAGGTTGGATGGATTTATCTGCTAAAAACATCTCAGTACCAGCTAGATTTAACTTAAATAACTAGCATAAGTAATTGGTGGTTTGGTTGGTTTTAAAATTGTAAGTATTTTCTGTAACTTTAGGTGATAATAAAGAGATAACACCTAGGTCTATAACTTGTCAAAAGACAGTAAAAATCGTATCAAAAATTGAAATAATCAACAAAACTAAAAAAAAAACAGAACACCCCACACCAGTCAATTCCGGTTCAGAAAAAAAAAACGAAACACGACCATAGACAAGGATGTTCACATATTTTTTCCCATAAACTAAGCAATTTTACTTTTTCGGGCAAACGTATCTTTTTGTAGTGGCACGTGTGTTAGATTAGGATAGTTTACGCGATCATAAAAACATACTAGAAAAAAGTTAACGGTAGGTGGAAGATATTTTTTTTTGTTTGACTTGCACTTGAAGTTTATATTTTTGGAGTTAACTTAGAAAAAAGTAACTTGTTCAAAAACACAGTGAATATTATTCATTCGTCTGGCAAGGATATAAACAAAGGAAGTAATTAATGGTTTTTTTGGTGGGATTTTTCAGAGTGAAATTCAGCGGCTGTTAATATTATTTGCAAATTGATTTCTAGTGGATATTGTGAGATAAAATTGGTATAGTCACAGATAATGTAATACTAGCATACAGATGCCTCATCCCATACTAAATTGGTCCAATATTGGAGGAGGAAATAGGCGAGAGCCAAACCTCGAATTATTACTTTTTACAAAGGAAATTCAGTCGGCGCTCTCTGCCCCTGTTTCCTCTAAAATAAGTAAATACAACAAAATTTTAGGAACCACATGTATCAATTTAAAAACCCTCCACCACTTTTGTTGTTTAGATGGACGGTCACTGATGAGCAGTCGTTAGTATATTAGATATTATTTCGCATATGCCCGCTGTAATCTTATATAACACTAGCTGTGCCCGCGGCTTCGCTCCCGTCCTCTGTCTACTAACCCTACCCTACTTACCTACCTACCAATATTTTTCTCTAGTCTATTTTTTTTTTTTCTTTTTTTCTTTCGCGGAAAATTTTAACATCGCCATTCAGAAAATGACTTGAATCACTCCGAGGGTTTCTTAAGGGCCTACATACGCTTTAGTGCCGTAAAACGGTAACTTACTAAAGTATACTCCTTAGTAATGGCTAGGTTAAAAGGTTTGAAAAAAATATTATATTTATTATTGATTCGTGTACATCATTTTGAACACAAGGTTTTTACATGTAACTAATAGTTTTGCTTTAAAAAAATAATTAACAACACGATATTTTTTCGCAACTTTTGAAAACTCCTCCAAAACGACTTGGATGTTTAAAAATATTTTTAAACAGAAAAATTGATGGCTGGTATTTCTTCATAACCAACATAGCATATGTAAATCAAATAATATTTTGCAAACAAAAGTGTTCAAAAGGAGGTTCAATTTTGATAATTTGGCATCGAGCGGGCGCACGGCCAGTAGGTACTGCGTTAGCATTGGGTGTATATATCGCCTTAAATAATAATCGGTAATCAGATGAAAAACGCTAATTACGTCGGCACGGTTTCTTTGTATGGGATGAGGCATCTGTATGCTAGTATTATATTATCTGTGCTTACGTATATAGTACGCCATGTTTCAGTGTATCCTTAAGTGCATGAAAAATGAATTACTACTTGCCAGACACATAAGTATACGAAATCAAGGTATTTTATAGCATGTAAACAGTTGGAAAATGTTCCCCTTTTCATTGTCAGTATTCTAATCTCTCAACAAGAAAAAAGTTACATTACAAATGAGGCCAAACCTGCAGAACAGTGAATATTTTTCGTCCATCCGGCGTAAGTATAAACAAGGGAAGTTGTTAAATATTAACACAAACAAACGTCGCGTGCTACAGTAAACAGATACACAGGTGTAATGAGTGTTTTATATATATTTATAAGTATATTGTTCGGTGCAGACTTTGGAGGATGCAGACTTTTTGACGCGGGTAAATCTTGATGGTGAGTTGCCGCGCTTATTCTAACTATTGGTACATACTAGGTCCATGCATTTTATGGACGCTTGACATTTATCTTATGGAATGCCAGTTTAAAAAATGAAAAATAGTGAGGGCAAATAAATAAATTTATTTTAAAAAAATTATAAAAAACAATTAATCCAATATTCTCCAATATTGGACCAATTTCAAAGATATTCAATAATCTGAAAATTCAAGATATATACTAGGCCCCTATGTTTTCCTTTTTGTTGATACATTATCTTTAGAACCCTCAAAAATGCTCAAAATTGCGCTGTCAACAGAGACTTAGTGTACAAATTTGACAAATATAAATAAAAAAAGGAAAACATAGGGGCATAGTATATATCTTACTTTACCAGTTTATGGAATGTCTTTTAAATTGGTCCAATAATGGAGGAGGAAATAGGCGAGAGCCAAACCTCGAATTATTACTTTTTACTAAGGAAATTCAGTCGGCGCTTTCTGGCCATATTTCCTCTTAATTGTTAATTTGTTCTATTCGAATAAAAACTGGGTTCTGTTTTATTAGATTTACCAAGAAAATTTCACTAAAACAGCTTGTATATCCAAGTAAATTGCAGCTGTAAAGTATTTGATAGAGCTTGATTCGTTAGGCCATGTGGCGCAGTGTAATTGTATTAGAAAAGCGGATCAAGCTATGAGCGCTTAGCGATTTTAAAAAGAAAGAAAAAAGAACAAATATTTATTTGTACCTGCACAGGTGACACGTGAGATAAAACGAAAAAATAAAACCGGCCAAGTGCGAGTCGGGCTCGCGCACGAAGGGTTCCGTACCATTATCGTATGAAATGGCAAAAAATCACGTTTGTTGTATGGGAGGCCCACTTAAATATTTATTTTATTCTGTTTAGTATTTTTTGTTATAGCGGCAACAGAAATACATCAACTGTGAAAATTTCAACTGTCTAGCTATCACGGTTCATGAGATATATCCTGGTGACAGACAGACAGACAGACGGACCGCGGAGTCTTCGTAAAGGGTCCCGTTTTTACTCTTTGGGTACGGAAATCTAAAAAATCGGCCAAGTACGGGTCGGACTTCGCACATTTAGGTTTCCATACCAAAGAAAAATGTGATTTATCAATATATTGGTATTTTTTAGTAAAATAAACGTTATCACCAAATTTCAAGTTAATAGGTCAACAGTAAGTTAAAAATTCTTCGGCAAAAAAATTGTGTGACAGACGACAGACAAACGGGCACGTGAGTGATAGCAATTAATTTTAATGTTGTTTAATTTTAAGCTGATTTCTCGTGTCTCCTGTGCCGGTCACAAATAAATACTTTCTTTATTTCTTTCTTTTAATTGAGCTCCGTTTGGACCCTTCGGGTACGAAACCCTAAAAAATAACAATAGTTAAAATATAGCCCCGTGTGAGACCAAAACGGCTCCTATCTCAGCATGTGCAATTTAAAATTAATAAACAACGCCGCGCTGGTACTTAAAGAGGGCTTCCTAATCCAGCAATCAGACTGATCAAGACGTTTTAATAAATGCTACTGAACATGACGTCATCATCAGTCTTTTAATGTTCCCACTGCTGGGATAGAGGACTCCTCTCTGTGAGAGAGGGAATGGGTCATAATCCACCACACGTGCCCAATGCGGTTTGGTGAATGTCAGTGTATGTATTCGAATTGTTTGTTCTAGGGCATGCCGGTTTCCTCACGATGTTTTCCTTTATCTTTTTGAGAGCAGTGGTGATGAAATAATTTACACAAAGTAAAGCGCCCGCCTGGGTTCGAACCCTTGCCCTACGACACGTAAGTCGGGCCGTTATTACTGGGCCACCACTGCTCCTGAGGCTCTAACAAGTGACATTAGGTATTATTTAGTAACTAGCTGTGTCCGCGGCTTCGCTCCCGTCATCTGTCTGCCACCCTACCCTACTTACCTTCCTGCCTACCCTACTTACCTACCTACCATTTTTTTTATCTATAGTCATCATTCTTTTGCGGAGAATTTTAACATCGCCATTCAGAAAATGACTTCAAATGCACAACGCCATCTATCTAATATCGAGCTCAACTGTCCGAGTATCTGAATTGCGTGTGTTGTGATAATTTTACTTCTTGAACACTTTAAATTCATCTAACTTTTGATAGAGTGAACCGATTGCGATGAAATAAAAACTAAGTAATTCTTCAAGTTACGCACAATTTTTATGTATAAAAGTTATTTACATTGGTTTCGTACATGTCACGTGATGCGTGCATAAATAAACAGATACACAGACAAAATGCCGGAAATAGGTTCTGTTGGTTATCCTTTAACACCCTGGCAATTTTTTTTGGATATATTTTCGATGTACAAAAATAATAAAATGTTTCTTTTTCAAATCTAAAGTGGCTTCTCAATTCAATCCATACGGACAAATTATAAAGTAACCAGGGCAATTAATTAACTTAATCAATAAATTAGCTTTACCAAGATCAGAGTGAATGAAAATCCAATGAAAAGAGATTCCACAAACATCTGTTTATCTCAGTTGTGAATTATTTGATAACTTGCGAATGGTAGGGCCATGTGGCGGAGTGTAATTTTATCAGAGAGATGGTCTAAGTATGCGGCGATAGCGGGGTTTTAGCGTATATTAGATAGTTATGTTTTCATTATAAATCGAGTTCGAGTTTTGTTAAACAGGTTGTGGAGACAAGCTCACCTACCACCACCCGATTTCGAAACCCCAGGAACACATGCCACCTGGACGTGAACTGCAGTGGCCTATATGGAAAGCACTCAATCGTTTGCGCATCCAAGTAGGCCGCTGCAAACACAATTTAGCAAAATGGGGTTTTATAGACCCGTCTGATACCCAGTGTGAGTGCGGTGCCCCTTTGCAACATATGGCACACATGCTGGAGTGTCCCAAGTGCCCATACTCCTGCACTTTGGAAGACCTTATGCTCGCCACTGACGCCGCAATCGGGGTGGCCACCTACTGGGCCCAAAAATTATGAAGAGTTCGACTCGAAAAGAAGAAGATTATAAATCGAACGTACAAATAAGTTACAAGTACTTATGACTCATTGATTGTATGTAAGAATGCAGATAAAGAGTCCTGAGTTTGAATTCCATGTCAAGTTTTCAGTTGATAAATAGTGGCAAAATTGTAACAACTATACTTCATAAAAGATAACTTGATCTCTGCGACATATGTCAAACTGACGTATACGTTATTGTTAGCCTGTCAAGCGCTATTGTTACTGTATTGATACTGACAGCTGTCTCAGAGATGAAGCTATCTTTTATGAAGTATAGGCCATCTCATTGGCTAAGTCGTTTAAAATTGTGTACGTTATTGACTCAAATAAACGGAGGGATACGTAAAATAAATTATAATTATTGTGAGTGTTGCTATAATTCAATAAAACACATTTATACTTAATTGTCTTTTTGAGAACTGTGTAAGGATTTAATATGATAACATTGACGAAAAAGAAAAATAAAGATACATTTTTCATTAGCTCATATTATTAAAACTGAAATGACTATTTTCAGAACCTTCACATCTTTTACAAGTCTTTATTTAACTTGCAATATATGTAGGTATGTATGTAAGTGTTTTCGGGTCAAATCTTGCAACTAAATTTTAAAGTAATTTTCCTCCACCGATTCAGATGAAATTTTGCTTACATGTTTAGTTTGGATGACAATGCATGGTCAGCTAAGTGACATCATTATAAATCCTATATGGCGGACGGCTTAAGATAGCGGACTATTTATTTTTTGTGCACTGCCATGATATGGGTATCAAATGAAAGGGTTTGCTGAGAAGAAAACGAAAAAAGCTTGTTTAAAAAAAGATACTTTAATGAATCATTTATTACTGTATACTTCAATGCTGACATTTATTTGACACACACCCATAGAGTACACAACCTAAACATAAACTTAATGTTTTTGTTTAAGTTAATGTTTTTTTTTGTTATAAAAAAGAGAAAAACCATATAAATGTAACATTGTGTGTCCCACGGCTGCGCCAAATAGGACCTGCAGCCTAATTGTGTAAGTGAATTTTCCAAAGCAAACAAGTCGATTCTTTCCCAAAAACGACTTTACGTATTGCATATTACACTCTGAAACGGAAAGGTTATGCTCCTTTCCATTACCAATATTTTGACGTAGAAATTATTGTAAAGAATTAACGAAAGCGGAAGAATCGAGATAAAACTTCACTATTGGTATTGTGTAATGTTCGAGTTTGATGAAACATAACGTAGTAGATGAACTTCAACTCAAAGGAGGATGTTTGTACTTTTTCCAAATTAGTTTCGTAATACCGAAAAAGTTGAAAGAAATGATTCTGATCCTTTGAAGGAATCGACTCGTTTGCTTTGGAGAATTCACTTACGCAATTAGGCTGCAGTTCAGCAAAATGTCGCGCAACTAGTGCCCGACGTTGGTTTTCAACTGAACCTGTGACGACGTGACGTGCGTGTTCGAGGAGTCACGGTAGAAGTTTTTAATGAACTTGGGGGAGGCCCAGCAGTAGTACAGTATTGGCTAATGTAAAAAAAACCGGCCATGTGCGAGTTGGACTCGCGCACAAAGGGTTCCGTACCATTATTGCAAGAAACGGCAAAAAAACAGGTTTGTTGTATGGGAGCCCCACTTAAATATTAATTTTATTCGGTTTTTGTTATAGCGGCAACAGAAATACATCATCTGTGAAAATTTCAACTGTCTAGCTATCACGGTTCATGAGATACAGCTTGGTGACAGACAGACAGACAGACGGACGGACCGCGGAGTCCTCTTAGACCGCAACCACTCATAACTTGCACCACATACCAACACGCGCTAACCTTATACATAATTACGGAATGATACAGAACTATATATAAATACATTCACTGCCGTACCTGGTATCTATCCGATGACGTGGTTCCGTCTACAATAACATAATCTGATGAAATACAAGGTTTCATTCTGGTGGAGAAATAATTGTTTACTTGTCTCTTGATTTTCTGGGTATAGCTAGCACTATTGAGGGTTTTGTTAGTTAGTACCCCTAAACGGTAATCATGAGTATGATAGGTGACATCACCTTTCCTCACGTGTGCATGGAGTACGTCACCTCCACATGGTGGGTAGGTTAAGGCGCAGAAGATAACCCTCGTTAGCTAATTTTAATATGAGAGTCACGTCGAAACGGCTGGTCGTAATTGTTTGATAAAAAATATATGTTACATTAGATCATTTTCTAAATAATTTGATCTATGAACATTTTTTTTTTCAACCAACCCGCACTGGGCCCGCGTGGTGGATAACGGCCCATTCCTTCTCACAGACAGGAGGCCTGTGTCCCAGCAGTGGGAACAATAATAGGCTGATGATGATGAATATTTTGAGTTTTATTCGTATAACATAGTGTAATTAATTTGTAAAGTTATGTTGTCGATCGAGGCCTGTCTACTACTAGATAAATTGAGTAGCATGAAATAAAAACCGGCCAAGTGCGAGTTGGACTCGCGCCCGAAGGGTTCCGTACCATTATCGCAAAAACGGCAAAAAAATCACGATTGTTGTATGGGAGCCCCACTTAAATATTTATTTTATTCTGTTTTTAGTCACTTTTGTTTAAGCGGCAACAGATATACATCATCTGTGAAAATTTCAACTGTCTAGCTATCACGGTTCATGAGATACAGCCTGGTGATAGACGGACAGACAGACAGACGGATCGCGGAGTCTTGGTAATAGGGTCCCGTTTTTACCCTTTGGGTACGGAACTTTTTAAATTTTCCTTGTCGACATTTTTAAAGCACATTGTAAAAGTTTTTGCCAATACGATATCACTTTATTTTGAGTTATAGTACATTACTGGAGCGGCCAGCAAAAGAGGCATTGATGTACGAACGTATACACACATACGTAAGTCCATCAATGCCTAGTTGTGGCCAAGGCTTGTATAGTGCTTTTCTCAAATAATGCGCTGAAATTAAAACTAAATAGCACCTAGAATTCATTTTGTCAAATACAATTACTTTTCGAAATCAATGACGAACAACAATAATTAATCCCGTTTTAAAGTGTTATTTTTTTTTCTATAAACAGCTTCCTATTTGCAAGCCAGCTCGAAATTTAAATAAAACCTGTGATAAGTTACCTCCTTGGTTGTCATGTTTCGGAGTAAAAGATCATTCCATTTTTAAATAACACGACAGAGTTTACTATGTAATTTATTTGGCCGCTAAACACGACAGACATGAATTTTCATACAACTTTTGCCGGCCGCTGCTCGCATGTATTTGGCCAGTACAGCAATTGCGATTTATCTTGAAGAAGGTTGTCAAAATAATGCTCAAATTTCCAAGCATGTTTGAGAAAATATCTTAATAGCCTTATGATAATAAAAAAAACGAAGGGCCAGTTCAATCTACAAATAGTCAAACAAGCAAAAACTTTAAAAACTGTAACCCGACAACGGTTTTTTTTATCCTTTGTTGCACGGGCCATAATAATGAATCGATTGAAAACTCATTCATCAAAATGGGATGTATAGTTTAGGCGCTACGGAGGATCATACGTAAATACAAACATAAATCTTTTTTTTTTGTAGTGGCACTGCTAAAATCATGACCCTTCTTTTGGCTTCCCTATCTTTTGAATAACATATTTTTCTTTTTGGGACAATCCCACAGCACTAATTCAAAACCACTGCAACTCCTGAAAGCCAGAATCAACAGTGGCGACCACCAGAAAAGCGCCGAGGCAATGAAGCTCGACGAAGAGCTGGAGAATGAATTTACCTGTCTTGGATCCCGCAACGAAATTAATCAGAAAAGAATAACGGAGGAATACGAAAAAAAAAATAACACATGTACGGAACTAATTTAAAACCAATACAATTAGTGACTCATATTTTAACTAACTCTTTTAATTAGACTTTTTACAATATTTTTCAATCATCATTATAGCCCTTTGCTAAGAATAGTTACAGCACTGATTACAGTATTTGTGCCACATGTTAAATTTAGTGTTGTGGTTTTTTTTTTTACCTTTGTATAGATTCTTTTACCTATTGTGAATGTGTGAACATTGTAGGCTTTCTAGTTTTCTAGATGATTGTTAACATTTGTTAACTTTTTATTTCGTGCATTATTTTTTTTTGTGTGTTTTTTTTTTTCAATTTCGTACGACTTATTGTCGGGCCTACGTTGTCCCCCCATATCCAAGTACTAATGCTGTAACATGGAAATATTGTAAACAAAACAATTTAAAAGAGTAACCATGGAGTTTCTTGCCGGTTCTTCTCCATAGGAAACGACTAACCCGAACCGTGCACCTTTTGTCGACGTTTTATAAGTGCCCATGTAGGCATATGTAAAATAAAAATATTTGATTTTAATTTTAATTTTAACCAAATTTATCAAACATATTGCAGCACTGATTGGACCCATAAAAGCAATACCTACAATATAATATCCTCGTCACGCCAGTCGCTGGCGCCAGTGAGTACTGCACTTGAGTCTTGAACTCCACATGTTCGCAGATAAGACCAATGATTCCCCAGTGAATGTTGCACGCACTTGAATGCATGAACACGGGTTTATTTTTAAATTGTCTGTGTACCGGGAATGCTTCTTTCTTTGCGATAGAATAGAATAGAATAGAATACTCTTTATCATGTACACCATATAAGTTAAAGAAAGTATAGACGAAGAAAACATTGCACTGGGTGACACAATGGGCGGCCTTATCGCTAAAAGCGATCTTTTCATGACAACCTTTGGATGGATTTAAAAAAACAAATGGAAGGAATGACAGTACTGCAGGTAGTATTTGGTGTACTATTTATACATAAAAAAAAAAAAATAATAATAGAATAGAATAGAATAGAATATACTTTATTGTACACCATAAAAATTACACATCTATTTTATAAGAAATCTTAATTATACGGGTACAAAGGCGGTCTTATCGCTGACAGCGATATCTACCAGACAACCTTTGGATGGACTGAGAGAACTTAGAATAAAAAAGGGGGTAGTCTGTGGTGTACTGCTATTACATTGAATCATAAATATAAACAAAACTATATTGTTATAGTAAATACTATCCATAAACTTAAATACACATATACTTACATATATATATATATACATATAAACTTAGATATACACATACAAAATAATAGTAATAGTTAAATTAGATTGATGGGTGGCACAGTGGCTGAGCGATTGGCAGCTGCACTGCGTGTCGCGAGTTCGATTCCCGCACGGAACAAATATTTATCCATGTCACGGGGTCCCAGCGCTAAGATATAAATTATTTTTCAAATTTATCTCACTAGATATACACCGATTTGTTATTGAATTGTGTGTAAAATTAACATTTTCTGGAATTGATCATAACAATTGTATGTTCTTGTATAATTAACTCTCCCAAGCACAAAATTATGGAATGATTGGGCAGTCGACGGCACGAACTATTTTGTGCGCGGGGTTAAAAATGCATTTTATATCAACCGATGCTGTGATGAGCAGTAGGAAGCTAGTTCGCGTACGAATACATACTTTTGCAAATTTGTAGCGAAATGGATAATGATTTAGGACGAAACCGAGCGCGCGAAATTTTATAAACAGACCTTTGGCAGTCTAGATATCATGAAAAAACGACTAAATCTATCTGTTCAAGATAAAATTATTTGCATTGTTAAACTACTAATCTATCCCTGAATGGAGGCCGTTTTGCAATTTTCCGTCTTCTTATGGAATTTATTTGCGCCCAAAAATGCGTTAAAATTCGTGTCGAAATGTGGAACTTTCGACGCTCATAACTTTCTAATATTTTCTTTTTTTACTTTTTCGCTTCCATACAGGGCTAGATAATGATGAGACAAATTGATATCACTTATTATTTTGAACGTACATCGTCGAACAGTGGAATAATCCCTAGACTACGTTAAAATAGCCGAATTTTGAACCTTCCCTTAAATCTAAGCAAGCCTAAATAAAATTACTGGGGCATCATTTCATGCTCTTCGTCGTGTATAGCTCCTTCTCTCTCTAACCGTGGCACCATGACAGTTTTGACACGTCGTGGTAAGGTGCCAGTGCCTTACAATTACGTGTCAAAATTGAGAGTAAGTGAAGATTCAAAAGTGAGAGAGAGCAGGAGCTATAAAAGACAAATAGCACTGTCCCTTAATCACAATAGAACCATGAAAGTTTTAGCACTTCATGGTAAGGGGACATAGTGCCTTACACTTGCATGTCAAAATTGAGAGCAAGTCATGAGTCAAAAGTGAGAGAGAGCCATCGCTATACAAGAGAAATGGCACTGTCCCTTAATCACAGTAGAACCATGACAGTTTTGACACGTCATGGTAAGCCCCCAGATGCCAGGCTACTATGGCAGGTCAAAATTGAGAGCAAGTCAAGAGTGAGAGAGACCCGGAGCTATACAAGACAAATAGCACTGTCCCTTAATCACAATAGAACCATGACAGTTTTGGCACTTCATGGTAAGGGGCCAGTGCCTTACTCTTGCGTGTCAAAATTGAGAGCAAGTCAAGAGTCAAAAGTGAGAGAGAGCAGGAGCTATACAAGACAAATAGCACTGTCCCTTAATCACAATAGAACCATGACAGTTTTGGCACTTCATGGTAAGGGGCCAGTGCCTTACTCTTGCGTGTCAACATTGAGAGCAAGTCGAGAGTCAAAATTGAGAGAGCAGCAGCTATACAAGACAAATAGCACTGTCCCTTAATCACAATAGAACCATGACAGTTTTGGCACTTCATGGTAAGGGGCCACAGTACCTTACTCTTGCGTGTCTAAATTGAGAGCAAGTCGAGAGTCAAAATTGAGAGAGCAGGCGCTATACAAGACAAATAACACTGTCCCTTAATCACAATAGAACCATGACAGTTTTGGCACTTCATGGTAAGGGGCCAGTGCCTTACTCTTGCGTGTCAAAATTGAGAGCAAGTCAAGAGTCAAAAGTGAGAGAGAGCAGGAGCTATACAAGACAAATAACACTGTCCCTTAATCACAATAGAACCATGACAGTTTTGGCACGTCATGGTAACGCCATAGTGCCTTACACTTGCATGTCAAAATTGAGAGCAAGTCAAGAGTCAAAAGTGAGAGAGAGCTGGAGGGTGACCATAAGCTCTTAGAGCGGTATCAATTTGAGATCGAATAAGGGACAGATGTATCTGACTTGCATACATCTGTCACTTACTCGATATCAAATTGATACCGCTCTAAGAGCTTATGGTCACCCCCCAGGAGCTATACAAGACAAATAGCATGGTACCTTAATCACAATAGAACCATGACAGTTTTAGCACGTCAGTGTAAGTCCCCTGGAGCTTTACCATGACCCCCTAGTTCTTATGTCCTACCATACCTTGGTTGGCTTCCAAAATACAATCATAAAATACGACCGCATAATCAAAAGCAGATCATATCTAAAGTTTTACGAGTGTATAATATAATTTCCGTCATAACACAGGGTATAAAACTACTGTAATAACAGTTTTGTTGGCATCTGTTTGTTTATTAATAGTCTGTGCAGTAATAAATCAAAAATATTGTTGTTTCCAGAATTTCTGGCAGCTTTGATTTAAAATCTTGCGTGGCACTGTTGCCTTAAAAAAATGGGCAGTAGGACCGAGACAAAAATAAATTCTATATGCAATAACAATCATCAAATAGTCCTAGGGGCAAAGCAAACTCAGACAGAGCCGAAAAGCGAAGCGTCAGTCTAAAAAAGTACATAGCATATTGGTCCCTAGAGTCTGGCCAACGAAAGCGTGATCTGAAAAACGCGGTAAATTTAAAAAATCTTAATGTGGTATCACCAACTATACCTCGAGTTAAATGTTTTGATACTTGTATTCTTTGTATTTAGTATAATTTATTTATTGTTTTTCTGTCATGGAAGTAAGTTAAAAAACGAGTGTGTAGATTTATAAACTAGTATGTACATAATTTTAACCCACTTACAATTTCATTTATTAATTATTTAATCATCAGAGTCCAAAAATTCAACCTATAAGGATTCATCTGTATCTGCATCATTATCTACACTTAATATAAAAAAAATCAGATATGTAATATCTCTGTTTATATTTATGTTCCACATTCATTACATGGTCCGTCATTTTTTTCCAGTCTTCTGCAGTTATTACGCCAAATGAGAAACATTGAAACATAAACATAAGAAAAGGTATCACCATATCATAAATATATAATAATCAGCCAACATGGATCAAGATTACTAAGTCATACTAACCTAAGACTTTGCCAGCTTAATAATGTTGCCATATTAAAACTTTGGAAATACCCCAGATCACGCTTTCGTTGGCCAGACTATCTCCATAATAAACAAAACGACGAGCGATTCTTTTGCGCATAGCCCACAGAATTTGACGCGTTTTACGATATGTGAAGATAGGGGTCAATATGCTATATGCATTTTTAAACCGAAGCATCTCTTTGACCCTAATGTTTGGGAATGGTCACGATATTTTGGTAGCACTCGTCAATCTTAGACTTTTTCACAGTCGTTAGCGTAGATACAATGTCACCTGTATCTTATCAACGTATATCTTCAATACTACTGGTGTAGCAGAAGGCTATAACCAGGGGTGCCAACTTACCGTTAGGTTCAACTCAAACACACAGAACTGTAATTTCATAATAACAAAAAGTGTTCAAGAAATCCTACCTTGAGAGATTTCAAAATGTTTGAAGAGTAGATACTTTTAGTCTATGATAGAAACAAAGAAGTTGTCACTAGCCTCTTTACAAAATACGCAAAGGCATTCCAAAAGTACCAGGCGATCATGAAACGCAAAGAGCTCACCTGTCACCCTTCAACAGTGCGTCTCCTAGGCGGCGTATGATGCAAGTCTGCACTGAACCTACCTGCGGGCTTTCCATTAATCTCTAGCACCTTTAGGAGATAGGAGATGTAGCAGGTCACCAACCGATGTGACCTAGTAGATCAGGCATTTCAGCGAAGCCTTTGGCATTGCCGTAATCACTTACCTTGTACGGCAAAAAACTAGTTTCTACGGCATGCATGTACCAGGGCTTCATACAAACCAAGAGCTTCCTTAAATCGCCGCAGTAGTCTTTGGCATCCCAAAAGTTTTTAAGAGTACTAGGCTATCATAAAACCCAAACAACACACTGTAGCTCCTATACAAGGCTCTGCCAACGAGCGTTAAAGTACTAGGCTATTAGATATCGCAAAGAGCTCACCTGATTCCCTTCAACAGTGCGTCTCCTAGGCGGCGTATGATGCAGATCTGCCCTGAACCCTCCCGCGGGCTCTCCATCAGTCTCCAGCACCTTCAGCAGGTAGGAGATGTAGGAGGTCGCCAACCGCAGGGTCTTGATCTAACAGGAGAGGAAAGGTTAATGACCGATTAAAAATTGAGAATGGATCTGTGACTTCCGGGGAGAGAGAGGTTTTTGTTGGTACCTACTTTTTACAAAAGTTCTTCTATGACAGTCATTTTAGGAATAAAATTATTCCAGCTCTGTGTGCGTTTAAGAACGGCCTTAATATCTCAAGGGGTACGATTCGAACTAGAGTCTGGCAAACGAAAGTAGACACTCGAATTATTTGCAAACTTTTATACGGCAATGCTATACTAATGTCAACTTCGATTTTTGGTGATTTTTTGTGGTCTTGATAATAGCATTTATTATGTGAAAAATGAATAAAACAATTAAAAGTGGATTACAGGAGATGTCGTTTCGCATGATGTCTAAATATCAAGAAGAACATCAGGAGAAAGACGTCGAATTCAAACAAAAACAAGATTGTTTAAGTGCGGTGTTAGAATTCATAAGTTAGAATGACGCTAATAAGTTGTATAAACCAAAATTATTATAGAATACTTTTGTTTTTTATTGAGATTGATACTTATTATCTAAAATATTACCTACCTCAATTACCTATAGTATTTTTATTCAGACGAAATAAAATAAATAATTCTAAAGTATCAAATTTGGTTATTCCAGGTAGTACCTATGTCATACTAGTTTTGGGGTTGCTATGCTGATATTTTTTTAATTTTTCCGCGCTTTATCAGTCTTTCGTTTGCCAGACTCTAGTTACTACTGGCATTTGCAAAAAATCTTGTTGTAAATTCGACTGTGTGGCCATTGTGATTTATCGTATTTTCGCCAAAGTCATAGAGTAAATAATATCTAACAACCTACAACACTAGGCAGGGCTCTCTAAAATTATTAATTTATAACAAAATGTAGTATTCGTTATGTCAAAGGATTCGAGTATTTATACACAAAAAGAGTCCAAAGCAAGCGAAAGGAAAACAATTTGAATTTCTTTTACTATAATAAGTGAAGTATTGTGGTCTTTATTTACTCTTCAATTTGTGCTCGGACTCTCTTTGAAAGTAGTAAATTCTATGCCCAGCATTACACTACCTAAACAAGTACCAACAGAAACATCTTCTCGTACCCAGAAGTCGTACTAACCTTAGTCATCTTTGTGTCGGGTAGGACGTTAGGGATATGCTGTCTGAGACTCGAGAACGCGCTATTGATGCTCTGCGATCTCTTTCGCACCATCTGGCAATGTCAGATGCAAGAGTGAGACGGATGTATGTCCGTCGGTGGGAGGATTTTAAAAAGGGAATTTGGGAACTGTCAAAATGAAAGCGATTACGATTGGGTTATTGTCGTAATTTCTTTTTTTTTATCTTCTGGCAAAAGATTTTGAGTTGAAGTTACTTATGCCCATCTTGTCACGTCGTCTTGTCACGCGCCATAAGATTTTTAAATATTTTATCTTATGATTTAGATATATTTCACTGTAGCCTGATGAAGTTCACAAGAGTAGCATTGCATTGAAAATATTGAAAAATGATTTTAATTGAATTTTTATTTGGATTATAATGGTATTTTAATTGTATTTTATTGTGTTTAATTGTATGATAATTGGATTTTTAATTGTATTTTACTGTGTTTAATTGTATGATAATTGGATTTTTAATTGTATTAATAATTGTATGATTGATTTTATTTTAATTGTAATATTTTATTGTATTGTTATTGAATTTAATGGTAATTTAAATTATATTTTTAATTGTATTTCTACAAGTCCTAATATCTTTGTGGTAGTAACATCGCATTGGCGTTATAGCTGTTAAGGGCCTACATACGCCTTAGTGCCGTAAAACGGTAACTTTCTAAAGCATACTCCTTGGTAACGGCTAAGTAAAAGGGTTTGAAAAAAATATATGTTTATTATTGATTCATTTAAATAATTTTGAACACAAGATTTTTTCGTGTAACTACTAGTTTTGCTTTAAAAAAATAATTAACAACACGATATTTTATCGCAACTTTTGGAAACTCCTCCAAAACGACTTGGATGTTTAAAAATATTTTTACACAGAAAAATTGATGGCTGGAATTTCTTCATAACTAACATAGCATATGTAAATCAAATTATATTTTGCAAACAAAACTGATCAAAAGGAGGTTCAATATTGATATTTTGGCATCGAGCGGGCGCACGGCTACTACTGTGTTAACATTGTGGCGTATATAGCGCCTTAAGGTGTTACCAACATAATTTTTAATAAATAAATAAATCTTGTTCGTCATCATCTGCCTAGCCTTTTCCCAACTATATTGGGGTCGGCTTCCAGTCTTACCGGATTCAGCTAAGTGCCAGTGTTTTACATGGAGCGACTGCCTATCTGACCTCCACAACCCAGTAACTGGGTAACACGATACCCCTTGGCAAGACTGGTGTCAGATCTCAAGCTTCTGATTACCCGTAACGACTGTCAAAGATCTTCAAATGACAGCCGGGACCAACGGCTTAACGTGCTTTCCGAGGCACGGAGGAAACTCGGTATGTTGGAATGGTCACCCATCCACGGACCGACCTCGTCAAGCGTTGCTTAACCTTGATGATCGACCCGTGCGGCTGTTATTATTTAGCCACGAGCTCCTCATAAATAAATCTTGTTCGTAATCATCTAATGTAACATTGTCTAGCAGTATAGTGGTGGCGCTTATTGGATGGCAATCCAGCAGGCGGTGTATCTAACGGTAGATTAGTCAAGACATCTGGAAAACCACGTGCCATTCGCAGAGAAACCCGTGTCTCATGAGAGGATACACAATACCATCCCCGTAAGGCTGTATGACGGTAGAATTTATAAGGGGATGGTGAAAGTTGTACTTCCCTGGAGTTCTAATGCCATTTTATAACGATTAAACCCAGAAAAGAGGCCGATTTATTTCATTATCAATATGATTCGTTTCCCGCTGGGACAATGTAGTTGCGCAATTTCTTCTTAGCTTCAACATCAGGCATTGGTGGGCGTTTTAGGACTTTTTTTCCTCAAAAAGCTTACAATGTGTGCCTGAGGATCAGCAGTCCATATTCATATTCTTTATTGTACAAATAAGATAGGACAGCTATGTACAAAGACGAGCTTAAGACGTAATAGGGATGCGTCCTGCAGCCGAATTGCGTAAGTATATTATCCAAAGCAAAAGAATCGATTCTTTCCCAAAACCGACTTTACGTAGTGCATATTGATACGAAAAGTCGTTTTTGGGAAGGAATCGATTCTTTTGCTTTGGATAATATACTTACGCAATTCGGCTGCTGGGTAGAAAAAATACAATTCTATTTAGTCTGTCAGAAAGATTATCAAATAATGTTGGACACGTATTTTTTTCTTTACGAAATAATTCAAAATTGACAAAGATAAAGCGTATCTAAGTTCAGGGGGGTGACCGTAAGCTCTTAGAGCGGTATCAATTTGAGATCAAGTAAGTGACAGATGTATACAAGTCATATACATCTGTCCCTTATTCGATCTCAAATTGATACCGCTCTAAGAGCAAAGTCAAAGTCAAATGTATTTATTCAATTAGGCCATTAAGCGGCACTTTTGAACGTTAACAATTAAAATTTACAAGTAATAAAAATTGATTCTACCGTGCATTCGGAAAAGTAGCATGTTATGGGCATATGGTCACCCCCCTGGAGTGGGGGCTTGTGACGTCACTTTGTCAGTATAAAGTGTAGCACACCGTGACGTTACACGATATTTCAACGCACTGTATCGACGTAATTTTTAGTTTATGTGGCAAAAGAAAAAATACGTGTCCAATATTTTTAGGTTTTCTAACTGATGGACGAAATAGATGATTTTTGTTCAACATCCCTATAGGATTCTGTGACAGCAAACCTCAGTGTCACAGAGACATTAAGGCGGAGATTAAGAACCCCTCTGTAGCTGATTTGAAAATGAGAATAATGTCTAAACGGCTAGTCGTAATTTCTTGGAAAAAATATATGTTACATAAGGCCATTTTCTTAAAAATTTGATTCAAGAAAATTTTGAGTTCTATTCGTTTATCATAACGTAATTAATTTGTAAAGTTATGTCTAAGGCGGGCCACATACGTACGTTTTCCGCGTTCGATTACCGAATACGGAATACAGACTCGGAATTCCGTGAACTTAGCGCAGACGTTAGTTTTTTCTGTTTGTTATTTTCACGAACGCGCGGGCTGGCATTCGATACGTACTTACGGAAAGTGTTCCGTTCGAAAAAAAAACGGACGTGTTCGGCAGTCAATGTATTTTATTAGCGTACGGTGCATTCGGGTTTCCGAATACGGTAAACGAATACTGAAATCGAAAGCGGAAAACGTACGTATGCGGCTAGCCTTATACGTACAAAAAAAACGACAATCCCACCTAAACCTCCGGGTATATTTTAATGAAATTGTCACCATATCAAAGACAATTTTATTATGTACATTTTGATCTGAGACATTTTTTAAGTCATAGAATAGTAAGGAAAGTACAACATTTTGGATTGCGAGGGTGTTAAACGAGTGCGAGTTTTGTTCTCTCAAGGACGTTGGCGACAGTCGTCTTAAAAGCGCTGATTCTCACCCCAATTCGAAAATCTTTTATTTTATTTTGTTGAATAACAAAAAAGAATATCACACAGTATAAAAAATACAGCACACCTACCTTAGAAAGCTTCGTATCTGGCGGTACATTAGGTATACAATCCCTCAGATCAGAGAACGCCGTGTTGATACTCTGTGTTCTTCTGCGCTCCTTCTTGTTGGCTGTGGTCCTCCTCTTGGCGACCCTCACGAAGGAGGGCGGCGCGGGCCGGTCGTAGCGGAGAGGCAGGGATTGGAGGTCGCAGTCTAGGCCTGTAGGGGGAGGACAGAAAAAAATGTCAAAAATATCATAACACTACGTCACGCGTCAGTCGAACCTTCAAAATAAAAGTGGCCTAACTAATATAAAATTTGTGGGCAATGGGATGAAATAGGGGTTGAAACTTTATGTGAAGTTTCTTCGGTTTGAAAGGTAAAACATCTGAAATTGTTGGTTTATGCTCTTGGTTAATAAAACAACAATGAGTTTTTTTTTTATATCTGAGCTTCTATCCCTAAGGAAGTAAAAAGTCGGTTGTCGGTTTGTGTGAAACTACTACGCTTTGCAGTGTGACAAAGTGTGAAATTAAAGATTTACGCTTTTGGTTGATAAAAAGAATTCATGCATTTACGGGTTTTTGGAAATTCTACCACTAAGGAGGTGAAAAGGTAGAAATTTGTTGGGCTTATATATTTGAAACTTGGAATAAATACTAACCTAAGTAAATAGTAAAGGTTTTTATAGGATTTAGGGGGTGTTAAAGTATTTTGATAAATTTTACTGTACAGGGCTTCTTTTTATAATGTAGGGGAGCACTAAGAAGGGATTTTCGGAAATTCAACCTTTAAGGGGGTGAAACTAAAAAGACCTCTGTAGGATAAAACACGGATCACGCGAACGAAGTCACGGGCGAAGTGCTAGTTTATAAATAATATTAATAACTTAGGTATTTTCTACCCGTCAAACTTTGGAACGTTGTAGAGAAATTACAGTTTATCTTGTAATAAATTCTAAACCCATTATTTAGAAAATAGCAAAAAATGTGATGCTAATATAGTCGTTTTTAGGGTTCCGTAACGTAGTCAAAAAGAAACCCTTATAGTTTCGCCATGTCCGTCTGTCCGTCCGCAGCTTAGCTCAGAAGCTCTTAGTACTAGAAAGCTACCACGAAAATAAAAAAATATTACCAGGGGGTGACCATAAGCTCTTAGAGCGGTATCAATTTGAGATCGAATAAGGGACAGATGTATCTGACTTGTATACATCTGTCACTTACTCGATATCAAATTGATACCGCTCTAAGAGCTTATGGTCACCCCCCTGTACACGTAAAGTTGGAATGGACTTTTTTTCTCGTCATTCCCATGGTGTGTGGTATCGTTTGATAGGTCATTCAAAAATATTATGGGTCTGTGAAAACCTCCATATCAAGCAGGAGACAGAACAAACAAGGCCAATAGGCACAAAGGATCGTTTACAACTGAGATAAGCCTAGGACCACGAATAAAAATTTGCATTAATTTTAATGGGTCCTAACATTGTGAGCTGATATATTTGTTTCCAATAATAGGTATGCCAAAAATGCTTGAACGCACGGAAATTTCTTCTAGTTTCCACAAGGTCCGTATAGTTAACAACTCCAGATGCAGCCTGTACATTATTCAACATAAAATTGCGTTCATTCTGCCAAAGAATACACACCCATAAGATATGATGTGCAGATTGTACATATTCGCAGTCAGACGTAGAACACTGACATAAAGGCGAGGCAACAAGCTTGAAGGAAAATAATTTACTTTTAAAGTTACCATGCCCTGTGAGAAATTGGGCAACACAGTGATCCACCTCCAGCCACGTCCTGGCTAGCCGCACGCGAACGGATGGAAAGAATTGGTGGAGGTGTCGGCCCTTGGTGGAATTATCCCACCTACATTGCCATTCGGATAAAAGTTCCTCCCAGACGTCAATAGTAGCTGTTTACACCGAAACCTCTATGTGCGAGCACAGATAATGTAATACTAGCATAACTCGAGTCAGACTCGCACTTGGGCGGTTTTTTGTCTTTACCTGTGTTGTTTGGTGCAAAACTATGGACCATGTTATGGTGATAAGTGTCGTAGGGTTCGTTTCCAGCCATCTGCATCTCTTCGTAGCCTGAAACAATACCATTTTGTTTATTTTTTTATAGGAACACCAACTACACCACAATTAAGGCCGTACCCTGACCAAAAAATCAGCATGCGATATGAGCATTCCTATTGGCCTAGCGGCACTGGTGGTGGATGAATTACAGTAGTGAATACGCCCAGATTTTAGAATAAAATCTTTATAAAATATATATAGAATATTGGTCTTTTGAAAAAAATTAAATTACAAAATGTTCGTTATCAAATTGTCTATACATTAGTGTTAGTATAAAAAATAATTAATGAACACTTTACGAGGAGATGCATGCTAACACTAATTATTTCACATTTTTATGGTTTTGTTGAAAGGAGATTAGTGAAACATTTTTTAAAAACACTTTTTTTTTCTTTAAAGTTTACTACCATTTTAGAATCAACATTATGTAGAAATTTAATGTATTTTTATTAATTGATATTTCTTTTTAAATAAAGAGTAGGTAGCTCTTAAAAACTGCACAAAAACGACTAGCGCGGCGTTTTGCTCGGGAGGCGCCTTAAACCATTTACAGCATTAAATAAAGTAAGAACAGGGCATCTGTCACTTACTCGATATCAAATTGATACCGCTCTAAGAGCTTATGGTCACCCCCCTGGTTGACAAGGTAATTTTTAAGATAACCATGTGAAATATAGATTTAAATACCCATTTCCCATATATACTATCTATACTAATATTATAAAAACGAAAGATTTGTATTTTTAAATAACTTAAAAACTAAAGGACCGATTTTTTAAATTATTTCACCGTTGGAAAGCTACACTATCCCCGAGTGATATAGTCTATTTTTTATTCCTGTATTCCCATGTAAACGGGAACTACGTGGGTGAAACCGCGAGGCGTCCGCTAGTCAATTATAACACTAGTAAAATTTATAAAAACATCCGACACATTATTTGTTCATGCTTTTTAAACTACATAATTTATCGAGTAGTAGACACGCTTCTATTAACAACCTATCGAACACGTAATTATGACACGATATCTTGCGAAAATACCCCGATTCAAACAGTAAAACGCCCATATCTTTTGAACAGCTGATCCGATTTTCATCAAACATAGCTAAGAACACTCATGATAATATCACCTTTCAAACAAAATAAACGAAATCACTATCGGTTCATCCATTTCGGAGCTATGATACCACAGACAGATACACAAATACACAAACACACAGATACACACGTCAAACTTATAAAACCCTGCATGCCTTATTAAGGGTACACTAGTCGACGGCACTAACTATTTTGTGCGCGGGGTTAAAATGCATTTTATATCAACCGACAACACGTGCGGAAGAGATAGATGATGTGATGAGCAGTAGGAAGCTAGTTCGCGTACGAATACACACTTTTGCAAATTTTTAGCGAAATGGATAATGATTTAGGACGGAACCGAGCGCGCGAAATTTTATAAACAGGCCTTTGGCAGTCTAGATATCATGAAAAAACTACTAAATATATCTGTTCAAAATAAAATTATTTGCATTGTTGAACTACTAATCTATCCCTGTATGGAGGCCGTTTTGCAATTTTCCGTCTTCTCATGGTGTTTATTCGCGCCCAAAAATGCGTTAAAATTTGTGTCGAAATGTGGAACTTTCGACGCTCATATCTTTCAAATTTTCCTTTTTTTAATTTTGCTTCCATACAGGGCTAGATAATGATGAGACAAATTGATATCACTTTTTATTTTGAACGTACATTGTAAAACACTGGAATAATCCCTAGACAACGTTTGTATGGAAGAATTTTCGACTAGTGTACCCTTAAAATACTGCGCCACACACAGATTTGGCAACAGGGAGACGAGAGAAATTCAATGTTTTAGAGATAATGCCAATAGTTTTAAACCCCCGACGGAATAGCTCCTGAATGGATGAACCGATTTTGATTTAGTTTTTTGTGTTTTTATGCTGACTTTTTCGAGAGTGTTCTTAGCTATGTTTGATGAAAATCGGTTTAGCCGTTCAAAAGTTTTTGGCGTTTTAGTGTTTGAATCGGGCTGCTCGGCAAGATATCGGTATCGTGCTGTGCAGTCGGAGGATACATCTGGTTTTGGTCAGCCAGCTCGCGAATATGTATCCTCCGACTGCACAGCATGATTTTCTTCCTGTTTACGTCTTTTTAGTTCGCTTTTTAAGCAGTCGGGTTTTTTGATTTTTTTAATGAACTTCTTTTTTTATAATTGTAACTTTTAATGGTGAGAAATAAACTATTTTGATTTTGATCTGGCATCATCAGTTATACAAGTAATAAGTTGCATAAACTGGGGAGCGAGGGAAATAATAAACAAAACTCGGGGTTGCTCTACCTTATTGTCAAGTATTTATGGAATCCTTAGTTGATTATTAATATTCAGGTTAGGTAAGCTGTAACAATAGGTTTTTCCTTCAGAAATACCTCATTACCAGCTCTAATTACTCCTGTTCTTACCATATCCCCTTCCTATGTAGTGCGTAGTGTCGTGATACATGTCCTGAGTATCGAACTCGTGTGCCTCTCCGTTGGTTGCCGGCCAGTACACTCCTCCGTCCATTGGGCTTCCTGCGAATAAGGCGAAGGTTTAGTCAAGGCTGCATTCTTTTGCGCAATTATTGGCTTATATAATTATAACACTTATGAAACAAATACTACTGGTATTAGTTGTTGGTTTTAGAACGGAATAAATCAATTATTGCTCTTCAATACAGAAGTTTTAGAGTATTTGGCGGCTTGTTTTTAAATAAGTGCATTTGACAAACAGCGAGCGATTAGCAAACGATTGTGTAGGTAGGACCTACCATACCTACACTGTAGGTAATGCCGACTTTTATGACTAAAGCGTTTGATCTTGACCAAGTTTGCGCTGAAAGCAAAGCTAACAGATTGGTTGCAGAATTTATCTTACGGCGATGCGGAGTATGTTCTTGGGGTCGCCTCATGAGTGCCTGGGCAAGGTACTCATGGGGTGATCATCGGAGTATATTCTGTATGGTTGGGATTTATGGTTTGCAAAGCAATATGTTGTATGTTGATAAATAAAATATCATTATGTAATTACTAAGTCACTGACATTAAAGTTATACTATTCAATGGTTACGAGGAACTTTGACTCCTGAGATACAAGTATCTTAGTATCTTTTAATAGCAGTACACCACAGACTACCCCCTTTTTTTTGATTCTAAGTTCTCTCAGTCCATCCAAAGGTTGTCTGGTAGATATCGCTGTCAGCGATAAGACCGCCTTTGTACCCGTATAATTAAGATTTCTTATAAAATAGATGTGTAATTTTTATGGTGTACAATAAAGTATATTCTATTCTATTCTATTCTATTATATCTTTTTACTTAGTTCTGGAGCCAACTGTTCAACCTGATTCTGACCACCTTTTCTTCAAAGTTTAGTGTATAATTAACCTTGTGTTACTGTTTTTGTACAATAATTTTATTTTTGTTTGTTTTTGTTGTTTGATCTTGCGGTGTTTGCTGTTTCTTACGTAATAAGCCTGTGGATGTAGCATGCTCGCAAATTCTCGCGTCTTGCACGATGTTTTTACACTGTGCTGATAGGGTTCATAATGCTATGTACATTTTAGAACTGATACGTCGCTTCGCTTCGACTCTGTCTGATTTTGCTTTAACCCTAACAGAGGTTATGTTATGGTGATGGTTGCAGATGCTTCTTACCTTGGTGTGAAGGTTGGCAGTAATAAGGAGGCTCGTATCTGTCAAATCCCTCGTCTGACGGAGACATGCTGCCATAACTTGACATTGAGCTGCGCCTGCGCAAAATAGACATTAAAATATCACCGCTGCCTATAAATCTTGAAGGGGTACGCAAATTCAGAGGTTACCTGCAGCCTAATTGCGTAAGTGAATTCTCCAAAGCAAACGAGTCGATTCCTTCAAAGAATCAGAATCATTTCTTTCAACTTTTTCGGTATTGCGAAACTAATTTGGATAAAGTACAAACATCCTCCTTTGAGTTGAAGTTCATCTACTGCGTTATGTTTCATCAAACTCGAACATTACACAATACCAATAGTGAAGTTTTATCTCGATTCTTCCGCTTTCGTTCATTCTTTACAATAAATTCTACGTCAATATATTTGTAATGGAAAGGGGCATAACCTTTCCGGTTCAGAGTGTAATATGCAATACGTAAAGTCGTTTTTGGGAAAGAATCGACTTGTTTACTTTAGAGAATTCACTTACGCAATTAGGCTGCTGGCGAACTGTAATAAATAGTACCACATATTTAACCGACATCAAAAAAGGTTGAGGTTCTCAATTCGAATGTATGTTTTTTTGTTTATTTGTTACGCGATTACACCGCCAATTATGAATTTATTTCGATGATGATTCTTCTCTTCTCTTTTTTTAAGATTATTTGCCCGAATTGGTCGCAACTCGGTGAAAATCTGATAAAGAACTTCCGACGGAAGTCGGTGTCATAAACGAAACAAAAATAAGTCGGTGTTCCTCACCGACTTCAGAAATTGAAGTTTTTTTTTTCCTTTTTGTATTGTTTTTATTATTAGAGAATGGGATACGGTTGCAGAAAGAAAATACTTATTTGTAGTGCAACAGAAAAATATAATTTTCCGACTTTTATTACTACGGTTGCTAGGACACGTTAAGCAGTAGACAAGATGTAGTTTATATTAAACTCATAGGTTTGCAACCTCTAACACCGCCCCTTAAACTTATCTTGTTAACATACATCAGTAGCCAAACCTAACTCGTTTACAAAATACTTATGTTTCTCTACCGACAAAGGTTTAGTCAAGACATCCGCCGTCATTTTGGACGTTGGCAAGTAATTTATTTTGACTGCACCATTGCTGACCGCCTCCCGGACGAAATGATGACGTATGTCTATATGTTTTGACCTACCATGAAACATACTACTTTCAGTCAATTTCAAGGACTGATTATCATTGAAAATAGTTATTTCAATGTTACTACCTATACATTCGTGCAAGAAAGTTTTTATAAACAGTGCTTCTTTACAAGCATCGGAGAGTGACATGTACTCCGCCTCAGTACTCGATAATGCAACGGTACGCTGTTTCCTACTTTCCCAACATGTAATAGAATTCCCAATTTTGAAAACATATCCCGTATAAGAACGTCTATCGATTTCATTAGAAGCCCAGTCTGCATCAGCAAAACCCGTCACAGATAAGCCAGTTTTCCTATAGGTAATGCAGTAATCTACTGTACCTTTAAGATAACGCAACACGCCTTTAGCTGCTTTCCAGTGGAAATCGGAAAAACAGTTATTGAATTGGCTTAATACGCTTACAGCGTGACATATATCAGGACGCGAACAAACCGCTACATACATAAGACAACCGATCAATTCTCGATACTCCAAACTGTCATCCTTTTTATCAGCTTTGTTCAATTTTTGGCACTGCATTGGAGTTTCAACAGATTTGCAATCTTGCATGTTGTATTTCTCTAATATCTTTTTAATATAGGCACTTTGATCTAGAGTGATCTTGCCATGATCTTTCCTGATTCTTAATCCTAGAACTCTTTCTACAGGACCAAGATCTTTGATCACAAATTCTTTCATCAGCAATGATTTAGTTTTAGTTTTTTCCGCATTACAATTGCTGAAAATTACTAAATCATCAACATACAACGCGATAATTACAAACTTGTCGCCATTTTGCTTTATGTATACACATGGTTCAGAGACCAATCTCTTGAACTTGAGTTTGTTGACAAGAACATGATTGATCTTTTCATTCCATGATTTAGGCGCTTGTTTTAGACCGTAAACAGCTTTGTGTAGTCGATACACCTTGTTATTGCCTCTACCTTTTTCAAAACCTTCTAGTATTTCCATGAAAATGGTATCTTTTAAATCACCGTTTAGAAAAGCTGTTTTTACGTCCATGTGGTCAATCTCCATATCGTACTCTACAGCCAAAGCTAATAACATTCTTATGGTTTCGTATCTCACTACAGGTGAAAAAGTTTCAAAATAATCCACTCCATATTTTTGTGTAAATCCTTTTTCCACTAGACGTGCTTTGTATTGTAATAGTTCACCGTTAAGCCCTCTTTTCTTCTTAAATATCCATTTGGTCTTTATTGGCTTTGCACCTTTCGGCAAATTGGTTAAGGTAAAACACTTATTGTCCAAAAAGGACTGATATTCGTCTTTCATAGCAGCTCGCCACTGCCTGGCTTTTGAACTATTCAACGCTTCTTCAACTGTTCTTGGATCATCACTGCCACACGCTTCCCCCGTCAAAAAACCACACAGGAAGGAGTTCTCATCAGCTTCCACGTATTCTGCTCTCGAGTCATCTGTCTCAAATTAAACCTCTGGAACATAAGTAGCATCTGAGTGATGATCTGTGACCAAGCTACTGGTCGAAGCCTCGCTATCGTTAGCATCATCAGTAGTCACAGAAGTTTCTTCTGACTCTGTTCTATTCTCGGATACATAAGAAGTCTTAAGTTCTGTAATCACATCTGATTCCACTTTAGTGAAATTCAGATGCTTGAGGAATTGATTCTCAATGAACTTAACATTTTTCGCTATTGTTAGCTTATAGCTCTCAAGATCCAAGAGCCGGTATCCCTTTGTGTTCTCACAATATCCCGCAAATATGTAAGGTTTAGATTTGCGATCCAGTTTTTTTCGATTATTTTGCACAGCATATGCTAAACAACCAAATACACGTAAGTTATCTAAGTTTACCTTATGTCCAGTGTAAATCTCTTCTGGAGTTGCACCTCTAACTGCCTTTGTAGGTGAACGATTTTTTATGTACACCGCTGTGTTCGCAGCCTCAGCCCAGAATCGCTGATCCAAACCTGCTTCCAGAAGCATACAGCGCACCGCCTCAATAATCGTTCAGTTCGCACGTTCGGCAACTGCATTTTGCTGTGGACAGTGAGGAACAGTAGTATGATGCCGGATTCCACACTTACTCAAATACTGCTTAAATCTCGTATTGATGTACTCGCCACCATTGTCGCTTCTCAGGATTTTAATTTTTTTATTAGTCTCGTTCTCTACAAGAGCTTTAAAAATCAAAAAACACTCAAAAACTTTGTCTTTCGATTCTATTAAATAGCAAAACGTCTTCCTAGAAAAATCGTCAATAAATGTTAGCAAATATCTCGCACCACCTATAGATTTCACTGGCATAGGCCCGCACACGTCCGTGTGAACCAGTCCTAACACCTCACTTGCACGTGAAAAGGATTTCTTAGGGAAAGGTAAATTAGTAACCTTACCTTCAATACAGGCGATACATTGCTCGTATGTGGATACATCATAGTCGATACCAGCCGCCATACCACTCTTGAGTAGGTTCATGCTGCGACTATTCAGATGTCCAAGCCGACGATGCCATAAACCCTGAGATGGAAGATCTACCTGGGTACTCAAGGAGACGCTTGCTGGCATACTGTGTACGCGCGAAACGGAATTTATATACGCATCCCCGGTTTCTAATTTATAAAGACCGCATGCATCCCGTTTTGCTACAGCTATTACCTCACCGTTTTTGTAAATTTTACAAAAAATCGATGTAAATTTTACTTCAAAACATTTTTGTGTCAAAATACTGACAGATAACAGATTACATGACAAGTCCGGTATAAAAACTACATTACTGACAGTTACCCATTGGTTTTGTAAAAAAAGTTTAACATTTCCACGACCCGATGTAAAAAGTTTTTCACCGTTCGCAACGCTTATTTCCTTTGGCGTATCACACACAAAATCATGCAAAATGTCTCTACTATTGGTCATGTGGCAAGTTGCACCACTGTCAACGTACCACACATCTCGATCCAGCTTCACCGTCAGAGCCGACAACATAGTTGTCCTACCAGGAGTTTTCTGAACCTTCTCCTCCTCTTGACAACTGGAACTAGATGATTTATCCTTATGCGGTACTTTCTGTCTGCAAGCTCTAGCGTAATGACCTAATTTTTTGCATCGAAAGCACTTGGGACGCTTCGAGATCGAAGTCGAAGTCGTTAGGGCATTCTGTTCCGTACCTTCTGCATCACCTCGTCTCTGTGCCTCCTGGAGTAGTTTACTTTTCACCAGTTCACTTGAGAGAGAAAGGCTACTATGCTCTAACGTCATAATGAGTGGGTCAAACTGCTTGGGAAGCCCACTGAGCATTATTATAGCAACGAACTCGTCTTCCAGAGAAGCATTTATGTCTTGTAGTTGTTGGGCAGAATCTAGAATTTTTGTAACATACGCCTCCATACTCTCAAACTGCTCTAATTTTAAGCTAAATAGCATTCTGAGGCGACCTAATCGTCTACACAGACCATTATCCTCGAACGATTTCTGTATATTCTTCCAGGCATCAAACGCAGTATTGCAATTCCTGACAACGGAGTAAACAGATGGCTGAACACTGAGGCAGATTCGTGCTAGGTCTTTTTCCTGTTTCTTCTTGTCTTCGCATTCCGGTTTATTTTTCTTATCGACCTCGTTGACACATTCAAACAAGTCTTCATGAATAAGCAACATCTTCATTTGAAATTTCCAGGTGGTGTAATTATTTACCCCGGAGAGTTTTTTAATTGCGACGGACTGGTTACTCATTTTCGCGATTTCGTAATTTTTACTTGATAATATAATTATTTATATCAAACGCGTTCTGCTTCCTCACGCTCTGCTACCATATTAGAGAATGGGATACGGTTGCAGAAAGAAAATACTTATTTGTAGTGCAACAGAAAAATATAAATTTCCGACTTTTATTACTACGGTTGCTAGGACACGTTAAGCAGTAGACAAGATGTAGTTTATATTAAACTCATAGGTTTGCAACCTCTAACATTTATTTGGTAGTCGGTTGTATTTTTTCGCGAATATTTTTTTCTCGATGAGTAATATAAGAAGTTTATTACAATTTACCCGTTTTTGAATCGAACCCAAGATGAGGCTTAGCGCTCTAACTATTGAACCGACAAGTCAGTCAATAATTCGAATTTGTGCAAAACATGACTCTCGAATTATCAGTTAAGTAAAAACATATTTTTTTAGATGGTTCACTTTGTGATTGTTGTGTTGCCAAATCAAATCAAATTTATTAAACAAATTGTACATTAACAAATTAGCATGGACGGTGACCCTCAAACTAGGCATTTGCCTGTGACGTTGTGTGGTTGTTGGAAGGAAGTTGTGTCTGTGACGAATAAATGATTTGTATTTTATTATAATTTTTAGGCCCGATATAACATTTAACAGAAGAATTAAAATGGCGGTTTGACAGCTGTCAAACGGCCATTTTTATTCCTCATTTAGAAAGTTATCAGACTATTGGAAAAACGACCCTTAATCAAATGTCATGTTTAAGTTGCAACCTCGAACCACAGAGTACTTAAGACGACGACTAACGCCAACAACCTTGAGGGAACAAAACGCGCACTCGTTCCACACCCGCGCGACCCAAAATTTAGTAGTTTTTTGTACTTTCCTTATTATTCTATGATTAAAAAAAAAGCCTCAGATCAAAATGTAAATAGTTAAATTGTGTTTGAGATGGTAACAATTTAATTAAAATACGCCCAGCGGTTCTGGTGCGATTTTCGTGTTTTATCGGTTTTGGACATAACTTTACCAATTCATTACCCTAATAAAAAATGGTCTAATGTAACATATATTTTTTTCAAAAAATTACGACAAGCCGTTTAGACGTGATTCTCATTTTAAAATCAGCTACTCAGGGGTCAAACAAAACAGGACGATAGTTGGAGTTATTTCGAGTAAAAAAAAATACTTTATGACCAAATAGCCCCAAATATCACCCCGTATAGTTTGATTCACGTTTTTTAGCCCATCCTATATATGGAGTTAAAGAGACGGTGTGTTTCGAAATAAGCTAGGATTATCAACCACTAAGCACTACGAAACGAACTTGACTCAACAACAAAAAAACAGTGGAACACATGCTCGAAACACATGAACAACAACGGTAGCATTATATCTTCTTTTGTAAGTCAAGTGGTACTTGAAACTCCAGTGATTATGGTGTAACTGTATCGTGGGTAGAATGTGGTGCAGTCAGATTTGAGACAAACGAGATTAACAGTTTTGAAAACAGTAAAATAAAAAAACTGTTTTTCAAAAAAATACTACCGACTTCCAAATAAAAAACTACAAGGCGAAAAATAACTTCATTTATGGAAGTCGGTGTCTTTCGTAGGTACCAATTATTTGCGGTATAGACACCGACTTCCATAAATAAAGTTATCTTTGTAGTTTTTTATTTGGAAGTCGGTAGTACTTTTTGCAACAAGATTTTTTATTTTTCCCTTTTTAGTTTCACCTATAACGCCAGAATAGATTACCCGAATAACATGAAACTTGAACATAACCGGTGAAATGAAAGATCTGCGTACCCCTTTCGAGCTTACTGGCGTGATGTTATGTTATGAAATGGTATAAACAATAAACAGACATGCGATTGCAGTAATCCCGAGAGATTTGCCGTTATTGATTGAAGAGTTCTGTTGTATATCTCCGAAGTTCTTCATCAGATCTTCACCAAATTAAAATGGGACTAATTTCGGAACATGCTCTTTCAAACAAAAAAGAATTTTCAAAATCGGTCCACAATTGACGGAGATATCAAAACATATATAATGTCGAACATAGAACTGCTTTTGGTAAGTCGGTTAAAAATTTACTTTTTTCTTCGGTTAGTCCCGCTATACTTGCCTTGAAAAATACCTACTAAAAAAAACTACTTGGAAAATATGTATGTGAGTCTGTGCGCTTGGATATTTCGCCCCAATAGCTGAACGGATCACGATGAAACTTGGCACACAGATAGACCATAATGGTCTGAATAGGTCATCATATTGTGTACATAGGATACTTTTTATCGCTATTGATTTTCCCATGGGATAAGATAATTTTGACATTCGCTCTCGGATTCAGTTCGACGGCATCTGCATATTGACAATCGCTTTTAAGGTTACACTAGTCGAAAATTCTTCCATACAAACGTAGTCTAGGGATTATTCCACTGTTTGACGATGTACGTTCAAAGTAAAAAGTGATATAAATTTGTCTCATCATTATCTAGCCCTGTATGGAAGCAAAAAAGTAAAAAAAGAAAATATTTGAAAGTTATGAGCGTCGATAGTTCCTCATTTCGACACAAATTTTAACGCATTTTTGGGCGTAAGTAAATACCATAAGAAGACGTAATATTGCAAAACGGCCTCCATACAGGGATAGATTAGTAGTTCAACAATGCAAATAATTTTATTTTGAACAGATAGATTGAGTCGTTTTTTCATGATATCTAGACTGCCAAAGGTCTGTTTATAAAATTTCGCGCGCTCGGTTTCGTCCTAAATCATTAACCATTTTGCTACAAATTTGCAAAAGTGCGTATTCGTACGCAAACTAGCTTCCTACTGCTCATCACAGCATCTATCTCTTCCGCACGTGTTGTCGGTTGATATAAAATGCATTTTAACCCCGCGCACAAAATAGTTCGTGCCGTCGACTAGTGTACCCTTAATAAAACGATTAATATTGAACGCAGCGTCTATCTGTCTGTGTGTAGGTATTTAGGTATCTGCAACTCGAAATTTCGCGAACCACTAATTCAATTATCTTGTGTTTAAAATGGGATTCCGTATCCAACTGATTAAGACCAAGAATTTACCCGATTTAAATAAACTAAGCGACGACGGTCGACGGTCGGTATTTCTAGGCAGAGGTGGATATCGCGGCCACATTTTAGCAAATTTATCCACAGACATTAAATCTAACTAGATAACGCAAGTCCCTCCATCTGTATGAAAACCAAGCGTGCCACTTTTTCACACACAATTTAAAAACAAATTTACTTACCAATGAAAGAAAACATTTCTCACCTCGGCCAACTTTTTCTATACAGTCTTTACAGCTCATTATGGCATAATTAGACATTTTTCTAGATTTCGGCGGATTTCCGGTGCCGATAATGCTGAATGAAAAGCTCAAATTACGATCATTGATCGTAATTTTACTCCGGTTTTTGACACGCGAAGTAAGTACTTACATACAATCGCGTCATCTAGTAAGATTTATATCTGTGGGGTGAACCTACTGCCAATAAACGACGAATAATGAGAACCCATTAAATGTCAGAAAGAATTATAGTCTGGCAAACGAAAGTAAATACTGAAAAAGCGCGGCAAATTTAAAAAATAACAGCATATATAGCAACCCCAAAAACTAGTATGCAATACCTGGAATAACCAATTTGATACTTTAGAATTATTTATATTACTTCGTCTGAATAAAAATACTATAGGTACATTTGGGTAGGTAATACTTTAGATATCCATCTGAATAAAAAAAAGCAACAGTATTCTATAATAATTTTGGTTTATTCACTATCAATCAAAATCTGAATCTAAGACTTTCATGTGAAAAGATGCATAAAAGTCACAAGAATCATTGTTTTCTACATTAATAATGAAACTTTTTAAATGATTAAATAGAGAAAATGTTTTTACTAAAATAGAAATAGTGATTACGAATTAAAACAAAGTATCAACTTAGTAGCGTCATACGGAAAATCGGGTTTGACATTAGTATAGCATTGCCATATAAAAAGTTTGCAAATAATTCGAGTGTCTACTTTCGTTTGCTACACTCTAGTGGCTCTATGCACAAGTAAAAATTAAAATTTACTAAAACTAAAACCCCCGCCAATTTTTTTATTTCTTACTTTTTAAAGTACATAATTTATCTAGTAGTAGACACGCTCGAACACGTAATTATGATACGATATCTTACTACTCAGAAAACAGCCCATAACTTTTGAACAGCTAAACCGATTTTCACCAAACCACAGATAATATAATACTAGCATACAGATGTCTCATCCCATACAAAGAAACCGTGCCGACGTTCTATACTGATTATTCTGATTATTTTTTGTATATCGATCGCGTTCGGTCCCATTCCACGAATATAGATGGTGATTTATCTATCGCCGTGGAACGGAACCGAACGCTATCGATTTACAAAAAACAATCGGTATAATCAGATGAAAAACGCTAGTTACGTCAGCACGGTTTCTTTGTATGGGATGAGGCATCTGTATGCTAGTAATATATTATCTGTGACCAAACATAGCTCTCGACAAAGTCACCTTTCAAACAAAAAAATCTAAATCAAAATCGGTTCATCCGTTTACTCGCTATGATGTCACAGACAGACACAGATACACAGCAACACACCTCAATCTTAGAACACCCCTTCTTTTTCCGTCGATTTTTAAAAATAATATTCACCCGAGTTCGATTAGACGGTAAGCCGACCCCGATATACTCGTATTTGGTAAAACATTGATATTCAGCTAGTAATTCTATAGGTTCATATCCTCTTGGTAAATCTAAAAATACCAACACAAATAATTTGTATACGCTTTAGAGCCCAAAAACTATAAAGTTGAGACACACGTGCGGCACATTTGGTTATCAAAATGAGCATAATGTAAACAGTTTACGTTATAAGGACAATATGTCGTGAGTTCTGACCTTAATAACATAATATTGGTGGTGAACTTCCGTTTCAATAAATAATCAAGTAAAATTCTTAAATGACGGTTCTTCCATTTTCAAACGGCTTCAAAACGGAGTAGGTTCTCAATTCGACTGTATGTTTTTTTTTTGTGTTTGTTACGCGAATACTACGCAAATTATTTTTTTTTATTTTATTTGTAAGCTGGTGTTTTTCATGGTCCCATTTAAATTTGATCAAGATCTGACGAGTAGTTTTTAAGTTGTCCGTATAATGCGTATTTTCATGGTTTATGGTACCTATCAAATCTAAAAATAAATAAGAAAAACTTTTTATCAAAAAGATTAAACCGACTTCCAAAACAAAACACTACAAGGCGAAACATAACTTTATTTTCGGAAGTCGTAGTCAAAAACAAAAAAGACTTCCGAAAATTAAGTTTCGCTTTATATGTTTTTTTTTTATAGTTTTTTTTTCAGTTATCACCCCCTACCGATTGAACCGAAATTATGCTTACACGTTCGGTGTGGATGACAATAAAAACTAAAAGATTAAAAAAATAAGTTTTTTTTATAAAGAAAAAACTATAAATAAATAAAAAAAACTCACCTTGAAATCGATCGATTCAAATGGTTTAAAAAAACACAACAATTCTACAGACACTTCATTATTGTAATATAGAATTAAATAAAACACATCAAGATTAATATTCAATAAATACTCTGAAATATTTATTTAATTTGTTAATCACCACTTTGCACTAACATTTAGAAAATGTAATCTATTTAAATAATTCACTGAATTTAATAAACCCAAACACAGTTGATTTATTTATTTTTTAAATTATTTTACAATAATAAGATCATCAACGACTGTCAAATCAAACGCTTTGACAGCAAAGTGACATGCTATTTCGCGCGTTTTTAGTGACTGGTCGCTTTTTCAAGTCGACTCTTTGGTTCGGTAATGGGGGCGGAGCTTCTTTATTAGGGAGCGATTCGACGTAGGAGCAAAAAGACTTATGTTTAATTTTGTTCTCTAAAAGCACATTCAGTAGGCGTTTGATTACGTTTACAGGTATCAAAATAATGTTTATTTTTTATTTCAGAACTTCTGTTGCAAGAACGTTATGAGAAAGAATCCTATGGAAAATATAATGTCCTCTACATAAAATGCTTTGCAGAACTTACAAACAGGGATAATTTTGATAAAGTTTTCTTGAAAGGTTTTTTGTTAATTTAGGATCTACAAAGTGTCTACGAAGGATGATTACAAATGGAAAAGTAATTAAAATGTAATGATAGGTTAGGGGTATGAAATTACAGGACTTACATTCTTTTGTAGAACCTATGTATCTAAATTAACTAATAATTATTACTTTTACATAAATTCTTATCGGTAGCCTGGTAGATATGAGTACAATCAAATCAATGGAAGCCTTTCTTTTTTACAGAAAAATCTTACAAACATACCCAAACTCAAAAATTTAAAACCTTAATATGATATTCTATTCCAAAGTATTTAAAGAGCCTCACTACAAAAGTTACAAATGTAATATATCAGTATGTTTTCAATACTAAAATGTTACTTATTACTTTTCATTTCCAGCAACCCCATCCGATTGGTGAACTCCAAGAGCAGAAAGCTTTCATCCCGCCCAATTAGGGCGTACCTTATAAAAACTTATTTGTCTCTTTCTTGTCCTCTGATAAGTGATCTATGCGTCCTTTTCCCTCAGTGACACTCATTGCAGCATAATTTTCGCTTATTATTCGATTATGCTAAGAGAATATTGCAATGTTTTTGCTTAATTCTAACATTTGTTTTATTGTCATTCGATTTGTGTGGGTTCCGTTCCCGGGTTAGGCAGCGTTATTGCTTTTTTTCCCGTCGTTTCTAAGGAGCAAGTTTGAATATGGATAGGTATGATATTTAAAAAACTTTTTTACAAAAAGATATACAACCGACTTCCAACGTGTTTTTATTTGGAAGTCGGTTGTATTATTTTGTAAAAATGTTTTGTTTTTTACTTTTTAGTTTTGGTACATAATGAGCCAGTTCATTACTAAGGTACGTATATTGTCCAAATTAATGCCTGAATAGATTAACCGAATAACATAAAACTAGCATAACCGGTGAAATGAGAGTGTACCAGGGTGAACGGTACACACCTGCGTACCCCTTTAGAGCGTAACGGCGCGTGATGTTATGTTACGAAATCGCGTAAACAATAAACAGACATGCGATTGCAGCCATTCCGAAAATTTTGCCGATTTTCATTGAAGAGTTCTGTTGTATATCGCCGAAGTTATTGAACAAATTTAAATGGGACCACGCCAGCTTTCAAATAAAAAAAAAGAATCATTAAATTCGGTTCACCTAGTACAAAGTTTTGAGGTAACAAACATAACAAAAAACAACAGTCGAATTGAGAACCTCCTCCTTTATGAAGTCGGATAAAAAAGAGGCGTATTTGTTTGTATGAGGTAATCTCCGGAAGTACTGTGAACTGTGTAGTCATTGATAAAAAGCTATAAAATCGCTTAAGAGATATGCCCGTTTGATAGTGCTTGGGAGAGAAACAACGGGAAAAGTTAGTTGTTAATAGGCTTAACCGGTTGAATTCCTGTAATTACCCGCGTGGATGAACGTTTTGGTCACTCAAGGTGCTAAACAACTGAATAGGAGCAATGTGGGTACCATCTCTACCTACACTTCTAAGATAGCTTGATTTCTGCGACATATGTCAAACTGACGTATGCGTTATTGTTAGCCTGTCAAGCGCTATTGTTACTGTATTGACAGCTGTCCGTGTCGCAGAGATCAAGCTATCTTTGAAATAAATTAACCTTCTCTATCATTCCATCCTAAGTTAACCACACTTCGAAAGCAGTTTAAAATACGTAGTAGTTTTGATATTGGGGACAGGATAAATCATTATCATCATTTATTCCAACAAGCAACACGCAACAGGATAACAACAACATTATTCAACCCCATAAATGAAGGCGTGAAGAAACAAAACAATTAACAGAGCCGCAATATCTCGATTATAATCAAACATAATCGAGTTACGTTCCCCTCCCTAACTCATCGCCCTATCTGAGTAATTACATTATTATCTGTGGAACATGATATTGCCATCGCTTTAATGATCTGTGGTTGCAGATAATTTATTTTTATTTGTCAATATTTTGACATTTGACGTGTGCGCCATAATTTAATTGTGGGCGGTTTCGTTTATCGAAATTATGCGACACGTGCATGATAGTCTTCCGATCAAGATAAAGGCATAAATTGTGTATTGTTTTGTTTAACGGAAACTAGCTTTTGCCCGCAACTTCTTCTGCGTAGCATTAGTAGATCGAATAGCCTACTATGTTAACTAACTTTTCCCCGCGGCTTCCGCAGGATCCGTTTATGGGATAAAAAAACATAAGCTATATCACTCAGGAAGTCAGAAATACTAAGAACTTTCTACTAGTGAAAGAATTTTCAAAATCGTGTAAGCGATCTCTATATTTAATTGAGCACACTAAGTGATTTTTCTATGTTGGCAATAATTTGTTTGATATTTTTATGCTTGCAACAAAGATGGACTGTTTTTTGTCAGGTTGGTAAACGACAAGCTTGCACTTCTCGTTTCCCGCCCATTTCGAGAATATAAATATTGTAGCTCTTGCCATCAAAGGCAGTCTATTTTTGATCGAGGCTACATTAATAAGTATTAGGGTAAGTGCTTTATAAACTGTATTCTATAAACTGTGTTGTATATACTATGTTCTATATAAACCATGTTCTATAAATTATTTTCCATAAACTGTGTTCTTTGTGACTGTGTATTTGATATGAGAATACACTGGGTGAGTAAACCCTTTCCAAGCATTTTTATTTACATCGCCATCCCCGCCAAAATACCCACACAAGATTCTTTAGATTCTTCTTCCAAGATCTTTTAAGTAAAAGCCGACAATCAGTTAAGTAGTTTTTGAGTTTATCCATTACAAACAAAAAAATATTATTATACTGTAGATTTTTTGATATTCTCGGGACTCTAGGGTCCCGGACCTTTGAAAAGCGTTCCAGGGGCCGAAACCAACACGCAGACGCCTTGTTAGACATGTAGGATGAAATGTGACACCAACCGGCGATTATCGCATGTACTATACTCCATTTGTAATAACATTAAGACGTTTAAATTAGCCCAATTTACAGCCCGTTCAATCGATTTTGACTTCTATTGCGTTGGTGATACGAAAAATGGTAGCTGTAGTAAACAGATGGTTTTGGTAACAGGTTTATCCTTTTTATGTCATCCTTATGTTTACGGGATAGAACTCAAAATCAGTTGAACGGACTGTAAATAGATTTGGAAACATGTCTAATGTTATTTTCGAATTTAGTCACTACGCAAGAGCACCCATGGACAATCCCCGGCTGGTGCAGGACTATCGCAGAATATCGAGACAAAACACATTGCTCTATGGGTTTGGTTTAATATACAGAGAAGGCCAACAATCGTGGATCCAACGGATCAGGGTGATATTTGGAGCTATAAGCTCAGGAGGACATCGTGGAGTTTAGTGGGTTGGAGTCCCACATAACTGTGCTATCTCCCCGTGGTAGCATAGCATGCATAAGCATTTCCCAAGGCTAAAAAAAAAAAAAATAAGTAGCGGGTCCTATGATTGTTTTGAACTGTAAAAAAACTGTAAAAACGTGCAAAAAATACTATAAAACGAACCTTCACTGTATTTAAAGAAAAAAATATTCACGAACCTAGTAAACACCATCTATTGCCGTGAAACGGGATCGAACGCAATTGATGTACTTACAAAAATAACAAGATTAATCAGAGGAAAAACGCTAGTTACGTCGGCACGGTTTCTTTGTATGGGATGAGGCATCTGTATGCTAGTATTGTCTTATCTGTGGCGTGGCTGAATTCTGGTCAAAATATAGTTAAATTTTGGAATCATCGATACGACAAAGAAGAAGAATTTCTCATAGCCTAATAAGCCACGTATTCACTGAGCACTGGGTATATGGTACACTGGGTTAAAAGACAATTGGACACGACCGTGAGGGAATGGGGAACGCATCTGCGTTTGCGCACACACTTGTGTACTGTAATATCTCCCACGCTGATAGCTAGTCATCACGGAGATTGGCCGCCCGGATTATTTCCCCGAAGAGCACAGTCCCTGGGATCTAGATAGAATCCATGGGAGCGTGGCCAGTCGAAAATTCTTCCATACAAACGTAGTCTAGGGATTATTCCACTGATTGACAATGTACGTTTAAAATAAAAAGTGATATCAATTTGTCTCACCATTATCTAGCCCTTTATGGAAACACAAAAGTAAATATTTGAAAGTTATGAGCGTCGACAGTTCCACATTTCGACACTAATTTTAACGCATATTTGGGCGCGAATAAATACCACAAGAAGACGGAAAATTGCAAAACGGCCACCATACAGGGATAGATTAGTAGTTCAACAATGCAAATAATTTTATTTTGAACAGATACGTTTAGTAGTTTTTTCATGATATCCAGACTCCCAAAGGTCTGTTTATAAAATTTCGCGCGCTCGGGTTCGTCCTAAATCATTATCCATTTCGCTACAAATTTGCAAAACTGTGTGAACTAGCTTCCTACTGCTCATCAAAGTATCTACCTCTTCCGCACGTGTTGTCGGTTGATATAAAATGCATTTTAACCCCGCGCACAAAATAGTTCGTGCCGTCGACTAGTGTACCCTTAAATTTGGAAATGAGTAGTGTAAAATATGGATAGAACTCAATAATGTTTTTCTAGTATTCGGTGGGTTTGTGATTTAAATGCCTCTTCATAACATCTTACTTACCTAACTTTGTTTTCTAGCATCTTATCTCTGAAATCGCCAAGGAAAAAAAAAAACAAAAAAAATACTTTTATTTCTACAACTTATATACGATAGAAAGTACCTTTTAAGCACAAAATTGCTTGTAATAGGTATTTCCGCTCTTCCGGTTTAGATTAACAATACATATGTGAGAAATTTAAACAATAAATTCAAACAAAATTAAAATGACAATCAAAATACAAAATCAATTGCTACCAAAATAAAAATGGAAGCTAAATAGCTTAAAACAATTACCAAATATAATAAAAAAGCCCCAACATTTATGTAAACAGCATTCCAAGCAATTAAACCAAAGTAATTTTATGCCCTAAAAACAGATATTCTCGAAAGCGGCACGCGTTTACACCCTTGGGTGCGATCACGCCCATGCCTTGTTAATTACGAAAAAACATTGACACGGCTCGTGTTGAATGACAGTTCAGCTGTCACTTTTGCCGCGTTTTTGTGAGATTAGGAAAGTGCTACACTGGGTTTTATCTTTATATGTAATTTTCATCATCTGCCTAGCCTTTTCCCAACTATATTGGGGTCGGCTTCCAATCTTACCGGATTCAGCTAAGTACCAGTGTTTTACATGGAGCGACTGCCTATCTGACCTCCACAACCCAGTAACTGGGTAACACGGTACCTCTTGGCAAGACTGGTGTCAGATCTCAAGCTTCTGACTACCCGTAACGACTGCCAAAGATTTTCAAATGACAGCCGGGACCAACGGCTTAACGTGCTTTCCGAGGCACGGAGAAAACTCGGTATGTTGAAATGGTCACCCATCCACGGACCGACGGTTGCTTAACCTTGATGATCGACCCGTGCGGCTGTTATTATTTAGCCACGAGATCCTCCTTTATATGTAACTTTGTTATTTTAAAATTTAAATTATTTTAAGTAACATATAAAACGTAACCTTTTTTTTTTTTTCCGGGGTGGAAAATCCTCATTGGATGTCCTCCGCCCTCGGGCGGGCGGAGGGGTCTGTCAGACTCATACTGACTAAAAACCACCCCGGTGTTCCATCTCACACCTACGCTGGGGGTCGCGGGAACAACGATACTTCCGCAACCCCCGGCTAGTGCCGGCCCGCCTTTGCGGGCCACGACCTCGGGTTTGGGGGAGTGAGGTGTTGGACTCCCCCCGCGACGTCTAAGAGGAACGCGCGTGGAACACTACGCGCCTCCACCTCGGGTCCTGATGAAGTTTAAATAAATAAATAAAACATTAATTAGGATGTTGTGCCTTTATAAATTAATTTAATCATTATTTATTTAGTAGTTATTTTTTTAATTAAATATTTTATGTTCCACTGCCTCGTTGGTCTGGTCTATCGGTCGCAATACTTTACTGCTGATATGAGATCCTTTTTATTGCGTGGAGAATTGCTCCACGGGGAGCTAGTGCAGTTATTTGGGACTCCAACCCACTAAAACTTTACGGTGCCCTACAGTTTAGCTTATGCCAGGAACACGGCCACCCCAGGGCTCAAGCCAGCACATGGGCCCCAGACAACCCCGCATATGGCACCCTGTGACGGGTAGTGGCCCCGCAACATACCATTTTTCGGCCGCAGAGAGCGGCCAAAGCTTTACCGACACTCCTCCTCCCCTGCAGCCCCTCCGCGTCCGCCATCTGACGGTGGCGACTCGTCCAGGCCGCGGAAGGTACGGAGAGCGGCGCACCGCAATACCGGAACTGCTCTCCCGCTGCGGCCTCTTACCCTCATCCGCGATGCCTCCCATACGACATTGCGATGTGAGCGGGTTCTCACCTAGACAATGCGGCAACCTACCGGGGGAGGGGGGGGGGGCTGATATGAGGTCCTGGGTTCGGAAAAAAAAAATGTTATGGTGTTTTTCTATCCTGCAACGTCTCAGTAACAGGCTGGAGTCTTGATTTTTGTCCGATTGGCAGCAATAGGCTCCGTACCTCAAAAAGTAAAATATCAACCGGCCAAGTGCGAGTCGGACTCGGGCACGAAGGGTTCCTTATTTGGTAAATTGCGGTTTACGATTTATGACGTATTAAAAAAAACTACTTACTAGATCTCGTTTAAACCAATTTTCGGTGGAAGTTTACATGGTAATGTACATCATATTTTTTTTTAGTTTTATCATTCTCTTATTTTAGAAGTTACAGGGGGTGTTAAAATGTGTGTCCCCACACATTTTACCACTTTGGAAGTTCAAATTCAAATTCAAAAGTCATTTATTCAAACTAGGCTGAGAATAAGAAGAAAGGCTTTGCCCCACAGCAGAATGCCATAGGACATAACGCTATGGAAATAACTAAAATAGACTAATCGAGCAGTATCAACGTCAGTGTATTGTCTTACTTTCCTGACAGCGTAGGCGGCCGAGCTAAGCCCGCTAGACTTGAAATATGTGGGCCCCACTGAAGTTTGGCATCTACTGTTATGCCCAGAAAAACTGCCGAGCCCACAGTTTCAAGCACCTCTTTATTTAACACGATGTTGGGTCCTAGATTTCTAACATTCGGTAAAGCGAATTTTATACATTTCGTTTTCAACTAAGTTATTTGTTGTAAACCAATCCGTAACCATTGATAGTGCACTGTTTACATCGCCAAAATCATGTCTATTCCTGTCAACTTTAAAAATAAGAGAGGTATCATCTGCAAATAGTACAACTTCACAGATACCCTTTAAAAAGAACGGTAAGTCATTGATATACACTAAGAACAAGAATGGACCCAGTATTGAGCCTTGAGGTACACCTAACTGAACTGGTAACCCGGAAGATTCACCATTAACGCGCAAACTAATCAGTTTAGAAAAAAATATATTATAAACCTCAATATCATTTTTGATGACCTATCCATAGATGTACACGTATGGGTTTGATAAAAAAAAAAAAAGAATTTCAGTTCTAAGTATGGGGAACCTCCAAATATTATTGTATTTTCGTGTGAAAATCTTAATGCGGTTCACAGAATACATCTACTTACCAAGTTTCAACAGCATAGTTCTTATAGTTTCGGAAAAAAGTGGCTATGACATACGGACGGACAGACAGACAGACATGACGAATCCATAAGGGTTCCTTTTTAGGGTTCCGTAACCAAATAGCAAAAAACGAAACCCTAAAAAGGAACCCTTATAAGATCACTTTCTTGTCCGTCTGTCCGTGTGTCAACACCGTTTCTCAGGAACGGGTGGACCTAGCAAGTTGAAATTTATACCAGATACTGAGGTGTAGAGTCCCTATTAGCTGTATAAAAATCAAGGTCTTGAGTTAGCACGATACAAAGATATAAGCAAATTTTGATTTTCAAGAAGACTTGTTAGTACCAAAATTTACTCAGGGGCTTAAGGGTACACTAGTCGACGGCACGAACTATTTTGTGCGCGGGGTTAAAATGCATTTTATATCAACCGACAACACGTGCGGAAGAGGTAGATGCTGTGATGATCAGAAGGAAGCTAGTTTATTTTATATATAAATATTATATATTTATATATTATAAAATATAAATATAATTATATTTTTTTCTTCCAAACCCATCGAGTGGGGTATCAAAATAATGAGCTTTTAGAGGTGATTACAAAAATATATGGTACCACTTATGTATAAAGATATTCGAAAAATAACATTATTGTTTGCTGATTTACTTTACACTATTTAAAATATGCTCTTTAGAAATGTACTGTTTGATAGTAGGTAATTGTGTTATGCATGTTAAAGACTAATATAATAGACCACCACCTAAAGATTTATATAACGTTGTTTTGGGGTAATCACATCACATCACATCATCAGCCTATTAATGTTCCCACTGTTGGGACACAGGCCTCTCTCTGTGAGAGGGAATGGGCCGTAATACACCACGCGGGCCCAGAGCGGGTTGGTGGATGTCACATGTCTTCGAATTTTTGGTTCTAGGACATGCCGGTTTCCTCACGATGTTTTCCTTCACCGTTTTTGAGAGCAGTGGTGATGAAATAATTTACACAAAGTAAAGCGCCTGCCTGGGCTCGAACCCACGACCTATAACTTGTAAGTCGCGGCCGATACCACTTGGCCATCAAATACATTTATGTAATATATTAAAATCATTGTTTCTTAAAAGACCTAGAACTTTTGGTGGGCGGTATGTTGTGACGTATGGCGTTCAACGTAGTAGGTGTGAGCCGACTTAGTTATATATAGGTATATAAGTCATATAGATATATTATAGATACTATGTAAACGAAAAAGCTAGTTGCTCAATACACTTATAGTCGTACACACGTCTTTTCATTCCAAAATTCTCATACAAAGTAAAGTGAACCTTATTACCTTCAACACATAAAAAAACTTTATCAATCAAATGTATTCGACCCCGCAAATAGCAAAAAAATGGTGTCAAATTATAATAACCTCAGCCACTTCCGTTCCGCTTTTATTTTTAGATCTTTCTAGACATAATTAACCTCTCGTTACATGGATTAGTTGAAATGAATTATCTGTGGTAAAAAATGGCGGGAACTTTGACATTAGGATGTTGAAATTGATACTTTAGGTAGGTGTCACACTGAGTTTGGCATGGGTTTTGGTGGGAACGTGATGGCGTATAAGTTACTTCTGTTTTATTTCCTTAAAATTGTATTAAATTCATTATGAATAGTGTAAAAGTGGTGGTTTTTAGGGTTCCGTACCCAAAGAGTAAAATCGGAACCCTATTACTAAGATTCCGCGGTCGGTCTGTCTGTCTGTCACCAGGCTGTATCTAATGAACCGTGGTAGCTAGACAGTTGAAATATTCACAGATGATGTGTTTCTGTTGCCGCTATAACAACAAATACTAAAAACAGAATATAATAAATATTTTAGTGGGGCGCCCATACAACAAACGTATTTTTTTTTGCTGTTTTTTGCGATAATGGTACGGAACCCTTCGTGCGCGAGTCCGACTCGCATTTAGCCGGTTTTTATTCTAATAATATTAGTGAACGTGCACGAGTGTGGGCTAGTAAAACACAGCGGTAGAACATGAGTTTGTTCATGTTGTTGACAAAACTCCGTGGAAGCTCCTAATAAAGTTACCGCCATTTTACTGGGGCCTAACTAGGACATTGGACTAAAAAATAAAGGAACTTATGGAACTAGAACTTCTAAACACTGGCTGAAAGCACAATCCGTGCGAAGCTAAAAAAAAAGTCTGGCATGTGTGCGAGAAGGAAAAAGTAGTATTTCTTTTTTATTTATCGTATTTGAAAAATAATGCTTACTAGCAACTAAGCAAGCATGGGTAATACATTTGCTAGTGACTTACTGAAGATTCAGTTCAGCCAAAAAAAATGGTTTCGGCTGGAGTTTCGGTTTAGAACTGATTGAGTGTTGGTAATCATTTTACTATGCATGTCCTCGAAAATAGCGTTTTCCAAGCAGCCAAACTGTGCGGAAAGTGTCACAATTTTTTTTACTAGTGGTTTTTTAATTTTACTTTCCTGTACTTTTTTAATTTTTATCTCCAACGTCAGCCCGCCGCATAGAGTTTTTATTATTTGAGAAAAGTTTAAAAAATTTGTTAATCTGTACGATTATCATTCATATTAAAGGTAAAACAAAACTAATACTTCATTTAAGGCGTTTTTAATTACTCTAGATTTAGATTTTGATCAATAAATTAATTTTAAATATTCATTAAATATGTTTGGCAGAATGAATATTTTGCTCGTGCCTTTTTGCGTTACGACGTGACAGCAATTTGCACATGCGCAGTAAAAGTTTATCTGTGGATATGCTGAGCGCCCTTGAATAAGCCCTCCATTTTGTTAATTTCTTGCTTGGTTCAGATATATTTTTTATTTCCTCGCACAATGCATAGTAAAATGTTGTATGATACACGTGCGTAAGATGATTTCCGACTCGTGTCAATTTATCCACTCACTCGCTTCGCTCGCTCGTGAATAAAATACCACTCGTCGGAAATCACCTACCTTCCGCACTTGTAGCATAAATAACTATTATTTATATCCATATTGACTTTATAGTTCAAGAATTTTTTGCTGTAACAAACAACCTTGAGTAATTCTGGTAAGTTGTTAATATTCTCAAATTGTTTAGTTATAGTTTTTCTGGTTCTTCTGTGCTGAGGTGAGTAATGACTTTCTTTGTTTTAATTTCCATGTTTGTTGTTATACCTTCCTGTTTACTAATGTTTATTTTCTTTTCAGATAACCAATCTAGGCCTCTCCACCACAAGTCACATTTCTTCAGTTCGGACAGCAACATTTCTCGACAGGCTAAGTCTGCAGGATTGTCACTCGACTGTACATGATACCAGCGCGTATTATTTAGGTTTTCCACGATTTCGACGACGCGGTTGGCAATAAACGTTTTCCATCGATTGGGATCACCACATAGCCATGCTATAACTATAGAGGAATCTGTCCATGCATACATATTGGAAGTTGGAATCATCATTGCTAGCCCAACTTGTTTCATAAGATTGGAGAGAAGTAATGCATCACACAACTTTAGTCTTGGTAAGGATATTGTTTTTAGGGGTGCTACTCTTGTTTTAGCTGCAATGAGTTTTACTTCAACCTTGTCATTTGTTTCAGTTTTTAGATATACCACTGCAGCGTAAGCTCGTATCGAAGCGTCACTGAATCCGTGTATTTGTATATTTGTTTCTGTTGTACCAAGCCATCTGTTTACTTGTACATCTTTGACACTAACTAAATCTGATCTTATCTGATTCCATTCTTCACGTAATGTTTCACTTACGTTCTGATCCCAATTAACCTTTTCGAGCCATAGTTTATGTAACAGTATTTTTGCCATAACTGTACTCGGTGCAATCCAACCAAGTGGATCGAAAAGCCTTTGTATGTCAGATAAAATAGTTCGTTTCGTTACATAAGTACTTTCAGATGTTGGTAACTTCAGGTTGTATTGAAATGTGTCTGTTTGGAGGTTCCACACAATGCCCAGTGCCTTTATTGTTACATCAAGATTCAAGTCTATATGTGCGTTGGTTGATCTTTTTTCTTCCTCTATAGACTTCATAAAATTAATATCGTATGACCATTTCGCGAGTTGAAAACCGCCCTTTTGCAGTATGTTTGTGACAGATTTGGCTAGAGAAGTAGCAGACTCGGTATCATCACTGCCATCAAGCCAATCGTCCATGTAAAAGTTACCCTTGATGGATGTACAGCGAGTGGTTGATCTCTTCCTTCATCATCAGCTGTTTGGTAAAGTGTTCTGACAGCTAAATACGGTGAATAGAATAGAAAACATTTATTCGACTTAGACACAACACAACAACAGCAATCACAAAGTAACAGTTAAGAATAGTAAAAAAAGTACAAACAAGGTTCAAGAATGATTGCGCCGAGCGTGCCCACACCGAAAGGGTCACCAACTCAGCATTTACTGGGCAACAGACACCCAGCGCTGATTTTCAGTTGGCACCCCGCTAGTGACACACGGACGTGGGTAAATAAAATAGATACTTAAAATAATGTCATAAAGTGCTTAACTTATAAACTTAAAAATATGTAAAATAGATAATATAAAGTAATAGAAAAATATATAATGTATTATAATATAAAGTATAATAAGTGCTACAATATGATGGTTACATTTTTCTCAAAAAACCCCAAATGATAGTGTTGCATAGACAACCGGCCCATCACATGCAGCCAACCTCTTCCCGACTCATTTCCTAGAAATATAGGCACACCACTTGATGGATTAAACTATTTTTAAATTATCGAGGAACTTATTCATATTAAATAATATATATTGGATTGAATTAAATTAAAATAAGATAAAATAAGAATTAGATAAATGATTTGTCAATATTAATTCCATTAAGTTTTATTTGTGATGTCAGAACGAATGTCTTAAGTTTAGTCTTAAAAGTTATTATATTCGTTATGTACCTAATCGGCGGTGGAATGTTATTCCAACATTTGGAGGCTGCGTACCTAAAACTTCCTCGGAAGGCTGCAGTACGGTGGTGCGGGGTAGCCAGTTGTTGAGCACAACGCCTGGCCTTGCGCTGCCGGTGATTGTTTATCCACGCAAGCTTCGAGTACAAATATGGTGGACATTTATACTTGATGACACCGAAAAGTAGACAGGCCAAGTGTAATTTACGACGCAATTTCATTTTTAAAATATTATGCCTGTTAAGAAAAGGCGTAATGTGGCTTCTTGGGGGTACGTTAGTCGAGGTCCCACAACGGTATCAGCGTAATTTAACTTAGACAGAACCAGACTTTCAACTAGCTGTATACGCAGATCTTCACTTAAATACGGGCGCAGTTTGCAGTATGAGCCTCAAAATGCAGTTCCAGGTCCATGATCAGACCCAGATTTCTCGCCTCATAAACACGATCAATACTTTGGCCCATTACGATTACGTTAGCAAGACCACTGTTTATAGTATTAAGTTGACTCCTTGCACCAAAAAGCATAAATTTAGTTTTAACTGGGTTGAGTAACACGGAGTTTTGTTTCGAACAGTCCACAATCCTGTCCAGATCTTCGTTTAATAATTTAACTGCGGTCACGTAGTCTTCCGGTTTAAAAGAAATGTATAATTGAATATCATCAGCATAAATATGAAATTTAGAATTTTTTATAACATTAATAATATCTGCACTATACAAAATAAACAAAGGAGGACCCAATATAGATCCCTGTGGAACACCCTTTACCACTGGAGTCATATTAGACAGAATACTAGATCCATTGGCATCTCGAATTTCAACCAGTTGTCTACGATTACCCAAATAACTGCTGAACCATGAAACCGTAGGTGCGTCAAAACCGTAATACGTCATTTTAGAGAGCAAAAGGGACAAATTAATAGCATCAAATGCTCGGGTGAAGTCCAGTAGAACCAACAGGGTACAACATCCCTCATCTTGAGCCGCTAATATGTTGTCCGTAACATCTTACAGTGCCGTTGCTGTGCTACGGCCCCTCCTGAAACCCGATTGCGCTTCCGTTAGGATGTTATTTCTGTCAAGGTAAGCAGTTAGCTGGGTATTTACTACCTTTTCAAGCACTTTCGACAAGAAGGGTAGAATACTTATGGGCCTAAGGTCTTTAATAGTGCTAGGATTCGCGACTTTAGGAATTGGACGCACAACAGCAATTTTCCATAGGTCAGGAAAGGTCGACGTAGAAATGGAAAGGTTAATAATAGAAGTCAGCATATTTAATGTTTGAGGAAGAGTCAATAGAAACATGTCAAGCGTAATGTGGTCAAAACCCTCTGCATTCGATTTAAATTTTGATAAAATTTTGATAATGTCAGATTGACCTACAGGATCAATAGAAAAAACCAGATGCTGTACCGAATGTGACCCTCAGTAAACGGTATTCGTGGAAATCATCACTCTCATCGAGTCATTCTCCATTTCATAATAAGGTTTCTTAAATCATCTTGCAGCTGCGGACCTACCAATAGTTCTTCATTTAGTGAAATGTTGTTTGTACCTTTGCACGAAGCATTGAAGACAACGCGAGTTCGAGAGGTTTCCTTGTCAGTACGAACTACGGCATGGTGAGGTAAGTACACTGATCTTGTTTCTTTTTCTCTTTCAGGTATCTTCTCCATGTGTCCTTGTTCTATGTAATCATTTATGACTTTTATATATTCCTTTTTCAGGTCTGATGACTTCTTAAACTTCCGCTCAAGTTGCAAGAATCTTTGTTTTGCTATCTCCTTTGTGTTTCCTTCAGGTGTTTGTAATCTTGTATTCGTGCTCGTTTCATTTAATAGCGGACTGTATGTTTTGAAAGGTAATTGGAATATGTACCTTCCTTCCTCATTTCTTGTTGTTGTTTTCTCGAAGATATCTTCACAAATCTTTACTTCCTTTGTTAAATGTATATCGATTTCAACATTTCGTCTACGTCAACTTGGTGATGCATCACAAGGTAGGTATCGTTTGTGGTTTTTCACATATATCTCCGAAAATAATCCAACCCAGGTTTGTTTTTTGTGCAGTTGGAGTGCCTGATGGACCTTTTATTAAATCTGGCTGTATAATCTGTGCGTATTCCTTGACCCCTAATAGCAGATCTACAGAACCAGGTGTCAAGTAACTTGGATCAGCCAATTTAAGCCCGACGATGTGAGGCCATGATTGATTGACATTTGTTTTAGTGGGGATCTTAGTGGTCAGTTGTTTCGACATCATGTAGGCTTGGATTGGTAAACTACATTTATGGTCCCACTGTGATCTTATGTTAAGCTGTACCACGTGTTTGATCTCTATTCTCGAAGATCCCACTCCTACAACATTTCCCTTGAATGGTTGTCGCTTCAGTTTCAATAGTTGAGTCGCTTATGAATGTAGCTTAAGAACCCTGCAGCCGAATTGCGTAAGTATATTAACCAAAGCAAAAGAATCGATTCTTTCCCAAAACCGACTTTACGTATTGCATATTGATACGAAAAGTCGTTTTTGGGAAGGAACCGATTCTTTTGCTTTGGATAATGTACTTACGCAATTCGGCTGCTGGTCAATCAGTGCGCGTAGTGAAATGATTTGACCCGCTTCATTTGTTGCTTCCACTACAGCAGTCGCTAACAGTGCTATTCCATGTCTAGATGGATGATGCGACGCGATCACTGTGTTCACTCGAACTGCTTCCTTCTCTTCAGCTACATGCTGTGAAGCCAACGGTTGTGTGGTTCTCGGTTTAGCCGCTGGTTCTGCGTTCTTAGTCTCATGTAGCAAATAATGATGACGTCGGTGACATTTCTGACAGGACACGGGTAGTTTACAACTCTTTACAGAGTTTCCAAGTGCTAGACAGTTGATGAAACAAAAACTAAGTAATTCTTCAAGTTACGCACAATTTTTATGTATAAAAGTTTCATCGCAATCGGTTCACTCTATCAAAAGTTAGATGAATTTAAAGTGTTCAAGAAGTAAAATTATTACAACACATGCAATTCAGATACTCGGACAGTTGAACTCTATATTCGATAGATGGCGTTGTGCTTTTGAAGTCATTTTCTGAACGGCGGTGTTAAGATTCTCCGCGAAAGATGAAGACTATATAAACAAAAATGGTAGGTAGGTAAGTAGGGTAGGCAGGAAGGTAAGTAGTGTAGGGTTGGCAGACAGATAACGGGAGCGTAGGGCAGCTAGTTCTTCATAAACAGATTCTTCGTTCAAAAAGTATGGCAAAATTCATTTTTGTTCTTTGGGTGTTATCTTAACTAACCCGTCATTAGCGTTCTTGAATGACATCCAATACTCATCAATAATTTTCACACGTGCTTCTAAATAACACTTTGCAAGTCTTTCCTTTGGACACTTTTTAGGGTTCCGAAGTAAACAAGGAACCCTTATAGTTTCGGTCTGTCCGTCTGTCCGTCCGCAGCTTAGCTCAGAGACTCTAAGTATTAGAAAGCTATAATTTGGCATAGATATACATATGAATAATTCCGACAAAGTGGTACAAAAAAATCATGAAAAAAAAATTTTTCGTGGTTCCTCCTATAGACGTAAAGTGGGGATGTTATTTTTTTTTCTCGTGTATGGGGTATCGTTGGATAGGCCATTCATTCCATTGCGTTTGTTAGCACCGCTTATGGCGGGGACGCGGGCACGCGTCATCACTCACCGCGAACCCGCCGCGGCTGTCCGTCACCAGACCCTCCTCGGGGGAGTGCCCCCCATCGCCGGCGCACAAGAACACACTGTACGCCGTGACCACCCCAGGGACCAATTCAGCACATGGGTGCCAGACGACCACGTGTATGGCACCCTTCGTCCCACTGTGACGGGTCAAGGTCAATGGCCCCGCCACCTACCATTTTGCAGCCGCAGGGGATAGGGAGAGCGGCCAACGCAATACCGACACTCCTCCTTCCCTGAGGCCCCACCGCGTCCGCCATCAGACGGTGGCGACCCCGTCCAGGCCGCGGAAGGTAGGGAGAGCGGCACACCGCAATACCGGCACTCCTCTCCCGCCGCGGCCTCCAACCCTCCGCCGCGATATCGTATGGGACCTGGGAATCTCCATAAGTCATCGCGGCCCGCCTCAGTTGCGATGTCGCCTGTTACCAAGCGGCACCGCTACCTACATGTTGGCCGCTACGTCGTCGGCTTATCGGCAAAAGCCCTGACGAGCGACCCCTCCTCGGGTTCCTCTTCGCTTCACCGTGGGTGACCAAGCCACGGTTACTGAGCCCCCCCGCATCGACAATGCGGGAACCCACCGGCGGGGTTCGTGGTAGTCCTGCTGCCAAATGGTTGTTTACTTTTTGTATTATTAATGTGTGTGTGTTCCGTGATTAACACAACCATAGCATCGGCAGCCATTTTAAGTGCCATTTTAAGGTTAAGGTAGGCACGTTTTTTGTAGGTATTTCCAGTCCATACTATTTAATATGTCTATGAGTAGAACGAGGTGTTTTTTTTTTACGAATCCTTATCGCTACGCAATGTGGTTCCTTTGTTCAAGCGACTGGTCCTTACACTGCTGCTGGTACTACACTGATGCGTTCGGATCGAATACGACCATATGTTGAAGGTATGGGAATTTTGGAATGAAAAGACGTGTGTACGACTACAAGTGTATTGAGCAACTAACTTTTTCGTTTACATAGTATCTATAATATATCTATAAGACTTGTATACCTATACATAACTAACTTGGCTCACATCTACTACGTTGAACGCCATACGTCACAACATTATGGGTGTCGTGATTCGTGGACCAACCTTTTTTTTTGTTTTGTATAATTTATGTCCTACTTACTATATTTTTTTTTTATTTGTTATAGTCTCGCATTTGACCACTATCTCGACTGATGTTAAGTGATGATGTGATCGAAGGTGAAGCACGCTTGCCTAGAAGCAACTTATTCACTCTTGACTTGAAGAACCCTAGGTTGTAGCTATCAGGAAACAAAGACGCCGGTAGGGAATTCCACTCCTTAGCTGTACGCACAATGAAAGTATTATTATAATATACATTACTAGCTGTTGCCCGCGGCTTCGCTCCCGTGGACCACCCCACAGGACCCACTTTCGGGATACAAAATAGCCTATGTCACTCAGGAATAATGTAGCTTTCTATTGGTGAAAGAATTTTTCAAATCGGTCCAGTAGTTTCGGAGCCTATTCGGTACAGGGGAACAACTATATGAGATAAACCGCACTACGCGGCAGCGGAACTACGCGACGCGACACTTTATCTCATACAATATATTGTTGCGACGCTCCGCTGACGCGCAGTTACGCCTAGTGCGGTCTGACCTTTGACAAACAAACTAAAAAATCTTTTCTCTTTATAATATTCATATATTATAAATGATGGTCACTGGTATTTGTATTTTTATTAACCAATTACGGCTAAACGACAGAACGGGTTTGAAGGAAAGGTAGTCGGATAGACCATTACCTGGAGTAGCAGTTTTAGAATACATTGGATACTTTTATCCCGGCACTACGTTGCCGGATGACAATTTTCTACTTCCACAGGAGGATCGCTGGTAGAAGACACTAATATTATAAATGTATTTGGATGTAAGTTAATCACGTCCGTCGGGTTCTAACCTTTTTATCCATAATTTAAAGTGCCATAACTTTTTTTGTCCTAATCATCATTTGTCCGAATGATAACTTACCCGAACTTAATATCACATGCCTTAAAATTGAAATCCCTAAATATAATATGTCCTAAATCCGTTTGTCATAAATATTACAATCAATAATATACAATAGACATAAAACCGTTTTCAATTAAAGTTATAAGTCCTAAATTAATTATTAAAAATTAATATATATGTTGGAGGAAGGTATATGACTAATAATCTAAGTCGAAGTATGACGCATCTAAACTTATTAATTCAGTTTTGTTTAATTGGCAACATTTAGCCTACGATTCAATCTCAGTTCGATTTTATTCGATTGACAACACTTTATTTGGCTTATGTCAAAATACTCGATTTTGATTAGATGTTAAAAGCTGTGAACTTTGCCCGAGGTGTTCTTAAACCAATGAAAGCAGGGTAGCCAATAATAATGGCGACCTGAGCGAAGTCTCCCGCCATGTTTGGTCGGAAATAGTTAGAAAAAGGAACGCGCGGTAGCGCGTTTGCAAAAAGTTGAAAAAAGAGTTGTGAGGAAAATAATTGAGAAGTAGCCTAAAGTGTGGCGTTATAAACTTGAGAGTGTGTTTTGTTGAGAGAAAGCGAAACGAATAGGTGGCCGAATTCGCTGCTTTGATAAGATTGGAACAAGGACTATCTCCAAAAAGGCATAAGTTACCTGCTTTGTAGTATGCATATACCCATGAAAGCCCACAAGATCGAGTGTTTATCCAAGATAGCCCTCCTATTTGCGACATCAGAAGTCCGGGATCAGTGCAAGCACAAAGCGATAATGGAGAATGGACCAAATGAGACGAGTAATGGCTGGCGCGCTCTCTTTGGTGCGCAAGAAAATGGCATGGAAGTATCTCGAGCTTATAGAGAACAAAGAACTTATAGAGACGTTTCGCAACTCGTCGGCTACTGGCGACAGGAATTCATGTTGCCCGAATTCAACCGTATAGTGTGGCCTATACTAGACAATGTGCGAAGTCGGGCTGCAGATAATGTTGATGATGACATCGATGCCCAATCCTGACTAAATACTGAGGAAACGCAACTGTAGTGGTGATGTTCAGGGAAGTATAAACTTAAGTATTCTGATAATAATAAGTACCTACCTAATGTCTTGTGAAGTTTAGCCGCAATACAGTTAGTTTTTCTTGGTGTAAAGTGGCTAAAATTTAAAATAAAATTCTATTTTCGTTATGATGCTAAATGAAACTCAGTCAGTTTCATACCGTCAGCAGAGTTCGCAAGAGATTAAGACGACTTGTGCAAATACAATGCAAACATCCTAAGATACAGCTTGATTTAGCAAAACATCATTATGATTATGCTTGTGAAACACACGTTCATAGACATGAATTTTTCAGCCATTCACACAATATGCAAACAGATAGCACGGACGTCTGAGCCCTTAAACATGGCTGTGGATACCACAAGACCTGTTGTGACCAGCTGCGTGTGGTGATACAAGTGCGGAGCTCAGGTTCCATTTCAAGAGGCAACACAAAATCGGCAGACTACAGCGCTATGAAAAAGGAAATTTAGCGGTGTTATACATGCCGCTGCGGTGATCAATCAATTTAATATTTTATGAAAGCAGCTAGGAGTCTTGGCATGTAGTACAGGCTTAAAGGTATGTGACTTTAATCTGCATTCAACTATCTGTGCATCGGCATACATTTGTGGCAGCCGAAGTATGTATTGGGTTCGGAAGTACCTATCTTATCTTATGGAAAGGCCGAGAAATGGCTCGGGCACTTCGACCCATTGGGATCTATTGTGGTTTGGCAGTACCTAAGTTTTATAATTAATTGTTGTTTTCATTGCAATTTATAACTATTGCATTAATTTATTTCATGGAAATGTGTAATATAAGTTACATGAAAAGAGTAGAAAATTCAAACAGCGCCATCTATGTAATGGTATTGATACTGTGTTTCTTTCAATAATCATCGAAATTAGCTTCGGGACCCCATTTTGCCGTAATATGCTGCTTGGAGGAACTTATTGAATAGGTGCATGAATTTTTTTATGATCAATTTAAAAACGAACATATTATTTTTAGATAAACAGACTGAGAAGTTGGTGCATGTCACGCCATCTATTTAAATCTATGTTGTGTTCGAGCTTTGAAATATTTTGCTACAAGTATTTTAATCGTTATGTTATGTACAAAACAAACAACGAAACGATTTTCGCAATATTATCTTTATAATGTACCCGGAGCATTGAAACGTGAGTACAAAACGCAAAGAAATCAAATTTCATTATGTTATGTTGCATGATGTTAGAACAATATACGGTTTTGTGACCACTAGTGCTGTCACAAGCGTACATACAGATTATTAAATAGGTTGTTAGTTTGCTGAAAATCGAGAAGTGAAGATATTAGCAATCCGCTTTTTTTTACATGTTTGAACACTAGCAATTTCAGCCATGCATTATTTTTTTTTATCAATAGGTGTCACTTCAGATTTCCCGTAAATATTACTACTACTGAGTTTGTTGTTGATTTGATTACCAAGGGAATTTGTGAATATGCTTTTCTTTGAAATTAACGTACTTTCTAACTATTTGCGTTGGTATTTTTTAATGCAAGTGTGAATACAGTTACGGAACACAAAAAGGAAAATCGAAATAATAGTCGATCTTTTAACATCTTTGGCGGATCAGGGTTGTTTTCACAACTAAATTAAAGTATCAGGTATAAGGGAAAGATATTTATTTTGTTTACGTTGAATTCACTTAAGTTTGTGTAATACATTAAATTATTCTTAAATAGTATTTTGGTTCATATCATAACAGAAGAATCTAATCTCGATTTTCTAGGGTGAAATGTCGATTCGCTGGATCGATTCAGTACTAAATATCGATTGAAAAATTGTTTATATTTTTTTTGTCGTTTAAATCGATTCGTCGATTAATCGATAACAGATCGCCATCCCTTGGCCATCTCTATCAGAGAGTGACATTAAGTGTCAACATTAGAAAAAGTTTGAGACAAAACAAATATCATAACAGTGTTAAGATTATAATTTTTAACTTATAAGTTACTAGTTATAGACTAGATTATTAATAAATCGATACAAGGTGTGAGTCAATGTGAGGATTAAACTTTTGCTTTGTTGCAAAGACACGCAATAACTTCTAGTTAAAAGTTTTATTGTGATCAAGATTATTTTCAAACCGGTGTTTAAGTTTAGTGAAATAGTTTGTTGTTCGACTCGATTTGCAATCTTACAACCTGAAAATATCACGAGGATTAACGTGACTATAGCCTAGAGAGTTGGCGTTTAGTTTTGTTACTACCAACGGTTGAATAAAGGTAAAGTTAATGTCTGTAGTTGTTACATATCGCATTGTAGAGAACTAACCAAATAATAACATATCATTCTAACGATACCTACAAAAAATAATGATTTAAATTGACTACGGCGAATGAAAAGTGCAACTAGACATTTAGTTGGTGTCTAGAAGACGTATTCAGGTATTATGAGATGCTCGGGGGCCAATAACTGTTGAAGTCGTGGCTGAAGATGAGATAGATGTTCAATTGGCAACATTTTAATTTACATATAACAGTTTCTCAGTTTCATGGGTCAGAGAGATGACGGAGTCAAAAGTTGATTCGGCAATTAAGTTGAAAGTGCATTCTGTGTAGCGAATGTATTTACTAAGTTATTTTGGATTGTGGACACTTGTGTTTTATTTTATTTACTTGGTACAGGAGTAATTTTTTTGGAGGAAACTAGGAATGGGTTTCTTGTTCTGTGTTGATCAAAGATGCTTGGCCTCGGTAATCTTGAACATTGTTCAAAAGTTTTAATAATTGTAACATTTCTTTAAAATAAAGGTGTGAATTTGTGTGATTGTGTGGTGTCATGTAGGAAGTCTAGTACCTACCTAACTTGAATAGTAAATGTGGAATTTAAAGTATACTGTCAGTAATGGTTGTGGTGTACTAACTTGTTGAGTGTTCTGTGCTGGTCATTGTGAATATACCTAACGAATTTTGTGTTATTTGCTATCTGACCAAGTTGGATAAGATAATGTTAACACAGATGTAAAGTCGGTGACATGCGGTGCATGATTTCATTTTCTTTTTTATTTTGCAAAATTGGTAATGTTTGATGTTGGTAGTTATTATACCTATCGCACTGAGGGTTTGGTATGAAATCATGAACAGAAAATGGAGTTCTTGAATGTGCTTTTGAATCCTGAAAGTGAGGGTGCCGTTGTATTTTGTACTGAGAATAAAGGTTGAAATAACAAATTTTGTTATGGTTTAAAGGTTCTGTTTATGGTTATTGGAGTTCTGAATGGTGGCAACTATGTGTTGAATTAAAGACTTTGTTTGGTTTATGATGAGTTAGAGAAAAGCTGAAAAAAAAATTACCCATTGGCGTAACTGAAAGTACTATGTTGAAGACTGATTCAAATCAATCTAGCAATGGTGAGGTCGGTGTGTACGGTCAAAGGACTGACTGTACGGTGAGGTGTGTACGGTCAAAGGACTGACTGTACGGTGATGAGTAGTCACTGCGGTGACTGCTGTAACCGAGAAAGGTTACGAGGTGTGAGTGGTCAAAGATGACTGCTGTAACCAAGGAGGGTTACGAGGTGAGTGGTCAAAGATGACTGCTGTAACCGAGATGGGTTACGAGGTGAGTGGTCAAAGATGACTGCTGTAACCGAGGTGGGTTACGAGGCCTGGTCAGGATGACTATGGTTGCAGGATGGTCACAGGGTTGACCATCGGGAGCCACAGCGATTGCTGTGGGACCAAGAAACATTGCTGGATATGTGTGGTGGGGAGCCTGGTCCCTCTGGGGCTCTGGTGACCTGTTGTGTGTCTGGGGAAGCCTGGTCCCTGTGGGGCTTCGGTGACCTTTTGTTTAGTGAATGTGGTATGGGTATCTGGCAGTCTTGTTGCTTTGAGAGGACCGGTTGTCTGGGGGAGCCTGGTCCCTCTGGGGCTTCGGTGACCTGTTGTCTGGGGGGAGCCTAGTCCCTCTGGGGCTTCGGTGACCTGTTGTGTGTCTGGGGGAGCCTGGTCCCTCTGGGGCCTCGGTGAACTGTTGTTTGGTGTATGTGGCATGGTATGTTGTGTTGGGCGTTTGGGTGGTTTCTGGCACACTTAGTGCTTCGAGACCGAATGGACGCCTGTTGGAAACCTGGTACCTCTGGTGCTTCGGTAACCGTTTAGAATGTGGTAATATGGTTGTCTAAACGGTGAGGTGGCTGTTTCGATAGTACGAAGATGGTTGTGTACGGTGTACGGTGTGGAGACCTAGATTTACATGGAGAAAACAAATGAACAGTGTGAAAGCTATGAGAATTCCGTTTTCATGAGTAAAGAAGTACTTGATTTTTGTTATAGGCTGGTAATATAGGGTGTTGATTGAAGGTTTCACGTAGAAGGAAGATGTCACGACCACGTTATTTTTTTTATCTGGTCAGGAGCGGCCGAACTTAACCTATTACTTATTTTTTTATTGTTGTTCTATCTCTGTCTGATTTTTAATTAAAATTGAGTAACGATTTCTCTCGTCGCTCAAACGTGGGCCCGTTTGTATGTCAGGTTGGCCGTGTAGGAGGAAGGTATATGACTAACAATCTAAGTCGAAGTATGACGCATCTAAACTTATTAATTCAGTTTTGTTTAATTGGCAACATTTAGCCTACGATTCAATCTCAGTTCGATTTTATTCGATTGACAACACTTTATTTGGCTTATGTCAAAATACTCGACATCCAATCAAATGTTAAAAGCTGTAAACTTTGCCCAAGGTGTTCTTAAACCAATGAAAGCAGGGTAGCCAATAATAATGGCGACTTGAGCGAAGTCTCCCGCCATGTTTGGTCGGAAAAAGTTAGAAAAAGGAAAGCGCGGTAGCGCGTTTGCAGGAAGTTGATAAAAGAGTTGTGAGGAAAATAATTGAGAAGTAGCCTAAAGTGTGGCGTTATAAACTTGAAAGTGTGTTTTGTTGAGAGAAAGCGAAACGAATAGGTGGCCGAATTCGCTGCTTTGATAAGATTGGAACAAGGACTATCTCCAAAAAGGCATAAGTTACCTGCTTTGTAGCATGCATATACCCACGAAAGCCCACAAGATCGAGTGTTTGTCCAAGATAGCCCTCCTATTTGCGACATATATATTTAATAATTATTGTATACGTTTAAGTATCATTTTGTTATAATTAAAAAATATCTGATTTTGCATTAAACATAAATAAATATATTAAACATGTACTCAATAAAGCAGTTGATTGTGAACATGTGGTTTTTGTAAGCAAGCAAGCATGCATGCAGCATGCAAGCAAGCACGCAACATGCAGCAGGCATGGTTTCTGTAACGGCTCCGGCGCTGCGGGGCTCCGGCAGTCCCACCCGAGTTTATCGTCGCAGACTCCTCAACTCGCGAGCCGCCTCGCTCCTCTGCGCCTACGCGATTTAAAATTACACTCCCCTCTTACTAATAAACGCGGTATAAAGTTATACCAAGTATAAACCTATGAAAATGTATGGTTATTCCTTTGTTATAAGTACTCCATATTATGACAGAATACTTTTAGAACTAAAGATAATTATGCTAAACAAAATTTCGGGATTTTGAACATTATGGTTACTGAAGTTTATAGTAAACGTGTTATGGATAATGGTCCGTAGATAGGGGTCCATCTTTACATAGCTAGAATCCTTCGTGCCTCGTAAAGCACGTTGCCGTTGGTCGCAGATGTCATTCATCATCATTTCAGCCGAAAGACGTCCACTGCTAGACATAGGCCTCCCCCAGGCGTCGCCACATTGACCGATCCCGTGCGTCTCACTTCCAGCGCCTTCTCGCAACCTACCTTAACCAGGTCATCGGTCCACCTAGTGGGAGGCTTTCCAACGTATCGTCTTCCGGTTCGAAGTCGCCATTCTAGAACTTTTCGGCCCCATCGGCCATCCGTTCTGCGGGCAATGTGCCCTGCCCACTGCCATTTAAGTTTGGCAATTCTTCGGCCTATGTCTGTAACCCTGGTTCTCTTGCGGTTCTCCACATTTCTGATTCGATCACGCAAGGAAACGCCGAGCATAGCCCTCTCCATTGCCCTTTGAGTGACTGTAACCTTTCTGATAAGGCCCATTGTAAGCGACCACGTCTCAGAGCCATATGTCATCACTGGCAACACACACTGGTCATACACTTTCGTCTTGAGACACTGTGGTAAGTTGGACGAGAAGATACCGTGCAACTTCCCGAACGATGCCCAGCCGAGTCGGATTCGACGGTTGACCTCTTTCTCGAAGTTGGCCCTACCCAATTGGATCAAGTGTAGAGTGTCCGACCCTGATAGGAGTGGGTGTTACATGGGCATTCACCATGACCTTGGTTTTGTCCATGTTCATTTTAAGAACCGAACCGAAGGTGTGTGATGCACTCGCCGTTAACGTTGATGCCAAACCCTCTCCAAACCAGAACCTTGAAGACATCCTCCAGCGCAGCAGTGAACAGTTTCGGAGAAATGACGACTCCCTATCTCACGCCGCGCTGGAGAGAAGGATTGGTAACGAGGTCTGATCCTGAAGACGGACTGACATGGTGGCGTTTCTTTACAGACACTTCAACACCTCAATGTACCGGTAGTCGATCTGGCACCGTTGGAGAGACTGCAATACAGCCCAAGTCTCGATCGAATTGAAGGCTTTCTCGTAGTCCACAAACGCTAAACAGAGAGGCAGGTTGTACTCTTCGGTCTTCTATATAACTTGTCGCAGCGTATGTATGTGATCTACGGTGCTAAAGCCTTTTCGGAATCCGGCTTGTTCGGGAGGCTGGAAATCGTCAAACCTACGCGCGAGACGATTCGTGATGACTCTTGAAAACAACTTGTAGACATGGCTAAGAATTGAGATGGGCCTATAGTTCTTAAACCGGGCATTGTCGCCCTTCATACCACCACACCCCTGCACCATGCCTATGGCGTTTTACCCTCGAGTATGACTGAATCAAACAGCTTCTGAAGGGCCTTAAGGACCGATTTTCCACGGCGGCTTCAGGAGTTCAGCCGTGATTCCGTCATCACCCGGCGCCTTGTTGTTTTAAGCTGTTTCAGAGCCATCCTAATCTCGTACAGGCTAACGTACGGAATATCTTCGGTAAATTGTCGGGTCAATCTAGCTCTTGGGTCGTTTGCTAGACTCGCAACGGGCTTGCTGATTGATGTGTACAACTGCCCATAGAATGTCTAGATCTCCCTCAGAAGCTCCGATTTGGCGGATACGATCCTGCCATCGTCGGTCTTCAGTTTCGTGTGCTGGCTCTGCCCAATAGCCAGATCCCTTGAAAAAACCTTGGAGCCTTTATTTCGCTCAATCGCGTCTTTAATACGCTCCGATCTGTCTATTGAGCTGCCGGTATTTGCACGTCTCATCTGAACACGATGAACCATGATGACCCATTGCAAAGATGTCATTTGTAGATATTCTATATTGTATAGTTATGAATAGTTAGAAGCCAGAATCTGACACCAGTCTTGGGGTATCGGGTTAACTCGTGTTTAGCAGTTACAGGGTCGTCGCTTCATGTAAAATAAGCCTCTACTATAGGTATTCAGCTATATTCGATTATACTGGAAGCCAACCCCAATATAATTGGGAACGTTCCCGTTGGTAAATTTTCGATTTCCGGGCGAAGTCGCTGGTTACCTACCCACAAATGTTACTCAACACAATATGAGAACACGATAACTAGCTCAATTGAGGTCTCCTTAACTTATCTTGCGGAAGGGCTGAGAAATAACTCTGAAACTTCGACCCATTGGGATATTATATTTTGTGGTCCCCTAGATATCTACTCCTCCTCAATCTCGTTGAAAACTTTCTTCATGAGTTTTACAACGAGACTAGGAGATATGAGCCTATAGTATTCTGGTCTTGGATATCCTAACCCTAGGAGACTCATTCGCTTACCAGCCATCGTATGTGCACAGAAGGTGCTCCATGCGTTCCATATGTTCCCAACACAACCTGCACATGGGTGTCGCGGTTAGACTTCTCTTCATGAGCATGTCGTTGATTCCAAAGTGGCCAGTAAAGACTCCAAGCAGGTAGCGGATTTGATCTCTGCTCATATTCCAAATGGATTCCCGTGCTTTGAAAGTGGCTTTTACAAGACACGTCGAAATGCCTACACATGGTTCTGGACCCACAAAATCATTTGCTGAGCCCTCTCTTGCCAGTTCATCTGCCATTTCGTTACCATTGATTCCTTGCCCAGGGACCCACATCAGTCTTATACTGTTATGCTTCCCAAGCCTGTTTAGGGTTTGCATCCAGAACAAGTTTGGAGTCCACTTTGTGGGATGCCATGGTTTTATTTATTTATTTATTTAAACTTCATGCACAAAAGTACAATGGCGGACTTAATTGGTTTTGATTACAGCCTGACTGTCACTAATAATAAATATGGATTTGAGGTCTTACTTGTCTGAAACTATGAAAGTAAAAAAACACAAAACTCAATATGCTTCATTTAATTAATTATGTGGACGAAAAATACAGATTTATTGAAAAGATACAAAGATAAATGCTAAATAAAAATCGTTAGCTTAATTTTAAATTTCTAACTGTTATTGGTGGTAGTGCTGGATTTATATACGGAAGACTCTTCAGAGAACTCGGATTTAGTAGCATTTTTGCTAGAACTTGATTCACTCTGACTGGTATTACCATTAGAATCTACCGTCTTAGATGCACTGCTAGAGGATGCCTGATTATTCTTAGTTTCAGCTCTAGAAGAGTCATAGAAGGCTTATACCTTTTATTGCCAAGCATTGGATTCTTCTACATAGCTATCTGAAACACTCGTATTGTCTTCATTAGAAACAACTTGCCTTGATTTGATAGTTGTACCATTAGAATCATTTGTTTCTTTATTAGATTCCAAATATTTTTGCTGGTCTAAGTGAATATTTTTGTCTGATTTTTTGGTGTAAGTGGTGTTTTTTCCATGTGTGGAAAGCGATTCTTGTTCAGATCCTGCCCCATTTCCAGGAGCTATTTTACTTGATTCTTCTCTATGTTCTATGGAACCTTCAGAGTTTGTAGTCGCGTTTGATTTTTCATTATCATTGCCACTTGAAGAAGTACTAGATCCGCTTCTTTGTTCGCTCGATTGGTCGGATTTGTTTTTTGAATTACTGTTTTCTTCGTCACAATTTTTGGCTCCTTTGTTGTCCTGAGTTTTTCCTTGTCCGTCTTCAGTTCTTGTGGGTTTGCCAGATATAGAGTCTGTGGTCGTCTTGACCCATGCACAATTATTATTATCTCCGAAATCAGATGAAACTATAGGTTTGATTTTGATCCTGAATTTCGCTATATTTATTTTAGTTTGTCTAGTTCTGGAAGCTATATCTGTTATACTTTTTGGTTGAGTGCTTAATCCAAAAATTTTGTATTGGTTCACTGTAGTGTTTCTTTGGTATTTATCCTCCATATTTTCTGAACCAGAGTTTTGTTTATTAACATCAGTCACTTTGTGTGTTTTATCGTTTTTTGAACCGTTATCGTTATCCTCACTTCCATTTTCACTTGTATTACCAGTTATCGTTTGTTTGGTTGAATCATGACCTTTGTATTGTTGTGTAGATTGTACAATACTGGTAATTTTACTATCATGATCTTCAAACGTAGAACCGCTCCCATTACTGGATGCTAATTCCTTTTTTGTTTTCTTGACATTTATTTTGCTGGCTGAAGACGTATGTCTATGGGTTTTTCTTCTCCATTCTCTACCAAATACATTCAGTTTATCATCCTTTCTTCTTCGTTGTGCTGTTGATTGGCCTTCTGTATAAGTTTCTTTATTTTCACTATCTTTGGAATCCATGCTATTATGATTCCTTTTCTCTTTTTGTCCATTTTTATATCTGCGACCACCATTTCCAGACGCAACTTTTTTGCCGTGTTCGTCAATTTGGGTTGAATTGTTCTTGTCACCATTTCTTGCAGGATCGCTTTTGGTTTTCTTGTCTGCTCCATCGTATTGGTAATCACAATCTTCGTTGCTGGAATCTTCAGTTTTTTTAGTTTCTACATGTTCTATTTCTGTTTTACTACTGCCTGGGTTTTCAGCTTCGCCAGGCTCGACAGTGCCGGAGCCGTCACCATTATTAACTAGCACAGCTTTATTATCTTTATTGTCACCTGCATTACTTTCAAGTTTTTCTTTTTTTTCATCGACCCTATCGTCGCTCATAGATTTTTCACTATTTCCAGACGCATTTTTTTTGCCGTCTTGGTCAATTTGGTTGGAATTGTTCTTGTCACTAATTCTTGCAGGTTCGCGTTTGGTTATCTTGTCTTTTCCATCGTTTTGGTAATCACAATCTTCGTTGCTGGAATCTTCAGTTTTTTTAGTTTCTTCATGTTCTATTTCTGTTTTACTACTTCCTGGGTTTTCAGCTTCGCCAGGCTCGACAGTGCCAGAGCCGTCACCATTAGTAACTAGCACAGCTTTATTATCTTTATTGTCACCTGCAATACTTTCAAGTTTTTCTTTTTTTTCATCGACCCTATCGTCGCTTATAGATTTGTGACTATTTCCAGACGCATTTTTTTTGCCGTCTTGGTCAATTTGGTTGGAATTGTTCTGGTCACCAATTCTTGCAGGTTCACGTTTAGTTATTTTGTCTGTTCCATCGTTTTGGTAATCACAATCTTCGTTGCTGGAATCTTCAGATTTTTTAGTTTCTTCATGTTCTATTTCTGTTTTACTACTTACTGGGTTTTCAGCTTCGCCAGGCTCGACAGTGCCAGAGCCGTCACCATTATTAACTAGCACAGCTTTATTATCTTTATTGTCACCTGCATTACTTTCAAGTTTTTCTTTTTTTTCATCGACCCAATCGTCGCTTATATATTTGACACTATTTCCAGACGCATTTTTTTTGCCGTCTTGCTCAATTTGGTTGGAATTGTTCTGGTCACCAATTCTTGCAGGTTCGCGTTTAGTTATCTTGTCTGTTCCATCGTTTTGGTAATCACAATCTTCGTTGCTGGAATCTTCAGTTTTTTTAGTTTCATCATGTTCTATTTCTGTTTTACTACTTCCTGGGTTTTCAGCTTCGCCAGGCTCGACAGTGCCAGAGCCGTCACCATTAGTAACTAGCACAGTTTTATTATCTTTATTGTCACCTGCATTACTTTCAAGTTTTTCTTTTTTTTCATCGACCCTATCGTCGCTTATAGATTTGTGACTATTTCCAGACGCATTTTTTTTGCCGTCTTGGTCAATTTGGTTGGAATTGTTCTTGTCACCAATTCTTGCAGGTTCGCGTTTGGTTATCTTGTCTGTTCCATCGTTTTGGTAATCACAATCTTCGTTGCTGGAATCTTCAGTTTTTTTAGTTTCTACATGTTCTATTTCTGTTTTACTACTTCCTGGGTTTTCAGCTTCGCCAGGCTCGACAGTGCCAGAGCCGTTACCATTATTAACTAGCACAGCTTTATTATCTTTATTGTCACCTGCATTTCTTTCAAGTTTTTCTTTTTTTTCATCGACCCTATCGTCGCTTATAGATTTGTCACTATATCCAGATGCATTTTTTTTGCCATCTTGGTTAATTTGGTTGGAATTGTTCTGGTCACCAATTCTTGCAGGTTCGCGTTTAGTTATCTTGTCTGTTCCATCGTTTTGGTAATCACAATCTTCGTTGCTGGAATCTTCAGTTTTTTTAGTTTCTTCATGTTCTATTTCTGTTTTACTACTTCCTGGGTTTTCAGCTTCGCCAGGCTCGACAGTGCCAGAGCTGTCACCATTATTAACTAGCACAGCTTTATTATCTTTATTGTCACCTGCATTACTTTCAAGATTTTCTTTTTTTTCATCGACCCTATCGTCACTTATAGATTTGTTACTATTGCCAGACGCATTTTTTTTGCCATCTTGCCCAATTTGGTTGGAATTGTTCTTGTCACTAATTCTTGCAGGTTCGCGTTTGGTTATCTTGTCTGTTCCATCGTTTTGGTAATCACAATCTTCGTTGCTGGAATCTTCAGTTTTTTTAGTTTCCTCATGTTCTATTTCTGTTTTACTACTTCCTGGGTTTTCAGCTTTGCCAGGCTCGACAGTGCCAGAGCCGTCACCATTATTAACTAGCACAGCTTTATTATCTTTATTGTCACCTGCATTACTTTCAAGTTTTTCATTTTTTTCATCGACCCTATCGTCGCTTATAGATTTGTCACTATTTCCAGACGCATTTTTTTTGCCGTCTTGGTCTATTTGGTTGGAATTGTTCTTGTCACCAATTCTTGCAGGTTCGCTTTTGGTTATCTTGCCTGCTTCATCGTTTTGATAATCACAATCTTCGTTGCTGGAATCTTCAGTTTTTTTAGTTTCTACATGTTCTATTTTACTACTGTCTGGTTTTTCAGCTTCGGCAGACTCGACAGGTAGATTAACATCATCATTGCTAGAGCCGTTCCCTTTATTAACTGGCACAGTTTTTTCATCACCACTACTGATAAGTTTTTCTGTTTTATTTTCCTCGCCTTCCCAATCTTTGTCTCCATTGTTTTTATCATGATCAGGTTTTTTATAGTCATTTTCAATATCATCGTCTTCATAGCCCAAGTTATTATCATTTTGTAACTTATATTTTTGGCCATCATTGTTTGCATCCTTAGTTATGTTAGAAAATATTTTTTTGATTATTAATGTAGGGGTTCCTTTTTTAGGAGCTCCATCGTTTGTAGAATCGGGTTCCCGATCATTCTTTTGCTCTTTTTGTCCTACATCTCTGCCATTTTTATGTTTTTGGCCACGTGTTTTTTTTTTAGACTTGCCTGTTCCATCACCACTATCAGCATAATCATCATTATCATCATCCTCGTCATAATTATCATCCTCATCACCATCATCCTCATCATCATCATCATCACATTGATCACAATAATCATCACTAACTGTTTCGTCAGCTTTCCCTTTTTTGCTGTCACTTTCGATTTTTGTATGATTGATTTTGTCAGTATTGTCTAACTCGTTATCTTTTCCTGAAACATTTTGGTTTTTGTCAACAATATTGTCTTTTTGGTCGTTGGTTTTTCCATATTTATGAGTGGTTTCGGTCGTCGTAGATTTTTCTGTTACTGGTTTGGCCTCATTATTCTTGTTGTCTGATCCATTATCTTGTCCCAAACCTTCATTTAAATTTATACTGGTACCATCACTGTCGGTACCTCCGTATTTATCTATTATAATATCCAAACCGTTAGAAGCGTCTCTACTAGTTCCTTTATTGTCATTGTCAATTAACAGTCCATTTTTATCATTCTCTACAGGAATTTTGGAAACAGGTATAACGGGAGATACATTATAACCATATATAGTAGTCGGAACTGACCCGTCAATATCAGGACTAAAGCTGCCAACACCGCCATTCTTATAGTAGCTAGGACCACGACCATGTTGATAAGTATTAAAATTCGAAGCGGTTACTGCATGAACGTCGTATCCAGATGAAGGATCAGACATATAAGAACCGTAATCTTGATCATAGAACCCATTTCCTTGATTAGGAATTCCATGTAGAGGCTCTCTTTTATAAGGAACTGCGTGCTGGATATTTTGTTGTGTCAAGATACGTTGTGCTTCATGTAGCACCTCAGCTAAATATAAATTCTCATCATCGATAGGGTCAAGACCAGCGTTAATTTTTACAAATTGCCGAGGGTTTGCATTTCCAGGGTAGTTCAATGTACCACGAGCATGATTAGGCTTATTCAAATAGTCTTTTGATATTGAATTGTATCCATTTACAGGTCCATATGGTATATTATCAATAGAAGAGCTTCGTCGATGTCCAGTGTCACCTGCGATATTAACACTAGACCAATCTTCAGAATCTGGCCTTCGTTCCTCAGTGTTAGTTACATCATTTTCATCAGGATAAGAATTTTGAAAGCCAGTTATACCCTCAAAATGATTACCGCGTTGAAGACCTGCCCCTCTAGGCAAATTGACATTATTTTGACCATGGTTCCAGCCTCCGATTATATGTCTACCACTATGACCACCTGGGTTTCCAATATCATCACCACCATAACTTCCAGATAAACTTTCACTTCCATAGTTATGGTATAATCCAGAAGTGCCATGGTTGAGTAAGTAGGAGACATGGCCTGGGCAATCTCTATGGAATTTGAAAGGATTGCCTAAAATCTTTGTATTATCGTACTGACCTGAGCCATCTTGGTTTCCACCGATGTTTAAAAGGTCTGGAAATAAGGATAAAAAATTAAATTATTGTATGATGATGGAGTCACTACAGAAGCAGAAAACTCTTGCTGGAAAGAGATTTTTTGTAGAAAGTGGAGAGGGCTGTCTTTGGCCTCAAGATTATAGTTGCGGGCAGGACTATTTTCAGGTTGTTTTTTGTCCGTTCTTACAAAGATAGTACTAACTTTGTCAACTTATATAGAAAAGCTTGAGAATTAAAGGAGAAAGATGCAAGAGCGAGCTCATAATCTTTACCAGCGCATCTCAAATATGGCTTTTATATATATTACTAGCTGTGCCATGCGGCTTCGCGCCCGTCAACTAGCTACCTAACTACCCTACCATACCTACCCTACATACATGAATGTTGCCAAACTTTAACCGCTTACGCAGCGCGCGCAACGCTCTCAAATAGGATTTTTTTTTTCCCGTTTTTGCAACATTTTTCATTTAAGCGCCGCTCCTATTGGTCGTAGTGTGATGTTTAAATATCGATAAATGGACTATCCAACACAAAAATATTTTTTCAATTCCAACCAGTAGTTCCTGAGATTAACGCGTTCAAACAAACAAACAAACTTCATCTTTATAATATTTCTTTTCTTTAAAAAAACCACACTAGGAATTTCATTCTGTATCGTGGGTACATACAAACATAAAAAACCCACATACATAAACACCCAGAGCCGGAACAACCATCTGTAGGTCATACAAATATTTGTTCCGTGCGGAAACAAACCCGCGACACGCAGCGCAGCAGTCAATCGCTCAACCACTGCGCCAACCGTGCGCCCACGCTCAACTCGTAGAACTAACAATTAATGTTTTAATACATGCTATTGAAAGTTAGGGGGGTGTAAGTGTGACCCCTTGCACGCCACCCCCGCGCCCCCACGCTCTATGAAGTACGAGCTAGGTAGATTAGATGATGGCCTAACTCGTTGGGTTGTCCTATTGAGCGTGAAGCCTGTTAAATCCGCCAGGCCGAACAAAAACTATAACCATGGCATGCTTAATTAATCTCAAATCTTTGATTTCAGACTCTAGAATAAAAAGATGAAAAAAGAGATTAGAAAGAAAGAAAGAAAATACATTAATTTAGCACAGACAACATTATATTATACATCAGATATAATACAAATAAAATAAAGTTTGGAGTCACACATCCATCAGGAGAAGGAAGATGAACTTTGGATGTCTAATGTCATTTCAAATGGAGTTTAGATTTAGGCATGTTTAAGTCCCATTTTATGTAAAAGGGCAAATCTACTTCCTTCAACCGGGCACGAATCTTGACCCCGAACTCCTACGAAATTTCAGACAGAAAAACACTGGGATTTTCATTATTGGCTGTGACACCTTCGTGCCTTCCAAAGCACGTTATGGAGGCTTCTCTCCGGATGCACTGGATTGCCGTACCATCGGTCTATGAGAGTGATGGAAGAGGGTACGCCTGTGTTTGCGCAGATATTTTAGCACTAAAATATCGCCCGCGGGATTTTTAATATAAATGGCCCGCGCCAATGGCTACATTCCGTTGAGACTGGCCGCCTAGGGCGGTATCAGTTAGGAGGACTATTATATATATATAACTAGCAACCCGCCCTGGCTTCACACGGGACAAATTATATAATAAAAAGAGTTAATAAAAAAAATAAAAAACCCGACTGCTTAAGAAGTGAACTAAAAAGACGTAAACAAGAATAAAATCATGCTGTGCAGTCGGAGGATACATATTCGCGAGCTGTCTGACCAAAACCAGATGCTCATGGAATTAGGTACATTTAAACATATAAGTGTTATGTATTTTAAATTCTTTATTTTGATACTCTTTGATATAAGAAAAAAAAAGGCTCCCAAAAATTTCCATTTTTCTAATTTCCGATTTTAATGTAGCCAGTAACACTCGCAGAGTTAAGACGAATCAGAAAGACGACGAAAGACGCGGACAGCGACTTTTTTTAATACTATTTAGATATTACCATCATACAAGAAAGCAAGTTCCTTACCATCAGTCCGTTGGTGCATCCCGAGCCTCTTAAACTGAGATAGGTCAAAACTTTGAGAAGATGCAGCTTGACTGGAAGAACTCTCTGATTGGCTTTCGTTGTCGCTTTCGTTTATTGCGCCTACGTTGCGATTGTTGCCTCCGTTCCTGTCTATAAAGGGGTACAGAATTTATAAGTGAACATTAATATTAAAAACATATTACTACAAGCCTTCTCAAAGAACTGGCCCAAAATCGGGCAAGCGGAAAGAAGGAAGGGAACTCTTAAGATTCAAGTTTCAAGATAATTATGTCACATTTGTTTACTTAGTTCCCCCCAACACCAAATAGATGGCGCTGTATAGGTATTTATGTCAATCAGCTGAAAGGCGATGTTAAGATTTCAATGGCTTCCCGACCGTCTTGTCTATAGCATAAATAATCATTTTGTCGTTTTGTCAGCGTCTTTTTTAGTGCAAACCATAAATGCCTTGAATAAGGTTCCTCAGACTAATTTGGGAATTTGTACGGGCACTTTGCTCTGTCGTAAGACACTACAGGCTGATAATAATAATAAAAAATAAACTCAACAAACCCATTCATTTGATACCCATATCATGGGGGTGCATAAAATAAAAAATAATTGGTCCACCATCTTTGGTACGCCTTATTGGATTTAGAATTATGTCTTAGCTAACTGTGCATCCAAACGAAATGTGTTTGCAAGATTTCAGCTCAATCGTTTGGGGATAACAGTTTTAAAAGTCAGTGAAATATGTGAATTTAATAAAAAAACATGGCGGATTTTGGATGTACACAGTCAGATACAACCGTCCCTTACGCACTTTGCAAAAATTCTTGCTCAAAGAGCTCATGGTAGGTGGGCAGTCCCTCCAAGTTAAATAATGGTACTCAGCTGAATCCGCTTAGACTGGAAGCAGTTTTTTTATTTTTGAGACCTTTAGTCAGTTGTGATTTGAAATTCGATGTAACTAAAAAGCGATATTATATAAATCTATTACTAAAATTTTGAAGACAATGCACGGTAAGCCCCCAAGAAATCAATCATCGATTGATTGATTTCTTGGCATTCAAAGCATTCAAAGTGAAACTTCGCGAGCACATTTGTATGAAGTTGGCAGTAGTATCGTCACAGCGTTAATGTTCTCCAATTATGTGTTTAAGTATATTCGTGTATTTAGTTTATTTATTTTTTTGTGTATATAGAGTATGTATTTATAGTTTGTATGTATATCTTTGTATTTGAATAAATATTACCTATCGTGTTTTTTCTCAATATTGCACCTACCACTATTTGTCTCTGCATCACCCAAAGGTCGACTGGTATAAAATGCCTAAGGCATTAAGTCCGCCTCTGTACGATTTTGTACATGAAGTATTAAATAATAATAAGCTCAAAAGCTTGTTAAAAAAAAAAACTGAAAAACTTATTAATTAATTAGGTATTAATAATAAGCTGTTCCCTCTCATACAGAGAGGAGGCCTGTGTCCCAGCAGTGGGAACATCAGACAACGAAATTTCAGACAGAAAAACACTGGGATTTTCATTATTGGCTGTGACACCTTCGTGCCTTCGAAAGCACGTTGATTGGAGGATTCTCTCCGGATGCACTGGATTGCCGTACCATCGCACTATGATAGTGATGGAAGAGGATACGCCTGTATTTGCGCAGATATTTTAGTACTAAACTATCGCCCGCGGGATTTTTAATATAAATGGCCCGCGCCAATGGCTACTTTCCGTTGAGACTGGCCGCCTAGGGTGGTATCAGTCAGGAGGACTATTATATATATAACTAGCAACCCGCCCTGGCTTCACACGGGACATACGAAATTACATACGAAAACCTTCCTCGTTTACCGCTCTTTCTATTATTGGAAACGGTATAAAAAACCGTTGCGTGGTTTAGAAGAAGTTGGCGAAGAAACAGAAAGACGTCGACAGACGTGGACAGCGACTTTGTTTTATACTATTTAGATATTACCATCATACAAGAAAGCAAGTTCCTTACCATGTGTCCGTTGGTGCCTCCCGTGGTTCTTATTTCCCGATATATCATGATCGCTGATAAACTGAGATTGGTCAATACTTATAGAAGATGCTTGACTGGAAGAACTCTCTGATTGGCTGTCGTTGTTGCCTTCGTTTATTGCGCCTACGTTGCGATTGTTGCCTCCGTTCCTGTCTGTAAAGGGGTACAGAACTTATAAGTGAATATTCATATTAAAAATCTTATTAGTAAAAGCCTTATCAAAGAACTGGCCCAAAATCGGGCAAGCGGAAACAGGGAAGGGAACTCTAAGGATTCAAGTTTCAAGATATATGTCACATTAGTTTTATTATTTAGTTCGCCCCAAACCAATAAGTGGCGCTGTATTTAGAATGATGTCTTAGTTAACTGAGCATCCAAACGAAATGTGTTTGCAAAATTTCAGCTCAATCGCTTTGCGATAACTTTTTTTTAAATTCAGTAAAATAAGTGAATTTAACAAAAAAAAAACATGGCGGATTTTGGGCGCCATATTGTGGGAGTTTTTCTTCCAAACCCATCGAGTGGAAACAGAAATAGTAAAGAATAGGGAAAGGGTGGCCTTTGCCCTCAAGAGTATGGGCGCCGGCAGGACTATATTCAGCTTTTTTTGCTCGTCCATACAAAGATAGTACTAACTTTGTCGACTTATACAGAAAAGCCAGCCTGTGAATTAAAGGAGAAAGATGCAAGAGCCAGCGAAGCGAGCTCAATAACTTTACCACCTCATCTCAGATATGGCTTTTTTATATACTATTTTAATGATCCAATACATGCTATTGAAAGTTAGGGGGGTGAAAGTGTGACCCCTTGCACGCCACTTCCGCGCACCCACGCTCAATGAAGTACAAGCTAGGTAGATTAGATGATGGCCTAACTCGTTGGGTTGTCCTATTGAGCGTGAAGCCTGTTAAATCCCCCAGGCCGAACAAAAACTATAACCATAGCATGCTGAATTAATCATCTCAATTCTTTAATTTCAGACTCTAGAATAAAAAAATGAAATATGGGTTTATGCAATGGTCATATAATAGGGGTTATTAAAACACGAGCGTGGGTTTATCACATGAGGCGAGAAATCTGAGGCCCAGTAGCCCGTGCGCTGGACACGTATCTCTCAGCAACAGTGCTGTCGTCTGCGTACCCAAACGTTCCGGGTTTTAGCAGATCATTAATGTGCAGCAAGAATTATGTTGCCGAGAGCACTGACACCTGGGGGACTCCGGCGTTGATATCTAACTGACCGGACGAGCAGCCGTCGATAGCCACTCGGATGGAGCGATCCCTCAGGAAGTCTGCAATCCAATCACACACACCACTAGGCATACCGAAGGAAGGAAGCTTACCAATGAGGGTTTCGTGCCAAACCCTGTCGAAAGCCTTCGAGATGTCGAAGGAGACGGCTAGTGCTTCCCTGTATCTCTCGATGGCCTCACTCCAGATGTGAATGGCATACGCTAGAAGATCCCTAGTGGAAAGATTTCGGTGGAAGCCGTATTGGCGGTCACTGAGGATGTCGTTCGCTTCTAGGTATGCCAGGAGCTTACCGTTGAGCACACGTTCCATACTCTTACATAGGATGGACGTTACAGATATGGATCTGTAGTTGGCCGGGTCAGCTCGACTGCCCTTCTTGGGCACGGGCTGTACGTTGGCTTGCTTCCAAGCCTTCGGCACTTTTCCAGTCTCTATCGAAAAGCGATATAGGCGTGTCAAGATCGGAGACAATTCAGGCGCACAGGTTTTGAGTACAATTGCTGGTATCCCGTCGGGGCCACTAGCTTTGTTCACATCAAGGCTACGCAGAACCCTACGGACGTCCTTTTGATGGATGCGAATGTACGACATACTCGTCACACATCCATCAGGAGAAGTAAGATGAACTTTGGATGTCTAATGTCATTTCAAATGGAGTATAGATTTAGGCATGTTTAAGTCCCATTTTATGTAAAAGGGCAAATCTAATTCCTTCAACCGGGCACGAATCTTGACCCCGAACTCCTACGAAATTTCAGACAGAAAAACACTGGGATTTTCATTATTGGCTGTGACACCTTCGTGCCTTCGAAAGCACGTTATGGAGGCTTCTCTCCGGATGCACTGGATTGCCGTACCATCGGACTATGAGCGTGATGGAAGAGGGTACGCCTGTGTTTGCGCAGATATTTTAGCACTAAAATATCACCCGCTGGATTTTTAATATAAATGGCCCGCGCCAATGACTACTTTCCGTTGAGACTGGCCGCCTAGGTTGGTATCAGTCAGGAGGACTATTATATATATAACTAGCAACCCGCCCTGGCTTCACACGGGACATACGAAATTACATACGAAAACCTTCCTCGTTTACCGCTCTTTCTATTATTGGAAACGGTATCAAAAACCGTTGCGTGGTTTAGAAGAAGTTGGCGAAGAAACAGAAAGACGTCGACAGACGTGGACAGCGACTTTGTTTTATACTATTTAGATATTACCATCATACAAGAAAGCAAGTTCCTTACCATGTGTCCGTTGGTGCCTCCCGTGGTTCTTATTTCCCGATATATCATGATCGCTGATAAACTGAGATTGGTCAATACTTATAGAAGATGCTTGACTGGAAGAACTCTCTGATTGGCTGTCGTTGTTGCCTTCGTTTATTGCGCCTACGTTGCGATTATTGCCTCCGTTCCTGTCTGTAAAGGGGTACAGAACTTATAAGTGAATATTCATATTAAAAATCTTATTAGTAAAAGCCTTATCAAAGAACTGGCCCAAAATCGGGCAAGCGGAAACAGGGAAGGGAACTCTAAGGATTCAAGTTTCAAGATATATGTCACATTAGTTTTATTATTTAGTTCGCCCCAAACCAATAAGTGGCGCTGTATTTAGAATGATGTCTTAGTTAACTGAGCATCCAAACGAAATGTGTTTGCAAAATTTCAGCTCAATCGCTTTGCGATAACTTTTTTTTTAATTCAGTAAAATAAGTGAATTTAACAAAAAAAAAACATGGCGGATTTTGGGCGCCATATTGTGGGAGTTTTTCTTCCAAACCCATCGAGTGGAAACAGAAATAGTAAAGAATAGGGAAAGGGTGGCCTTTGCCCTCAAGAGTATGGGCGCCGGCAGGACTATATTCAGCTTTTTTTGCTCGTCCATACAAAGATAGTACTAACTTTGTCGACTTATACAGAAAAGCCAGCCTGAGAATTAAAGGAGAAAGACGCAAGAGCCAGCGAAGCGAGCTCAATAACTTTACCACCTCATCTCAGATATGGCTTTTTTATATACTATTTAAATGTTCCAATACATGCTATTGAAAGTTAGGGGGGTGAAAGTGTGACCCCTTGCACGCCACTTCCGCGCACCCACGCTCAATGAAGTACAAGCTAGGTAGATTAGATGATGGCCTAACTCGTTGGGTTATCCTATTGAGCGTGAAGCCTGTTAAATCCCCCAGGCCGAACAAAAACTATAACCATAGCATGCTGAATTAATCATCTCAATTCTTTAATTTCAGACTCTAGAATAAAAAGATGAAATATGGGTTTATGCAATGGTCATATAATAGGGGTTATTAAAACACGAGCGTGGGTTTATCACATGAGGCGAGAAATCTGAGGCCCAGTAGCCCGTGCGCTGGACACGTATCTCTCAGCAACAGTGCTGTCGTCTGCGTACCCAAAAGTTCCGGGTTTTAGCAGATCATTAATGTGCAGCAAGAATTATGTTGCCGAGAGCACTGACACCTGGGGGACTCCGGCGTTGATATCTAACTGACCGGACGAGCAGCCATCGATAGCCACTCGGATGGAGCGATCCCTCAGGAAGTCTGCAATCCAATCACACAGACCACTAGGCATACCGAAGGAAGGAAGCTTACCAATGAGGGTTTCGTGCCAGACCCTGTCGAAAGCCTTCGAGATGTCGAAGGAGACGGCTAGTGCTTCCCTGTATCTCTCGATGGCCTCACTCCAGATGTGAATGGCATACGCTAGAAGATCCCTAGTAGAAAGATTTCGGTGGAAGCCGTATTGGCGGTCACTGAGGATGTCGTTCGCTTCCAGGTATGCCAGGAGCTTACCGTTGAGCACACGTTCCATACTCTTACAGAGGATGGACATTACAGATATGGATCTGTAGTTGGCCGGGTCAGCTCGACTGCCCTTCTTGGGCACGGGCTGTACGTTGGCTTGCTTCCAAGCCTTCGGCACTTTTCCAGTCTCTATCGAAAAGCGATATAGGCGTGTCAAGATCGGAGACAATTCAGGCGCACAGGTTTTGAGTACAATTGCTGGTATCCCGTCGGGGCCACTAGCTTTGTTCACATCAAGGCTACGCAGAACCCTACGGACGTCCTTTTGATGGATGCGAATGTACGACATACTCGTCACACATCCATCAGGAGAAGTAAGATGAACTTTGGATGTCTAATGTCATTTCAAATGGAGTATAGATTTAGGCATGTTTAAGTCCCATTTTATGTAAAAGGGCAAATCTAATTCCTTCAACCGGGCACGAATCTTGACCCCGAACTCCTACGAAATTTCAGACAGAAAAACACTGGGATTTTCATTATTGGCTGTGACACCTTCGTGCCTTCGAAAGCACGTTATGGAGGCTTCTCTCCGGATGCACTGGATTGCCGTACCATCGGACTATGAGCGTGATGGAAGAGGGTACGCCTGTGTTTGCGCAGATATTTTAGCACTAAAATATCACCCACTGGATTTTTAATATAAATGGCCCGCGCCAATGACTACTTTCCGTTGAGACTGGCCGCCTAGGTTGATATCAGTCAGGAGGACTATTATATATATAACTAGCAACCCGCCCTGGCTTCACACGGGACATACGAAATTACATACGAAAACCTTCCTCGTTTACCGCTCTTTCTATTATTGGAAACGGTATCAAAAACCGTTGCGTGGTTTAGAAGAAGTTGGCGAAGAAACAGAAAGACGTCGACAGACGTGGACAGCGACTTTGTTTTATACTATTTAGATATTACCATCATACAAGAAAGCAAGTTCCTTACCATGTGTCCGTTGGTGCCTCCCGTGGTTCTTATTTCCCGATATATCATGATCGCTGATAAACTGAGATTGGTCAATACTTATAGAAGATGCTTGACTGGAAGAACTCTCTGATTGGCTGTCGTTGTTGCCTTCGTTTATTGCGCCTACGTTGCGATTGTTGCCTCCGTTCCTGTCTGTAAAGGGGTACAGAACTTATAAGTGAATATTCATATTAAAAATCTTATTAGTAAAAGCCTTATCAAAGAACTGGCCCAAAATCGGGCAAGCGGAAACAGGGAAGGGAACTCTAAGGATTCAAGTTTCAAGATATATGTCACATTAGTTTTATTATTTAGTTCGCCCCAAACCAATAAGTGGCGCTGTATTTAGAATGATGTCTTAGTTAACTGAGCATCCAAACGAAATGTGTTTGCAAAATTTCAGCTCAATCGCTTTGCGATAACTTTTTTTTTAATTCAGTAAAATAAGTGAATTTAACAAAAAAAAAACATGGCGGATTTTGGGCGCCATATTGTGGGAGTTTTTCTTCCAAACCCATCGAGTGGAAACAGAAATAGTAAAGAATAGGGAAAGGGTGGCCTTTGCCCTCAAGAGTATGGGCGCCGGCAGGACTATATTCAGCTTTTTTTGCTCGTCCATACAAAGATAGTACTAACTTTGTCGACTTATACAGAAAAGCCAGCCTGAGAATTAAAGGAGAAAGACGCAAGAGCCAGCGAAGCGAGCTCAATAACTTTACCACCTCATCTCAGATATGGCTTTTTTATATACTATTTAAATGTTCCAATACATGCTATTGAAAGTTAGGGGGGTGAAAGTGTGACCCCTTGCACGCCACTTCCGCGCACCCACGCTCAATGAAGTACAAGCTAGGTAGATTAGATGATGGCCTAACTCGTTGGGTTATCCTATTGAGCGTGAAGCCTGTTAAATCCCCCAGGCCGAACAAAAACTATAACCATAGCATGCTGAATTAATCATCTCAATTCTTTAATTTCAGACTCTAGAATAAAAAGATGAAATATGGGTTTATGCAATGGTCATATAATAGGGGTTATTAAAACACGAGCGTGGGTTTATCACATGAGGCGAGAAATCTGAGGCCCAGTAGCCCGTGCGCTGGACACGTATCTCTCAGCAACAGTGCTGTCGTCTGCGTACCCAAACGTTCCGGGTTTTAGCAGATCATTAATGTGCAGCAAGAATTATGTTGCCGAGAGCACTGACACCTGGGGGACTCCGGCGTTGATATCTAACTGACCGGACGAGCAGCCGTCGATAGCCACTCGGATGGAGCGATCCCTCAGGAAGTCTGCAATCCAATCACACAGACCACTAGGCATACCGAAGGAAGGAAGCTTACCAATGAGGGTTTCGTGCCAAACCCTGTCGAAAGCCTTCGAGATGTCGAAGGAGACGGCTAGTGCTTCCCTGTATCTCTCGATGGCCTCACTCCAGATGTGAATGGCATACGCTAGAAGATCCCTAGTAGAAAGATTTCGGTGGAAGCCGTATTGGCGGTCACTGAGGATGTCGTTCGCTTCTAGGTATGCCAGGAGCTTACCGTTGAGCACACGTTCCATACTCTTACATAGGATGGACGTTACAGATATGGATCTGTAGTTGGCCGGGTCAGCTCGACTGCCCTTCTTGGGCACGGGCTGTACGTTGGCTTGCTTCCAAGCCTTCGGCACTTTTCCAGTCTCTATCGAAAAGCGATATAGGCGTGTCAAGATCGGAGACAATTCAGGCGCACAGGTTTTGAGTACAATTGCTGGTATCCCGTCGGGGCCACTAGCTTTGTTCACATCAAGGCTACGCAGAACCCTACGGACGTCCTTTTGATGGATGCGAATGTACGACATACTCGTCACACATCCATCAGGAGAAGTAAGATGAACTTTGGATGTCTAATGTCATTTCAAATGGAGTATAGATTTAGGCATGTTTAAGTCCCATTTTATGTAAAAGGGCAAATCTAATTCCTTCAACCGGGCACGAATCTTGACCCCGAACTCCTACGAAATTTCAGACAGAAAAACACTGGGATTTTCATTATTGGCTGTGACACCTTCGTGCCTTCGAAAGCACGTTATGGAGGCTTCTCTCCGGATGCACTGGATTGCCGTACCATCGGACTATGAGCGTGATGGAAGAGGGTACGCCTGTGTTTGCGCAGATATTTTAGCACTAAAATATCACCCGCTGGATTTTTAATATAAATGGCCCGCGCCAATGACTACTTTCCGTTGAGACTGGCCGCCTAGGTTGGTATCAGTCAGGAGGACTATTATATATATAACTAGCAACCCGCCCTGGCTTCACACGGGACATACGAAATTACATACGAAAACCTTCCTCGTTTACCGCTCTTTCTATTATTGGAAACGGTATCAAAAACCGTTGCGTGGTTTAGAAGAAGTTGGCGAAGAAACAGAAAGACGTCGACAGACGTGGACAGCGACTTTGTTTTATACTATTTAGATATTACCATCATACAAGAAAGCAAGTTCCTTACCATGTGTCCGTTGGTGCCTCCCGTGGTTCTTATTTCCCGATATATCATGATCGCTGATAAACTGAGATTGGTCAATACTTATAGAAGATGCTTGACTGGAAGAACTCTCTGATTGGCTGTCGTTGTTGCCTTCGTTTATTGCGCCTACGTTGCGATTGTTGCCTCCGTTCCTGTCTGTAAAGGGGTACAGAACTTATAAGTGAATATTCATATTAAAAATCTTATTAGTAAAAGCCTTATCAAAGAACTGGCCCAAAATCGGGCAAGCGGAAACAGGGAAGGGAACTCTAAGGATTCAAGTTTCAAGATATATGTCACATTAGTTTTATTATTTAGTTCGCCCCAAACCAATAAGTGGCGCTGTATTTAGAATGATGTCTTAGTTAACTGAGCATCCAAACGAAATGTGTTTGCAAAATTTCAGCTCAATCGCTTTGCGATAACTTTTTTTTTAATTCAGTAAAATAAGTGAATTTAACAAAAAAAAAACATGGCGGATTTTGGGCGCCATATTGTGGGAGTTTTTCTTCCAAACCCATCGAGTGGAAACAGAAATAGTAAAGAATAGGGAAAGGGTGGCCTTTGCCCTCAAGAGTATGGGCGCCGGCAGGACTATATTCAGCTTTTTTTGCTCGTCCATACAAAGATAGTACTAACTTTGTCGACTTATACAGAAAAGCCAGCCTGAGAATTAAAGGAGAAAGACGCAAGAGCCAGCGAAGCGAGCTCAATAACTTTACCACCTCATCTCAGATATGGCTTTTTTATATACTATTTAAATGTTCCAATACATGCTATTGAAAGTTAGGGGGGTGAAAGTGTGACCCCTTGCACGCCACTTCCGCGCACCCACGCTCAATGAAGTACAAGCTAGGTAGATTAGATGATGGCCTAACTCGTTGGGTTATCCTATTGAGCGTGAAGCCTGTTAAATCCCCCAGGCCGAACAAAAACTATAACCATAGCATGCTGAATTAATCATCTCAATTCTTTAATTTCAGACTCTAGAATAAAAAGATGAAATATGGGTTTATGCAATGGTCATATAATAGGGGTTATTAAAACACGAGCGTGGGTTTATCACATGAGGCGAGAAATCTGAGGCCCAGTAGCCCGTGCGCTGGACACGTATCTCTCAGCAACAGTGCTGTCGTCTGCGTACCCAAAAGTTCCGGGTTTTAGCAGATCATTAATGTGCAGCAAGAATTATGTTGCCGAGAGCACTGACACCTGGGGGACTCCGGCGTTGATATCTAACTGACCGGACGAGCAGCCATCGATAGCCACTCGGATGGAGCGATCCCTCAGGAAGTCTGCAATCCAATCACACAGACCACTAGGCATACCGAAGGAAGGAAGCTTACCAATGAGGGTTTCGTGCCAGACCCTGTCGAAAGCCTTCGAGATGTCGAAGGAGACGGCTAGTGCTTCCCTGTATCTCTCGATGGCCTCACTCCAGATGTGAATGGCATACGCTAGAAGATCCCTAGTAGAAAGATTTCGGTGGAAGCCGTATTGGCGGTCACTGAGGATGTCGTTCGCTTCCAGGTATGCCAGGAGCTTACCGTTGAGCACACGTTCCATACTCTTACAGAGGATGGACATTACAGATATGGATCTGTAGTTGGCCGGGTCAGCTCGACTGCCCTTCTTGGGCACGGGCTGTACGTTGGCTTGCTTCCAAGCCTTCGGCACTTTTCCAGTCTCTATCGAAAAGCGATATAGGCGTGTCAAGATCGGAGACAATTCAGGCGCACAGGTTTTGAGTACAATTGCTGGTATCCCGTCGGGGCCACTAGCTTTGTTCACATCAAGGCTACGCAGAACCCTACGGACGTCCTTTTGATGGATGCGAATGTACGACATACTCGTCACACATCCATCAGGAGAAGTAAGATGAACTTTGGATGTCTAATGTCATTTCAAATGGAGTATAGATTTAGGCATGTTTAAGTCCCATTTTATGTAAAAGGGCAAATCTAATTCCTTCAACCGGGCACGAATCTTGACCCCGAACTCCTACGAAATTTCAGACAGAAAAACACTGGGATTTTCATTATTGGCTGTGACACCTTCGTGCCTTCGAAAGCACGTTATGGAGGCTTCTCTCCGGATGCACTGGATTGCCGTACCATCGGACTATGAGCGTGATGGAAGAGGGTACGCCTGTGTTTGCGCAGATATTTTAGCACTAAAATATCACCCACTGGATTTTTAATATAAATGGCCCGCGCCAATGACTACTTTCCGTTGAGACTGGCCGCCTAGGTTGATATCAGTCAGGAGGACTATTATATATATAACTAGCAACCCGCCCTGGCTTCACACGGGACATACGAAATTACATACGAAAACCTTCCTCGTTTACCGCTCTTTCTATTATTGGAAACGGTATCAAAAACCGTTGCGTGGTTTAGAAGAAGTTGGCGAAGAAACAGAAAGACGTCGACAGACGTGGACAGCGACTTTGTTTTATACTATTTAGATATTACCATCATACAAGAAAGCAAGTTCCTTACCATGTGTCCGTTGGTGCCTCCCGTGGTTCTTATTTCCCGATATATCATGATCGCTGATAAACTGAGATTGGTCAATACTTATAGAAGATGCTTGACTGGAAGAACTCTCTGATTGGCTGTCGTTGTTGCCTTCGTTTATTGCGCCTACGTTGCGATTGTTGCCTCCGTTCCTGTCTGTAAAGGGGTACAGAACTTATAAGTGAATATTCATATTAAAAATCTTATTAGTAAAAGCCTTATCAAAGAACTGGCCCAAAATCGGGCAAGCGGAAACAGGGAAGGGAACTCTAAGGATTCAAGTTTCAAGATATATGTCACATTAGTTTTATTATTTAGTTCGCCCCAAACCAATAAGTGGCGCTGTATTTAGAATGATGTCTTAGTTAACTGAGCATCCAAACGAAATGTGTTTGCAAAATTTCAGCTCAATCGCTTTGCGATAACTTTTTTTTTAATTCAGTAAAATAAGTGAATTTAACAAAAAAAAAACATGGCGGATTTTGGGCGCCATATTGTGGGAGTTTTTCTTCCAAACCCATCGAGTGGAAACAGAAATAGTAAAGAATAGGGAAAGGGTGGCCTTTGCCCTCAAGAGTATGGGCGCCGGCAGGACTATATTCAGCTTTTTTTGCTCGTCCATACAAAGATAGTACTAACTTTGTCGACTTATACAGAAAAGCCAGCCTGTGAATTAAAGGAGAAAGATGCAAGAGCCAGCGAAGCGAGCTCAATAACTTTACCACCTCATCTCAGATATGGCTTTTTTATATACTATTTTAATGATCCAATACATGCTATTGAAAGTTAGGGGGGTGAAAGTGTGACCCCTTGCACGCCACTTCCGCGCACCCACGCTCAATGAAGTACAAGCTAGGTAGATTAGATGATGGCCTAACTCGTTGGGTTATCCTATTGAGCGTGAAGCCTGTTAGATCCCCCAGGCCGAACAAAAACTATAACCATAGCATGCTGAATTAATCATCTCAATTCTTTAATTTTAGACTCTAGAATAAAAAGATGAAATATGGGTTTATGCAATGGTCATATAATAGGGGTTATTAAAACACGAGCGTGGGTTTATCACATGAGGCGAGAAATCTGAGGCCCAGTAGCCCGTGCGCTGGACACGTATCTCTCAGCAACAGTGCTGTCGTCTGCGTACCCAAACGTTCCGGGTTTTAGCAGATCATTAATGTGCAGCAAGAATTATGTTGCCGAGAGCACTGACACCTGGGGGACTCCGGCGTTGATATCTAACTGACCGGACGAGCAGCCGTCGATAGCCACTCGGATGGAGCGATCCCTCAGGAAGTCTGCAATCCAATCACACAGACCACTAGGCAGACCGAAGGAAGGAAGCTTACCAATGAGGCTTTCGTGCCAGACCCTGTCGAAAGCCTTCGAGATGTCGAAGGAGACGGCTAGTGCTTCCCTGTATCTCTCGATGGCCTCACTCCAGATGTGAATGGCATACGCTAGAAGATCCCTAGTAGAAAGATTTCGGCGAAAGCCGTATTGGCGGTCACTGAGGATGTCGTTCGCTTCGAGGTATGCCAGAAGCTTACCGTTGAGCACACGTTCCAAACTCTTACAGAGGATGGACGTTACAGATATGGTTCTGTAGTTGGCCGGGTCAGCTCAACTGCCCTTCTTGGGCTCGGGCTGTACGTTGGCTTGCTTCCAAGCCTTCGGCACTTTTCCAGTCTCTATCGAAAAGCGATATAGGCGTGTCAAAATCGGAGACAATTCAGGGGCACAGGTTTTGAGTACAATTGCTGGTATCCCGTCGGGGCCACTCGCTCTGTTCACATCAAGGCTACGCAGAACCCTACGGACGTCCTTTTGATGGATGCGAATGTACGACATACTCGTCACATCCATCAGGAGAAGGAAGATGAACTTTGGATGTCTAATGTCATTTCAAATGGAGTATAGATTTACGCATGTTTAAGTCCCATTTTATGTAAAAGGGCAAATCTAATTCCTTCAACCGGGCACGCATCTTGACCCCGAACTCCTACGAAATTTCAGACAGAAAAACACTGGGATTTTCATTATTGGGTGTGACACCTTCGTGCCTTCGAAAGCACGTTATGGAGGCTTGTCTCCGGATGCACTGGATTGCCGTACCATCGTACTATGACAGTGATGGAAGAGGGTACGCCTGTGTTTGCGCAGATATTTTAGCACTAAAATATCGCCCGCGGGATTTTTAATATCAATGGCCCGCGCCAATGGCTAGTTTCCGTTGAGACTGGCCACCTAGGGCGGTATCAGTCAGGAGGACTATTATATATATATAACTAGCAACCCGCCCTGGCTTCACACGGGACATACGAAATTACATACGAAAACCTTCCTCGTTTACCGCTCTTTCTATTATTGGAAACGGTATCAAAAACCGTTGCGTGGTTTAGAAGAAGTTGGCGAAGAAACAGAAAGACGTCAACAGACGTGGACAGCGACTTTGTTTTATACTATTTAGATATTACCATCATACAAGAAAGCAAGTTCCTTACCATGTGTCCGTTGGTGCCTCCCGTGGTTCTTATTGCCCGATATATCATGATCGCTGATAAACTGCTTACTTATAGAAGATGCTTGACTGGAAGAACTCTCTGATTGGTTTTCGTTGTCGCTTTCGTTTATTGCGCCTACGTTGCCATTGTTGCCTCCGTTCCTGTCTATAATTAATAATATAATATTATATAATTATATATTATATAATTTTAATGTTTTGTTATTTTTTTTTTTTTTGTATTTCGTATTCGTATCGCAGGTTAATTATTTTTTATTATATACTTTTATATTCTTAATCTTAATTAAATTATATTAAGCTATGTATGCTCAACTCTGTATAAGATGTGGTTGCCTATAATTGAGTGTGCAATACTGAATAATGATGATGTGTACCAATTTTTGTATTTTATGTAAGTTTTATGGTATTGTAACACTCGTTGGTAATCCTTAAATAAATAAATAAATAAAAAGGTACAGAACTTATAAGTGAACATTAATATTAAAAACATATTACTACAAGCCTTCTCAAAGAACTGGCCCAAAATCGGGCAAGCGGAAAGAGGAAAGGGAACTCTTAGAATTTAAGTTTCAAGATAATTATGTCACATTTGTTTACTTAGTTCCCCCCAACACCAATAGATGGCGCTGTATATTTATGTCAATCAGCTGAAAGGCGATGTTAAGATTTCAATGGCTTCCCGATCGTCTTGTCTATAGCATAAATAATAATTTTGTCGTTTTGTCGGCGTCTTTTTTAGTGCAAACCATAAATGCCTTGAATAAGGTTCCTCAGACCAATTTGGGAATTTGTACGGGCACTTTGCTCTGTCGTGGGACACTACAGGCTGATAATAATAATTAAAAACATACTCAGAAAACCCTTTCATTTGATACCCATATCATGGGGGTGCATAAAATAAAAAAATATTGGTCCACCATCTTTGGTCCGCCATATTGGATTTAGAATGATGTCTTAGTTAACTGTGCATCCAAACGAAATATTTGTGTTTGCAAAATTTCAGCTCAATCGCTTCGGGATAACTTTTTTTTTAAATTCAGTAAAATAAGTGAATTTAACAAAAAAAAACATGGCGGATTTTGGGCGCCATATTGTGGGCGTTCCAATTTTTTTTCTTCCAAACCCATCGAGTGGAAACAGAAATAGTAAAGAAAAGGGAAAGGGCGGCCTTTGCCCTCAAGAGTATGGGCGCCGGCAGGACTATATTCAGCTTTTTTTGCTCGTCCATACAAAGATAGTACTAACTTTGTCGACTTATACAGAAAAGCCAGCCTTAGAATTAAAGGAGTAAGATACAAGAGCCAGCGAAGCGAGCTCAAAAACTTTACCACCTCATCTCAGATATGGCTTTTTTATATACTATTTAATGTTCCAATACATGCTATTGAAAGTTAGGGGGGTGTAAGTGTGACCCCTTGCACGCCACTTCCGCGCACCCACGCTCAATGAAGTACAAGCTAGGTAGATTAGATGATGGCCTAACTCGTTGGGTTATCCTATTGAGCGTGAAGCCTGTTAAATTCCCCAGGCCGAACAAAAACTATAACCATGGCATGCTGAATTAATCATCTCAAATCTTTAATTTCAGACTCTAGAATAAAAAGATGAAATAGTGGTTTATGCTATGGTCATATAATAGGAGTTATTAAAACAAAATCGGAGACAATTCAGGCGCACAGGTTTTGAGTACAATTGCTGGTATCCCGTCGGGGCCACTCGCTTTGTTCACATCAAGGCTACGCAGAACCCTACGGACGTCCTTTTGATGGATGCGAATGTACGACATACTCGTCACACATCCATCAGGAGAAGGAAAATGAACTTTGGATGTCTAATGTCATTTCAAATGGAGTATAGATTTAGGCATGTTTAAGTCCCATTTTATGTAAAAGGGCAAATCTAATTCCTTCAACCGGGCACGAATCTTGACCCCGAACTCCTACGAAATTTCAGACAGAAAAACACTGGGATTTTCATTATTGGCTGTGACACCTTCGTGCCTTCGAAAGCACGTTGATTGGAGGATTCTCTCCGGATGCACTGGATTGCCGTACCATCGCACTATGAGAGTGATGGAAGAGGATACGCCTGTATTTGCGCAGATATTTTAGCACTAAACTATCGCCCGCGGGATTTTTAATATCAATGGCCCGCGTCAATCGCTACATTCCGTTGAGACTGGCCGCCTGGGGCGGTATCAGTCAGGAGGACTATTATATATATATAACTAGCAACCCGCCCTGGCTTCACACGGGACATACGAAATTACATACGAAAACCTTCCTCGTTTACCGCTCTTTCTATTATTGGAAACGGTATCAAAAACCGTTGCGTGGTTTAGAAGAAGTTGGCGAAGAAACAGAAAGACGTCGACAGACGTGGACAGCGACTTTGTTTTATACTATTTAGATATTACCATCATACAAGAAAGCAAGTTGCTTACCATGTGTCCGTTGGTGCCTCCCGTGTTTCTTATTTCCCGATATATCATGATCGCTGATAAACTGCTTACTTATAGAAGATGCTTGACTGGAAGAACTCTCTGATTGGCTTTCGTTGTCGCTTTCGTTTATTGTGCCTACGTTGCCATTGTTGCCTCCGTTCCTGTCTGTAAAGGGGTTCAGAACTTATAAGTGAATATATGTATTAATATTAAAAATCTTATTAGTACAAGCCTTATCAAAGAACTGGCCCAAAATCGGGCAAGCGGAAACAGGGAAGGAAACTCTAAGGATTCAAGTTTCAAGATATATGTCACATTAGTTTTATTATTTACTTCGCCCCAAACCAATAAGTGGCGCTGTATTTAGAATGATGTCTTAGTTAACTGTGTATCAAAACGAAATGTGTTTGCAAAATTTCAGCTCAATCGCTTTGGGATAACTTTTTTTTAAATTCAGTAAAATAAGTGAATTTAAAAAAAAAAACATGGCGGATTTTGGGCGCCATATTGTGGGAGTTCCAATTTTTTTTCTTCCAAACCCATCGAGTGGAAACAGAAATAGTAAAGAATAGGGAAAGGGCGGCCTTTGCTCTCAAGAGTATGGGCGCCGGCAGGACTATATTCAGCTTTTTTTGCTCGTTCATACAAAGATAGTACTAACTTTGTCGACTTATACAGAAAAGCCAGCCTGAGAATTAAAGGAGAAAGATGCAAGAGCCAGCGAAGCGAGCTCAAAAACTTTACCACGTCATCTCAGATATGGCTTTTTTATATACTATTTAATGTTCCAATACATGCTATTGAAAGTTAGGGGGGTGAAAGTGTGACCCCTTGCACGCCACTTCCGCGCACCCACGCTCAATGAAGTACAAGCTAGTTAGATTAGATGATGGCCTAACTCGTTGGGTTATCCTATTGAGCGTGAAGCCTGTTAAATCCCCCAGGCCGAATAAAAACTATAACCATGGCATGCTGAATTAATCATCTCAAATCTTTAATTTCAGACTCTAGAATAAAAAGATGAAATAGTGGTTTATGCTATGGTCATATAATAGGAGTTATTAAAACACGAGCGTGGGTTTCTCACATGAGGCGAGAAATCTGAGGCCCAGTAGCCCGTGCGCTAGACACGTATGTCTCAGCAACAGTGCTGTCGTCTGCGTACCCAAACGTTCCGGGTTTTAGCAGACCATTAATGTGCAGCAAGAATTATGTTGCCGAGAGCACTGACACCTGGAGGACTCCAGCGTTGATATCTAACTGACCGGACGAGCAGCCGTCGACAGCAACTCGGATGAAGCGATCCCTCAGGAAGTCTGCAATCCAATCACACAGAGTGGTCTGTGTGGGGTAGGCAGACCGAAGGAAGGAAGCTTACCAATGAGGCTTTCGTGCCAGACCCTGTCGAATGCCTTCGAGATGTCGAAGGAGACAACTAGTGCTTCCCCGTATCTCTCGATGGCCTCACTCCAGATGTGAATGGCATACGCTAGAAGATCCCTAGTAGAAAGATTTCGGCGAAAGCCGTATTGGCGGTCACTGAGGATGTCGTTCGCTTCGAGGTATGCCAGAAGCTTACCGTTGAGCACACGTTCCAAACTCTTACAGAGGATGGACGTTACAGATATGGATCTGTAGTTGGCCGGGTCAGCTCAACTGCCCTTCTTGGGCTCGGGCTGTACGTTGGCTTGCTTCCAAGCCTTCGGCTCTTTTCCAGTCTCTATCGAAAATCGATATAGGCGTGTCAAAATCGGAGACAATTCAGGCGCACAGGTTTTGAGTACAATTGCTGGTATCCCGTCGGGGCCACTCGCTTTGTTCACATCAAGGCTACGCAGAACCCTACGGACGTCCTTTTGATGGATGCGAATGTACGACATACTCGTCACACATCCATCAGGAGAAGGAAGATGAACTTTGGATGTCTAATGTCATATCTATCATGTTCCTATGTTTTCCTTTTTTCATTTATATTTGTCAAAATTGTGCACTAAGCCTCTGTCGACAGCGCAATTTTGAGCATTTTTTGAGGGCTCTAGTGTTTCTAAAGATAATGTATCATCAAAAAGGAAAACATAGGGACATAGTGTATATCTTTGATTTTCAGTTTACGGAATATCTTTGAAATTGGTCCAATATTGGAGGAGGAAAGAGACGAGAGCCAAACCTCGAATTATGACTTTATACTAAGGGAATTCAGTCGGCGCTCTCTGCCCCCGTTTCCTCTGGCAGACCTTCTGATCCTCCGACTGCACAGCATGATTGCAAATCTTACCGTGTTTACTGTAACGGATTTGATTATAGTCCTTATTGTTCTTAGTTTTATCACGGCTTTCTTTCAAAGTCTGTTTACTCAAAAGAAGACCTGCTGATCCTCTTATGTCCAGTTGATGAGAGCCTTGTTTTTTAATATTTTGTTGGATGTCCTGAGAGTGACTACTTTTTGAGTCAATCCGGGATCCGTCATTGCCTGAAAAAAAAAAGTGAGAAGGTTCTATGTTCGAGTTTGTGTTAGTTTTTTTTAAGTTCACCGATTTCTCCGTCAATTGTATATCGATTTTGAAAATATATTTTTTTATTGAAAGAGTATGTTCCCCAATTGGTCCCATTTCAATTTGGTGAAGATCTGATGAAGAACTTCGGCGATTTACAACAGAAGTCTTCAATAGATGACGGCAATATCTCTCGGGATTGCTGCAATCGCATGTCTATTTATTGTTTATACCATTTCATAACATAACATCACGCCAGTACGGTCTAAAGTGGCACGCAGATGTGTACAGTTCACCTTGGTACACTCTCATTTCACCGGTTATGTTCAAGTTTCATGATATTCGGGTAATCTATTCCGGCATTTTGTCAATACTTTAGGTAACTTACTATAGAACTTGCACAATTTTTAGTGATAGAGTACCAAAACTAATAAGAGAAGAACGGCCAACGTTTACTACAGCTAGTTTATTTTATTTACGTAGCGGTTCCCCGACGCGAGTACACTACTACACTAATCGCTATCTTGACGCTTCCGTTCTATCAAAGGCTCTAGATAAGTGTGAAATGACATTCTATTATGTAAATAGGTACCTATTAAAAATTAAAAAAAAAAAATACGCAAGCTTTTTAGCTCACCATGCATTGTCATCCAAACTAAACGTTTATGCAAAATTTCATCTTAATCGGTTGAGGATAAGTGCTTTAAAATTTAATTGCAAGATTTGACCCGAACACACTTACATACATACATTGTAATTAATATGTTTTTTTTTTTTAAACAAGCTTTTTCGTATTCTTCTCAGCAAACCCATATCATGGCAGTGCGCAAAAAATAACTAGTCCGCCATCTTGGGCCGTCCACCATATTGGATTTAGAATGACGTCACTTAGCTAACCATATTTTGTTATGCAAACAAAACGTGTATGCAAAATTTCATCTTAAGGCGCCGATTCCCTTGAGTAGCTGATTTTAAAATAAGAATCACGTCTAAATGGCTAGTCGTAATTTTTTGAAAAAAATATAATGTTATATTAGACTATTTTTTTAATAATTTTGATCTGAGCAAATTGTGAGTTTTATTCGTATAACATAATGTAATTAATTTGTAAAGTTATGTCTTTAACGGACAAAAACACGACAATCACACCAAAACCGCTGGGCGTATTTTAATGAAATCGACACCATCTCAAAGACAATTTAATTATCTACATTTTGATCTGAGGCTTTTTTTTAAAGTCATAGAATATTAAGGAAAATACAAAAAACTACTAAATTTTGGGTCGCGCGGGTGTGAAACGAGTGCGCGTTTTGTTCCCTCAAGGTCGTTGGCGTTAGTCGTCGTCTTAATCGGTGGAGGATAACTGCTTTAAAATTCAATTGCAAGATTTGACCCGAACACACTTACAAACATACATACATTGCAAGTTATTAGTCCGGCGAAGTTCGGATATTATTGTCAAGCGCTGGCCGCCATACTCGTTTAAATCATGTATAGGTTAAATGAGTTAACTTTCAAATTCATATGAAAGGGTTTGCTGAGAAGAATACGAAAAAAAGCTTGTTTAAAAAAACATGTTTCTAATGTTTTTTTTTTTAATTCCTTTATTAGAGTATTGTGAAACATACCTTCCGATCTTGCACGACTCTTCTGCCTGTTATGTTCCCTGGTGTTTACCTCCTGAGAGAAGTTCTTGTTCAGAGCCAAACCATTTCTTTTAGACACATCCACTTCTAGGTCTACGCCATGTCTGGAAGCCTTGTGGCCATTATTGCTTGAAACGCCTACATCTTTTTCAAGTCTCCACGCTGTGAAAGACGGAACGTTAGGTTCAAGAGTCCTACTAAGATAGAAAATTAAGAAAAGAAAGAAAATAAATTTATTTAGCACAGACTAAAAGACACACAACATAATAATATACATAAGATATAATACAAATAAAATAAAAGTCTGACGTAAGAAATTAGCAGGAAAGTGTGTCAGCAAAACAACTAGAATTAACTTACGCAAATAGGCTGCTGCAGCCTAATTGCGTAAGTGAATTCTCCAAAGCAAACAAGTCGATTCTTTCCCAAAAACGACTTTACATATTGCATATTACACTCTGAAACGGTAAGGTTATGCTCCTTTCCAATACCAATATTTTGACGTAGAATTTATTGTAAAGAATGAACGAAAGCGGAAGAATCGAGATAAAACTTCACTATTGGTATTGTGTAATGTTCGAGTTTGATGAAACATAACGCAGTAGATGAACTTCAACTCAAAGGAGGATGTTTGTACTTTAACCAAATTAGTTTCGCAATACCGAAAAAGTTGCAAGAAATGATTCTGATTCTTTGAAGAAATCGACTCGTTTGCTTTGGAGAATTCACTTACCTACGCAATTAGGCTGGGAGAGTTTATTTAATAAAATATTGATCTTTTCCCTAAACTAACGCTTTAGGCTTTTTTTCCAGATGCAACCATTATCTGCACTAAAAGTGAAGTTTAATATAATTGCCGAGAATTTAAGCCGAGTTTCTCATTTCTAAATTATCGCAGAATTATTGTGACAAATTGTCAAGCACTCGTTATCTGCTGTGTTGGTTGAATGAATTTTCAACAGCCAATCACAGGAGATAACGCATGCTTGACAATTTGTCACATTAATTCTGCGATAATTTAGAGGTGAGAAACTCGGCCTTAATGACGAAATGATTAGTTTTTAATATCACCAGGATAAAACGCAGTCTTCTTCTTATGATAGATATTTAACAAAAAATGAGGCTTACCTTGCAAACCGTCGATGGAAAGTGTCTGTGGAAGAGTAAGAAAATGTTTAAACGAAGTAGTTCAGCTGCAGTGAGCAATGATAGCCCAGAAGCACAGATAATAATTATAATACTAGCATACAGATGCCTCATCCCATACAAAGAAACCCAGCCGACGACGTAACAAGCGTTTTTCGACAGACTAAACGCGTTTAAAAAACTTTTAGTAAGATACCTCGATTAGGTATTTTACTAAAAGTATTTCGAACGCGGTCGGTTCCCTCCCGAGCGATAGATGGCAGTGACAAGGAAAAGGGTTAACTCGGTTCGTGAATATCTAATTCTTTAAATACAATAGTATTTTTTGCACGTTGTTACAGTTTCATTGTACCTAAATGTATTAAAATACAAATTTAAAATACCTAAGAAATGTAATACCGTGCCATCTATTGGAATGAATTTGAAATGATCCGTTCAAATAATCTTTGAAATGTGAATTAAGAGACCAATATGCCGTATTTTTTTGCTTAGGAGTATTGATTAAACAATAAAATATAATCAATTATGATCAATACTATAAAATGTTAATTTTACTTAAAATTCAATAACAAATCAATGCATATTGCAACATCTAGTGAAATTTACTTGCCCTATTTTTTTATAGCGTCGGGTCCCCCGTGCCAGAGACAATGTCTCCGACTAAAGAGTTTAGATTCTGGTTTCAAACCAATGCAGGCGCTTTACTTTGTGTACCATATTTTTTTTCTATAGGCTTGCGCTTGACCACAATCTCACCTGATGGTAAGCGATGATGAGGTCGACGGTGAAGCACGTTTGCCTAGAGATAAACCATTCACTCTTGACTTAAAGACACCTAGATTGTAGCTATTTATGTCATTATTACTGCCCTCATAAGAATGAAAGAATACATCGTGAGGAAAACGGCATTTCGTAGAGCCAAAATAAAGCATCTACTGCCACGATCAGTGGGAAAACTATAGACTCGCTACTAAAGAAAACTTCTGAGAAGTAAGCAATGACCAAGCTTGGTCGCTCCCGTAATTTTACCTCAACCATTATCTAAACGCCGTTTGTCGTTGCAAGTTGCTTTAAGGGTACACTAGTCGAAAATTCTTCCATACAAACGTAGTCTAAGGATTATTCCACTGTTTGACTATGTACGTTCAAAATAAAAAGTGATATCAATTCGTCTCATCATTATCTAGCCCTGTATGGAAGCAAAACTATAAAATATTTTAAAGTTATGAGCGTCGAAAGTTCCACATTTCGACACTAATTTTAACGCATTTTTGGGCGCGAATAAATACCATAAGAAGACGGAAAATTGCAAAACGGCCTCCATACAGGGATAGATTAGTAGTTCAACAATACAAATAATTTTATTTTGAACAGATAGATTTAGTCGTTTTTTCATGATATCCAGACTCCCAAAGGTCTGTTTATAAAATTTCGAGCGCTCGGTTTCGTCCTAAATCATTATCCATTTCGTTACAAATTTGCAAAAGTGTATATTCGTACGCGAAATAGCTTCCTACTGCTCATCACAGGATCTATCTCTTCCGCACGAGTTGTCGGTTGATAATTTTATATACTTTTGCAAATTTTAACCCCGCGCACAAAATAGTTCGTGCCGTCGACTATTGTAACCTTAATGGCATCTTTCGGCCTATACCCAGCAGTGGTTGAATGATTATCATTTGCATTGCCTTACTCTAAATTGTAGGTACTGTTTTCTATCAAGGAAACGAACAGAACTAAGTAAATGAGAATAATTAATTCCGTGGTAAAATTACATGTATATAAGCTACTGGAGAGAAATGGCCTCCTTCTGTGAGACCGTGATGGTCCAGATGGAGGCCGCCGAGCGGGATCGTAAGAGAGCCGATCCAACTCGGCGAAGACATCGGGGAAGCAACCGCCTTGATGCCTAAATTGCTGATACTCTGCCTGTCGCGGGCGCTCAGTTTGGTGACTTCTGTCCGCCCATCCAGTGACCCCAGGAAAGAAAGTGGCACGCTGTGATTACGTGCTGCCGTTTGCAGCGAGGCTCAGGACACTTCCTTTTTTGTCTCCCCAGGAATGTGCCCTAACAGGTTTTGCACTGAGGGGATTCCGGAGTGGTCATCCCAAATTCCCTGGTGCTTTCCCTAAAAGGCCAGGCGCCTTTAGATGGCATCCCCGCGTTAACCAAAAAAAAAAGGAATCTATGCTAGTCAACAAGATGGTAGTTGGGTTGAATAGGATGCGCTATCACGCGTAGGTGTCATCTTAAGGCCTATATTTTCCCCAATGTTAAAGCAGTACTGGCCGTGCGCCCGCTCGGAGCCAGAATATCAATATTGAACCTCCTTTTGGACAGTTTTTTTTGCAAAATATTCTTTGATTTAAATTATGCTATTTAAGTTATGAAGAAATTTTAGCCATCAAATTTTTCTTTGTATAAATATTTTTAAACATCAACGTCGTTTTGGAGGAGTATCCAAAAGTAGCGAAAAATATCGTGTGTCAAATAATGTATTATTGATTCAGGTACGAATCAATTTTAACCTAGCCGTTACCACGGCGTCTCATTGCTTAGAAAGAAAATTTGGTTCATACTAATCTCACTAGATAGCGCGAATGTACACACAATTCAATAGAATTAGGTGAAAAATTAACATTTTCTGGAGTTGAACATAAGTATTGTATGTTCTTGTTTAATCAACTCTCCTAAGCACAAAATTAAGGAATATTGGGCTCTTAATTTATTATTTATTATATACTTTATTGTACACCACAAAAAACATACAGGACAAACGTTCACAATAACAAGTGTACAATGGGCGGTCTTATCGCACTAGGCAATCTCTTACAGACAACCTTTGGATGGACAGAACGATAGGAACAGAATTTAGGGCTGTCAGTGTACAAATTATCATAAATTATATACTACTTAGATTTAATAACATAAAATACAAACATACAATATTACAAAAAATATACTAATACATATAAAATATAACAGAGAAAGGAGAAGAATAAAAATTATAGTGAAAGGTAATGCTCCTTCACCATTTTCTTAAACGTTGGCAGCGTTTGAGCACGTCTTATTTCAATAGGTAGTGCATTCCACAACCGAGCTGCTTGAATCGTGAAAGATTTGTCAAAGAAGGAAGTGGAATGCATACGAATACATAATTTTAGATTCTCCGATGATCTCAAAAACCTTAATTCACATTTTAAAGATTATTTGAATGGACCATTTAAAATTGATTCCAATAGTTGTCGCGGTTTTAAATTTCTGAAGCTCCACTCGAATTTTTAAATTTGTTTTGTAACACATTTTGGTATAATTAAACTGTAAAATCTGCTAAAAATACTATAAAAGAAATCGTCGGCGTCGCTGTATTTAAAAAAATAGTATTCACGAACCGAGTAAACACTTTTATTTGCAAGTCGCTGCTAACACCATCTATATCCGTGGAACGGAACCGAACGCGATCGATGTTCTTAGAAAAATAATCATTTTAATCAGACGAAAAACGCTAGTTACGTCGGCACGGTATCTTTGAACGGGATGAGGCATTTATATGCTAGTATCTGTGGTAATATGTTTAGAAGATTTCCACACACACACAGTGATGTGCAATATAAACTTAAGAAAATATAAGTTAATATTCTGTATGAGAAAAGACCTCAGCCCTGCAATGGGACAATCTTCTTCTTTTTGTTTGAGCATGTGTTTTTTGTTTATGCACTCTGTGTCAGAGTTAATTAAGCCGCCTCTGGGAACTCCACAGTCCTCTAACTAGGCAATTTTCTTTGTTTTTTTATTATCAATAGGCATGCACTTGACCACTATCTCACCTGATGGTAAGCGATGATGTGGTCGACGGTGAAGCACGCTTGCCTAGAAAAATTGATGACAAGTTAAGCTGGAATAAGCAGGTCACTCAGATTAGCCAGAGAGTCACATTCTCACTGCGGTCTCTCTATAGATTCAAACATTTTCTTCCGTCTAGCACTAAAACTACCTTGGTTCAAGCTCTTGTATTGCCTAAAATCGACTATGCTGATGTTTGTTACTCTGATCTATCCCAAGAACTTCTTAACAAAATGGATCGACTTCTTAACAACAGTATTCGCTTTATTTTCGGGCTTCGTAAATATGGTCACATTTCTTCCTTCCGTTCTCAGCTTAAATGGCTGCCTATCCGTCAGAGGAAATCCCTAAGATCCCTCTGCATGCTCTTCAACATCATGAACGATCCTTGTACTCCTGATTATTTAAAACAATATTTTAAAGTGTTGGGCAGTTCTCACGATCTTAACCTTCGAGCTTCCAAAAATTTACTTCTCCATATTCCTTCTCACCGCACTGGGTTTCTATCTAATTCTTACACTGTCTCTACTATAAAACTCTGGAACGTCCTTCCCCTTGACATAAAAAAGGCTGAGAGTAAATTTTCATTCAAGCGTAGGTTACGGAACTATTACTTATCCTCTCTTACATAGCTCGGTCTTCGTCATAGTTATTATATTTAAATTTCTGTTTCATTTAGAATAGGATATTTATTATAATATTTATTAGTCTATTGTTTTAGAAATTATTTATGTATTTTATTAGTTAGATAGTTAATTAATATCCGCCTTAATTATTGTTCATATATATATATTTTCTTTGTGTATTTTTTTTTCTTTTTTTCTTTATACTGTCGTGTTCTTTTTTAACCCAAAGGTTGACTGGTAGAGAATGCCTTGCTGCATTAAGTCCGCCTATGTATCACCATTGTACATAAAGTTTTAATAAATAAATAAATAAATAAAAATTCCATTGACTCTTGACTTAAAGTGCCTAGATTGTAGTTATCGGGAAACACAGACTCCGGCAGGGAATTCGACTCCTTAGCTGTACGCATAGTAAAAGTGTCCCCAAAACGTTTTGTGCGTATGGGTGGGATGTCCACCATGTACCGATGACGCATCGCCGTACGTCTGGTAGTCCGATGATGGAACTGGCTGTGCGGAATTAAATCATGCAATACCATCGCACACTCCCCGAAATGTAACCGATAAAAAACCGACAAGCTGGCAACTCAGCGACGATGTTTAAGGCTCTGGAGCTTTGTCTTGACCAGTGCCTCATTGCCGATGAGTTTCTTGGCCCGCTTTTCGATCGGCTCTAGTGCATCAAGCTGGTATTTGGCAGATCCGTCCCAGAGATGAGAACAGACTTACATTAGCTATATAAGTCCAGGTTTCCTCACGATGTTTTCCTTCACCGTTGCCTGTGATGTCCATGATAAACTATGAAAGTACATATATGTCCGAGCAAGTACTAACTTGCCCGGATTTGAAACCACGTCTACAAGCACGAGAGATGAGCTGTTAGCCACTGAGCCACCATGACATTAGTGGGACAGTACAGAGTATTATTATTTTTCGTACCACTTGCTCAAAAAAGTAACATTCTATGCCACAAAAAGCGAACATAACAATAGTCATTTTTAATCTGTAAAAAACAGGGAAAGAAAATTGTACTGAATTTCATTCATCCTCTAGGGGGAGAATGTGATTTAAATTTGGAATACAAACCGAAATTTATACTGAACTACATCTGTGTTTACACCATTGAGTTTGTATATAAAGCTTTATACATCTTTTTGAAAAAGGAATACGCATTTATTATGCAGTTATGACTATTAAATAAAATTACGAAAACCGACGAGGCCGTATGCTTGATCCTTTGCTTTTCCGACAAAAAAATATTAGTCTAGGAATTTGCCGCGTTTATGTACCAAACCAAAATGTAACTCTCTCTATCAATAATTGGACCAATGTTTCGAATGTTAACGTTTACTTTTAACTGTCATTATTTTTAATAAATGCTTATCTCATATTATTATTGTGTTATTTTTTTCTCAAATGGTATGGTCATCTGATGAGGAGGGATGAAACGCATGTTATTAGAAGAGTTATGAATATAAATGTGGATGGATGGAGAGGGAGGGGACGGCCAAAGAAAAGATGGATGGACTGTGTGAGGAGTGATATGAAAGAAAAGGGAGTCAGTGATAGCGTGACGAGGGACAGGACGGTATGGAAGAAGAAAACGTGTTGCGCCGACCCCAAGTAACATGGGACAAGGGCAGGAAGATGATGATTTTTTTCTCAAATGGTACGAAAAGTAGAGTATTTTCCTCGGTGATAAAGCTGTCTTAGTCTTGGGTGAACTTAAATCCCTCGCTACACTCAGGACTCGTCTTAAATCACTCGCTTCGCTCGTGTTTTAAGTTTATATCACCCTCGCTACGCTCGGGAGTAAACCTCGAGTCCTTCGTTACGCTTGCGATTTAAATCGTCACCCGCGACAGAAGACACTGCTTTATCCCCTTGGTTAATAATCTACTATTATTATTATTATATAATATTTTTCACTTACCACTAACAGTAAAACCGCTAGCCACTTCATTTCGAAAATGGTTTGCTTAACGAAGTGCGCAATCAGTTTTATATGGCGCAACACAAAACCTGCCAAAATTGTTTGTTTGCAGCCAAGCTGAATCAATACACGTGATATATTGTTGAAATGATACCGATTTTCATTATTTTATCTATTGACATAACGTGTTTTGTTGACTTTCATAAAGATTTTTAAGTGTTAAATTTAATAAATGGCCTCTTTCCAAATGGAGCTATTGAATTTGCAAAAGCAACTTTGTAAATCGAAGTAACAATATTCTTTTGTTATGCATTTCGTCTCCGACGGTCGTCGTCTCCTATCAAGGTCGGAGACTCTACACTCGAAGTTGTGGACGACTATGTCTACCTGGGACAAACGATCCAGTTGGGTAGGGCCAACTTCGAGAAAGAGGTCAACCGTCGAATCCGACTCGGCTGGGCAGCATTCGGGAAGTTGCGCGGTATCTTCTCGTCCAACTTACCACAGTGTCTCAAGACGAAAGTCCATGACCAGTGTGTGTTGCCAGTGATGATATATGGCTCTGAGACGTGGTCGCTTACAATGGGCCTCATCAGAAAGCTTAAAGTCACCCAAAGGGCAATGGAGAGGGCTATGCTCGGAGTTTCCTAGCGTGATCAAATCAGAAATTTAGATATCCGCAAGAGAACCAGGGTTACCGATATAGCCCGAAGAATTGCCAAACTTAAGTGGCAGTGGGCAGGGCACATTGCTCGCAGAACGGATGGCCGATGGGGCAGAAAGGTTCTGGAGTGGTGACCGCGAACCGGAAGATGTTGCGTTGGAAGGCCTCCCACCAGGTGGACCGATGACCTGGTGAAGGTTGCGGGCATCCGCTGGTTGCGGGACGCACGAGACCGGTCAATATGACGACGCTTGGGGGAGGCCTATGTCCAGCAGTGGACGTCTTTCGGCTGATATTATGATGAGGATGCATTACGTCTGTATTATTTATTAACGTGTAAATTGCCGTTGTCTAGAGCAGAGCTTCCCAAACTTTTTTATACTGTGACTCCTTTACATAGTGTATTTTTTTTCGACGCCCTTATACCTTAGTATTTGATTATTAAATGATTTTTCTAATTGCTTGAAAAATATTGATTATTAAGAAAAACAGTAGTCAATGAGCTCGCTTTTCTGAGTATAACTTTTCAAGCTTAAGTTTTGAAAAAGTTACTCTACTTTCATTTTCTCAGTTGATTTGAAATCTGTCATCATCATCGTCAGCTTATAACAGTCCTCTGCTGCAACTGCGACGCGACGTATGAAGCAGTACTAGGAATCTTCATTACCCAGACTTGGATAATCTTGGGATATATTGCTCTAAAATTGAATTACATTGTATTCGTCAAATAGTACCTATTAGTATTTATTTTCTCTTTTTTATTGTTGATAGGCTTGCGCTTGACCACTATCTTACCTGATGGTAAGCGATGATGTAGTCGACGATGAAGCACGCTTGCCTAGCAGAAACCTAATCACTATTGACTTGAAGATTCCCAGGTTGTAGCTATCAAGAAATACATACTCCGGCAGGGAATGCCACTCCTTTGCTGTACGCATAATAAAAGTATTCCCAAAACGTTTGCTGCGTATGGGTGGGATGTCCACCATGTACCGATGACGCATCGCCGTACTTCTTGCAGTCCGATGATGGAACGGGCTAGGAGTAATTAGTTTATCTAGTAATATTTTGTAGTTTCAGGCTCGTATCACATATATCTCTTAGTTCTAACTGCTGTCCTTTCTCGTTTACGACGCCCGTAAGATAGCACCACGACGCTCCGGGGCGCCCGTCGCGACGAAATTTTGGGAACCCCTGATCTAGAGGTTGCAGGCGCTACTGTTAATCAATAAGAGGAAATATGGGCAGAGAGCGCCGACTGAATTTCCTTAGTAAAAAGTCATAATTCGAGGTTTGGCTCTCGTCTCTTTCCTCTTCCAATATTGGACCAATTTTGTTAGGCAAGCGTGCTTCACCGTAGACCACATCATCGCTTAGCATCAGGCGAGATAGTGGTCAAACGCGAGCCTATTGATTATAAAAAAAATATAATGAAAAGTTAATTAAAAATATCAAAAAACCGAATGCTTCAGAAGCGAACTAAAAAGACAGAAACAAAAGAATAAAATCATGCTGTGCAGTCAGAGGATACATCAGGTTTTGGTTAGCCAGCTCGCGAATATGTATCCTCCGACTGCACAGCATGATTTTCTTCTTGTTTACGTCTTTGTAGTTCGCTTTTTTCTATTTTACAATTTTAATGTGGCCAGTAGCTGACAAGGTTAAGACGAATCGATTGACGTAAGAATCATCAAAATTGGCCAACGCGTTTGGTCTCTAGAACGCCACATACATACATAGACTGATCAACACATTACCCTTCCTTCGGCAGTCAGGTAAAAAGCTGCCGAGTACTGGCAATTAATGCAGCATTAGCCAGACATGTGAGACAGTCTTCCTACTAACCTTGATACAAAATATTTTTTTTTACAAATAATTAACCGACTTTAAAAGCAAAACACTAAAAGGTGCATAATAACTTTGGTTTCGCAAGCCGGTGTCTTTGCTACTCTTTTTTTATCGTTTTTCGACACCGACTTTCGAAAACGAAAGTTATTTTGCACTTTCTTTTTTTGTGAAAAAGTTTTTATTTCTCTCTTTTTTAACCGATATCAAAAAAAGGAGGAGGTTCTCAATTCGTCGGAATCTTTTTCTTTTATTTTTTTTATGTATGTTCCCCGATTACTCAAAGACGCCGATTTGGAAAATTCTTCTTTTGTTTGACACAGATGGTCCCATGGTCATCAGATCAGGATCTGATGATGGGATCCTGGAGAAATCGAGGGAACTCCTCAAATATTATAGGCATACATATTAATGCAATCATTTGCACTCAGAAATTATCATTTGGTGAAGTGGAACTGATGAAGAAGACCTCAGATGGCCACTGGAATTCCTAAATGGATCTCCTAGTTAACCGATTGTGATGAAGCAAATACTTATAAATAAATGGTACTGATGAAAATGGCACCATCGAACTGATCTGATGATGAAGCCGGAAGGTAGGCGCTGGAACTCTGATATAAAACAATGTATCCTAGTCGTGTTTGGGCTTATTGGAATCGTCAATAGCTGTACTTTGGCTATAAATGATTATCATGTTAATTTATTTATTTATTTATTAGGCTCACCAACAATTGTTAACACTTAAATATTACAATTTATACACTTAATACTAAAGTCGAGAGTCACAATTTTAACAGGTAAGCACCACTTATGCTAAGTTGTTGTACACACATTTAGAAAAATAACTTGATTTATAGGAAAAATAACTTGATTAATAAGAAATGGTTTTGAGTGATACCGTAGATATCTTGACTTAAAAATAAAAACTTAAATTCAAATAAGTACATCATACTACATATCATCGTGTGTTAATTTGCGGAACTTGGTAAGTGAGTCCGCATGCACATCTGCAAGATCGCTGCAGCTGTTTAAGAGTTTACACATCCGGGGTATGGCCGAGTTGTCACCGAGAACGGTTCTACGTGGTGGAGGGAAAGGAGTGATAGGAGCACGGGGGTATCTAGCTGGAGCTCGGAATTTGATTTTGCCCAATAACTGAGGGCAATCTATTTTGTTCCTCAAGATTTTAATTAAAAAACTTGTATCGATAATATTTCTACGTTTCTCTAGAGAGTTTATCTTAAAATGCAATAACCTAGCCACGTATGATCGCTTCTTTTTGGCAATTCCGCAGGAATATGCCAAATGCCAGAGGAACCTCTTTTGAATGCGCTCCAATCTCAATTTATGTGTAGCATAATGTGGCCTCCAAACAGTGCTACAGTACTCCAAAATGCTACGAACGTAGCAGTTGTATAATAAAGTTTAGTTTTAACCCGTCAAAAGCCAACCATTTTTCTAATAACAAAACCCAACGTTCTAGAGGCTCGCTTGATGATGCTCTAAGTGAGGTATAAATGTGAGCTTTTTGTCAAACAGTACACCCAGATCTTTAATTTGTTGCACTTCCTGGATGACGTAACGTGAATGTAATAAACAGTCGGTATTAAGAGCTTCTTCCGAGAAAACTTAATATGAAAGCATTTTTAATGGTTAAGTCCATGTCATTGTTAACACACCACTCAATTAATTTATCCAGATAATTCTGTAGTAACTCAGAATCATCATTTGACTCGATTACTTTACTAAACTTGAGATCATCAGCATACATGAAACATTCGCAGAAACGGAAGCATTCAAGTATGTCATTAACAAAGACAATAAATAATATTGGACCGATATGAGAGCCCTGCGGAACGCCCGACGTAATTGCACAAATACCAGATTGGAAGCCATTAACTGCGACAAAGTAGGAACGGAACTCTAAGTAAGACTTCAACCATGCCAATAAGTTACCAGTAATGCCATATGCCATTAACTTTACCATAAGGATATCGTGTGACACACGGTCAAAAGCCTTACTGAAATCCGTATAGATAACGTCAACCTATTTGCCAGAGTCAACAGCATCAACTAAGCATTTAGTGAAAGTCACCAGATTTGTACAAGTAGACTTGGCGCCCACAAAACCATGCTGGGAGACACCAAGATAAAGTTTTAAGTGTGACTGAATGAGAGGACAAATCAAAGACTCAAAAACTTTACCCATAGAGAAGACAGGAGAGAGATAGGTCTATAATTGCCCACATTACCGCTATCACCGCTTTTGAAAACAGGTACAATCTTTGCAGTTTTCCAAATATCGGTAAAGACTTCTGTCCTTAGTGATCTAGTAAATATTAATGACAAAGGAGATGCCAATGAAGAAGCGCACTTGGAGACAAATACAGGTGGTATCCCATCAGGGCACCTTTATGGCAATCTAGGTACTTTAATTTGATAACCAAACTGTCATTGTCTATTGCAGGTGCCGTGAGTGGCAGACTGTTGTTATTCAGATTTTGAAGGGAGTCTGAGATTGAAGAGCGCTGAGCTGATTTCATACTAACAAAAACAGAAGAGAATTGCTCCGCAAACATTTCACACACTTCTAGTCCATCCGACGTTGCTCTGTTTCCATCACTCATTGTAATAGGAAATGAGCTGGAACCACCCCGTTTGTCTTTAATATACGCCCAGAATTGCTTTGGATTATCACAGATATCAGTTTCGATATTTGCAATGTATTTATTGTAACTTATGGTTGCTAAATGCGAGCACCTTTTACCCAACAATTTAAATTCTATTTCATCCATAGGGTTTTTGTATGTTTTGAAACGCTTTCCGATTTTTTCCTTCTCCTTTAAAGTTCTTATTAAGTTTCTATCAAACCAGGGTAGATATTTCGTTTTCTGAGTTCTTCTGGCAGGGACGTGTGTTTTTGTAATATCTAAAAGCCTATCGTAAAAATTGCAAGCATCTCATTAACATCCATAACTCTTTAACATTCATAATTGGAGATACCTACCAAAACTAAAAATATACCTACAGTTGATGTTGAATGCCCATGTTTCACCCACTCCTATTAAGGTTGGAGACTCTACACTCGAAGTTGTGGACGACTATGTCTACCTGGGACAAACGATCCAGTTGGGTAGCGCCAACTTCGCGAAAGAGGTCAACCGTCGAAACCGACTCGACTGGGCAGCGTTCTGGAAGTTGCACGGTGTCTGCTCGTCTAACTTACCACAGTGTCTCAAGACAGGTCTATGACCAGTGTGTGTTGCCAGACTCCCATTTGGTCCGTTGTGCGTGGGGGCTGTACTGGCTAACTTAGCCAGCCTAGCTCCGTCCAAAAGCACAGTAGCTTCCTGGGAGCTTCACAGGCTTCTCGGAGCGACCTCACTATTCCGAGGATTTCTTCGCGTTGAGATGCCACGGCCTCGCATTCCAGGATTATGTGGGCGGCTGCAAAGTGGGCTGTCCGTGGCGACTATGTTGAATAAATGTTTGTTAAGAAAGGTGTGGCCCGTTATTGTCCCTATAATTATTTTGAGGTTATTTCTACTCAGGCTGAGGAGTTTTTTAGTTAGACGCGGGTGTACATTTGGCAAAGCCATTTTCGACTGTCTACAGTCTGTTGCCCGTGACCATCTGCTAATGTGTAGCTCTGTTGATCTTTGGCGAATCCACGCACGAAATTGCGAGAAGGGCAAGGGCATAGCACTACCATCTCGGAGCCCCTTTTCGCAAGCTCGTCTGCGGCATCATTGCCTAGGGATCCACTATGCCCCCTGATCCACTGGAGGGTTATTCGATTGTATTTCGATATACTCTCCAGGGCGAGGTGGCATTCAAAGATAAGTTTATTGTTGGTTAGTTTATTTTCTAAAGCTTTGAGCACGGCCAGACTATCAGATAAGAAACTGATACCGTAGTTCTGGGTGCCTAATGTAAGCGCTTTACGGTTTCTGCAGCTTTTGTTAAGGCGACACATTCACATTGAAATATCGAACTGTGTGTGCCGAGCGGTATGTGAAAGTTAATGTTGAGGTCAAGGGAGTGTACGCCAGCACCTGAGCCGTTATTTGTTTTCGAGCCATCTGTGTAAATTCGTACTTCTTTGGCTCCTGACTGATCCCTTTCTTCCTCTATTGTTTGTATTGGTTTTGTTGAACATAGGTTGTTTTTTAATTCTGTCACACGAGGCAGCGATGAGAAGCTGATACTCAATCGCCCGGTCCAGGATTTTAGCGTGTGGACTGGTGAGGTTTTTGCCCCATATGCCTAGATGCATTAGCCTGATGGCGGCTAGCGCCGCCACTTGCTGTATGTACAGGTCCACGGGTGTTAATTGTAGGGCTATCTCCATGGCTGCTGTTGGGGTGGTTCTCATGCAGCCAGTGATAGCTGAAAAGGCCTGTCGTTGGAACCGTTGGAGTCGGGTGATAGTGGTCGAGAGTTATGTTTTCGTCCACCAAACCAGAGTGCTATAAACCAACATTGGCCTGATCACCGCTGTGTAAGAGAGAGAGTAATCTTTGGAGAGAGCCCCCACGTTTTTCCTAACATTTTTTTACACTGGTAGAGTGCAATTGTGCCAAAACACCAGTCTTACCAAGGGGTACCGTGTTACCCAGTTACTGGGTTGTGGAGGTCAGATAGGCAGTCGCTCCATGTAAAACACTGGTACTTAGCTGAATCCGGTAAGACTGGAAGCTGACCCCAATATAGTTGGGAAAAAGGCTAGGCAGATGATGAGAGTGCAATTGTGCATTTGTTGAGTTTGTAGTCAAGATGCTTATTCTAGAGCAATTTGCTATCAAGGATCACCGCCAAGTACTTGACCTCTTCTTTAGTGTTAATTCTGTGTTAAAAAGTTTTGGGAGCCAATGTGGACTAGGAAACCTAGGAGAGCTCTCCCTCAATGGAATAAAACTACCCTGGTCCACCGAAGTTAAATATCTGGGTGTAACGCTTGATAAAGAACTCAGGTGGAAAACTCATGTGGAAAATATTACGACAAAGGCCTTACGAGTGTTCGGCATGTGTCGTTCTACCTACGGTAAAACTTGGGGGCTAAAGCCCAAAGTGATACGATGGCTGTACCGGACAATGATAATACCTATTATCACATACGGCAGCATAGTGTGGTGGCCAAGAACAAAGCTTGCCTCGTGCAAAGCGCCACTCACCAGGTTACAAAGAACAGTGTGTCTCGGCATCACGGGTGCTTTCAGGACAACACCTACGGCAGCGATTGAGAGATACCTCAATATCCCTCCTCTGCATATGATGGTTGAATTCGAGGCAAGGAAGACATTACATCGTCTCGCTGTCGCTGGACTATGGGATGCCTCTAAGCCAAAGACTAACCATACAAAGTTCGATGAGAATGAAGACCTGGATCGGGTAACAAGCATGTTATCCGATAAAATGCAAACTATGTTTGTGTTTGAGAGGTCTTTCAAGGTCCAAATCCCTACAATAGAGGACTGGACGAAGGGACTTGATCCACCAGAACAAGACAGTCTGGTGTGGTACACTGATGGATCCAAAATGGAATCAGGTACAGGAGCGGGAATATACGCAAAAGGCTACAAATGTAGCAAAAGCTTAGGGAAGATGGCAACTGTATTCCAAGCGGAAACATATGCCATTATAACCTGTGCTCAAGAGAATATAGATAGAGGGACCAAAGGTAAATCCATATATATTCTTAGTGACAGTCAGGCTGCAATCAAAGCCATGGCATCCTACAAAGTGGACTCCGGACTTATTCTGGATGCTATCCAAGCCCTAAACAGGCTTGGGAAGCACAACAGGGTAAGACTGATGTGGGTCCCTGGGCATAAAGGATTCCATGGTAACGAATTGGCTGATGAACTGGCAAGGGAGGGCTCAGCGAATGATTTTGTGGGTCCAGAACCATGTGTAGGCATATCGACGTGTCTCGTAAAAGCCGCATTTAGGGAGTTTGCAGATCACAGACAACGAACTTGTTGGCTGTCTACTACCGGTCTACAACACTCCAAGAGATTCCACTTTCAAAGCCCGGGATTGCATTTGGAACATGAGCAGGGGGCAAATCCGCTACCTGCTTGGGGCCTTTACTGGGCACTTTGGAACCAACGACATGCTCATGAAGATGGGTCTAACCGCGACACCCATGTGCAGGTTGTGTGGGGAACATACGGAACGCATGGAGCACCTACTGTGCACATGCGATGCACTGGCTGGTAAGCGAATGAGTCTCCTAGGGGTTGGATACCCAAAACCAGAAGATTATAGGCTCATATCTCCTGGTCTCGTTGTAAAACTCATGAAAACGGTTTTCAACGAGAATGAGGAGGAGTAAGTTATCTAGGGGACCACAAAAGATCCCAATGGGTCGAAGTGTCCGAGGTATTTCTCGGCCCCTCCATAAGATAAGATAAGATAATGTGGTCCAAAACTTCGTTTGTTAGTGAACATTATTAGTTCCAATTACACATTATTAGAGCACCAGTTCTCGATTATTTTGAAGGCTCTTCTCATGAGATCACATAAGATGCCCTCAAATTGCCCCGAAATTAGAATTGCTATGTCATCTGCGTAACCTACCGAGAAAAGACTGCTGGCGTTGAGCTCTGCAATGAGCTCATTTACGAATAGATTCCACAGAAGTGGTGACAGCACCCCACCTTGTGGGCAGCCCCTACTCGCGATTCCTCGTGTGGTAGTGTTCACAGTGAATTGAATAGCACGGTTTTTTAGCACGTTTTTAATCCATTCAACGAGCGTCGGTGCAACACCGTGCATGACGAGTGTTTGACCGATCCTGTTGAAATTAGTTTTGTCAAAAGCACCATCAATATCAATGAAAGCGGCTAAGGTTGGATTTTTCTTTTTGAGAGCGCTTCCCACGCGTGAGACTACGCTGTGGAGTGCTGATTCAGTTGATTTGCCTGCACAGTAGGCGTGTTGGTTGGGGTGCAAAAGTTTATGTACCGAAATCTGGTGTCTGATCTTTCTGTCCCCCAGCCTCTCCAAAGTTTTCAAAAAGAACGAGAAGAGGCTTATGGGTCTAAAAGATTTAGGCTGGGTGTAGTCACCCCTACCTGGTTTCGGATTGAAGATTATTTTTACTTCGCGCCATTTCAAGGAGATGTAGCGGTGAAGGAGAAAAAGAAAAAACGTTGCCCCACACTAGGAATTTCTTCCTGTATCGTGAATGCGTTTACAAACATATAAACTCACATACACAAACACTCCAGAGCCGGAACACTATCTGTAGGTCATACAAATATTTGTTCCGTGCGGGAATCGAACCCGCGACACGCAGCGCAGCAGTCAATCGCACGTGCTCTTTATTATTAGGTACCAACACTAAAAAGAGTAAAAAAAAAGAAAAAAACTTTCTAACAAAAAAATGTAATCGACTTCTAAAGCAAAACACTATAAAGGTCTGATACTTTGTATGAGATAAACCGCACTACGCGGCAGCGGAACTACGCGACGGGCGACGCGACACTATCTCATACAATATATTTGGTCGCGTCGCTCCGCTGACGCGCAGTTACGTCTAGTGCGGTCTGACCTTTAAGGTATCGACGAACTAAATAGGTACTTACTAAAGACACCGAATTCCCTAGTTTTGTTTTAGATGTCGGTAATTTCTTTTTGTTGAAAATTATTTTTTAAACACATTGTTTGTTACAGTTATTTGCCTCTCCATTACCTGTAAAATAGGTATTTTCTGACGCAGTATCAGGACTTCACTGATAGTGATGTGTCCAATAATAATATCCCGTGACCTCGCTCCAGTATTGACGTACGAACCCAAACAAAATCCACCTACTTAAATTACCGAAACATTCATAACAAAACCTATTGTGTCGTCTGGCACAATGATTAAACAAAATTAATCATCGCTTGACAATACAAACACGTAGATACTGAGTAATTAAATAATTCATTCATTGTTATATTTATGTAATCCAAACTTACTTACTTATATAATAATATAAATGCGTAACTCTGTCTGTCTGTTAACTTTTTTGTCCATGCTTAAACCGCTGATCCGATTTAGATGAAAGGTATGGAGATAGTTTGAGACCCTGGGCTAGTTTTTATCCCGGAAATCAGCCTTAAGGGGGTGGAAAGGGGTAGAAGTTTGTATGAACATTGGTTATTATTGAATAAGCTATTCGAAGTAGGTACTAATGCTACGCAGACGAAGTCGTGGGCAAAAGCTAGTCTAATAGACACAATTGTAATACGAGAAATAAAGATAAGTTAGATCAAACATCTTATAGACTAGCTAAAGTACACTCATCTTTCATGGGGTACTGTGTTAAATTCCATAACAAAATACCTTGTGATATATTAAAACTAAATGAAAGTAAATTTAAAACTTTAGTTAAAACTTTAGTAAACAAGCATATTACAAATTAGATGATTATATTCAAGATAAGAATGCTTGGCAACATGCTGGTCCTGCTCCATAGGGCAATCTTTGTGTAGACAAAATCAAATTTGCTAATTTATATTCCTATTCATAGTTATTGTATTAATTTTCTTTTTGTTAGATATTGTGCAATATTATTACTATGTTTGCAATATTTGTAAGTATGTGAGAACCATGTTCCTATTTATCAATTTATTGAAGTTACCTGTTACTCCTTTTATTACTTTATACATGCACGTAGTATAGTGTAAAGTGCTATTTTTGGGTGCATCGTCCTCACATATTTTTTTTTTATTTGTGATGGATTTGCTCTTGACTCTAGTCTAGGTCAGAGGTGACAGAGACAGAGTCGACGATGGAGTGAGCTTACCCAGAAGAAGCCTGCTGTGTGTATATATGAATTTATTAATGTATGTACTTATGTAAATATTGTAAAACACCAATTTTTTTAAAAGAGTATGTATTGAGTTTCTTGTGTGTTCTTCTCCATAACAAGCTACTTTTCCGAATGCACGGTAGAATCAATTTTTATTACTTGCAAATTTAATTTTTTATATGTTTGACTTTCAAAAGTGCCGCTTATTGGCCTAATTGAAATAAATATATTTGACTTTGACTTTGAATATATAGTTTGAAGTAAAGTAATTCTGTCTGCGTGTGTTTTTCACCGGATTATTGCTACCTGCGTACCGTCAGTTTATAATAAATCCCGCGAGATTCTGAAAGTAATTGAACTGGGGTACAATGAGTGCACAGGGGGGTGACCATAGGGTCTTGGAGCAAGGTTATTTTGAGTGTGAGTAAGGGACAAATGTATATGACTTGTATACATCTGTCCCTTTTTACAGTCGAACTATGATAGTTTTGACACGTCAAGGTACGGGGGCATTTCAGTTTTACAAATCTATCCGATCTTATGTGATACAATACGTGAGCTTTGGACTGCAATCCTTAAAGGAAAAGAAAGCTTGGCCTTCCCCGTCATTGGCAGAAGCGGTATAGTTATAATATGCCGTGGTGGCCCAGTGTGTAAGTTTATCTTGGACATCACAGGCAACGGTGAAGGAAAACACCGTGAGCAAAACTGGGTCTTGCATAGTCAATGTAAGTCTGAAATAGCCAAGTCAGAGGCCTGTGGGGTACCCACAGGCAGCTTAATTAACTCTGACACCAGATGTGGCCACATCTTCACACGAAAAAGAAAAAGGCGGAAGCGGTGAGCATCGGAATGACGTAGAGCGAGGTGAAGCATGAAGCTCAAGACTGTTCGCGATGGAGGACTTCTGTGGATGGTCTCTGCACCATCTAGGGGACATAAGACATTAAGGCACGTAATCATGGTAAACTGGCAGCTAAATGGTGGATTGGGAAACTCCATAGCGGCTCGGAACTAGGCCCGGACTGAGACCTGAAGCCTGCCCGTCATTGTTGAGATGATCGGCCCTCCACTTTTCAACTTAAAGGATAACTAGAAATAAACGGGCGACGGGCGGGGGGCCGAGTCTGCCCTTAGTGATTTCTGGGTGAAACCGCGGGGCACAGCTAGTACATTAATGTGGGATTGCGGGCTCAGAGTGAAACAACTTCTTATTTTACTGTTTAGCATTTTATTTTAAATTAGAAATTAGAATATCCTAGCACGTCTTAGCGTCTTTGCGTCTGACGCCATCTTTTCATCTCTCGTACATCCTCTCTCTTCCTCACTCCCGATACATCCATCCCTTTCGCTCCTCTTACATTCCGTATCCTACATTAATAAGAGATACTTTGTCGACTCATCCAGATAAGCCAGAAAAAACACGAAATGCAAAAACGAGCGAAGCGAACTTGAAAATGTTTACAAGTCTCTGATAGATATTTACTTGAAAAAAAAAAAAGAAAATATAATGCAGAAACGGGTGTCATCATCATCATCATCATTTCAGCCGAAAGACGTCCACTGCTGGACATAGGCCTCCCCCATGCGTCGCCACATTGACCGATCCCGTGCGTCTCGCATCCAGCGCCTTCCCGCAACCTTAACCAGGTCATCGGTCCACCTAGTGGGAGGCCTTCCAATGTATCGTCTTCCAGTTCGCGGTCGCCATTCCAGAACTTTTCGGCCCCATTGGCCATCCGTTCTGCGAGCAATGTGCCCTGCCCACTGCCACTTAAGTTTGGCAATTCTTCGTGCTATGTCGGTAACCCTGGTTCTCTTGCGGATCTCCACATTTCTGATTCGATCACGCAAGGAAACGCCGAGCATAGCCCTCTCCATTGCCCTTTGAGTGACTGTAAGCTTCCTGATAAGGCCCATTGTAAGCGACCACGTCTCAGAGCCATATGTCAACACTGGCAACACACACTGGTCATAGACTTTCGTCTTGAGACACTGTGGTAAGTTGGACGAGAAGATACCGCGCAACTTCCCGAACGCTGCCCAGCCGAGTCGGATTCGACGGTTGACCTCTTTCTCGAAGTTGGCCCTACCCAACTGGATCGTTTGTCCCAGGTAGACATAGTCATAGCCCACAACTTCGAGTGTAGAGTCTCCGACCTTGATAGGAGTGCGTGTAACATGGGCATTCACCATGACCTTGGTTTAGAAACGGGTGTATGAATATTTTAGCAACCTACCTCGGTTAGTTTAGGCACAGATAATATAATACTAGCATACAGATGCCTCATCCCATACAAAGAAACCGTGTCGACGTAACTAGCGTTTTTGTTCTGATTATACCGATTAATTTTTGTAAATCGTTCGCGTTCGGTTCCGTTCCACAGCGATAGATAGATCACCATCTATATCTGTGGGACGGAACCGAACGCGATCGATCTACAAAAAATAATCAGTATAATCAGCACAGTACGTCGGCACGGTTTCTTTGTATGGGATGAGACACCTCTGGTTTAGGATTACCGAACATTCGATCGGAGATACTTCATCATTCGTCCTTTTATTTATGCCAATATCCAAGTCGCCATCACATCGTATGCTGGCAGGCAATATTTTTATCCTCGCTACTTTTTGTACACTTTCGTACTTTACAAACAAGGGTTAGTTTAGTATTGGCAATATTGGCCTGACAGTTTGACAATTAACACTTTTTTAGGGTTCCGTACGAAAAGAAAAAACGGAACCCTTATAGTATCACTTTGTTGTCCATCCGTCTGTCTGTCAATACCACTTTTCTCAGGAACGCGTGGAGGTATTAAGCTGAAATTGATATCAAATACACAAGTCTACTGTCCCTTAAAGATGTGAAAAAATCAAACTTCTAAGCCAACGCAATCAAAAGATACAGCCATTTAGACGTTTATATCCCAAATTTTCCCAAGGGAATCAAAACCTACAGGGTACTTTCCGTGAACTCAGAACCTTGAAATTTGGTACGAAGCAACGACTTATAGCACAAATAAAGGAAAAATTGCGAAAATCGTAAATTTTTAGTTACATCATAAAATAAAAATGTTTTTAATTATTTTAAACTTATTAAATTTCAATATAATAATACCTCTACGCGTCCATGCATGGCTTTCCTAATGAACGCGTAGAGGTATTATATTGAAATTCATATCAAATAGACAGGTCTATAATACCTTTAAGCTGAGGTTTGTACGGAACCATCGGTGCGCGAGTCCGACTCGCACTTGGCCGGTTTTTTCATCCTTCTATTCAACTGAGCAAACCCGGGGCAGTCAACTATATAAAACGAAACACCTATCGTTTAGGAGTACAATACCAATAATTAGATACTTTTTAGGGTTCCGTACCTAAAGGGTAAAAACAGGACCCTATTACTAAGACTTCGCGATCCGTCTGTCTGTCCGTCTGTCACCAGGCTGTATCTCATGAACCGTGATAGCTAGACAGTTGAAATTTTCACAGATGATGTATTTCTGTTGCCGCTATAACAACAAATACTAAAAACAGAATAAAATAAATATTTAAGTGGGGCTCTCATACAACAAACGTGATTTTTTTGTAGTTTTTTGCGATAATGGTACGGAACCCTTCGTGCGCGAGTTTGACTCGCACTTGGCCGGTTTTGAAGTATTAAGCCGTCAACCTTTTTACATTAAAATGCGTATTAAACATTTCTATACACTTACAAACACGTGTTTTTGTTCAATGAAATACATGTGAACTTATTTGTATTTCACCAAGTTTTCAACACATTTTTCACGGCGATTAATTGTTCAGACGTCATCGCGTCAGTTGGTTCAATGTTAATGCGAAAAAAAATATGGCAGAATGGTCTAGAAAAAGTATTATAACATTATTTATTTCCATCTTAGCTCGTGGCTAAATAATAACAGCCGTATGGGTCGATCTTCAAGGTTAAGCAACCCTTGACGAGGTCGGTCCGTGGATGGTTTCCTCCGTGCCTCGGCAAGCAAGTTAAGACCACGACAGTCGCCAACGACACGCGTTTTAAGGGAACAAAACGCGCACTCGTTTCACACCCGCGTGACCCAAAAATCTGTAGTTCAAATTTCCTTATTACTCGTATTCTAAAACTTTTGAAAAAGCCTTAGATCAAAATGTAGTTAACTTTGTATGTCTTTAATAAAGGTTCGCCCCGTAGACAGATAGTTTCTCTGTCTACGGTGGGCCCGTACACAAGGAGGATTCAATTTACACTTAATTGTCGTTTTTTTGTCCGTGTTAAACATAGCTTTACGAACACTATCTGCCAGTTTCCCAGCTCTAAATTATCGGGCTGTTAACGTAATCGACGATTAAACGCATGTTAATTCTACTTTCAGTTTCTCAACACCGAAATGTGACAAGCGTTTAACAATTTGTCACACTTGACAAAAATCACGAATAAAGAGTCCCTACAAGTTTCACGAGCTAAAAACAGAAAACAGCTACTTTTTCAGCGCAAATTTCTCAATAACTACAAGATATATGATAAATCTTTTAATGCAACTTATTGCGTCACATGGTTAGGTTAGGTTAAAACGGGCTCTTCGGGAAGTACCTGTGTCGCATAAACAGGGAGCCGGACGCCCGGTGTCACCACTGCGTCGACTGCCGGGAGGACACGGCGCGGCATACGCTGGCAGAGTGTGCCGCTTGGGAGGAGCCACGCCGTGCCCTCATCTCTGAAGTAGGCAGTGACCTGTCGCTGCCGGCCGTAGTCGAGTCTATGGTCGGCAGCGAGGAGTCCTGGGACGCGGTGGTATCCTTCTGCGAAACAGTCGTCTCGCAGAAGGAGGCTGCGGAGAGGGAGAGGGAGATTTCATCCGCTCACCCGATCCGCAGCAGACGCGTCGGGCGTCGGTGGAGGGCAGACAACGCCCTCTTCCAGCCTCCCTAAATGGGTCCAGGGGCGACGGACTCGGGGACGTCCGTCGCCCCCCACACATCAGGACCCGAGGTGGAGGCGCGTAGTGTTCCACGCGCGCTCCTCTTAGACGTCACGGGGGTAGTCCAACACCTCACTCCCCCCAAACCCGAGGTCGTGGCCCGCAAAAGCGGGCCGGCACTAGCCGGGGGTTGCGGAAGTATCGTTGTTCCCGCGACCCCCAGCGTAGGTGTGAGATGGAACACCGGGGTGGTTTTTAGTCAGTACGAGTCTGACAGACCCCTCCGCCCACCCCAGAGCGGAGGACATCCAATGAGGATTTTCCACCCCGAAAAAAAAAAAAAAAATTGTTAAAACGGGCTGTTTTCCGCAACTCCACGACCAAGCGCGTATTTTGCGTCACATAATTATCTAGTAAATGTACATTACATATTTTTGATAACTGCTCAATTTAAATTAGAATAAATAAATTCCTAACACACGTTTTTACGTAATCCCGAAACACCAGGATTTTCAATTGCTTTTTCAGCTTACTGGTGGCGAATAACAATCTGCAAAAAATGGTGTGGACTGGGCATATAGTAAACAAGTAAGCCACCAATTTTGTTTCTTAAAGTTTATTGTATTTGAACTTTAAAAAAAATATTGTCCACGCGGAAAAATGGCAATTTTATCATTTTATCATGATAATTGAGGTGTTTATCAATCGAATCCAATTTTTATATTTTATTTTCGAGTACTTATTTTATTTGAATAAATTGTCTAAATATTGCCTTATAAACCGTTGCGCTCGTGCGAGGCATTCAGTTTCGCTCAAGGGCTTGTAGTCGACGGACCTGTGTCGTTTTTATCGTTGTCATTATATTTTTTATCATATATCTTGTAGTTATTGAGAAATTTTCGCTGAAAAAGTAGCTGTTTTCTGTTTTTGGCTCGTGAAACTTGTAGGGGCTCTTAATATATGTTATACGAATAAAACTAAAAATGTTCATAGATCAAATTATTAAGAAAATGGTCTAATGCTTCTAAAAAATATGACGAGCCGTTTAGACGTGATTCTCATTTTAAAATGCGGGCAGAGAGCTTAAAAATCAAAAACCCGCCTGCTTAAATAGCGAACTAAAAAGCTGTAAACAAGAAAAAATCATGCTGTGCAGTCGGAGGATACATACTTCTAAACTGGCTGACCCCCTGATCCTCCGACTGCACAGCATGATTTTTTCTTGTTTACAGATTTTTAGTTATCATTTTTTTTTAATGACTTTTAAACATATAAGTAGTTTATATTTTTGTAATCCCTTCATTTTGATATCCCACTGGATGGATAGGGAAAAAAAAATCTATCCCCACGATATGGAGTCCAAAATCCGACATGTACCTTTTTTAAACGTAAGTGCCGTTTAAGAAAAAGGAACATGTCGCCAAGAACACTTGGGTGGTCAAGGCCTATCTAACGATGTCCTAATTATAATAATCCGCCAAGTAGTTTGAAAGATATGAGGTAATAAAGAATATTACATACGTACAAGATACGCGCGAAAAACATAACCCTTTCCTTGCAGCCGGGTAAAAAGTCATAATTCGAGGTTTGGCTCTCGCCTATTAACTCCTCCAATATTGAACCAATTTAAAAGATATTCCATAAAGTGATATAATAATTTTGTAATGCCACCTGAAGGGAAAGTACTCTTAATACTGCATACTGTAGATAAAAAAACTATTTTAAGGATTTTTTTCTTTGAGTAAATTTTTCTATCTACTGTAGGTATTAAGAGTACTTTCCCTTAAGGTGGCATTACAAAATGCCACTCTATAAAGTTCTATTGGTACTAGAACTTTAGAAAAATCTCTTAATTGCGCTGTCAACAGAGACCTAGTGTACAAACTTGACAACTATAAATGAAAAAAAACTTTTTACAAAAAAATACTACCGACTTCCAAATAAAACTACAAAGTGAAAAATAACTTTATTTTTGGCAGTCGGTGTCTTTCGTAGGTACCAATTTATTGCGTTATGGACACCGACTTCCAAAAATAAAGTTATTTTTCACTTTGTAGTTTTATTTGGAAGTCGGTAGTATTTTTCACTTTTTAGTTGTACCTACCTAATAGGCAAGTTGTTTAGTAAGTTACCTACTCGTATAACGCCAGAATATATTATCCAAATATCATGAAACTTAACAACATAACCGGTGAAATGAGAGATCTGCGTACCCCTTAAGAGCGTACTGGCGTGATGTTATGTTATGAAATGGTATAAACAACAAACAGACATGCAATTGCAGCAATCCCGAGAGAGTTGCCGTTGTTTATTGAAGAGTTCTGTTCTGTATCTTCGAATTTCTTCGTCAGTCCTTCACCATTAAAATTGGACCAATTTCGGAACATACTCTTTCAAACAAAAAAAAAAATTTTTTGAAATCGGTCCACAATTGACGGCGATATCGGTGAACATACACAAAACATACATAATGTCGAACATAGAACCTCCTCCTTTTTGGGAAGTTGGCTAAAAAAAGAAAAACATAGAAGCACAACATACATGTTGTTTATTCAATACTAGCTGTGCCCGCGACTTATTACTTTAAACGCACAACGCCATCTATCGAATATCGAGTTCAACTGTCCGAGAAACTGAATTGTGTGTGTTGTGATAATTTTACTTCAAGAGCGAACCGATTGCGATGAAAAACTAAGTAATACTTCAAGTTACGCACAATTTTTATGTATAAAAGTTATCTACATTGTTTTCGTACATTTTACGTGATGCTTGCACAAATAAAAAGAAAAAAATTCTAAAAATGCTGGAAATGGGTTCTGTTGGAAATATTTTCGACGTACAAAAACGACTTCTCTACAGATTCATTATATGTATTGATGATGATTGATGATGATGATTGATATTGATGATTGATGACGATATTGATATGGTATATATTTTAAATTGGTCCAATACTGGAGAAAGAAATAGGCGAGATCCAAACCTCGAATTATGAATTTTTACGTAGGAGATTCAGTCGGAGCTCTCTGCGCGCAATTCCTCATATTATGCCGTTGGTCCCGGCTGTCATTTGAAAATCTTCGACAGTCGTTACGAGCAGACAGAAATATGACACCAGTCTGGCCAAGGGGTATCGTGTTACGGCCAGTTACTTGGTTGTGGAGGTCAGATAGGCAGTCGCTCCATGTAAAACGCTGGTACTCAGCTGAATCCGGTAAAACTGGGAGCCGACCCAAACATAGTTGGCTTGGCAGATTTATGGAGCTTACTAGCTTCTTCCAGCGGTTTCGCCCGCGTGAATGTCGAAAATTATCCCGAGGGAACATATTCCCGGCGAAAAATCCTATACGCTATTCCAGACTATAATCTCACTCTGTGCCAAATTTCATCCAGATCCGTTCAGTAGTTTTTTGTGTGAAAGAGTAAGCGCTCATGCCCACGAGACGGTTTTTTGCCGGAGCTAAGACCGGCGTTAAACCGGGTCTACGTACGTCCGGTCGTCAGTAATGTATGGGGCACTATGAAACCATTCACACGACGACGCCCGCTCACCGCGCAAACGGGCACGTTGCTCGCCGGGTCTACGCCCGGTGCGTAGTAAAGTAAAGTATGGCAGTGTATGAGCGCATGTACACGAGACCGGACCTACGCCCGGCGCGTGCCGACTACCTACGCGAAAAGCAATGTTATGGAGATCAACCACGCATTATTAAAATTTTGTTAAATGTTTCTTTTTTCATTCGAAAGTACTTCTCAAATATCTCGTCATGTTTCATTAGTTGCTTCTGAATGAGCGTATGAAATGCACCATAATCTTCTCTTTCTGTTAACATGGGATGTACCCAATATCGTTTTTTGTATTTTTTGTCGTATTTTTTTAGTTTTCTATACATGTACCACGCAATAATACATTTTCTCTTTTTAACACTCAACATTTTGTACGACCACAATTCGCAGAATAATCAATTGTAGTTCTAAAAACTATTAAACACGCTTCAATGGTAAATTGAACTAAAATGTCGCTAATCCTGAAGATCTTGGTAAGGCTAATGGGACAAACAATTTAAACGCGCACGGTAGAATCAACTTTTTTTACTTGTTACATTTTAATTTTTTTTGTTTGACATTCAAAAGTGCCGCTTATTGGCCTAGTTCAACTAGGCCAATAAGCGGCACTTTTGATTTGTCTTTGACTTTGATTAAATTATTGCATTGTCATCGGTCCTTGATAGGTGTGCAAAGTTTCAAATCAATCCGACGTTTTCAAGGGGGTGAAAATCACGTTCAAATATTCCGTTACATTGATACATAGTTAGATAGATACATACCAAGCTAATAAGAGCACTGGTAATTGTGACTCTTACTTACCTACGGCCTTAGTAACCCCTGAAGGTAAAAGAAGGGTGTTCTAAGTTTGACGACGTGTGTGTCTGAGTGTTTGTGTATCTGCTCTGTTATAGCTCCTTAAAGCATGAACCGATTTTGATATCGTTTTTTTTTTTGCTTGAAATGTGACTTTATCGAGAGTTTTCTTAGCTATGTTTGATGAAAATCGGTGCAGCCGTTTAAACGTTATGGGCGTTTTACTGTTTGAATCGGGGTGTTTTTGCAAGATATCGTGTCATAATTAGGTGTTCGATAAATTGTCGATCGAAGCGTATCTACTACTAGATAAATTATGTAGTATGAAATAAAAAAGTGTCGGGGTTTTTTTTTTAATTTTACTTGTTTTTGTAATATCAAAAGTAAGACACGGGCACCCAACGCGAAAAATGAAAATTTAGTTCAAATAAATTGCACTAGATGGCGTGATAAACTTCGATTTCTTATTGAGTTTTGTGAAATATTAAGATTTTCTAGAGACGATGATTATTTGAATGGATCATTTAAAATTTATTGTAATAGATGGCGTGGTTTTAAATTTCCGAGGCATCCCACTTGATTTTTAAATTTGTTTTGCATCACATTTTGGAACAATGAAACTGTAAAAACATGCTAAAAGAATCCTATAAAAGAAATCGTCGCTGTATTAAAAAAAAAAAACAAGAACCGAGTAAGCCCTTTTAAATGTAAGTCGCTGCTAGAACCATCTATAGCCGTGGAACGAAACCGAACGCGATCGAAGTGTTTATAAAAATAATTATGTTAATCAGACGAAAAACGCTAGTTACGTCGGCACTGTTTCTTTGTATAGGATGAGGCACTGACTTATAAACCTATGGACTTGCCATACCTACGAAATTAGCGTGCATACCTACAAAAATCGGCAATTAAGATGGCTGCCCATTTGTAACTGTTTGACAGCACAACTACACAGATAAAGGTACATATACGGCACACAACTACCAATTTTACTCGGCAATTAGCATGGCGACCGGTCACGCATAGACATGATTTTGACGTCACTCAAAAGTGTTACCAAGTTTAGTCCTTGACAAAAATTTAGATGTCTCTCTTTTCATATGCAGCTCTTAGTTAGTTAAAAAGAGACAAAACGCTTTTTGACATGCATGACTATTCTTCACATAGTAGAATATGCCGTCTCCATAGTTTTCCTACCTCATTGAGGATGAGGCATCGATATTTATAATAAGTCCATGGAGGCATCTGTATGCTAGTATTATATTATCTGTGCACAAATAACTCGTTGTGTGTTGTAACTTGAAATAAATAAATAGGTAGGTTTTAACTGAAATTATTGTTTCACATTATTTACCTAACTACTGCCTCGTTAGTGCATTAGTAGTGTTCGCAAATGCTACTGCTGACCAAGAGATCCTTAGTTCAATTCGAGCCAATGTAATGTTCGTATGGGTTCGGATATAGATGGTGAACTATCTATAGCCGTGGAACGGCACCGAACGCGAACGATGTACAAAAAATAATCGTTTTAAACAGACGAAAAACGCTAGTTACGTCGGCGCGGTTTCTTTGTATGGGATGAGGCATCTGTATGCTATTAATATATTATCTGTGGTTCGGGGTGAATCAAGTTCACAATTAACAATTAGTTCCGGAACTAAACTACATTCAACATAAAAATATAGGTACGGTTGTTGGTATAAAATTGGCTGCTCTGATTCTGAATTTAAAATAAAACAGAAGAAAGTTTTAAAAATTGTTAAATCAAATTTGAATGCCTGCCACTCGGAGGGGGTGGAGGTCAGCCAATCAACTCCATGCCACAGACAGACATCCCCAGTCAGGTGCCACCTGTAGGAGGAATGGGGATCCGGCTTGGGATGAGTTGGCCCAATGTCAACTCAACTTTGCTCCACTCGTCGGGGAAAGTTTAATTGTTTTTTTTCATCTGCAGTTTCTTAGTCTGGATGTATACACGCTTCATGGCAACGACGAAATTCGGTGTAGGTACAAGTACCTACCTACTCTGCCTACCCACTCGGGAATGTGATAGTATTATTTTACAAAGTCATCAGGTTTAATAAATACACATGAAGAATTGGTTTGGCCGATTAAGCGGCTTAGCTTCGAAGTACAAAAAAAAAACATTATTTAGGCATAGATATTATAATGCTAGTAATAGCATACAGATGTCATACAAAGAAACCACGCCGACGTAACTAGCGTTTTTCGTCTGTTTAAGGCTGGCCGCATACGTACGTTTTCCGCATTCGATTTCCGAATACGGAATACAGATTCGGAATTCCGTGAACCTAGCGCAGACGTTAGTTTTTTCCTGTTTGGCATTTTCACGAACGCGCGGGCTGGCATCCGATACGTATGTACGGAAAGTGTTCCGTTCGAAAAAAAACGGATGTGTGTGGCAGTCAGTGTATTTTATTATCGTACGCTGCATTCGGGTTTCTGAATACGGAAAACGAATTCGGCAATCGAACGCAGATAACGTACGTATGCGGCCCGCCTAAACTGATTATTTTTTGTACATCGTTCGCGTTCGCTTTCGTTCAGTTCCATGGCGATAAATAGATTGCGACTTGAAAGTAAAAGGGTTTACTCGGTGCATGAATACTTTTTCTTTAATACAGTGAAGGTTTGCTTTATAGTATTTTTTGCACGTTTTTGCAATTTCATAGCACTAAAATGTGTTACAATACAAATTTAAACAATCGAGTGGAACGCCTCAGACATTTAAAACCGCGCCATCTGTTGGTATCATTTTTTTTTTTTTTTTATGTTAAATGTTAATGTTAATTTTAAATGACCCGAGTTAACTCATCGTAACAGACGTTTACGCTGAGTACGCAGTCACCGTCAACATGCGTCATATTGCAACTATGCATTTACCGGAAATTAGAGATAATTATTTTTCTTTGCATTATATTCAGTCTTGCATCAGCCACCAGCTAAATATCCTGTATTTTTATAATTAAATTAATTGTATAATAAATAAATATATTTTTTTAACTAAATCCCCGACCGCCGAAACATAACTGGCGCAGTCGGTAGGATCGCGACGTTCTAAGATCGAATCCAACTCTTCATCTTAAGAACAACGGTTCTCAAATCGTTCCTTCGTGATCTACAAAGAACCTATCGCGGGGTCGGACACCTCTACGGTCATCGGGATAATTCTCCGGAGAATTGGAGGAAGCTGCGTTGGAGGAGACTCGACTCGACAGGAGATGCAGTGATGGTTACTTTGGTAAGTACTTTCGTTTTACCAAGTGTCCTTGCTCTATTTCCTGCCTTATTCTAATTTGTGTATTTTATGTTAATCTATGTGTATCTGTCTATAAGCTAAAATCGCAGTAGGCAAACAAAATTATAATAAGTAGCGTTAACTATCCCACGCGTAAACTCCAAGGTTTAATTTGACACCTCTATTGTTTCGCGTCGAGCGCCACTAGGCAGGCAAGCCACAGAAAAACAATGTCGCTCAGGGATTATGATGCCAACTATAAACCTTACAAACTAATCGCAGATTTAATGCCAAGATATGATGGCAATCCTAAATTACTTAATTATTATATTAGGGAAGTAGAAAACTTATTACTTTTAACTTCCGAAGCAGATCGTTCGCACCCAGCATTCATCTGCTTAATTAAAAGTAGGCTCAGTGGTCAAACCATAGACGCAATAGCATACGAAGGCCACCTAAACTCATGGCTAACAATTAAGAACGCGTTAGTTAGGCGCCTTGGCGAACCACGAAACGAAATACAAGTAATGCAGGAGTTAACGCGAGTGCGTAAGTCTAAGGCAGAAGACGCTGAAAGCTTCGGCATACGACTCCGCGAGCTGTTAGATACCCTGTATTCCGTAGGAGAACATGGTAATAAATCGTATTACGAAAAGATGGTTATTGAACAGTATATAAACCAGTTAGACTTCCACGTCTCGTTGGGCGTTCGAATCGCCAAACCAGAAACCTTCGAAGCAGCCATCATAGCGGCTAGACAAGAAGAAGCTAGACTTTCATATAATAGAGCTAATTACAGTAATAATGCTTCAACGTCACAAGCAAAGCCAAAGGAGTTATCCAAACAACCTGGAAATAATAATCCCATCCGTAAAACAGTCAGCCCGTTTGCACCTGGCTTTATTATTCCCTCACAAAACTTTGTACCTCCACAAAATAATAGGACTCCCGAACAGCGTCAACAATGGGTACAATCTGTATTGCCCTGGAAGACCAAACCAGCATCAGGTAACTTTAGACCAAATGGTTCCAGTAACTTTAGGAATCAACAAAACATTCCAAAACCACCGGTTCCCACGCCAGTATCATCGGACGTCACAATGCGTACGGCAGGTAAGCCAGATAACCCACAGTTCGCTCAGCAGTTGTTCTACATTCCAATTCAAATGGCCACTCAAGATCAACCAGGATCCAGTGACATGAAACTCTATAACAATATCACAGACGGTAACGGCATAGCGCACGAGCCGAATGTAACCATGGACGAACAAGAGGTAAGTTGTGACCAGGATTTTACCTTGGACACCAACCGAGACAACCAGACTTAGTTTCAATCAATTTCCAGACCAAGAAATATTTACCGTACATAATACTTCCAGAGTTTGATGGTAAGTTTCTGTTAGACACAGGGGCCAGTCATTCAACTATAGCAACTGACGTAGTTGCAGGCACCATATTCGAGTATTGTGTAGAAACAGAACCCTTCCAAATTAATACGGCACACAGTTCTTCAGTTCACGACAAGGTAGTGTACCTTCCTTTACCTCCCGCGTTCAATAGTGATATAACACATAAGTTCTTAATATTCGATTTCGACCCTAAATATAAAGGTCTTATCGGAATGGACCTTCTGCAAAAATTAAAGAGTAACATTGATTTGAATAACAACGTGTTACGTACATCTACAGCGGAAATACCAATACACTTTAGTTCTCCACCTCAAAAGATAACTATCGAACCTAGATGCGAAAAGATAATCAAAGTAAAAACAAACTACTTAGATGGACAATACCTTCACGACGATTTAATCTGGTCAGATGATTTAATGTCCCCAGCAGCTATAGTTAACGTCACAAACGGTTCTTTTAAAACGTCGTTAATTAATCACAGTGATCAAAAGAAGTGTATCCCGCTTAACCCGCCAATTGAATTAGAGTTATTTTCTAATGCCAATAGAAATGATAGTCACGATATTAATACCATACAAGTAGAAAATAACAACCATAACCATAACCATAACCATATATTAAACCAAAATCTTCAGAAAATTCGTACAGATCACATGAACGAAGAAGAAAAGCGCGAAATAACCCGGTTATGTTATCAGTATAGGGACTTGTTCTATGCAGAAGATATACCACTCACTTTTACACACGCTGTTAAACACGAGCTCAGATTAAGCGATAATACACCAATTTTCGTACGTAGTTACAGACAAGCTCCTGAACAACGCGAAGAAATTCGTAAACAAGTGGATAAGCTCCTTCAGCAAGGTATCGTGCGAGAGAGCATATCTCCTTGGTCATGTCCCGTGCATATCGTACCTAAAAAGCCCGATTCCTCAGGCAACGTCAAATGGAGACTCGTAATCGATTACAGACGACTCAATGACCGTATCATTGAAGATAAATACCCCTTACCAAATATACACGACATTTTAGACAGATTAGGACGAGCGCAATACTTTACAACCCTAGACCTTGCTAGCGGTTTTCACCAAGTGGAAATGCACCCTAACGATACTGAAAAAACCGCATTCACCACTGAACGAGGACATTACGAGTTCCTTAGAATGCCCTTTGGACTCAAAAATGCTCCAAGTACATTTCAAAGACTAATGGATCATATATTAAGAGGCATAGATAATGTTTATACATATTTAGATGACGTAATAATAATATCTACGTCATTGCAGCAACACATCGAAAAATTAAAACAGGTATTCGATCGATTCAAAACTCATAATCTAAGGATCCAGTTAGATAAATCACAGTTCCTACAAAAACAGGTTAACTTCTTAGGACACGAATTAACAGATGAGGGTTTAAAACCAAACAAAGATAAGATAAAAGCCGTTCTTAACTTCCCCCTACCCAAGACCCAGAAGGAAATAAAAGCCTTCCTAGGTTTAGTCGGATATTATAGAAAATTCGTAAAAGATTTCGCCAAGCTTACTAAACCAATGACCCTTTGCCTTAAGAAAAATAGTAAAGTCATACACTCGCCGGATTTCTTAGAAGCTTTCAATAAGTGCAAACAAATTCTTACTAACGCCCCAATACTACAGTACCCTAATTTTTATGAGCCCTTCATCCTCACCACCGATGCTTCAGATGTAGCATTAGGTGCGGTATTATCCCAAGGAATAGTAGGTTCCGACAAACCGGTAGCATTTGCATCCCGAACACTATCAGATACCGAATCACGTTACTCTACAATAGAAAAGGAGCTTCTCGCCATAGTATGGGCAATAAAATACTTTAGGCCCTACCTTTACGGCAGAAAGTTTATCATCTACACGGACCACAGGCCTCTCACCTGGCTAATGTCATTAAAAGATCCAAATTCTAAATTAACTAGATGGCGTCTAAAACTCTCGGAATACGATTACAAGGTTGTGTACAAGAAAGGTCGCCAAAACACTAACGCAGACGCTCTATCACGTATTAAAATCTTCCACGGCAGTATCGACTCTCTAGCTGTTAATTTAGACGATAACGAAGACGATGAGATAATTAATAGGATATTCGAAAACGCGCGTAGGGAAGCCGAAAATCAAACAGACACAGAAGCACCCAATGAAAATATACGATTACAAACCCCAAGCATTCCCGAATCTAATATAGGTACAGATAGCATGAGTGTAGTGTCAGTTGAACCTGAACTAGTGTCTACAAGACATACGCAGCCTGACAACGAAAATAAAGGCATACCCATCATAGCAGACGCTATTGATAGGCAGTTAAAACAGTTCCACATTAGATCAACACCCGGTTCTATGTATAGAGTAGATAACAGATCCACCAACTCAAAAGTAGTTATAAAAGACGTCTTTATTCCAGTAAATAATACAGAGTCCGAGATAATTAGATTCCTTAAAGAGCACACCATTGCTGATCGTATATTCCATTGTTACTTTCGTAATGAGGAATTATACCATGCCTTTTCTAGAGTTTACACAACAATATTTAACGACAGAGGTCCTAAGTTACTTAAATGCACAACACGCGTAACTCTAGTAGAAAACAAACCCGAACAACAAGAGTTCATTAAAAAACATCACGAAGGTAAGACTGTTCATCGTGGTATTCAGGATACTTATAAGCAGTTGCACAGAAATTACTATTGGCCGAACATGCTTCTTACCATTCAAAAATTCGTTAATCAATGTGACACCTGTTTGAAATCTAAATACGAACGCAATCCTCTTAAACCACCTCTAGCTATAACCGATACCCCTCGTAAACCGATGGAACATATATTTATGGACCTATACTCAACCGGAGGCGCAACGTTCCTTACAGTCATTGATAATTTCTCTAAATACGCCCAGGCAGTCCAACTAACAGCATGTAGTAGTGTCCATATAGCTGAAGCATTGCTAAACGTTTTCTCAGTGTTAGGTTTACCAAATAAAATAACCACTGATTCAGACACTAAATTCGACAACGATGTTATCAAAGAGATTTGCGCACTACATAACATCCATGTACACTTCACGACACCCTATAATCCTAATTCTAATTCCCCTATTGAACGTTTACACTCTACTCTAGCAGAAATAATTAGGATACAAAGAATGACTAACAAAGATGACCCTATACAGCTAATTATGAAGTACTCTATAATAGCGTACAACAACGCTATCCATTCGGCAACAGATTATACACCTCATGAGTTATTATTCGGACACACAGCATCCAGAAACCCATTAGAGTTATATTACCCAAAAGAATTTTACCAGGACTATGTTATTAAGCATCGTGCCAATGCAGAGGCAGTTCAAGAATGCATCGCAGCACACATGTCTAAAAACAAGGAGCAGGTTATTGCTAAACGTAACCAAGAAGCAGAAGAAATGAAATTCAAGGTAGGTGAAACTGTCTATAAACAGGTAGCAAAGTCAGCGCGCAGTGACAAAACGAAGCCAGTCTTCAAAGGACCATACAAAATCATACACCTTCACCCAAATAACGTGGCTAAAATAATAGGTCACCATCCAAATTCTAAGTCCATTAGGGTCCACTTCAAACTACTACGGAGGCCTCATCTTGTTGCAGGACCTTCATCGCAGGAGCCGTCGTGCTCAACACAACAGCAACCGTAACCATTACCCAAGTAGGTAACGATAATGGTATCCTCCTCCTTAAACAAGGTCAACTCCTTAAACAAGACAACTACTTTAGCCTTGCTTGCGTTTACAACATTAGCAATCTGCACTTTACATCTATCCAATTGATGTCTCTATATGCAAGCACGAAAAACGCTGAGAGTACAGCATCTGGAGAGTTACATAAAACGTATAGGAATCAAATAGAATATAGCCTTAATATTATTGGTAGGAAGATTAAGTTTTTAACGCCGCAAGTTAGAAAACGACGCGGTCTTATAGATGGATTAGGTACCGTCGTTAAGTCTATCACAGGTAATCTCGACCATGAAGATGCAGTTAAGTTCGAAGAAGAAATTTTAAACATTAAAAACAGAGTTAGAAACGTTCAGGATTCACATAATACAATCGATGAGTTCAGTAAACAGTTAACAAAATTAAATAATAATCAGAAACATTTGGCTAGTGTATTACAGAATATTAATAATTCCAACGACCTGTCTAACCATTTACATTTCCTAGATATTTACGTACAGATAGATTTTAGTTTACAGATAATTTTAGATAGGTTAATGTTATTAGAAGATGCTATGACTTTTGCTCAGATAGGCACCATGCACCCTAGTATTATAAGTCCTCAGAATTTAATAGAAGAGTTAAGAAACTTAGAAAGTATGTTTATGTTTAAACCTGTAGCTAGTATTAGCATTAGTAACATATACAGGATAGAGAAGTCAATTCAAGTTAAAGCTTACAGCACAGAACATTCTGTTAATTTTATTCTCGAAATCCCCTCAATTACCTCAAAAACCTACGACCTTATCCATCTCTATTCTATCCCAAATAAAAGTAACCTTACTATCATCCCAAAATCCAAAAACCTTGCACTTGGTAACGATGAGTACGCTTACCTGGAAGAAGATTGTCAGCCACTGACCGATAACACCCAGCTCTGCAAGCTCCTCGACACCAGAAGAATTGAAGACACAGATGACTGCATATTATCACTCATCCAGCATCGCCCAGCAAATTGCACTCAAGCTAAGATGAACTTGAGAAGTGGAAAAGTTCAGAAGATCGGAGACAACAACTGGCTACTTGTCCTCAAAGAAGAAGAAGTCACCAAAACACAATGCAACACGAAGACAGATTACAAGAAGCTGTCTGGAATTCATCTCGTTAAACTAACAGAAGACTGCCAGATGAACATCATGAACAAGACACTGCGGTCTCACACCGACACGGTCGTCATCAACGAGGTCATACCATTACCAGAGCAGCATCAAGTCTCAGAACAATCAATACAATACGAACTCCAATTAGAAGACATCTCACTAGACAGCATCCACGAACTTATCAACAGAGCAGGCGACATCTCCGTGCCAGAAGATGATAACTGGTCAATTGTAGCAGTCACACCTAGCTGGAGCACAATCATCCTATATATGCATTTACCGGAAATTAGAGATAATTATTTTTCTTTGCATTATATTCAGTCTTGCATCAGCCACCAGCTAAATATCCTGTATTTTTATAATTAAATTAATTGTATAATAAATAAATATATTTTTTTAACTAAATCCCCGACCGCCGAAACATAACTCCCGTTCAAATAATTTTTGAAATGTGAATTATGAGTCCAATATTACATAATTTTGTGCTTAGGAGAGTTGATTAAACAAGAATATACAATTTTATAGTTCAATTCCAAAAAATGTTAATTTTACACACAATTCAATATCAACTCGGTGCATGTCGCGCCATCTAGTTAGTAAGAATTATTTGAACCAAATATTCTTTCTTAGCGCGTGATTTTGGGTAAAATAAGCAATTTCATATTAAGCGCGCCAGCACACTGCTACTTACCCATTCGATAAATACTGCCGAGATGCTTATAGTATGTTAGTGTTTCTGTTCAAAATGCCAATGAAAGAACATTATTTTTATTGGCATGATTAATGTAAATTGAACGCACGCTCTGTGAAACGACAAACGTCAAATTGGCATTTGACAGTGATGATAACTTAGCATATAATATAGATCGCACTTCCGCATTACTATTTACTAATCCGGAAAGCAAAACAATACCTCGACTCAGAAATTTTTACCATTTTATTTAAAAAATGACGACCCCAGCTGCCCAAAGGTCATCTTGTATATTCTGTAATATAGTAAACAAGATCGAAAGTACGCAAATAATATATGAGGACGACGACGTGTGTGTTTTTCCCGATATTAAGCCTGCGAGCAAAATGCATGTTCTAATAATACCTAAACATCACATTGAAGACGTTAAATGCTTAACACCTAATGATAAGGATCTCGGTAAGTGTTTTAATCGCAAAATCGATCTATTAGTTAGCTAAAAAAGTGATTAAATGTGTTATCAATCATCTGATTTGATCTGATAGCGGATAGGGTGGTGTAATAAGAAATCACGATTTCCCCGATTTTATTTAAGGAATATATTTGTTTTTTGTGCTATTTATGTAACAATAAAACAATTTATTTATGTGATAATGCTGTCTCAGTGTTTTGTCAGTTTTATTGTTCATATAGTTTAATAACAAATTGAAAATTGTAGTTAACTCAATTTTGCTGCCCAAAGTCCAGCTGAACATGGCAAAAGAAGTCATTTACATTTGGTAACAATGTACTTGTGAGAGATACAGATATTTTTAAGTAAGCCATTTTAAAAATCCATTAAAGTGATCACAATTTTACCAATACAGAAAATTAACACTTTCCCATAACTTGCGGTAAATATTATTATAGAAAATTGGCAACACTAACAAGTGCGGTCCACCAAAATATTGTCATAGTGACATTAGGAGACAAAATTAAAGTTCAGTTTGCCAACGTTGCCAACAAAGTCAAATAAATTTCTGTATTTTGATTTCAGTTGCCAAAATGCTTTCTGTTGCTCATGATCAATTAGCGAAAAATAATTTCGCTGTTTCCGATGCACGGCTAGGATATCACTGGCCGCCTTTCCGTAGCGTCCGGCATCTTCACTTACATGCAATTGCGCCTGCGACCGAAATGGGATTCATTTCTCGACTTATATTCAAAAAGGATTCTTATTGGTTTGTTTCTGTAAGTATTCTATATTTATCTGAACTAATATTTTGAAGGAATAACATTGTTTAATAACAGGAAATGTCTAGAAGTACTGCTTAAAATACGAAAAATCTTACTAGCTAAGCTATCTTACTAGTAAGCTACTTATATCAAATAACGACGTCTGTGAAGTTTTATCTTCTAACTGCGCAGTATCCCTAACCACCGCTCTGGTGCTGTCACATAAGTTTCTACTGCGCAGTGACTCGCGGAGTGATCCGACTTCCGAGCCGCCTTTTAGTTTGGTTGTACCTGTAGTACTGATCTAGTTAACAAAATTATTAATTTGATTATGATTACTATACGCTGCTGTACAGTTATTCAATATTATTCCTCTTTTTACTTGTACAAGCAGAAGCTTTTACCCATGCTTACCTACATACAAACAGAGCAATGTATGTATGGGTCAAATCTTGCAATTGAATTTTAAAACAGTTATCCCCAAGTGATTGAGCTAAAATTTTGTATAGGTACATGTTAGGTGGCGGACCAATTACTTTTAGGGAACCCTCAAAACCCTTATTTTGTCAAAACGAAAGCATTCGCTAAAAAGGAAAATAAGCAAATTATTTTAAAAGGATTTTTTGTTTTTGTTTTCAGCCTGACTACGTGACATCGATGATTTCACAATCACCTCTACAAAATTATAGTTAAATCTATTTTTTTTTTGTAGGTAGATAGGTTAATGAAACCTTTGACTATTTGGTTTTTAATGATGTTCCAAAAATATAACTTCATTTAGCGTAAAATGGGCGTTGCGGCCACCAACGTAAGTGATTTGCAGTTCATTGTAAATGAGTTGCTCTACAAAAGACATGTGCCATCAGCCTACTTTCTAAAAGTATGGTGGGACGCCATTATGTAATTTGGCCGCAACTATCCTCATTCTTAATTTTTTGTATAATTTTAGTAACGTTAGTTAGCAAAATGTATTATTTTATCTAGCCACATTGTGCTGTGTACCATTGCCGGGCAATGGCCTCCCATCCTTCTTTAAACATGTTATAACAATATAATAACCAAAGACAAAACTCAAGATATTTGTAAATATACTTGTATCTAGTTTCCCATAAACTGTTATTGTAGTTATTAGTGATATTTGCTTGATGCATTTTAATAAAATGATTTGTTTTGGGTATGTTTTTGTTTTTATTCAACAAAGTTTCTAACATTTTTGCTAATTAATCGAACGCTCTTTTACTGCTGTCACCTGTGACATTTAGTCTAACCCAAATTTGTTTGGGTTAGAAATCACACTAAATAAACTAACGTTTTAGTCGATTTACGTTCATGCATGCATGATCATCATCATCATTTCAGCTGAAAGACGTCTGGGGGAGGCTTAAGTCCAGCAGGGACTTAAGCCTCCCCAGGCGTAAAAAGTTAATTGATAATGTAATAAAATGCGTGCTATCTGTAAAAAAAAGCCTGCTCAGGTTTTTGAAGGCTGTTTTTAAATTATAATTTTTAGTTAACTCATATAGTTGAGAAATGGAGAGCAGTGGTGGCCCAGTGGTAACGGCCGCGACTTACAAGTTGTAGGTCGTGGGTTCGAATTCAGGCACGTGCTTTATTTACTCTATGTAAATTATTTCATCACCACTGCTCTCAAACCGGTGAAGGAACACATTGTGAGGAAACCGGCATGTCTTAGAACCAATAATTCGAAGACACAGACAGCTCTCTTATATCTTATGTCCATGAGCTACATATCGGTAATCTGTGGTGCAGTCGCAACAGTCAACACCATCTATTACTATACTCTATGGTCAGAGTTTTTGAGAGGGGTGGGGATGGTGCAGGGGGGTAGCCCCCAACCCTCCTTGCCCTCCCTCCCTCCCCGCCCCTCAAAACAATGGACATTTATGGAAATTTTTATTCTAACCTGAAAACTTCAACCATGGATATCTCCATAACCATGAAGCTCCGAGTGGTGGGGATGGTACAGGGGGGTAGCCAAACCTCCCCCCTCCTCCCCCCACCCACCTCGCACCAAAACTCAGCGGCCCATAAAGGAAAGTTTATCCGAATATGTTACATCCGCATTCTAATGCATACTAAAGAATTCAAGAAAAATACTAACTGATGACTAGACAGTATGGTCTCAGACCTTAGCCTGTTCCGTAAGGAACAAACAAAAAAAAAAAAAACTCTATGGTCAACAGTCAACTGAGTCAACACTACTGAGGAGCACAGATTACTGATATGCTGAGGAGCACAATAAATAAACTCAGCTGTCAAAATAAAATACATTTTTTTCGAATTTATTTTAATTAATCTTTCAAAACAGGTATGTGTAGTACATTTTTCGTTTAATTATAGCTTTGTAAGATGTTTTCTGCAGTAAAATAATCAGTGTTCGATACTATTTTATAACATAACCTCTAACGAAAACAAACGACTCGGGGGCTCAGATATATAGACCGTGCTGTATAGTGCTCGGCAAACTTCTGGGCCGCCCTGAAGTCACGGATCGGTGCTGTTTTTGTATGAGATGTACTACTGCGCAGCCATTTTAGCCAACATAAGGGCTAAGAAGTTTGGCGAGATCTATACCATGTTCTGACAAACAATAAGCCAACATTTTTAACAGTACACCACTTACCAGCCCCCTTTTATGGTTTGTTCAGTTCTTGCTAAGGTTGTCTAGTACCTATACAATTATTGTAGATTGATGTAAAAACCAAAGCATGGGCACCCAAAGTGAAGAAAGAAAATTTAGTCCAAATAAATTGCACTAGATGCGTGATGATGATTTGTTTTTGAGTTTTCTGAAATATCAAGATTTTCTAGAGACTATCATAAAAAAATTATGTTCTTGTTTAATCAACTCTCCTAAGCACAAAAATAAGGAATATTGGGTTCTTAATTCACATTTCTGTTCTACTCCATCATCTCACCAAGCTCTTCAACATGGTATTAGTTTCTGCATTAGTGCCACAACAATGGTGTACTTCAGAAATAACACTTATTTATAAAAAAGGAAATCCAATAGACATAGGTAACTACAGACCAATCAGTTTGATGGCAAGTACATACAAATTATTCGCTTCTATAATCTTAAGCAGAATATCACCTACAATTGACGGCTCACAACCAACAGAACAAGCAGGATTCCGTTCAGGTTTTAGCACAAACAACCACCTACAGGCATTAGAACAGATAATGGAGAAGTACAAAGAATTTAACAAACCTCTATATCTAGCATTTATCGATTACAGCAAGGCTTTCGATACAATTAGTCACAACTCAATCTGGGAAGCACTGAAGCTATGCAATGTTGATGCCAAATATATTTCCATTCTGAAAAACATATATGCTAACAGCACTAGTAAAGTAAAACTAGAAACTAGAGGTGACCCAATCAAGATTGAACGAGGCGTGAGACAAGGAGATCCCATCTCACCAAAACTCTTCATAGCTGTCCTGGAAAGTATCTTTCAGAAGCTAGACTGGACTGAAAAAGGTATTAAAATTGACAAGAGATATCTAAACCATTTAAGGTTCGCAGACGATATAGTCATACTGGCTGAAACACCAAATAGACTAGAGGAAATGATATGCTCATTAGCCAAAGAAAGCTCCAGGATAGGTTTGGAACTGAATGCAAACAAGACTAGAGTAATGACGAATAGCTAAGAAAAACCAATATGGGTCGAGGGAAGTAGAATAGAGTATGTAAAAACCTATATATACCTAGGAAAGCAAGTGACATTCAGTAAGACAAACAATGAAGAAGAAGTACGAAGACGAGTAAACATCACCTGGCAAAAATATTGGTCACTGAAAGAAATCTTAAAAGGCCACTACTCCCTAAATCTCAAGAAAGTAGTAATGGACACTTGCATATTACCTAGTCTACTATATGGTTGCCAAACATGGGTTCACACCAACAGAACCAAACAAAAAATTATAACTACCCAGAGAGCAATGGAAAGGAGCATGTTGGGAATAAGGAAAATACACAAGGTGAAAAGCAGCAAAATAAGAAAAAAGACCAAGCTGACAGATGCTCTAAAACAAGCATTAGCACTGAAGTGGCGATGGGCAGGACATATCGCAAGGCTCTCTGATGACAGGTGGACAATAAGAACCACAAGTTGGAAAGGACCACCAGGAAAAAGAATGGTTGGGAGACCATATAAAAGATGGGTTGATGACATAATTCAGACTGCGGGCACAAACTGGCTGAAACTCGCCAATGATCGGGAACACTGGAAGCGGATGAGGAGGCCTTTACCCGATATGGGACTACATCTCCAACAGACATTCAAGCAACTAACACTACTAACTAGAATAAGCTAAACACTAACATAAATAACACTTTCATTTTATTTTATATTATTTTTTTGAAGCACCTAGTTTACAACTCATACCATGTAGAAATAAAAGGCTTATTATTATTATTATTAATTCACATTTCACACACATTTATTTGAATGGATCATTTAAAATTTAATGCAATCGATTTTTAGGGTTCCGTACCCAAAGGGTAAAAACGGGACCCTATTACTAAGACTCCACAATCCATCTGTCTATCTGTCACCAGACTCTATCTCATGAACCGTGATAACTAGACAGTTGATATTTTTACAGATGATGAATTTCTGTTGCCGCTATAACAACAAATACTAAAAACAGAATAAAATAAATATTTAAGTGAGGCTCCCATACAACAAACGGGTTTTTTTGCGATAGTGGTATGGAACCTTTCGTGCACGAGTCGACTCGCACTGAGCCAGTTTTTTTTAATTTGTTTTGGTAACACATTTTGGTACAAGTAATCTGTAAAACATGCAAAAAAATACTACACAACAAATTGACACTGTATCAAAAAAAAAAAATTGTCACTAACCAAGTAAAACCTTTTACTTTTCGACTTGAAGTCGCTGCTAACACCATCTATAGCCGTGGAATGGGAACCGAAATTCATTGAAGTACTTTTGAAAATAATCATCTAAATCAGACGAAAAACTCTAGTTAGGTACGTCGGCACGGTTTCTTTGTATGGGATGATGCATCTGTTTTTTTTTTTTTTTTTATAATCTATAGGCTCGCGTTTGACCACTATCTCGCCTGATGTTAAGCGATGACGTGGTCTACGGTGAAGCACGCTTGCCTAGAAGAAACCTATTCACTCTTGACTTAAAGACCCCAAGGTTGTAGTTATCAGGGAACATAGACCCCGGAAGGGAATTCCACTCCTTAGCTGTACGCACAATGAAAGTATTAGCAAAACGCTTTGTGCGTATGGGAGGGATGTCCACCATGTACTGATGGCGCATGGCCGTACGTCTTGTCGTCCGATGATGGAAAGGGCTAGGCGGAATCAAATTGTGCAGTTCCGCCGCACACTCCCCGAAATGTAACCGATAAAATCTGTATGCTAGTAATATATTATGGTGTGATTGTGATATTGGTTAGTGATGAAACACCATAGCATTTGCAATATTGTAAGAGCTGTGTTACAATTATGTAGTATTTACAATAATCTATACTAATATTATAAAGCTGAAGAGTTTGTTTGTTTGAATGTGCTAATTTATTTTAATCTCAGGAATTGCTGGTTGGAATTGAAAAAATGTTTTTGGGTTGGATAGTCCATTTATCGAGGAAGGTCATAGGCTATATAATATCACGCTGCGACTAATAGGAGCGGAGCATAAATAAAAAATGTTGCAAAAACGGGCAAAATTATTCCTTTTTGAGAACTTCCGTTGCGTGCGCTGCGTAAACGGTTTAAGTTACGCAACAATCATGTAGGTAGGGTAGGTATTTAGGTTGGTATGGTAGTGTAGAGTATGTAGGTAGCTAGGATAGGGTAGGTTAGCCAGTTGACAGGAGCGAAGCCGCGGGGGACAGCAAGTACAATTATATTTATCTTACCACCTCTTCCTTACTCATATTCCAGACTAATGGATGACTCCGAACTCGACCCCTCAGAGCTCGGTACTCAAGACTACTGGCAGAAGGCATACACCAAGGAGATAGAGAACTTCGTGGAACATGGTGACACCGGAGACGTGTGGTTTGGTGAGGACAGTGCTGACAGGGTGATCAGCTGGATATGCGACTGTGGCGCGGATAAGGGTACTGCTGTTATTGATTTAGGTGAGAATATGGATATGGAAGGATAGTAGAAAATATAAATTTCGATGACCTCTTTGTAATTTATATTTTCTACTAATCCTTGCAGAAGATTTGTAATAAACAATCCTTATTATCAGGCCTTTGGCCAGCAGAAGGCTCAATAAAAAATAAAACAAAATACTTAGTAAAATGTAAATCCACTTGTTTCTCAGTCATTTCAAATTTTTCGAAATAATAGACCACGGGGTCCCATCGCTAACCAAGAAAATTTGGTGCAAATAAATGTCACTAGATGGCGCGATATGTCTCGATTTGTTATTGAATTGGGTGTAAAATTAACATTTTGATCATAAAAATTGTATATTCTTGTTTAATCAACTCGCTCCTAAGCACAAAATTATGGAATACTAGCTGTCCCACGCGGCTTCGCTCCCGTCAACTGGCTACGTATCTACCCTACCCTACACCTACCCTACACCTACCCTACACCTACCCTACCTACTCTACCTACCCTACATACATGATTGCATAACTGAAACTGTTTACGTAGCGCACGCAACGGAAGCCCTCAAAAAGTAATATTCTTGCCCGTTTTTGCAACATTTTTCATTAATGCTCCGCTCCTATTGGTTGTAGCGTGATGTTATATAGCCTATAGCACTCAGGAATAATGTAGCTTTCTACCAGTGAAAAAATTTTTAGAATTGGATCATTAGTTCCAGAGATTACCCCCTACATACAAACTTACAAATTTTACCTCTTTATAATATTAGTATAGATTAGTCCCTTAATTCATATTTCAAAGATTATTTGAACGGATAATTTAAAATTGTTTCTGGTTTTAAATTTCTGTGGTCTGCCACTCTATTTTTTAAATTTGTGTTCTATATTGCGCGCGTAACTAGTTGGCCGCGCCTTAAGTGGCGACACGGGTGAGGGCGCCCCCTCACCCCTTAAACCTGTGGTTTAAGCGCCTTGTAACCCCTACCCCCCGGTTAAAACAATGGACAATGACAATGTCAATGGGTCATCCCGGGTTTTACTGGCGCCCCCGCCTCTCCGTCCCACCGCTCACATACCTAAGGCGCGGCCAACTACTTCCGCGCGCACTATAACTCATTTTGGTACAGTGAAACTGTAAAAATGTGCAAAAAAATAATATAAAACAAATCGTCACTGTCTCTTTTACTTGCAAGTAGCTGCTAACACCATCTATAGCGGTGGAATGGAACCAAACGCGATGGAAGTACTTATAAAAATAATCATCTTAATCAGAATGAAAACGCTAGTTACGTCGGCACGGTTTATCTGTATGTATGTATTATATTATCTGTGATATAACTTTCTTGGATTTTTACTTATTATATGTTAAAATTGCTTGTTCCAAGAGTGGTACATTGTTTGATCAATGGGTGTGCCTTCTCTTTTTGAGAAGAAGCCGTTGCCCTGCAGAGAGATAGTAATAGGATGGTGTTATTAGTTGTAGTCATGCATATATTTCATTTATATTTAATGAGAAACACTAAAATGAATAGATACAAAATATAATATTATATTGCTGTATGAATTTTCCCACAGCAATAATTTTACAATGCAGATATAACGAGAGTATATATTTATTCTTTATTGTGAATTTTTCATTTTGTTTCCCCTCTACACACGGTGTCTAGATATCCTTTTTAGGGTTCCGTACCCAAAGGGTAAAAACGGGACCTTATTACTAATACTCCGCGGTCCGTCTGTCACCAGGCTGTATCTCATGAACAGTGATAGCTAGACAGTTGAAATTTTCACAGATGATGTAATTCTGTTGCCGCTATAACAACAAATACTAAAAACAGAATAAAATAAATATTTAATTGGGGCTTCCATACAACAGACGCACGGTTGGCGCAGTGGTTGAGCGATTGACTGCTGCGCTGCGTGTCGCGGGTTCGATTCCCGCACGGAACAATTATTTGTATGATCTACAAATAGTTTTTCCGGCTCTGGGTGTTTGTGTATGTGAGTTTATATGTTTGTAAACGCACCCACGATACAGGAGAAATTCCTAGTGTGGGGCAAAGTTTAAAAAAAAAAAATATATAATAAAAAGACGTGTTTTTTTTTGCGTTTTTAGCGATAATGGTACGGAGTCTTTCCCCTTCGTGCTCGAGTCCGTCTCGCACTTGGCCAGTTATTTTAACTCTCCTCTCGCAGGTATGCTGGAAGAAATTTCGTTAGAAATAAGCATACCTTTGTACCTATTTTCTGTTCCTTCTTCTTGTCTATTTGTCATGTCATCATTAATCTGTACTATCTATACTTCTATACTCATATTATAAAGAGGTAAAGTTTGTGACGTTGTAGGGGGTAATCTCGGAATCTACTGAACCGATTTTGAAAATCCTTTCACCAGTAGAAAGCTACATTATTCCTGAGTGTCATAGGCTATATTATATTTTCAAAAAAATTAGAGATCCTTAGGAAAATTGCAATAATGTAACCCAAAGTGGCAAAATGTTGCCTATAAAATTCATTCTTAGTCAGTTGACGGGAGCGAAGCCGCAGGGGTCAGCTAGTGGTTAAATAAATAATAATTGTGTCCTGTATAATTTCAGGTTGCGGTAATGGCTACACATTATGCGAGTTAGCTAGAGAAGGCTTCACAAACCTGCTGGGTGTGGACTACTGTCAGGAAGCAATCACACTCGCGGAGAAAGTGTCCAAGACTGAGTTCCCTCATATTAATTACAAGGTAAATTCACTTTTATTTATTCAAAAGACCCTACCACTACTTCTACCAGCCCTTTTTTATATAATGGTATTTCACAAATCGAAACGAAAACGATCTTTTTGATAAGAATCGCCCATCCCTATGATGAAGTCTTTCAAAAATATGTAGTTGATTTTTTCTTGAGAGTACCTGTCAAAAAAAGGAGTTGTGTATGTATTCATGTGTCCGCAAGTGCGACTGCTAAGTTTGAGGTCTTGTGATGAAAAGCTGTAAACAATAAAAGCGCCAATCCAAACTCCAGTTTGGCTTGGTCCTAATAATAATATTATTATTGTTTAATAAATTGACTCAAATACTGTTCCATTGTTGTTGAATTAGGTATTTTACCTATGTTTGCAATATTTGTAAGTTTGTGAGAACCATGTTCCTATTTATCAAATGAATGAATTTACCTGTTTTGCTTTTAATACTTTATACCTATACGTAGTATAGTATTTTTATTTACTAGCTTCTGCCAGCGGCTTCACCCGCGTTAATGTCAAAAATTATCCCGAGGGAACATATCCCGGAATCAAAAGTATCCTATGTGCTATTCCTGACTATAATCTATCTCTGTGCCAAATTTCATCCAGATCCGTCCAGCCGTTTGAGCGTGAAGAAGTAACAAACATACAAACACACTCACAAACTTTCGCCTAGTATGACACAATTTGAGTAGGTATTGAGTTTCTTGTCCGTTCTTCTCCATAACAAGCTACTTTATGAAATGGACGATAGAATCAATTATAATTATTTTTTAATTTAAATTTTTGTCGTTCATAAGTGCCGCTTAAGGTTACAGTAGTCGATATTTCTTCCATACAAACGTAGTCTAGGGATTACTCCACTATTTGACGGTGTACGTTCAATATAAAAAAATATATCAATTTGTCTCATCATTATCTAGCCCTGTATGGAAACAAAAAAGTTAAAAAGATAAATATTTGAAAGTTATGAGCGTCGAAAGTTCCATATTTCAACACAAATTTTAACCCATGTTTGGGCGGCAATAAATACCATAAGAAGAAAAAAAATTGCAGGAAGGCCACCATACAGGGGTAGATTAGTAGTTCAACAATGCAAATAATTTTATATTGAAAATAAACATGTAGTCGTTTTTTCATGATATCTTGACTCCCAAAGGTCTGTTTATAAAATTTCGCCCGCTCGTTTTCGTCCTAAATCATCATCCATTTCGCTACAAACTTGCAAAAGTGCTAATTCGTACGCGAACTAGCTTCTTACTGCTCATCACAGCATCTATCACTTTCGCACGAGTTGTCGGATGAGATAGCAGGCATTTTAACCCCGCGCACAAAATAGTTCGTGCCGTCGACTAGTGTAACCTTAATGGCCTAGTTGAAATAAAGATTTTTTTTCTTTGTGAGGGCCTGTGTTGCAAAGCTGTAAAACAATAAAAGTGCCAATCCAGACTCCAGTTTTGTTTTCCTAATAATGGCCACACTCAATATCTGGTGAACTATATGCCTCTGTCTGTCTACTCTTTCGCAGAATACAAGCATGCTGTAATGAATTTTTAGATAGTTTCACTAGCTGAACATCTTTTTTTTATAATACGTTTCTGCGCCTTCTCGAACCAGCCCTCATGATACGCACAAGCGATCTCTCACCACTTTCTGGGCCAACTTTGAATTAATTATACTTAACTTGAAATTCAATTATTTTTATATATATTTCAGGTATTCGATATAACACAAGACTGCGTGACCCAGCTAGGCAAATTTGGAATAGTTCACGATAAAGGCACCTACGATGCAATAGGTCTGAACCCTGAAGACCCTAAAAAGTGCCGAGAGAAATATATAGAGCAAGTAGCAGATATGTTAGAGGATGAAGGTAGGTACACTGTCTACTATCCAAGACGTGTCATTTAACCCTAGAACATATTTATGTAAAGTATCTTAAAAATTACGACGGCAAAATCACGAATCCAAAAAAAGAATATCAAAGTTCGCGTTATTACCGCGATCACAGATAATATAATACTAGCATACAGATGCCTTATTCCATACAAAGAAACCGTGCCGACGTAACTAGCGTTTTTCATCTGATTAATCTTGTTATTTTTGTAAGTATATCAATCGCGTTCGATCCCGTTTCACGGCAATAGATGGTGTTAGCAGCGACTTGCAAGTAAAAGGGTTTACTAGGTTCGTGAATAATTTTTTCTTTAAATACAGTGAAGGTTCGTTTTTAACCGACTTCGCAAAAAGGAGGAGGTTATCAATTCGATTGTATTTTTTTTTATGTGTGTTACCTCAAAACTTTTTATTGGGTGAAGCGATTTTGATGATTCTTTTTTTATTCGAAAGCTGGTGTTTGTCATGTGGTCCCATTTAATTTTCATCAAGATTTGATGAAGAACTTCGGAGATGTAAATCAGAACTCTTCAATAAATGACGGCAAATCACTCGGGATAGCTGCAATCGCATATCTGTTTATCGTTTATACCATTTCATAACATTCACTGGTACGCTTTAAAGGGGTACGCAGTTCACCCTGGTATACTCTCATTCCACCGGTTTTGTTTATTTAAGTTTAATGTTATTGGGTTAATCTATTCTGGCTTCGCTTTGGGCGTTATAGGTACCTAGGCTAGGTTGTCCATTATGTACCACAACAAATAAGTGCAAAATAAAAAACTTTTTTACAAAAATTACAACCGACTTCCAAACAAAAACACTACAAAGTGAAAAATAACTTCAATTTCGGAAGTCGGTGTCAAAAAACGAAGAAACGAAAACGAACACCGACTTCCGAAATTGAAGTTATTTTTCACTTTGTAGTGTTTTTGTTTGGAAGTCGGTTGTAATTTTTTATAGTATTTTTTGCACGTTTTTACAGTTTTTGTGCACCAAAATGTGTTACAATGCTTATTTTAACAATCGAGTGGAATGCCTCAGAAATTAAAAAATGCGGCATCTATTGGCATCAATTTTAAATGATCCGTTCAAATAATCTTTGAAATGTGAATTAAGAGCCCCGCGATCCTCGGCTTCATAGTACCTTCCATATTAGTTACGTCAGTGTGCCAAATGAAGTATTACAAGCTTTTGTTTAACTTGCAATGTATGTTTGTATGTAAGTGTGTTCGGGTCAAATCTTGCAACTAAATTTTAAAGCAGTTATCCTCCACCGATTAAGATGAAATTTTGCATACACGTTTAGTTTGAATGACAATGCATGGTTAGCTAAGTGACGTCAGTCTAAATCCAATATGGCGGACTAGTTATTTTTTGTGCACTGCCATGATATGGGTATCAAATGAAAAGGCTTGCTGAGAAGAATACGAAACAAATTGTTTAAAAAAAGATTTTTAGTGAATAATTATATTTTTTATTGACAATATAGCAAGGGCTTCGTAAAATATACGAACGTTTAGTAGTTGTGTGAATTCAAAAGGCAAAAGCAAGGTAAAGATCTTAAAAGGTATCGTAATTATGGAATCTGTTCCTGAAGTGGCAACTACCCAAGCAAGAATCAAATTCCCGAAAAAAGTGCCTTTTTTGTCACGGGCACCCAACGCGAAGAAAGAAAATTTGGTTCAAATAAATTGCACTAGATGGCGTGATAAGCTTTGATTTGTTAATGAGTTTTGTGAAATATTAAGATTTCCTTAAAAAAACACATTTTCTTGTAATACTCGGAAAAGCAAGATCAGTCCAGCTAAGTTATTGCAAACTACAAATGACCCAAAGACGTCTGCTAATTTTTCACAGTCGTAGGAAAATCTCTTGCTGATAAAATTCTTGTTTCAAGTACTGTTAATGGAACAACCCCCTACATAACATCAAACTCCAACACACATATTAGAAGTCCGCCTAACTCCCTGGTCATTGCTGAGGTGACTGAAATGGATGTTGAATCCATAATTATACAGCTCCGCCCAGACTGTGCCACAGGATGGGATGGGATCTCATCCCAGATAGTAAGTAAGGCAATGTCGGAAGGAGCTGCTCCCCTCCATCACTCATATATGTAACCGAGCTATTGCTACCGGTAACTTCTCTTGAAGGCTTCAAAAATGCGGTCATTCACCCGATCTTCAAAACTGTGTCAATAATTATCGCCCCATAGCAGTGCTTTCTACCCTATCTAAAATATTAAAAAAATACTCAATTACTCTCTTGAAAAGTTTCTGAACAATTTCATATTATAGCCGATAATCAGTATGGTTTTCGATCAGGCCTCTCCACCGAGGACCCAGTTATGGATTTGACTAATCTCGTGGTAAAAACCATTAGACGCTAAAAATAATTACTTATGTATCTACCTTGATCTATCTAAAGCGTTTGACACGGTCTCTATCCTCATACTTCTATGAAGGGTCGAGACGCTGGAGGTGCGTGGAATAAGCTACGAAATCTTTAAAGACTACCTCACGAACAGAAAGCAACGTGTTATAATTGGGGATTACATGAGTGATGAGGAGAGCGTCTCCTACGGCGTTCCACAGGGGAGTGTCTTGGGTCCCACCCTCTGCCAACTTTATATAAATGACCTCGGATGAGGCATCTGTATGCTAGTATTATATTATCTGTGCTTTTGTCCATCTAAGTCAAGGAAAATGATAACAAACTTTTCACATTGCTCCTTAATCAATGTCCGTAATGTATACAACCAATATTATTTCTATTTTCCAGGTCTATTCATAATAACATCTTGCAACTGGACCGAAGAAGAGTTAATAAAACATTTCTCAGAAAAAATGAAGCTAAAACGAGTGCTACCAACACCACAATTCAGATTTGGCGGAAAAGTAGGCAGTGTAGTGTCTTCCGTTGTCTTTAATAAGAAATAATTAAAAAATATATAATTATATTTGACAATAGGCTTGTTTGTTTTATTGGTCAAAATGTTAATGATGAGCAGTGCATCACTGCGTATTTGATAATTACGGGTCTGGCTGTTTATGTGAGTTTAAATGTTTGTGAACATACAATACAGGAGAAATTCTTAGTGCAGGCCAGTTTTTTTTTATTTAAAACAAAAAAGTCAAGGCAAAGGCAATGCAAATGCTAAAGTTGGCATCCAATCTAACTGGATCCAGTTACCTAAATACGTTTTTTTTTTACAATCTTTACATGTCCTTGCTTTTATGTTTGTCTGGCAACTAGTAATCTATTTTTTTTCCCTTATTCATGGACTAACTGCCTATCAAACCTCCATAACCCAGTAACTATTGGTTTAATAAGGGCCCTTGGTCAAGGCTTGAAGGAAATTTTGATTTTGCTAATATAGGTATGCAAATTCGTAAAAAAACAAATAAAAATATTTTTACTACACTTTAATTACACCCTTACAAACTAATAATATATTAAATTGTGCATGATAATTATTATGTAGGGCAAAGGACTTTTATGATAGTAAAAATGTTATTTTTTTATTTTACAAATATAATTTCATAGGTATCCAGTAACACAGATGATAGGTCCTCACCCTGTGACATTTTCGCAGTTTCTAATACTATATACAGGTAATAATCATTTATATATATATATATTTTAACTATAGAATTTTTCAGAGAATTGTACACTTACATTTTTTAATTTACAATAGTTTAGTCGCCCACTCCTAGGCGACAATTCATGCTAACAAAAATAATAAAGATAAACAAATGCACAGTTTAGTATTTTATATACCCCAAATATAAATTTAAAGCCATTTCAATATTTAGCATAACATTGATCACAAGTCACAACTCAAATAGTTAATAATAAAAAAAAACATGGTTCCCAGAGCAAAAAAGAAAACTAAAAATAAACTATTTTTGGTTAAAGTTATGGCCAGTTACTTTGGAATTGAATAGTTTGAATACAACCAAAGACAATAATAACGCACACAAAACGGAGGATAGAGGAAAGTGGACAAGTCATGTTTCAAAATAATTGGTTTTCTCAACTAGGTTACTCTCCAAATACCTAACTTAAAATCGTCTGGGAACTGGTGTCAAAATACTTACTTTGTTTTTACAAAATGTGTGGGAATCGGTAACAATGACACCCAATGAAAAACATTGTTACATCGTTTGGTAGAAAAACTTAATACTTACAGCATTTTTTGTGTTATTGTATAAAGATTAAATTCAATGTAGAGCTTATTAGTGTTCCTACTCATCATTGGATTAAACAACTATTCTATGACATCCCATGTGGTTTACTTTTCTGTATTCGTTTAGTTGACGTTTAAAAGTTTTCTCGCCATATTCCCATCAGAAACGTCAAGCAAGCCAAAGAACAATGGCGAAATTTTAGCCGACTTAAATTTGAGCGTCTGAAAGTGAGTTATATACTAAAGAAATTCTATTAATTGTCTACGTTTTTTTAAATTATAATTGGGCTGGTTCAAAACGGATAAAAAAACATAATATATAAAAAGTTATTTGATTTTTTTGTTAATTTCTTTCCTTAGTTAAACCAGATATTTTTCATTTAATGACGTAGGAGTTTAAGCTCAGCTAAAACTATGTATGGGCACCTGCCATTGTTCTTTATTTGGAGAGATGTTAGGAACAAATCAAACATTATCTTACTACAGGCACTCTGGATTAAAAATAACTGGTCTCAAGATAAATGAAATAATTGCGTAATCATCAGCTTATCAATGATAGATTTAGGCCAGAACTAATAACTATGATAAGAACATGATTTAGAAATACCTACTTTCATTGTGTAACAGATATATTTTTAAAGACTTAGGAAAAATTATAATCAGTGTCTTTTTGTTGTACGACAAGTTGAAACAGGTCTGACTAGTTATGAAAATCATTTCTAATGCCCCGTGTCTGTAACGAAAATGATCGCATCAAAATTTATGTTTAAACTTATCAAGCATAAACTGCTGTTGTTTTACGTTTCAGAAACTGGGATTATGATTGATTTTAATTATAAAAGCTGAGACATACTTAAAACTATTTTTTTTGTCTGCAAAATAAATTTACAAGTCTGCACCCAACAAATATACAATTTTTATACTGGAATTTTTCTTTTATCATTTCCAATAAGTTACTCACAAGAAAGAAATTCTGAAATGAATACACCAATTTATTTTTCATTGACAATATCACAAGTCGCTAGACAGTAGCAAATAGGCCTTATATACTTAGAAACATGCTTATTATTTATTATACCAGTCATTTATAATTTCACATTTTTATTCATATTACTAGAAGCTGGAATTATTACCATACATTGTAAATTATAATGTTTTTTCACCCTAAATAACTTCGAAATTATTATTTTTTACGCATTATTACTATTATACCTACAAAAAAAAAATATTTATTCCCCAAAGTTCCTATTACACTTCTAGATTTCCATATTATTTGTTCATAGAAATAAATGAGTAACTACCTAGCTAAACAAGATTTTTTTTGTTCTCATGTTTTCATTAAATTAAACCAAAACCATTCATAAATAGATAAATACTATATTTTTTAATTTGCGTAATTGACAGTGAATGCCAAAATATCTAAATATTTATATTTTTAGACACTTTTTTATTTAAATAAATCTTTTAAGCAAACTTTTTCTTTAATTGCACAGTAATGATGACTACTTTTGCTTGAAAGCTGACAACCTACAGTGCTTGGCACCTAAATTACAACTACTAATTTTCACACAAATACTGGTTTAATTTACAACAATTCTGCGTTTAAAATTGGCCAGTATTGAATTATAATTCAATATTTGCCGGGCTCAAAAAAAGTTCCATACGCAGCCATAATGTAGCTTTTTAAAAGAATTTTCGTAATGAGGGCTAACGCGTTTAAATTTATCGCTAGGGACGCTGATGTAGAGTAGGGTCTTCAAAATGTCAAATATTTTAAGTTTCAGAAAATGTTACCCTCCTTTTTTTTCAAAAATGTGGCTGCTCGAAACTGCAGCATACTCTATTTTATATTTAATCTCACTTCTGCGCCATTAGAAATGATTTTAATTCGAACCATACTCGCCAATGGCACCAACTGGTGAGCACAAAAACGGAAACCCTCATTGAATTCCAGCGGACCTTTTACAAAGAATTTTATCTCTTCATAATATTGAATTTAAATAAATGCCGAAAGTGAGTTTTAATATAATACACCTAAACAAGCTTGAAGTGTGTGTGTCATTTGTGAAATCATGGCTGCAGGTGTAAGATAATAGTCAAAAATGTCTACCTACAAATAAATAAAAAATGTAAACGGCCTTCGTCACACTCATTTGCTGGCTTAAAACACATTTAGCGTTGACCCAAGTAACAATGGACAAGCGTGGGAAGAATTACATAGGTATACCATCAGAACCATAACCAGAACCATCATAATCCGAATGATTGCCGAACTTCAGCGGCAGTGGACAGTGCACAAAATGTCCAGGAGTCTTTCGGTTGAAATAATGACGACGTGGTGCACAATCAAATAAAACTGTTTCAACTATGGAATAAACAACAGTAATCTTCCTATTGATTCTTCAAATTAATATCTAAAAACAAGAACCTGACCTCGGAAGTATATGACGTCAATACTGACCGACGTTGACTGACGTTGGAGGCTTGAGTAAATATTTGCTGTCCGCTACGGAGTGGAAAGCGAAAATCTATACAACGCTTAGCTTTGCTAAGATCAAACGCCCGAGTAAATATTACGTGAAGAGTGTGAGTCGTGAGAAAATGCACAAAACTATTTATAACCAATGTAGGTTGACTGCAGAACTGCGATTGTATTCAACTGAATCCAGTTGAATACAATCGGTTAGATTGGAAGAGACACCAACATATTCGGGCAGAACCTGGCCACACGTTATAGGCGCAAAAGTAGACATACAAATTGAGTCTTGGTTGGTAAGAATATTAAAACACTTGAACTTCTCTTCTCTTCACTTGTATCAAACTAGACAAAATATATCCATTTATTATTTTCTGATTAATTTCGTTGCGGGATCCAAGTCTGTTAAATTGATTCTCCAAGAGTTCATCGAGCTTCATTGCCGCGGCGCTTTTCTGGTGGTCCCAACTGTTGATTCTGGCCTTCAGGAGTTGCAGTGGTTTTGGAATTGTCCCAAATAAAAAAAGACAAAATATATAGCCAATGGTCTAGACAAGCCCTGTACCGAAACAGTTGGAAATCATGGATGTCCCTCGTGGCATAACCAGTAAAAGAGATTTTACAACGCATTTATTGATCAGCTTTCAGAAGAGTGTACAGACAACTTCGGCGATCGCTCTTTCGTAGACCTCACCGTCAACCATAAGGTAAGATTGAGGTCAAGGTTCATCATGAGGAAAATAGAAATATTGGACTTCCAAAAACTGTAGACCATATAAAATAATGGTAATTCAGTTCCATCCAGTTGGATCGGAAGTCGACCACGACTGTTGGTCAAAAGCAGATTGGTACGAATCTGCCAAAAACTGATGCAGATGAACTCACTAGGCACTCAAATAATTGAAGATCGATTTAGTCCCACAGTCTAGCCATACCACACCCAAACAGCCAATTTATCGAATTATTGAGTGGGAGACCCACCACAGTACCATGACGACGGGCTGCAAGCAATTTAGTTCTGAACCAAGTGACGTGTGAACAGACAGTCGACAGAGACGAACAAATTGGATGTTATAAGCCAACTACATTTGGAGCCAATCGAACACGAAATACAGACTATGAATTATATATTTTTTATGTGCCTTTGTTTTCGTGACGAAAAAGATGGCGAACATCGTCGCGAATATAAAAATAATATAGCTTATGTCAGCGGCATCGAAAATTAACCCAAGGGAACTTACCCCGCGTTAAAAAGTAGCCTTTATCTTAATCTAGGCTATGGTTTACTCGTGTGCCAAGTTTCATTCTAACCGTTCAGCCGTTACGGCGAGAAAGCGTGACAAAAAACAATTCTCTTTATTTTTAAATTGACAGAGTAGATAAGGAGGTATGAAGCCAGCCTATTATTCCTAACAATACAAGTTTATTATCTACATTCCAAAGTACAAATGACTCAACACACTTTAAAAATCTGCATTGTCTATTAAAAATTTTCAACGCCAAGGAATGTTTTTTACGTTTTAGGAAATATTTTCTTCCAGGGACCCTTTTTTATAAATGCATCACGTGTATAATAAATACATGTACCTACATACCTATTACCAAAGACTTAGAAATGCACCTAAATTCATGAACTGTACATACACGTTAAAATAAAAAATACAAATATTAATTTCGAACACGTTTTTTGCGTTCAAATCGGCAATTTAACGTGCTACAAGTGTATTATACTAGACCGAGTCGGCAAACCATAATGACTTCATAACCAATGAAAATTACGTTGATTTTTTTTTCTTGTCTTTGAAGACGCTGCACAATGAAGCGACAAATAGAAAAAAAATACATAATTATTGTTTCTTCGCAAGTGTTGAAAAACGTCGTTTAATACGCATTGCGCGATTGGCTCGCTTGCAGCCTCGAGATAGTTATGGAGCCGAGAGTGCAATGACAAACTTGTATTAAAATGTACTATTAATGTCTTAATCATGGTTGACCTTCAGTCCAGCATAACTCACCCCAATTTTTCCCCAACTACCGTCCTTAACTAGAAACCTACATAACACCATGGACTTATAAAGTAAGGTCAAGGCCCCTCGGCCTTGGGTTTTCTGACACATAGATAGCGAACTTGTCAAGCATTCGGCTATCTTCGGGAGCGGTCGTGTGCGCGAGACATTAAAACCGCCGTGTTTCTTGCATGGTGATCGCGTATAAGCAAGCGCACGTACAGCCATATCTTTACTGTTTAAATCTTTGTCTACGACACAATAAGTTCAACTTACACATCAACTTACTATACAAAATATAAAGAATGACGTTAACAACCAGTAGAAATACAAAAATCGCCATGAAATAGTCGATTTTCACAGTGGTGTTAAACACCACTATCGCTGACGGCTACAAACGTTCACAGTAATTCGAGTCCTCACTCACATTCTCATACAGAAGATAACCAAGAACTGCAACGAGCACGGTCATTGTTAAAGTAACAAATTGCAGCATCTTCAACTGCCTCATATCACGATGCAACAACGCATAGTTATTTTCCAAATTGCTTATTGCTGAAGAGACCGAATCAGGTTTATCTAAAGCCTTACCATCAATAACGGAACCATTCCGAGGTATATCCTTTTCAGGGAATTGGCATTTCAGACGGTACTCGTCAGTCTTGCTGCCCGTTGATGCTTGCCAGATATCGGTGAGCTCCTTCGGTGTTAGATCAGTTTTAGGTATCTGAATTGACATGACAAGGAATCTGTCTTTGGTTACCGTGCGAAGCTGAATGCCTGGTTGGACTACGATCAGGACAGTTTGATGCGCTCCACTGGCTAGGGTACCTGAGCTGGGCCGTACACGGAATTTCTCAGGTGCTGTAGTCCTGATCTTGAAGGAGACAGCGCTTTCATCCATGTTTGTAATCGTGAACTGACCAGAAATTTCATCACCATCGGTTTTGAAGAGGATTGTATCATTTGGTACGAGACGTAACATCTCACCTGGTGAATGTTGACTATCTCCTTGCTCTGCAAACGTGACCTTCTTCGGAGTATGCTCTGACTTATTCTCAGGAACAAACTCAAAAGTGTAGTTATCCTTTCCGCCCCAAACTGCTAAAGCTTGTTCAGGCGCTACAACATCCTTCAAAGTGTCCTTCGTAACAAATCTCATTTTCTCAACTGCTTTTGCTGGTAATAAAGTTTTGACAACTCTAAAAGCAGCGGATAGTACCCAGGGCATCTGATAGATCACAATATAGTTTAGGAACAACGGATAGTATGCTTTGAACAACGTAATCAAGTATTTGACTAGCTCCATATCCATGTTGCCCATACCACTGCCATCCATATCAAAGAACATAGTAATTTTCTTACCCCCTTCCTCACGTTCCACTCTGTCAAACCAGTAAATCATAACTTTCTTCAGCTCATCATAGTCCCTTTGCCCTTTAACGTGCATTTTCGCCTTGAAGATGAGTAAAAGACTTCCATCGATATCTCGGCCTCTTGGGAAAAATACCCCCTCTTGAACATAATCTAATCGGATGTTGCTTTCGTTAATATCACTCGCGCCTACAGATTTTCGCCATATTAGGATGTCCCATAGCATGTCTGCGGCAGCTTTAGCGTCTTTGTCGACGTGAGTAAGCACCCTCTTCAAGTATTTTTCATCTTTAGCCCGATCCAAGTCTAATTGGTGGAAATCCGGAGGTGGATTCGTTTCTTTCAACCTCGCCTCGAATAGCGCTCTAACGTCCGCCGGCGTCGCCATTTCGAACAAAAGATAATATCATGCGGTAATTAACTTGTTGCAAACACTAATTTTCGACTTGTTAATTGAAATAACACTCAGGAAATCATGAGTGGTGTGACTGAAATTGATAAATTGAAGTGGGTTTACTTTTTTTTCGTAAATGTCACTGACTGACGTTCTGAAACTTCTTAACTTAAAGGTCAAGGTCCAACAAACTATTTAATCAAGAGCTCTGATTTTTTAGGAAATGATTTATTTCCTCTGAATTGTTAGGCAACTAGTAAATAGTTAAACGATAACGAAATTTATATAGTGCGATATAAATTATGTTCTTAATTGTATGTAACAATTTAGACATTAACACAAATACACTTGCGAATTCCCTGATACAAATTCTGCGTAATGAGGAACGGTATTATAATAACATTTCGAATTTTGTATTGCCACGTAATTACTGTCTTCCAACGTTGGGTAGCATTTGATATGCTTAATAATAAATTAGGCAGGTTTATTTTAAAAATGCAATACTTCTTTCTAGTTAGAAAGAAGGACTCTCTTTTAACTCCTTTTCTACTATCAAAATGAGGCCACACTTGCTTTGTCATACCGTATCTATGCTAGTATTATATTATCTGTGCCGTATCATAGCTTTTCGACAAGTCAATGTTAACAAATTCTTATCATCCATATACAGTCCTTCTAGAGTCATGGGGTTTGCCTCCACTCCACCTGAGATCTGATAATTTTTTAACAATGAAAGCGCTATGATCTTGTCTTGGCACCCATAAATTGAACCATGAAGTATTTTTATGAGATTTCATTTGTTTTTGTAAGTTTCCAAGGTTTTTTGGCTATGTTTCTTGCGCTTTAGGTAATGTATTATTTTCACGGTCCACTCTCTATCGTTGCCTCTTCTCACCATTATTGGAAATGCAACAGTTCACGACTAAACAACGTCATCAAAATTAGGGCTATTTATATTTATTAAACATTTTACTTCCTATTGGCTTGGAGGGTGAACAGTACATATAATAATTTAGGTTTTTTATCATTTTTATCGTTATTTGTGGGGAAATCCCAGCCAACATACAAAATTTTAGCTTTCCTAGGACTTTAGGAACAACCTTATTCCAGATTCGGACTCGCGCACCGAGGGTTCCGTACCATCTTAAATAAATATTTTGGATGCTAGTTTGGTTACTTAACGTAGGTGATTTTCTTTTTAATTTTCATCAGCGAGGCCTATATTCGTCAGAGAATTTAAACACTGCGATGTAGTAGAATATTGGCGTTTTAGGTCAGCGCCATCTCATGACTGATAGTGGAACTTATGTAATTTTTGTTGAAGATTTTTGAAAAAGTGTTTTATATAGAGATATCATTTTGTTATTCCTGTAATCTTTATATAAACTTCTATCACATAGAATAATTACAGATTTTCTATAAACAAACTTATGATGATGAGATAAAGGAAACGGTACTGTTTTTAAAATTTTTCGTCAAAAGTCTAAAATAAAAAGAAAAATGTTTGAGAATGTGCAAATGCCCTAGTAGCTCGACTTCGAATTGTTTAGACATCCTTTCAGAAACTGCTGCAAAAAAAAAATCCTTTTCTTTCTTATTTGCAAAAAAGTTGGCCAAACGTCGTCTAAATCTATTTCAAATTTCAAGTTGACAGCATTAGTAGTTCTTGAGATATCCAGCTGTGACAGACGGACAGACAGACTGAGTCACACCATAAGGGTTTCTTTTTACCATTTTGGTGCGGAATCCTAAAAATACTCTATCGACAATCCTATACCTAGGAGTGGTTGGAGAAGGAAAGTAACAGATTTCTTAATTTTTATTTTTTGTTGGCAATTATTAGCCTGCTAAATTTCATACTTTATAGTGCTTCAGGAGGTACTCGAGGTTTTGACGATCATCAGTAAGTGAGGAACAAAATCGACGTATTTTAGGTATTGATAAATCTAATACAGTAAAAGCTAGACAAATGAAACTTTGTGTGTTTGATGAGTCCGCTAACTACATCTTGTCCTGCAATTGCTGTCTAATATAATCTAATAAATCGCAAATATGACGAAACGCTTTGAGAAAAGGTAGGCAGAGCCCCGCTTCTTTTGGCTCGTCTTATCGGGGATCAGTGTGCTTAGTGCGAGTTTTTTAACATACTCACTCGTGATAACGTAAACGATCTCTTATGTCAAAATGTATACAAAAAAAGAGGTTTTGCCTGGCTGTCACCAGACGGCGCTTATCCAGTTTCAATACAAACTGGCGTTAACGTTAATGCGATTGAGCGTGAGTACAATCTCGCTAAGCGAAACTGGATAAGCGCCGTCTGGGGACGGTAAGGAGAAACCTCTTTTTTTGTATACATTTTGACATAAAAGATCGTTTACTTTATCACGGGTGAGTGCGTTAAAAAACTCACACTAAGGCCTCTAGTGTCTCCAGAGGCCTTAGTGCGAGATTTTACTCACGCTCAATCACGTTAACGTAAACGTTAATTTGTATTGAAATTGGATAATCACCGTCTGGGGACGGTAAGGAGAAACCTCATTTTTTGTATACATTTTGACATAAGAGATCGTTAACGTTATCACGAGTGAGTACGTTAAGAAAATCGCACTAAGCACACTGATATTTTAACGTTTGAAAACCTACCTATTTGTAAATCAGTGGCAACACTACACTATAACTGTCAATTTTCCTACCAACGAAAGTAGGTCGAAAAATACCTACATATTTTGCCACTTGCTTCGTAGTGGTCTGCATTGACTTTTTATTCAATTTAAAACTGTTTATTCACTCAATTAACATCATGTGACTGACTGCACGGCCTAAAATAGATGGCAGTAAAACAATAAACACAATACGATACTCACATTACAAAGAAAACATACAAATTAGGAGAATAAAATAGACTTTTTCATTGACTAGAAACCAATCAATAAATAATCGGCAGAATTACCAAATACAGTTGTAAACAGTTGTAATAGTTTCGCATAACTGTTTTGAGACATTAATAGCGTGTAAAAACGCAGTGCTGTGCGTGAAACTAGTGAATTTATATATAAAACTGTTGAACTTTATGATTCTATTATTTTTACGTAATATTAAAGTTGATTCCGAGTTAAGTGGAGAGAAAGCATGACAGTGTTGTTTATTTGGTAAGTAAACTTATTTTAAGTTTTACTAGAATAAGTAGGCCAAACTTGGAAAAATAAATTAATTTAATGATTTTGAGCTTCAACCGGTTTTTCTCCGTCGCGTGTGATGTTAAATTTGTTTTGAATATATGTAGCGCACTAAGACGATGATTAACTAAAGTTGCGTAAATAATTTTATTTAAATGTCGTCATATTTTTTGTCTGCAGTGTGATATTAAGTGATGTACAACTATGTATCCTTTTTTGAATTTTAATTTGAGTAATTTTACCTTGAAACATAAATTATTTATTCAAGATTAAAATATCCTTAAAAGCTCTATAGCAAAAACTATTTGAAGTGTTTAAACTTTTAGTTTTTCAAGGATTCTGATAAGCTTTTAATGTAACTTGCAATAGTTGCAATGTTTGTTCATCGGCTTAAGTCCAGGACCAATCTATGGAGCTGAATTTTATTAGAACCACTTCTCTTATCCTACAAATTCGATATTTTTAATAATATTTATAAATTAATCTTTTCAAAAAATCATCATCTTTTAAATAATTAATTTTTAACCTGCTAGTGCTATACTTACTAAACTTTATTTCTCAATTAGTATTATTTTTAAAAGGGAAATTGATGATTATATTATTTATTAATTTCCCATTACTGAAACTAATATTTACATATTAAAAAAGTTCCCCAATCCCAATTTATTTGTGGTCAACAAATTTAATCTTCTTCCTCCATACTTCTTTATTAATTGTCATTCAACTTTAAAAGAACAAGGAAGGCCTTATAAACATAACATGTCAAAATGAGACTATACACCATAAAACTTTGGTTGTTTAAATCCCGTGTAGGGTCGATCCGGTACATGAAACAGTATCAGTTTGTAAACGTCATCATTCTTCATCATCATTTCAGCTGAAAGACATCCACTGCTGGACATAGGGCTCCTCGGAATGAGACAATTCGTGATGACTTTTGAAAACAACTTGTAGACATGGCTAAGAAGTGAGATGGGCCTATAGTCCTTCAGCCGGGCATTGTCGCCCTTCTTGAAGAAGTTTACCACCACAGCCCTGCACCATACCTGTGGCGTTTTGCCCTCGAGTATGACTGAATCAAACAGCTTCTGAAGGGCCTTAAGAACCGGTTTTCCACCCGCCTTCAGGAGTTCGGCCGTGATTCCGTCATCACCGGGTGATGCCTTGTTTTTTAGCTGTTTGCGAGCCAACCTAATCTCGTACAGGCCGATTTCTGGAAATTCTGGCATGTCTTCGGTAAAGTGTCGGGCTAATCTAGCTCTTGGATAGATTCGCAACAGGTTTGCTGATTGATGTGTACAACTGCCCTCAGAAGCTCCGGTTTGGCGGATATGATCCTGCCATCGTCGGTCTTCAGTTTCCTGATCTGGCTCTGCCCAATAGCCAGATCCCTTGAAAACATCTTGAAGCCTTTATTTCGCTCAATCGCGTCTTTAATACGCTCGGTATTAAAGCGGCGGGGGTCTCTTTTCAAGGATTTAGAGATCCAGCTCCTTCATAAGCTTGAGAGTAGATTCAGAGAGCTTTTTGTTTTATCTGTACGACGGGTCTTAAAGAACTTAGACCCAACCGTATGGACGGCTTACACGAACCCATCGTTGTAATCGTCCACGGAGCTTCCTATACACTCGAAACGATTCTGGAGTTCGAGATGAAATTTTCGGGATTTTGGACCTAGATCTGTGCTGGACGGAGCGTGGACTTCATCAGTCGAAAACTTCCAAGCTTAGTATTCTATTCTATTCTATTAATGTTCAATGTGCCTCTTACCATGCGGTGATCGCTGCCGGTTTTCACCAAATTAATCACAGAGACATCATTGACAGTTTATTTCTTGGTTGACATGATGAAGTCGATCTAATTTTTCGATGCACTATCGGGGCTCTGCCAGGTCCACTTCCTGTGTTCACGCTTTCTGAAGAAGGGGCCTCTATATAATGAACTCCTCATTATATAGAGACCCTCGTTCTCCATAAAACTGGCCAGCAGGTGACCCCGGTGGTTCCGTCGTCCAACTCCAAATTGCTCCACTTGCAACTCATCATCGTCTCGTTTGCCCAGTTTCGCGTTGAAGACCCCCATGATAACGGTTAAGTGAGTTTTGAAACCATGCATGGTTCTAGAAATATCCTCATACATGGTCTGAACCTCGTCGTTGGGATGTGCCGAGGTCGGGGCGTAGACCTGTACGACCTTCAGCGAATATCTCTAGGATATTCTGAGTAGGTATAAGGTACGCCACCCTGGTCGACACACTCTCGATCTTTACCACGGTATTCACAAGAGATTTGTGGACGATAAATCCGACACCACCCTAGGACTGCCGGTCAACCTCTCGGAAATAGAGCAAGTTACCTGATTTGATGATCATCGAGTCCTCCCGCTCTCTTCGGACTGCGGATAACCCTATAATACTCCATCATAACCTGCTCCATTCCTCCTCGAGTTCGGTGATCTTTTCGTCGGTCCGCAGTGTGCGCGTGTTGTACGTTGCCAGGTCCAGTCGTCGGTGTTTGTTGGGGCAGCCGGATCTCGTCCGGAGATTATTAGTACCCCTTGCCATGCCGTACTGCAGAGCACTAGGGGCCAATTTCTTATTTGTGCTTTTCATAGGGGGGAGGGTTTTGCTATAATCGCCACACTTGGCAGGCGGGTTGGCGATCGCAGTATGGTTGTTACAAATGCACAGAGAACGCTGCTACTTATTCTCTGGCGTGCCCCTTAGTCGCTTCTTACGACACCCACGGGAAGAAATGGGATGGTGAAATTCTTTTCGTCCGACACCATACGGGACAGTAAGCGTAAAAAAGAAAACTGACTTCCAAAGCAAAACACTAAAAAGTGCAAAAATAACTATCGTTTCGGAAGTCGGTATTGCAAAATGATAAAACAAGAGGTACCAAAGACACTGACTTCCGTAGCGTCGGTTTCATGTACCGTATCGAACCTCCACGGGATTTAAATTACCATTTAATAACAGTTCATGTATACTAAACACTGACTACCAGTAAATCTTAAACTTTAACTGTCCTACTGAAGAGACAAAAATCGCGCGGCATTTTATCCGCAGTGTGTGTTAGTATGATTATTGTACGCGGACAAAAAAATTCGCGCGAATAAAATCCGCGCGGCTAAAAATCGCAATGCGTGCATCATTTCATGTTCTATTGTTCGACAGTAGTAACTTATCGTCAGTTATTCTGAGTCAGTTTTACGAGTTCAGTGACACGATACTAAAAATGTATGTGCCCTTATCAAAATTTGTTTGAATTTGGCGCCGAATACAGCTTTTTTTGACAGCGACCATTTAGCGCTTTTTACCCGACTGCCGAAGGAGGGTAATGTGTTTATCAGTCTATGTATGTATGTTCCTATTTGGCGTTCTAGAGACCAAACGCGTTGGTCGATTTTGATGATTCTTACGTCAATCGATTCGACCCTGCGAGTGTCACTAGCTACATTGAAATTGGCGAATAGAAAAATGGCGGATTTTGGGCGCTATATTCTGGGAGCCCAAATTTTTTTTTCTTCCAACCTAATCTTGTGGGGTATCAAAATAAAGGGTTTTAAGAGGTGATTTCAAAAATATACATCACTTTTATGTTTAAATGTACCTCATCCTAAAAAAAAATAACTAAAAAGTTATAAATAAAAAAAGTACTTCCGACTGCACGCATGATTTTCTTCTTGTTTACGCCTTTTAAGCAGTCGGGTTTTTTTTTTTTTTTTTAAAGAGCTAACAGCGCGTTTTTGCTTAGACGAGTTGGCAGCACTGCCTACTGCAGAGCAGGTCCCTTCTCACACAGAGAAGGTTCAAAGATTAAACACCACGCATGCTCAATTCAGTTTGGTGTTAATTTTGAGGCCTCTTCACTATGTCATCCTTCATTTCTGTCAGGTAAATTTAGAAAGTCCTTTACGGATTTAAACGCTGATAAAGGAGACAAGGTTAATCCCATCACCATAATTTCAGCCGAAAGACGTCCACTGCTGGACATAGGCCTCCCCTAAGTGTAGCCACTCTGATTGGTCATGTGCGAGCACTGGGCGTAAATCGATGGGAAATTCTGATAAAAATGATTTAAAGAGTCTTTATCACAAATACTGGTATATATTATTTTATTACTATGCCACTCGTAGTAAAGTGGGACTATTTTTAACCGACTTAAAAAAAAGGAGGAGGTACTCAATTCGTCGACATTTTTTTTAGGGTACCGTACGCAAAGGGTAAAAACGGGATCCTATTACTAAGACGCCGCGATCCGTTTGTCTGTCTGTCCGTCTGTCACCAGGCTGTACCTCATGAACCGTGATAGCTAAACAGTTGAAATTTTCACAGATGATGTATTTCTGTTGCCGCTATAACAACAATACTAAAAACAGAATAAAATAAATATTTAAGTGGAGCTCCCATACAACAAACGTGATTTTTTTTGCCGTTTTTTTGCGATAATGATACGGAACCCTTCGTGCGCGAGTCCGACTCGCACTTGGCCGGTTTTTATGGTATGCGTCGTGCCTGGCGCAAATAAACAAATTTTCTTTCTCTCTACTCCATTTAATGTTAACAAGCTTCTACCCACGCAAAAAGTGTTTTATCATCCCAAAGGAACGCACTACCGGGCTAAAAGCTATCCTATGTCCTTCCCGGGGTCTCAAATTATCTCGATACCAAATTTCATCTAAATCGGTTCAGCCGTTTAGTAGTAAAAAGCAGCCGTTTAGCATTAAAAAGGCTGAAAGCAAACTCACTTTTAAAAGAAAAGTTCGTGACCATTATTTGAGTCAGACTAAATAGCTCTCAATGCTCTAGAGACAGAAGTCTAGTCGTAATAATTATTAATAGGTTTCTCTTTTATTATTGGTATTTATTAGTCTATTTTATTTGTATATGTGTATTATTATTATATATGTAAGTATATACATTTTCGTATACTAGTTGTTATTTTAAATATTATTTTGTACCCATTCATAATGTTGTCATTTTTAACCCAAAGTTTGACTGGTAGAGAATGCCTTGTGGCATTAAGTCCGTCTATGTATCACTATTGTACATGAAGTTTAAATAAATAAATAAAAAGGTACCAAACAAACAGTGTTACTTTTTCATTAATAATATTAGTATGGGCTAGCTTATAATCAGCGGCTTCGCTCCGATTACCACAATTAAAATACGTTTGTCTCTATCTATTAAGGATAAATAAAAAATATATAATTATCCTGGCAATACGGACGAGCGAAGTTAATTACAGCAAAGTTAGTTTTTTTTTTTTTTTGATAATACTTTGGTATAATTTCCGAGGAGCTCGTGGCTAAATAATAACAGCCGCACGGGTCGATCATCAAGGTTAAGCAACGCTTGACGAGGTCGGTCCGTGGATGGGTGACCATTTCAACATACCGAGTTTCCTCCGTGCCTCGGAAAGCACGTTAAGCCGTTGGTCCCGGCTGTCATTTGAAGATCTTTGACAGTCGTTACGGGTAGTCAGTAGCTTGAGATCTGACACCAGTCTTGCCAAGAGGTACCGTGTTACCCAGTTACTGGGTTGTGGAGGTCAGATAGGCAGTCGCTCCATGTAAAACACTGGTACTTAGCTGAATCCGGTAAGACTGGAAGCCGACCCCAATATAGTTGGGAAAAGGCTAGGCAGATGATGATGACTTTGGTATAATTTCCTTATTTGTTAAGGAAAAAAGAAGTGTCCTAATTTAGGTAATCCTAAATAATTGTTTATGGTTAATTAACTTGTTTTACCTGCTAATCTATACTAATACTAGCTGACCCGGCAAACTTTGTTTTGCCATAAAAACACCAAACATTCATCTACCCTACTCTACCTACCCTACCTATCTATCCTACCTACACTACCCTACCTAACCTACCCACCCTACTTACCCTACCCTACCTACCCTACATAAAAATAAAAAAAACTTCCTATAAACCATCTACTAAATAGTCCGAACAAAGCCTAAACATTTGATTTGGAAAGGTGAGCCCGTTCTTGTGAGTTATAAAATTACAACGGAAAGTGGTATTGATTTTTAACCGACTTCGCAAAAAAGGAGGAGGTTATCAATTCGATTGTATTTTTTTTTTATGTGTGTTACCTCAGAACTTTTTATTGGGTGAACCGATTTTGATTATTTTTCGAAAGCAGGTGTTTCCCATTTAATTTTCATCAAGATTTGATGAAGAGCTTCGGAGATATACATCAGAACTCTTCAATAAATGACGGCAAATCGCTCGGGATAGCTGCAATCGCATATCTGTTTATTGTTTAAACAATTTTATAACATAACATCACACTGGTACGCTTTAAAGGAGTACGCAGGTGTGAACAGTTCACCCTGGTATACTCTCATTCCACCGCTTTTGTTAATTTAAGTTTCATGTTATTGAATTTATCTATTCTGTCTTCACTTTGGGCGTTATAGGTACCTACCCTATAGAACTGGTCCATTATGTACCTACCACAACTAAAAAGTGAAAAATAAAAGTTTGGAAGTCGGTTGTAATTTTTGTAAAAAAGTTTTTTATTATTGTATATATATACACCGTGAAATTTAAGTGGTTGTTTTCCCGCGGCAGAACGACTTGCCTTTAGGAGTACTTTCGAAGCATAGAGTTAAAGTAAAAAAATAACGATGTTATTATTTTAAAATAATTTAAAAAATATTCATCAACTCGAAAAAGTAAGTAACAATAGTAACTTGTAGGTACTAGGTACTACTCGCGTCACCACCGTATTCCACCGTATTATTCACCGTAGTACCTAGTACCTACAAGTTACTATTGTTACTCACTTTTTCGAGTTTATGTTTTTTTTTTTTAATTATTTTAAAACAAAAACATCGTTATTTTTTTACTTTAACTCTATGCTTCGAAAGTACTCCTTAAGGCAAGTCGTTCTGCCGCGGGAAAACAACCACTTAAATTTCACGGTGTATATATATTATTATTATTATGTTCATTTAATTATGTAAACATTTTAAATTTACATTTTTAAATATTTCTTTATAAAAACAAATCATAAAAAAAACATTTAAAAATATAAAAAATAATGGTTGTCCGCCGGTATCGGGAACAGGGTCCAAGCTACCGGTGGTTAGGGCTCCAGAGACAGGAACCTCCTCACAATGCGAGCCGTATCGAGGAGTACGGTCTTATGTATTAGTCGGAGGATATGTCTGGTTTTGGTCAGCCAGCTCGCTAATATGTATCCTCCGACTGCACAGCATGATTTTCTACTTGTTTACGTCTTTTTAGTTCGCCTTTTAAGCAGTCGGGTTTTTTATTTTTAAATTTACTTTTTTTTAAAGAGCCTTTTTTTTTGAGGGCTTCCGTTGCGTGCGTTGCGTAAAAGGTTTAAGTTACGCAACAATCATGTATGTAGGGTAGATGCATAGAAATATAAAATACAGTTGTTTAATATATCTATGGGTAGATGGGTAAGTGGGTAGCCAGTTGACGGGAGCGAAGCCGCGTGGGACAGCTAGTTATTTATATATAGGTATATCTCCCCTGTTTAATTTATTCTATAACTAGCTGTCCCCCGCGGCTTCGCTCCCGTCATCTGACTACCCACCCTACCCTACTCTACCTACCTACCTACACCCACGCACTTTTGGGGAAAATACCAGGGTGTGTGGGCTTTTTACCTCACTAAAACTACCCCGGTGATCCCCATCAGCACGTAGAAGGGGCCCCGTAACCTCTTAAAAGACCACCCCGGGACCCCCTCTCTGTATCGCCTGTTAGGCCACATCCCTGGGGAGACTGAAAGAGTGCCTCCCCTGAGCGTCGCTGTGCATGGCAGCACGTGATCACTGTGCCACCGTCTTTCATGGAGTCACACCCTACCCTACCCTATCTACCTACCTACCTACTTTACCCTACATACATGATTGACGCAACGGAAGCTGTCAAAAGGAATAATTTTGCCCGTTTTGCAACATTTTTCATTTATGCTCCGCTCCTATTGGTTGTAGCGTGATGATATATAGCCTATAACCTTCCTCGATAAATGGACTATCCAACACAAAAATAATTTTTCAATTCCAACCAGTAATTCCTGAAATTAGCGCGTTCAAACAAACAAACAAACTCTTCAGCTTTATAATATTAGTATACCTAGATAGCGACCCTCATCTCCGACTTTGCATTTTTGTAAATTAATTTCAGTGGATTCACCAAACGGACGAGACACGCTTCAATTAATTTTAATTAATAAAACAAAAAAAAAAGTGTTTTACACTATTTGGTACTAACTTTTTCAGTCGCTAAATTCATGAATAATATTCATCTTCTTTTCGAATCGATGGGAAACTCTTCACAAATTTTGGGTCCAGTAGGTCGACACCCCGATTGCGGCGTCAGTGGCGAGCATAAGGTCTGCCAAAGTGCAGGAGTATGGGCACTTGGGACACTTGGGTGCATGAAAGGAACCTCCCCGAGTGGCGTTAAACTTAATCACATCGCGATTCCAAACGCCCGGCGCGCCCTGGACAGCTAGCACTCGGTAACGCAGAGTCTAGCTGACTAATCCTTTCTTCACCACGATGGTAAACTCAAACTTCATTAATAATATGTTATTGATACTTAACACCTGAAAACAATTGGATAATGATAAAAATTTACGTTGTAAATTTTTATCATTATCCAATTGTTTTCAGTTAAATAACTATTTTTACAATGCATGTCCTCGAAAAGAGCGTTTTCCAAGCAGCCAAATTGTGCGGAAAGTGTCACTTTTTTTACTAGTGCTTTTTACTTTCCTGTACTTTTTTAATTTTTAACTCCAACGTCAGCCCGCCGCATAGAGTTTTTATTATTTGAGAAAAGTTTTAAAAATTAGTTAAGTACAGATTATCATTCATATAAAAGGTAAAACAAAACTAATACTTCATTTAAGGCGTTTTTAATTTCTCTAGATTTAGATTTTGATCAATAAATTAATTTTAAATATTCATTAAATATGTTTGGCGGAATGAATATTTTGCTCGTGCCTTTTTGCGTTACGACGTGACAGCTATTTGCACATGCGCACTAGATATGCCCGAGGAACTATTAGTTAATCTGTGGATATGCTGAGCGCCCTTGAATAAGCGCCATTTTATTAATTTCTTGCTTGGTTCAGATATATTTTTTTATTTCCTAGCACAATGCATAGTAAAATGTTGTATGATACACGTGCGTAAGATGATTTCCGACTCGTTTCGATTTATCCACTAATCAGAAATCACCTACTTTCCGCACTTGTAGCATAAATAACTATAAATAACCACGTTAATATTACTAGGATTTCTATACGTTAACAAGGAAACTATATCTATTATAATATAGAATTAACTAATATAAAAAAACTAGCGGCTCGTGACTAGTGACAAATGATACACGAAGACATTCCTCGTTTCTCACTCTTTCTATTGGTGAAAACCGCATGAAAATCCGTTCAGTAGTTTTTGAGTTTATCGCATGCAAACGCGACGGGGAACTTTATGTTTCACCCCCGACGAAAAAACAAGGGTGTGATAATTTCTGTCTGTTACGTCTGTCTGTCTGTCAAGATCCTTTTTCTCAGGAACGCGTGGCGGTATCAAGCTGAAATTTATATGAAATACTCAGGTCCACTGTCCCTTAAAGCTGTGAAAAAATCAAACTTCTAAGCCGACGCAATTAAAAGATACAGCCGTTTATGCCGCAAATTTTCGACACTCGCAAGGGAATCAAGACCTACAGAGTACTTCCCGTGAACTCAGAATCTTGAAATTTGGTACGAAGCAACCTCTTATAGCACAGATAAAGGAAACATTGCGAAAACCGTAAATTTTTTGTTACAACATATTATAAAAATATTTTTCATAATTTTAAACTTACTACCCCTTTCCTCATGAACGTGTAGAGAGGTATTAAATGAAAATTCATATCAAATACTCAGGTCTATAACACCTTTAAGCTGAGGTTTGTACGGAACCCTCGGTGCACGAGTCCGACTCGCACTTGGCCGGTTTTTATTTTTTAAACTTTGCCCCTCACTAGATTTGCCCTGTATCGTGGGTGGGACAGACGGACGGACGGATAACAAAGTGATCCTATAAGGGTTTCGATTTTTCCTTTCGAGGTACGGAACCCTAAAAATAAAAAATAAACCAAATTAAAAGTATATTTAAAAGATTATAATACACTAGCTGTTCCCCGCGGCTTCGCTCCCGTGGACCACCCCACAGGACACGTATTCGGGATTAAAAAATAGGCTGTGTCACTCAGGAATAATGTAGCTTTCTATTGGTGAAAGATTTTTTTAAATCGGTCCAGTAGTTTCGGAGCCTATTCGGTACAAACAAACAAAAACATATTGGTATAGATTATAAAGTGCTTAATCCTGATTGGTAATTAAAAATTGTACTTACGTATTTCATTTTCAATTATGAGACTGATAAGCGCGAATTTTTAATTAGTCTTTGATAACGGGCTAATTTTAACGACCTGGATTTACTGAGTATAATGGTTTCATAATGGAATTTCATTATATACTAATTTCTGCCTGTGGCTCCACCCGCGTGATAGTCGAAAGCGAATGTTATCCCACGTTCTTCTCCAAGGTCAAATCTATCTCTAATGTCACCGCCAGATAACAAAAAAAAGTCGGCAACACCTGCCTACCAATGTATTCCAATATTGCAAAACGATACAAAAAAATGTAAAGGCAGTGTCGCTTACACGGTCAAAACAAACGTATCGCGGTAAGGGGCGTGCTTGACCCTTTCACTTGGCATTCAGTAATGTGTTAATATCTCATAAACGCGTGGACCGATGTATATGATATAAACGGACACAATGATTCTACGCCTATACCTTTCATTTGAGACCAAAAAAAAAACTCCATAAACAAAAAATCATGTTTTCAAGTTTCGGTTCAATGACTTTTAATGTTTTTTTATCTGGCGGGGATAGATTAGTAGTTCAACAATGCAAATAATTTCATTTGAAAATATACATAGTCGTTTATTCATGATATCTAGACTCCCAAAGGTCTGTTCATAAAATTTCGCGCACTCGATTTCGTCCTAAATCATCATCCATTTCGCTACAAACTTGCAAAAGTGCTAATTCGTACGCGAACGAGCTTCTTAGTGCTCATCACATTATCTATCTCTTTCGCACGAGTTGTCGGATGAGATAGCAGACATTTTAACCCCGCGCACAAAATAGTTCGTGCCGTCGACTATTATAACCTTAAGTCGGACGACTTGGGGCATTTATCACTGGGCCACCACTGCCCAGAGTAGTGCCCAGTTGATGGCACGCCATCTATTAAATTAAAAATAAACATAAGTGGTGAAATTTAGATGTACAGCCGGGCGAGCACGGCCTTTGTGATAAGCATGAGTCACGCATTTTCACACGGTTTTTGCTCCCAAACTGTGATAAAAATGTGTGAGTTAACCCTGTCACAGTAGGCCGTGCTCGCCCGCCTGGTGCAAGTGCACTTCTTCCCAGCTCGAAAGCGTGATCGTGATGTTATGATATAAAATAAAAGGTTATTATGAAAGGAAAGCCATAGCTCGCGCGTAAAATCTAAATATTACATTAGTACACACACACACACACATACAAATATTACGTTGCCTCCTATTCATGCATTTTTGCACGTGTTCTCTGCATCTTGGTAATACAATCAACAGCAAAATCAAGAGAAATCAAGTGGGCGACTAAAGAGTCGGAACAGCTTCCTTAAGTCGGCTAAAACCACAGACAGATAACGCAAGTCCCTCTATCTGTATGAAAACCAAGCGTGCCACTTCTTCACACACAATTTAAAAACAAATTTACTTACCAATTAAACAAAACATTTCCAATGCCTCGGCCAACTTTTCTATACATTCATTACAGCTCAATATGGCATACAATGGCATTTTTTTAGGGTTCCGTACCCAAAGGGTAAAAACGGGACCCTATTACTAAGACTCCGCGGTCCGTCTGTCTGTCTGTCCGTCTGTCACCAGGCTGTATTTCATGAACCGTGATAGCTAGATAGCTGAAATTTTCACAGAAGATGTATTTCTGTTGCCGCTATAACAACAAATACTAAAAACAGAATAAAATAAATATTTGAGTGGGGCTCCCATACAACAAACGTGATTTCTTTGCAGTTTTTTTTGCGATAACGGTACGAAACCCTTCGTGCGTGATTCCGACTCGCACTTGGCCGGTTTTCTTTTCTTTGCTTCGGCCATATTCAATTTAATGTGACGTCACATAGCCTATAACCAGCGGACAAACAAGACGCTTCCAATGACACGCCATTTGTCAAATTATGATTAGTAGTTTAGAAGTTATGAGGGAACAGATGAACATACATACATACCGGTTAAAAACATAATCCTCTCTTTTGCTTCGCCGTAGTCGGAAATTATCGACACGATGAATAATAAGGTCGATTTTCGTAGTTCAATTGTTTCTGATGTGTAGCAGATCGTACCACGTGGAACTGAGAATGTTTTGTAAATACTCTTGCAGTTATTACGGAGCTATTGTTTCGTACCGAGGAATCTGGGTCGATCATACGGTGTGAATGTGTGACCAAAATGTCAATAAGAATGGCCTTGAACAGAAGTTAAGTCATTTCTACTCATCATTATCATCTTCATTCAAAGACGTCCACTGCTGGACGTAGGCCTTCCCCAAGTGTCACCACATCGAACGGTCTTGTGCTTTGCGCATTCAGCAGATCGCCGCGGCCTTCAGAACCACCTATTTCTTGTTGCCACTCTTGCACCTTCCAGCCCCATCGTCCATCTGTTCTGTGAGCAATTGGCCCTGCCCAATGCCACTTAAGTAAGCCAATTCTTCTGGCTAAGTCAGCTATGGCAGGTTATATTTTATCGTCATCTTGTTGTTCCGATGATGAAGGTCCTCAACAGAAGTGGTTTCCTGAACAAAACTGGTCATGGTCCGCTTGGGTCGTTGCAGTCTTATAAGGATGCACAAGGACGATGGATGCAGGTATTCTGTTCAGTTGAAATACGTCCACTGCTGGATATAGGCCTCCCCAAGCGTTGCCACAGACCGGTACCGTGCTGCCCGCATGCAACGGATGATCCCGTGATCTTCACCAGACAATTTTTTTTATTTTTTTATATAAAAGCGTTGCCCCACACCAGGAATTTCTTCCTGTATCGTGGGTGCGTTTACAAACATATAAACTCACAAACACAACACCCAGAGCCGGAACAACTATCTGCAGGTCATACAAATATTTGTTCCGTGCGGGCATCGATCCCGCGACACGCAGCGCAGCAGTCAATCGCTCTCACTCTCACTGCGCCAACAGTGCGCTCATTGTACCACCTTGTGGTATAACTACCTATGTTTGTTGTCGCCTCTCCAGAATTTTTCAGTTCAGCTCCATTGGCCGTCTGTTCGGTGAGCAATATGCATCCAGCGGACGCCCGCAGCCTTGACCAGGTCATCGCTCCACCAAGAGGGAGGCCTTCAAGCGCTGCGTTTGGCGGTTCTGGTCGCCACTCCAGAACTTTTTTGCCTCATCGACCATCCGTTAGCATCATCACAATAAGTGGTAATTTTCAACATTAAGGTTACACTAGTCGATCATTCTTCCATACAAACGTAGTCTGGCGATTACTCCACTGTTTGACGGTGTACGTTCAAAATAAAAATTGATATCAATTTATCTCATCATTATCTAGCCCTGTATGGAAACAAAAAATTAAAAATATAAAATATTTGATAGTTGTGAACGTCGAAAGTTCCATAATTCAAATCTAATTTATAAACGCATCTTTAGGCGGAAATAAATACCATAAGAAGAAGGAAAATTGCAAAACGGCCTCCATACAGTTCATTCTTAGTAATTCAACAATGCAAATAATTTTATTTTGAAAATATACATTAGTCGTTTTTAGGGTTCCGTACCCAAAGGGTAAAAACGGGACCCTATCACTAAGACCCCGCGATCCGTCTGTCTGTCTGTCTGTCCGTCCGTCTGTCACCAGGCTGTATCTCATGAACTATTTTAGCTAGACAGCTGAAATTTTCACAGATGATGTATTCCTGTTGCCGCTATAACAGCAACTACTAAAAATAGCATAAAATAAATATTTAAGTGGGGCTCCCATACAAAAAACGTGATTTTTTTGCCGTTTTTTTGCGATAATGGTACGGAACGGAGTCCGACTCGCACTTACCGGTTTTTTCATGATATCTAGACTCCCAAAGGCCTGTTTATAAATTTCGCGAGCTCGTTGTCGTCCTAAATCATCATCCATTTCGATACAAATTTGCAAAAGTGCTAATTCGTACGCGAACTGGCTTCTTACTGCTCATCACAGCATCTACCTCTTTCGCACGTGTTGTCGGATGAGATAGCATGCATTTTAACCCCGCGCACAAAATAGTTCAAGCCTTACATATTGAATGAGCGATCATGAAGGCCATTGTACTAATCCCACGGGCTCAATAAAACCCAAATTAAACAACGCAGTTAATAATCCTACGCTAACATTTTGTACCAGAGCCCGTGATAAGAGATTTTATCGCAGCCAGTATTTACTGATAACAGACTCTAAATAGCGCCAGAGTTTTTTAGATAAACAGGTTCAATAATACTGAAGATTTATCTGGATTTTTATAAAACGCTTTTTATCATGGGTATAATAAATTATTTGTATTTTTTTTTGTATTTGTGAAGGTCAGAGGCGGTCGCTTTAAAATTGTAAACTTTGTAACTGTATTATAGTGCGCGGCACGTAAGTTGAACAACATGTTTTGTTTTTTTTATTGTTGATAGGCTTGTGCTTGACCACTATCTCACCCGATGGTAAGCGATGATGTGGTCGACGATGAAGCACGCTTGCCTCATCATCATCATCATATCAGCCGAAAGACGTCCACTGCTGGACATAGGCCTCCCCCAAGCGTCGCCACATTGACCGGTCTCGTGCGTCTCGCAACCAGCGGATCCCCGTCATCGGTCCACCTGGTGGGAGGCCTTCCAACGCAACGTCTTCCGGTTCGCGGTCGCCACTCCAGAACCTTTCTGCCCCATTGGCCATCCGTTCTGCGAGCAATGTGCTCTGCCCACTGCCACTTAAGTTTGGCAATTCTTCGGGCTATGTCGGTGACCCTGGTTCTCTTGCGGATCTCTACATTTCTGATTCGATCACGCAAGGAAACTCCGAGCATAGCCCTCTCCATTGCACGCTTGCCTAGAAGAAACCTATTCACTCTTGACTTGAAGACTCCCAGGTTGTATCTATCAGGAAATACAGACTCCGACAGGGAATTGCCCAAAACGCGTGCCTATCAAAAATAAAATAAAATCTTTTTTTAAACATTTTTTTTCGTGTTCTTCTCGGCAAACTCTTTTATTTTCCCATATCATGACAGTGCACAAAAAATAACTAGTCCGCCATCTTGGACCGTCCGCCATATTATTTTTAGAATGACGTCTTAAGTGAGAACCATGCATTGTCATCCAAATCGTGTATGCAAAATTTCATCTTAATCGGTGGAGGATAACTGCTTTAAAATTTAGTTGCAAGATTTGACCCGAACACACTTACATTGCAAGTTAAATAAATGCTTGTAAAATTGTGAAATAGGTGCAGCCATCATCATCATCTGCCTAGCCTTTTCACAACTATATTGGGGTCGGCTTCCAGTCTTACCGGATTCATCTAAGTACCAGTGTTTTACATGCAGCGACTGCCTATCTGACCTCCACAACCCAGTAACTGGGTAACACGGTACCCCTTGGCAAGACTGGTGTCAGATCTCAAGCTTCTGACTACCCGTAACGACTGTCAGAGATCTTCAAATGACAGCCGGGACCAACGGCTTAACGTGCTTTCCGAGGCACGGAGGAAACTCGGTATGTTGAAATGGTCACCCATCCACGGACCGACTTTATCAAGCGTTGCTTAACCTTGAAGATCAACCAGTGCGGCTGTTATTATTTAGCCACGAGCTCTGTGAAATAGGTGCAGCCGTTTTTAACCGACTTTCGATAAAGGAGGAGGTTCTATGTTCGACTTCTTGTGTTTTTTTTTTTTTTGTGTATTTTCACCGATATCTCCGTCAATCGTGGACCGATTTTGAAAATACTTTTTTTGTTTGAAAGAGTATGTGCCAAAATTGGTCCCATTTTAATTTGGTTGAGTTCTGATGAAGAACTTCGAGGATATACAACAGAACTCTTCAATAAATAACGGCAAATCTCTCGGAACTGCTGCAATCGCATGTCAGTTTATTGTTTATACCATTTTATAGCATAACATCACGCCAGTACGGTCTTAAGGGGTAAGCAGATCTCTCACTTGATCGGTTTTGTTCAAGTTTCATGATATTCGGGTAATCTATTCTGGCGTTATAGGAAACTTACTAAACAACTTGCCTATTAGGTAGGTACAACTAAAAAGTGAAAAATAAAAAACCTTTTTACAAAAAAATACCATCGACTTCCAAATAAGAAAACTACAAAGTGAAAAATAACTTTTTTTTGGAAGTCGGTGTCCATAACGCAAAAAAAATGGTACCTACGAAACACACCGACTTCCAAAAAAAAAAGTTATTTTTCACTTTGTAGTTTTCTTATTTGGACGTCTGTGGTATTTTTAACACGCTTTTATTAGCTTGGTATGTATGTATCTATGTATCAATGTAACGGAATCTTTGAACGTGATTTTCACCCCCTTCAAAACGTGGGATTGATTTGAAACTTTGCACACTTATCAAGGACCGATGACAATGCAATAATTTAAACAGTTTGTCCCATTATCCTTACCATTAAAGCGTGTTTTTTAGTTTTTAGAACTACAATTTATTTTAAGTAATGCACTTATACAATATTCAGCAACAGATTTTTATTTTGAAACTATTTATGTAACTTAGAGACAATACAATGCGGTACAGGAAAACTTGAGGAAACCTGCGATTAACATTCTATGCATGTGCCAGCTCCTCGGTATTGTTCGTCACGTATACCAACAACGTCATCGAATATATAGAAGCTTATATATCTACAGTTGCAAGGGAATATGCACCTTTTGCTCATATAAGAAGTAAAGGGACAAGAAGACATATTTGGCTTTCATTGTGCAAACAGCTAAGGAGCGGAATTCTCTGCAGGAGTCTGTGTTATAGTTATGAGGGTATTTATGTGAGCAGTGGTGGCCCAGTGGTATCGGCCGCGACTTACAAGTTGTAAGTCGCGGGTTTGAGCCCAGGCATCGCTTTACTTTGTGTAAATTATTTCATCACCACTGCTCTCAAAACGGTGAAGGAAAACATCGTGAGGAAACCGGCATGTCCTAGAACCAAAAATTCGAAGACATGTGACATTCACCAACCCGCACTGGGCACGCGTGGTGGATTACGGCTCATCCCCTCTCACAGAGAGGAGGCCTGTGACCCAGCAGTGGGAACATTAATAGGCTGATGATGTGATGTGTTGATGTGATTTATGCCAAGAGTGAATAGGTTACTTCTAGGCAAGCGCGCTCCGTTGTCGACCGCAGCATTGCTTACCAACAGGTGATATACTGGTTAGAAATGAGTAGGAAATCCAATCCTGCAAACGCGGGACCCTGCACCACCTTTGTGGGATCAATAATGCAGGTCAACACGTGCGGCGGCGGGTTCGCGGTGAGTTCTAACGCGTGCCCGTGTTCCCGCCGTAAGCTGCACAGGATTCCCACCCAAATAACTGCGCTATCTCCCCGTGGTGGCTCCGTATGCATGAGCATTTCTCCACGTCAAAAATAAAACCGGCCAAGTGCAAGTCGGACTCGCGCACGAAGGGTTCCGTACTATTATCGCAAAAAACGGCAATAAAAGCACGTTTGTTGTATGGGAACCCCACTTAAATATTTATTGTATTCTGTTTTTAGTATTTGTTGTTATAGCGACAACAGAAATACAGCATCTGTGAAAATTTCAACTGTCTAGCTATCACGGTTCATGAGATACAGCCTGGTGACAGACGGACCGCGGAGTCTGAGTAATAGGGTCCCGTTTTTACCCTTTGGGTACGGAACCCTAAAAAAGGACTACACATGCGGGATTTGCGATACTGACAAATAAAACCGGCCAAGTGCGTTTCGGACTTCGTACATCAAAGAACAAAACCGGTTTATCAATATATTGGTATTTGTTAGTATAATATACGTAATAATTAATATTATCACCAAATTTGAAGTTCATAGGTCAATGGGAGATTAGAAAAAAGCACAGAGAATAAAAATTCAAAAATGTTGACTTTTGTTTTTGCAATATTTTTTAAAACAAAATATACAACACTAGCTGACCCCCGCGGCTTCGCTCCCGTCAACTGGCTACCTACCCTACCCTACCTTACCTGCCCTATCTACCCTACCCTACCCTACCCTACCTACCCTTACTACTATACGAATGTAACCTGTAAACTTTTGTTTCTACCGGCGGCGGCGATCTAATTAAAATGTAGAACATAAAAGCTGCTATTGTGAGTCAATCTTAAAAGATAGACATATGCTGTCGCGGACTTTTTTTTAGAACTTTTAAAGAAGAACAATTCCATCATACATTATATTTGCGTAACTTAAACCGTTTAAGCAGCGCACGCAACAAAAGCTCTCAAAAAGGAATATTTTTGCCCGTTTTTGCAACATTTTTCATTTATGCTCGGCTCCTATTGGTTGTAGCGTGATGTTATATAGCCTATAACCTTTCTCGATAAATGGACTATCCAACACAAAAATATTTTTTTAATTCCAACCAGTAGTTCCTGAGATTAGCGCGTTCAAACAAACAAACTCTTCAGCTTTATAATATTAGTATAGATTTATCTACTCAACGAGCTCTAAGCAACAATACCCCACTCGATGGGGTAGGTCAATATTTTTTTCGCACTCCTCTTCCTTGTAAAAACATTTAAAAATATTTTTTGAAAATTTGTATGGCTTTGGGTCAACAAGAAACTTATACTGTGAAAATTTGAAGACTCCAACTGTTTGACAGAATGTTGGACATACGGACAACAGACAGACACGTGAGCGACAGCAATAGGGCACCCTTCGTGTACGGATCTCTAATAAAACAGCTAAATCATTTAAAGTCAAAATGTACCTTAGTTCAGCGCCCTATACCCATTTTCTTTCCACTTATAGTTGATTGGACACGGTAAAGACATTTGAAATTAGAATTCAAGCCACAACTCATAAATATGGGCATTCTGTCACGTCTGCCTTTGCCGACGTGCATAATAAAAAAAAAACTGATTTAAAAACAGAATATCAGCTGATTGTTCATTGGATAGCAAATAGGGCCGAGGAATGATACAATAGAATACAATTTTATACTAAAACAATGCTGGTATATATTGTGTTTGAAATATTTCTGTAATAAAAGCAATAATATTGATATACAATTTTTAATTTAAAAAACGACAGACACATTTTTATGTCATACTGCATACCTAATATGTATATCTAGTACTAGACACGCTTCGATCTACAATCAATTAGATAGATAGATAGATTTATTTATTTGCTTAGAATGTAGGTAAATAATACATTTAGATTAGAGTTGCCGCGAATAGTGTTTATAGCGAATAGTCGAATACCGATTAATCGCCATTCACTTTGGCGAATAGTCGAATAACTCGACATTACTATTCGACATAAAAAAAAAACATTAAACACATTAAAAATATTTGGCTTTGAGTACCAATAAGAATAGATTTCCTATTTTAAGTAAGCTTGCTAAACGATTCTTAATCACACCAGCAAGCTCTGTTTATTCAGAAAGACTATTTTCCGAGGCAGTTTTAATTTACGAGGAAAAACGAAACCGACTTGCTCCAGAACGTGCAGAAAAAAATGTTTTTTTGCACCACAATCGGCCTCTTTTGGATTTTAAATATTAATTAAAAAGCCTTACTAATTTAACTTCATGAATATGATAGGCACAGGCACATATTACAGATAATAGTGTATTGTTTTATTAAGGAAAATAATTAAAAAAATGATTATTTTTAACTCATTAGTTCTTTTGTTTTTATTTTCGACGACTATTCGCCGAATGCCGAATAATTCTAGCTATTATTCGGTATTCGACGAATATCAAAAAAATGACGAGTAATGCCGAATACCGAATAATAGCGAGTATTCGCGGCAACTCTAATTTAGATGTTACAATATTTTGGATCCTTATACATTCTGCCTCATGGCATGCAAAAATTTTAGTAACTTATACTACTATAGATTATTCTATTTACTTAAAGCTAATTAATAATATAAGAACATTAAAAATTAAATAGTCTTGTCATTCAAGAAATCCGATACAGAGTAATAGCATTTAGAAACTAGTAATTTTTAAGGTACTTTTTAAATATTCTTAAAGGTTACTCTTTAACAATTTTTGGTATGTGGTTATAAATAAGAGGAGCCATGCACATAACACTCTTTCTCAATAATGCAGTTTTATATCCACCTATGCATAACTTATCTTCATGTTGAGTTCTTAAACTTGTAGTCCTGTTTCTAGTATTTTTTAAAGTTGGTAATAAATGATCATTTGTTATATTGAACACGTAATTATGACACGTTATCTTACGAAAACACCCCGATTCCAACAGTAAAACGCCCATATAACTATTGAACGGCTGAGCCAAATTTCATCAAACATAGCTAAGAACACTCGATAATGTCACCTTTCAAACAAATGACAAGCGCAATCAAAATTGGTTCATCCGTTTAAGAACTATGATGCCACCGACAAACACACAGGTATACACGTCAAACTTATAATACCCTTCTTATTCCGTCGGGGGTTATAAAAAGATTGGCATACCTAACTTGTCACATAAAAAAAATATAACACCACAGACAATTAAACATAATAGTAGTTTATGCAATGATCATATAAAAGGGGTTATTAAAACACGAGCGTGGGTTTATCACATGAGGCGAAGACGAATGTGTTAATAATAACACGCGAGTGTAGACAATGACACTACTTTTCTACATTAAGTCAATAAGCCCATAAGCGCCAATAAATGAAAAAGTAAAAGACGTGTGCTATAAAAATTAAAATGTTATTTTATGATGCAGTTGTTTGAAAATCGAAGGAAAATGTTGCACTGTAATTGTTTTTTTATTTATTTTATTTGACCTTTCCACGAATATAAAGTACGTGTTTATACAATATTTTTTTAATTCATATTTGGAGCATTACGTTGTGAGTGTAGATAAAACAGTAAAATAATTCTATGACACCATAGGTATTATACTAATATTATAAATGCAAAAGTTACTCTTTCTGTCTGTCTGTTCCCTTTTCACGCCTCAACGGCTGAACAGATTTAGATAAAACTCGGGTCGCCAAGATCTGGATTACGACATATACACAATACTTTTTATCTCGGTATCAGGTTCCCTAGCGATATTTTCCAACAAGCACGCGAGCGTACCCGCTGGTAGAAGCTAGTATGTATATTTGTATAAAGTAGAAAAACTATTGAAAAAAAATATTGACCTATCGCTTAAAATACATAGTCACCTACAACACTATAACAATGAAACATAAAACATTAAAATAAAACCGGCCAAGTGCGAGTCAGACTCGCGCACGACGGGTTCCGTACCATTATCGCAATAAAAGGCAAAAAAGTCACGTTTGTAGTATGGGAGCCCCACTTAAATATTTATTTAAGGCTAGTATTTAAACGAGCGAAAAAAAAATCAAATTAAAGGTGTAAAAAATACTGAATATGGCTTACTGAAATACTAAGTGGGCGACAAACAGTGGGCGAATACAAATGTTTAAAACAGCGACTTGAAAATATAAGTTTGTCGACAGGGCTCCTTTTTCTGTCTGCAGGGTCTAAAGTAACCTAACATGAAGGAGATGACGGGAGCTAAGTTCGCTCGCTTTGCTCGCTCACTTCAGCTCTCGTCATCCCCTTCGAACCTAACCTATCCGTGTCGGGGTGCGCTAAGTTCCCGAGCTCGCTTCGCTCGCTCTTGGACACGAATAAACCCGAACTCCCGCACTGCACAGTGATGTCGCCTCGATAGTCTGTTGTTCAGCTATTTTCAAAAGAATAATATGCTAAAATAGAAAAAATAGAACCCCAAATACAATTAAAGTATGTAACAATATTATTACCGCAGCTCACAAAAATCTCCTAAAAGGTATTACTCAAACCGGATAAATAGTTACTTACTTAGTATAATAGTCGCCCATTCAGTATATTTTTCCCTCGGTTAATAATTTCCCTTTATTTAATTCTGTTTTTAGTATTTGTTGTTATAGTGGCAACAGAAATACATCATATGTGATGTATTTCTGTCTCTACTCACTGGTCACATCCTCACATCTGATCAAGGCAGTAAGATGACTTTCGTGTGTCGTGGTGGCCCATTGGCAAAAGACCTCGCCTCTGGTGCTGAGGTCGTGAGTTCAAATCCGGGCAAGTACCAATATGTACTTTCTGAGTTTACCTTGGACATCAACCAACGGTGGTTGGCAACGGTGAAGGAAAACATCGTGAGAGAACCTGGACTTATATAGTTAATGTAAGTCTGAAATAGCCAAGTCAGAGGCCTGTGGAGTTCCTATCTATATTAACTCTGACACCAGCCGGGCGAACACGGCCTACTGTGACAGGCTTGAGTCACGCATTATTATCACAGTTTGGGAACAAAACCGTGATACAATGCGTGACTTAAGCCTATCACAGAGGCTGTGCTCGCCCGGCAGAGGTGGTCTTTCAGTGTTCAGTGACCATTGCCCTGAGAAAATCCGAAGACAGTGTGACCTGGAAGCAGCTCATCAGACAATCCGTCTAGCTTTCCAGGGCACGACGCAATGAAAAACGCGAATAAGAAGAGAGGGACTTGGTGACAACGCTGCTAAGAATACGTCGCAAGCCCAGACAGTCTGCTATGCTACAAACTTTTTATAAAAAAAAGAGTTGACATGTCTTGCTTATTTAGAGCCGATTTCATCAATAAAACTAACCGCGATTTGTTCAACTAAACTCAGTTTATGCAAATACAGCGTTCTGTTTGGTTGAGACCGCTGAGAAACTATATATGGGTGCACGGTTAGCGCAGTGGTTGAGCGATTGACTGCTGCGCTGCGTGTCGCGGGTTCGATTCTCGCACGGAACAAATATTTGTATGACCTACAGATAGTTGTTCCGGCTCTGGGTGTTGTGTATGTGAGTTTATATGTTTGTAAACGCACCCACGATACAGGAAGAAATTCCTAGTGTGGGACAATGTTTAAAAAAAAAAAAAAAAAATTAAAACTACCAATTGGCCGTTAGCGTTGCAGTGTTTCGATCTGTTGTTGGAAATAGAACAACTTTAAATGATTTTGACTACAGCAAAGTAAGGTGCCGTACCCAAAGAGTAAAAACGGGACCCTATTACTAAGACTCCGCGGTCCGTCTGTCTGTCTGTCACCAGGCTGTATCTCATTAACCGTGATAGCTAGACATTTGAAATTTTCACAGATGATGTATTTCTATTGCCGCTATAACAAAAAATACTATATAAAAACAGAATAAAATCAATATTTAAGGGGGGCTCCCATACAACAAACGTGATTATTTTGCCGTTTTTTTGCGATAATGGTGCGGAACCCTTCGTGCGCGAGTCCGACTCGCAACTGGCCGGTTTTTTTTTGTTAAAAAGTTTTTTTTAGTTTCACTGTTTCATCCCTCATAATCATAAAAACTTGACCGGATTACAAAAATCTCCATCTTAGAGCCCTCGATTTCGTCATTTACGTGATCAACTGTTCATGTTTCAACATCTCTTGATTCATATTTCTAGTATATCTAGGCGGTAATTTCGCTAGCTCTATATTCTAAATGGTTGAAATGACACGTTTCCTTGTAATTTTCCTGTACCTACAGTTTGATTGAGTGCCTATAAATGACTCATATTGAATCAAGGTGCGAGTGGGATGCGTGATGCATTCGGTTTTATATTTCTAGTATATCTAGGCGGTAATTTCGCTAGCTCTATATTATTGTGCCGTGGCAGTTAAGGCGCCGATTCCCTTGAGTAGCTGATTTTAAAATGAGAATCACGTCTAAATGGCTAGTCGTAATTCTTTGAAAAAAATATATGTTATATTAGACTATTTTTTTTTAATAATTTGATCTGAGCAAATTTTGAGTTTTATTTGTATAACATAGTGTAATTAATTTGTAAAGTTATGTCTAAAACGGACAAAAACAGGACAATCACACCAAAACCGCTGGGCTTATTTTAATGAAATCAACACCATTTCAAAGATAATTTAATTATCTTAAGACGACGACTAACGCCAACGACCTTGAGGGAACAAAACGCGCACTCGTTTCACACCCGCGCGACCCAAAATTTAGTAGTTTTTTGTACTTTCCTTATTATTCTATGACTTTAAAAAAAAAGCCTCAGATCATAATGTAGATTATTCAATTCATCTTAACCCTGCGAGTGTCACTGGTTCTACATTAAAATAAGAAAATAAAAAAATGGCGGATTTTGGGCGCCATTTTGTGAGGGAAGCATTTTTTTTAAGAGGTGATTTCAAAAATATAAAACACTTACATGTTTAAATGTACTAATTCGAAACAAATGGTAACTTTAAAGTTATAAATAAAAAATTGGCTGTCTGTAAAGTCGGTTTACGGACGATATAGAAGCAAACTTCAAAGAAGAGAAAATCATGCTGTGCATGTGAATATATATCCTCCGATTGAACAGCATGATTTTCTTCTTGTTTACGTCTTTTTAGTTCGCTTCTAAAGCAATCGGGATTTTTGTTTTTTTTTTATTAACTTTTTTTTTGTGTACAAATTGACATAAGAGAACGTTATAACGGTCGAGTGCATAAGCATACTGATTTATAGGAATAGCTCGTAACGTTACCATTACCGTTTCGAGAATACTTTTATTCTGCGTGTTTCCTGATAGCTACAAAGTAGGGGTCTTTAAGTCACGAGTGAATAGGTTACTTCTAGCACGGGGTCCCAGCGCTAACAAAGAAAAATGGTTCAAAAAAGTGTCACTAGATGGCGCGATATGCATCGATTTGTTATTGAAGTGTGTGTAAAATTAACATTTTCTAGAATTGATCATAAAATTTTGTGTTATTTTAACGGATCATTTAAAATTGATTCCAATAGATGGCGCTGTTTTAAATCTGTTAAGCATGCCACTCGATTTTTTTAATTTGTATTGTAACACATTTTGTCACAATGACATTGTAAAAACGTGCAAAAAAAAAACTATAAAACAAATCGTTACTGTATTTAAAAAGAAATAGTCACGAACCGAGAAAACTCTTTTAATGGCAAGTCGCTTCTAGCACGATCTATAGCCATTAACCGAACCGAACGCGATCGAAGTATTTATAAAAAAAACGGCCAAGTGCGAGTCGGACTCGCGCACGAAGGGTTCCGTACCATTATCGCAAAAATCGGCAAAAAAATCACGTTTGTTGTATGGGAGCCCCCCTTAATTCATTTTATTTTAATTTAATCATTACTATTATTTGAAGTGAATATACAACTAAATATTCCGTGAATATTTCAAGCGTCTACCTGTTGCCGTTATTAATATCGAGCAAAAAACGGCAAAAATATCACGTTTGTTGTATGGGAGCCCCCCTTAAATATGTATTTTCTTCTGTTTTTAGTATTTGTTGTTATAGCGGCAACAGAAATACATCATCTCTGAAGATTTCAACTGTCTAGCTATCACGGTTCACGAGATACAGCCTGGTGACAGACGGACAGACATACAGACAGACAGACAGACGGATCGCGGAGTCTTAGTAATAGGGTCCCGTTTTTACCCTTTCGGTACGGAACCCTAATAAACATCTTATCAGACGAAAAACGCTACGTCGGCACGGTATCTTTGTATGGGATGAGGCATCTGTATGCTAGTATTATATTATCTGTGCTTCTAGGCAAGCGTGCTCCAACGCTGCATCAACGCTTACCATCAGGTGAGATAGTGGTCCAACGCGAGCCTATCAATACTGACTTGACTGAAAATAACTTTCGATTGAATACACAATCGAACCTATGGATACTGTCTTCCAATGAACAATTGAAACCATAGACTTTATATTTACAGTTCAATTAAACGCTTCGGCTACTGTTTCGACCTTGTCATCAATTGGCTCCAATGAATACGGACGAGAAACAAAAAAAAGTGTTATGATTCGCACAAAAACGCAGTTACGCTTGCTTTCGTCTGTGTCAAGGACTTAACGGGGTTTAACCCCGGTTTCTGAATTATATCAATTTAATTGTTTATCACACTTTAAACCTGACAAAAATTGTCATTAAAGTAGGTAGAGTTTAACACGTACTTAAATCCGAATTCCCAATTAATAAACCGGAGTTTCAGTAAATTGAGCACTGATTTGATATACTATTAAGAATAGAGGAAGACCCTCATATTACCTTACCTTCAAAAGACTTTGGGGAAAAGTCCAAGGAGTGTGGGATTTTTACCTCACTAGAACCACCACGGTGATCACCATCAGCACTTGGAACCCTTTACCTCTTAAAAAACCACTCCGGAACCCCCTCTGTGCAACGCTTGTTAGGGCACGTCCCTGGGGAGATAGAGAAATGTCTCCTCTAAGCCTCGCTGTGCACGGCAACACGTAATCACTGTGCCTCCGTCTTTCCTGGAGTCACTTTATGACCTCCATATTAACTGTCTTGTATCCCGCAACGAAATTAATCAGAAAAGAATAACAGAGGAGTAGGATAAAATATAAATTTCCACTTCCCTCCATAACAAGCAGGAGACAGAACAAACAAGGCCAATAGGCACATAGGGTCGCTTACAACTGGGAGAAGCCCAGTTGCCCAGCTCCACGGATAAAAATTAGTATTCGCCGGGACTTCGTCGAGTTTCATTGCTTCGGCGCTTTTCTGGTGGTCGCCACTGTTGATTCTGGCTTTCAGGAGTTGCAGTGGTTTGGGAATAGTGCGGTGGGACCTCCATATTACCTAGAGACTGTGTTGTGGAGGCCAGACATGCAGTCGCTCTCGTTTTTAGCTGCATGGAGAAGCTCATGGTTAAGTAGTAACAGCTGTACGGGTCGATCTTAAAGGACGACCGTCCATTTAAGACAACGACAGTGGCCAACGACCTTGATGGAACAAAACGCGCACTAGTTTCACGCCCGCGCGACCCCAAATTCAGTTTTTAACACGCTTTTATAAGCTTGGTATATATGTATCGATGTAACGGAATCTTTGATGTTGACCCCCTTCAAAACGTGGGATTGAAACGTTGCACACTTATCAAGGACCGATGACAATGCAATAATTTAGTCTAAGTCAAAGTCAAATTCTAATATATTTATTCAACTATCCAATAAGCGGCATTTTTTAAGCGCAAACAAAAATTAAAATTTACAAGTAATAAAAGTTGATTCTACCGTGCGCGTTTAAATAGTTTGTCCCATTAGCCTTACCAAGATCTTCAGGATTAGCGACTTTTGAGTTCAATTTACCATTACAGCGTGTTTTTTAGTTTTTAGAACTACATTTTTTTGTACTTTCCTTATTATATAATGACTTTAAAAAAAAGCCTTAGATCAAAATTTTTATAGTTAAATTGTCTTTGAGATTGTGTCAAATTCATTAAAATACGCCCGGCGGCGGCGGTTTTGCTGCGATTTCCGTTTTAGACATAACTTTACAAATTAATTACTATGTTATACGAAGCGAAATTTTCTTAGATCATATAATTGGGAAAATGGTCTAATGTGACATATATATTTTCAAAAAATTTACGACTAGGCGTTGAGACATGATTCTCATTTTAAAATCGGCTACTCAGGGGTATCTGCGCTTAGACACCTCAATACGTAAATCCTTTGTTCCCTTCTGTCATTTGAGGATCTTTGACAGTCGTTACGGGTACGCTGACAGTCTTGCAAAAAGGTATTGTGTGACCTTTTTTTTGTGGTTGAGAAATCCTCCATGATTTCACCCGTTCTGGGTGAAGCGGGAGGGTGGAACCCTTCGCGCGCTAGTCCGACTCACACTTGGCCGGTTTTTTTTATCCGTAGTTTAAAATTTCGGTAAAACGCGTTTATTCGTCAGTTGTTAGTCTAAACTAAAATTAACTCTTCAACTTATTTGACCGTTTGTGAGGCTAATAATTGATGAAATATGTTTTTCCAATAAAAAAAACTTTTAAGCAAGCTTTTTAGGTTACCGTGCATTGTCATCCAAACCAAACGTGTACGCAAAATTTCATCTAAAACGGTTGAGGATAACTGCTTTAAAATTCAGTTGCAAGATTTGTCCCGAACACACATACATACATACATTGCAAGTTAATAAAAAGCTTGTAAAAACGCATTTTGGCAAAATTTGATACAAAATTTCGGTAAAACACCATATTTTTTCAGTTGTTAGCCTCACAAATGGTCAAATAAGATGAAGAGTTAATTATTTGACCATTTGTGAGGCTAAAAATTGATGATAAAACGCATTTTAGCGAAAATTTAAATCATTGGTTGAGTTAACTAGAGTTAACTACGGATCAAAAAACTGCGCCTAAGAGCCCTTACCCTTGGCACGGGGTCTCATTGCTAAGGAAGGAAATTTGGTTCAAATAAATCTCACTAGATGGCGCGACATGTGCACACAATTAAATATAATTGTGTGTAAAATTAACATTTTCTGGAATTGAACATAAGAATTGTATGTTCTTGTTTAACCAACTCTCCTAAGTACAAAATTATAAAATATTGGTCTCTTAATTCACATTTCAAAGATTATTTGAACGGTTCATTTAAAACTGATGCCAATAGATGGCGCATTTTTTAATTTCTGAGGCATTCCTCTCGTTTGTTAAAATTTGCATTGTAACACATTTTGGTGCAAAAAAACTGTAAAAACGTGCAAAAAAATACTATAAAACGAACCTTCACTGTATTTAAAGAAAACAATATTCACGAACCTAGTAAACCCTTTTACTTGCAAGTCGCTGCTAACACCATCTATTGCCGTGAAACGGGATCGAACGCGATTGATGTACTTACAAAAATAACAAGATTAATCAGATGAAAAACGCTAGTTACGTCGGCACGGTTTCTTTGTATGGGATGAGGCATCTGTATGCTAGTATTATATTATCTGTGCCCTTGGTTACCTTGGTTGACTGGTAGAAAATGCCTAAGGCATCAAGTCCACCTTTCTACTCTTTGTGCATGAAGACTAAATCTAATCTATCTATCTAATCTAATCTATCTAATACCTTTAAACGAGCAATTCTTGTATATTTGTATATATACAATCTGAATCTCGGAAACGGCCCCAACGATTTTCATGAAATTTAGTATGCAAGGGCTTTCGGGGGCGATAAATCGATCTAGCTAGGTTTTATTGTTAGAAAACGTCGTTTTCTCTATTTTCATCTGAGCAGAGCTCGGTCGCCCAGGTACTAAATGAATAAATCGCACTGCCGACCATACCTCAATCATAATGCTTGAAATTTCCAACTAATTGTATACAGGAAATTACTAAATGCAGTACTAAATACCCACAAGCTTGTATCGTGTAACTGTGTAGGTATGTAGGTTGGTTAAGCAATGGATTTTAGTGTGTAGGAATACCTTTGATTGCTTTGCTGGTCTAGTGGTTACAAAGTGAAAAAGAAAGTGAAAAAAAAAAAAAGAAATGCAAAGCAAACAAAGCAAAATGAGCATAAAGTGCAGTGTTCGATGCCCGGGTCGGGCAGTATTTCTTGTTCACTAGCTTCGGAATTTATCCCGCAGGAATACTAACGGGCTATAAAGTAGCCTATATGCTCTTCCAGACTATAATCTATCTCTGTGCAAAATTTCATCCAGATCCGTTCAGCCGTTCTGGCGTTATTGAGTAACAAACAAACAAACATCCATCCACATTTTCGCATTTATAAAATATTAAGAACTAGCTGTTGCCCGCGGCTTCGCTCCCGTGGACCACCCCACAGGACCCATTTTTGGTATAAAAAAATAGCCTATGTTACTCGGGAATAATGTAGCTTTCCATAGGTGAAAGAATTTTTTAAATCGGTCCAGTAGTTTCGGAGCCTATTCGGTACATACAAACAAAAAAATCTTTCCTCTTTATAATTTTAGTATAGATATATTATACTAGCTGTTGCCCGCGGCTTCGCTCCCGTGGCCCACCCCACAGGACCCAATTTCGGGATTAAAAAATAGCCTATGTCACTCAGGAATAATGTAGCTTTCTATTGGTGAAAGAATTTTTCAAATCGGTCCAGTTGTTTCGGAGCCTATTCGGTACAAACAAACAAAAAAAAAATCCTCTTTATAATATTAGTATAGATATAAGTAATAAGTATAGATCTATCTCTGTGCCAAATTTTCTGGCGTGATTGACTAACAAACAAACATCTGTCCAAACTTTCATGGCATTAGTATGTTTTCTATCCTTATAAATTATAGCCTGTGTGTTATTCTGATGTTAGCTATATTACTGTAAAGTTAATCAAAATCCGTTCAGTAGTTTTTGCGTGAAAGAGTAACAAACATACATCCTCACCACAGATAATAATCTAACTAGATGACGCGATTGTATGTACTTCGCGTGTCAAAAAACTGGCCAAGTGCGAGTCGGACTCGCGCATGAAGGGTTCCGTACTATTATCGCAAAAAAACGGCAGAAAAATCACGTTTGTTGTTATATATGTTTGAAATCACCTCTTAAAAGGAGGTGATTTCAAAAATATATAACACATACACGTTTAAATGTACCTAATTAAAAAAAAATACTAAAAAGTTGTAAATAAAAAATCAAAAACCCGACTGCTTAAAAAGCGATCTAAAAAGACGTAAACAAGAAAAAAAACATGATGTGCAGTCGGAGGATACATATTCGCGAGCTGGCTGACAACAACCAGATGTTTAGTTTAGTTCGCTTTTTAAGCAGTCGGGGTTTTTTATTTCTCTTCTAATTGTACTTGTTAAGACCGAGTAGACCGGCTACGTTTATTGGCGTTGTTCAGATCATCAAGGCTTGTAACATCAAAAGGCTACAGTTGGAAAATTACAAGTTGATTGGTTGTTGACAATACAAAGTACTTACCATCTCCATTTACGAGGTCTAGAGTCGTGTAGTATTCGCTTCTGCTGAGTATAAGGTGCCATAGCCAAGTCGAGCAGGGGTTTGCTTTCGGAATTTCTCAGCTCTCTCTCTAATGAAACCACAGATAATATAATACTAGCATACAGATGCCTTATCCCATACAAAGATGCCGTTGGTCCGATTAAGATGATTATTTTTATAAGTACTTCGATCGTGCGGTTCCGTTCCACGGCTATAGATGGTGCTAGCAGCGACTTGCAAGTAAAAGGATTTTCTCGTTTCGTGGCAATTTTTAACCGACTTTCAAAAAAGGAGGAGGTTCTATGTTCGACATCTTGTATGTCTTTTTTTTTATTTTTATATTTGTTCTCCGTCATTTGTGGATCGATTTTTTAAATTATTTTCTGATGAAGAACTTCGAAGATATACAACAGAACTCTTCAATAAATAACGGTAAATCTTTAGGGACTGCTGCTATTTAAAATGGTTCCTACGAAAGACACCGACTTCCAAAAATAAAGTTATTTTTCACTTTGTAGTTTTTTATTTGGAAGTCGGTAGTATATTTTTATAAAAAAGTTTTTTTTTCTTTAAATACAGTGACGATTTGTTTTATAGTATTTTTTTGCAAGTTTTTACAGTTTCATTGTACCAAAATGTGTTACAATACAAATTTAAAAAATCGAGGGCCATGCCTCGGCAATTTAAAACCGCGCCATCTATTGGAATCAATTTTAAATGATCCGTTCAAATAATCTTTGAAATGTGAATTAAGAGCCCAATATTCCATAATTTTTACTTAGGAGAGTTGATTAAAAAAGATCATACAATTTTTATGATCAATTCTAGAAAATGTTAATTTTACACAAAATTCAACAACGAATCGATGCATATAGCGCCATCTGGTAACATTTATTTGGACCAAATTTTCTTTGTTAGCGCTGGGCCCCTTGATTAAAACGGTGAATGAAAATTTCATAAGGAAACCGGCAAGTCCTAGAACATAAAAGATCGGCCAAGTGTGAGTCGGACTCGCGCACGAAGGGTTCCGTACCATTATCGCAAAAAATGGCAAAAAAAACACGTTTGTTGTATGGGAAGCCCACTTAAATATTTATTTTATTCTGTTTTTATTATTTGCTGTTATAGCGGCAACAGAGCATTATCTGTGAAAATGTCAACTGTCTAGCTATCACGGTTCATGAGATACAGCCTGGTGACAGACAGACAGACGGACCGCGGCGTCTTAGTAATAGGGTCTCGTTTTTACCCTTTGGGTACAGAACCCCAAAAATCGAAAATGTGTGCTATCCGCCAACCCGCATTGGGCCCGCGTGATGTATTATGGCCCATTCCCTTTCTCACAGAGAGGAGGCTTCTGTCCCAACAGTGGGAAATTGAAAGGCTGATGATGATGATGATTATAAAGTACTTACTGTCTACATTTACGTCTACCGTTCTCGTTAAACCGCCATATTGATATCCGCTTGTCAACGCTAAGGGTCAGCTTACAGTGATACGCGACGCTCGCACTGTCTTTAGCGATACAATATTGAGCTTTATTTACCACAATATACATTTTAGTGAGAGAATTCGAATACACACCGCGGAATTTAAATTTTAAAATTCGAATTCTTTCGACGCTAGCGCACTGTTTAAGATAGCGATACAATATTGAACTTTAATTACTACGTGAAAAGTTATACATTTCAGTGAGAGAATTCGAATATACGCTGAATTTAAAATTCGAATTTATTTGATTTCTCTCTCTGAAATTTGTACTTTTTTGTGTACTTAGTATTCAATTTAACTGCCCCGTTGGTCTCACGATCGCAAACGGCACTTCTGAGTGTGGGGTCTTGGGTTGGATTTCCATGTGGTACATTGCTATTTTCCATTAGGAATTACTCAGTAGCCCGTAGTTTCGAAAATGGTGGAATGTGCCTCGGAAAGCATGTAAAGCAGCCGGTCATGTCGGATTTCTGTCTCTTCGTACTTTGATAGTAAAGTCGTTTGTTCACCAGGTACGGCACGACACGATGTGCGGTCACGATTTTTAACACACAACACTGCAGACGGTTTGTTGTCCGTTCGTTTGTTCACTAGACACGATTCTGCAACCACATTGCAGTGCACTTGTATTGTTTTATAAGCTCGTGAGTGACGAGCAGTGCGGTGTGGCGTGTCGTGTTGTCAACAAGCTCATACTTGTTTTGTACAGCCGCTAAATAGTCAAGGTAAAAAAGTCGCGACGACATAGCCGAAAAACCATTTGTAAATCGTGTCGCGTGTGGTGCGGTCTCGTGCAATGAACAGACGGTCCACACAAATATATGGAGCTCTGAATCGTGACCACATTTTGTCGTGTCGTGTGTCGCGTTGTGCCTAAAGGTACAGTGAGTGCACTTGAGTGCAGATGTGTTTACACACTGTAATATCTCCTGCGTACTTGACTAATCTTCGTTGAGATTGGCTACCGAGACCCTGTGGATAAGTCCACGCCTGTCGAGCTTGATGTCGTGGGTTCAAATCCGGGCAAGTAGCAATGTGACTTTTTTAAATTCATATGTACTTTCTAAGTTTATCTTGGACATCACAGGCAACGGTGAAGGACAACATCGTGAGGAAACCTTGACTTATATATTTAATGTAAGTCTGAAATAGCCAAGTCAGATGCCTGTGGGGTTCCCAGAGGCGGCTTAATTAACTCTGACACCAGAGGTTGCCACATTCTCACACGAAAAGAAGATGACCGAGGCTGAAGTTCAGGCGGGAGAATAATATAAAGTTGTTTGTATTTTTTTACAAAAAAGTACAAACGACTTCCAAATAAAACTTCCAAAGTGGAAAATAACTTCAATTTCGAAAGTCAGTGTTTCTGATTGCGTTTTTTCGTAACGACTTCCGAAATAGAAATTTAAAAAATCAGTGCATAATTGACGGAGAAAACGGTGAAAAAAAATAGAACAGACGGGATGACCATAATGCTTTGGAAGGTAGGTAGGCCTTTGGTGTGGGATGCAACATGTGTCGACACCCTTGCGCCATCCCATCTTCTTAGCACGGCGGGCTGTGCTGGGGCAGCTGCTGCTGGTGCAGAAAACCTCAAACGGCACAAATACAACAACCTTATTGGAAGTTATATATTTGAGCCGTTTGGGGTTGAAACATTAGGTTCATGGGGTCCGAGTGCTCTTCGAGTATTTCGAGATGTAAGCAAACGGTTAGGTTAGTCGACTCTTCACGTGACCAGAGGGCTGGCGCTTTTCCTTGGCCAGAGAATCAGCATTGCCATTCAACGTGGCAATGCTGCCAGCGTTCTGAGCACTTTTCACGTTGACAGCGATGTGGACGATTTTTTTGACGCCCTATGACCCCTGCCCTTTTATACGCGTTCGTAGTTATATTTTATTTAAGTGTAGATATAGGTAGTTATTGAAGTATTTTATACTATGTAAATTTTAATTGAATGTGGAATAAAATAAAAAATCTTTTTTGCAAAAAAATACATCCGACTTCCAAATAAAAAACTACAAAGTGAAAAATAACTAGTATTTTTTTGCAAAAAAGTTTTTATTTTTCCCTTTTTTGTTGTACCTAATAGGTAAGTTGTTTAGTCAGTACTTATAACGCCATAATAGATTACCCGAATAACATGAAACTTGAACATAATCGGTGAAATGAGAGATCTGCGTACCCCTTTCGAGTGTACTGGCGTGATGTAATGTTATGAAATGGTATAAATAAACAATAAACAGACAAGCGATTGCGGCAGTCCCGAGAGATTAGCCGTTATTTATTGAAGAGTTCTGTTGTATATCTTCGAGGTTCTTCATCAGATCTTCACCAAATTAAAATGGGACCAATTTCGGCATATGTTCTTTCAAACAAAAAAAGAATTTTCAAAATCGGTCCACAATTGACGGAGATATCGGTGAACATACACAAAAAACATACATACATGAAGTCGAACATAGAACCTCCTCCTTTTTGGTAAGTCGGTTAATGAGATTATGTTAATTTAAAAAAAGAATAGTTCAGTTGAACATTGAACCTCCTTATTTTCTCAGACATAACTCTGTATTTTTTGATCGCACGGTCGTTGGAAAAAACGCGCACCGCGGCGCTTCCCAGTGTGAGCTGACCCTTACTCGCCATCCTGATTTCCGCTTGTCAACGCTAATTCATAGTTAATTATCATAATGTACATCCTCTGACGGTCCGCCATCATCTGGCTAGCATTATGCATGGCAAAATTAATGAATTTCCGGTTTATAGCGACAAAGGTCCCTTTACAACTCATCAGTCTCCTATAACTGAGGACAGAACTTTTAATAATCGAGTACATATTACTGCCATGATAACAAATATTTTTGAATCATTCTTAGTTGATACTAGCTTTTCTTAAGGCCGTACCCTGACCATAAAATCAGCATGAGATATGAGCATTCCTATTGGCCTAGCGGCACTGGTGGCGCATGAATTACGGTAGTGAATACGCCCAGATTTTAGAATAAAATCTTTATAAAATCGAATATTGGTCTTTTGAAAAAAAAAAAACTTACTTAATGTTCGTTATCAAATTGTCTATCCGTTAGTGTTAGTATAAAAAATAATTAATGAACACTTTACGAGGAGATGCATGCTATCAATAATTATTTCTCATTTTTATGGTTTTGTTGGAACGAGATTAGTGACACATGAACCACTTTAAAAAAAAGTGTACTTCCATATTTTAGAATCAACATTATGTAGAAATTTAATTTATTTTTATTAATTGATAATCTTTTTAAATAAAGAGTAGATACCTCTTAAAAACTGCACAAAATTCGACAAGCGCGGCGTTTTGCTCGGGGAGGCGCCTTAAGTCTATATTCAGTGTTGCCAGTGATTACTTACGGGACAGAGACGTGGTGGCGCACAATGAGCCTCATCAGAAGGCCAAAGGCCAGAAGGTTAAAGTCACCCAAAGGGCAATGGATCGAGATATGTTCGGAGTTTCCTTCCGTCATCGAATCAAAAATGAAGACATCCGCAAGTGGCAGTGGGCAGGGCACATTTTAAGCTTTCGGTTCTATCTTAATGCCATGCTGACTTCCTTATGGTGTCTAGATCTATCTAGATACCAGCACAATTAAAAGGCGCCTTCTGTCTAGATTTTTAAGAAACTCGTCGCAGTCCCGTATTAGAAACGAACAACATTCTAAATCTAATCGGTCCATCGGTTCTTGATATCTTGATGCAGGTAGGTGGATAAACATACATACGAGTAAATGGAAGGTCGAATAATAATGTGAAGTGTCCCGCTTATTCATGCTTGCGTGATGTAAGTGTGAATTTAAGATTATTGTTGAGTGCGTAGTTATAAGGTACTTATTACTTAATAATTAGCCTATAACTACTGTTGCTAGTGCCAAGACACAGGTCTCTCTGGGAGACGCACTGGGCAGTAATGCGCCACGCAGGGCCATGTTGGTTGAAGGATCATATATATTATAATTCCCGGCACGTAATTCGGTAATGGAGAGGGCTATGCTCGGCGTTTCCTTGCGTGATCGAATCAGAAATGTAGAGATCACATAGCCCGAAGAATTGCCAATATTAAGTGGCAATGGGCAGGGCACATTGCTCGCAGAACGGATGGCCGATGGGGCAGAAAGGTTCTGGAGTGGCGACCGCGAACCGGAAGACGTTGCGTTGGAAGGCCTCCCACCAGGTAGACCGATGACCTGGTGAAGTTTGCGGGGATTTGCAAGTTGCGAGACACACGGGACCGGTCAATGTGGCGACGCTTGGGGGATGCCAATGTCCAGCAGTGGACGTCTTTCGGCTGATATGATGAAGTCGGCAGGAGTCGTTAGACGCGCACAAGTCGTTTTTTAGGTCTCCTTGGTAACTAAATGGGACGCGGGGAATGTTTAGCACCGTTCCGAGCGCGCGATTGGTTGGTCAGTTGACACAAGGATCGACTGACCAATCGCGTCGTGTCCACGTTCCGTTCGCTCTATATGGTGGTTAGTCAGTTTATACTTACCCCACTACGCCAACACCTTGACAAGTTACATACCGGGGATTATACTACTGTTACGATCTTGACATACGCTCAAGGTCTGTTTATATCTACAGACACTGAGCATGCCAGACGTTCCAGGGCAGACACCGACAGACACCGTTTCTTTACATCTGAGCGTGCCAGACACGTGCCAGGGCAGACACCGAGTGCGTGCCGTGTCGGGCACAGCTCAGACACTTCTCTGAGGAAGATTTATTCATAATTGCGTTGTTGTTGCGCGATTCCGACAGGTAAATGAAACAAAAGACGTCTGCCCGGTTCCGATGCTCTGTTCACACTGCCCGGTAGGTAGCTACAGACACGTACAGACATGAACCGTATAGACAAAATATTCTTTCCGCGAATACTGGCCCGTGTCTGTTGGTGACTGCGCGGCCGTGTAACGATAGATATAAATACGTTAATAGACACTGTATAAAAAAATATTATTTTGTCTGCCACGGCACGTGTCTGGCACGCTCAGTGTCTGTAGCAGAGGCGGCTGTACTTTAAGTTCACTCGTGCACTGAACTGCCAGATTTGAATAGGTTTAGAAATAAAATAAAAATGTTTAATAATATCTGATTATAACGACCTATTCAATATTTACGAAATTATGACAAACAAATTTAAGCTCTTTGCTAAAGTAATAAGACGTATATTGCTGTAAAAAATACTCTCCGTGCGCTAGGCAATAGCGCACGGCGAGAGTTCATACTATTCTACGAGAAACAAGCGAAAACGCCTGGCGCGTGAGACAGAGATAGTTCAATAGAAAATATACGGCAAAATATGACCATTCTCGTGCGCCGTCCCAGCGAACTGAAGATTACCGAGAGCGGGCGAAGTTTGACGAACGAATTTTATCTTCGGGTCGAGTACCAACATTACAAGTTGTACAACGACGTAACTAGATGGCGTTGGCGTCGAATTAGAAGTCGCTAGCGAGATGGTTTGCCGATTTACATAGGCTGCTGTGAATTTTAGTAAACCTTACACAATTACCCAGTGAGACGGTAAAGTGCACTACTACTTCTATGATCCACGAGCCGCCACTGGTCTGTAGATATAAACGGACCTTAATTCAACCACGTTCATACATAGGTAGACCAAATTCTTGCGAAAATTTTTCAAAATCTAGGCCATTAGCTTGACGAAATATAAGGACATTAGAGATGTTTTTGACCGATTGAGATGGCGATCAGAGGCTTAGTAGGCGTTTCGGCCGCTGAGTTTCGTCCGATCCGGTCGAAACAGAAATTTAATTCTTATTAATATTTTTGAGTGGTGTTTCGGACTATGCTTTTTTTAAGCAAATTTTGCCGCATTCAAAATCATTTCTAGCCAAAGAATATCGCATGACGATTATAATAAGACCATTGTTTTATTTTGGAGTTCCCCTGCCTGCCTGCCGGCTTCATCATCAAATCAATTCAATGGTGCCATTTTCATCAGTACCATTTCTTTATAAGGATTTGCTGCTTCATAGTCGGTTAACTATTCGAGATATCTTATACCCGTGACATAATTAGCATTAAGGATTTCTAGTGGCCATCTGTGGTTTTCTTTATCAGTTCCACTTCACCAAATGATACTTTCTGAGTGCAAATGATTGCATTCATCATCATCTGCCTAGCCTTTTCCCAACTATATTGAGGTCGGCTTCCAGTCTTACCGGATTCAGCTAAGTACCAGTGTTTTACATGGAGCGACTGCCTATCTGACCTCCACAACCCAGTAACTGGGTAACACGGTGCCTCTTGGCAAGACTGGTGTCAGATCTCAAGCTTCTGACTACTCGTAACGACTGTCAAAGATCTTCAAATAACAGCCGGGACCAACGGCTTAACGTGCTTTCCGAGGCACGGATGAAACTCGGTGTGTTGAAATGGTCACCCATACACGGACCGACCTCGTCAAGCGTTGCTTAACCTTGATGATCGACCCGTGCGGCTGTTATTATTTAGCCACGAGCTCCTCTAGTGCAAATGATTGCATTGTTGATGAAAATACCAAAATCGCTATATGTATGCCTATAATATTTGAGGAGTTCCCTCGTTTTATCCAGGATCCCATGATCAGATCCTGATCTGTTAATAATAATAGTACAATTTGTTTTTCGGCAATATGTAAAATGATAATATTTTATTTTTGGAAAATAAGTTTGTCATTTTTAGGGTTCCGAAGCCAACAAGGAACCCTTATAGTTTCGCTCTGTCCGTCTGTCCGTCCGCAGCTTTGCTCAGAGACTCTAAGTACTAGAAAGCTATAATTTGGCATGGATATACATATTATTCTGACAAAGTGGTACCATAAAAACAAGAAAAATTTTTTTTTTGGGGTTTCCTCCTATAGACGTAAAGTGGGGATGTTTTTTTTTTCTTTTATATCCCATGGTGTGTGGTATCGTTCGATAGGTCATTAAAAAATATTACGGGTTTGTTAAAGCCACTTTTCGATTCAGAGATCCGTTTGCGTAAAATTAAGCTTTAAAATGCAAATTTATGTTAGATTCAAGTGTTCCTCTCCCCCCCCCCCTACCGGCGAAATGGTTGGTCATGGCTATGTGAAAAAAATCACGGCAGTAGTAAATATAACGAAATTAAAAGGAAAACTATCACAGATAAGTAGGCTTTACAAGTTTACGAGTAATAGTCGACCAACTTATAAAATGTACTTTGCACAGTAAAATTTTTGTACAAATGCTATTGAAAAATTACTTAAATAGCTTTGTTAGCTGATTAAAGCAGATAGTAAGTATATGCTTATGAACCATGTAAAAATCATAACATCCTTAATAATAATTATTTCTAAATTAATAATGTTTTTTTTAGCTCGAATAACGCATTGGAGTGGCCGGAGTCGTTTGCAGTACCGGCCCGTAGTCCATACGGTGCATGCGCGCGGGTGTGTCTATTTTGTGTTAGTGCAGAAGTATTTTCAACGTTTTGTAATCTAAAGTCAAATTAGATTCGTTTGCCAAGCAAATTACTTATTTTCTTTTGTCGATATCCATCTATAAAGTCAATTTTCGACCCGACTACATCACTAATTGAGTAGCGTAAAATTTTCTAGAGCGAAATAATGAATACCGCAGATTAGAGGTGAATACATACGAAATTTTTCAAATTCCGAATCAGAAATAAACAAGGCGCGTGCGCGCAAGGATCCAGGAACGAACCATACCACTCCGTGGCTCTAACGCGCGCTCGTATCGGCTCCTTTCGCAATTCGCACCCGCGGTGGTACTCAAACAGATAATATTTTTCTAACTTCAGTTGCGAAGTTGGATTTTATAACTCCTTCTTCAGTCACCAGTTAGTTCTTCTGTAGTTTAAGTCAAGAGTGAATAGGTTACTTCTAGGCAAGCGTGCTTTACCGTAGACCACATCATCGCTTACCATCAGGTGAGATAGTGGTCAAACGCGAGCATATAGATTAAAAGAAAACATCATCCTATGTGGGCCCGTTTATAGACGTTATGTGCCGCTGAAACCCGTTTTAATGTTCATGTAACAACAACAAAACCCTCTTCTTAGTCCGCATTATTATGCAACTTCGGAACCCTATTACTGCGCGTGGCCCGACACGCACTTGGCCGGTTTTCATCTATGGAATAAATGATCCAAAACGGGAGCGGCCATGATTGATTCATCGTGTGACGTCACAATTTAAAAAATATACAAAGAGTAGTTCGTGTCTGTTCATTAAGATACTAGCTGACCCCCGGGGCTTCGCTCCGCTCCGTGTCGCGGGTTCCCGGATTCCCGCACGGAATAAGATATTTGTATGGCCTACAGATAGTTCAAAAGTTGTTCCGGGTCTGGCTGTTTGTTTACTTGAGTTTAATGTTTGTAAACGCACCCACGATCCAGGAGAAATTCCTGGTGAGGGCCAAAGTTAAAAAAAAAACTGTTTCCACTAAACATTTGCATAAAGCCTGCATGCATAGTTTGACCTTGGCAAAATAGCGTGTTTGCATGACTCACTTAACCTACACTAATCGTTAGTTTGTGCAAAAAAAACATGGCCTAGTGCCATATTGACTTGCAATTCTGTGAACTTCACCGCCTGTTAAAAAGGTTTTATCTACACCCATGCTATAAATCCTCTATAAAAGTTCTTGAAACAGTTAGCTTATTGCCAACATTAAAACAGCCTGTGTCATAGTAACCATAATATCATCCAAACGGGTGTTATAATGTTGTACTAAATTTCATAATACAACTCCTTTTTTACTCATCGAACAGCCACATTCTCACGGCATCTTTATGAATTTCAAAAAAATAACATTGTCATGCACGCGCGTTTCACTAACACAGCGCCGTAATTTAAAAAAAAGCTTATTCGAATTTTCGAATTGACGTCGTATCCCGCCATTTTTGTTCAATAGTAGTATTGAAAAAAAAAAATGTTGTTTACAAAAATGAGTGATACAAGCTTTGACAAAACACCACCAGATATTTCTAATGCAGCAAAGGACATTTCTAACCAATTATTACCAGAAAAGTCGAGAAAACATTATGAAAAGACGTACCAAAATTTCATGAATTGGAAAATATCAAAGAGTAGTACATCATTTTCTGAAGATGTTACAATAAATAATTATATTATTACCTATACATAGTTTGTTTGTATTAGATACTCAGTAATTAAACTTTCCATGAATTTACATAGAGTTCTTACATTTCAGAACATTTATAGAGGATTCTTTTTAAGCGCAAGTTCGATCATGCATGGAGTACTGTTCTCATCTCTGGGACGGCTCTGCCAAATACCAACTTGATGCACTAGAGTCGATCGAAAAGCGGGCCAAGAGGCTCATCGGCGATGAGGCATTGGTTAAGTCAAAGCTCCAGAGCCTTGAACATCGTCGCCGAGTTGCCGGCTTGTCGGTTTTTTATCGATTACATTTTGGGGAATGTGCGATGGAATTGCATAATCTAATTCCGCCCAGCCCGTTTCATCATCGGACTACCAGACGTACGGCGATCCGCCATCGGTACATGGTGGACATCCCACCCATACGCACTAAACGTTTTGAAAATACTTTTATTATGCGTACAGCTAAGGAGTGGCATTCCCTGCCGGAATCTGTGTTTCCCGATAGCTACAACCTAGGGGTCTTTAAGTCAAGAGTGAATAGGTTACTTCTAGGCAAGCGTGCTCCATCATCGACCACATCATCGCTTACCATCAGGTGAGATGGTGGTCAAGCGCGAGCCTATATAAGATAAAAAAATCAATTAAAAAAAAACATATCATGGGTGTAGATAAAGTCTTGTATGCAACTGTTATAATTCTGTATTAAAACACTCATGTGATACTGTTATCACACTCGACTTCGCCTCGTGTGATAAACCCACATTCGTGTTTTAATACCCCTTATTATACAACAGTTGCATAAATAACGATTATAACATCATCATTACATATAATACATCCATAGAAAAGTCGTTTTTGTACATCGAAAATATTTCCAGAAGTCAGTTGACGGGAGTTTAATAATATCAGTCTGTTACTGTCGCACTGCAGGCCAAAGGCCTCTTCTCACACAGAGAAGGCACGAGCAGTGATCACCTCGCTTGCTCAATGCGGGTTGGCGATTTACATCTAGGGATGGGCGATTCTTTTCAAAAAGATCGGTTCTTGAATCGATTCAAATCGAATTCAGAAAAGTCGATCCACAAAAAAATCGAGTACTACTAAACCGATTTTTCAAAAATCGATGGTTTTTTCCGATTTTTTTGCGTTTTTATTTTCTGTACAAATATAAATTCCAATTACTGAAAATAAAAAGAAAACTATAATAATAATCAATCTTTTAACTAATTAAAGTTCTTTTTACAACAAAGTGAAAGTATCAGGTAAAAAATGAAACACATATTTTGGTAACAATATAAAAACAAAAAAATCGAATTTGATTTTCTAGGGTGAAATATCGATTCACTGAATCCATTCAGTACAACACATCGGTTTAAAAAATCGATTTACTTGGTCCGAGGAATCGATTCTTCAATTAATCGAAGAATCTTTTCCTTCTCCGTTTTCAGCGATATCCAAGATAAACTTAGGCATAGATACATATTAATTTGAATAATACTTTTTTACAAAAAAATACTACCGAAAGAAAGTTATTTTTCACTTTGTAGTGTTTTTATTTGGAAATCGGTACTATTATTTTGTAATAAAGTTTTTTTATTTTCACTTTTTAGTCGATCGAAGCGTGTCTACTACTAGATAAATTACGTAGCATAAAATAAAAATGTGTCGGAGTTTTTTAAATTTTATCTCGGAAAAGTGCACAGTTCATGTACCTACTATTATTTTGTCGGGCAAAAGTTAGGAGGCAGATAGTTTTTGTATTAGTATTTCTGAGTTTCGGTTTGAAGGGTATGCATAACTATGCATGACTGAATGGGTGCCACGTGACTATAGAGCCCGGCACGTAAGGCAAGGTTTTTGCGTAGTGGTGGTAAGATCACGCATATTCCGCAAACTGACCAATCATAAAACAGAGCGAACGGAACGTGGACGCGACACGATTGGTCAGTCGATTCTTGTGTCAACTGAACAACCAAACGCGCGTTCGGAACGGTCCTAAACGCTCCCCAACGACATCTGCGCATCTAAAGACTGTTGCCAACTTACTTGCCGGCAGTAGCGGCTGGTGGATCATAGTAGCAGTAGTGCACTGTACCGTTTCACTGGGTAATTGAATTAGATTTTCTAAAATTCACAGGAGCCTATGTAAATCGGCAAACTATCTCGCTAGCGACTTCTAATTCGACGCCAACGCCATCTAGTTACGTCGTTGTACAACTTGTAATGTTGGTACTCGACCCGAAGATAAATTTCGTTCGACAAACTTCGCCCGCTCTCGGTAATCTTCGGTTCGCTGGGACGGCGCACGAGAATGGTCATATTTTGCCGTACATTTTCTATTGAACTATCTCTGTCTCACGCGCCAGGCGTTTTCGTTTGTTTCTCGTAGAATAGTATGAACTCTCGCCGTGCGCTTTAGCCTAGCGCACGGGGAGTATTTTTTACAGCAATATACGTCTTATTACTTTAGCAAAGAGCTTAAATTTGTTCGTCATAATTTCGTAAATATTGAATAGATCGTTAATCAGATATTATTAAACATTTTTATTTTATTTCTAAACCTATTCAAATCTGGCAGTTCAGTGCACGAATGAACTTAAAGTACAGCCGCCTCTGCTTGCCGGGGATTACCAGACGTAGTAATTGCAGATACATAAGAAATTTCAGCTTTGTTTCTGTGATTACAAATTGACACCGTATATCCGATGCCTCAGGTATTACAGATGTCTATAGGTGGCGATGATCACTTACCATCAGCCCTCAATTGCGTTCCACTCTATCAACATCCGAGCTTTTTAAAGCTTTTTTAAAGAAAAACTTGGCTTATTGCGTTGAATGTTTAAACAAGCTTTTATTTTACACGCTTTATTAGCTTGGTATGTATCAATGTAACGGAATCTTTGAACGTGATTTTCACCCCCTTCAAAACGTGGGATTGATTTGAAACTTTGCACACTTATCAAGGACCGATGACAGTGCAATAATTTAGTCAAAGTCAAAGCCAAAGTCAAATATGTTTATTCAACTTGGTTCAAATTTACAAGTAATGAAAGTTGATTCTTCCGTGCGCGTTTAAATAGTTTGTCCCATTATCCTTACCAAGATCTTCAGGATTAGCGACTTTTCAGTTCAATTTACCATTAAAGCGTGTTTTTTAGTTTTTAGAACTACAATTTATTATTCAAAACAAGTTTTTTTCGTGTTCTCAGCAAACCCATACCATACCCATTTGATACCCATATCATGGCAGTGCACAAAAAATAACTAGTCCGCCATCTTGGGCCGTCCACCATATTGGATTTAGAATGACGTCACTTAGCTAACCATGCATTGTGATTCAAACTAAACGTGTATGCAAAATTTCATCTTAATCGGTGGAGGATAACTGCTTTAAAATTCAGTTGCAAGATTTGACCCGAACATACATACATACATTACATGTTAAATATAAGCTTGTTAAATTCGTCCGGTTGACAGCGTGAAAATCGCAATGAATGTTGTTGAACTGTCAAAACAAAAGGTATTGTCATTCAAATATGACATACCGTGGAAAATAATGGCTTGTGTAATCAGCCTTAAGGCTCATTTCCGAACAGAGCGGCATTGAGTCACTGGAAATTCTCTGCAAGAAAGTCAAACTACTTCGATCGCAGCGGCCGCAACAGTAGCGGGGTATTGACTCGAACAGGTAAGCGACGCGTATTTCACGAGACCTGCATTCGTTGAATATCAGTGTCGCTGGAGCCGCTCTGTTCGGAAGTGAGCCTTAAGTAACGGATAAAAACACGACAATCGCACCAAAACCGCTGGGCGTATTTTAATGAAATCTACATTTTGATCTGAGGCTTTATTAAAGTCGTAGAATAATAAGGAAAGTACAAAAAGCTACTAAATTTTTGGTCGCGTGGATGTGAAACGAGTGCGCGTTTTGTTCCCTCAAGGTCGTTGGCGTTAGTCGTCATCTTAAGCCTTATATCGAACAGGCAATATTTGACGCTCAACATATTCGGTGACGTTGCCAGCTGGCGCGCAACATGACGCGACGAAAAAACATTAACAAAAATTAGATCATGCAATTCCATCGCACACTCCCCGATAAAAACCGACAAGCTGGCAACTCGGCGACGATGTTCAAGACTCTGGAGCTTTGACTTGATTAGTGCCTCATTGCCGATGAGCTCTTGGCCCGCATTTCGATCGACTCTAGTGCATCAAGCTGATATTTGGCAGATCCGTCCCAGAGATGAGAACAGTACTCCATGCAAGATAGAACTTGCGCTTGATATAAGTTGAGCAGCTATTCCGGCGTGAAGTACCTTCTCACCTTCGCAAAGATTCCCAACTTTTTTTGGCAGCCAGAATTGGTCCTGTGGCAGCAGAAACGATGAATTTTCTTAGCGTTTACGGTCTAAGATTTTCTTGCCGCTATTTGCCAGTTTCGTGGCGTCTGTCACTGGAGCCGCTCTGCTTGTAAGTGAGCAAGAATTAAAGGCATTGTCATCGTATGATACGCGATGAAAAAATTTGCCTCGTGGAAGCAGCTTTAGCCCGCCATTATGATGGTAATCCGCAGACGTTTACCGGTGACCTTAGTCTACGCTATTTGCATGTGAAATGAAGAAAATGTTACATGAATTGTTACAAGCCGCCTATTGTTGAAATTTGTGCCTACTGGTTTTTTACCCGACTGTCGAAGGAGGATAATGTGTTTATCAGTCTATGTATGTATGTTTGTTCCTATGTGGCGTTCTAGAGACCAAACGCGTGGGCCAATTTTGATGGTTGTTACACTGGCTACATTAAAATTGGAAAATAGAAAAATGGCGGATTTTGAGCGCCATATTGTGGGGGGCCCATATTTTTCTTCGAGAAATTCGAAAAATAAAATCGTTACTAAAACGTTATTAAAAAAACCCGGTTAAGTGCGTGTCGGGCCACGCGCAGTAATAGGGTTCCGAAGTTGCATAATAATGCGGACTTAGAAGACGGGTCGAAGTGTCCGAGTTATTTCTCGGCCCCTCCATAAGATAAGATGAGAAGAGGGTTTAGTTGTTGTTACATGAACATTAAAACGGTTTCAGCGGCACGTAACGTCTAAAAACAGGCCCACATAGGTGATGTTTTTTTTTTACTATTCCAAGTACATTTTATAAGTTGGTCGACTATTACTTGTAAACTTTTAAAGCCTTATTATCTGTGATAGTTTTCCTTTTAATTTCGTTGTATTTACTACTACCGTGAATTTTTTCACATAGCCAAGAACAACCATTCGCTGGCAGGGTCCCCACCCTGACACTTGACTTTTAACATAAAGGAGAATGCCCAAAATCAGTATCGCTTTATAATAAAAGAGTATAGCCGCAAAAATATAATCATAAATTATAAAAAAAAAAATAAGTTTTCTTATTTTACTTGATTGAAATCGTATGTGGGTTTAATATTTAGTGTTTAATTAGTTATTTATTCGATTTTATTTTAATGGCGTACTTTAGTGAAAACAGTGTTGCCATTTTATGAACCTCCCCATAATCGGTGTTACTAATAGTGTAAGGGCAGACGCTGAGTTTTAAAAATCATTGAAATTCTGACATTTCCTTCATTCATATTTTTATTTATATGTAACATTATTAAAATGATATTACTTTACGATTTAAAAATCTTTCTCTAATTAACAAATCACTTATGGTCAGGGTGATTTAGATTAATTGTTGGTAACACTACCACAGGCGATGTAAATGAAAGGTGAACTGTCAACTATCAAAATACGCCTTGGAATGGGCATCTACGGTACTTTCACAGTTATTATGTCTTGTGACTGGGACTGTAGCACCATAATTTTGTAATATTTTATTATGTCTTTTGACAATTCAAAAGTGCCTGTAACTGGCCTACTTGAAATAAAGTGCTTTGACTTTGACTTTTGACAAAAAATTTCATTGTCAAATGTCAAGTCAAACTAGGTGCCAAACAAAGATTCGTGTCGGCGCGGCAGCGAATTTTTGTTTTTGCGTTTAAATTTGTTGAGTTTGTTGTGCTAATTAATAACTTATCATTGCGTTGAGTTCGTGTTCAGTCGTTTTCGGATTCCTGCACACTCAACAAATCTTTTTGAAGACTATTGTACTGTTTCTGTGCTGGTGGTGTGGATTGTGTAGAACGAACAAAAAATCAAAGAAAAACAAAAACCCCACAAAATAAATGGATAATTTTTATTTCCTTTGAAAGTATGACCTCTCCCTTCTTTTATATCCAATTTACGCTATCATACATTTTTTTTTATGCGCAACGGCTGTCCATAGAAGGATGGCCAATCTCCTTTGCAATTTAAAGCTTAATTTTACGCAATCTCTTCGGATCTCTGAATCGAAAAACGGTTTTAACAAATCCATAATATTTTTGAATGGCCTATCCAATGATACCCCACACAATGGGATAGACGAAAAAAAAACCTCCCCACTTTACGTCAGTAGGAACCACAAAAAAAAAAAAACTTGATTTTATTTTACCACTTTGTCGGAATTATTAATAACATGTATATACATGCCAAATTATAGCTTTCTAGTCCTTAGATTCTCTGAGCTAAGCTGCGGACGGACAGACGGACAGAGCGAAACTATAAGGGTTCCTTGTTGACTTCGGAACCCTAAAAAGTGAATTCAAAAGGCATAAACAAGAAGAAATTCATTCTGTGCAGTCGGAGGATACATCTGGCGAATATGTTCAGTTTCCGCAAACAAGAATAAATTCATTCTGTGCAGTCGGAGGATACATCTGGCGAATATGTTCAGTTTCCGCAAACAAGAATAAATTCATTCTGTGCAGTCGGAGGATACATCTGGCGAATATGTTCAGTTTCCGCAAACAAGAATAAATTCATTCTGTGCTGTCGGAGGATACATCTGGCGAATATGTTCAGTTTCCGCAAACAAGAATAAATTCATTCTGTGCAGTCGGAGGATACATCTGGCGAATATGTTCAGTTGCCGCAAACAAGAAGAAATTCATCCTGTGCAGTCGGAGGATACATCTGGCGAATATGTTCAGTTTCCGCGATTGCCAAACAGGCTGCGCGAAGGTAGCTCGTGCTTTGGCGATCCGTTAAGCGATGTTCTCTTATTTGAGTAAAATATGACTATAGATTACCCCTATAAGGAACTAAAACATATTGACTCTGGCCTGGAAGTGGCCAAAGCAGTCTAATTACCTATGTAAAATACATATTATTAGGTATAACAATCGTTACAATAACAATTACTTTTATTACGAGGCAATTGACGTGATGGCGTCCAATTTACACGAAAGTATCAAATTCGCACGGTCAACATGCTGAACTAAACATACCTACCTAATTTCGTAATGATTCACATTTTGTGTAGGATTACCAACGCGTTCGGCATTTTTGGGACATTTCCGGACAACGTATCAGGTGAAATTATACATTTTCTCAATTTTTAGGGTTTCGTACCCAAAGGGTAAAACGGGACCCTATTACTAAGACTCCGCGGTCCGTCTGTCTGTCTGTCTGTCACCAGGCTGTATCTCATGAACCGTGATAGCTAGACAGTTGAAATTTTCACAGATGATGTATTTCTGTTTCCGCTATAACAACAAATACTAAAAACAGAATAAAATAAATATTTAAGTGGGGCCATACAACAAACGTGATTTTTTGCGATAATGGTACGGAACCTTTCGTTCGCGAGTCCGACTCGCACTTGGCCGGTTTTTATTAAATACTTTAATGAACACGTAATGCGATACTATTTTCCTTTAACCGACTTCCCAAAATGTTCAGCGATATCTTTTCCAATTGTTATTTAACCGATTTTGATGATTATATTTATGATTGATAGATTATCTTTAAGATGGTCCCGTTTTATTTGGCTAACACCGACTTCCGAAATTGAAGTTATTTGCACTTATTTTTATTTGGCAGTCAGTTGTATTTTTTGATAAATGTGTAGTTTATTTAAATAAATGTGAGTTGTCTGAAATGATGTGCTCTAGGTGGCGTCAGACGTCAGGACCTAACAGCTCGGTGCTGCCACCTAGTCCAAATCCAGACACCCGTCAAATCACTTATGTTTTCCGATATCAATCAATTGAGAATTTGATACAGTTAAAGACAATGCAGGTCTTATCGGGTGTAAAGAATTTTGTGTTTGTGCGTTGTTGTGTAAAGGATGTTCAGATTGTAAACTGGATATTGTCCCCGTTTGATGCAGAAGAATGAACAGCTCGTGGGCAAATATTAACAGCTGCACGTGTTGATCTTAAATTTTAAGTTACCTAGGGTCTAGATATATATAAACGTACCTCGGCAACCTTGGAAATAGGGTTGCCATCGGTCCGAAATTCCCCGGATTTGTCCTAGTTTAGAAGTAGTATTTGTAGTCCGCGTCTTCAAAACACCAACGTCAATTTTTCACTGGTTTCTCCGTCAATTGAAAACCGATTTTGAAATTATTATTTTTTGTGGTAGGGTATGATCCCGAATTGGTTCCATTTAAATTTGCTGAAGATCTGATGAAGAAATTCGGAGATATTCAACGGAACTCTTCGAAAATTATGGTAAATCACCCGAGATTGCATGTCTGTTTATTGTACGCTATCTTCTGCCAGCGGATTCGCCCGTGGCAAATGTGTTTTATCATCTTAAGGGAAAATTATACCGGAATAAAAGTAGCCTATGTGCTATTCCTGACTATAATCCGTCTGTCTGCCAAATTTCATCGAGATCCGTTTAGCCGTTCTGCCGTGATTGAGTAACAAACTTACATCCAAACTGCCGCGTTTGTTTTTTTTTTAAATAAAATTTTAAACCTACACTTGGTTTAAAAAAAGTTATGAAAATAAAATCTGTTTAAATGTCCGGGTTGTAAGCTCCAAAAGCCGGGGTTTTCAAGTTCGTGGTCCTGGTTGGCAGATTTTCGAGATGGCAACTTTACTTGGAAAGCACATGAAAACATTGGGCCCGACTGACATCAGTAGATTTTTGACAGTCGTAACGAGTAGCTGAAAGACTGAAAGTCCTCAGACTTTACACAAGCACAAACCACACAACAGGCCAATACCAAGCCAGGCTGAAACCAGCTTCTATAAAACCTTGAAATTTGGAGTGTTTTTGATAAAAATTGTGAGGTCGACTATATCTGTCCCGATATTTTGCTTTATATGTAGTGACCCTACTCAAATTAGCATTATTTGTATCGCTTATTAGATGCGTCAGCGCAAAAATGTATCGAGCAGGCTTATGAGATCATTGTGCTTGCCATAATAACAGGAATCGGACAAAAGCCGTATCATTTTATTAGGGTTCCGTACCCAAAGGGTAAAAACGGACTCCGGGCTCCCATACAACAAACATGTTTTTTTTTGTCGTTTTTTGCGATATTGTTACGGAACCGCACCTTTTGTCGACGTTTTATAAGTGCCCATGTAGGCCTATGTAAAATAAAAATAAAATATTTTGATTTTGAACCCTTCGTGTGCGAATCCGATTCGCATTTGGGCAGTTTTGTTTTTTGACTAATTTTAGCCCAATCGGAACGGTAGGCTTATTACGTATCTTTTGCAAGAGAAAAACGATAGCGATCAAACGCTTTATGTCATAAAAGTCGGAATTACCTACAGTGTAAGAATACACAATCGTCCTACACAATCGTTTGCTAATCGTTCGCTGTTTGTCAAATGCACTTATTATAAAAAAACCGCCAACAACTCTAAAACTTTTGTATTGAAGAGCAATTATTGCGCAAAAATCGCTATCGTTTTGCTCTTGCAAAAGATACGTAATAAGCCTGCGGGTATTATTAACTACTAGCTGACCCACGCGGCTTCGCTCCTGTCAACTGGCTACCTACCTACCCATCTACCCTACCTACCCTACATGCATGATTGTTGCGTAACTAAAACCGTTTACGCAGCGCACGCAACGGAAGCTCTCAAAATGGTTTTTTTTTTCTGTCTTTGCAACATTTTTCATTTATGCTCCGCCCCTATTGGCCGTAGCGTGATGTTATATAGCCTATAACCTTCCTCGATGAATGGACTATCTAACACAAAAAAATTTTTTCAATTCCAACCAGGGTTCCTGAGATTAGCGCGTTCAAACAAACTAACAAACTCTTCAGCTTTATAATATTAGTCTAGATTAGTATAGATATGATGGAATGTTATGGACTACTCATCACCAGTTATCTAAAGATCTTACTAACACATGTTAATGAATGCAACATTGTCTCGGTAAGGTGCAATAAAATGCGAAGGACACTTAGGACAATTTGAAGAAGAATATTACAATGTATGACCCTATTGTGTTTATATCGTAAATTATGTCTTCTTAACGTGAGAAATTACGTTGTTTACTGGTTACCTTCGAGGTTAGGAATAGCATTAAAAGAGTCTTTAAGGGTACACTAGTCGACGGCACGAACTATTTTGTGCGCGGGGTTAAAATGCATTTTATATCAACCGACAACACGTGCGGAAGAGATAGGTGCTGTGATGAGCAGTAGGAAGCTAGTTCGCGTACGAATACACACTTATGCAAATTTGTAGCGAAATGGATAATGATTTAGGACGAAACCAAGCGCGCGAAATTTTATAAACAGGCCGTTGGCAGTCTATATATCATGAAAAAACGACTAAATCTATCTGTTCAAAATAATTTTATTTGCATTATTGAACTACTAATCTATCCCTGTATGGAGGCCGTTTTGCAATTTTCCGTCTTCTTATGGTATTTATTCGCGCCCAAAAATGCGTTAAAATTAGTGTCGAAATGTGTTCCTTTCGACGCTCATTACTTTCAAATATCACTTTTTATTTTGAACATACATCGTGAAACAGTGGAATAATCCCTAGACTGCGTTTGTATGGAAAAAATTTCGTCTAGCGTAACCTTAAGTCATAAGCTTTGTATATTTTGAAAACAGCCCAGAATGTTCCTACCGGCTACTGTAGCGAGGCAGGCCTCCTTTCTGCGAGTCAATCAATCTGCATAGCTTTTTACCGGATGCCGAAGGAAGGTAATGTGTTTATCAGTCTATATATGTATGTTTGTTCCTATGTGGCGTTCTGGAGACCAAACGCGTTGGCCGATTCCGATGAATATTTCGTCAATCGATTCGCCTTAACCTTGCGAGTGTTACTGGCAATATTAAAATTGAAAAATGGCGGATTTTGGGGTTTCTTGCAAACACATCGTGTGGGGTAACAAAATAAAGTGTTTTAAGTGGTGTTTTCAAAAATATACCATACGTTTAAGTTCAAATGTACCTAATTCGAAAATAAGGATGTTAAATTAAAAAGTTATAAATAAAAAAAAGTTTATTCAAAAATTCCGACTGGTTTTGATGGCAGTTCGCAAATATGTATCCTCCGACTGCATAGAATGTTTTTTTTTGTTTACGTCTTTTTAGTTCGCTTCTTAAGCAGTCAGGTTTTTGATTTTTTAAATTAACTTTTTTTTTCCAACTTCATTGTGGTCGGCTTGCAGTCTAAACGGGAGCAGCCGAGTACCAGTATTTTTAGGGTTCCGTAGTCAACAAGGAACCCTTATAGTTCCGCCATGTCCCTTTGGCCGTCCGTCTGCAGCTCAGAGACTCTTAGTACTAGAAAGCTGTAATTTGGCATGGATATGTATTTTGGACGCACTGCAAGTTATCATCCTTACCTTGTTGCCATTCCACCAATTCGAACCAAGCGCTTCCAAACATCATTTATAATGCGCACAGCGAATGAATGGAACTCACTACCTGCGTCTGTGTTTCCGAACGCATTCAACCCGAATCTCTTCAAAGTTAGAGTGAACAGGCTTCTTCTGGGTAAGCTCACTCCATCGTAGACTCTTTCTCTGTCACCTATGACCTAGACTAGAGTCAAGAGCAAACCCATTACAAATAATAAAAAAAAGGATATACATATTAATCTCGTCGACAAAGTGATAATATACAAACCACTTTTTTTTGGTACAAACCGTTTTTTTTTCTCGTCTATGCCATCGTGTGGGGTATCGTTGGATAGGCCATTCAAAACTATTACAGGTCTGTGAGAACCATTTTTCGATTCAAAGATCCGTTCACGTAAAATTAAGCTTTAAATTGCAAATTTTTGTTAGAGTCAGACCAAATTTTCTTTGTTAGCGCTGAAACCCCGTGCTAATACTAACACAGTTCAATAAACTGTCACTGCGTACACGCATCGGTTGCGTCATCATCGAATTGTATAACAGCTCAAATAGGCCATGAGGTGGTGCTAACGACACTCGTAACTTTCACTGTCAGGTGTTAAAATTGTGATATTTTATGTTTTCTTTATTATTTTAGGGTTATTAGGAGAATGGATAGACATCTAGAAATCTTTGTTACAGCCAAAGACATTAAGGCCGTACCCTGACCAAAAAATCAGCATGAGATATGAGCATTCCTATTGGCCTAGCGGCACTGGTGGCGCATGAATTACGGTAGTGAATACGCCCAGATTTTAGAATAAAATCTTTATAAAATCGAATATTGGTCTTTTGAAAAAAATAAAACTTACAAAATGTTCGTTATCAAATTGTCTATCCATTAGTGTTAGTATAAAAAATAATTAATGAACACTTTACGAGGAGATGCATGCTATCAATAATTATGTCACATTTTTATGGTTTTGTTGGAAGGAGATTAGTGAAACAAATACCTCTTTAAAAAAAAAAGTGTACTACAATTTTAGAATCAACATTATGTAGAAATTTAATGTATTTTTATTAATCGATATTTCTTTTTAAATATAATAATAATAAACGTTTATTTGGAACAAGTTTTAGGACAAAAAATTACAAAAGAAAACGATGATAGCTACAAAAGTTAGAACTGTGGCGCAGCTATCAACGCCCAGGTCAAGAATAGGATACATGTGTTCCAGACCGGTAGATAAAAATAATAAATTATAATAAAAAGAAATTAATTAAAATGAAAGGTTAAAGGTACTATGTGTGAGAGTGTATGTGTGTGTATGTATGTATGTGTTGTGTATGTGTGTGTATGTATGTGTGTGTGTATGTGTGTCTTATGTTACCACAAGTTTTTCTGTTTCTTCGTAGGAGAGGGATTTAAGAAATTTCTGACAGTTTTTTCCTAACTAAAGTTCTTGTTAAGGGATAAATTAAGAGTAGATAGCTCTTAAAAACTGCACAAAAACGACTAGCGCGGCGTTTTGCTCGGGGAGGCGCCTTAAGAGCTCCTACAAGTTTCACGAGCCAAAAACAGAAAACAGCTACTTTTTCAGCGCAAATTTCTTAATAACTACAAGATATATGATAAAAAAAATAATGATGAAAATAAAAACGACACAGGTCCGTCGTCTACAAGCCCAAGAGCTAGACTGACTGAATGCCTCGCGCGAGCGTAACGGTTTATAAGGCATTATTTAGACAATTTATTACAATAAAATGAGTACTCAAAAATATAATATTAAATTGGATTCGATTGATAAACACCTCAAATTTCATATTTATTATTATTATTTTATTATTATTATAGCCTATGTTGCCAACAGTCTCTGTGTGAGTGTCGGCGTGTCAGCGTGACACGAAGGCCTCTACCAGCATTTTCCACTCCTCTAATTCTAGCAGTTCGGTGCCATAGTGGACCCGCTATCCCTTTTATGTCATCAGACCAGCGCTTTCTTTGTCTTCCTCTTTTCCGCTTTGTTATATATCTAGGAGTCCATTCTGTTATGTTCTTTGTCCACTTGTTCTTATTTTCACGGAGCATATGACCCACCCAACCCCACTTGAGCTTTCTAGTTTTTGTAACATCGTCTTCTATTTTTGTTTTGAGTCGTATGTCAGTGGCCCTTTTCCTGTCTCTTTTAGTAAACCCTAGCATGCTCCTTTCCATGGCTCTTTGGCATATTGTCAACTTTTGGTCTTGCTTTTTTGTATTTGACCATGTAGGGCATCCGTAAGTGAGTATAGGTAATATACATGTGTTGTATATTCTTCTTTTAATTGCAATGTTGTATTGTTTGCTTTTCATTACCTCTTTAAGAGTCCAGAACCTTTTCCATGAATTGGCAACCCGTCTCTCTATCTCCAAATCCATCTGGTCTTTGAAGGATATTAACTGGCCCAAGTAAATATAGGAATCTACATATGCTATTTCCTCCCCTTCTAGTTTTATGGCTTCTTGGGATCTGTTTGTAATAATTTTTGTCTTAGATTTGTTCATTGTTAGGCCCACCTTTTTGCTTTCTTGTGCCAGGTCCTGGAGCATGGTTTGAAGACTTTCTGGGTTATCTGTTATGAGTATGATATATAAATTTCATATTACGTGATTTCAAATAAATTCTTAGTCGTAGTCGTGTGCGAAAGCACATGATAAAATTCCTTTTTCCGCGTGGACAACATTTTTTTTTTAGTACAAATACAATAAACTTTGAAAAACAAAATTGATGGCTTACTAGTATACTATATGCCCAGTCCATACCATTTTTTGCAGATTATTATTCGCCACCAGTAAACTGAAAAAGCAATATTGAAAACCTGGTGTTTCGCGATTACGTAAAAACGTGTTAGGAATTTATTTTTCTAATTTAATTTGAGCAGTTATCAAAAATAAAATATTTATTATACATTTACTAGATAACTATGTGACGCAAAAATTGCATTAAAAGATTTATCATATATTTTGTAGTTATTGAGAAATTTTACTCTGAAAAAGTAGCTGTTTTCTGTTTTTAGCTCGTGAAACTTGTAGGGGCTCTTATCCAGATGATATTTCATCAGAATATTGTATACTAGCTGTGCCCGCGGCTTCGCTCCCGTCAGCTGTCTGCTAACCCTACCCTACTTACCTTCCCGCTTACCTTACTTACCTACATCACATTTTTTTTCTATAGTCATAATTGTTTCGCGGAGAATTTTAACACCGCCATTCAGAAAATGACTTCAAATGCACAACGCCATCTATCGAATACCGAGTTCAACTGTCAAAGTATCTGAATTGCGTGTGTTGTGTTAATTTTACTTTTTGAACACTTTAAATTCATCTAACTTTTGATAGAGTGAACCGATTGCGATGAAACAAAAACTAAGTAATTCTTCAAGTTATACGCGCAATTTTTATGTATAATATTTATCTGCATTGGTTTCGTACATTTCACGTGATGCGTGCACAAATAAACAGACAAACAGACAGAAATGCTGGAAATAGGTTCTGTTGGTTATCCTTTAACACCCTAGCTATTTTTATTTTTTTTATTTTCGGTGTACAAAAGTTACTTTTCTACAGATTTATTATATGTATTGATTGGCAGTTCATTCATAACAATGTTTTGTCGGAGGTACTCGTGCCAAAATAACAGCCGCACTGACTCAGGTAACTAAGGTCGGCCCGTGGATTGATAACCATCCATGCTGGGACACCTCCGTGTCTTGGGAAGCACGTTAAAGCGAATATATTCCCCAATGTTAACGCAGTACTGGCCGCGCGTCCGCTCGGAGCCAGAATATCAATATTGAACCTCCTTTTGTACAGTTATGTTTGCAAAATATTCTTTGATTTACATATGCTATTTCATAAAGAAATTCTAGCCATTTTCTCTGTGTTTTTTTTTAAAACAAAGTCGTTTTGGGGGAGCATCCAAAAGTATCGAAAAAATATCTTGTTGTTAATTATTTTTTTAAAGCAAAACTATATGTCGTACACGAAAAAACATGTTTGAAGACCTATACTCATACAGAGGCGGAGGAGATTTGGGCGCACGGTTGGCGCAGTGGTTGAGCGTTTGACTGCTGCGCTGCGTGTCACGGGTTCGATTCCCGCACGGAACAAATATTTGTATGACCTACAGATAGTTGTTCCGGCTCTGGGTGTGTTGTGTATGTGAGTTTATATGTTTGTAAACGCACCCACGATACAGGAAGAAATTCCTAGTGTGGGGCAACGTTTAATTTAAAAAGAAAATAAAAAAAAATAAAACAAGAGGTGGAAGAAGCATTGATAAACATACTTGCTTACTGCGTAAAACAAGTAAACAAACATGAAAAACCAGTTATAAACGTCCAATAAAGACAAGCTAATTAAAAATAAAATTTACAAGATATACGAATAGTACGAATTCATCCATGTGTGTTTAAGTCCTATGTAGTAAGTGGCGAGCAAGAACTAAACGATAGCAATAGCACAGATAATATAATAAAGCATACAGATGCCTCATCCCATACAAAGAAACCGTGCCGACGTAACTAGCGTTTTTCATCTGATTAATCTTGTTATTTTTGTAAGTACATCAATCGCGTTCGATCCCGTCTCACGGCAATAGATGGTGTTAGCAGCGACTTGCAAGTAAAAGAGTTTACTACTGTTTTGAATATTTTTTTATTTAAATAGAGTGAAGGTTCGTTTTATAGTATTTTTGTGCACGTTTTTACAGTTTTTTTGCACCAAAATATGTTACAATGCAAATTTTAACAATCAAGTGGAATGCTTCAGAAATTTAAAAATTGCGCCATCTATTGGCATCAATTTTAAATGATTCGTTCAAATAATCTTTGAAATGTGAATTAAGAGCCCAATATTCCATAATTTTGTACTTAGGAGAGTTGATTAAACAAAAACATACAATTTTATGTTCAATTCCAGAAAATATTAATTTTACACATAATTCTATTGAATTGTATGTAAATGTCGCGCCATCTAGTGAGATTTATTTGAACCAAATTTTCTTTCTTAGCAATGAGACCCCGTGGCAATAGGGATCTTGTCTGGGTAGAAAAATGATTATTCTATTTAGTCCGCCAGTGAAATTAGCGTTTTTTTTTTGCTTTATCAAATCAATAACGTGTACTCTAGGAACTCGGCATCACGCAGTGTTTGTCGAACGTAATATTTTTTTTAGTTTTATCATTCTCTTATTTTAGAAAATACAGGGGGGACACATTTTACCTCTTTGGAAGTGTCTCTCGCTCAAACTATTCAGTTTAGAAAAAAAAATGTATTATAAACCTCAATATCATTTTTGAAGACCTTAGATATCTCTCTATTTACAGCTCAAAATGGCATAAAAAGTCATTTTTCTAGATTTCGGTGCATTTCCGGTGCCGATAATGCTAAATGAAAAGCTCAGATTACGATCGTTGATCGTAACTTTACTCCGTTTTTTGGCACGCGAAGTACATACAATCGCATATCTAATGGTCACCCATCCACGGACTGACCTCGGCTAGCGTTGCTTAACCTTTGATGATCGACCCGCCCAGCTGATATTATTTAGCCACACATTACGTCATCAATGCTAAACAAAATTCTTTCGCATACTTTAGTCTATGTAAACACAATTGATAATGTTCAAACGCAAGATAACTGACATTGTTACCTTACATAATAGAATTGTTAAGTAATAATAAGTACTTACATAAATACATAACATGTGAATTTGTATGTTAACATTATGCTGTAAATAATATTTTTAATTTGCTAGATTATGTCACGAGTTTGTAACGGTTTTTCGTGTTTATTTACTTGTGCCTCGTTATTTATATTATTCGTTACAATTTTTAGGGTTCCGTAGCCAAATGGCAAAAAACGGTACCCGGCAATTATGGATTCGTCATGTCTGTCTGTCCGTCCGTATGTCACAGCCACTTTTTTCCGAAACTAGAGCTATGCTGTTGAAACTTGGTAAGTAGATGTATTCTGTGAACCGCATTAAGATTTTCACACGAAAATATAAAAAAAATCCCATATTAGAATAATTCCCCATACTTAGAACTGAAATTCAATTTTTTTTTTCATCATACCCATACGTATGGGGTATCTATGGATAGGCCTTCAAAAATGATATTGAGGTTTCTAATATTTTTTTTTTCTAAACTGGATAGTTTGCGCAAGAGAAACTTCCAAAGTGGTAAAATGTGTGTAACTTCTAAAATAAGAGAATGATAAAACTAAAAAAAATATATGATGTACATTACCATGTAAACTTCCACCGAAAACTGGTTTGAACGAGATCTAGCAAGTAGTTTTTTTTTTAATACGTCATAAATCGTAAACCGCAATTTACCAAGTACGGAAACCTTCGTGCACGAGTCCGAATCGCACTTGGCCGGGATTTTTAATGTAGCCAGTGACACTCGCAGGGTTAAGACGAATTGACGTAAGAACCAACAAGATCCGCCAATACTTTTGGCCTCTTGAACACCACATAGGAACAAACATACATACTTAAATAGACTGATACTCCTTTGGCAGTCGGGTAAAAGATAACACTTTCAGGCCATCACGCAATGTTCTTACGAATAGGCATGAAACTCATAAAATTAACATAGCTTAATAAACGAGCGATTAGATACGGAGGACAGTAAAAACATCATTTGAATACACTTGTAATATAGATAGCATATTAAGGTTACACTAGTCGACGGCACGAACTATTTTGTGCGCGGGGTTAAAATGCATTTTATATCAACCGACAACACGTGCGGAAGAGATAGATGCTGTGATGAGCAGTAGGAAGCTAGTTCGCGTATGAATACACACATTTGCAAATTTGTAACAGAATGGATAATGTATTAGGACAAAACCGAGCGCGCGAAATTTTATAAACAGACCTTTGGTAGTCTGGATATCATGAAAAAACGACTAAACGTATCTGTTCAAAATAAAATTATTTGCATTGTTGAACTATTAATCTATCCCTGTATGGAGGCCGTTTTCTAATATTCCGTCTTCTTATGGTATTTATTTGCGCCCAAAAATGCGTTAAAATTAATGTCGAAATGTGGAACTTTCGACGCTCATAACTTTCAAATGTTTTCTTTTTTTACTTTTTTGCTTCCATACAGGGCTAGATAATGATACGACAAATTGATATCACTTTTAATTTTGAACGTACATCGTCAAACAGTGGAATAATCCCTAGACTACGTTTGTATGGAAGAATTTTCGACTAGTGTAACCTTAATAAGCTTTGTAAACTCATTAGTACAACAGCGACAATCTTAAACGTTTGTGTGGCGAAATTCTGAACTCTGATTCTGAATTCTGTTGTTTTTAATTTATTGTTAGGCTCGCTTTTGAACACTAACTCGCCAGAAGCTCAATTATTCTCGTGAGAACTTAAATAATTATCAATTAAATAAATGTAATTTTAATTTTTCATCCAAACCAATCGTGTATGCTTTCGTGTATGCAATACTAGCTTCTGCCAGTGGCTTCGCCCGCGTGAATGTCGAAAATTATACCAAGGGAACATATCCTTCGGATGAAAATTATCCTATGTGCTATTCCTGACTATAATCTACCTCTGACCTAGACTGGAGTCAAGAGCAAACCCATCTCAAATAAAACAAATATGATCTATCTCTGTGCCAAATTTCATCCAGATCCGTCCAGCCGTTTGAGCGTGAAGAAGTAACAAAGTTACAAACACACACGCACTCACAATTATTCGCCGTTATAATATTAGCGTTATTTCAAAACAAAATTTAGCTCAATTAGTTGGGCATAACTGTTTTTACATTCAGTTGCAACATTTAACCCATACAATCATACATACTAACTCTTAAGGGTACACTAGTCGACGGCACGAACTATTTTGTGCGCGGGGTTAAAATGCATTTTATATCAACCGACAACACGTGCGGAAGAGATAGATGCTGTGATGAGCAGTAGGAAGCTAGTTCGCGGACAAATACACACTTTTGCAAATTTGTAGCGAAATGGATAATGATTTAGGACGAAACCGAGCGCGCGAAATTTTATAAACAGACCTTTGGCAGTCTAGATATCTTGAAAAAACGACAAAATCTATCTGTTCAAAATAAAATTATTTGCATTGTTGAACTACTAATCTATCCCTGTATGAAGGCCGTTTTGCAATTTTCCGTCTTCTTATGGTATTTATTCGCGCCCAAAAATGCGTTAAAATTAGTGTCGAAATGTGTTCCTTTCGACGCTCATTACTTTCAAATATTTTTTACTTTTTTGTTTCCATACAGGGCTAGATAATGATGAGACAAATTGATATCACTTTTTATTTTGAACGTACCTCGTCAAACAGTGGAATAATCCCTAGACTACGTTTGTAAGGAAGAATTTTCGACTAGTGTAACCTTAACAATCATTGCCAGAAACTTGTCATAATATAGGAAAATAGCTGTTCCCCGCGGCTTCGCTCCCGTGGACCACCCCACAGGACACGTTTTCGGGATAAAAAAAATAGCCTATAGATGTCACTCAGGAATTATGTAGCTTTCTATTGGTGAAAGAATTTTTTAAATCGGTCCAGTAGTTTCGGAGCCTATTCGGTACAAACAAACAAACAAAACAATCTTCCCTCTTTATAATATTATATAGTATAGAAGTATAGATTAGTGGTGTTATTACAGATTGTGACTATCATGCGAAAGTGCCTTAAAAATACGGGAATTGTTCCTCTGATGGTAAGCGGTGATGTGGTCGACGATAGAGCACGCTTGCCTAGAAGTAATCTAGCTATCATCTATACGAAACACAGACTCCGGCAAGGCAATTTACTCCTTAGCTGTAGCACGGGGTCCCAGCGCCAAGAAAAAAAATTTGGTTCAGATAAATGTCACTAGATGGCGCTTGTTATTGAATTGTGTGTGAAATTAACATTTTCTGGAATTGAACATAAATTGTATGTTTCTGTTTAACCAAGTCTCCTCAAACAAAAAATTATGGAATATTAGGCTCATAATTCACATTTCAAAGATTATTTGAATGGATCATTTAGAATTTATTCCAATACTTGGCGCCGTTTTAAACTTCTGAGGAATGCAACTCGGTTTTTTAAATTTGTATTGTGAAACTTTAAAAACTTGCAAAAAAAATTTTTTTTTTTTTGTTGTAGGCTCGCGTTTGACCACTATCTCGCCTGATGTTAAGTGATGATGTGGTCGAAGGTGACGTACGCTTGCCTAGAAGCAACCTATTCACTCTTGACTTGAAGACCCCTAGGTTGTAGCTATCAGGAAACAAAGACGCCGGTAGGGAATTCCACTCCTTAGCTGTACGCACAATGAAAGTATTTTCAAGACGCTTTGTGCGTATGGGTGGGATATCCACCATGTACTGATGGCGCATTGTCGTACGTCTTACTAACTAAACAAAAACAAAATACTATAAAACAAATCGTCTCTGTATTTAAAGAAAAAAAATATTTACGAACCGAGTAAACCTTTTTTTTGCTTGCAAGTCGCTGCTAACACCATCTATCTATTGCCGTGGAACGGAACAGCGATCGATGTACAAAAAATAATCAGATATTTAGACAAAATAAATTGTAGTTCTAAAAACTAAAAAACACGCTTTAATGGTAAGGATAATGGGACAAACTGTTTAAATTATTGCATTGTCATCGGTCCTTGATAAGTGTGCAAAGTTTCAAATCAATCCAACGTTTTGAAGTGGGTGAAAATCACGTTCAAAGATTCCGTTACATTGATACATAGATACATACATACCAAGCTAATAAAAGCGTGTTAAAAACGCTAGTTATGTCGGCACGGTGTCTTTTTATGGGATGAGGCATCTGTATGCTAGTATTATATTATCTGTGCTTGAAGTAATCTAGCTATGATGAAACATAGACTGCGGCAGGAAATTCTACTCCTTAGCTGAAGATACATTTACCTACAATGAAAGTATTCGTAAAACGATTTGTGCGTATGGCTCTTGGCTCAAATGTCTACCATGCAAAACTGACACATCGCTGTACGTCATAAAATTGATTAAATTATATTTGACAGATGTATGACAGCTGTCTTTTGCAACTAGAGTGCGCGCAAGATAAGTCTGCGCGCGACGGGTGGCGTGCTTAATGTTGCCAGCATAACTGATCTTTTTTCCTTCATTTAATCAATAGTCATTACTCGAAACATAAAGTAATTTAAGTTAAGCATACTTAATTAATAGCTTTTTCTACTTGCATAAAATATGATGAAAAAAGCTTAAAATTATTGTAAATCTTTTATTGAATAGTTAGTAGTACCTACTATTAAATTTGGTCTAACAATGGCCATGCAGTGGCTAATACCGTCCATTTCAATTACAATTCTTGTTTTATTTCTTCTTCAATAATTTTTGAAGAAGCGGCACCGGTAGTACGAAAATTTAGGGAAATTTTATTATAATGGTATCCCTAAAAGATACTGTCAAATAAGCAACGCGGGCTCTATCTTTGTAAAACGGTACCGTAGGCCTGTTATTGTCTTGCTCACTTCAAGAAATCATCTCTGCCAGCACTTTAAATTACTATTGGCATAATGATAGCCATTATTTACTTCGAAAACGAATAAAAACACGGAATACAACACACTCTCTTGACACCTGACAAAAATGGCAAATGATTAGTTCCGATTTTGGCCGCGCGCAGACTTATCTTGCGCGCACTCTAGCGCCATCTTGACAGGACAGTGTGTGTCTGTGTGATAAGGTAAAGAAAGTGAGGCTTACAGTAGGTAATTAATGCAGATATGATAATCTAATTGACGTTATTACTACAATTTGGTCGTTAGCATTATTTTGACAATACCTTGAATGGTCGTAATAAACTTTTATTAGCGGACATAATCTTCTTTGTCTGAAGTTTGTCTGTTTATAAAACAGTAACTATCCCGTTGTTTTGTTAGACTTTCTTTTGACCATGGAGTTGCTTAGTTACATAATGCAGAAAATCTTTAGTATCCAACAGCGAGCGATGCTAGCTCCAAAATTTACTACAAAGTTTGTTTTGCCTTCTACATTACCGGTCTCAATTTGAGGCGTCATTTTTTCATCAATCAGACAAAAATCAATGCGGCTCAACTGCAGTTCGCCGCCAGACTGCTAGGAGCTTCATATTTTTTTACGTATAGAACTCTTGGAGAACACTTTTACAAAGTTTCAAGTCGCGAAGCCTTGTAGTTTTTGAGAAAACAAAAATACTAGTTTCAATAATTTTGGTCGAATCTGTTCCAAAACCGAATCGGGCACCCCGACTTCACACAGTCTTTTGGCTGCTACCCCAAGAGTGTGTATAAAACCGAAGGGGTTGCACTTGCCGCAGCGCCGGGGACGATGCAGAAGCAACTTTAGTGTTTTGAGGTTAGGTTACATTAAATTGTTTTTCTCAAGAACTGTGCGTTACCTTTTTATGGGGGCAGTGCCAGGAGAGAGCAGGCACACACTCACACCCTCCTCTTGCCAAACGATACTTGATTTTTACCGGTTAGGTTATTTTTTATGGTTAAGTAACCTATGGTTTTGCACGTTTTGATGATTTCAAATTTACATTAAAAAGGGTCTATTCTACCTAAAAAAGTACTTGTGGATGGGTACAGCAGTGGTTCCAGTATTGCTTCAGGCTGTCACAGATCTATACTATATATTAATATTATAAAGAGGAAAGATTTTTTTGTTTGTTTGTTTGTACCGAATAGGCTCCGAAACTACTGGACAGATTTAAAAAAAATATTTCACCAATAGAAAGCTACATTATTCCTGAGTGACATAGGCTATTTTTTTTATCCCGAAAATGGGTCCTGTGGGGTGGCCCACGGGAGCGAAGCCGCGCGGAACAGCTAGTAATATTATAAAGAGGAAAGAATTTTTTTTTTGTTTGTTTGTACCGAATAGGCTCCGAAACTACTGGACAGATTTGAAAAATTCTTTCTCCAATAGAAAGCTACATTATTCCTGAGTGACATAGGTTATTTTTTTATCCCGAAAATGGGTCCTGTGGGGTGGTCCACGGGAGCGAAGCCGCGGGCAACAGCTAGTAAATTATATAATAAAAAAATCAAACAACACTTTGTCCGATTTGAAGATCGAATCTGATGCCCAATTTTCAGCAAACGCTCTTGTGACCAACAAACAAGGCAGTGACTAGGTGAAGGTGACAATACTTTTATGTGAACAATGGACGCACTGCAGTAACACTTAAACCTTAAAAATACGCAGTGTACCTATAGTCTGCAACCCTCGGTATATGTGACCTTTGACAAACACTGCAGTGGTCGACAGAGGTTTGTATTTTGTATTGGCGATCGGCCAATTTCGCCACTTACCCCCGATTAACAGCCTGATCTACTCATCTGTAAAACTGCTGCCAAAGCTCTTGTTAGCAACAAAAAGTCTTATAAATACACTAGCTGACCCCCGCGGCTTCGCTCCCGTCAACTGGCTACCTACCTCCCACCTACCTACCCTACCTACCATAACTACCCTACCCTACCTACCCTACCCTACCCTACCTACCCTACCCTACCCTACCTACCCTACCCTACCCTACCTACCCTACTACCTACCTATACTACTATACGAATGTAACCAACTTTTGTTTCTACCGGCGGCGGCGATCTAATTAAAATTTAGAACATAAAAGCTGCTACTGTGAGTCAATCTTAAAAGATTGACATATGCTTTCGCGGACTTTTTTTTAGAACTTTTAAAGAGGAACAATTCCATCATACATGATATTTGCGTAACTTAAACCGTTTACGCAGCGCACGCAACGAAAGCTCTCAAAAAGGAATATTTTTCCCCGTTTTTGCAACATTTTTCATTTATGCTCGGCTCCTATTGGTTGTAGCGTGATGTTATATAGCCTATAACCTTCCTCGATAAATGGACTATCCAACACAAAAAGAATTTTTCAATTCCAACCAGTAGTTCCTGAGATTAGCGCGTTCAAACAAACAAACTCTTCAGCTTTATAATATTAGTATAGATATCCATTTATAATGGCAGATGTGTATACAGAATGGCAAACCTATTTCTTTTATCTGTTGTGCAAAGGCTTCCTCCAAATCCTTCCAAGTTTTGTTTTGTTTAGCCACCTCGAACCAGGCTCTGCAGTAGGCGTCTATGTCATCTCGCCCACAGACATAAATCTGACTAGATAACGCAACTCCCTCCATCTGTATGAAAACCACTTTAACACACAATTTAAAAACAAATTTACTAACAAATGAAAGAAAACATTGCCAATGTCTCGGGCAACTTTTTGTTCAGCAGTCTTTGGTTTAAAGAAACTTTATGCCCAATAATGACATATGTCACTTACTTGAAAACAATACTAAAAAAAAAACATACAATAGATTACAAAAAGTTCGTCATCAGTATTACAATTTAATAGTTACCCAACTAATGCATTCATATCTCCAAAAGTGATCGATCCGCAATAATGTGCTGGCTATGTTGAGTCTTGAATGCATTGTAAGAGCGCAGATTTTTTATACAGGACGGTAACTTATTATACGAGTTGTGCTCCTTCAAAAATTGTGTCTTTACAGGTCAATATGGAATAGTTAGGCAATTTTCTAGATTTCGGTGAATTGACGGTGCCGATAATGCTAAATGAAAAGCTCAAATTACGAAAATTTATACAATCGCGTCATCTAGTTAGATATAATATATCTGTGATCTCGCCCGTCTTAGCGCATTATGTCCTTTTCTCCAAATGTGATTTCTCAATATGTCCTTTTCTCCAAATGTCCTTTCTCAAAAGGTCTTTTTCTCCAAATATCCTTTCTCAAAATATCCTTTTATCTAAATGATATATGCTCTAAATGTCCGTACATCATTAACCAGTAACTAAGTATTTATTAAAGGTATTTGCCATAAATAAAAAAACTAACAATTAGACAAAGAATTAAGTACTATTTATTTTAGTGGAGTAATTATTACGAACTGTAATTTTTAATTCGATTTTCTGGCAACAAATATAACAAATTAATGTCGTTATTCGTCTTTTATATTATTCAATTTGAAGAGGGTCATTACGATAAAAGAACATATTGAGAAAGGGACATTTTGAGAAAAGAACATTTAGATAAAAGGACATTCTAAGAAAGGACATTTGGAGAAAAGTCTCGCCACCCTATTTCTGGGCTAGCCTCGTCGGCGCAGCACCTTAAATAAACATATATCCTAAAATAATACCACTGTCAATAAAATTAAGATCTTTTGGTCATTCTATAATTATGTCACTTTACCCCTTCTATCAACAGTACTACTCGTATACTGCTTACTTGCGTGCCCTTACCCCATTTTAAATTGACCTCGTATTTAAAACTTTATACACATTGTCCTTTCTCAGTTAATTATCTCAGGGTCACCCCATTTTTTTTATTAACTAGCTTTTCACTGCGACTTTGTTAACTTTAACACCTCTACGGGATTTTTTAAGACGACGACTAACGCCAACGACCCTGAGGGAACAAAAAGCGCACTCGTTTCACACCCGCGCGACCCAAAATTTATTAGTTTTTTGTACTTTCCTTATTATTCTATGACTTTAAAAAAAAAGCCTCGGTGCAGATAATTAAATTGTTTTTGAGATGGTGTCGATTTCATTCAAATACGCCCAGCGGTTTTGGTGCGATTGTCGTGTTTTAGTCCGTTTTAGCCAAAGTGGCGATCGCGAACCGGCAGCCTAATTGCGTTGAAGGGCCTCCCACCAGGTGGACCGATGACCTGGTGAAGGTTGCAGGGATTCGCTGGTTGCGGGCTGCACTGGACCGGTCAATGTGGCGACGCTTGGGGGAGGCCTATGTCCAGAAGTGGACGTCTTTCGGCTGATATGATGATGATGAGTCCGTTTTAGACATAACTTTACAAATTAATTACATTATGTTATACGAATAAAATTCTAAATTTTCTTAGATCAAATTATTATAAAAATAGTCTAATGTAACATATATTTTTTCCTAAAAAATACGTCTAGCCGTTTAGACGTGATTCTCATTTTAAAATCAGCTACTTAGGGGTATTTCTTGAACAAAAATTATACCAAATTGACAAGCGAGACAAGTTGTAGGGGGTAATCTCTGGATCTACTGAACCGATTTAGATGAAATTTGACATGGAGATAGTTTGAGACCCTGTGTGACCCTGGGAAGGACATAGGATAGTTTGATAAAACGCATATTACGCGGGCGAAGCCATGGGCAGAAGTTAGTATAATATTATAAACAGGAAAGATTTGAGTGTTTGTTTGTAATGGATAAACTCAAAAACTACTTAACCGATTTTGAAAATTCTTTCACCATTTGAAAGCTACATTATTCCCGAGTGACATAGATATTTTTTTTATCCCGAAAACGGGTGCCTTGGGGTGGGCCGAAACCGCGGGGAAAAGCTATATCGAAATAATCCGTTAGAATCGTTTAGCCTTGAAAACATACATACAGAATGCCAGGCAATTTTAACGTTTGTAATATTAATACGAAATATAACTTCGAAATGTGAGGTACTCTGTCTATCCTTCGGGGAATACCGCTTTGATGTTATGCTATGTTATTACACATATACTAGGGATGTTCCGACTAGTCGGTAAAGCCGAATATCCGGCCTCTTTCGTAGTCAGCGACTATTCGGCAAAATGCATGTAGGCTGAAAAGAAGCCATACACCTGGCTTTCTTTTTGACTTGATTAAATTTTAATTTCTCTGTAATGAACAATAACGGTATTGTCATGTTTTTTTTTTACACAAAACACCGATCTGATTCGTGTAAAAAAAGCAAAATTCAAGAAACAATGCGAAGTCAACAAAACAATCATGTTTCGACAGACATGGCACGCTCGCGGGCGGGCGGCGGTTGCGACTTGCGCGCGAATCTATACTATATATATATAATATTATATTATATAAAACTGCATTACCACTCACTGACTGACTGACATAATTGTTCTCCCAGATGGTGGATGGGGAGGTGGGTATATTTTGACAGATTCGTAATCAAGTGACTCTCGCGAGTTTGGGAAAAGTCCCAAACCTCCCCTTTTCCTCCCCCCTCCTCCCCCCCTCTATCGTATCTCGGAAACTAAGGTACCGGTAGTATGTTTTTTTTACGGATTCGTTTAGAGGAGGCTCGGAAAAGCAAAAACCATTTTTCAAATTTGACCCCCTCGCCCCCCTTCTCCCCCCCTTTAAGCGGATCTCGGAAGTTGAGAGACTTGGAACATTTCTTTTTTCAGATTCATATAAAGGGGCAATGCTATAGTCACAAACATACCATTTTTCAAAGTTGACCCCCTTGCTCCCCTTCTCCCCCCTCCCCCCCGTTTTGGCAAATCTTTTTTTTTTGTTTTATTTTACGGAATCGGTTAGCAGAGGCTCGGAAAAGTAAAAACCATTTTTCAAAGTTGACCCCCTCGCCCCCCTTTCCCCCCCCTTTAAGCGGATCTCGGAAGTTGAGAGACTTGGAACATTTCTTTTTTCAGATTCATATAAAGGGGCAATGCTAAAGTCACAAACAAACCATTTTTCAAAGTTGACCCCCTCGCTTCCCTTTGCCCCCCCGTTTTGGCGAATCTTTTTTTTTTGTTTTTTTTACGGATTCAGCGTAGGGATCCCGAGTGGAGCGAACCTACGAGACCGAGTGCAGCGCAGGGGGGAGGTGGCGAGCGAAGCGAGCCGGCGACCTCCGTAGCGTAACGAAGGTTGAGTGGGTGAAGCGAAACTCAGTGCCTGGCGATGACAAGCAAACATTAGGGTTATGTTTTTTGGAACAAAGTGTAGGGTAGGTGTAGGGTAGGTGTAGGGTAGGTGTAGGGTAGGTGTAGGGTAGGTGTAGGGTAGGTGTAGGGTAGGTGTAGGGTAGGTGTAGGGTAGGTGTAGGGTAGGTGTAGGGTAGGTGTAGGGTAGGTGTAGGGTAGGTGTAGGGTAGGTGTAGGGTAGGTGTAGGGTAGGTGTAGGGTAGGTGTAGGGTAGGTGTAGGGTAGGTGTAGGGACAACAACACGCGAGCTGCTTGCAGCTCGCGCACCAAGCAAATACTTTATATTATTATTATAATATATAAAACTGCATTACCACTGACTGACTGACTCACTGACTCACTCACTGACATAATTGTTCTCCCAGATGGTGAAGGGGGAGGTGGGTATATTTTGACAGATTCGTACACAAGTAACTCTCGCGAGTATGGGAAAAGTCCCAATCCTCCCCTTTTCCTCCCCCCTCCTCCCCCCCTCTATCGTATCTCGGAAACTAAGGTACCCGTAGAATGTTTTTTTTACGGATTCATTTAGAGGAGGCTCGCAAAAGTAAAAACCATTTTTCAAAGATGACCCCCTCGCCCCCCTTCTCCCCCCCTTTAAGCGGATCTCGGAAGTTGAGAGACTTGGAACATTTCTTTTTTCAGATTCATATAAAGGGGCAATGCTAAAGTCACAAACAAACCATTTTTCAAAGTTGACCCCCTTGCCCCCCTTCTCCCCCCTCCCCCCCCGTTTTGGCGAATCTTTTTTTTTTGTTTTTTTTTCGGATTCGTTTAGAGGAGGTTCGGAAAAGTAAAAACCATTTTTCAAAGATGACCCCCTCGCCCCCATTCTCCCCCCCTTTAAGCGGATTTCGGAAGTTGAGAGACTTGGAACATTTCTTTTTTCAGTTTCATATAAAGGGGCAATGCTATAGTCACAAACAAACCATTTTTCAAAGTTGACCCCCTCGCCCCCCTTCTCCCCCCTCCCCCCCCGTTTTGGCGAATCTTTTTTTTTTGTTTTTTTTTCGGATTCGTTTAGAGGAGGTTCGGAAAAGTAAAAACCATTTTTCAAAGATGACCCCCTCGCCCCCATTCTCCCCCCCTTTAAGCGGATCTCGAAAGTTGGAACATTTGGAACATTTCTTTTTTCATATTCATATAAAGGGGCAATGCTATAGTCACAAACAAACCATTTTTCAAAGTTGACCCCCTTGCCCCCCTTCTCCCCCCTCCCCCCCCGTTTTGGCAAATCTTTTTTTTTTGTTTTTTTTACGGAATCGTTTAGAGGAGGCCCGGAAAAGTAAAAACCAATTTTCAAAGTTGACCCCCTCGCCCCCCTTCTCCCCCCCTTTAAGCGGATCTCGGAAGTTGAGAGACTTGGAACATTTCTTTTTTCAGATTCATATAAAGGGGCAATGCTTGAGTCGGAATCATTTTTCAAAACTCCCCACTCTCCCTCCCTTCATCCCTCCTCTCCCCAACCTCCCCTACCTAATATCGGTCGTCGAAAACTGTCCGGTGGGAGTGGACCAGGCAGCGTAGGGACCCCGAATGGAGCAAACCTACGAGACCGAGTGCAGCGCAGGGGGGAGGTGGCGAGCGAAGCGAGCCGGCGACCTCCGTAGCGTAACGAAGGTTGAGTGGGTGAAGCGAAACTCAGTGCCTGGCGACGACAAGCAAACATTAGGGTTATGTTTTTTGGAACAAAGTGTAGGGTAGGTGTAGGGTAGGTGTAGGGTAGGTGTAGGATAGGTGTAGGGTAGGTGTAGGATAGGTGTAGGGTAGGTGTAGGGTAGGTGTAGGGTAGGTGTAGTGTAGGTGTAGGGTAGGTGTAAGGTAGGTGTAGGGTAGGTGTAGGATAGGTGTAGGGTAGGTGTAGGGTAGGTGTAGGGTAGGTGTAGGGTAGGTGTAGGGTAGGTGTAGGGTAGGTGTAGGGTAGGTGAAGGGTAGGTGTAGGGTAGGTGTAGGGTAGGTGTAGGGTAGGTGTAGGGTAGGTGTAGGGTAGGTGTAGGGTAGGTGTAGGGTAGGTGTAGGGTAGGTGTAGGGTAGGTGTAGGGTAGGTGTAGGGTAGGTGTAGGGTAGGTGTAGGGTAGGTGTAGGGTAGGTGTAGGGTAGGTGTAGGGTAGGTGTAGGGTAGGTGTAGGGTAGGTGTAGGGTAGGTGTAGGGTAGGTGTAGGGTAGGTGTAGGGTAGGTGTAGGGTAGGTGTAGGGTAGGTGTAGGGTAGGTGTAGGGTAGGTGTAGGGTAGGTGTAGGGTAGGTGTAGGGTAGGTGTAGGGTAGGTGTAGGGTAGGTGTAGGGTAGGTGTAGGGTAGGTGTAGGGTAGGTGTAGGGTAGGTGTAGGGTAGGTGTAGGGTAGGTTAAGGAATACTTCTCAAAAACACGACAAAGCCGCGAGCTGCTTGCAGCTCGCGCACCAAGCAAATACTAGTTATATTATATAAAACTGCATTACCACTGACTGACTGACTCACTCATTGACATAATTGTTCTCCCAGATGGTGGAGGGGAAGGTGGGTATATTTTGACAGATTCGTATACAAGTAACTCTCGCGAGTATGGGAAAAGTCCCAAACCTCCCCTTTTCCTCCCCCCTCCTCCCCCCCTCTATCGTATCTCGGAAACTAAGGTACCCGTAGAATGTTTTTTTTACGGATTCGTTTAGAGGAGGCTCGCAAAAGTAAAAACCATTTTTCAAAGTTGACCCCCTCGCCCCCCTTCTCCCCCCCTTTAAGCTGATCTCGAAAGTTGGAACATTTGGAACATTTCTTTTTTCAGGTTCATATAAAGGGGCAATGCTATAGTCACAAACAAACCATTTTTCAGAGTTGACCCCCTTGCCCCCCTTCTCCCCCCTCCCCCCCCCGTTTTGGCGAATCTTTTTTTTTCGTTTTTTTTACGGATTCGTTTAGAGGAGGCTCGGAAAAGTAAAAACCATTTTTCAAAGTTGGCCCCCTCGCCCCCCTTCTCCCCCCCTTTAAGCGGATCTCGGAAGTTGAGAGACTTGGAACATTTCTTTTTTCAGATTCATATAAAGGGGCAATGCTTGAGTCGCAATCATTTTTCAAAACTCCCCACTCTCCCTCCCTTCATCCCTCCTCTCCCCAACCTCCCCTACCTAATATCGGTCGTCGAAACCTGTCCGGTGGGAGTGGACCAGGCAGCGTAGGGACCCCGAATGGAGCGAACCTACGAGACCGAGTGTAGCGCAGGGGGGAGGTGGCGAGCGAAGCGAGCCGGCGACCTCCGTAGCGTATCGAAGGTTGAGTGGGTGAAGCGAAACTCAGTGCCTGGCGACGAATGCAAACATTAGGGTTATGTTTTTTGGAACAAAGTGTAGGGTAGGTGTAGGGTAGGTGTAGGGTAGGTGTATGGTAGGTGTAGGGTAGGTGTAGGGTAGGTGTAGGGTAGGTGTAGGGTAGGTGTAGGGTAGGTGTAGGGTAGGTGTAGGGTAGGTGTAGGGTAGGTGTAGGGTAGGTGTAGGGTAGGTGTAGGGTAGGTGTAGGGTAGGTGTAGGGTAGGTGTAGGGTAGGTGTAGGGTAGGTGTAGGGTAGGTGTAGGGTAGGTGTATGGTAGGTGTAGGATAGGTGTAGGGTAGGTTAAGGAATACTTCTCAAAAACACGACAAAGCCGCGAGCTGCTTGCAGCTCGCGCACCAAGCAAATACTAGTTATACTATATAAAACTGCATTACCACTGACTGACTGACTCACTGACTCACTCATTGACATAATTGTTCTCCCAGATGGTGGAGGGGGAGGTGGGTATATTTTGACAGATTCGTAAACAAGTAACTCCCGTGAGTATGGGAAAAGTCCCAAACCTCCCCTTTTCCTCCCCCCTCCTCCCCCCCTCTATCGTATCTCGGAAACTAAGGTACCCGTATTCTGTTTTTTTTATGGATTCGTTTAGAGGAGGCTGGGAAAAGTAAAAACCATTTTTCAAAGTTGACCCCCTCACCCCCCTTCTCCCCCCCTTTAAGCGGATCTCGAAAGTTGGAACATTTGGAACATTTCTTTTTTCAGATTCATATAAAGGGGCAATGCTATAGTCACAAACAAACCATTTTTCAAAGTTGACCCCCTTGCCCCCCTTCTCCCCCTCCCCCCCCCCGTTTTGGCGAATCTTTTTTTCGTGTTTTTTTTACGGATTCATTTAGAGGAGGCTCGGAAAAGTAAAAACCATTTTTCAAAGTTGACCCCCTCGCCCCCCTTCTCCCCCCCTATAAGCGGATCTCGGAAGTTGAGAGACTTGGAACATTTCTTTTTTCAGATTCATATAAAGGGGCAATGCTATAGTCACAAACAAACCATTTTTCAAAGTTTCCCCCTTGCCCCCCATCTCCCCCCTCCCCCCCCCCCCGTTTTGGCGATTTTTTTTTTCAGTTTTTTTTACGGATTCGTTTAGAGGAGGCTCGGAAAAGTAAAAACCATTTTTCAAAGTTGACCCCCTCACCCCCCTTCTCCCCCCTTTAAGCGGATCTCGGAAGTTGAGAGGCTTGGAACGTTTCTTTTTTCAGATTCATATAAGGGGGCAATGCTTGGGTCGGAATCATTTTTCAAAGTTGACACCCTTGACCCCCTTCTCCCCCCCCCCCCGTTTTGGCAAATCTTTTTTTGTTTTTTTTACGGATTCAGCGTAGGGATCCCGAGTAGAGCGAACCTACGAGACCGAGTGCAGCGCAGGGGGGAGGTGGCGAGCGAAGCGAGCCGGCGACCTCCTTAGCGTAACGAAGGTTGAGTGGGTGAAGCGAAACTCAGTGCCTGGCAACGACAAGCAAACATTAGGGTTATGTTTTTTGGAACAAAGTTTAGGGTAGGTGTAGGGTAGGTGTAGGGTAGGTGTAGGGTAGGTGTAGGGTAGGTGAAGGGTAGGTGTAGGGTAGGTGTAGGGTAGGTGTAGGGTAGGTGTAGGGTAGGTGTAGGGACAACAACACGCGAGCTGCTTGCAGCTCGCGCACCAAGCAAATACTAGTTATACTATATAAAACTGCATTACCACTGACTCACTGACTGACTCATTGACATAATTGTTCTCCCAGATGGTGGAGGGGGAGGTGGGTATATTTTGACAGATTCGTAAACAAGTAACTCCCGTGAGTATGGGAAAAGTCCCAAACCTCCCCTTTTCCTCCCCCCTCTTCCCCCCCCCTATCGTATCTCGGAAACTAAGGTACCCGTATTTTTTGTTTTTTACGGATTCGTTTAGAGGAGGCTCGCAAAAGTAAAAACCATTTTTCAAAGTTGACCCCCTCGCCCCCCTTCTCCCCCCCTTTAAGCGGATCTCGAAAGTTGGAACATTTGGAACATTTATTTTTTCAGGTTCATATAAAGGGGCAATGCTATAGTCACAAACAAACCATTTTTCATAGTTGACCCCCTTGCCCCCCTTCTCCCCCCTCCCCCCCCGTTTTGGCGAATCTTTTTTTTTCGTTTTTTTTTACGGATTCGTTTAGAGGAGGCTCGGAAAAGTAAAAACCATTTTTTAAAGTTGACCCCCTCGCCCCCCTTCTCCCCCCCTTTAAGCGGATCTCGGAAGTTGAGAGACTTGGAACATTTCTTTTTTCAGATTCATATAAAGGGGCAATGCTATAGTCACAAACGAACCAGTTTTCAAAGTTTACCCCCTTGCCCCCCTTCTCCCCCCTCCCCCCCCCGTTTTGGCGAATCTTTTTTTTTTGTTTTTTTTTATGGATTCAGCGTAGGGATCCCGAGTGGAGCGAACCTACGAGACCGAGTGCAGCGCAGGGGGGAGGTGGCGAGCGAAGCGAGCCGGCGACCTCCGTAGCGTAACGAAGGTTGAGTGGGTGAAGCGAAACTCAGTGCCTGGCGACGATAAGCAAACATTAGTGTTATGTTTTTTGGAACAAAGTGTAGGGTAGGTGTAGGGTAGGTGTAGGGTAGGTGTAGGGTAGGTGTAGGGTAGGTGTAGGGTAGGTGTAGGGTAGGTGTAGGATAGGTGTAGGGTAGGTGTAGGGTAGGTGTAGGGTAGGTGTAGGGTAGGTGTAGGGTAGGTGTAGGGTAGGTGTAGGGTAGGTTTAGGGTAGGTGTAGGGTAGGTGTAGGGTAGGTGTAGGGTAGGTGTAGGGTAGGTGTAGGGTAGGTGTAGGGTAGGTGTAGGGTAGGTGTAGGGTAGGTGTAGGGTGGGTGTAGGGTAGGTGTAGGGTAGGTGTAGGATAGGTGTAGGGTAGGTGTAGGGTAGGTGTAGGGTAGGTGTAGGGTAGGTGTAGGGTAGGTGTAGGGTAGGTGTAGGGTAGGTGTAGGGTAGGTGTAGGGTAGGTGTAGGGTAGGTGTAGGGTAGGTGTAGGGTAGGTGTAGGATAGGTGTAGGGTAGGTGTAGGGTAGGTGTAGGGTAGGTGTAGGGTAGGTGTAGGGTAGGTGTAGGGTAGGTGTAGGGTAGGTTTAGGGTAGGTGTAGGGTAGGTGTAGGGTAGGTGTAGGGTAGGTGTAGGGTAGGTGTAGGGTAGGTGTAGGGTAGGTGTAGGGTAGGTGTAGGGTAGGTGTAGGGTGGGTGTAGGGTAGGTGTAGGGTAGGTGTAGGGTAGGTGTAGGGTAGGTGTAGGGTAGGTGTAGGGTAGGTGTAGGGTAGGTGTAGGGTAGGTGTAGGGTAGGTGTAGGGTAGGTGTAGGGTAGGTGTAGGGTAGGTGTAGGGTAGGTGTAGGGTAGGTGTAGGGTAGGTGTAGGGTAGGTGTAGGGTAGGTGTAGGGTAGGTGTAGGGTAGGTGTAGGGTAGGTGTAGGGTAGGTGTAGGGTAGGTGTAAGGGTAGGTGTAGGGTAGGTGTAGGGTAGGTGTAGGGTAGGTGTAGGGTAGGTGTAGGGTAGGTGTAGGGTAGGTGTTGGGTAGGTGTAGGGTAGGTGTAGGGTAGGTGTAGGGTAGGTGTAGGGTAGGTGTAGGGTAGGTGTAGGGTAGGTGTAGGGTAGGTGTAGGGTAGGTGTAGGGTAGGTGTAGGGTAGTTGTAGGGTAGTTGTAGGGTAGGTGTAGGGTAGGTGTAGGGTAGGTGTAGGGTAGGGTAGGTGTAGGGTAGGTGATCGGTAGGTGTAGGGACAACAACACGCGAGCTGCTTGCAGCTCGCGCACCAAGCAAATACTAGTTATACTATATAAAACTGCATTACCACTGACTGACTCACTGACTCACTGACTCATTGACATAATTGTTCTCCCAGATGGTGGAGGGGGAGGTGGGTATATTTTGACAGATTCGTAAACAAGTAACTCCCGTGAGTACGGGAAAAGTGCCAAACCTCCCCTTTCCCCCCCCCCTCCTCCCCCCCTCTATCGTATCTCGGAAACTAAGGTACCCGTATTTTTTGTTTTTTACGGATTCGTTTAGAGGAGGCTCGGAAAAGTAAAAAGCATTTTTCAAAGTTGACCCCCTCGCCCCCCTTCTCCCCCCCTTTAAGCGGATCTCGAAAGTTGGAACATTTGGAACATTTATTTTTTCAGATTCATAGAAAGGGGCAATGCTATAGTCACAAACGAACCATTTTTCAAAGTTGACCCCCTTGCCCCCCTTCTCCCCCCTCCCCCTCCTTTTTGGCTAATCTTTTTTTTTGGTTTTTTTTACGGATTCGTTTAGAGGAGGCTCGGAAAAGTAAAAACCATTTCTCAAAGTTGACCCCCTCGCCCCCCTTCTCCCCCACTTTAAGCGGATCTCGGAAGTTGAGAGACTTGGAACATTTCTTTTTTCAGATTCATATAAAGGGGCAACGCTATAGTCACAAACAAACCATTTTTCAAAGTTGACCCATTGCCCCCCATATCCCCCCTCCCCCCCCCCCGTTTTGGCGAATCTTTTTTTTGTTTTCTTTACGGATTCAGCGTAGGGATCCCGAGTGGAGCGAACCTACGAGACCGAGTGCAGCGCAGGGGGGAGGTGGCGAGCGAAGCGAGCCGGCGACCTCCGTAGCGTAACGAAGGTTGAGTGGGTGAAGCGAAACTCAGTGCCTGGCGACGACAAGCAAACATTAGGCTTATGTTTTTTGGAACAAAGTGTAGGGTAGGTGTAGGGTAGGTGTAGGGTAGGTGTAGGGTAGGTGTAGGGTAGGTGTAGGGTAGGTGTAGGGTAGGTGTAGGGTAGGTGTAGGGTAGGTGTAGGGTAGGTGTAGGGTAGGTGTAGGGTAGGTGTAGGGTAGGTGTAGGGTAGGTGTAGGGTAGGTGTAGGGTAGGTGTAGGGTAGGTGTAGGGTAGGTGTAGGGTAGGTGTAGGGTAGGTGTAGGGTAGGTGTAGGGTAGGTGTAGGGTAGGTGTAGGGTAGGTGTAGGGTAGGTGTAGGGTAGGTGTAGGGTAGGTGTAGGGTAGGTGTAGGGTAGGTGTAGGGTAGGTGTAGGGTAGGTGTAGGGTAGGTGTAGTGTAGGTGTAGGGTAGGTGTAGGGTAGGTGTAGGGTAGGTGTAGGGTAGGTGTAGGGTAGGTGTAGGGTAGGTGTAGGGTAGGTGTAGGGTAGGTGTAGGGTAGGTGTAGGGTAGGTGTAGGGTAGGTGTAGGGTAGGTGTAGGGTAGGTGTAGGGTAGGTGTAGGGTAGGTGTAGGGTAGGTGTAGGGTAGGTGTAGGGTAGGTGTAGGGTAGGTGTAGGGTAGGTGTAGGGTAGGTGTAGGGTAGGTGTAGGGTAGGTGTAGGGTAGGTGTAGGGTAGGTGTAGGGTAGGTGTAGGGTAGGTGTAGTGTAGGTGTAGGGTAGGTGTAGGGTAGGTGTAGGGTAGGTGTAGGGTAGGTGTAGGGTAGGTGTAGGGTAGGTGTAGGGTAGGTGTAGGGTAGGTGTAGGGTAGGTGTAGGGTAGGTGTAGGGTAGGTGTAGGGTAGGTGTAGGGTAGGTGTAGGGTAGGTGTAGGGTAGGTGTAGGGTAGGTGTAGGGTAGGTGTAGGGTAGGTGTAGGGTAGGTGTAGGGTAGGTGTAGGGTAGGTGTAGGGTAGGTGTAGGGTAGGTGTAGGGTAGGTGTAGGGTAGGTGTAGGGTAGGTGTAGGGTAGGTGTAGGGTAGGTGTAGGGTAGGTGTAGGGTAGGTGTAGGGTAGGTGTAGGGTAGGTGTAGGGTAGGTGTAGGGTAGGTGTAGGGTAAGTGTAGGGTAGGTGTAGGGTAGGTGTAGGGTAGGTGTAGGGTAGGTGTAGGGTAGGTGTAGCGTAGGTGTAGGGTAGGTTTAGGGTAGGTGTAGGGTAGGTTTAGGGTAGGTTTAGGGTAGGTGTAGGGTAGGTATAGGGTAGGTGTAGGGTAGGTGTAGGGTAGGTGTAGGGTAGGTATAGGGTAGGTGTAGGTTAGGTGTAGGGTAGGTGTAGGGTAGGTGTAGGGTAGGTGTAGGGTAGGTATAGGGTAGGTGTAGGTTAGGTGTAGGGTAGGTGTAGGGTAGGTGTAGGGTAGGTGTAGGGTAGGTATAGGGTAGGTGTAGGTTAGGTGTAGGGTAGGTGTAGGGACAACAACACGCGAGCTGCTTGCAGCTCGCGCACCAAGCAAATACTAGTTATAATATATAAAACTGCATTACCACTGACTGACTGACTCACTCACTCACTCATTGACATAATTGTTCTCCCAGATGGTGGAGGGGGAGGTGGGTATATTTTGACAGATTCGTAAACAAGTAACTCCCGTGAGTATGGGAAAAGTCCCAAACCTCCCCTTTTCCTCCCCCCTCCTCCCCCCCTCTATCGTATCTCGGAAACTAAGGTACCCGTATTTTTTTTTTTTTACGGATTCGGTTAGAGGAGGCTCGCAAAAGTAAAAACCATTTTTCAAAGTTGACCCCCTCGCCCCCCTTCTCCCCCCCTTTAAGCGAATCTCGGAAGTTGAGAGACTTGGAACATTTCTTTTTTCAGATTCATATAAAGAGGCAATGCTATAGTCACAAACGAACCAGTTTTCAAAGTTGGCCCCTTGCCCCCCTTCTCCCCCCCCCGTTTTGGCGAATCTTTTTTTTTTCAGTTTTTTTTACGGAATCGTTTAGAGGAGGCTCGGAAAAGTAAAAAGCATTTTTCAGAGTTGACCCCCTCGCCCCCCTTCTCCCCCCCTTTAAGCGGATCTCGGAAATTGAGAGACTTGGCACATTTCTTTTTTCAGATTCATATAAAGGGGCAATGCTATAGTCACAAACAAACCGGTTTTCAAAGCTGACCCCCTTGCCCCCCTTTTCCCCCCTCCCCCCCCGTTTTGGCGAATCTTTTTTTTTTGTTTTTTTTACAGATGCAGCGTAGGGATCCCGAGTGGAGCGAACCTACGAGACCGAGTGCAGCGCAGGGGGGAGGTGGCGAGCGAAGCGAGCCGGTGACCTCCGTAGCGTAACGAAGGTTGAGTGGGTGAAGAGAAACTCAGTGCCTGGCGACGACAAGCAAACATTAGGGTTATGCTTTTTGGAACAAAGTTTAGGGTAGGTGTAGGGTAGGTGTAGGGTAGGTGTAGGGTAGGTGTAGGGTAGGTGTAGGGTAGGTGTAGGGTAGGTGTAGGGTAGGTGTAGGGTAGGTGTAGGGTAGGTGTAGGGTAGGTGTAGGGACAACAACACGCGAGCTGCTTGCAGCTCGCGCACCAAGCAAATACTAGTTATACTATATAAAACTGCATTACCACTGACTGACTCACTGACTGACTCACTCATTGACATAATTGTTCTCCCAGATGGTGGAGGGGGAGGTGGGTATATTTTGACAGATTCGTAAACAAGTAACTCCCGCGAGTATGGGAAAAGTGCCAAACCTCCCCTTTTCCCCCCCCCTCCTCCCCCCCTCTATCGCATCTCGGAAACTAAGGTACCCGTATTTTTTGTTTTTTACGGATTCGTTTAGAGGAGGCTCGCAAAAGTAAAAAACATTTTTCAAAAATGACCCCCTCACCCCCCTTCTCCCCCCCTTTAAGCGGATCTCGGAAGTTGAGAGACTTGGAACATTTATTTTTTCAGATTCATATAAAGGGGCAATGCTATAGTCACAAACGAACCATTTTTCAAAGTTGACCCCCTTGCCCCCCTTCTCCCCCCCCCACCCGTTTTGGCGAATCTTTTTTTTTTCAGTTTTTTTTTACGGATTCGTTTAGAGGAGGCTCGGAAAAGTAAAAAACATTTTTTAAAGTTGACCCCCTCGCCCCCCTTCTCCCCCACTTTAAGCGGATCTCGGAAGTTGAGAGACTTGGAACATTTCTTTTTTCAGATTCATATAAAGGGGCAATGCTATAAACACAAACGAACCATTTTTCAAAGTTGACCCCCTTGCCCCCCTTCTCCCCCCTCCCCCCCCCGTTTTGGCGAATCTTTTTTTTTTGTTTTTTTTACGGATTCGTTTAGAGGAGGCTCGGAAAAGTAAAAACCATTTTTCAAAGTTGACCCTCTCGCCCCCCTTCTCCCCCCCTTTAAGCGGATCTCGGAAGTTGAGAGACTTGGAACATTTCTTTTTTCAGATTCATATAAAGGGGCAATGCTTGAGTCGGAATCATTTTTCAAAACTCCCCACTCTACCTCCCTTCATCCCTCCTCTCCCCAACCTCCCCTAATATCGGTCGTCGAAACCTGTCCGGTAGGAGTGGACCAGGCAGCGTAGGGACCCCGAATGGAGCGAACCTACGAGACCGAGTGCAGCGCAGGGGGGAGGTGGCGAGCGAAGCGAGCCGGCGACCTCCGTAGCGTAACGAAGGTTGAGTGGGTGAAGCGAAACTCAGTGCCTGGCGACGAATGCAAACATTAGGGTTATGTTTTTTGGAACAAAGTGTAGGGTAGGTGTAGGGTAGGTGTAGGGTAGGCGTAGGGTAGGTGTAGGGTAGGTGTAGGGTAGCTGTAGGGTAGGTGTAGGGTAGGTGTAGGGTAGGTGTAGGGTAGGTGTAGGGTAGGTGTAGGGTAGGTGTAGGGTAGGTGTAGGGTAGGTGTAGGGTAGGTGTAGGGTAGGTGTAGGGTAGGTGTAGGGTAGGTGTAGGGTAGGTGTAGGGTAGGTGTAGGGTAGGTGTAGGGTAGGTGTAGGGTAGGTGTAGGGTAGGGTAGGTGTAGGGTAGGTGTAGGGTAGGTGTAGGGTAGGTGTAGGGTAGGTGTAGGGTAGGTGTAGGGTAGGTGTAGGGTAGGTGTAGGGTAGGTGTAGGGTAGGTGTAGGGTAGGTGTAGGGTAGGTGTAGGGTAGGTGTAGTGTAGGTGTAGGGTAGGTGTAGGGTAGTTGTAGGGTAGGTGTAGGGTAGGTGTAGGGTAGGTGTAGGGTAGGTGTAGGGACAACAACACGCGAGCTGCTTGCAGCTCGCGCACCAAGCGAATACTAGTATTATTATAAAGCTGAAGAGTTTGTTTTTTGTTTGAACGCGCTAATCTCGTGTCTATAAAAAAGTCCGCGACAGCATATGTCTATCTTTTAAGATTGACTCACAATAGCAGCTTTTATGTTCAAAATTTTAATTAGATCGCCGCCGCCGGTAGAAACAAAAGTTTACAGGTTACATTCGTATAGTAATAAGGGTAGGGGAGGTAGGTAGCCAGTTGACGGGAGCAAAGCCGCGGGGGTCAGCTAGTTATATATAATATTAAAAGCTGAAGAGTTTGTTTGTTTGTTTGAACGCGCTAATCTCAGGAACTACCGGTTGGAATTGAAAAATTATTTTTGTGTTGGATAGTCCATTTATCGAGGAAGGTTATAGGCTATATAACATTACGCTATGACCAATAGGAGCGGAGCATACATGAAAAATGTTGCAAGAACGGGCAAAAATATTCCTTTGGTTAGGTAGGGTAGGGTAGGTTGAGTAGGGTGGGTAGGATAGGGTAGATGGATATGTGGGTAGCCAGTTGACGGGAGGGAAGCCGCGTGGGACAGCTAGTCTCTAAGAAATACGATTAAAAAGTTAACATACCACCGTTACCATTTCACACCTACCTTAATATTCACTAGTGGTTTAAAACTAATTACTAATTCTTGGAAAAAGTTATGAAAAAATAACGTTACGCCTGTTTACTGCAGGGTTGACCAGAGGTGCACAACACATATATCCACACTTCGGCAGTTATGTTTAAATCCCATGTAAGGGGGCTACCGGCGAACCTATTGCCACTAACCGAGCTGCTACAACAAAGCCTGACCCGTAGGCTTATTACGTATCTTTTGCAAGAGCAAACCGATAGCGATCAAACGCTTTAGTCATAAAAGTCGGCATTACCTGCAGTGTAGGTATGGTAGGTCCTACACAATCGTTTGCTAATCGCTCGCTGTTTGTCAAATGGACTTATTTAAAAAGAAAACCGCCAACAACTCTAAAACTTTTGTATTGAAGAGCAATTATTACGCAAAAATCGCTATCGTTTTGCTCTTGCAAAAGATACGTTATAAACCTGCGGGTTGCTACTGAAAAATTCCAAAATGCAAACACCCAGGAACAGTAATAATGAGTGTCTAAATAATAACAGTCGCACGGGTCGATCTTCACGCTGATTTCACTGCTGTCCGGCAGACCCGTACGGATTGCGTCCGGACTACGGACCAATCCGCGTCGCTGTGAAACGATGTTCTAGTGCCTCAGGTGTGTCCGTTCTGGTCGGCCCGTACGGGTCTCCCGGACAGCTGTGAAATCAGCCACATGGTTAAGCAACGCTTGACGAGGTCGGTCAGTGCATGGGTGACCATTTCAACATACCGAGTTTCCTCCGTGCCTCGGAAAGCACGTTAAGCCGTTGTTCCCGGCTGTCATTTGAAGATCTTTGACAGTCGTTACGAGAAGTCAGAAGCCTGATATCTGACACCAGTCTTGCCAAGGGGTACCGTGTTACCCAGTTACTGGGTTGTAGAGGTCAGATAGGCAGTCGCTCCATGTAAAACACTGGTACTCAGCTGAATCCGGTTAGACTGGAAGCCAAACCTAACATATGTAGTTGGAAAAAGGCTAGGTAGATTGAAACACTCAGTAACACTGCCCGACCCAGCCAACGAACCCAAAACCTCATGCTCAAGAGTAGCACTTACACTACTAGACCATTGAGCCGGCAAACAGTTCCCGTATCGAATATTTGCGCCTCGACTATTGCGGTTTTCGCTCGTAATAAAAATTTAAAAAAAATTGGCTAAGTGCGAGTCGGACTCGCGCACGGCCGGGGTTCCGCACCATTATCGCAAATACGGCAAAAAAATCACGTTTGTTGTATGGGAGCCCCACTTGAATATTTATTTTATTCTGTTTTTAGTATTTGTTTTTATAGCGGCAACTGAAATAATCAACTGTCTAGCTATCACCGTTTATGAGATACAGCCTGGTGACAGACGGGCAGACAGACGGATCGTGGAGTCTTAGTAATATATATTCCCGTTTTTACCCTTTGGGTACGGAACCCTAAAAAACAGTATGGCGTCTAAAAGACAGCTGTCAAAATAAACGCCCACCATCTTTATTTTTCAGACATGTGCGTAAACAAATTCACGTGTAAAATTGACAAATGCATGGGAATTAGTAGCCTTTTGGTAACACGATTCGCGAACATTTTTTTATGTACATTCGACATATCGAAATGGAAAACATATGGACATAGTATATATCTTACTTTACCAGTTTATTTTATGGAATACCTTTTAAATTGGTCCAATATTGGAGGAAGAAAGAGACGAGAGCCAAACCTCGAATTATGACTTTTTACCAAGGCAATTCAGTCGGCGCTCTCTGCCCATATTTCCTCTTAAGGTTACACTAGTCGAAAATTCTTCCATACAAACGTAGTCTAGGTATTATTACACTATTTGACGATGTACTTCCAAAATAAAAAATTGTATCAATTTGTTTCATCATTATCTAGCCCTGTATGGAAGCAAAAAAGTAAAAAAAGAAAACATTTGAAAGACTGACAAAGGTCTGTTTATAAAATTTCGCGCGCTCAGTTTCGTCCTAAATCATTATCCATTTCGCTACAAATTTGCAAAAGTGTGTATTCGTACGCGAACGAGCTTCCTACTGCTCATCACAGCATCTATCTCTTCCGCACGTGTTGTCGGTTGATATAAAATGCATTTTAACCCCGCGCACAAAATAGTTCGTGCCGTCGACTAGTGTAACCTTAAGTTATAGAAGTACAATTTATTAATAGTAAGTACCAGCCTGTCACTGTCTACTGCAGGACATAAGCCTCTTCTCACACAGAGAAGGCACGAGCACTAATAGGGTAGTTTACTTAAAATTAGTTACTTATCCGTCAGGTAGATTAAGAAAAAATATTGGTCACGTTGTTTTTAGGGTTCCGTACCCAAAGGGTAAAAACGGGACCCTATTACTAAGACTTCACGATCCGTCTGTCTGTCCGTCTGTCACCAGGCTGTATCTCATGAACCTTGATAGCTAGACAGTTGAAATTTTCACAGATGATGTATTTCTATTGCCGCTATAACAAAAAATAAGGGGGGCTCCCATACAACAAACGGGGTATTTTTGCCGTTTTTTGCTCGATATTAATAACGGCAACAGATAGACACCTTGAAATATTCACAGAATATTTAGTTGTATATTAACTTCAAAAAAAAAAATTAAAATAAAATAAATGAAGGGGGCTCCCATACAACAAACGTGATTTTAATGCCGTTTTTTGCGATAATGGTGCGGAACCCTACGTGACTCGCACTTGGCCAGTTTTTTATTTTGACACGTAAACCTATGACGAAGATATAATGCGTTGAAATATCGTGTGACGTCACGCCGCTAGTACACATACTGCCTTAGTGACGTAACAAGCCCCCACATAGAAGTTGTTCATGAGAAACAAATCAATACATATAATAAATCTATAGACAAGTCGTTTTAGTACATCGAAAATAATTGCAAAAAAACATGCTATTGTTTTACAGGATAACCAACAGAACCCATTGCCAGCATTTTTTCTGTTTGTCTGTTTAGTGAAAGAATTTTTCATATCGGTCCAGTAGTTTCGGAGCCTATTCGGTACAAACAAACAAACAAAAAAATCTTTGCTCTTTATAATATTAGTATAGATTATAAATCTATAGAAAAATCGTTTTAGTACATCGAAAATATTTCCAAAAAAAAATGCCAGTGGGTTACAGGATAACCAACAGAACCCAATTCCAGCATATTTTTTGATTTTTTGTCTGTTGGTTTGTCTGTTTAGTTGTGCACGCATCACGTAAAATGAACGAAACCAATGTAGATAACTTTTATACATAAAATTGTGCGTAGCTTGAAGTATGTCTTAGTTTTAGCGCATCAAAGTTCAGGACTTTTAATTTTTTATTGATTTGGTAAAGCAAAAAATACGTGTCTAATATTATTTGATAATCTAACTGACGAACTAAATAGAATTTTCATTAACTACCCAGGAAACACATATATTACCACGCTTGTTCAAGGTAGATTTCAAACATAATATATGAACTATAAGTCTAAGTTACCTCATGATGTTTTCCTTCCCCGACTTCAGATAAACTAAATGTCCAAGATAAACTTTGATGTGCATATGATGAGTAGTATACTTGCCCGTTTTTGAAACCACGTCTTCAAGCGCCGAGGTCTTAGCCATGGGGCCACACTTTACTTTGTGTATATTATTTCATCAAGACTGCTCTCAAAACGGTGAAGAAAACATCGTTAAGGGTACACTAGTCGACGGCACGAACTATTTTGTGCGCGGGGTTAAAATGCATTTTATGTCATTCGACAACACGTGCGGAAGAGATAGATGCTGTGATGAAAAGTAGGAAGGTAGTTCGCGTACGATTACACACTTTTGCAAATTTGTAGCGAAATGGATAATGATTTAGGACGAAACCGAGCGCGCGAAATTTTATAAACAGACCTTTGGGGGTCTGGATATCATAAAAAAAACGACTAAACGTATCAGTTCAAAATAAAATTATTTGCATTGTTGAACTACTAATCTATCCCTGCATGGTGGCCGTTTTGCAATTTTCCGTCTTCTTATGGCATTTATTTGCGCCCAAAAATGCGTTAAAATTAGTGTCGAAATGTGGAACTTTCGATGCTCATAACTTTCAAATGTTTTCTTTGTTAACCGACTTTCGAAAAAGGAGGAGGTTCTATGTTCGACTTCTTGTATGTTTTTTTTTTTTGTGTATGTTCACCGATATCTCCGTCAATTGTGGACCGATTTTGAAAATTCTTTTTTTGTTTGAAAGAGTATGTTCCGAAATTGGTCCCATTTTAATTTGGTGAAGATCTGATGAAGAACTTCGAAGATATACAACAAAACTCTTCAATAAATAACGGCAAATCTCTCGGGACTGCTGAAATCGCATGTCTGTTTATTGTTTATACCATTTCATAACATAACATCACGCAGATCTCTCATTTGATCGGTTTTGTTCAAGTTTCATGATATTCGGGTAATCTATTCTGGCGTTATAGGAAACTTACTAAACAACTTGCTTATTAGGTAGGTACAACTAAAAAGTGAAAAATAAAAAAACTTTTTTACAAAAAAATACTACCGACTTCCAAATAAGAAAACTACAAAGTGAAAAATAACTTTATTTTTGGAAGACGGTGTCCATAACGAAAAAAAATGGTACCTACGAAAGACACCGACTTCCAAAAATAAAGTTATTTTTCACTTTGTAGTTTTCTTATTTGGAAGTCGGTAGTATTTTTTTGTAAAAAAGTTTTTTTATTTACTTTTTCTTCCATACAGGGCTAGATAATGATGAGACTTACGGAATATCTTTTAAATTGGTCCAATATTGGAGGAGGAAAGAGACGAGAGCCAAACCTCGAATTATGACTTTTTACTAAGGAAATTCAGTCGGCGCTCTCTGCCCATATTTCTTCTTAAGAAATGTTCTAGTATAAAAAGTTTGACGATATGATGGGACATCCACCAATCGGCACTGGGCCTGCGTGGTGGATAATGGCCCACTCCCATTTCCAGAGAGCCTGTGTCCCAGGTCCCACCAGTGGGAACATTACCTATAGGTTGATTTTATACTTATAATTTCTTAGAATCGGACACTTGAGATGGAATTATGTTGCCGGTTTTGTCCTCGTTCAGATATTAAAACTTGAACAGAATACATGAATATTTTATTTATTTTATAGCCATTTCTTACTCGTACTTTATGAAGGTCCTTCTTCACATATTTTTTTTTTTTTTTTTTTTTTTTTATTCGAGATGGGTTTGCTCTTGACTCTAGTCTAGGTCAGAGGTGACAGAGACAAAGTCGACGATGGAGTGAGCTTACCCAGAAGAAGCCTGTTCACTCTAACTTAGAAGAGATTCGGGTTATATGCGTTCGGAAACACAGACGCAGGCAGTGAGTTCCACTCTTTTGCAGTGCGCATTATGAAGGATGTTTGGAAGCGCTTGGTGCGAATTGGTGGAATAGCAACTAGGTGAGGATGGTAACTAGCAGTGCGTCTAGATGTCCCATGGTAGAAGGGGGCCGGTGGGATGAGGTCGTGGAGTTCATGAGCACACTCGCCAAAATACAGTCTGTAGAAGACCGACAAGCAGGCAACCTTACGGCGATGAGCTAAGCTGTGAAGCTTGGCATCCACCAGTTTGACGTCGCCAATTAGTCTCTTGGCTCTGCGTTCCACCGAGTCAAGCGCGGCAAGCTGATATTTAGCGGAGCCATCCCAGAGGTGGCTGCAATACTCCATGCAGGATCGGACTTGCGCTTTGTAAAGAGTTAATAGCTGTCCAGGCATAAAGTATCGCTTCACTCTGTTTAGGACGCCCAGTTTCTTTGCCGCAATTTGGGCTTTGTACTCGATGGTGGTGCCGAAGTTGAGACTGGATGTCAACTCCATGCCAAGGAGCTCGAGCCGGTCAGTTATAGGAACAGATGCACCCCGAAAAGTAGGCGTTCTGATGAAATGAGTCCTCTTTGCGGTAAAAAGACATGCCTGTGTTTTGGTGGCGTTAAAAGAGACCAGATTGTCATCACCCCAACGGGAGACAAGACTTAAGGTCAAATCAGTACGCTCCACCATAGCCTCTCTCAAGGAACGAACATTTATTAAGTACTAGCTGTGCCCGCGGCTTCGCTCCCGTCAGCTGTCTGCCAACCGTACCCTACTTATCTTCCTGCCTACCCTACTTACCTATATACCATTTTTAACACCCTGGCTATTTTTTTGGAAATAATTTCGATGTACAAAAATTACTTTTCTACATATTTATTTAATGTATTGATTACTCAAAATTATTTGTCACTTAGCACTATTTCACTTTTGATCGCTCCGTATCGCTTTCAAATCGAAAAGTAACTCACGACCGACCCGTTCGTCACTTATACAGCACGAGAAACGCATCCAGGACATTCCAGATAGAAAAACCTTCCCAGAATATTCGACTTGGAAAGACTTTCGGCACCAAATTTGGAGAAAATAGTTTCTGCTATTCGATACGAGATGGCGCCACCAGCCACTAATAGTTTTCTTCTTCTCGCCAATAGATGGCGCTACCTTGTCTTGAAACATTATATTAAACTAGCTGTGCCCGCGGCTTCGCTCCCGTCAGCTGTCTGCCAACCCTACCCTACTTACCTATCTACCATTTTTTTTTCTATAGTCATCATTATTTCGCGAAAATTTTAACATCGCCATTCAGAAAATGACTTCAAATGCACAACGCCATCTATCGAATATCGAGCTCAACTGTCCGAGTATCTGAATTGCGTGTGTTTTGATAATTTTACTTCTTGAACACTTAAAATTCATCTAACTTTTGATAGAGTGAACTGATTGCGATGAAACAAAAACTAAGTAATTCTTCAAGTTACGCCCAATTTTTATGTATAAAAGTTATTTACATTAGTTTCGTACATTTCACGTGATGCGTGCACAAATAAACAGACAAACAACAACAAGATGTACAAAAATTACTTTTCTACAGATTTATTATATATATTGATGATTGATTAGCTTTGCCCGCGGAGTCGCCCCCGTTAACTGACTACCCTACCCGACTTATCTACCCTACCTACCCAAATGCACAACGCCATCTATCGAATATAGAGTTCGACTGTCCTCCTCCCAAAGGTCTGTTTACAAAATTTCGCGCGCTCGGTTTCGTCCTAAATCATTATCCATTTCGCTACAAATTTGCAAAAGTGTGTATTCGTACGCGAACTAGCGCCCTACTGCTCATTACAGCATCTATCTCTTCCGCACGTGTTGTCGGTTGATATAAAATGCATTTTAACCCCGTGCACAAAATAGTTCGTGCCGTAGACTAGTGTAACCTTAAGTCCCAAGTATGAAGTAACCTGTTGTCATCTACATGGCACAAATCCAAACTGGCGTTGCTACTAGTTACACATGGAAAATCCTATAACCCTTTGCTCTACTCGGCAATCTATGTTAAGACTTCTCGCTCAGCAGTACCGCGACCACTAGAAAAACGAAGCTGTCACCAAGCTGTATATATCCTACCTACACGAATTGTCAAAGAATGACCGAGTAATTTTTCAACAAACAACTCATAACTAGAATATTCTAGTGTTCTAGAACGTTCAAGATCTCTTATTTGTTATAATCCATCATTGCAATGCAAATTAGAAGATATATTTTTAACATTTTTTTCTCTATTTTTACAGAACAACCAACAAAAAACGATGACCTGAAATAAATATGAAACAAAGCCATCTAACGGCCGATGGGCGGACTACGTAAGATGCAACTAGCGCCATCTGTTGAGTGCTAAACGAGATGCCACGCTTAAAATATGCGTCGGTTGCCAGAGTTGTTGTCATACTCGGGCTATTTTGTCTATGGCTACAGATTATGCTCTCGGCGTCTAGCGGGGGCATGTATCGCGATGGAGGTACGTTTTTTAATTATTTTTGACACATTATATAGGATGCAAAAGGAACTTTGGCGGGCAGCGTATCGAGACAGGAAGTCTTAGTTTATTATTGGAATGCCATGATACCTTTTTTTAAATACTATTAATCACAGCTTACATAAGCTTAGTCTTGTAGGGGACGAGATCATACAGCGACCAATTGCTATATACAAAATATAGCTAATATACTTTGAAGTACATATTTTAAAATGACTAATTTAAATTATGTATAGCTAGCATAAGCCTTATGTAATTTACAAAATGGTTTTTTTGTGAGAACCGAACGTCGGTGTCGGAGACAGTCGGTGTTTTTATTTTGTTTTTACATATTTTTTTACAATTTCAGATAATCAATTTGATATGAAATTGCGAGGCCTTTTAATTAAAGGTTTAACGAACAGTGACATACAAGGTTATTAAATGTTTTGATTCAATTGGGAATATTGGACCTTAAGAGTGCCCTAGTCGGCGGCACGAAACATTTTGTGGGCGGGGTTAAAATGCATGCTATCTCATCCAACATCACGTGCGAAACCGATGGGAATATGGATATCTTGAATAAACTACTGAATGTATCTGTTGAAAATAAAATTACTTGTATGTTTAAACTACTACTCTATCCCTGTATGGTGACTGTTTTACAACTTTCCTTCTTCTTATGGTATTTATTGCCGCTCAAAAATGCGATTAGTGTTAAAATATGGAACTTTCGACGCTCATAACTTTCAAATGAATGTTTTTGTTTCCATACAGGGCTAGATAATGATGAGACATATTGATATCATTTTTTTTTATTTTGAACAGTGGAGTAATCTCCATTCTACGTTTCTATGGAATAATGATCGACTAGGGTACCCTTAGATACCAAAATCTCGACACGGTTCAGCAATAGGGAACATTACTGCCAATTGCTCCCGCCAGATGGCGCTTGACGGCTCTGAGTAAACAAAAACATAACAACATGGCGTCTACTACTGTTTGTGGTTACCGAACTCTTTTTTACTGTTTTTAAGATAACCTATGTTCAAAAACCAAATAATAATATTGGGGAAGTTAGTTAGCTTCATTTTTCTTTCACTATTTGTTTTATATTTTGTATACATAAACTGCGAAATTTTGTCGCTGGACTTTGACAGTTTGGTTTTTTTTAGGGATGTGTCCGATATATCTAAACGTAACTTATATCAGATATGTGTTAGATATCATATCATATCGATATCAAAATAACCGATATAACAAAAGTAGTGTCTAATAAAAACCTTACTAGCGTGTGAGAACGAATAATTAAAAACTTAAAACCGTAACAATGCGAAAACGTACGAACTACGAACAAAACGCAAACTTCACAAACGTTAGGAACCATATGCGCTACCTATCTTTCTAAGTATTATTTCGTGTTCGTTGTTAGTTTGCTCATCTAAATAACATTTTAACTTTTGCAAACTGTACTACTGATATCGATATCTGAAAACTGTTTTCGATATCGATATGAAAACACATACATAACCGATTGCGCAAAAAAACCGAAAACGCCCTTCTCTAGTTTGTTTACGCAGAAACCTGTGGCGCCATCTGAGCGCAGCTTTGCGGATAGTTCCCTATTGTTTTGCATATTCTATTTTCAAATTTTATATGGCAAATTTGAATTTAGAATCTGCTCACAGATTTTTGTAAATAAAACCAAATGTGTTTTTAAAAAAATATTCGCCTCACTTTTGAGAAAATTCTGGGGAAAGATTTTCATACCTAATTATTTATTTTTTTGTTTTAGAATGATTGTATCAGTCGCAATAATGTTGTTTTTTTATACATTTGTTTTGCAGTTTTGTTTCTTTACTTAAATATTTTTTTTTACTTCTTTAATGTGAGTACTTATGTAACTAATAATAATACATTCAAATATGTAACGCCTATCTACTAAAAATCATGCGTCTATATGAACCCTTGCCGACGAAAAGTATTTTTAGAAATCTCGATTGATTAGAATATGTTAAATTCAAATTTACTATCGAGAATTTGAATTCAGAATCAGCTATAAGACGGAACCACACTTACGTGTCGTGGCGTGGCGTGGCGCGGGATCCACCAATCCAACGACTCTTTTCCAGCCTTCGTCATAATAATATAACGAGTTCTGTAGCCAATCAACTGCGTCAGAAGGCACCACGCCACGCTACGACACGTAAGTGAGGTTCCGTCTATAGATAGTTCAACTCATCTGTGCGTGCGGCGCCGTGTATGCGTGCGCTTGTAATTATACATTACTAGCTGCTGCATGGACTATGATTATGATTTCTATGAATGAGAAATGAATATGATTTCTGCTAGTGACTAGTGACTTCGCCCGCGTGAAAAGTTTTTCTTATCCCAAAGGAACATTATACTGAGATGAAATGTAGCCTATGTGCTATTCCAGGCTATAGTCTATATTTGTGTCACATTTCATCCAGATCCGTTCAGCTGTTCAGGTGTGATTCAGTAACAAACATACATCCACACTTCCACACACACATCCATCCAAATTTTCAAATTTAGGTATAATATTAGTAAGATGCATATCTGTGATCTGTGTTACGAGAGCAGTGGTGGCCCAGTGGTATCGGCCGCGACTTACAAGTTGTAGGTCGTGGGTTCAAGCCCAGGCAGGCGCTTTACTTAATGTAAATTATTTCATCACCACTGCTCTCAAAACGGTGAAGGAAAACATCGTGAGGAAACCGGCATGTCCTAGAACCATTAATTCGAAGACATGTGACATCCACCAACCCGCACTGGGCCCGCGTGGTGGATAACGGCCCATTCCCTCTCACAGAGAGGAGGCCTGTGTCCCAGCAGTGGGAACATTAATAGGCTGATGATGTGTGATGTGATGTGTGCATATCTGTGTGACAGTGACGCGGCAGTCGTCGTCCAACAAACAACTGCACATGCTTACCTGTGGGTAAGCCACACATAGCGCTGCGCGCAAAGATGAGTTAGACTATCTTTAATCAGATGCTAGATTCTTTTTACGAATAAGGTTCAATCAATGTGTTAATAACAACATAATTGTAGAAGTTATTTTCACCTATAATAATTAATCGAATACCTTCTACACGATGTAACGGACAGGTGTGATCATACTTTTGCCCATACAAAAGTACAACTTTCTCCTAGGATGACAAAAAAAAAATGTATCTTTACAAATTTTGGACAGCTTTGAAAGGTTTTTTTTTTTTTTTGTCTGTGACTTCCATGCTTCTCTCCCGAAGCGGTTTTTACCCGACTACGGCGAAGCCAAAAGGAAGGGTTATGATTTTAACAGTATGTATTTACGTATGTTCCTCTGTAGCGCCTAAACTATTTACCCGATTTTTATGAATAAGGTGTCAAACGATTTCTTATTATGGCCCGGGAAACATAGAGTAAAAAAAAATTGACGTGATTTTTATTTAATCTTTTTGCTTGTTAAAATATTATCACACCTTTCCGTTACACTCTGTGTATTTGGATGCCTTTTTTATACTAAATACCTTGCTAAGCATAATTTTATAACTTTTCAGATAACATAACTGATCATGTCTCCGATACTAACCCAATATTGGATTCAATAGCATACCCAGGTTTTTTTATATTATTTGATATTTTTTATGTTTGTCTAAACGTTTTTTTTTGTCTTAAATTATTTATGTGACGCTATCTAATGTGAAAAAGTAAAAGTTTTTTTTTTATTTTTTTTTATTTTGTCGCTAGGTATTGTGAAATATAAATTTATGTTTGTACATATCTTCTGTTAAAGATTATATTCTATTTACTCTTATATTTTCTTTTGCTAAACGCCTGACAAATCTCAAAAATAAAATTTTTATCAACATATTGTGCAATTTTTGGCAATTTAAATAGGTATTTTTTTTGCCTTATTGGTGTGGTTTATATGTCCTTATTATTTAAACCTAATATTTACCAAAACAACATTATAAAAATAATCTTGTTCTTTATCTAACAAAAAAAAAACAAATCATTTTAATATGAGTCGTCATAATTATTTAAACAAAATTGTTAAGAATTGCGCAATGTTAGGTCATACAGAAATAAAAAAAAAATGCGTATCTTGTATTTTCGCTTACTACTGGGTTTAAATCTTATTCTATAATGTGCTCATATGCTGTCAATCAATCTACCTATACTTCATAAAAGATAGCTTGATCTCTGTGACAGCTGTCAGTATCAATACACTAAAAATAGCGCTTGACAGGATAACAATAACGTTTATGTCAGTTTGACATAATATATGTCGCAGAGATCAAGCTATCTTTTATGAAGTATACTTAAATTTTCTTGCTATAATAATCTTGTACATAACTCCAGTAAAGCTGCTTTATTTTGTTGCTATTTTCAGGGTTGTGCCCGTATATCCTGAATACAGGGTCAAATGAAATTAGCTAGTACAACTCCGCAGACGTGAGAGGGTAGTACAATATTTTTACCAATCACATCTGCGGAGTAAAACAGTTGCGCCGGCTAATTTTATTTTGCTGTTTTATGTTTAATTCCAAGAAAAATGAGAGTCTTAGATATACGGAGTATAAAGCCTTGAAATAATAATAATATATTGAAGGCAAGCAAAGCCTTGTTTTATTTTTGTACAGTCAAAGGATAAGTGATGTAACACCCTTCCAAAGCTAGTGTCTAAAATGTCTGCGATTGTACTTTTTAGCCCTGCCGGTACAGTGCACTAAGGTAAATTATGTTATGACTAAGGACCCGATTAAATGCAAAATTAAAAGCTTGAAATATGCTTGCCAACATGCATGAAAAATGCGTAAAATATACATGAAAAATTTATAATATATATTAAAGTTTTAAAAAGAAAATATTTAAAAAGTGGTAGGTTTTAATTGTTTTTATTGCTATATCAGCATACAATTATTGAATTATTCAATCATAAATTATGAATACCAAAATGTTATGTTTCTAGACGATAATAGATTAATAAGGAACTAAAAAAAAAAATGCAGACTCAAAGGTCTATAGTTTTGTTGTAATACTAACAAAACTATGGACCTTTGAATCTGCAAAAATTTTTTTTTTTTTTTTTAAAGAAAAATCTTACAATATTTTTGAACGTAAATAATCAGGTAGGAAGGTGTTCTAAATGTCTTCAATCAATCAAAATATTTTTATAAGTGAAAATTGTTAGTGTATATGGGACATTTTGGTTATAGACCTACAGAAAAATATAAGCAAAAATATGCATCATCATTAGATATTAGATATAATACGCAATTTCCGCTGAGAATGGGTTAAATATGCACTTCATATGCAAATTCATATAATCCGGTCTCAAGTTATGACACATCGAGATGACGTTGTACAAAACCGATTGTTTTACTAAAACTCGTTGTGGTATGGTGTCTATTTTTTTGTTATATATTATGTGGTTCTCTTTTTTCATGGTACTTGTGTATTTGTGCTTTAGAATAATAATTTTTATTTGTGCTGCTAGCAGTTTACGTAAACTACCGATAGATGGCGCTGTTCCCCATTTCAGATTTACCTTGATTTCATTATAAATCATCAACAAGGCCTGCCCACTATAATTTCCAATGTTCCTTTCGAATATAATAATGATCTATCATATTTTATTTTTATTGGACCAATTTAAAAGATATACCATAAACTGAAAAAGAAAGAAATATACTGTGCCCTTATGTTTTCCTTTTTTCATTTATAGTTGTCAATTTTTTAGGGAGCACGTTAAGCCGTTGGTCCCGGCTGTCATTTGAAGATCTTTGACAGTCGTTACGGGGTAGTCAGAAGCTTGAGATCTGACACCAGTCTTGCCAAGGGGTACCGTGTTACCCAGTTACTGGGTTGTGGAGGTATGATAGGCAGTCGCTCCATGTAAAACACTGGTACTCAGCTGAATCCGGTAAGACTGGAAGCCGACCCCAATATAGTTGGGAAAAGGATAGGCAGATGATGATGAGTTGTCAAATTTTTACACTAGGCCTCTGTTGCGCAATTTTGAGTGTTTTGAGGGTTCTTTAGGTATGGATTGTATCAAAAAATCTCATTCCAAAATCTGCGTCACTAACTCTTAATAACTCAACATAACTAGCAGAATGTGGGTGTAATAATAGTAGATTGTTTATCTAGGGAGCAAACAACAATTGTTTTATAATCAAGAGTGGAGCGAAGCGGAGCTAGAGTAGAATCCTGAGCGCAGCGAGGGATTCAAAGTACCTCACTCGAGCTTAAAATAGTGTTGCTCCCGAAGTGGACACTACTTTTTATCACCCTCAATGGGAAAATAAGTAGGTGCTACTTATGAACAAGAACGTTACGTTTATATATTTACATACAATTAGGAACCATAAGACATAACAAAGAAATAATTAGAGGCTAATGTTTATATTTGAACAATTATGGAAGTGCATCGTAACATTTTTATTAGTACCATCCGTTACAGTTGTAGATTCCTTTATTAATTTGGCTCGCGCGCGGTTTTCTATCCAGTCACTTGTTCAATACAATGTTCCCGTGCGGTCCGAAATATAATTATTTAGATTTTAGCAATTTAATCCTATTTTGGACCGCATGGTTTGTGATTCATCTCTTTGCTGATTGGAACATTTACTAACAATATTCACATTCCAAATTCAAACCACTTTTAGTCCCTATGGATTAACGAGCTATTTAAGTCCCTATTTTCGAACAATAAACTAGCTCTTATTGAATAGATGTGATAAAAATTATAAATACACCTCTGCCTAACCCTCCAGGGAATATAAAAGTGATGTTATTGGGTCATTATCGTCACCCAAGAATTCAGTGGCGGATCCAGGATTGTCGTTTGGGAGGGCAAACCCCTCCCAAACGACAATCCTGGATCCGCTGAGGCAAAGTAAACACTAAAAAACCACACATTTTATTTTGCCACCTTAGATGCCGCGACGGCTTGTTCAATACAATGTTCCCGTGCGGTCCGAAATATAATTATTTAGATTTTAGCAATTTAATCCTATTTTGGACCGCATGGTTTGTGATTCATCTCTTTGCTGATTGGAACATTTACTAACAATATTCACATTCCAAATTCAAATCACTTTTAGTCCCTATGGATTAACGAGCTATTTAAGTCCCTATTTTCGAACAATAAACTAGCTCTTATTGAATAGATGTGATAAAAATTATAAATACACCTCTGCCTAACCCTGCAGGGAATATAAAAGTGATGTTATTGGGTCATTATCGTCACCCAAGAATTCAGTGGCGGATCCAGGATTGTCGTTTGGGAGGGCAAACCCCTCCCAAACGACAATCCTGGATCCGCTGAGGCAAAGTAAACACTAAAAAACCACACATTTTATTTTGCCACCTTAGATGCCGCGACGGTCACGCGGTGACCGCCAAACAATTAATGTTCTATTGTGTCTACCGGACGACAGTTAATGTGTTAACGCATAACAAACCTCCTCGGATTACTTTTCGCAAATTCTTCAATGACGTCGTTAAGTTGTAGACTACGAGAGATAACCTCGGTGGAAATAACCGTTTAACCTGTGCAATGCGTGCGAAAAAGTTTAATTAGAATAGTAATCATCAAGTTAAATTACTTTAATATTTGTCATGGAAGATGCTCTTGGGGGAGCGACTTAGTCCCCCCTCCCTGAAACCGCCAGTGCAATAATTCACTACCTACGAAGTTGTCTCTCATTACGTTAGACAACATTAAAATTATAAAATGAGTTCAATACATTTTTAGCATACATACTGGAAATCAGCCCAGTACATAGTCCCACAATATGAATAATAGTCGCAACAGATATTTCGGTCAGTGGGTCGTCTTAGGGGTTCCATTATACTGTAACACTAGCTGGTTCCAGTGGTTTCTTCCGCGTGAATGTCGAATAAAAACCCAAGTGAACCTACTGCCGACATGAAAAGTAGGTACGTCCTTCAAGGTATGTCCTTCAAGGTTCAATCTAACTCATGAAAACAGTTTTTGTATAAAAACGTAAACAAAATACAGATATACAGAGAGTGACTTTAGAATTTACAATATTGGTATAAATTATTATCATAGTTTTACGAAATATTTGAGTACACGTAACGCCATCTGTTGAGCGAATTGTGAACTAGTTTGTTGAGAATGATCGGCCTTTTTATCAACCTTAATTCTAAACAATTAGATGTCAAATTAGATTACGACAAGTTTATGTCGCATCTTCTGTTTTTGCTATGAACGTTTGAATAAAGAACTGCTAGCCTGCGGCACAGACTAAATTAAACTTTATTACCTTTCTTCTTCGATCGTTCTTTCCTTATCACCAGCCATCTTCGCCACCTCTTCGAATACGTAACAACTGCTAGCCACAGCACAATATAATTTGAACTCTACCCTAAAACAAATACTGTTGATTTCAGAAGAGCTGATGAATGCTAACGACACTTCGGAGCAGGTACTAGCGCTCGTGCCTCCTGAGTTACACAAGTACTTGACAGTACATCCGAGGAATTTTACAGGTTGGTATGAGTTTTCAAATAACATTTCCCTTTGAACTTATCACGTGAACTTCAAGATCAATTGAGTAACATATTTTCAATTACAATCTTAAAAGTTATTAAGGAAATTCTTAATCCGAAATACAATATCGGCATCGTAAAAAACGCAATGAATTTTTTATGGTATTGTCAAAATTAAAGGCATTGCCATAGACTTTTTCTTACTCAATTACCTCATTAGTTAACTTCAAATGTGATAAAAAGTATTGTATGTACATATGCATTTGAAACGAATGGAGCTCGTGGCTAAATAATAACAGCCGCACGGGTCGATCATCAAGGTTAAGCAACGCTTGACGAGGTCGGTCCGTGGATGGGTGACCATTCCAACATACCGAGTTTCCTCCGTGCCTCGGTAAGCACGTTAAGCCGTTGGTCCCGGATGTTATTTGAAGATCTTTGACAGTCGTTACGGGTAGTCAGCAGAAGCTTGAGATCTGACACCAGTCTTGCCAAGGAGTACCGTGTTACCCAGTTACTGGGTTGTGGAGGTCAGATAGGCAGTCGCTCTATGTAAAACACTGGTACTTAGCTGAATCCGGTAAGACTGGAAGCCGACCCCAATGTAGTTGGGAAAAAGGCTAGGTAGATGATGATGCATTTGAAACGAATGTAATCCGAATTTTGATATAGCAAATAGAGCTTTTTAAAGAGATTATCACAAAGGTGTAAATGACACAAAGAAAAACACGTTCTAGAAACCCGAAGCTATTTAGAGTACATTTACGGCTTGGCAAGCAGCAGATAGCAAAATGATTTCGTGCCCATTTGAAAATTTCAATTCCATTTCTTAATGTATTGATTTGAAATTCCACTCAATCATAAGTCCTCATGCAGTATACCAGTCTACCTTTAATTTTCCAGCGAATTCCACCGAGCGCATAGCAGTTAAGAATATAACAGAAATCAAGAGAGCAATCAAGAGGTGCAATGACGCGCAGACGATATACAACGAAGATATCTTCGGAGCAGTACAAAACGACACTGTTGTTATAGCAATACAGGTGAGCAATATACACACGATTTTATAAAAAGCAATCAAAAGGTACAATGACGCGCAGACTATATACAACGAAGATATCTTCGGTGCAGTACAAAACGACACTGTTGTTATAGCAATACAGGTGAGCAATATACACACGATATTATTAAAAGCAATCAAAAGGTACAATGACGCGCAGACGATATACAACGAAGATATCTTCGGAGCAGTACAAAACGACACTGTTGTTATAGCAATACAGGTGAGCAATATACACACGATATTATTAAAAGCAATCAAAAGGTACAATGACGCGCAGACGATAAACAACGAAGATATCTTCGGTGCGGTACAAAACGACACTATTGTTATAGCAATACTGGTGAGCAATACACACACGAAAAAAATAGAAAAAAAATCAAAGAGCAATCAAGATATACAATGACGTGCAGACGATATACAACGAAGATATTGTTATAAGATAGGGCAACGCCATCTAGTGACGTGTAGAAGAACTAAGTAGTAACTAGTGGCGCCATCTAGTATCGAATAGCGGAACTAATCTTCTCGTGTCGAATGGGATTATCCAGAATGTTCGAGCCGGACATTCTGCAAGTTTCTAGTCGCTTCGGGAACAGTGAGTTCGTAAATACATTGTTCTGGATGATTCTCGAATTATGTAGAACAGTATGGTTCTAGAAACATCTTCCTTGCTATAAAAAGAGCGGTCGGGTTCGTCGTGAGTTAGTTTCGATTTGGAAGCGACACATAGTGATCAAAAAAGGAAATTAGTGCGAAGTAATAGAATTTTTTAAGAAGTGTTTTCATAATAAAGCGTGTTTAATTGAAGTCTGCTGTTTAAATAAAATATCCCTGAACCCCAGCTCGTAACAATATCTATGAAGCAATACACACGATATTATAAAGAGCAATCAAGAGATACAATGACGCGCAGACGATTTACAACGAAGATATCTTCGGTGCAGTACAAAACGACACTTGTTATAGCAATACAGGTGAACATTACCACAGTAAAAATATACAAACAGTATGGAAACTACCTACAAACGCTCGAAACGGCACACTCACACAGATATACGCATCAACGAGACCATTAAGGCACTTCTGCAGTGATATCAGTAGTGCGAGCCGCTTAGGGGTCTCGTCGATGCGCATGTTTGTGTGAGTGTGCCGTTTCGAGCGTTTGTAGATAGTTTCCATACTGTTTGTATGTTTATTCTGTGACATTACACACACGATATTATAAATACGATAGTAGCTCTGTATGTCTGTCTATCTATTTGTTAACTTTTAACGTGTTAATGGCAGAACAGTCATATAAAATTGGCACTGAGGTCGAAAATTACCTAAATTAGGAAATATTTTTTCCCGGTAGTTTTTCCCTCTGGATAATATTCACGCGGGCGAAACCGCTGGCAGAAGTTAATATTACAATCCATACTATAATATTATAAATGCGAAATTAACTGTCTGTCTGTTACCTTTTCACGATTAAACCGCTGAACCGCTCCATACCGAATTTCATCTAAATGATGAAATTCGGTATGGAGATGGTAAATGATAGAATAGAATAGAATACTCTTTATTATGTACACCATATACAGTTACAGAAAGTATAGACGAAGAAAACATTGCACTGGGTGAATTAAAATTTGCTCAAATAAGGTGGTTCACACATCACATCATACCAGCCGAAAGACGTCCACTACTGGACATAGGCCTGCCCCAAGCGTCGCCACATTGACCGGTCCCGTGCGTCCCGCATCCAGCGGATCCCCGCAACCTTCACCAGGTCTCCGGTCCACACCTACCATATTATTATTATTGCACGATATAAAAAAAAAGACTATTAGAAGTACTAATGCTATGCAGACGGAGTCGCGGGCAACAGCTAGTAAGAAATAAATAAGAATAGAATACGATATGATCGTATTTACTGTTTATTGCATTATTCAATTTAAAATCTTGATTTACATTAATGCTTTTAAAGATGAACATTATTAAATAAAAACCTTTTTAAAACACTAGATTTTTTCGTATACCTCTCAAAAAAAAAGCATTTTATTTGATATCACGAGGGTGCATAACAAATAACTGGTCCGCCATCTTTGTATTTGTCATCCAGACCGGACACGTTTTTTTTTTGTAACTCTGTTGCAAGTTTTGACCCCATGCATATTAAATTAACTACCTAACAGGGGAAGTTAAATAAAACCTTGTAAAAAATCCCTTTCCATAAATTAATCTAAGCCAAAAACTTGGGTTTAGCCATCTTCCGCCTCGCCAGAACCAAGTCTTTGCCTGCCAGACCAATTAAACTAATCTTTTCAGCAAAAAGCCTGGACGATATAACTTTCTTCTTCTTCGCTTTTTCTTTCTTCTTTGGTTCGATTCTTCTTGGCGATCCGGGTAGATGCTCCATCCAAATGAACTGGGCCTCTTCTGGTATATTGACTTGGAGACGGAATCTTCTGGTCGCCTGAAATTTATAGGTAAATGTCATAAAATCAATCATCATCATCAATCATCATCAATCAATACATATAATAAATCTATAGAAAAGTAATTTTTGTACATCGAAAATTTTTTCATATTTTCGATGTACAAAAATTACTAATTTATTCATATTTTTTTTTTTTTTATTCAACCTTTTTTCGTATTCTTCTCAGTAAACCCTTTCATTTGATACCCATATCATGGCAGCGCACAAAAAATAACTAGTCCGCAATCTTGAGCCGTCCGCCATATAGTATTTAGAATGATGTCACTTAGCTAACCATGCATTGTCATTCAAACTAAACGTGTATTCAAAATTTCATCTTAATCGGTGGAGGATAACTGCTTTAAAATGCAGCTGCAAAATTTGACCCGAACACACTTACATACATACATACATACAAACATACATACATACAGTGCAAGTTAATTAAAAGCTTGTAAAAATATAGCCAGGGTGTTGAAGGATAACCAACAGAACCTATTTCCGGCATTTTTGGATTTTTTGTCTGTTTATCTGTGTATTTGTGCACGCATCACGTGAAATGTACGAAACCAATGCAAATAACTTGTATACATAAAAATTGTGCGTGACTTGAAGAATTACTTAGTTTTTGTTTCATCGCAATCGGTTCACTCTATCAAAAGTTAGATGAATTTAAAGTGTTCAAGAAGTAAAATTATTACAACACATGCAATTCAGATACTCGGACAGTTGGAACTCGATATGCTATAGATGGCGTTGTGCATTTGAAGTCATTTTCTGAATGGATTCTCCGCGAAAGAATGATGACTATAGAAACAAAAATGGTAGGTAGGTAAGTAGGGTAGAGTTGGCAGAGAGATGACGGGAGCGAAGCCGCGGTTACAGCTAGTTTAATATAATGTTACAAGACAAGGTAGCGCCATCTTGGCGTTGGCATTGGCGAGAAGAAGAAAACTATTAGTGGCTGGTGGCGCTATCTCGTCTCGAATAGCAGAAACTATTTTCTCCAAATTTGGTGCCAAAAGTCTTTCTAAGCCGGGAAGGTTTTTCTATCTGGAATGTCCTGGAGGCGTTTCTCGTGCTGTATAAGTGACGAACGGGTCGGTCGTGAGTTACTTTTCGATTTGAAAGCGAAATAGTACTAAGTGATAAATAAGTTTGAGTAATAAACTAATAAAGCGTGATTAATTAAAGTCTGCTGTTTGAATAATTTATCCCTGAAGCCCAGCTCGTAACAATAATGTACTACTTTCTTACATCTATGGAAAAAAATATATTTGCAAAGCATTGCTAGCTGCTCAGGGCCCGCGTGGTGGATCCACTGTAACCCTTTTTAACCGACTTCATAAAAAGGAGGAGGTTCTCAATTCGACGGAATCTCTGTTTATGTATGTTCCCGTTTCATGAAAATCGATCCAGCCGTTCTCGAGTTATAAATGATGTAACTAACACGACTTTGTTTTAATATAAAAACATTATGTAATGGATGGCCACCAATCCAAAGACCGCCCCGGCAAGCGTTACTTAGTGCTGGGGCACACGATGCGTTGCGGCAGCGGCACGGCGCCGGCGCTGCGTCGTCTTACGTAGAAATATCTGTGGCATGATCAAGTCCTTACGCTGAAAGATCTCCCCTTCCGACTGATGTTACTTATGGTTAGGGATAAGGGCATGAGAAGGATGAGATTATTGTAATGATGTTGATGATAATGATGATGATGAGGTGATGTTGATGATAATGATTATGATGAGGTGATGTTGATGATAATGATGTTGATGAGGTGATGTTGATGATAATGATGATGATGAGGTGATGTTGATGATAATGATTATGATGAGGTGATGTTGATGATAATGATTATGATGATAATGATTATGATGAGGTGATGTTGATGATAATGATGTTGATGAGGTGATGTTGATGATAATGATGTTGATGAGGTGATGTTGATGATAATGATTATGATGAGGTGATGTTGATGATAATGATTATGATGAGGTGATGTTGATGATAATGATTATGATGAGGTGATGTTGATGATAATGATTATGATGAGGTGATGTTGATGATAATGATGATGATGAGGTGATGTTGATGATAATGATTATGATGAGGTGATGTTGATGATAATGATTATGATGATAATGATGTTGATGAGGTGATGTTGATGATAATGATGATGATGAGGTGATGTTGATGATAATGATTATGATGAGGTGATGTTGATGATAATGATTATGATGAGGTGATGTTGATGATAATGATGATGATGAGGTGATGTTGATGATAATGATTATGATGAGGTGATGTTGATGATAATGATTATGATGAGGTGATGTTGATGATAATGATTATGATGAGGTGATGTTGATGATAATGATGATGATGAGGTGATGTTGATGATAATGATTATGATGAGGTGATGTTGATGATAATGATTATGATGAGGTGATGTTGATGATAATGATTATGATGAGGTGATGTTGATGATAATAATTATGATGAGGTGATGTTGATGATAATGATTATGATGAGGTGATGTTGATGATAATGATGATGATGAGGTGATGTTGATGATAATGATTATGATGAGGTGATGTTGATGATAATGATTATGATGATAATGATGTTGATGAGGTGATGTTGATGATAATGATGATGATGAGGTGATGTTGATGATAATGATTATGATGAGGTGATGTTGATGATAATGATTATGATGAGGTGATGTTGATGATAATGATTATGATGATAATGATGTTGATGAGGTGATGTTGATGATAATGATGATGATGAGGTGATGTTGATGATAATGATTATGATGAGGTGATGTTGATGATAATGATTATGATGATAATGATGTTGATGAGGTGATGTTGATGATAATGATGATGATGAGGTGATGTTGATGATAATGATTATGATGAGGTGATGTTGATGATAATGATTATGATGAGGTGATGTTGATGATAATGATGATGATGAGGTGATGTTGATGATAATGATTATGATGAGGTGATGTTGATGATAATGATTATGATGAGGTGATGTTGATGATAATGATTATGATGAGGTGATGTTGATGATAATGATGATGATGATAATGATGTTGATGAGGTGATGTTGATGATAATGATGATGATGAGGTGATGTTGATGATAATGATTATGATGAGGTGATGTTGATGATAATGATGTTGATGAGGTGATGTTGATGATAATGATGATGATGAGGTGATGTTGATGATAATGATGATGATGAGGTGATGTTAATAATAATGATGATGAGGTGATGTTGATGATAATGATTATGATGAGGTGATGTTGATGATAATGATGTTGATGATAATGATGATGATGAGGTGATGTTGATGATAATGATGATGATGAGGTGATGTTAATAATAATGATGATGAGGTGATGTTGATGATAAATTTATTACACATCACATCATCAGCCTACTAATGTTCCCACTGCTGGGACACAGGCCTCCTCTCTGTGAGAGGGAATGGGCCGTAATCCACCACGCGGACCCAGTGCGGGCTGGTGGACGTCACATGTCTTCGAATTCTTGGTTCTAGGACATGCTGGTTTCCTCACGATGTTTTCCTTCACCGTTTTGAGAGCAGTGGTGATGAAATAATTTACACAAAGTAAAGCGCCTGCCTGGGCTCGAACCCACGACCTACAACTTGTAAGTCGCGGCCGATACCACTGGGCCAATACTGTTCCAAAAAAAAATATTTTTTTTTTAATTTATTTAGCACAGACTAAAAGACACAGACAAAGACAAAGATATTTTATTTCAAGTAGGCCACCAAGCGGCACTTTTGAACGTTACATTTTACAAATAATAATAGTTGATTCTACCGTGCATTCGGAAAGTAGCTTGTAATGGAGAAGAATGCACAAGAAACTCCATACTTACTCTTTAAAAAAAAAACTTTTTACAATATTTAGGTACATAAGTACATACCTTGATGAATGAAATTGAGTTTATACAATACAAATATATTTATGCAGTCTTCAGAAGGTCCAACAATAATTCAAAACAATAATGTTCTGCATATCACTTGTTTTTGCGCCCTAGTGGCTGTGGAGCAGGACTAGCATTTAGCCAGGCATTTTTATCATTGATGTAATCCCCCAACTTATAATATGCCAGCCTGCATAGTGTGCGTTTTATACAAGTTTTAAATTTCGTCTCATTCAGTTCAAGAATGTGGGGAGGAATTTTATTGTAACATTTTGTACAGTACCCCATGAAAGATGAGGCTACTTTAGCCAGTCTGAAACCTGGTTGAACTAATTGGTCCCTATTTCTAGTAACATAATTATGTCTGTCGCCGTTTTTACTAAAAAGATGTAAATTCTTTCTCACGTACATGATGTTTTCATAAATATATTGACAAGGAACCGTCATGATGTTAATGTCCTTAAACAGTTCCCTTAGAGAATCGCGCTGGCGAAGATTGTATATCGCTCTGATGGCTCGTTTTTGCAGAATAAAAATTTACTCAATGTCTGCAGCCCTTCCCCATAGTAAGATACCGTAAGACATTATACTATGAAAATAACTAAAATAGACTAGTCTGGCGGTATCCACATCCATTAACCGACGAATCTTTCCAACAGCATAAGCCGCCGAACTCAGCCGCCCCGCAAGGGATACCAAATGAGGACCCCATTGCAACATTGAGTCTAGCGTGATCCCCAGGAAAACCGTTTTCTCGACGAATTCTAGCTTCTCCTTGTTTAATATAATGTCACAATCAGTACTTTTGACATTCGGCAAGGAAAATTTTACGCACTTGGTTTTTTTACCATTTAAAACTAAATTATTGGCAGTGAACCAATCCTGAACCTGCCGTAGCGCGTTATTTACGTCGTCAACCTGACAAGTACGTCTATTTATTTTAAAAATTAAAGATGTGTCATCAGCAAATAACACCATGTTAAGTTTGTTTTCCAATAAACGGGGTAAATCGTTTATGTATACTAAAAATAAGAAAGGACCTAAAATAGAGCCCTGGGGTACCCCCATTTTAACGTTTAACCCGGACGAATTCACACCGTTTATTTGAACTAATTGCTGTCTATCACTCAAATAAGATTTAACCAAACTTAACGCTGATTGACCTAGCCCGTAATGCTCAAGTTTCAGAAGTAATGTTTCATGATTAACGCAATCAAACGCCTTCGACAGGTCGCAGAAGATACCTATGGCATCCTGCGAATCTTCCCACGCATCAAAGATGTGTTTTAATAGAGCGAAACCAGCGTCAGTTGTACAACGTCCTCTGGTGAAACCATACTGTCTATCATGCAAGATGTTATTCGTATTAAAATGAATGAGCATTTGATTTAACATTATCCTCTCAAATACCTTGCTGAAAACCGGCAACATGGATACTGGTCTATAATTATTTGTGTCTTTACTGTCCCCGGATTTAAAAAGTGGTATAACCTTACTATATTTCATTAGATCCGGCAAAACTCCTTGATCCACACACAAATTGAAAATCAACGCTAAGTACGGCGCTATAGTCTGAATAATGGAGGTACAAGCTTTGATGGACATTCCCCACAGATCTTCAGTCGGTTTGATCTTGATTTGCTTAAAAGCTTTTATTACTGTCATGGGGTTTATATGTGAAAAGTTAAATACTTTCGGGCAGGCTGAAACGTTCGCGTTTAATAATCCAAAAGTATGCGAGGGCGAAGAATTTAAAGTTTCAGTAGTTTTAATTGGGATGTTGGTAAAGAAATTAACAAATTCTTGCGCAACTTTTTTGTTATCTCTAATAAGTCCGTGTGTGGTCTCAAGCGTGTAATCACTACTATTTCTTTTATTCCTATTCGTTTCATTGTTTATAATTTTCCAAACCGTCTTGATTTTATTTTCTGCTAATTTAACCTTATTGCTATTGCACAAGACCTTAGCTGCCTTTCAGGCATTTTTAAAAATTCTTGAGTATGTAGCAACATACTTATTAAACGTTTCAGTGTTAATACAAGGCTTAAGCCCATATAGCTCGTAAAGTCTTTCCCTACTTTTTCTAAGTCCTGTAGTCGCCCAGTCACTGAATAAAAACTTAGGGCATATAGTTTTAGTTTTCTTCTTAAAAGTGTTATTGAACTCTTTTTGAACCACTGAGAAAACTTCATCATACAAAATATTACCATCATTCACTGTGAGGTCCTGGTTGCTTAACTTACTGATTAAAGTGCTGTTAAATTTATTTAATTTACCGGATGTTATTGGTCTGGATTGAATCTGCACTTGTTTTATTAGCATAATGGACTCAAAGGCTACCAGTAGCCCACTATGATCCGAAGGCAGATATTTTATAATGGCCTTGTCCAAGTAGTTGCAGCTACAAAAAACATTATCAATACATGTAGCAGAAGTCAGTGTAGTTCTGGTTGGATTCATAAACACATGTGACAAATTAAATGATTTAAAGAGATTTAATAACCTACTGCTGTCTGAATTATCTTCTAGAATATTAATATTAAAGTCACCACAGACAATTATTAGTTTATTACCCATTGCAAGTTTTGCCAAAACATCTTCCATCACTGACTCGAATATAGAGTAGTTCTTATAATTAGGGGGTCTGTAAACGCACACTATGACATGCTTATCCAGCTCAACACAGGACAGTTCAACACTATGTTCAACTGATAGGTCTACTATATCTTTACGAGGTTTTGATTTAATACCATTTTTAATTAATATAAGTGAACCCCCACGCAACATAATATTTCTGTTAAAACAACTGCCCACAGTATAATTTTCATAATTGATTAACATTGCATAATCTTTCAGCCAATGCTCAGTGAAACAAACAATTTCAAACATTGATTTTTCTAAAAACAGTTCGATTTCCAATTCCTTCGAAGAAAAACCCTGAATATTCTGATGGAATAATTTCAGAGAATTCTGCTCAGACCTTTTTTTCAAATAAAATTTTTGCGAGCAAGATGGTACCTTTTTGATACTCGTAACTACTCCGTTATTGGTACCCTCCCTTGTCCTATAAATACACACAATATAGGTACCTACTAGGTGAATAATGCTAATGAAAATGATGACGATGATGAGATGTCTATGATAATTTTAAGGAGATAATGATGATGATGTTAAGTAGATGTTGATGATAATGATGACAATGATGAGATGTCAATGATAATTTTAAGGAGATAATGATGATGATGTGGAGATGTTGATGATAATGATGACGATTGTGAAATGTCTATGATAATTTTAAGGAGATAATGATGTTAAGGAGATGTTGATGATAATGATGACGATTATGAGGAGATGTTGATGATAATTTTAAGGAGATAATGATGATGATGTTAAGGAGATAATGATGATGATGTGGAGATGTTGATGATAATGATGACGATGATGATGATAATGACATGATGATGAGGTGATGATGACATACCGTATATTCATTGCAGATCTCTTCTTCCGGCGGTTTATAGAATGGGACAGGTTCTCGTTTCCAATCAGGTGGTTCTACTCGTCCTATTAGAGATTTTGGCCAGTCTGGTGTTTGGTACCTGAGAATTTATAACAAATTATAGTTGTCGGCACGTAACTTGGCAAGAGTCGTTAGATGCGCACAAGTCATTTTTTAGGTCTCTTTGGTTACCTAGCGGGATGCGGGGAACGTTTAGCACCGTTCTGAGCGCGCGATTGGTTAGTCAGTTGACACAAGGGTTGAGTGACCAATCGCGTCGCGTCCACGTTCCGTTCGTTCTATAGGACGGTTGGTCAGTTCACGCACTATGCGCGAACTTACCCCCACTACGCCAAAACCTTGCCAAGTTACGTGCCGGGGACTATATTAACCGGTTGAACGCCGTTATTACCGAAACAATTTAAAAGTGATTGTGTATCGCGTATCACGCCCAAAAGTTCTGGAGTGGCGACCGTGAACCGGAAGACGTTGCGTTGGAAGGCCTCCCACTAGGTGGACCGATTAGCTGGTGAAGGTTGCGGGTATCCGCTGGATGCGAGACGCACGGGACCGGTCAATGTGGCGACACTTGGGGGAGGCCTATTTTATTTTTGCTTGGCATAATGCGCATGCATAGGTACTGCGATACCACGGGGCGATAGTGCAGTTATGTGGGACCGTCGAATCCGAGTCGGCTGGGCGGCGTTCGGGAAGTTGCGTGTATCTTCTCGTCCAATTTACCGAAGACAAAAGTCTATGACCAGTGTGTGTTGCCAGTGATCACCTATGGGACCGAGACGTGGTCGCTCACAATGGGACATGTCAGAAAATTAAAGTCACCCAAAGAGCTATGGAGAGGGCTATGCTCGGCGTTTCTTTGCGTGATAATGTCAGAAATGAGGATATCCGCAGGAGAACCAAAGTTACCGATATAGCCCGAAGAATTGCCAACCTTAAGTGGCAGTGGGCAGGGCACATTGCTCGCAGAACAGATGGCCGATGGGGCCGAAAAGTTCTGGCAAGGCGACCGCGAACCGGAAGACGATGCGTTGGAAGGCCTCCAATTGGTTGACCGATGACCTGGTTAAGGTTGCGGGAAGGCGCTGGATGCGAGACGCACGGGATCGGTCAATGTGGCGACGCCTGAGAGAGACCTATGTCCAACAGTGGACATCTTTCGGCTGAAATGATGATGATGACGGTGTCCTCCTGTGCCGTTTATACCGGGAACACGGGCACGCGTTAGCACTCACCGCCAACCCGCCGCGGCTGTCCGTCACCGGACCCTCCCATCACCGGTGCACCAGAACACATTGTACGCCGTGACTACGCCAGGGACCAAACCAGCACATGAGCGCCAGACGACCCCGTGTATGGCACCCTTGGTCCCTTTGTGACGGGTCAAGGTCAATGGCCCCGCCATCTACCATTTTTCGGCCGCAGGCGATAGGGAGAGCGGCCAACGCTATACCGACACTCCTCCTCCCCTGACTTGGTGGAGGCCTAGGTCCAGCAGTGGAAATCTTTCGGCTGAAATGATGATTGGGTGGATACACGTTTCGGGCACTCAAAGGCTGGCTGCCTGAGGCTCTAGAAAATGTGTAATTCTATCAGCAATGGCGATGATTGAGATGTTAAAATGGATTAATTACGTGTTATTTCGAAAGCACTTTGCATTCTCACATTATTTACTTTTTTTATGGTTCCGTTCCTCAAAAGGAAAATAAGGAAACCTTTAGGGTCAATGAAACTAATCGCGATTAGTTCAACTAAACTCAATTTATGCAAATGCAGCGTTCTGATTGATAATTTTGTTTTTTGAAACTTCCTGAACACGTAAAGTGGAGATGTTTTTTTTTTCTCGTCTGTGCCATGGTGTGGGATATCGTTGGATAGGCCATTCGAAAATATTATGGGTATGGTGGTAAAAATGGTTTTCACAGGAAAACCATTTTACAATGCATGTCCTCGAAAAGAGTGACAGTGACAGCTATTTGCACATACGCAGTAGATATGCCCGAGGAACTATGAACTATTAGTTAATCTGTGGATATGCTGAGCGCCCTTGAATAAGCGCCATTTTATTAATTTCTTGCTTGGTTCAGATATATTTTTTATTTCCTCGCACAATGCATAGTAAAATGTTGTATGATACACGTGCGTAAGATGATTTCCGACTTGTGTCGATTTATCCACTCATCGGAAATCACCTACTTTCTGCACTTGTAGCATAAATAACTATTTCGATTCCGGGATCCGTTTGCGTAAAATTAAGCTTTAAATTGCAAATGTTTTGCTAGAGTCAAGTGTCCCAAGTCAAGTGGATTTATGTGAAAAATTCACGGCAGTAGTATATGCCGAAATGAAATTAAAAAGCAAACTATCACAGCTAAGTAGGCTTTACAAGTTTACTAGAAATGGTGGACCAACTTATAAAATGTACTTGGAAAAGTAAAAAAAAAAACTTCGTTAGAGCAATGTTCCGTTCATAAACAATGAACGTCAGTATTTTTAACTAATTATGTTGGTGTATGTAGCTGTTTGTACGGAACTCTCGGTGCGCGAGACCGACTCGCACTTGGCCGGTTTTTGTCTTCATTTGAAATCGCGAGATTCTACTTTAAAATGTACTTGGAAAAGTAAAAAAAAAAACTTCGTTAGAGCAATGTTCCGTTCATAAACAATGAACTTCAGTATTTTTAACTAATTATGTTGGTGTATGTAGCTGTTTGTACGGAACTCTCGGTGCGCGAGACCGACTTGCACTTGGCCGGTTTTTGTCTTCATTTGAAATCGCGAGATTCTACTTTAAAATTAATCTTAGGGTGACATGAAACTTGATGGCTAATCTATACTTATATAAAGCAATAAAATAATAATAATAATAAATAATCTATACTTCTATACTAATAATATAAAGCTGAAGAGTTTGTTTGTTTGTTTGTTTGAACGCGCTAATCTCAGGAACTACTGGTTGGAATTGAAAAATTCTTTTTGTAGTCCATTTATCGAGGAAGGTTATAGGCTATATAACATCACGCTACGACCAATAGGAGTGGCGCATAAATGAAAAATGTTGCATAAACGGGCAAAAAAAACCTTTTTGAGACCTTTTGTTGCGTGCGCTGCGTAGGCGGTTAAAGTTACACAACATTCATGTATTTTGGGTAGGTAGAAAGAAAGAAAGAAAAATATTTATTTGTGACCCGCACAGGACGCCAGTTGACGGGAGCGAAGCCGCGTGGGACAGCTAGATATAAATATATATATAGAAGACATGCTGCACCGGCTCCAAATTAATTGGTCGTTTACAGATACGGTTACGAATATTAAATTATTTCGGATTATATTAACCTTTAGTTTCGGATACTATCGGTTACGGATAAAAGATTTTTTCAATAACAGTGACGTGCGCGGCTACGGTGTGGGCTCGGCCGGACAGAAAAATCTGTCATAACGTGTCTCATATTAACCTTTAGTTTCGGATACTATCGGTTACGGATAAAAGATTTTTTCAATAACAGTGACGTGCGCGGCTACGGTGTGGGCTCGGCCGGACAGAAAAATCTGTCATAACGTGTCTCATTTAGACTCCGCCCATATCCGAAATTATCCGAAACTTTTATATCGGATTACGGTTAAGGCGGTTACGCACTGCATCCGATCCGAGTCCGTGATTTGAGTTCCAAGTTCTATCCGAATTGAATATGTTCTGAATTATAACGGATAGAGTTCGGATGTAGGACGTAAGCACACAAGAATTACTACGGCTACTTCGGAACCGAAATTTCTCGGCTTCGGATCGGATGCAGTGCGTAACCTAACCGCTCTAACGAATAGATTTGTATTTCGGATAGTTCGGGTTCGGGTAGTTAGTTATGGAGCTCCTTAACATCTCTGGATAAAGGCAGGTGAAAACTAACTTTCAAGAATAAAACAAGTTAATATTTGATCTACTCACCATACTAAATCCCAGTGATCGAGATAGATTGGTTTCGGCATTATAATCTTCATCCAACGAAGTATATCGCTCCTGAAACAAGACAAAAAATAAAAATTTCCAAAGAGCCCGACAGTGTTTTTTTTGTTCATACATTTTAAACTACATATTTTATCTAGTAGCAGACACGCTTCGATCAACAATCTATCGAACACGTAATTATGACACGATATCTTGCGAAAATAGCGAAAATACCCCGATTCGAATGAAACTTGCGAATGAGTGGAACTCACTGCCTGCGTCTGTGTTTCCGAACGCATTCATCCCGAATCTCTTCAAAGTTAGAGTGAACAGGCTACTTCTGGGTAAGCTCACTCCATCGTAGACTCTGTCTCTGTCACCTATGACCTAGACTAGAGTCAAGAGCAAACCCATTACAAATAAAAAAAAAAAAAAAAAAAAAATTCAAACAGTAAAACATGAGTAAAACGTACATAACTTTTGAACGGCTGAACCGATTCTCATCAAACATAGCTCAGAACACTCCCGATAATGTCACCTTTTGCCACCGCCAATCGTGAAGCAAACGCAAGCGCACTGGATTTAACACTTTTCACCACACACACACACACACATAAGGAAGAGGCGGCGTCGAGACACGAGCGTCGTCGGGCTACCGATTTCTTACGACGAGTTTCTCTTTTTTTTTTCTTTCTTTGTTTTTTTTGTGTATCTGTCAGTGGCATCATAGCTCTTAAATGGATGAACCGATTTTGATTCAGTTTTCGTTTGAAAGGTGACATTATCGGAAGTGTTCTTAGCTATATTTGATGAAAATCGGTTCAGCCATTAAAAAGATATGGGCGTTTTACTGTTTGAATCGGGGTATTTGCGCAAGATATCGTGTCGGGGATCTTTAATTTTTAACACGCTTTTATTAGCTTGGTATGTATGTGTCTATGTAACGGAATCTTTGAACGTGATTTTCACCCCCTTCAAAACGTCGGCTTGATTTGAAACTTTGCACACTTATCAAGGACCGATGACAATGCAATAATTTAAATAGTTTGTCCCATTATCCTTACCAGGATCTTCAGGTTCATAGAACTACAATTTATTATTTTTCTTGTGTTTCCAGAGTTCGCTGAGACTTGCGTCCCATAAGTCAGTAAAGCTTTCTTAAGGTTACACTAGTCGATCATTCTTCCATACAAACGTAGTCTGGCGATTACTCCACTGTTTGACGACGTCCGTTCAAAATAAAAACTGATATTTTTTTATTTATTTTTTAAAAAAAAACGTTGCCCCACTAGGAATTTCTCCCGTATCGTCGGTGCGTTTATAAACATATAAACACATACACAAACACCCAGAGCCGGAACAACTATTTGTAGATCATACAAATAATTGTTTCGTGCGGGAATCGAACCCGTGACACGCAGCAGATATCAATTTGTCTCATCATTATCTAGCCCTGTATGGAAACAAAATAGTAAAAAATATTTGAAAGTTATGAGCGTCGAAAGTTCCATATTTCAACACTAATTTTTACGAATCTTTGGGCGAAAATAAATACCATAAGAAGCAGGAAAATTGCAAAACGGCCTCCATACAGGGATAGATTAGTAGTTCAACAATGCAAATAATTTTATTTTGGAAGTGTAAATTTAGTAGTTTTTTCATCATACTCCCAAAGGTCTGTTTATGAAATTTCATGCGCTCGTTTTCTGCCTAAATCATCATCCATTTCGCTACAAACTTGCAAAAGTGATTATTCGTACGCGAACTAGCTTCTTACTGCTCATCACAGCATCTGTCACTTTCGCACGTGTTGTTGGATGAGATAACAGGCATTTTAACCCCGCGCACAAAATAGTTCGTGCCGTCGACTAGTGTAACCTTAATATCTGGTCAAGAGATTTTACATGAGACTAAAAACTAAATCCTACTGTATACCTCTGTCTTAGTCTTCGGAGAAAACAACTATGATGTTATATTTACCTAGTCCAATTCTGTCGTATCCCCCAGTTAGGTCCAGTCCTAGATTTGAACCACGTGCAGTAAGTCAAAGGCTTCCTGAAAGGCAAGCCAACGCTTCTCGCAAAGAGGACGTAGTCAGCAGCAAACACCTTTCTGATTTCTGATGTTATTTTCTGAAAGAAATGGTGTTTTATTGTAAAAATTCGACGGAACACCACTACATCGTCATCGTCGTCGAGTTGCCAGATTGTCGGTTTTTTATCGATTACATTTCGAGGAGTGTGCGATGGAATTGCACCATCATTGGATAGATACATGTTGGACATTTTATTATGCGTAGGTACAGCTAAGGAATGGAATTCCCTGCCGGAGTCTGTGTTTCCCGACAGCTACAATCTGGGGATCTTTAAGTCAAGAGTGAATAGGTTATTTCTAGGCAAGCGTGTTACTCCGTAGACCAACCACATCATCGCTTACCATCAGGTGAAATAGTGGTCAAGCGCAAAACTAAAGAAAAAAAAAACGTATTTAAAATAAAGTCCACCGCCGCGTTTGTACACGGACTATCGTGCTTTCTGAGAAGCACGTTAAGCCGTTTCGGGTTTTCAGAAGATTCAGAAGCCAGAAAGTCTGAATCGTACCAATAGCACAGATAATATAATACTAGCATACAGATGCCTCATCCCATACAATACACAATACAATATACATATTGTTTGATTGTTTTTTTTTCTTTTTATATTGTTGTTGTTTAGTCTAAGGTTTTCTTTTTTTTATGTTTCTGTTGTGTGCTCTGGCTTGTGTCAAATAAATGTGTTTTCTTTCTTTCTTTCTTTTTTTTTACAAAGAAGCCGTGCCGACGTAACCAGCGTCTGTTTAAAATGATTATTTTTCTAAGAACATCGATCGCGTTCGGTTCCGTTCCACGGAACTGTGTGTACACATGTTGTGTAGGTCACATAGGCATTCGATCCATTTAAAATGCTGGTATTCGGTAAAACTAGAAGCCGACCCAAAAGTGTGATATGCAATCAATTCGCACTGTGTCTAGGAGGTAATCCATCTCTGGCCATATCAGACCTCCAAAACACGAGACCTCAGTTATCTGAGACACAGATAATATAATACTAGCATACAGATGCCTCATCCCATACAAAGAAACCGCGCGGTAACTAGCGTTTTTCTTCTGATTAAACCGATTATTTTTTGTCCATCAATCGCGTTCGGCTCCATTCCACGGCGATAGATAGATGGTGTTAGCAGCGACTTGCAAGTAAAAGGGTTTACTAGGTTCATGAATATTTTTTAGTATTTTTTGCACGTTTTTATAGTTCCTTTACACCAAAATGTGTAACAATGCAAATTGAAACAATCGATTGGAATGCCCCAGAAATTTAAAACCGCGCCATCTATTGGCATCAATTTTAAATGATCCGTTCAAATAATCTTTGAATTGTGAATTAAGAGTCCAATATGCCATAATTGTGTGCTTAGGCGAGTTGATTAAAACAACATAAAAATTTTATGTTCAATTCCAGAAAATGTTAATTTTACACACATTTAATAACAGATCGGTGCATATCGCGCCATCTAGTGAGATTTATTTGAACCAAATTTTCTTTCTTAGTGCTAAGACCCCGTGTCTTAGATCTGACTGTGTCCGCGAGATTGATAACCTCCCGCCCCCTCTTACAGATTATAATATGTATACTTATGTTTTTGGGGGGTATGCGTAACAGGGTGAAAACTCCCACAAGCCTCCATAGAAAAGGGAGGATCTTCCGACCAGACGGGTGATGTGTCTGGTCCGGGCAACTGCCCAACGGTTGTTGTCAGAATGTTGTATGTGTTCTAATCGCGCCGAAAACTTTGCTTGCGCGATGCAGGATTTGTGTGACGTCATGTCATTAGTTCGTAAGTGGCGGTGTTAGTGTCGCTACATGTGCATGGCAGATGATATTATGTTGGATACTTACTTTGATATGTTCAAAGTCATGGATATTAATTTCTGGTAAAACGGAGGGGTCTTCTAATCGAAGGAGTCTTCTTCCATTTATATGGTTATCCATTATACATGCCTGAAAAAACATAAAAAAGTACATACATACATAAACTCATGCCTTTTTTACCAGTAAAAAGTACATTTACTATAAAGCTTCAAAATAAGAGACTGTTACGAGCTGGGGCTCAGGGATAAATTATTTAAACAGCAGACTTCAATTAATCACACTTTATTACAACAACACTTCTTAAACAATTCTATTACTTCGCACTATTTTCCTTTTCTGATCGCTCTGTGTCGCTTCCGAATCGAAACTGACTCACGACGAACCCGACCGCTCTTTATATAGCACCGAAGATGTTTCTAGAACGTTCCATACTGTTCTAGATAATTCGCGAAACTTCCAGAACAATCCACTTTCGAACTCACTGTCCCCGAAGCGACTAGAAACTTCCAGAATGTTCGGTTCGAACATTCAATTCCATTCGACACGAGAAGTTAGTTCCGCTATTCGATACTAGATGGCGCCACTAGTAACTACTTAATTCTTCTACTCGTCACTAGATGGCGTTGCCCTATCTTGTAACATTGCCTCCCTCTTAGACATGCTCGTCCCGAGCATCGTTAGACCCATGATAACGGGCCAACCGATCCACATGAACGACCTTTGATGCACCTCGGGGTCCCTTCTGAATTCGGTAGGTGACGTCATTAATCTGGGTAACTACGCGATACGGTCCATCCCATTTTGCTTGCAATTTAGGCGATTTTCCTTTGCTGCGTACCGGGTTATGTAACCATACCAGTGATCCTTCATCGAAGCCCTTATTGTTCGCCTTCCGATCGTAGCGAGTCTTCATCCTCTCAGACATCTGTTGACCTGTCTCTCTGATGTGCTCATATACATCATTCATCCTGTTCCGTAGTTCGTTTGCATAATCTGTTATACTGCGTGGAGACTCAGGTGGGATGCCAGTGATGAGATCTGCAGGTAATCGTAGTTCTCTGCCGAAATTAGCAAAAGCTGGTGTTACTGTTGTGGTTTCATGAACAGCACTGCGATATGCCATGAGATATGGTTGAATGTGTTTGTCCCAATCCTTCTGTCTGTTTTCCACAACCTTTGCAAGATATCTCTCTAGTGACTGGTTGAATCGTTCAACCATCCCGTCTGATTGTGGATGATAAGCAGTAGTTCTGGTTTTGTGAGCACCCATCACACGACACGTCTCCTTGAACACTTCTGACTCGAAGTTCCGGCCTTGATCACTGTGGATTTCCAAGGGTACCCCAAACCGACAAAACACTTCGTGAACTAACTTATCAGCCACCGTAACGGCTTCTTGATTAGGGATTGCAAACACTTCCGGCCATTTTGTGAAGTAGTCCATGACGACCAAGAAGTACTTGTTCCCGCTTTGGCTTTCCGGAAATGGTCCCGCAACATCTAATGCTATTCGTTCCCACGGTGCACCAACATTGTAAACCTTTAGTGCTCCTCTGCTTCGAGTTTGTAGTCCTTTCACAGCCGCACAATTTGTGCATTTGCGGCACCATTCCTCAACGTCCTCTCGACAATGGATCCAGTAAAATCGTTCTCGGATCTTGATTAAAGTCCTCTTAACTCCCATGTGACCCCCTGAACTTTCATTGTGATAGAGCTGTAGGACCTCCGGCACCTTAACCTTAGGTACGACCATTTGTAGATGACACTGGTCACCGCGAGCATTCTCCCATTTCCGGCACAGAACTCCATCCTGGATAACCAAGCTTTCCCACTGTGCCCAATAACTCTTGGTGATGGAACTGGTTGCTGCGACATCACTCCAGTGAGGCCGAGGAGCACCTGATTTCTTCCATTCAAGGATCGGTTTTATGTCTCTGTCTTCCTGTTGAGCATTCTGCAAGGTTTCCTTCCACTCTTCGCTAAGATCCGTCCTCAAAACCCGCACTAGTGTTACCTGCTTAGCTTCTTGTCTCGCACAATGTTTACATTGGTCTGGACATGGTCTTCGCGAGAGAGCATCAGCATTACCGTGCGACGTTCCGCTACGATGTTGAATTACGAAATCAAACTCTTGCAGTAATTCAATCCATCTTGCTACCTGTCCTTCTGGGTTCTTAAATTGCAGTAGCCATTTCAGCGCAGCGTGGTCCGTTCGCAGGAGAAATTTCCGCCCCAACAAATATTTATTGAAATGCTGCAATGTTTTTACTACAGCTAGAAGCTCCCTTCGAGTGACACAGTAGTTCCTTTCAGGTTTTGATAAGGCTTTGCTGAAATACGCAATTACAACCTCCTGATCTCCTTTTCGTTGTGACAACACCCCGCCGATTCCAGTATTGCTGGCATCTGTGTCAACTATGAATTCATTTTCATGGTCAGGGTAGCCTAGGATGGGAGCATTGCACAGATGTTCTTTCAGCTTCTGAAATGCGACGTCACAGCTCTCATTCCAGCAGAACTGTATCTTGTCTTCAGTTAGTTTATGAAGAGGTCGGGCAATGTCAGCAAAGCTCTTCACAAACCGTCGATAGTAGGAGCACAAACCGAGAAATGCCCTGACTTGCGTTTTGTTCTCTGGAACTGGCCAATCCTTGACGGCAAAGAGCTTATCCGGGTCCGTTTGAATACCGTTTTCGGAAACCACGTGTCCTAAAAAGTTCACTTGCCGCCTGAACAACGCGCACTTCTTTGGGCTTAGTTTTAGATTGGCTCCTCGTATCTTCGACAGCACTTGCTCCAGATTGCGGAGGTGATCTTCAAAGTTCCTACCCACGATGATAATGTCATCCAAGTAGACAAGGCAAGCATCTCCAATCAGTCCAGTAAGCACCCGCTCCATCAATCTCTCAAAAGTGGCAGGAGCATTACACAAACCAAATGGCATGACGTTGAATTGCCACAATCCTTTTCCTGTGGAGAATGCTGTCTTTTCTTTATCTCGAGGGTCTATCTCGACCTGCCAGTAGCCACTCTTCAGATCTAAGGTAGAAAACCACTTCATTCCCGTAAGCGTATCCAGCGTGTCGTCGATCCTTGGCAACGGATAACTGTCTTTTTTAGTGATGTCGTTTAGTCGGCGATAGTCAACACAGAAGCGCATGCTGCCGTCCTTCTTCTTCACCAACACTACCGGTGAACACCATGGACTGGATGAAGGTTCAATCACGCCATCTTTCACCATACCCTTGATCATGGCGTCAACTTCACGTCTTGGTCGCTGGCGGATTGGTGCCTCATTTCCTGTATTTATTCTGTGTTGAACTAACGCAGTCTTCCCTATGTCGGCATCATTTGTCGAGAAAATGTCGGCGAACTTGTTCAACATCTTCTTAGCCTTGTTCTTTTCATCTTCCGATAAGTTATTCTGGGAGTCCTTCAAAAGCGAAGTCACGTCGTATCTTGCACTTTGAACTTTGGCGTTGGTAGGGTTTTCGTGGCATCTACGCATCCAAACCACTCCTTCACAAGTGCCTAACATTGTGCCTTTCTTGAGCACTAGGTCCTGATCACTTGTGTTGAGTGCACGTACTGATGAAACTCTAGTTCCCCTTACCAAGGTGCGTGCAATCTTCCATGAAGCATCGTTATCTAATCCTTCTATAAGTACACATCGGTTTTCCCGACCAGAATTTCCTGGTAGACAAACTGGTACGATTGTTTCTGACCTTGGGCGAAGAATAACTTTCTCGACGCAGTACACCTTTCCCGATGATGCACCTTCCATGAAGACTTCCTCTGAGCCACACTTCAACACTCCTTGATGAACGTCAATCTCACACTGATGTTTCCGCATGAAGTCCAAACCCAGAATGCAGTCGTCCACTATGTCGGCCACGATAACATTGTGGCGATAAACTTTGTTCCCTAACTTCATGTCAACCTCCTTCTTACCTCGGACGGATATGTGCTGACCGGTGGCTGTTCTCAGATGTACACCTTCATGGCTCCCGAAGAAGTCCCCAAGAAACCGTCTTGCTAATTGGAAACTGACAACTGTCCGAGAAGCTCCAGTATCCAATGTCAGCTTGCAAGGTGTTCTGTTAATTTCGCCCTCGATGATCAGGCTGTTCCCGTCACAGGATTGTGAGATCGAGATCCTTGGGGCCCTTCCATCACCAGCCAGTACCCGCCCCTTAGTCCTGGCGTCTATTCGTTTCCCTGCTGCTGTTGCCCAGCAGGGACGTCTGGTGAACCTTTAACTGGCGGCTGCTTATTACCGTGGGGTTGGCTTCGCTTCGGGCAGCTCAAGCGGATGTAGCCTCTTTCTCCGCAGCCATAGCACCGAGGTGAAGTCGCAATCTCCCTGATTCGGTGACTTCGTTCGTCCCGCCGTACTGCCTCCACCTCCAAAGCGTGGGCTAGGGCGTCCTTAAGGTTCTTGAAATGCCGTAGCCTTACGGCAGCTCTAACCTCCAAGTCACGGATCCCATCCGTGAACGCCTGTACGAGGTTCCCGTCGATCAGCACCGGTGATGACTGGTAGGCCTTTCGGACCAGCTTTTCCACATCAAGAGCCCACTGCTGAAGAGTTTCACCACTCCGTTGCGATCGGTCTTTCAGCTGGGCCCGAAACACATGTTCCAGGTGTGCGTCGCCGTATCTAGCTTCTAAAGCTTCTAGAAGCTTCTCAAAGGTTACGTCGTGTCCAAGCGCTTCTAATACAGACAAGGCCTGGTCGCGGAGGCCCAAAGTTAGAGCAGTTAATGCCTGTTCGTTGGTCCACCCATTCGATTTCATCACGGCCTCAAACTGAATCTTGTAGGCGGACCATGACGAAGAGCCATCGAATGGTGGCACTTTAAAACCACGAGGCGAAGGTGCCACTACCGCAGCTGCCACGGTCCCGTCTCCAGACTTGAACGCACGTATTGTCTTTTCCATCTCGACAATGCGGGTCTCATGTTGCTGGACCTGGTCTTTCACCTCTTTCATCTCCTTCCCGATGGCTCCGCGGAGGTCCTTTATCACCAAGAGCTGCTCCTCCTGACGGCGAGCCTGCTCCTCCTTGTCGCGCTGCAGCTGCTCCTCCAAGCGCCGCGCCTGCTCCTCATGACGGCGAGCCTGCTCCTCCTTGTCACGCTGCAGCTGCTCCTCCAAGCGCCGCGCCTGCTCCTCCTGACGCCGAGCCTGCTCCTCCTTGTCGCGCTGCATCTGCTCCTCCAAGCGGCGAGCTTGCTCCTCCTGACGGCGAGCCTGCTCCTCCTTGTCACGCTGCATCTGCTCCTCCAAGCGGCGAGCTTGCTCCTCCTGACGGCGAGCCTGCTCCTGCATGAATGCCATAAGGGTGGCTAGGTCAGGCGACGCCGACGATTGAGCTGGTTCCGCTGCAGCCGTGGAGTCTCGATGTCCACCTGATGACGGTGAGGGAGCGTCTCCAAAGCGCCTCTGGTCTACATCTTGCCGGCGCTGACTCCTGGTGCGCATCCCTTCCGTTTCTTCCTTTGGTAGAACCGGCATAATTTATCCCGCACTTCTGACACCAATTTGTTACGAGCTGGGGCTCAGGGATAAATTATTTAAACAGCAGACTTCAATTAATCACACTTTATTACAACAACACTTCTTAAACAATTCTATTACTTCGCACTATTTTCCTTTTCTGATCGCTCTGTGTCGCTTCCGAATCGAAACTGACTCACGACGAACCCGACCGCTCTTTATATAGCACCGAAGATGTTTCTAGAACGTTCCATACTGTTCTAGATAATTCGCGAAACTTCCAGAACAATCCACTTTCGAACTCACTGTCCCCGAAGCGACTAGAAACTTCCAGAATGTTCGGTTCGAACATTCAATTCCATTCGACACGAGAAGTTAGTTCCGCTATTCGATACTAGATGGCGCCACTAGTAACTACTTAATTCTTCTACTCGTCACTAGATGGCGTTGCCCTATCTTGTAACAAGACTAAAAAAAAAATACTACCGACTTCCAAATAAAAAACTGGCTAAGTGCGAGTCGGACTCGCGCACGAAGGGTTCCGCACCATTATCGCAAAAAAACGGCAAAAAAAACACGTTTGTTGTATGAGAGCCCCCCTTAATTTATTTTATTTTAATTTAATAAAAAATATTTTTCGAAGTGAATATACAACTAAATATTCTGTGAATATTTCAAGCGTCTACCCTGTTGCTGTTATTAATTTCGAGCAAAAAAACGGCTAAAAAATCACGTTTGTTGTATGGGAGCCCCCCTTAATTTATTTAATTTTAATTTAATCAAAATTATTTTTGAAGTGAATATACAACTAAATATTCTGTGAATATTTCAAGCGTCTACTGTTGCCGTTATTAATTTCGAGCAAAAAAACGGCTAAAAAATCACGTTTGTTGTATGGGAGCCCCCCTTAATTTATTTAATTTTAATTTAATAATAATTATTTTTTGAAGTGAATATACAACTAAATATTCTGTGAATATTTCAAGCGTCTACTGTTGCCGTTATTATTTTCGAGCAAAAAAACGGCAAAAAAATCACGTTTGTTGTATGGGAGCCCCCCTTAATTTATTTAATTTTAATTTAATAATAATTATTTTTTGAAGTGAATATACAACTAAATATTCTGTGAATATTTCAAGCGTCTACCTGTTGCCGTTATTAATTTCGAGCAAAAAAACGGCAAATAAAATCAGGTTTGTTGTATGGGAGCACCCCTTAAATATTAATTTTATTCTGTTTTTAGTATTTGTTGTTATTAGCGGCAATAGAAATACATCATCTGTGAAAATTTCAACTGTCTAGCTATCACGGTTCATGAGATACAGCCTGATGACAGACGGACAGACAGACAGACGGATCGTGAAGTCTCAGTAATAGGATCCCGTTTTTACCCTTTGGGTACGGAACCCTAAAAACTATAAAGTGAAAAATAACTATTTCTGTAAGTCGGTGTCTTTCGTAGGTACAAATTTTCTGCGTTATAGACACCGACTTCCAGAAATAAAGTAATTTTTCACATCGTAGTTTTTTATTTGGAAGTCGGTAGTATTTTTTTGCATTTTTTTTTATTTTACCCTTTTTAGTTGTACCTACCTAATACGCAAGTTGTTTAGTAAGTACCTATAACGCCAGAATAGATTAACCAAATAACAAACATAACCGGTGAAATGAGAGATCTGCGTATCCCTTTCGAGCGTACTGGCGTGATGTTATGTTATGAAATGGTATAAACAGACACGCTATTGCAGCAATCCCGAGAGATTTGCCGTTATTTATTGAAGAGTTCTGTTGTATATCGCCGAAGTTCTTCACCAAATTAAAATGGGACCAATTTCGAAATATGCTCTTTCAAATTAAAAAAAGATTTTTGAAAATCGGTCAACAATTCAAAAGACACATTGTCACATTAACGCCCAAGTACTGTACAGTGTAGTCACAGCGGATCTTTGTGTATCTGAAGTTGGCTGCAAGACTGCGCAGTGGCTATTTTTGTGTCAATATTGAAGTAGAAGATAGCATTGTATAACTGCCTCTTTCACTCGCTTACGTTTGTCGCATCGTCCTATCTCGCTTACACTATGCAGTATATTCGATAACAAACTGTTCCTTGCGCAATGGTTCGCAGAGCCAACGTCAGGGACACAAAGATCCGCTGTGACTACTTTAAGTCCGTACCCTATATCGAGGTAACCCAACCACTTCTGCCATCCAATCAGCGACCTGCTCCTCGTTCCATTCGAAAGGGTTCGGGCAATCCATCGTATCTAAAACCTCTGCGCAAAGCTCGTATAGGGTCTTAGGAGAAACCAGGCATTGAGTTAGTTTTCTGAAAGGTAGAAAAAAATATATTTGGATATAATAGAGGAGGTCGTGGCTAAATAATAATAGCCACACGGGTCGATCTTCAAGGTTAAGCAACGCTTGCCGAGGCCGATCCGTGGATAGGTGACCATCTTGACATATCGAGATTCTTCCGTGCCTCGGGAAGCACTTTAAGCCGTTAATCCCGGCTCTCTTTTGTCGTTACGGATAGTCAAGAGCCAGGCAAACTGACACCAGTCTTGCCAAGGGGGTATCTCAGTACTGGGTTCTGGAGGCCAGATCCCAGTAGCTCTTAGTAAAATACTGGTATTTAGATGGATCTGGTTACACTAGAATCCGATCCCGACATAGTCAGGAAAGGACAGACGGCTGATAATGACATGATCGTTTTCGATACCTAAATATAGTTCCTTTAATGGCCTCTCCCTCTTCCGGCCCCAGGGGCGACGGTCTCGAGGACGTCCATCGCCCCACACACATCAGGACCCGAGGTGCGCCCCTCTTAGTCGTCGCGGGCGAAGTCCTACACCTCACTCTCCCCCAACACGAGGTCGAGGCCTGCAGGTGCGGGCCGGCACCAGCCGGGAGATGCGGAAATATCTTATGTTCCCGCGACCCCCGGCGTAGGTGTGAGAACACCGAGGTGGTTTTTAGTCAGTAGGAGTCTGACAGACCCCTCCGCCCCCACAGGTGGGAGGACAACCAACGAGGAACAAAAAAATAAGCCGGCCCCAAAATAGTTGGAAAAGGACAGAAGTATGATAATGACATATGATCGTTTTCAACACCTAAATATAGTTCCTTAAAAGAAGCATGCCGTTGAATTTTCAACTCTCGGGGCTGAGCAGAGTGCTCATCACCATTATTTCAGCCGAAAGACGTCCAATCCTGGACAGAGCCCACCCCAAGCGGCAAACGTCGCTGCACTGACCGATTCACGGATGCCCGCATCCTTAATCAGCTCATAGGTCCACGTAGAGGGAAGTCTTCCAACGGTGCATCTTCCTTCCAGAACTTTTCGGCCCATCGACCATCCGTTTTACGAGCAATGTGCTGCCCACTGCCACTTTAGATTGCCAATTCTTCCGAGTGTTCAAAATCTATTGAGTTCATATCTATCACTCACATAGGCTTCGGCTTAATGCCAGCAGTCATGACCAGAACCTTTGGTTGTGGTATCTTTATGGAAGGTTCTCGACGAGGAATCTTTATTTTGTGCGCTTTTCTTTTGGGTTTTGGTGGCTCCTCCGGCTTTTCTTCCTGCAAAAGAACGTTATTTCAATCCAACATGGTCCTTCTGATCGACGTGGGGAAGAACCACAGCTGGATATTGCCTTCATCCGGGCAAACAATACACACTTTTTAAATAATTGATTAAAAAAATATGGGATTAAACTTGAAATCGTGAAAAAAATGCCTTTTATCGTGTTATCTATACGAATAATCTATACTAATATTATAAAGAGGAATGATTTTTTTGTTTGTTTGTACCGAATAGGCGCCGAAACTACTGGACCTATTTAAAAAATTCTTTCACCAATAGAAAGCTACATTATTCCTGAGTGACATAGGCTATTTTTTAATCCTGAAACGGGTCCTGTGGTGTGGTCCACGGGAGCGAAGCCGCGGGCAACAGCTAGTAATATTATAAAGAGGAAAGATTTGTATTGTTGTAGGTATTTTTGTATGTAACGAATAAACTTAAAAACTACTGGACCAATTTCAAAAATTCTTTCACCATTGGGAAGCTACACTATCCCCGGGTGACATAGGCTACTTTTTATCCCTGTATTCCCACGGGAACGGGAACTACGCGGGTGAAACCGCGAGGCGTCCGCTAGTGCAAACATAATTTCAGCATTCATTTAGCATTTATCTTAACGTTGCCCCACACTAGGAATTTCTCCTGTATTACGATATGGATATGGTGCGGTTACAAACATATAAACTCACATACACAAACTGACATATCCCCAACAACTATATGTAGGTCATACATAATATTTGTTCCGTGCTGTTATCGAACCCGCGACACGCAGCGCAGCAGCCGATCGCTAAACCACTGCGCCAACCTTGTTGTCGAAAATAGTAAAAATGTCTATTATTATGAGCCCTTTTAAGATTGTACATTATTTTATTCTGCTACATTGTGCAGTTCACACCCAAAGTATGGCATTTGATAGGTTCGCGTTAGTCCACTATCTCATGGTAAGCGATGATGTGGTCGACGGTGAAGCACGCTTGCCTAGAAATATCCTATTCACTCTTGACTTAAAGACTCCTAGGTTGTAGCTATCAGGAAACACAGACTCGGGCAGGGAATTCCTTAGCTGTACGCACAAAGAAATATTCCCAAAATATTTAAAGCGTTTGGGTGGGATGTCGACCATGTACCGATAGCGCATCGCTGTACGTCTTGTAGTCCGATGATGGAAGTACTTACCAAGCTATCCGCGCTTTCATGTTCGTCATCTGACATTCTGTTATGGTAAAATAATAATAATTAATATTAATTGGAAAAAAAATATACTTGTGTGCCGATTTCGTTTGACAGATCTGTCATTAAGGTTTTTTTTTACGAAGCTTGCGAAATGTTTTAAGGTTTAGTTAACCTCTTTTTATTGAAAAATAATTTTAAACTTGTTTGCTAACAAAATTGGTATTGTAATATTAAGCTAGAGTCTGACGGTGGCGAGCAATTGATAGTTATCTTTACCCGGCTGCAAGGATAGGGTTATGTTTTTCGCGCGTATCTTGTATGTATGTATTATTCTTACCTCATAGAGTCTGGCAAACGAAAGTAGACACTCGATTTATTTGCAAACTTTTTATATGGCAATGCTATACTAATGTCAACCCCAATTTACCGTATGAAGCTACTAAGTTGATACTTTGTTTTAATTCGTAATCACTATTTATCTTTCTGTAAAAACTTTTTCTCTATTGAATAATTTATAAAGTTTCATTATTAATGTAGAAAACAATGATTCCTGTGACTCTTATGAATCTTTTCACATGAAAGTCTTAGATTCAGATTTTGATTGATAGTGAATAAACCAAAATTATTATAGACTACTGTTGCTTTTTTTATTCAGATTGATATATCTAAAGTATTACCTACCCAAAGTAAAAAAAAATAAGAATAGTAATTTTATTCAGACGAATTAATATAAATAATTCTAAAGTATCAAATTAGGTTATTCCAGGTATTTCATACTAGTTTTTGGGGTTGCAATGCTGATTTTTTTTAAATTTGCCGCGTTTTTTCAGTCTCTACTTTCGTTTGCCAGACTCTATGTGTTCAATATATTGTCGATGGAAGCGTGTGTGCTACTAGATAAATTATGTACACTGCAATAAGAATGTGTCGGGTTTTTTTTTTAATTTTTCTTTTAGTTTTATTTGCTTAGAAAGATAAACGATTACACATAATAATATGTATTACACAAAATTTGGGCCACAGTGAGTTAAAGGTAGGAGAGCAGTGGTGGCCCAGTGGTATCGGCCGCGACTTACAAGTTGTAGGTCGTGGGTTCGAGCCCAGGCAGGCGCTTTACTTTGTGTAAAGTATTTCATCACCACTGCTCTCAAAACGGTGAAGGAAAACATCGTGAGAAAACCGGCATGTCCTAGAACCAAAAATTCGAAGACATGTGACATCCACCAACTCGCACTGGGCCCGCGTGGTGGATAACGGCCCATCCCCTCTCACAGAGAGGAGGCCTGTGTCCCAGCAGTGGGAACATTAATAGGCTGATGATGTGATGTGATGTGAGTTAAAGGTAATTTAACCAACGACATGTTCCACATACTGCAAAAAAAAAAAAAAACAAATGCGACGAGCGCTGTTACGTTAGGTGTTAGTAAATCGAGTCCCGTACTATATTTACTTTTTTTTCTTCCAACTATGCTTTAATTTCATCACAATCACACTAAAAACTCAGTACAAAGCGAGTCTTTAATGCTCTAGAGCAATAAAAATGTATGAAATCTCATTATTGCACAGTTTTTTTTTTAGTAGCACCAAAAGGTGCCAATCTCAATGGATTAGCTCTATTCAGCCAGCCGATATCAATACTTTTTTTTTACGTACGTATTATTCGTTTCTATCCTACTTGTTCTAAATTTAAAAAATGATTGCTGCTAACTCTGATTTAAAAATGAAAGAAATTTAAAAAAGTGATTTGGCGGGAACTTTGTTAATTTTGCTTGACAATATTTTTAGTTGAAAGAAAAGCAGATTATGCACCTCGCCTTAAGTAATTTATATTGCCCTCGTGCCTGTTAGATTAGAGCCCTCGCTAACGCTCGGGCTCTAAATCAGGCACTCGGTGCAATAATAAATTACTTTGTGCTCGATGCAATAATCTACTATTATGTACCTGCAAATAAACACTTTTTCATCCTTTTTTTAGCTAGTAAATAATAATATTATTGTCTTTTGTTCCAGGTCCACACCCGCCTAACCTACCTCCGGCACCTAATAGTGTCGCTAGCTCAAGCGAGGGAGATAGACAGAACTCTGCTGATATTCTCCCACGACTATTACGATGAGGAGATCAATAATCTCGTGAGGAGCATCGACTTTACTAAGGTAACACATATACACGGTAACTTAGACCCGGTTTTTTATCCGTAGTTACCTCGAACAATGGTTAATTATGCTAACCAACGGTTTCAATAAAAAAAAAAAATACCAATTTACGATAAATTGAAGTGTTAATTAATTGCATGACCATTTGTTAAACTAACAATTGATGAGCTCGATTGATGGCCGGCCGCAACAATAAAAAAACTTTTTTACAAAAACTACAACCGACTTCCAAACAAAAACACTACAAAGTGAAAAATAACTTCTATTTCGGAAGTCGGTGTTCCTGTTTTCGTTTCTTCGTTTTTTGACACCGACTTCCGAAATAGAAGTTATTTTTCACTTTGTAGTGTTTTTGTTTGGAAGTCGGTTGTAGTTTTTGTAAAAAAGTTTTTTATTTTTCACTTTTTAGTTGTGGTTGGTACATAATGGACCAGTTTATAGGCTAGGTACCTATAACGCCCAAAGTGAAGCCAGAATAGATTAACCCAATAACATGAAACTGAAATAAACAAAACCGGTGGAATGAGAGTATACCAGGGTGAACTGTTCACACCTGCGTACTCCTTTAAAGCGTACCAGTGTGATGTTATGTAATGAAATGGTGTGAACAATAAACAGATATGCAATTGCATCTATCCCGAGTGATTTGCCGTCATTTATTGAAGAGTTCTGATGTATATCTCCGAAGTTCTTCATCAAATGTTGATGAAAATTAAATGGACAAACACCAGCTTTCGAATAAAAAAAGAATCATCAAAATCCCAATCAAAAACCCAATAAAAAGTTCTGAGGTGACACAAATAAAAAAAAAAAAAATACAGTCGAATTGATAACCTCCTCCTTTTTTGCGAAGTCGGTTAAAAACGAAGCCGCGCGCGCCCCGCACTTACCCCGCTTAGTGTAACCGCAGAACGCATTGTGTTATCGTTGCAAAAATTCCCGTAAAGTATGAATAGAAAAAAAGCAGTGATAGCCTAACTTTGTAATAATAAAGGAACACAATTGTGACCTGGTCCTCGGCCCTGTCCTTGAATTATTTACCTACAGCTGCGCGGTACGTAAACAATGTTTTGTATTATCAAAACAAAATCATTCTGCTGTAGGATTAAAACGACCAAAATGTAACCGTGTGTAGACTCTATGCTGCTCATAATAAAGTTTAAATCCTGTTGCAACAAAATTTTATTTAGGATCTTTCGGTAAGAAGCTTCGATTTCTATTATAAGACTGCCAATGCACAAATATAACCTTAAGTATACGGTTATGGTTTCTGGAGTTCTTTCACAAAGAGCTCTACCTCTTTGGGAGCTCGTCCGAGTAGTGTTGGGTAGCACACTCTTTTAAAATGAGGATCGTGCGAGGCACTCTTTTAACTAAGTGTGGTACCACACTGTGCTACCACGAATGAGGCGAGGCGGCGGGCGGAGGCCTCTGAGTGAGGGAGTCTGGTGTGTGCGAGCGAGCTGTGTCGCGACTCGCGATCTCGTCAGGCACTCTTGACACTTGGGACTCACTCGGTGACTCATCGGCGACTAAAGTTTCAATTGAATAAGTAAGAATAAACAGGCACACAGCACATGTGGTGTTTACAACAAAGAATAACATTGACTCGAACTCATTCTCAAAACTCACAAGTGTTAACGTGCTTTGTTGTTCTGTGGTCACACTGTGTAGCTAATCTGTGGTGTCTGCTACTGTGCTAGCACATCAAAATAAAAAGAGCGAGTGACTCTTTATATCGAAGTGAGTCACTACAAGTGTGCTAGCACACGTGCTGAGTTACCCAACACTACGTCCGAGGAAGTTCTACCACCATAAAAAATTATACTGCCAGGCGTTACTGTGTTCCGGTTTGAAAGGTATGTGTACCGTTGAAGCCACATGAGATATTTCAGCTTTGTCTCTGGAATTGAACGCCTATGCGATGTCTCTGGTATTACAGATGCCCATAGACGGCGGCGATCACTCACCACGCCAAAACCCCGCAGGTGTCAGATCGCCATCCAAAAATATGACTTATTCAGTTAACTTAAAGACCTATTTTTGTTCGGATTCCAGGTGATGCAGATCTTCTATCCATACTCTATACAGACACATCCTCATGAGTTTCCTGGGATGGACCCCAACGATTGTCCCAGAGATACCAAGTTTGAACAGTACGTATAAAATAAATCCATACTAGTAATATAAATTCGAAAGTAACTCTGTCTGTCTGTTACCTTTTCTCGCTTAAACCACTAAACGGAAATCAATGAAATTTGGCAAGGAGATAGATGACATCCTGAGGAAGGACATAGGCTGAATATAGTACAAATAAAATAAAAATTGGTTGGTAGGTAGGGTAGGGAAGGTAGCGTAGGTAGGTGGGTAGTGTAGGATAGGTAGGTATGTAGGGTAGGGTAGGTGGGTAGATAGGGCAGGGTAGTGTAGAGTCATAGGTAGATAGATAGGATAGGGTGGGTAGGTAGTTGGATAGGGTAGGGTAGGTAGCCAGTTGACGGGCCCAAAGCCGATGGGGACAACTAGTAAATATATAATATTATTTCAATTTCAATCATTATTATATTTCTGCCCTTATGCCATGTTACTTGTTACCTCTACAAGTCTACATTTTTTGTATATACTTTGAAAATTATATAGGTACCTATAAGTAATTATGTTTGGACTAAGATTTTATTCACAATTCCACCAAGAGGCTATCAAACGAAATAAAGGAGCTCCTTTTTACAAGATTTTATTTAACTTGCTATGTATGTATGTAAGTGTGTTCGGGTCAAATCTTGCAACTGAATTTTAAAGCAGTTATCCTCCACCGAATAAGATGAAATTTTGCATACACGTTTAGTTTGGATGACAATGCATGGTTAGCTAAGTGACGTCATTTTAAATCCAATATGGCGGATGGCCCAAGATAGCGGACTAGTTATTTTTTGTGCACTGCCATGATATGGGTATCAAATGAAAGGGTTTGCTGAGAAGAATACGAAAAAAGCTTGTTTAAAAAAATGTTTTTAATGAATAATGTATTCTCGTATATATTTTATTAAGTATGACAAAGACATTAAACACTGTCTTCATAAACCTCGAAGGACATTTCACTTAGTACAGAATAATCAAGTTTCTGGTCTCCAAAAATCTCATTGGTCAGAAAAGTTACCTCCACAAACTAAAGAAAACTAATAAGAATCTAATAAGTAAAGATACTTATGTTCGCCAACATCTTGCACTAAGTAAATTATAATCTTGCCTCCAAAAACCATATATGCCAAGTAAAAAAACTCTCTTGCGACTCCCCCGCACCTCATGCGCATGTACCATGTAGCGACATCTATGCAGCCACATTCGAACTAATGACCTGACATCACTCAAAGTCCTGCATTTTCAGCGTTATTTGAACATAAATAACAGTCCGAAAATAACCGACGCGCAGTTCCCCGGACCATACACAACACCTGTCTGGTCGGAGAATCCTCCCGTTTCAATAGAGCTTTGTGGGGCTTTACACAATGTCCCACATACCTCTATACTCCTTTTAACACTTCCAGGGCCGTTAAACAAGAGTGCAACAACGCGCTCTACCCAGACCTGCACGGTCACTACCGCGAAGCGAAGTACACTCAAACCAAGCACCATTGGTGGTGGAAGGCCAACAGGATCTTCAACCAGCTGCAATGCACACAAGGACATACAGGTAAATATCAAAACAGTCCAAATACATCCACTGCTAAACATAGGGTTCCCCAAGTGTCGTCTCCGCATCGGTCCTGGTCAATACCTGGTGGAATGATCTTGAGAATGTTTTTTTGTTGTCTTTAGGCTCGCGCTTGACCACTATCTCACCTGATGGTAAGCTATGATGTGGTCGGCGGTGAAGCACGCTTGCCTAGAAGTAACCTATTCACTCTTGACTTAAAGATCCCAAGGTTGTAGCTATCAGGAAACACAGACTCCGGCAGGGAATGCCACTCCTTAGCTGTACGCTTAATAAACGTGTTCCCAAAACGTTAAGTGCGTATGGGTGGGATATCCAATATGTACCGATGGCGCATCTCCGTACGTCTGGTAGTCCGATGATGAAACGGGCTGGGCGGAATAAGATCATGCAATTCCATCGCACACTCACCGAAATATAACCGACAAGCTGGCAACTCGGCGACGACCTATTTCAGTTGTGAAGCTTTTTTTGAGAGGCTCGTTGCAAAGCAATAAGCATAATCGCGAACGAAATTGTAAACTACGCTTGCCGTATGACCATACCGAGACTCCTGCATGCCTTGAAAAGCTATTATGTTGGGGTTGGCTCGTATACTAGCTGGAGCTATTTAAGAGGAGATGTACTATAGGGCAAAGCTATATCTGATCACCGTAAGGACTATTTCCGCTTGCAGGGCTCGCCCGCTAGAGTAACGCCGACTTATACTCATCAACCAATAGCATCGCAGCATTGTGTGAGAGTTTCTCTAGTACCTGTCAGACCCTTGTTTTTGTAACAAAAGAAGGCGCCAAAAAAAACGAGTCATTTTAGCCCCTTGTTTTTGTAACAAAAGAAGGCGCCAAAAAAAACGAGTCATTTTAGCCCCTTGTTTTTGTAATTAAAAAAAGATGGCAATAAAACTATTGGTCGATGCAAAAAGGGCGGACGCAGATGTGGTCATCTTGTGCACGGGATTTTGTTTTCAAAGTGATCAGATATAGCTTTGGCCCATAGTACTGTAGGGACGTAGCCAGGGTGCTAGGTAATAAAAGACATAAATTACATTTATCTGATATATTTAGCAATAACGAGCCTGCCTTATGGGTGGCTCATCTAGAATTGACATCCAAGCTTAGCAAAAAAACATCTCCACTTATTTTATGTTCGAAATTCAGTTACCTATCAAGACTATTTATCTGTTGCCAGTCTTAATATAGACTAGGAGTTCTCACACTTACCTTTGTATAGATTATTTTACCTATGGTGAATGTGTGAACATTGTAGGCTTTCTAGTTTTCTAGATGATTGTTAACATTTGTTAACTTTTTATTTCGTGCATTTTTTTTTTTTTTTGTTTGTTTTTTTTTTCTATTTCGTACGACTTATTGTCGGGCCTACGTTGTCCCCCCATATCCAAGTACTAATGCTGTAACGTGGAAATATTGTAAACAAAACAATTTAAAAGAGTAACCATGGAGTTTCTTGCCGGTTCTTCTCCATAGGAAACGACTAACCTGAACCGTGCACCTTTTGTCGACGTTTTATAAGTGCCCATGTAGGCCTATGTAAAATAAAAATATTTGATTTTGATTTTCACAGTACACACAAACTAGGCTAAGGGAGAAGTACAAGTTTGACTTTGACTGTCGACGCTGTAACGCAGTGACATTCTGAAATTCAGAAAAAAAGAAAAGTGGTCCCATGTATTTACACAATCTTTTCTTCTCCAGGTTATGTCCTCTTCTTAGAAGAAGACCACTACGTAGCAGAAGACTTCTTGCACATCCTCAGTCTTCTGAAGTCGACAGCTGACAAGAGCTGTCCACATTGCGAGATACTAAGTCTCGGGACGTATCTTAAGACTTATCAGTACCACGTCAATGGGGATAAGGTAATTATAGTGTCTGCAGACTATACTGTGTGCATTTTGTGATGTTACATTTGACAGTAATACTTGACACGTAAACTTTATATTGGACACGTATTTTTTTGCTTTATCAAATCAATAAAAACCGGCCAAGTGCAAGTCGGACTCGCGCACGAAGAGTTCCGTACCATTATCGCAAAGTACGGCAAAAAAATCACTTGTTGTATCGGAGCCCCACTTAAATATTAATTTTATTCTGTTTTTAGTATTTGTTGTTATAGCGGCAACGGAAATACATCATCTGTGGAAATTTCAACTGTCTAGCTATGACGGTTCATGAGATACAGCCTGGTGACAGACGGACCACGGCGTCTTAGTAATAGGGTCCCGTTTTTACTCTTTGGGTACGGAACCCTAAAAATTAACAAAGTTAAGTGCGTCAAAGTTCAGGAGTGGGGGCTAGTGACGTCACTAAGGCCACAGGCAGTGTACTAACGGCGTGACGTCACACGATATTTCAACGCATTATATCGTCGGCACTTTATGTTTACGTGTCAAAAGAAAAAATACGTGTCCAATATTTTTTGTTAATCTACCTGACGGATAAAAAATAATTTTCCGTAAACTACCCTATTTATAGTCTTGTCTCTTTTACATTGGTCTTAAATATAACTGGTGAAATGCACTATAGATATATCATTGCCTAACCCCGTCGGGGAATACAGGCCCGTAGGGTTATTACGTATAAAACAGCAATCAGCAATAATTGCGCAGTCATCACGCGGTCGATCGCTATGTCATAAACATCGGGCTTACGTAACCAATTATTTGCTACTCGCTCGCTGTTTGGCAAATGCAATTATTTCGAAAAAAAACCGCCACTCTCTAGAACTCCTGTAGTTGTGGAAGCGGTTGGCCATCGACCAACAACCAGTGAAAAAAAGTAATCACAATTTGACTCAGCCTTTGCTCGCCATATGCGACTACCCTGCGTTCAAATTAACATATTATCGTTAACTAGTTGTTTTCAAAGAGGCAGTACTGCCGAAAAATTGCTATGGTGTGGCTATCGCTGATATATCATTTGGATTCGCGATTGCAGAGCAATTATTGCGCAATAATTGCTATCGTTTTGCTCTTGCAAGATACGTGATAAGCCTGCGGATGTTACATATGGTGCAGCCATGCGCTGGAGTTTCATTTCAATACGAATTATTATTTATTTTTCTATACCCCGTGTTCGTTCTACATTAACCCCTCCTACAAAACAGCGTAAGAAGAATCTAAACCTCAACTACATACAACAAGTGAAGGCGGCGAACGAAGAGCGAAGGAAGAAAAAGGAGAACTCCCCGACTTGGAACTTCCAAGTCTACCCTCATCTTTACACTACGACGCAAAAGGTTTTCACGCTGTTTTATTCGTAGTTTAAGGGTTATGATAATAACATTAAGGTATGTTGTGCTGTGCTGTGTTGGTATCTATTGAGCTTAATAATGCACAAATATCAGAATCGTTGGTTTGTTCGTTCCAAACAGTAGGCCACTGTTAGGACCAAGGGACTGTTTAAAGCCCCAGTAACTCGTAGTAATAGCGTTTCTCTGCGTATAGACATTTTTTCTTGCTCTTTGGCGCAATTCTACTTAGCGTATTGTCCTCTGTGTAACTTGAGCCGTTAACGGTCAACCAGGATCACAAAAATGCGTGTGATCAGATTCTGAAGGGCGTCTCAGAGTGTGGCAATTTGTGACTTCAATTTTACCTTAGGACTTACATGTAAAATATATTTATGTATTAAATTCATTAAATTAAAATTTGGAAGCTTATCCGTAAGATGGCAGCACTGTTATAAGTTCTGTAACTGTCATTTGTGTATATTTTTTGTTTAGTTTCAAATAAAAAAATGACATGAAAGACTCATGACATTATAAGATTATGGAAAATAACTTTCCAAAATTCACTATGAAGATTATTTTGTGTTAAATATACGGATACCTGTATTTTTGCAATTAAAAGTAGTGCAAAGGATCCGTATAAATATCTAATACAAAAATATGGTTAGTGACAGTTAGCTGTCAAATTCAAGGACGAATGGTAGCAGCGACATCTATAATGAGCAAATGGTAGTGTTTATCCCCATTCACTCTGTATAAACAAGAGTTCTGCGCTTCGCTTTGATTTAAAACACAGCAGGTATCACGCATAGCCTAATGTTGATATGTCATCTTCCGAGTTTTGTTTAGTATTTTGACGTGGGTTGTAATTTGTACTACTACTTTAAAAATTTGTACATAGATCTCTTATGTATGGTGAGGTAAGTGGGTGATAGCCAAACAAATTTATTTTATTAAAATACAATTTATTGATTAACGAGAGCTTATTTTTCGAATCAAAATTTACCACTGGGCAGCTTGTCAAATATAGTAAAAAACACAACTTTTTTACTGGCAACATTATTGACCTGTCAATTGTCAGTGCTGTTACTGTAATTTGTTGCATGTTGTTTTGCATTGGTCATAGGTGTCATAAATGCATAAAAAAGATGCTAACATTAGCTCAAAATTTATCGATAATAGCGCTGCCAAGATTTTCAACCAAGTCATTTTTCCAAATGGGCAGTATATAATGTTTAATATTTTTATGGCTATCAACTATTTTCTTCACTTAAGTGTAAGCTTGTTTCCTGCTATTGCGTATTATATTGAACTTAAGTGGCATGCCAGCTTTTAGCAATGCCTTTTGGAAACTGGTATTTATATAAAATCTGATAAAAATATACCCCACACAAGCAGCAACTTAACAATTTTAAACTTACAATAAAGACACAACGTTGATTTTTGCGTTCAAGTTGATGTCATATGTCTTTAGATAGTTTAAAATCTTGACCCCTTTCAAGATTAAATTTTTTGGTTATGTTTCTGCTGTGATGTTATTATTTTTTCCAGGTTTTATAATTCTTTAGATTAAGTACTGTACATACTTTGGGAATTAGATATATTGGTAACAAAAAGCTTTTTAATTCTTTTCCTTTGTATCGGCGTGACGATATGAGAATATTTCATGCCGTGGAAACATTATTAAGTTAGTCGGCAAGATGATAGCGGGGTTTATTGTCCATGGCACGTTCTTCACCCGTGGTGAATCGTCTAGATATGATTGTGCTAAAAAGGCTCAATAAATATAATTACTTACAAATTAATAAGATCCTTTGATCCTCAAGAAAATATATCCTGGCAAAAATAAAACAAGCCTTATTAGAAAATCTTTTGTGTTGCAATTTTAAAGAACATACCCACTTGTTAATTTTCACATAAATTCATCAAAATATTTTCAACTAGCGGATGCCTCGCGGTTTCACCCGCGTATTGTCCGTTCCTGTGGGAATATGGGGATAAAAAGTAGCCTATGTCACCCGGAGATAGTGTAGCTTTCCAACGGTGAAAGATTTTTTGAAATCGGTCCAGTAGTTTTTAAGGTTATTCGTTACATACATTGTAATATTAGTAAAGATATAGATTTAATTCATAATGTTTTTTCAAAATTTTGTGGTGGGCGTTTTAGCGAGAGAGTATTTGTTTTGAGTGTTGTAGGCAAATTATATGCGAAAGTTTTAATAAATAGAGTGGTAAAAGTGACGGATGAACAATTATGGGACGTGCAAGCAGGATTTGAGAGGGAATGGGCTGTATGGATCAGATCTTCTCCTTGAGGAGCATAGCTGAAAAACATCTGGCAAAGCACAAAAAAGTCTACTGTGCTTTCGTTGACTTGGAGAAGGCCTATGACAGTGTGTGGAGGGATGAACTGTGGTCGACGCTATCCGGGTACGGTGTGGACTGGCGCTTGGTTCGGGCACTGAAATCTCTATATAGGGATTCCAGTGCTTGTATTAGGATTAATGGGGCGTTTACGGACTGGTTTTCCATCTCAAGGGGTGTTAGACAGGGCTGTGTAGCATCACCGTGGCTGTTCAACTTGTACATGGATAGTTGTCTGATAGGTTTGAAAGAGCATAAGTGCGGATTGAGGATGAATGAGTTGCCTGTCAAATGCCTTCTCTATGCAGATGATCAAGTTCTACTTGCATCGTCAGCAGAACAGTTGCAAGACATGGTGACTGTGATGAATGAAGCTTTTAAGTTAAAAGGGCTGAGTATAAATGTGAACAAGACTAAGGTAATGGTGTTTGAAAGGGAAGACGATGTATCGGAGTGCGAAGTGAAAATAAATGATAAGAGTGTGGAGCAAGTGAACGAGTTTGTATATCTGGGAAGTATGTTCACAAGGGATGGAAAGATTGAAGAGGATGTGGAAAGGAGAGTGAATGCAGGGAATAAAGTGAATGGTGCTATACATGCCGTTGTGACCAGCAAATCGATGTCTCCGGAAGCTCGACTCGCCGTTCACAACGGCGTGCTGGTGCCTACACTTATGTATGGAAGTGAAAGTTGGGTATGGCAAAAAAGACATGAAAGTAGGATTAATGCAGTAGAAATGCGGTCCTTGCGAAGTATGTGTGGTGTAACCTTAAATGATAGACTGAGGAATGAGGTAATAAGACAACGTTGTGGTTTAAAAGAAGATGTAGTGACTAAAATTGAAAAGAGTATGTTAAGATGGTTTGGCCATGTTGAGAGGATGAATGATAGGCGACTAACGAAAGGTATTTACAAGGCAGACGTGAATGGAAACGCCGGGAGGGGACGCCCTAGGAAGACTTATATAGACCTTATAGGTGATGTTCTTCAGAAAGGCAAGGTGCGCAGTACTCATAACCGGCGTGTGTGTATGACAAGATGTATGAATGTGAGTGAAGCAAAAGAAGTATGTAAGGATCGTAGCAGGTGGCGTTCTGTAGTTTCTGCCTACCCCCATGGGAAAAAGGCGTGAGTTTATGTATGTATGTATTTGTTTTGCTTAAAGCTTCTAAAATCTAAAGCATGAGGTTGCGAAAGTGCACGAACTAGCATGGAAATACAGTGAGCGTTAACTGGTATGAAAAATTAACTTTTAGAAAGAGACTGTCACACAATTATGAGTGATAGAGCGAGATTAGAAAGCTTTTTCGTTGCCACAAGCCTTTTGTTCTCTTTGTAGAGTCAGATAAAGCATATTAAAATACGATAACTGACTGAAATTTCATTATAGTGTCTTATAGAATTTCATCTTTTAGCTTAGCATCCCTTTCGTCTTTGTAAATATCTTATTTCTGAACCAAATAAAGTATTATGTCTACCTTCATATTCATAAAATGACGAGAGCAATTTTGCCGTCATCTTACGTTGCTCTAAAAAGAGAGAGACGGGTGTAGTTTAGGAAGGGTTTAGCACTGTCAAAGTTTATATGAATATGAGGGTTACTCTCATAAAACTACCATACATGGTAAGTATCATACTTTACTGGTAGTCGAAAGCCCAAATTTTTGACAACCAGGAGAATAGATTCCTGTAACCCGGTAACTGGGTAATGACACAGTAACTGGGTTGTAGGATGTAAAATCCTGTCCCAACATTTTGGGAAAAGGCTAGAAAATGATGCGAAACATGGTTATGAAGATAGAGAAGATCGTGTATGGTAGCATTTATGAAAACGCTTTGCTGCGCATGGCGGGTTATATAGATGTTGACTTGATTATGTGTTGTTAAGTGCCTTGTCCGTGAGGAACCAAAATAAAAATCTATAAAACATGACATTTAGTCAGTTATCTCGAAGTCCCATATGTTAAGAGGCGAGCATATTGCCTTAAACCAGACTAAAACCTTGGTTTCAATGTAACTACAGGCACTTGAGAAATTTCAGCCTTTTCTCTAAGATGACAATGCATCTGCTATCTCTCTGGTATTGCAGACATCCTATCATCACTATGGCACTTTGGCATGTTTGTTACGGAATAACATATAAATTGGTCTCCCATGGACAAAACATTTATCAAAATCTTTTAGTTACTAAACAATGTTGGTTGTGGGTGAAAAGCATGTAAATTTTTATTTATTAACTTTATTTTTATGATAACTTATTAAAAACTTGTACAAGGTATATTTCTAATGATAATTAGTGTTTTATATGTAGGAATAGAGCACAAATTTACTTTTAGAACAGTTTTAGGAATTAGACTTAGCACTTTGTATTGTGTTAATGTTATAAATATGTACTTTTAATTTGAAATAAACCTTGTGGATTGAAAATAAACTTTCTATGCTGTGAATAGATAAGCCTTGCTTTTTGAAGCATGCTTAGTTGTAAGAGGATTGTAATTATGTAATATTATTTTGTTGTACACGATTTATTTAAGTAGTTTTATTGTAATGTAAATAGCTACCTAGAATTTATTCGTACCTAAATATGACATTTGAAAACTGTCAAAACTCCCTCCAAAATTTGACAGCTCCAACATTGCCAGACCAGAAAAAAGCAAATATTGCCACTTCCCATTTTGAAATTCTACCATTTTCCTCAAAATTGTTGCCAATTCGAAAACCAATTTTCCTACCATAAAATTAAAAAAATATCTATATTTTCAGGTGGAAATAACCCCATGGCATTCTAGCATGCATAACATGGGTTTCGCCTTCAACAGAACAGTGTGGAGTCATATTATGAAGCAACAGAGTCAGTTTTGTGCGTACGACGATTATAATTGGGACTATTCATTGTTACATTTGTCACAAAATATGCCTGGTAGAGAGAAGTTTAAGGTTATTGTCTGCAAGGGGCCGAGAGTATTTCATATTGGCGAATGGTGAGTTTAAGCTTTCTATTTCTATAGTTGTATAAAGTCATTAATACCCGACGGAAAAAGAGGGGTGTTATAAGTTTGACGTGTATTGCTGTATATCAGTCTGTGGCGTCATAGCTCCTAAACGGATGAACCAATTTTGAATAAGTTTTTTTTTGTTTGAAAGGTGATTTTGTCGAGATTGTTCTTAGCTATGTCTGAATAAAATCGGTTCAGCTGTTCAAAAGTTATGGGCATTTTACTGTTAGAAGCGGGGTGTTTTTGCAAGATATCTTGTCATGATTACGTGTTCAATAGATTGCCGATCGAAGCGTATCTACTATGTACTAGATAAATTATGTAGCATGAAATAAAAATGTGCCGGGGGTCTTTTAAATTTTGAAATGTTAACTTCTTTTAATGTACACAGTTAAATATACTACGAGTATCTTTTTTTCGGAAGGTCAACCACAAGCCACTAGCCAAGGCTTTGGAGAATAATATCATAAATTTTACTTTTGTCAACTAAATTGACAGCTAAGCATCGAGTCTTGGGTCCGATACCTGGGGGGTGACCATAAGCTCTTAGAGCGGTATCAATTTGAGATCGATATCGATCGATAAGTTACAGATGTATACAAGTCATATACATCTGTCCCTTATTCGATCTCAAATTAATACCGCTCTAAGAGCTTATGGTCACCCTCCAGGTAAGTAAGAGTAAGTACTTCTTTCTGTATAGAGTATACATCTTTATCTATACAGAAACATAAAATTGAAGTGTCTGTATGTAATATCAAAATATTAAAGTTTTATTGAAATAACAAATAGTATTTATTTAAGATTTTTTTCTGTCCGTCTGTTTGTACCGCGTAATCACCGAAACAGCTGGACCGGTTTGGACGGGAGTTTCACTGGTAGATAGTTGGTGTTATAAGGAGTAACCTAGGCTACTGTAATTTTGGCAAAAGAATAAGTGAGGCGCGTAAAAAAAATCCTTAATTAGTTTTTGTTTTACGGGTTTACGCAGATGAAGTCGCGGGCAACAGCTAGTTAACAATATTAATGAGAACGTTTCTGTCTTCCAGCGGCTTCCACCACAAGAAATCGAACTGCAACGCGTCCACAGTGATCAGTAAAGTACAAAAGCTGCTTCAAAACGCTAAACCCTACATGTTTCCTACGCGAGTGAGCGCGACTGTCACCGCTGGAGGCGCGAAGCATAATAAGAAACTTGTCAAGGGTAATGGCGGGTGGGGGGATATTAGGTAAGACTTTAATCTTTTTAATAACGTAATCCATTTTTCAAGCACTTTCTGGCATCCAATTAAGCTGAAACTTGGCGTCCTTATGTAACTTTGGAAACATTGAAATAATATGTTACAGTCGGTACTTTTTTCGTTTTTAGGGTGGGTCAGGTAACAGGTATTACCGACTGTACACTGGAGCTAGTCTCATGATGGAGCCGGAAGTTGATCATAGAAACTCTTCAACCAGACATGATACCACCATCGTGTTTGGGATCATTGAATGTGTATTGACAAGTGTTATCACATTCAGTACCTTTTAGTTGAAAAAGCTTGTTTTAATAATATTTTTTTTACTTAATACTCATTTAACTTCTATCTTTATAAAATGTGACCAAAATCAATGGCCCAACTATCTGTATTTATTTCCCTCACCTACTAAATTATTTCTCTCCAACTTCCAGAGACCAAGAGCTATGCGCCAACATGACAAAAATAGGCCGCCAGCCGCGACGCAACATCTACTACGCGTAACGACATCTGTACATACATTCCACACGCTTTTATATACTGAACAAGTCTTAACATCCTTTACAAGTAAGATGAACGTCATTTAAGATCAAGTCTTTGTAAAATGTATTTATTCTAATCCGTCGCCTGTCATACATTTTGATTTGATGTTTTTAGAATCTAGACAAACAACCCTGGTTTAAAATTATTTTAAACCTCAGAAGGATCATAGAACAACTTTTATTATGTAAAAAGTTATAAAATATTTGTTGATTATTTTAAACCTGTGAACGCGATTTGGCAGGCATATTCTGGCAAGCGTAACAGATAAGGTGTAGGAGGTTAACAAAGACTAAAGTCCAGTTTTTTTATCCGTTGTTAACTCAATCAATAGTTATATATGCTAACCAATGGTTTAAAATTTCGGTAAAACGCGTTTATTCATTAACAAAGAACAATTAACTCTTCAATTTATATCCAACAATTGATGAATAAATACGTTTTACCGAAATTTAAAACCATTGGTTATCGTATTTAACCATTCGTTGAGTTCACCATCAATAAAAAAATGAGTTTAAAGCCGCATTTCCTTTTGCAAGCAACTCGCATGCAATAGTAGTTTATGCAATGGTCATATAATAGGGGCTTAATACCTAATTATATGCCGTTGCATACACTATTTTATCTTCACTCATACATTTGAAATAAAACAAAAGTGGTAACGGAAAAAATATGTGGTATGGCGGGCAATTTAGATTCTCATTGCGCATGACTGCGCAGCGCGCCTCTCCATAGACAATGACACTACTTTAAGTAAAAGTGTGCTATAAAAATTAAATAGTTGTTTTATGATGCAGCTGTTTGAAAATCGAATGAAAAAAATCGTTAGGTATTTTTAACTTTACCTATCCACGAATATAAAGTACGTGTTTATACAATATTTTTGAATTCATATTTGTAACATTACGTTGTGAGTGTAGATAAATTTATACCTCGGTAGCTCGCAATATAATTAAATTTGCTTGCGAGTGGTAACGTGAGGTGGATTAGGTTGCAGGTGGGAACGTGGCCTAAGATGGTAGACCTAGATTCTGAAAACATAATTTAATCTATTCATCTCTAAAATTGGTTGTTATTATTATTTTAATAATCATAACAAGTATAAAAGATTTAATCAACACAGACTTGCAGAAGCTCTAATGTTTTATAACATTAGATATTTGAGGAATAAATATAATATGACCTTTCACCAGCTTTGCACAAATTAACGTGAACTGTACTGCCATCTTTAGTAGGTAAATAAAATATTGTAAAGATTTTTGCGCAAAAAAATTACGTTGTTCTTAAAAAACAACTGAAATTATTTTAGCCCAGTAGAAGTCTACATGAAAAAGGTAAAAATCGCAAAGCATGATATAGTTCTGGTTTATTTGTATGTTGTATAGACCAGCAGCCTAATTGCGTAAGTGAATTCTCCAAAGCAAACAAGTCGATTCTTTCCCAAAATCGACTTTACGTATTGCATATTCCACTCTGAAACGGAAAGGTTATGCTCCTTTCCATTACCAATATTTTGACGTAGAATTGATTGTAAATAATGAACGAAACCGGAAGAATCGAGATAAAATTTCACTATTGGCACTGTGTAATGTTCGAGTTTGATGAAACATAACGCAGTAGATGAACTTCAACTCAAAGGAGGATGTTTGTACCTACTCTTTTCAAATTAGTTTCGCAATACCGAAAAAGTTGAAAGAAATGATTCTGATTCTTTGAAGGAATCGACTCGTTTGCTTTGGAGAATTCACTTACGCAATTAGGCTGTGGTAGTGGTAATCCTAATTTGCTACTTTAAAAACTTACAAGGTTTGATAGAGTTGCGGTTGAGCTTAAATTGTTGCAAATTTGTCCAAAAGCGCATAGTTTACGAATATAGAGGAAAAAGTGAAAATGGTTTTTCGCTTGGTGCGTAGCAAGCACACGCTTTTCGAATTTGCAAATTTGGATTAACACTACCCTAGCAAGCCCATACAAAAAATCTAGAACTTCATCAAGCTTTGCGATTTTAATTTCGATTTCTACTGGGCTATTTTGGCAGTTAAGCAAACAAAAAAAACTTTTTTAATATTAAGTACCAACAAATGGTAGGTTTAGGAAATTGACAAAATTTACATAAAAATTATAATTTAAATTATTCCTCGGGTAAATATTATACTGCGTTGAATACGCAACTCTTAATAAATAACAGAAAATAACGGTTAAATATATAAAGTAAAACAGCGCGTCAAGGAATAATATAAAAAAAAAATCTAAGTGCGAATTTACAAAAACCTACTAAGGATGGTAGTAAAGTAAAAATATTATAATGTCAAAAGAAAAATAGTTATTTTTTGCCTCTCCTTTCCTTAGTTGCACACTAAACGAATGTATATTATAATTTAAAACACATTTTAAATTATATGAATGGAACAAAATAGTAAAAATATTATCTCCAATGGAACGTTTTTGTAGACCATTTTTTTCTGTGTTGCCACTAAAAGAAAATGCTACTATAGTGTTAGTTTTTTTTAACGATAGCAACATTACGTATTAAAAATGTACTTATTACTTAAGTGTATATAATTTGTTAATAACCACGTATTAGTCAAAATCTATACCTATAGGGTAGAAGTACCGGTTGTCGGAAACAAAAACAAATTCGAAATGTGATGTTTTAAAGTAGTTGATTATTATGAATGGCCGACAATCGGTGCGTTTACCCCGTTTTCTGTTATTAATAGTAAAGTTGTGATTTTTTTATATTTCACTGTATTGGCAGAAATTTTGATGATTTATTATTGTGTTCTATATCTATATGAAACCGTCCTATGTATGATATGACATTTAATATTGTTGTCATTTATATTAAAATTATCTCTTGTCACACAGCCAGATACGAATGATAAGACAAACAAATAAGACCAATGAGGTAGGATAACTATGGAGACGGCATATTCTACTATATGAAGAATAGTTATACAAATATCTATAATATCGACATGTCAAAAAGCGTTTTGTCTCTTTTTAACTAACCAAGAGCTGCATATGAAAAGAGAGACATCTAAATGTTTGTCAAGGACTAAACTTGGTAACACTTTTGAGTGACGTCAAAATCATGTCTATGCGTGACCGGTCGCCATGTTAATTGCCGAGTAAAATTGGTAGTTGTGTGCCGTATATGTACGTTTATCTGTGTAGTTGTGCTGTCAAACAGTTGCAAATGGCCTACCTCATTGGCAAATGGGCAGCCATCTTAATTGCCCGATTTATGTAGGTAAGCACGCTAATTTCGTAGGTATGGCAAGTCCATAGGTTTATAAATCAGTGAATAAGACTTACCGTCTCGCTCTAAGTCAACAGTGTCATATAACTCTATCTCAGTCTATCTTCTCGAATATTATTAGAGTGTAAATATTCAGTCGTGATGTTCTGATAAATGACAACAATATTAAAATAAAATCTCGATGTATTTCTTTTCAAATTAACTTTTTTTTTGTCCCGAATCATTCAATATTTCTGCCAAAGGTTCTGGTTGGTATAATTTGTCAAAAATGGTGCGATACACTTTATTGATTATAAATATAATTAATATAAATAGCATCGAAATATTGTTGCCTAATTATTAGAGTAAAGGTTTACATGTTAACTTATTGAGTGCCTGAAACGTGGATACACGCGAGACAGTGGCTTTGTAATTGTTTCGGTAATTACGGTATCCAACCGGTTATTAAAGACGTTATTTTTAACCGAATTTCGAAAAAGGAGGAGGTTTTATGTTCGACTTCTTGTATGTTTTTTTTTTAATTAATATCAAAGAAAAAAAACAGCATAAATAAAAATAAATAAATAATTATAATTGGACAAGTTGATAAAAAAAAACTTTTTAACAAAAAAATACTACCGACTTCCAAATAAGAAAAGTACAAAGTGAAAATAACTTTATTTTTGGAAGTCGGTGTCTTTCATAGATACCATTTTTTTGCGTTATGAACACCGACTTCAAAAAATAAAGTTATTTTTCACTTTGTAGTTTTCTTATTTGGAAGTCGGTAGTATTTTTTTATTAAAAAGTTTTTTTTTACTATTTACTTTAAAACTAAGACCTTCATTGGTCTAATAGTTAGAAGTGCTACTGTGAGGATCAGACTTTGATGCCTGGGTCGGGCAATGTGTTATTCCATCTAGAATTCCATATTTCCAGCACGGAGTCTCGATCTATGCCCGCTTGATAGCATTACGCTCGCCACTTATTACGTGGAATGATGGTGAAAACAGCATGCAAATCTGCAGCCGAATTGCGTAAGTATATTATCCAAAGCAAAAGAATCGATTCTTTCCCAAAACCGACTTTACGTCTATACTAATAATATTATAAAGAGGTAAAGTTTGTGACGTTGTAAGGGGTAATCTCTGGATCTACTGAACCGATTTTGGAAATTCTTTCACCAGTAGAAAGCTACATTATTCCTGAGTGTCATAGGATACAAAAAATTTTCAAAAAAGTTAGAGATCTTTATGAAAATTGCAATAATGTAACCCAAGGTAGCAAAATGTTGGCGTGCGCTATTGATGATAGATACAAATTATTACTAGGCAGGGTAGGCCGGGTAGGCAGGTTGACGGGAGCGAAGCCGCGGGGGTCAGCTAGTAGTGCATATTGATACGAAAAGTCGTTTTTGGGAAGGAATCGATTCTTTTGCTTTGGATAATATACTTACGCAATTCGGCTGCTGTTGTGCAGTTTAGAAGAACTAAGAGGTCATACAGACCGACACGGAAAATAATTTATTATACTGTTCAATTTATTGACATGTAAATCTTAACTCTAAGAACAATTTAAGAACGTTATTCATGCACAATAAGTAGAAAAAGTATTGTAAAAAGTAATAAATAAAATCTTTTTTTTTATTTAAAATGAAATGGTCGTTTACACTTTGGCTTATGTTGGCAATATGGCCCAAAGACACAGTCTTAAGAAAAATCCTGAATGAAAAGGACATTTCCTTAATTGGGCCAATTTGTGCCAGCCTGGGCCACAGTGTAGACGACCCTCAAGAATTTCTACCTAGTCATTGCGTTGCTTGTAATAAAATATCTATTTATTTAAAAAAAAAAATATTAAAATGTTGATTACACCCCCAGCGGTCTATGACAATAAACGACTAAACGTTTTGAAAATAGTGCTACAAGTATCTTTTGACGCATTACGGACAAACCGACCGGGTCTGTGAGTGTCACCGTTTATGAATAAAACCGGTCAAGTGCGAGTCGGACTCGCGCACGAACGGTTCTGTACCTACCATTATCTTAAAAACGGTTAAAAAATCACGTTTGTTGTATGGGAGCCCCACTTAAATATTTATTTTATTCTGTTTGTATTTGTTGTTATAGCGGCAACAGGAATACATCATCTGTGAAAATTTCAACTGTGTAGCTATCACGGTTCATGAGATACAGCCTGGTGACAGACGGACAGACAGACAGACAAACGGATCGCGGAGTCTTAGTAATAGGGTCCCGTTTTTACCCTTTGGGTACGGAACTCTAAAATTGACGGCCCGTAACGTAACTATTCTGACTATGGAAATCTGCCGTGCAGTTCAAAAGAACTATACTCCATTTGAGGATAACTTTGGACATTTAAACAATTCCATTGTACAGCCCGTTCAACCGATTTTGACATCTATTGCGTTAGTGATATGACACATGGCAGCTGTAGTAAATAGTTGGTTTAGGCGTGGTGTCTCATCCCAAACAAAGAAACCGTGCCGACGTACTGTACTGATTGTTTTGTGTACATCGATCGCGTAAGGTTCCGTCCCACGGATATGGATGGCGATATATCTATCGCCGTGGAACGGAACCGAACGCGATCGATCTACAAAAAATAATCGGTATAATCAGATGAAAAACGCTAGTTACGTCGGCACGATTTCTTTGTATGAGGCTAGTATGCTAGTATTATATATTATCTGTGGTTTTGGTAACTGATGTATGATTTTCATGCCATCCTTATGTTTACGGGATAGAACTCAAATTCGGTTGAACGGACTGTAAAAAAGGGTTGTAGAAATTTTTAATGTTATTTCAAATGAGATCCTAAAGTATATGACAGCCGAACGAAACTTGTACACGTCAACGAATATTTTTGGCGCGTAAATGTCAGTGTCAGTGGAGTTATGTTGGTAAACATTTTGTAATATAGTCTATGGAAATTGTATTGAAATAAAAAAGATGGCGCTATTAGTTCTATTTTCCCGCCAAAAGATCCTTGTAGCACTTTCTCTAACTCGAATTATGATTTATTATTGAGTAATTATATTATTATTTTCAATCAAAATGTCTTCTAATCGTTGTCTCGAATACTGTGTTTGCACTTCCAAAATGCCTGAATACTGAAAAAGTAGGCTTTCTTTGTCTTCAGATAATAATTGGGTGTGTCAATGACATTTATGTATTACCTTTGTATTGATCGTTACCATACATTTTCTGTAGCATTGCGCTTTTGTATGGACCAGCAGATTTTTATCTCATAAAAATATACAGAACACGACTTTTATCACAAGCTTCATGTCTACTAAAGTCACCGCTAGCTAACAAAAAAATAAAAGTCGATAACACCTATCTACCAATGTATTCCAATATTTCAAAACGATACCAAAAAAATGTAAAGGCAGTGTCGCTAACACGATCAAAACGAACGTATCGTGGTAAGGGGCGTCCGTGACCCTTTCACTTGGCATTCAGTAATGAGTTAATATCTCATAAACGCGTGGACCGATTTACGTGATTTAAACGGATACAATGGTTCTACGCCTATACCTTTCATTTGAGACCAAGATTATCAAAATATGTTGTAATTAAAGTCTATAAATAAAATAAACATGTTTTCAAGTTACGTACGGTACCTACAATGATTTTTATTTTTTAACACGCTTTAATTAGCTTGGTATGTATCTATGTAACTATGTATCAATGTAACGGAATCTTTCAACGTGATTTTCACCCCCTTCAAAACTTCGGATTGATTTGAAACTTTGCACACCTATCAAGGACCGATGGACCAAACAAAAATTAAAATTTACGAGTAATAAAAGTTGATTAAACCGTGCGCGTTTAAATAGTTTGTCCCATTAGCCTTACCAAGATCTTCAGGATTAGCGACTTTTTAGTTCAATTTACCATTACAGCGTGTTTTTTAGTTTTTATAACTACAATTTATTTGTTATCTGTCGGCGACTTTACCAGATACCTATGTCCTTACTTTTACCTGCCTTAGAAATTGTATTGCGGTCTGTAAAAAATATGATTATAATGGACTTTTTTCCAAATACCTACACTTTTCTCGTTCATCTCAAAAGGGACAACTAAAAAGATGTCCGAGATAAAATCTCTCCTTGAAATTGCTAGTATACTACATAAATGTCATTTATACGAAGACACTTACATAAATTATAAATAATGTCTCTCTGACAATAATTCTAACCCCTGGCTCTAGATATAGCTTCAAATAAACAATTATTAAGAGATTCGCGATGATAACGGTACTTGATTGCATCTATGCAAAGGACATTGAACCGAATTGGTACAGTCAGGACATCGCTATTTTGATCTTTTTTCAAAATTGCGGCGCACTATGAAACTGTAGGCAGGGGACACTTTAACAAACCAAGAATGTCTAGGGATGTTATAACCGAAAATGCCACTCTGCCGAGCTATTTAGAGGCAAAAAGTTAAATATCCATGAGACAATATTTGCCTTCAAATATTTCGCCAACGCGACACTAGTGCACCATTTATCAGAATATTTTTTTATTTGTTTAAGACCCGGTTTCTCGACGCTAAATTATCGCAAAATTAATGTGACAAATTGTCAAGCACGCCTTATCTGCTGTGATTTGTTGAATTAGTTTTCAACAGCCAATCTCAGCAGATAACCGGTGATTATTTATCGATTACGTTAAGGCGATATATACGCCTCAATGTAAGCGCAGTACTGGCCGCGCGTCCGCTCGATGCCAAAATATAAATATTGAAACTTTTGAACACTTTTGTTTGCAAAATATTATTTGATTTACATAAGCTATTTCAGTTGTGAAGAAATTCCAGCCATAAATTTTTCTTTGTAACAATATTTTTAAGCATCCGAGTCATTTTGGAAGAGTATCCAAAAGTTGCGATAAAATATAGAAAGAAAAAGAAAGAAATAAAAAATATTTATTTGTGACCCGCACAGGAGACACGAGATAAGAAAAACACAAATAATAATAAAAAATAAAATACCCTGTGCCAAAAAGGCTCCTATTAAAAAAAAACATCGTGTTTTTAATTTTTTTATTAAAGCAAAACTATTAGTTACACGAAAAAACCATGTTTTAAAAATTATGTACATGAATCAATAATAATTTGTTTTTCAAACCTTTTAACCTAGCCGTTACTAAGGAGTATGCTTTAGAAAGTAACCGTTTTACGGCACTAAAGCGGTGGAAGGCCCTAAACAGCTCGATAATCGAGTTTTGAGAAACCGGGGGTAAGTTTTTCAATATCTGTTTCATTCATATAGTGCGCCGAAATACAGAAAAATAAAATTTGTGATTAGGTGACTATGCCAATTTTCCATAGAAAAGGTGCATTCATACCTACATAAATACGTGTATAGGTATATTCTGTGCACTTTGGAATCCCGTCTTACAAAGTTATTATGATGAAGCTATATCTAGCTAAGCCTAGATGACATAATCTTGAAATGTATTGATAACCAAAAATGCCCAAATGCCTTAATATAGGAGATATCTGTACTGCAATGAGTACATTTTGTTTAAGCACAATTTTAAGTGAAAATGCTAGAAGACGAAAATACAAATTTTGTTTTGATTGCCAGGGCAATTAATTGCTTACCACTTTTGGTGATTCTATCAGCAAAGGCAATACTCGAAATGTAATGTTGGCACTAGACTTGGCATATTTGGCGAAAGTTTGGCAATGCAAAACAACACTGACATTTATTGAAATAAAGTTTATTTTGTAATAGAGATTTGGAGCAAATCTTTGTACAAAAAACGCCAAGTATAGTACCAGCATAAGGGATTAAGGTCTATCCACTCATATCTGGGTCGTGCCCGGGACATGACGGCCGGGCCCAGGCATTGAAGCTTCGTCACTGGCCCGTGCACGGACGTAATAGGATATGTGTTGTCTAGAAGTGTCGTCCAACATTATGGTGATAAGCAATTAATTCCTCTAACTGTACAGTCGCGGAAAATGGCGGTTGACCACCCGAAGAAATACAGTTGTTAATTGGTCAACACACCATTTCAGAGCTTCGTATATGTTATAAAAACCACAATGAATGTATAGGTCAAATCATTTTGACGATGACTTATAGTGAATTTTAATTTGGAAATAGAACAAACAACAACAACAACGGTCAAGCGCGAGCCTACCAATAAAAAAAAATATTTGGTATTTTTAATTTATATATAATACACTGTATTACAGCTATTAGGAATAGCAATAAAAAAAATATCCAATTATTTTTTTAAAATAAGCTTTTTAGCTTACCCTATTTTGAAAGCCAAACACAAACCAAACGTGTATGCAAAATTTCATCTTAGGATAAATGCTTTAAAATTCCGTTGCAAGATTTGACCCGAACATAACATACATTTCAAGTTAATAACGAAAATAGTTTAGTTTCAAAATTCACTTACAAACGTCAAAATGATTCGGGCTACTTATCGATGTTAAATATTTAAAATAAAAAATGTCCATCCATACATTTTGAGCAAGCAACGAAGAATAAAAATACTAGTGTGTAATATCTAGTTAGCGTCATGTAAAATTGAATTTTAATGGTGGCATAATATTATAAAAATTTGTAATAAAAATAAATGACATAATAAAGTGCAGTTCGTTTTGATATTGTTGTTTTATTTTACACTAGGTGTGCCCGCGGCTTCTCTCCCGTTAACTGACTGCCTACCCTACCCTGCTTACCTTCCTGCCTACTCTACATACCATACCTACCTACTAGGGATGGGTCCGATATATCAAAACGTAAGTTATATCGGATATGGGGTTCGATATCATATCGATATCCATATCAAAATAACCGTTATCACAAAAAATGAAATCAAAACTACTTGCGACGAACGAACGAATAACTCAAAACTTAAAACCGTAAAATCCAAAAACGTAAGAACAAAACGCAAACTTCACAACCGCTAGGAACCATATCGCTGAACTACTGATATCGATATCTGAAAACCGTTTTGGACATCGATATGAAAACTGTATATCGGTTACATAACCGTTTGCGCAAAAACCGAAAACGCCCATCTCTACGAGCACTACCTACAAATTGTTTTTCTAGGATCATCATTCTTTCGCGGAGAATCTTAACACCGCCATTCAGAAAATGACTTCAGATGCACAGTGCCATCTATCGAATATCGAGTTGAACTCTTCGAGTATCTGAATTGCGTGTGTTGTGATAATTTTACTTCTTGACCACTTTAAATTCATCTAACTTTTGATAGAGTGAACCGATTGCGATGAAACAAAAACTAAGTAATACTTCAAGTTACGCACATTTTTTAAGTATAAAACTTATCTACATTGGTTTCGTACATTTTACGTGATGCGTGCACAAATAAACACACAAAAATTCCAAAAATGCTGGAAATGGGTTCTGTTGGTTTTCCTTTAACACCCCGGCTATTTATTTTGGAAATATTTTCGATGTACAAAAACGAATTTTCTAGCGATTTATTATACAAACTAGCTGACCCGGCTAACTTTATTTTGCCATAAAAACACCAAACATTCATCTACCCCACCTACCCTTTCCTACACTACCTACAATTATTATATACTTATACACTACACTACTAATATAATTATACACTACCCTACCCTACCTACACAGGCCTCTCTGGGGTGGGTCGTAAACCACCACGCAGGCTCAGTGCTGTTTGATAGATTTCACACAGGTATGAGTGACAGAGATTACACTGCATAAAAACTGAAGTTTCCCTTTCCATTAGTAGGTGCAAAGTTCTATCATCATTCATGCAGACATCAAACCGAACGAGTGTAGCGCAGTTGTTACGCGGCAAAAATTTTATAATCAAGATTTAGTATAGGAAATCAACTTTCCTTCATTAATATTAGGTGCACAGTTATCTACCGTTTCTCAGGTAAGTGGTTACAAGCGATACTGCAGAGTATGAGTTACTGCGTTCGATTCCCGGTTATGCACTTATTCACCTGGAATGTCTCAGAAGCAGCCCTGAATTTGCATTCGAACCTGGTTGATAACAAAACCCGCGCCTACATAGAACTTAACATAATCACCGAAACGTGGGTCTACTTTAGTAAGGTGAGTAGTTGTACCGCGACTTACAAGTTGTAGGTCGTGGGCGCGAACTTAGGCAGGCGCTTTACTTTGTGTAAATTATTTCATCACCACTGCTCTCAAAACGGTGAAAGAAAAAATCGTAAGGAAACCGACATGTCCTAGAACTGTCCAAGTCGACATCCACCAACTCGCACTGCGCCCGCGTGGTGGATTACGGTCCATTCCATCTCACAGAGAGGAGGCCTGTGTCCCAGCAGTTGAAAGATGATGATGATGATATAAGTAAGGTACACCTCTGCCTTACCGTTCGAGAAATACAGTTTCATCTCATATTATGTTCTAAAATCCCTGCTATATCTACTCAGGCCTGTATACTACAGAATTTGATTTCCACCAACCGGGCCACACAGGGGCGCGTCGCAGCGGATGCGCGAACACGCGCCAGTAGCCGACCGCGTCCGCCCGAAGGCTACAATAAAATCTACTGAAACTCAAGCGCAACAGCGCGCGTGCTCGCGTATCCGCTGCTAGCATGCTTTCAGCGACTAGTGATGACTTCGTGTCGCAGTCAATTATTTTTCAAATAAACAGTTAAGCTTTTTATCTGTATCCATATTCATTTTAAGGCGCCGATTCCCTTGAGTAGCTGATTTTAAAATGAGAATCACGTCAAAATGGCTAGTCGTAATTTTTTGAAAAAATTATATGTTACATAAGACTACTTTCTTAATAATTTGATCTGAGCATATTTTGAATTTTATGCGTATAACATAGTGTAATTAATTTGTAAAGTTATGTCTAAAACGGACAAAAACACGACAATGACACTAAAACCGCTGGGCGTATTTTAATGAAATCGACACCATCTCAAAGACAATTTAATTATCTAGATTTTGATCTGAGGCTTTTTTTTTTTTAAGTCATAGAATAATAAGGAAAGTACAAAAAACTACTAAATTTTGGGTCGCGCGGGTGTGAAACGAGTGCGCGTTTTGTTCCCTCAAGGTCGTTGGCGTTAGTCGTCGTCTTAAACGAAAAACAATAAACAAATAAATAAATCACGTAAGTCTACAGTTCAACGCACATCTTGAATTATTAAACCTGCCGGCCGGCGACAACACACGAGCCCACGCCGTGGTAGCCGAGTGGAGCCGACCGGACGCGATGACAGCCGAGCGCCGCCGTCTACATAGGTACGCGAGGAGCCGACCGGCTGCCGCAGCGTCCGAGCGCAGCCTGGCTGATGTGACATACGCAAACTTCTAACCGAGTTCCAAGCAGTGTAAATTCCATGCAAACATGAAACTTAACTATTGTATAGAAGCCTGAATTTATTTTAGCACAGACAGAAATGCGCTCTGGCGCGGCCCGGATATAACACTGACTTATAAACCTATGGACTTGCCATACCTACGAAATTAGCGTGCATACCTACATAAATCGGGCAATTAAGATGGCTGCCCATTTGCCAATGAGGTAGGCCATTTGCAACTGTTTGACAGCACAACTACACAGATAAACGTATATATACGGCACACAACTACAAATTTTTTCGGCAATCAACATGGCGACCGGTCACGCATAGACATGATTTTGACGTCACTTAAAAGTGTTACCAAGTTTAGTCCTTGACAAACATTTAGATGTCTCTCTTTTCTATGCAGCTCTTGTTTAGTTTAAAAGAGACAAAACGCTTTTTGACATGCGTGTGTCGATATTATAGATATTTGTATAACTATTCTTCATATAGTAGAATATGCCGTCTCCATAGTTTTCCTACTTCATTGGGTTGATGTGACATACGCAAACATCTAACCGAGTTCCAAGCTGTGTAAATTCCATGCAAACATGAAAATTAACTATTGTATAGAAACCTGAATTTCTTTTAGCACAGACTGAAATGCGCTCCGGCGCCCGGAAATAATAACCAAGGTCCGGAACAAACAATAGGTATAAAAAAAACAACAGATTCATAATAGAAAAATATATTCATTCAGCAATTTCAACATCTACTAGAGAACACATTTGTTTGTAATTTATCGAAGAACAATCAACATCTTTAATTTAAGTAGCGTAAGTAAAGTCACGTAAAAAAACTAAATCAGTTTTGACAATTCACAGGAAATTGAATCAGCGTGCCACACCGAGACGCGTCGGTGTCCGTTACAGTCTTTATAATTTAACATGGCTATAATTTGCAAAAAAATGTTAGAAAATAAGCTTAGTGATAGTCAATCAAATGGTCAAAGTATTTATTTATATCGTTTGATTCCCACAGTTTCTGGAAAAGAATTATTATCGACGGTTTCAAGCTAAACGTAAGGCACTCAGATCAAATAAAAAAAAGTAGATAGCGCACGGCCTATAGTTTAGGTGAAGCCAACAAAACCCAGCCGATTCAATAAACACACGCGCTCACGCACACACAAGCAATAAAACCACGCTGATTTTTGTTAGTATCTCACGGACCGTCGTGCAATAACATTGCCTAAAAAATGCCGTCCTGTGTTGTCAAGTGGTGCAAAAACAACACTATATTGAACAAAAAGTCTTTAGGAGTATCGTTTCCCACGTAATTACACACAAAACTATTTGTTTTTTGGTTTTCCAACATAATTTTGAGGTTATTCGGAACAGATAATGTTATTTTCCCGAAATTGACATATTGGGAGAGTGTTGCCAGTAATTCTTATTTCTAATTACCCAAAATGTGGGTAATTAAATTGTAGGCAAAGTCAAAGAAAAGTAATTGAGTAGAGAGTTGATCTAATTAATGTTTATTTTCTATTAAATCACATGATTTTATGTATGTTACATAAATCAAAGTCAAGGTAAACACTTAGTTCTTAACTAATTTATTTTTGTTTAAATTCATGAGTACCTTCTATTTTGCTATCAAATATTATGGTTTTAGGTTTCCACCGAAAACTTTAATAAGAAACGAATGGGTAAATGCTATAAGACTAAGCCGAAATGAACCATATTGGCAGCCATCGTCGTCTATTGTGGTTAGAAAATAATAATTTCCATTATGTTAAGAATACACAAAAATTACAACCTATTTCTGACATCCGACTGCATGTCAGAAATAGGTCACCTTGTTTCAATCTTTTTTAGGGTTCCGCACCCAAAGGGTAAAAACGGGACCCTATTACTGAGACTCCGCGACCCGTCTGTCTGTCTGTCTGTCCGTCTGTCACCAGGCTGTATCTCATGAACCGTGATAGCTAGACAGTTGAAATTTTCACAGATGATGTATTTCTGTTGCCGCTATAACAACAAATACTAAAAACAGAATAAAATAAATATTTAAGGGGGGCTCCCATACAACAAACGTGATTTTTTGGCCTTTTTTTGCGATAATGGTGCGGAGATCACGGTATGCGATAAGGCCGCCCGTTGTATGTATTTTAGTTTTAAGTTTCCTTTTCTTTGTTTTAACTTGGTGTACCTACAATAAAGCATATATAAATAAATAACACTTCGTGCGCGAGTCCGACTCGCACTTGGCCGGTTTTTAAAGTTCACTAAGTTTGTTAGCATTCTGTTCTAAGTTAATGCTCTATTTTGTACTTACTTAAATACTTATACATTTCATCTGATAAAGTATATTTTTAATTCCATGGAATGGTTGTATTTGTGATATTTTTGTAATAAACCTGTTTCACATAATCTTTGTTGTATGTTTAAGTAAAATAACTTTTTCTGAGCTGCTCGGTGCTCTTACACACGAGCGACACCGTCAACGACAGGGGCGACTGCACGCGTTTATTAAAAACAAAGAGACAGATTTCCTTTCACATTCGCATAATAAGTACTTACCCATAATTATGAAATTAATATTTAAACCCATTTAAATAAGTTGAGGGACTTTTTTTAAAAAGTGGCAACACCGCAGTGACTCACACATAGTTCAAAAAGTGGTTACATTTTTCTGTTCGAAGTGCGCTATCTACCTTTTTTTATTTGATCTGAGGTAAGGCATAGCACGCACTGCGATTTTTTTTCTATGGCACAGATAATATAATACTAGCATAAAGATGCCTCATCCCATACAAAGAAACCGTGCCGACGTACCTAGCGTTTTTCACCTGATTATACCGATTATTTTTATGTAAATCGATCGCGTTCGGTTCCGTTCTACGGCGATAGATAGATCACCATCAATATCCGTGGAACGGAACGGAACGGTACCGAATACGATCGATGTACAAAAAATAATTAGAATAATCAATATAGAACGTCGGCACGGTTCCTTTGTATGGGATGAGACACCACTGCCTATGGAAATGTATGAAGCTGCACACAAATAGTACTAATAAATTCGCGCGATAAAAAATCGTAAAACGTGTTAAGCCTTATTCAAGAGATGCGATAGGCTTCAACCAATCACAGCAGTGCCCGTTTGATAATTTCTTACTTAAATTTTACGATAATTTTCTTTGTAGAAACTGGGGGTTACATAAAATTGAGTCATAATTTACTGCACATACATTGTTTTCTAAAGATGCATCTCACGTTTTTATATATTTTGCATAGTACTCTCGAAATAATCAAATAAGTTCATCTAGACTAGTGATATACAACTTCTTGTTTCTTCATAATGTATGGTAACACTACCGGTATAATCCCCGGTACGAAAGATGGCAAAGTTATATTCGCAGAAGTCAAACGACTTCTGCGAATATAACTTGGCCTTTATCAGGTATCTTTCTTATTCTTATTCTTTTTTTTCTTTATTTTTTTTTCTTATTTTTTTTTTTCTTTATTGCGCGGAGGACGTTTAAGACCGTTCCGAGCGCGCGATTGGTTGGTCAGTTGCCACAAGGATCGACTGACCAATCGTGTCGCGTCCGTTCGCTCTATATGATGGTTGGTCCGCCTGACCGCACTCCTCCCCCCTCCCCTCCCACTACGCCAAAACCTTGCCAACTTACGTGCCGGGCACTATAACACAACATTGTATTAGTAAAATTAGGGCCCCATCCACTAACGTTCATTCAAACTTCAAATTTCAAACTGTCCGGAAACACAACGGGATAAAATAAAACCGTTGAAGCCACATATTATTTTCCCCTGACTTTATTATGACACGCAAGTAAATTAACCATATTTACAAAAATTAACCGTATTTTAATGTACCGTATCATCATTATTTCTCGCTCTTGCAAATTCACTGGCGTTCATTCCTTAAGGATTGTAGATTCCGGCAGGAATGAACGTTAGTGGATGGGGTTTGTTTGATAGAAATATCTTGATAAAGGATTTTAACAATCCTGTAATGTCATCCATCTGTCTGTTTTTTTGTTATGTTATCACATCCAAAACACGGAACCAATTTTGATGATTCTTGTTATAGAGATAGATTGAAAAAGGACATTATGATACTATTTATCCCAGAAGTATTTTCTCCTGAGATAATTGCCGATTCACTCGGTCGAAGCCACTGGTCGAAGCTATTAGAAAATAAAATTGAATGCTTATGAATGTTACTCATTGTTCCAGTGTTTACAATTGATTATTTGGAATATCTTGACATCAACATTTCTATTTTAATTAAATATTAAGTTTAAATTTACCGTGTAATGGCACGGTTATTAAAAATAGAATTAACAAGACCTATTCAATTATTTGGAAAGTACTGAAAATAGTCTAGCCATAGATTTAAATAGGAAAGATACAGCCTAGCGAACTTTTTCTTATATGCATTCACCTTACAAGAAACATGGTATTTTTAATGCCTCGCACACACAACCGCTTCTGAAGATTGCCGAACGCGTGCAGAGTTTGCTTCAGCCTAGAATGACCTAAGACGCCTTCGGTCTAGAATGACTCAGTCAGGAAGGCGCCTGAGTCGTTTCGGTACAAGGCTTAGCACGCACTGCCGTTTATATCCGGATACAAACCACGCAGTAAGCGCGTGCAGCTTCATAGGATTCCATGTGTCGCAGAACAAGCGGAAAATTCGCGCTGGTAAAACCGCAGTGCGTGCTAAGCCTAAGTATGACCAAAAAAATGCTTATCTGCCTTACCCTTACTATAAAAATTAATGACTCTAGCTACCTATTCATCATCAGGATTAACCTTCTTCTTTCCTCGTTTATCGACCAGCGTGGGTTCCCACTGTCGGGCCACACTGCAGTAGAGCTTCATGGCTGCCCGAGCATCTTCAACTGAACTGTGTTCTCCGGACTGTATGTCAATACCGAGGATCTCTTTAGCTAGGCGTTTTAACGATGGTGTGCTGCCTTTGGTTATCTGAAAGATATAAAATGGTGGGATTAGTATAGATCTTGTCATGGCTTACCATCAGGTGAGATAGTGAAAAAAACCTACAAATCATCATCATTTCAGCCGAAACACATCCACTGCTGACCATAGACTCTCCCAAGTTGCCACATTGACCGCTCCCGTGCGTCTCACATCCACGGAGGCCTTTGCACCGGAACGTCTTCCAGTTTGTGATTGCCACTCCATAACTCCGAAAATATTCACACTCAAACTTGTGCTGAGTCTAAAAAATTTACTCAGCACAAGTACAATACGAGTATGTTATGGAAAGGAATGGAAATTTAAAGAGCGTTGGAAGGCTATAGGAGAGGTCTTTGCACAGCAGTGGAAGAATATAGACTTATTTAAAATATACAGGTTACTTCTATAAGCAGAGATTACCTTTTACTTAAAATTTTTTAGCTCTTCTCCTAAAATAAATTTCAAAGTTTATCACAATAATTACCTTTCTAAACGGCTTATATCTTGAAGTGTCTCTAATATTCCTTTTAGGGTGCGACAGGAACAATACAGACAGATCATTCTTCAACGAATGACCCACTAAGATACGGCCTTTCAACAATTCCGAAACTTCTTTCTGAACTACAGTGAAATCTTCACCGTTGAGTAAGTCCTCTTTTCTCACACCGCTAATTTCAGTTCTATAGTCTTTGACCTCCTCCCGCGCTTTCACGAACTTGTCATAGATACAATCGCCGAATTTGTTGACTATGGACACTCTAGCCAGCATGTGGTCATTCCCATCATACCCTATGCCTACCATTTCACAGTCCATTGCTAAAAACTTCGTTATACGATTTTGATTATTCTTTCTCACAACACCATTTACGTTTGTTGACTCACTATTTGTTTTTAAATCTACGCTATTGACTAAGGTATCCGCATTTGACGCCAAGTTTAGACTTTTCATATTTTGAACATTTTCGTGATCTTTAGCCTTTTTCTTCCTGGAGCGACGGAAAGTGCCTGAAAAGTGGGCTTTATTGTTATCCTGTACTGGTTTTTCAGTTTTCTTGTCCATGATAAGGCTGCTTGATAAGAATTTTTGCCAGTTTGCATCTATAACACCGCGAAGTCCAACAGTTTGGTTAGGTTGTTCATTTGAATTTCTCTTCCGCTTTTTCGTTGACTCAGTCATATTTACATTAAAAACGTAATGTAATAACAATTGTAGTTTAACAATTACACTTTTTATCACACTAAACACAATGTTAAGTACAAATTCAGTAACAATCAAGAGTAAATAAAGTGCTTCCTGAATGAAGCCATTTGACATCTTTTTTGACAGAACGCCCGCATGGCGGCCAGTTTTTGACTTTGAAGTTTTCTGACTGACACACAGATAACTATATACTAGTCAGAGACAGATAGGACAGTGGTATGGTTAACGATTAGTTCCATAAATATGCGTCTAAGCGCTAGTGTGTTTTATCGCCTGGTGATGCCCAGCGTACTACAAAAGTATGTCGTAAAATATCGATAGCATAGTGATGTGCCACGAAGAATTCTGCTAGGGGGTTCTTTTAATTTATTATCAAGGTTCAGAAATTTACAAATAAAACGACTTTTAGAGTTTACTTTTTATTTATTTTTCCTTTTAACCTATGGGCTTTATATTTCTCAAAGGCAATTTGTCGCGGTGCACACATCTGTTTCACAAGTTTTTCTTGAATACCTCCTTTTAAAATCTTATTTATTATGTTGCACCAATTATGTACATGGGTGCGTATCATAAGGTTAAGTAACCATTTCCGGACATCGTTTTTATGATGTGTACACCCCAACCAATTTACATCATTTTTTGTCATAATTTAACTTTTTAAATGTATTTTTACGTGTTTTTTGTAAGAATATTTATATATATAATCATGTATAAGGCCCGAGATATCCCTGTATAGTACTAAAAACCTCTTTGAAGGGTAGGTTAAATTACTGTGTTTTAGAGGGTGTATTCTCGTTGTTCGATCCATTTTTGAATTACATCTCTTTTTCTTTGGGTATAAGTCTCAGAGCACTGTTTACAATTAAATTTCTTTGTCACTTTCCTGCACATATACCCTGCTATATATGCAGAAGAATGCACGCGCAACCTTTCATTTCCTGGATTTAGCGATTGGTCGCTGCTAATGTTTTGGGTCATTGTTATGGGCCCACCACACATTGAATTTTCTTTATCCTCATCAAATGTTGATGCGGAACTCTCATCAACATTGGATGAGCATACGAATTTTAAAAAATCAACTACTGTCTCCCCTTTATCTTCCTCACAGTTTGCGTATATTGAATGTGGACCCATAACATTGGACATTAGCAGCGATTTGAATGCGTTTATGAACGTATTAGCATCAGGATTGACGTTCCTATAGTTAATGGCTCTGATTCTACCAAAAAAAATCTCTAGAGGATCCTGATTTATATTTATCGGATAAAAATACTGTATTTCATATTTGTCGAACAACAGTTTAGATAACCTTTCAAAATTTTCTATAGTTGTAACCCATCCATCAAGAGAGGTTTTCTTATATTTTCGCGGTTTCTTGCTACTAGTATCAATAAATTCAATATTTTTCAATATTCGTTTGGCTTCCGACCAAAAATTGAAAATTTGATGCGAGTTCGGCTTTACAGGTCCACGCAGTTTACCCTGCACAGTGCTCCCTCGAGATCCATTTACACTGTCAAACAGCTTATCAATAAAGTCCACAGCTTCGCTTGTCGTGGCCATTGTCTCACTAACATTTTCACCGGTGGCCGTAGTTTCTGAAATATTACATAATTATAAGTATAACACAAACTATCAACAACAAAGTGTTTCTACCCTATCATACTATAAAATATTGCAATGAATATTATCCTTAGTACATAAGATTAGATTGTGCCTCAATTATTAGGAATCTTATTTTTTTCACAAAATATAAATAGATAGTGTATTCATTCATTCCTCAATAGATAAACAAAAATGAAATGTGTGAGTGATTAAGAAAATGGTTATTTAAGTAGCATAATTAGATTAAATTGACAAAAAACTTACTGAATAATGCAGTGTATTTAAGCAATCCACTGGTGGTTGCACTCAGAGTTTGGGCAGCTACACTAACTTTCATTTTTTTTCATTTTCTCTGCATAAACATGGTGCTCTGTTAACTTTTTATGCATTCTTGTATGACCTAGTTGGCAATCAGAGTCAAATACTGTTTGAATATCTTTGCATTTAGCTACTTTGCCTTTGAAAATCATGTCTTTGGTTAGAAGGTTATTTCGAAGACCCTTAAGTAAGTGTGGAGGATCATAGACCACACTTAACTTTGTACTTGATATATCAATAGTTCCGTCTGCAAACAAAAAATAAATTAAGTTGGAGTTAATTTGATTGATTAATAAACTGTGGTTTAAGAGCTACACATTTGATGAAATTTAGCAGAAATACTATAACCTGGACATAATATGAAAAAATATATATTTATATAAGTAATGATGATGAATTTGTTTTATCCCAGATAATTTTCAACTCCTACTTATACAATGTGCATACAAAGGCTATTTGTTAAGAAAGTTTATCTACTCACCATTATATTCCTTATTCAAAGTTCTTACACATTCAGTGTCCCTTTTCATTGTATTTATTGCTGTTCTAAATGTAGAGCCCTGGTTACATACGATTGCAATTGGTACCAAATCTGACTCTAGCACTTTTGTGACCACTTCCTTCAATATCCTTACTACAGTAGCTGCTGCAGTTGTTCCCTCACAAAAATAGAAGGCAATTGGCTGTCTCCAGTTTGAGCACACTCCTTTTAACATAAAAACTAGAGCATGGTCGGTAAACCTCAAATCTCTTGCATATCCGAAGTCTTTAAAGCAAGAGGCTTTTTTATCTCATCTTGGGATTCCACATATGTGAGATGAGGTGTTAATGCAACTTCATCAAATAAAATAGAACATAATTTCTTCTTAGAGTCCCATTTTTTTGCTTTGTGCTTTAATACTTTAAAAATATTATCATTTAGTCCAACATTAAATATTATATCTTCTGCAAGACGGTTTAATGTTCTTTTACTGGGTAAATTAAATAGTTTTTGCAACAACCTATACCCTTTCGGGCTTTCCTTCATGAGGGTCAACGCTAAATGCTTTTCACTGGTAGTGTATCTCATTGCTTTCTTTTTTCTGTTTGCCATTTTTAGCTGCATGAGTAGAAAGTCTTGGGCTTGTTGTGACATTTGATCAAACTTATTATTAAACAGTCGGGTACAATTTAGAGCCTTAGCAGCATCTAATCTTTGCAAATTTGTCTTCGGAGTCTTGTCTTCCTCAACCGCAATAGTTCTCATTTTATTTATAAAGCACCTGCATTTTTCACCGAACCTATTAGCTGCAAAAGAATAATTTCATTATTCAACTAAATGATGCACCAAATAACAGTATTAATATAAACTTTGACAAAATACTTTTTTATATTTTATTCAGGTAGCGAAACAAGTGTAAAGAATATTATCATGTCTCTTGGTGTAGAATGTTTTAAACTGTATTTTAAGGACTTTACTTTTCTTTAACTAAGAATACTTAGCTACTTGTATTACTGTGAATTTTGTAAAAAGCTCTTTAAGTTTATAAAATATAATTAAAAATATACCTCCTCTCCTAGGACGAATTGTTTTTTGTGCTGTCTGTTTTATTTGGATTTGCTCCACACTGCGAATCAAATCTGTAAAGAGAAGAAACATAATTTTTAGCTAGAGCAATTCAGGAATAACAGTTAGGTACTCAGGTATCACTAACTTTAAATGAAGGTGGTTATCTATTATATATGTATTATATGCTATATAGTTGGAAATGCACAATATTCACATGGTAATATGTAACTCTATGTGGGCTTGTAAACAGATGTGCCAAATGTCATAAGTGTATGGGAGTGCAAGTTTCATCAAAATCGGTTCAGCTAATTTTCAAGAAACACACAATGATGATTTTACTGAAAATATAGAAATATATATACCTGTTGATTCTGCTTCGAACATTGATATTGAGTGGTTTGGGTCAATTGCCACGAGTTCTGTCATTTGCAAGCCAGGTGAAGTAGTGTGTTCTAAAAAATAAAATTCAGGTTAGTGTAAAGAAACCAATTTTGTTTCACTAGTGTCTAGTTATCAAATCAAAGTAGGTAATCTTTTGTGAACCTTACTAAGGCATAATGAATTATAAATCAAAGTAAATAAGTATATATATAATTCAAACCTTGGGATTCAAAGGAGTCAATCGGTTTGTTATTTAAACACTTGCTTGTTGATGGTATTTCAATTGATTCAAAGACAGTAGTGGAATCTGCAATAAAACATATAAATTTTGTAAAATAATGTTTTTCCACACATGATAAAAGAATTGAACAAGAGGCTCTCATCAGAATCAATTCCTACATACTAGTACTCATATTATTGCAAAATATTAGCAGATGTCAACTTTATAGTTTTGAACTGACTGTTCTACACGATTTGATAAATATTAAAATCAATAACTGAAATAAAATAATAATATTCAATATGCCTAGCCATTTCTCAACTATGTTGGGGTCGGCTTCCAGTCTAACCGGATGCAGCTGACTACCAGCTTTACATATAGCAACTGCCTATCTGACCCCCAGAACCCAGTAACTGGGTAACATGGTACTACTTGACAAGACAGGTATCAGATTTTCTGGTTTCTGAGTACCATAACAACTGTCAAATATATTCAAATGACAGCAGAGATCAACAGCTTAACATGCTTTCGAGGCATTGAGCCATCTCGCTATGTAAAGATGGTCACCCATCTTCGGATCGACCTCTGCATGCATTGCTCAACATTAAAAATCTACCCGTGCGGCTATTATTATTTACCTACAAGCATATAAAATAATAACAACAAATAAAATACTTAAAAGTTGTTAAAATTAGTACCTGTATTGAGAATTGAAGATTCAGGTGGATTTGTGGCTGGTCTTGAATACAAATGATCAACTGGATGCTCTAAAATCAGAAAAGGGGTATGAGAATAGAACCAATACATAAGTACACCAAACAAAAAGTTTCGCCAAAGTATGACTAAGACCGGAAAATAAGTAAATAAGCGTGCTACATCGTCGACCACATGTGTTGCCAACTACTAGCGTTACGCAGTTGCTAGACAATTTTTAAAATATTGCTAGATTGCCATTTTTTTTTTACACCAAAAAGTTGCTAGAAGTAGTTAAATGTTACATACAGTAGGTAAGTAGGTTACAATGAAATTTCAATTTCTGACAATAATTTTTATTTTCATTAATTCCAACAAGAGAGTTAAAAATGTCTTGTGTACGTAATTAAATAAATAAATAAATGAAAATAAATCAATTAAAGAGGAAGATTACGGTTTCTTTGCTTATTTTTAACTAAATTCATTTGAGAGAATAACCTCTGAATGATGAAGATGCAGAGGGCATTAGAATTTGGCAGTGAAACGCAAGTTCAAGCAAGAGTACTTATATCTTGTCACCGGAAATTTCAAAATTTTTGTACTTCAACCCAAAATTGAACTATATTTTGAGAATGCCACTTATTCATAATGTAGAATGTGCCACTGTTGCATTATTTTGTCTATTATTTCTCACATCTCATGATGAAATGAAAAGTTGCTAAAAAAAGGAGCTAAAAATTTTTGCTACAAATTTCATTAAGTTGTAGCTAAACTCCAAATAAAAGCTAGATGTAGCTATAAAGTTGCTAAGTTGGCATTACTGTACACATCATCGCTTACCATCAGGTGAGATAGTGGTCAAGCGCGAACCTATCACTAATTTAAAAAAAAATTATTACCTTGGGCAACAACTAGATCTTCAGCGATTTCCTCTATGTCTGCCTGTTTACAGTAGTTATGATCTGAAGATGAATAATCACCTGAAAATAAACAAAATAAATTAAATGCTTGTATAACAAACTAATAATAATGTACAAGCATGTTTAAAGGAGATGTAAATGAGAAATGTTTCCGGAATGCTGGAAAAGTTGCCATGTTGCCAATGCAGATTCTTTGGCCATAGAAAAGTCCAGCCCTCTGGTCACGCGAAGAGTCCACATAATGCTTCCTGCTATACCAAGACTCCATGGGCACTCGGACCCCATGGGCCTAAACCAACTGCAAATGGCTCAAATATATACAACTCCCAAAGCCGCAGCAGCAGCCTTCCTAGATACAATTATTAACCAGGTAGATTTACCTACAATAATAATAATTGAGCTTCGAGAAGTATTTTAATAAGCTTATTTGAATGAAAAATTAAACCAGCTCAGCATAGATTTACAAGTAATTTAATATGCAAAGCTAATGCACTTACCGGCTATAGGCAATCCACGCTCGATTTCTTCAGTAGAAAATAGACATGGATAACCATATTTGAGGCGATTACCCTTGTAATCCAGTTGGTATTTGTCGAAATGTTTTTGGCACACACGTTTATTCAATAACTGATCCTTTGATAGACCAAGAAGTACGGAATTCACAGGCACCAAAAACGACAGCCACAAAGCCCTAAGTTTATCGTCCTTTGGTAAATTATAAAGGCGATGAGTTACGTTGGTTGAAGTACAACCCACAACACAGCACTTGATAGGAGCCATGGCCGCGGACCAAAGCACTGGAGTTCGTATCGAACAAGGAACTTGGAATTATTTATCTCAACTCAAGCAATAAAGCGAGGAGAAAATAATCCAGTAGGTAGACTAGTTTCGAAACGAATGGCGGGCGGTAGGTAGGTACTCAACTCAACTTAACTCAACTATCAAAATGGCTGCCACAGATAACTATATACGATGGCTGCCATTAACATGAAGTCAGCAACATACCACAGTACCATGAAGTTACCGCTATAAAGCCAATAGCGTTCTGCCACAGTAGCGCCAACCAAAATTTTTGGAACTAAGCTGTCGCAGGCCTGGACTGACAAACGAAGCAAAAGCATGCACAACAGCCAGTTTCAGAGTTGCCAGCTCACATAGGAATGGCCAAAATGGTATTTTTCTAAAATAACTGTGTGTGGTTGAATAGCCTGAAGCAGCAATTTTAAATATTTTACTATTAAATAAAACCCACTAGATGAATGGTTGATTTGATAGGGCTAACTAGATTTTTATTGATTTAGTTTGATCTTCACCGTGGTAACATGTCACAACTACGTATTTTGCTTTCATTTTTATTTACTGGTCTTCCTTTCCTTCCTTCCTTGTAAACATTACCCTTCGTCTGTGCAGTCGGGTTAAAAAAAATAACATCCTCTTCAAACATTATCATCATACGAAATTCATTGAAACTCTATTGAGTAGAAATAAATATAATTCGATTGAAAAAAGGGAGATTTACGATTAGAAATATGAATATAGTTCTCAATGATCGCACTTTTACCATCGCGAAGGCTAAAAAACTAAACGATTTAAGTAAGTATCTAACTCAGTGGTTACTGCCCGTAGCTACCAAGGCTACCCGCTCCGTCGTAAGTTATATAGTTGCTCTACCTAAGCAATAGCAATATAGATAGTAAAGAAAAACATAGCCATGGCTACTTTCTGAACAACCGCTATATTTAGCTAGATAATAGAATTGCAATTTGTTGCAACCCATCTCTATCTCGCAAGAAGGTTAGAAGGTTAAGGAGGTTGGTGGCATGGGCCTGAATAAAGCTAAACTTGAATTAACTTTAAAACAGAACTCAACCATTTTGATTGAAAATGTTGGATGTCGATATATGCGAGTGTTTTTTGATTTCCCTCGACCTTGAGTTTCTGTGATTGTGAAATCCATGGTGAAAATCTTATTAATAGTCTATGGTGAAAAATTAAAACAATAAAAAATTAAAATGTCAAAAAAGCTTCATAGACAAAATTATGAGATGCGTTCGTATCCATAAACAGAAAATTTATAGCCATTGCCACTGTTTTTTCTGTTCCGTCCGTGCATGGCCAAATAAAAACATTGAGCACGATTTAAAAAAATACCAAAGTGAAAAAGAAAAAGGCATCAAATGTTTTCTCTATTAAATTCGAAAGGATTTTGGTAGAATTTTCACCATACAGAAAATTTAAAATTGTCAAATGAAGGATCAATTAATACTGATTTCACTTTCAGAACTCACCAATAGCTGGTAATAAATAATACAAAATCGAATGTTTTCGAGCGCAATGTACTCGTAAAATGTTGCTTTTGCAGAACTGTTTTCGCACAATGTTGTATGAAACCAGCAATGTACGCCAAAAATGCCAAACCATCGATATTTCAGTTACAGTATCGTAGTACGGCAACAAGAATGTAAATACAAGATTTGTATACAAAAATGTCTGTAAATGTCAAATAGAGCCGACGTGTATGTTCAACGACCGTGGTGGGAGAATTAGTGAAAATGTTATCTTGTTCGTAACGTAACCATGAGCATGAGCCAGTGTTCGCTTTCTAATCGCGCCGGGCAGACATAGCATACGGTAAAACAATGTCTTACGATAATATTTTCGAAAACTTAAATTCGCATGGTCAAGGCCACCTTCTCAAATACTGGCCGGAACTAACCGAAAAAGAGCGGGACCAACTAATCAGTGATTTAAAAAAAATCGACTTCGCCGAAGTGAATGAATTATTTAGGCGCGCGAACGACACGAGCAAAGTTATTGCAGAAAAAGTTGAAGATTTAAAACCAATTCCTGACTCTCATTATGAAGCTGTTCCAAATTTGAGCAGCGAGAAAATTGAAGAGTACGAAAGTATTGGTTTAAAGGAAATTAGTGATGGAAAAGTTGGTGTGTTACTGCTTGCTGGGGGCCAAGCAACCAGACTTGGTTTCGGCCACCCAAAAGGTATGTACGATGTTGGTCTACCATCAAAGAAGACCTTATTCCAAATCCAGGCTGAAAGAATCGTCAGAGTGCAGCAAATGGCTGCTGAAAAGTATGGAAAGGAAGGAAAGATTACCTGGTACATTATGACTTCCGAAACCACCAAGGGACCAACTGCAGATTTCTTTAAAAATCATTCCTACTTTGGTTTAAATGAGGCGAATATTGTGTACTTCGAACAGGGCACGCTGCCCTGTTTTGACTTTGAAGGAAAAATATTCTTGGATGAGAAGCACCATGTTTCATCAGCTCCCGATGGGAACGGAGGACTCTACAGAGCGTTGAAAGCTCAGGGTATACTAACGGATATTGTCAAGCGTGGTGTGGAACATTTACATGCTCATTCAGTTGACAACATTCTTATTAAAGTCGCTGATCCAGTATTCATTGGTTACTGTAAGAGCAAAAATGCGGATTGTGCTGCTAAAGTTGTTCAGAAATCAACCCCAAGTGAAGCTGTCGGTGTTGTGTGCAGGGTCAATGGACATTACAAGGTTGTGGAGTACTCAGAATTAACGGATGAAGCAGCAGAAAGCCGTACTGCTGACGGTAGACTAACATTCTCAGCTGGAAACATCTGCAACCACTATTTCTCTTCTGAGTTTTTGTCAAAAATCTGCAATTTTGAATCAAAACTGAAGCTCCACGTTGCCAAAAAGAAGATTCCCTATGTAGACCATGAAGGCATTCGACAGAAGCCATCAGACCCCAATGGAATCAAGATGGAGAAGTTTATTTTTGATGTTTTTGAGTTTGCCGAGAACTTTATTTGCTTGGAAGTTGCTAGAGATGTTGAGTTCTCTGCATTGAAGAATGCAGATGCTGCAAAGAAAGACTGCCCGTCGACCGCAAGGGAGGATTTGCTACGGTTACATCGAAAATATGTTAGAGAAGCCGGTGGAGTCGTGGAAGACCACATTGATGTGGAGATCTCCCCGCTTCTCTCCTATGGAGGGGAGAATCTGAAAGACTTGGTTGATGGTGAGGTGTTCACCATTAGCCCGTATCACCTGAAAAGTCTCCAAGAATCAGCCTTGAATGGGAATGGAGTGAATGGAACAAATGGAACCAACGGAGCTAATGGTAATCATTAGAATAGTACTGTGCTAAAAATTGTCCAAAAAAAATTGTTGTTAAAGATATAAAAGTTACAAAAACTTGCTGTTAAATTTTTTGGGTCATAGAAAAGTGAGCTGAAAGCTTTTCTCGGACATTTTAAATTGAAAGATTTTTTTAAATGTATTTTTGTTGGTTCCAATGAATTTATTAAACAATACCTTTTTAAATTTTCTATTGAAAGGACTAAGTGATGTGAAATTTAAGTCATTATTGATTAAGAAATGTAGCTAGTTTATTTTATAATTTCATTGCAATTATAGCAATAATTAGCCTATATCATATTCTTTTTAATTAGTTTAGGCAACTCATTCATTTGGTGTTATGCCATTATTATTTGGCAATCAAAAAGCTTAGCTTTTATTAAATAAGTTGTAAAAATTGGCAATATTAACTCATATAGCAAGCATACGGCAAAACTATATCGATTAAAACTTAAATAAGGAAAAAATAAGATTAACTAATTCTAGTTTTTACTCGCGGCCTTATCGCATGCATTGCGCGAGAAATCCATTTTTTTATTGTATGTTATTTTGCACCATTGTTTTTACTTTCAAAATCACAGACAATATTTTTTATCATCGATTTTTTGGACAACTATATTGTGGTCGACTTCCAGTCTAAACGGTGCAGTTGAATTACAAGGAACGACTGCCTATCTGGCCTCCACAACCCAGTAACTGCCTAAATCGAATTCTGATTAAATTTCGTGCTAGTCTCGCTTTTTTTCTCAAGGTTATAAACCAGTCTTGTTTTGGACTCTTCGAACCTGTTTACTGACCCCCTTTCGATGAGGCGCGATAGTATTACGTACTCTCACTATAATGCCGAAATCAGTTTTGATTTTATAGTAAACAACATAGTGATGTAATATTCGTATCTTTGAAGATAAAATAATATAAATGGCTTGATTAAATTAGATTTTTATCATTGATTTTTTTGCTATACAAGATTGTTGTTTCCTTGTTTATTTAATAATAAAAACCTATAGTTAGTATTATATAAAAAACTATAGTTTACATTAGTTGCGTGTCCACTAAAAAGTATAGACAACTACCCTCAAAAAAAAGACAACCATTTTCAATAACTCGACGACTCATAAAAAAATGTGCTGTTGGATTATATCAAATAATGCCTAATAACTTAGAATCGTTGACTATTTTCTTGGTAGACCACTAAGTGCATGCAACTGTGTATGTTTCATCTCAGTGTTTATTCAATATTTATTAGTATATTCTTTCGTTGCTAATCTCCCATTTGTCGAATTCTCGTACCTACTTAAAAACATTACCGTCCTTCTTGAAAAAAAAAACAATTGAATTCAAGTCGCGATCTCGTCTCGGCGACAACCGAATGTCAAATAAATACGAGAATTACCCATAATTAAAAAAGCATTCATTTTTAATGGCATCAGATGTTTTGCATTATTATTGCTGCGCCTCAGCTTAGAGAACTACTGCGCTATCTAAATAGGAAATATTGCCGATTTAATATTTATTTGTCGCACAAAAGATCTATTGTTTACTTTAGTTAATTAAAAGATAAGTTTTTAAAGCTAAATAACTGCCAATTCGTAACTTTTTTTTTCCTTGAACTTTCATTTCATTTAATTTTACTATCTATATACCTACCAGTGTTAAACTCATCACAATATGTAATTAATTAGATATGTTTTAAAATCATATTATTGTACTTAGTAACGATTTCTGAATTAAGAATTTGAAGTTGGGTATTTGTCAAACTCTACTACTGATACTTTAGACTGAAAAGCTGTCAAAGGGTTTGACACGTTTTTAACAAATACTCAATTCAGAAGCCGGTCCTTACTAATATACCGAGACTATGGACTGAGCATTTCATAATCAGTTATGAAAAGTGTGTGAGAGACAAAGCGATCGTGCGGCCAGTAGATTTTTCATTTTCTAGAATTTTGATACATCACAGCGGCTGTAGTGTCACCTTCGTCACTACAGCCCACAGAATAGAGACAGGTATTGGCCGCACAATCACTTTGTCTCTTTCTAGAGAGTGGTCAATTTGGTGACGATATTGTTCAGTCCATTCTCTTTGTCTATGGACATACTTTGCAACTTTAATGGCAGCAATTTCAATATACTAGGGAACAATTGAGATACTAAAATTGTTATAAAAACATATCTCTTTGCTGATATGGCCTAACGTAATTATAAAAATTATGCCAATGTATATAAAAATATTATTAAAATACTGCCTGATTTTTTTAACGGCATGCAAAAGTTTCCCTGGCCATAAGGTATCAATCGTTGACGTTTTATTAGACCCTGTGTGGAGTAAAATATTTTTAATTTGAATCACAAGATTAATGCAAAAACTAAGTTTTTAAAAAGAAACGTTGGTTCCTTTTTGTCGAGGTTGAAAGTCGAATAAAAATGTAATTCTGCTGTCTCACTGCCTCTGCATTTATGTCTTAAGCTATTTTTGCATAAATTGTGTCTTTTATTGATAGGTACCTAATGCCTGAAAAGATTTGGATGTTGATAAAAATATTCATGTTGAAATAGGGTAGTTTGAGCCTAGCTTAGAGAAGGCCTAGGGTAAAAATAGCAATATTTTAATACCAGTTAAAAAACTACCTACTTTATTATTTGATTTGCTAAAACCGACTTTACTTTTTTTTTCTGTTCTCTAACTAACTGCAAAAGAATTTTCTGTAACTGCAAAAGAATTTTCTGTTCAAAAAACTGCAATTGATTTTATTTTCTAAAAAAGCCTCATTGCATAGCATTCCTATTTTTAATGTTATCTATAAAGGAAGGATTTCAGAGTGAGATAGTTGAAATTGTTTCAACTATTACAATGTATGTCTGATTTTACAAAAAAGGGCACTCGTTTTCTTAAAAGCTGCTTGTTAGCTGTGATTATAATAATATACAAACCTTAAATTATTCGACAGGACTTTGTCAATCTGTAAAAACATATAATCCGAATTAGTATTTCTTTAGTTCACAGATTGTACCTAAGGGAAGCATCCTTACAATCTCTTAAAAAAAGTTTTTTTTTTTTTTTAAGAATTTCCTCTCTTTCTGATTGGCAACTAATTGCCACAGATATTAGTCCACAGATTGTCAGTTAAACTCTTGTCAAGTGATTTAATTCACAATTGATTGATATTACTTCAATCACAGCAGTTAAAACAATTAGTCTTTTGCTTTGATTGGACTATTTGTGAGTAAAAGTCGAAACAATTTTGGTTATAAAGCTCTTGTATTATATTGCGTACTTAAAATCTTAGTCATAAAATAAATATGAGATTTTATATATCGTTCCTTCTAGTGATAAAATTATTAAAGTAACTTTTTTTAAAACAACGTATTCCTTTTATTTACAAAAAAAACATTACACTGTTAAAAAAAACCTCTTTAAAAAAAAAACTAAACTTGACCTGAAGACCACAAAACAATATTCGATCATCAAATCAAAATTAGTATTACAAACTTAAGTTTGCAATTTCAAAATGTTGCAACTTCGCAAGATATTTTCGTAATATCACGGCTGTGGTTTGTGCGGAGTTAAGAAACCTGTTTAACGGGTTTTGTAATAATAAATACATTACGAATATTACGACCTAAATGTCAATATGCAAGAGTTTATTGTCTATGGAAGTTCAAAAGGTTAGGTTTTAAAGTTCAAATGATAGCAACTTGAAAGGCGGGAATTAGATACTTTGTTCAACTGTTGTTCATCACCGCCATAGATGAGTTTTCCTATATCTATGATCACCGCATTTGGCATAGACAATGATGATCAAAGTTTTTTTTTAGGCATAAGGGAATGCTTATGCCTTGTCTTATCTAAGGGTGGCCGTTTTCGGTCTCGTCATCATTCTCATCTCAATTTATTTTAGGGTCGGCGCAACATGTCTTCTTCCATGCAGGAGCGTAGCTAAAGCAATATCAGCCGTATCAATGATACGGGGCCGAACTACATGGGCCCCGACGTGAGGAATCTAAAGTACTTAAAATGTTATTCACAATAGCGAAGTCTTTTTAATAAAGCCATGAAGATGACAGTTTAGCCTATTCGATTAAGGATGCTTCAATTTTCTGAATCGCTACGGTCACTGTAGGTACCTATCATTCTCTCACAATGACAACTTAACCTATCCCAGGATTCCTTCATTTGTAAGTTCGTATTGCTCGTTCTTCGTCCTGGTTCCTCATGACCCTTTAACCGCTCAGGCCCGTCTACCCCTCAACGATACGACACTTGAGGGGATATTTATTGGTAGGTACAAATTTCAAATTGCCGGTCCTGAGAGGTTAAGAAACCAGACTCATATTTGATGAATTATGAAACAAACCTTTTAGTATTTGCTGCAGTCGAGTAAAAAGGGCCCCCAAGAAATTTTGAAACGGGGTCCTTGTATGCCTTGCTACGCCACTGCTTCCATACTTCTGTAGGTAAGTCGCCATCTCAATAGGTACCTAGTCAGCCCTTTTCTCGACATATCCGCTTGCACACAATCCATCCATCGTATTTTTGGTGCTCCCCTACGTACTCTTCTCGGTCTTTTAAAAATCTCAAAAGTTTGAGCTTAAGTATTTTGCGAGAAACACAGGACGGAAGCCTGTGCTGCACGCAGTGGACATATTATATCTGAAAGGAAAGAAGAGGAAGAAAGAAGTTTTAAATAGTACACGGGAAAAGTGCCTATTTTTTTGCTAGGGAATTTAGTTTAGACCCACAAAAATCGCTACCTAAATGCCTTTATAGCTAAACGTATATAATTAAAACATCATTCTGGGTTCAAAATTCAAATTATTGACAGGTATATTCGTTCAACACTAAAATATTGAACGAATTTAAACAATCATATTTGTTATGCTCCTTCATAATATGAGTGCAATGCAGAAACTTATCTTTTTTCTGTTCGTACCTAGGTACCTACTTACTAACTTATCAGCCTACATACCTACTCATATTAATCTCAATAATCATGAAAACAAATTGATGAGGTAATAATTAATAAACAAGTACATAACCAGTACAGTTAAATTAAGAATCACGCATTACTTACAAATTAGTTTGGTAAATGGGCAGGTATAATAGTCTACTTTATTGGTAACTAGCAGTACGAACCAGAACCCCATAACTAAGTCTTCTTATATTGGATAACAAAAAAGAAGGTGGCCCATTTGATTCATATTTAAATATTATTAACTCTTTTGACGCATTAATAGTTGAACCAATTTTGACGTTTTTGGTAAACAGACAGATTCAATCTATCTCCGTTAAAGTTACCATAGGTACTTTCTGTTGTCCTTGGAGAAGGACATAGTATAAGTAGGTACTTTTCGTCCTGGAAGTAGGTACCCAAGTATGTTCCATTGAGATAATATCTGAGTTAGCAAATAATAATAATAGTTTTCTTTTTTTAAATATTTAAAAATGTAATAAAATAAGAAAGAAGATGAATAAACGACATAATAATAATAATATATGCCTCGACCAACATCTTAGAAGGCTCTCGTTAGGCAGCTGGGTCAAGCGCCTGATCCAGAAAGCAGTACTGCTGAACACGGCTCGTATAGTTAGGAAGTTCCTCTCTCTGGAGCCCTGACCGCCGGTAGCTTGGACCCTGTTCCCGATACCGGTGGGCCTCTATTTTTTAAATTAAACTACAAAAAACATGTGACATACCAGAAGCTAATAAATATTTTCAATATCAACAAAACAGGTTTCTCCTAAGCAGCCGGGCGGCGGCGGCAATCTAAGCGTTCGACCTTCGGCCCCTTTCACTTTCCGCCACCTTTAGTTAGCTAACGTATGTAATGTTATTATGTGCCAAGAGTTAACAGTTCAGCGGCTTTGGAATGAGCTTGATATCCACTAGGAATTCAAATGCAAATAATTTTAACAGCCACTCGAAAAAATCCCGCCAAAAACCCTTTGGAATGAGCTCTGCAGTCTGCTTGACAACCATAGAGCATGGAGCTTCTAGTCCTGTCAGGACGGCCAACACTTTCCCGTACAGTCAAGGGTCAAAAGTGCATTATCAGTCCCCAAAGCTAAAATGCCCTAAAATTCTTTTAGTAGAAGTACGATGATCTACGGATTGTTTAATTAATAATTTATCGCAACTAATCGCAAGTAATTATAAATGAGTTCTGCAGTCTGCTTGACAACCATAAAGCATAGAGCTTCTACTTAGTGCTGTCAGGACGCAATCAATGGGCAAAAGTGCATTAGCAGTCTCCCAAAGCCGTGTCTTAAAATTCTTTTAGTAGAAGGTGATGATCCACAACTTGATTAATTTATAATTTATTGCAAGTAATTATATTTTAGCATTACCTACTTCTTTGTGTCTCTGACACGACTGCTACATAAAATTAGGCTGTACCAAAACTTTGTCAGAAGAGGGGGGTGACCATAAGCTCTTAGAGCGGTATCAATTTGATATCGAGTAAGTGACAGATGTATACACGTCAGATACATCTGTCCCTTATTCGATCTCAAATTGATACCGCTCCAAGAGCTTATGGTCACCCCCCAGAGCAGGATAGGAGATGGGCGCTATTGCCGTCTCTGTAGCACTACCGGCGATTCCAAACTCTATGGTGACAGCCAAGCACCCAACGGCACACAGTGAGTGACAATAGTCAAGTTAAGAAACTTGAAATCAGTCTCAAGGTCATTCATGCAATCAAGAAAATTATTTTTGTGTCTGACTACGGAACTCTAAGAGCCTAATCTCGGCCAGCATCTGTATTCCCTACCTCTTAAATGCTAGAGTGAACAGGCATCTTCTCGGCTCGTACATCCAGTCCATCGTTTACCATCAGACGAGCTCGAGGACACAAACGGAATGTTTAGGAATTGAAGCTTGTGTAGGTTTGATAATGTAGTAGGTAACTATGTTTCTCAGGTGATCAGATCAACTCCCAAAATGATTGCACAAGACACAAAGTTACTCATCTATTTCAAGACGATGTTCTTATGAATGACTATAAGGTAGAAACGCAATGCAGACGATTTGATGTAACAACTCAAATGGCAATTATAAGTTGTGTACACAGTTGATTCAATGAGACAAACTATGGAAACTGTGAGAGCGTTTTATTGCAGTTGATATTCTATGAAAATAATATTTTCATGGTTCCATAGATATCAGTGATTTTTTTTTTATTTATGAACTTTTTTTTACGTGGACGATGTAATTTCAGGTTGTGTACGGCTTTTTTTTAGGAGTTTTCATTTTGGTTAGATATTCTGGCATCACAGTGGGCATCTTTATGTACCAGTAAAAAGTGAAAAATAAAAAACTTTCTAACAAAAAAATAAAAACTTTAAACAAAAATAACTTTTTTACAAGACTCCGATTTCGGAAAAAAAGTAATTTTTCGATTTGTAGTGTTTTGCTTTAGAAGTCGGATTAATTTTCTGTTAAAAAGTTTTATTCGGTTGCTATATTCTGGTAGCTTAATTGCGTAAGTGAATTCGGCAAAGAACACGAATAGTAACGGAGTTTGAAACCTTGAAAATAGTGACTTTCATATTGTTTATTACACTCGGAAGGCGATAGGTAGTTCATGGAAAGGATATTTGACATACAATTGAATGCAAAGAGTGAACGTTTTGCAGATGTTCATAGGCATCGGTGACCATTTATTTTTATTATTTCCTTTATTTATCTGTTTTCTTATTATTTACATTTTTAAATATTTTTATAAAATAAATTAAAAAACAAAAACATTTAAAAATATAAAAAATAGAGGCCCACCGGTATCGGGAACAGGGTCCAAGCTACCGGCGGTCAGGGCTCCAGAGAGAGGAACTTCCTAACTATACGAGCCGTGTTCAGCAGTACTGCTTTCTGGATCAGGCGCTTGACCCAGCTGCCTAACGAGAGCCTTCTAAGATGTTGGTCGAGGCATATATTATTATTATTATGTCGTTTATTCATCTTCTTTCTTATTTTATTACATTTTTAAATATTTAAAAAAAGAAAACTATTATTATTATTTGCTAACTCAGATATTATCTCAATGGAACATACTTGGGTACCTACTTCCAGGACGAAAAGTACCTACTTATACTATGTCCTTCTCCAAGGACAACAGAAAGTACCTATGGTAACTTTAACGGAGATAGATTGAATCTGTCTGTTTACCAAAAACGTCAAAATTGGTTCAACTATTAATGCGTCAAAAGAGTTAATAATATTTAAATATGAATCAAATGGGCCACCTTCTTTTTTGTTATCCAATATAAGAAGACTTAGTTATGGGGTTCTGGTTCGTACTGCTAGTTACCAATAAAGTAGACTATTATACCTGCCCATTTACCAAACTAATTTGTAAGTAATGCGTGATTCTTAATTTAACTGTACTGGTTATGTACTTGTTTATTAATTATTACCTCATCAATTTGTTTTCATGATTATTGAGATTAATATGAGTAGGTATGTAGGCTGATAAGTTAGTAAGTAGGTACCTAGGTACGAACAGAAAAAAGATAAGTTTCTGCATTGCACTCATATTATGAAGGAGCATAACAAATATGATTGTTTAAATTCGTTCAATATTTTAGTGTTGAACGAATATACCTGTCAATAATTTGAATTTTGAACCCAGAATGATGTTTTAATTATATACGTTTAGCTATAAAGGCATTTAGGTAGCGATTTTTGTGGGTCTAAACTAAATTCCCTAGCAAAAAAATAGGCACTTTTCCCGTGTACTATTTAAAACTTCTTTCTTCCTCTTCTTTCCTTTCAGATATAATATGTCCACTGCGTGCAGCACAGGCTTCCGTACTGTGTTTCTCGCAAAATACTTAAGCTCAAACTTTTAAAAATTAAAACATCATTCTGGGTTCAAAATTCAAATTATTGACAGGTATATTCGTTCAACACTAAAATATTGAACGAATTTAAACAATCATATTTGTTATGCTCCTTCATAATATGAGTGCAATGCAGAAACTTATCTTTTTTCTGTTCGTACCTAGGTACCTACTTACTAACTTATCAGCCTACATACCTACTCATATTAATCTCAATAATCATGAAAACAAATTGATGAGGTAATAATTAATAAACAAGTACATAACCAGTACAGTTAAATTAAGAATCACGCATTACTTACAAATTAGTTTGGTAAATGGGCAGGTATAATAGTCTACTTTATTGGTAACTAGCAGTACGAACCAGAACCCCATAACTAAGTCTTCTTATATTGGATAACAAAAAAGAAGGTGGCCCATTTGATTCATATTTAAATATTATTAACTCTTTTGACGCATTAATAGTTGAACCAATTTTGACGTTTTTGGTAAACAGACAGATTCAATCTATCTCCGTTAAAGTTACCATAGGTACTTTCTGTTGTCCTTGGAGAAGGACATAGTATAAGTAGGTACTTTTCGTCCTGGAAGTAGGTACCCAAGTATGTTCCATTGAGATAATATCTGAGTTAGCAAATAATAATAATAGTTTTCTTTTTTTAAATATTTAAAAATGTAATAAAATAAGAAAGAAGATGAATAAACGACATAATAATAATAATAATATATGCCTCGACCAACATCTTAGAAGGCTCTCGTTAGGCAGCTGGGTCAAGCGCCTGATCCAGAAAGCAGTACTGCTGAACACGGCTCGTATAGTTAGGAAGTTCCTCTCTCTGGAGCCCTGACCGCCGGTAGCTTGGACCCTGTTCCCGATACCGGTGGGCCTCTATTTTTTATATTTTTAAATGTTTTTGTTTTTTAATTTATTTTATAAAAATATTTAAAAATGTAAATAATAAGAAAACAGATAAATAAAGGAAATAATAAAAATAAATGGTCACCGATGCCTATGAACATCTGCAAAACGTTCACTCTTTGCATTCAATTGTATGTCAAATATCCTTTCCATGAACTATCGCCTTCCGAGTGTAATAAACAATATGAAAGTCATTATTTTCAAGGTTTCAAACTCCGTTACTATTCGTGTTCTTTGCCGAATTCACTTACGCAATTAAGCTACCAGAATATAGCAACCGAATAAAACTTTTTAACAGAAAATTAATCCGACTTCTAAAGCAAAACACTACAAATCGAAAAATTACTTTTTTTTCCGAAATCGGAGTCTTGTAAAAAAGTTATTTTTGTTTAAAGTTTTTATTTTTTTGTTAGAAAGTTTTTTATTTTTCACTTTTTACTGGTACATAAAGATGCCCACTGTGATGCCAGAATATCTAACCAAAATGAAAACTCCTAAAAAAAAGCCGTACACAACCTGAAATTACATCGTCCACGTAAAAAAAAGTTCATAAATAAAAAAAAAATCACTGATATCTATGGAACCATGAAAATATTATTTTCATAGAATATCAACTGCAATAAAACGCTCTCACAGTTTCCATAGTTTGTCTCATTGAATCAACTGTGTACACAACTTATAATTGCCATTTGAGTTGTTACATCAAATCGTCTGCATTGCGTTTCTACCTTATAGTCATTCATAAGAACATCGTCTTGAAATAGATGAGTAACTTTGTGTCTTGTGCAATCATTTTGGGAGTTGATCTGATCACCTGAGAAACATAGTTACCTACTACATTATCAAACCTACACAAGCTTCAATTCCTAAACATTCCGTTTGTGTCCTCGAGCTCGTCTGATGGTAAACGATGGACTGGATGTACGAGCCGAGAAGATGCCTGTTCACTCTAGCATTTAAGAGGTAGGGAATACAGATGCTGGCCGAGATTAGGCTCTTAGAGTTCCGTAGTCAGACACAAAAATAATTTTCTTGATTGCATGAATGACCTTGAGACTGATTTCAAGTTTCTTAACTTGACTATTGTCACTCACTGTGTGCCGTTGGGTGCTTGGCTGTCACCATAGAGTTTGGAATCGCCGGTAGTGCTACAGAGACGGCAATAGCGCCCATCTCCTATCCTGCTCTGGGGGGTGACCATAAGCTCTTGGAGCGGTATCAATTTGAGATCGAATAAGGGACAGATGTATCTGACGTGTATACATCTGTCACTTACTCGATATCAAATTGATACCGCTCTAAGAGCTTATGGTCACCCCCCTCTTCTGACAAAGTTTTGGTACAGCCTAATTTTATGTAGCAGTCGTGTCAGAGATACAAAGAAGTAGGTAATGCTAAAATATAATTACTTGCAATAAATTATAAATTAATCAAGTTGTGGATCATCACCTTCTACTAAAAGAATTTTAAGACACGGCTTTGGGAGACTGCTAATGCACTTTTGCCCATTGATTGCGTCCTGACAGCACTAAGTAGAAGCTCTATGCTTTATGGTTGTCAAGCAGACTGCAGAACTCATTTATAATTACTTGCGATTAGTTGCGATAAATTATTAATTAAACAATCCGTAGATCATCGTACTTCTACTAAAAGAATTTTAGGGCATTTTAGCTTTGGGGACTGATAATGCACTTTTGACCCTTGACTGTACGGGAAAGTGTTGGCCGTCCTGACAGGACTAGAAGCTCCATTGACTAGGCAGCATGGTCTCAGACCTTAGCCTGTTCCGTAAGGAACAAACAAAAAAAAAAAAAAAAGCTCTATGGTTGTCAAGCAGACTGCAGAGCTCATTCCAAAGGGTTTTTGGCGGGCTTTTTTCGAGTGGCTGTTAAAATTATTTGCATTTGAATTCCTAGTGGATATCAAGCTCATTCCAAAGCCGCTGAACTGTTAACTCTTGGCACATAATAACATTACATACGTTAGCTAACTAAAGGTGGCGGAAAGTGAAAGGGGCCGAAGGTCGAACGCTTAGATTGCCGCCGCCGCCCGGCTGCTTAGGAGAAACCTGTTTTGTTGATATTGAAAATATTTATTAGCTTCTGGTATGTCACATGTTTTTTGTAGTTTACAGTTCTAGAACATTCTTTGAAGCAGATATTTTAGTTGATAAGTCGATGCTCAAGGGGACAAATTGCTGGCTGTCGCTTAGCTGCACCTAATGCCCTATTTAACCGGTTGTGTACCGTAATAACTCAAACAATTAAAAAGCCATTGTGTGTCGCGTGGATCCACGTTTTAGGCACTCAAGGTGTGAAAATGCCATTGTGTCTCGCGATTCAAGTTTCGATCACCCAAGGGGTTAAAACTCAAAGCATTTATTTCGACTTGGTAAATTATTTACATGCATTTTTGACGTTATTTGCTCGTTCCAAAATGTAGATTTAATACAGGTTTTGCCGTAGATAATTTCAGCCCGGAGTAATTGGGTAATGTGTTTATCAGTCTATGTATGTCTGTTTATTCATTTGTGGCGTTCTAAAGACCAAACGCGTTAGCCGATTTTGTTGGTTCTTACATCGTCAATTGATTCGTCTTAACCCTGCGAGTGTCGCTGCACTAAAATTGGAAAATAGAAAAATGGGGGCTTTTGGCGCCATATTTTGGGGACCCAATTTTTTTTTCTGGCTACCCCATCGTGTGGTGTATAAAATAAAGGGTTTTAAAAGGTGATTTCAAAAATATACTGATATGTTTAAATGAAGTTAATTAAAAATATCAAAAAACCCGACTGCTTGAAAAGCGAACTAAAAAGACGTAAACAAGGAAAAAATCATGCTGTGCAGTCGGGTTTTTGATTTTTTAAATTAACTTTTTTTGTTATTTTTCTCCCTATTAAAAAACTAATAAGGAACTATAAAAAAAACAGACGAAATGCGAGTGTAGGTACGTATGATTCACCTCTGTCTACCACTTCACCATTCAATCATGCCTGCATTCCCATCCAATGCAACTCCTGAAAACCAAAATCGACAGTGGAGACCGCCAGAAAAGTTCCCCGGCAATAAAACTCGACAACGAGTCTCGGCGAAAAGATTCAACTGTCTTGAATCCAGCAGCGAAATCAATCAGAATCGGGCATAGATATGCCATTTTCTCTTTCAAAGTGAACGCAGAGTCATACGCCTACATATATATGACTTGCAACAAGTAACTTTACTGCATAGCCGAAGGTTCAGTGCCCTACCTGAGCAGTAAAGGTTGGATGGAATTCTAAACACGTATTGCCGTAAGTTATAAACAGATGTGTGGCCAATGTTGGACAAACTTTGGTGCCGTTCGAAGGATGTGTGTGTACTTCTCACTTACTCAGGTCCTTGTACTATTTTTTTGTAACTTTTGTGATGTACATCATCATCAATCAATCATCAATCAATACATATAATAAATCTGTAGAAAAGTAATTTTTGTACATCGAAAATATTTCCAAAAAAAATTGCCAGGGTGTTAAAGGATAACCAACAGAACCTATTTCCGGCAATTTTGGAATTTGTGTCTGTTTATCTGTTTGTATGTTTATTTGTGCACGCATCACGTGAAATGTACGAAACCAATGTAAAAATAACTTTTATACATAAAAATTGTGCGTAACTTGAAGAATCACTTAGTTTTTGTTTCATCGCAATCGGTTCACTCTATCAAAAGTTAGATGATAGATGAATTTAAAGTGTTCAAGAAGTAAAATTATAATAAACAACACACGCAATTCAGATACTCGTACAGTTGAACTCGATATTCGATAGATGGCGTTGTGCATTTGAAGTAATTTTCTGAATGGCGATGTTAAAATACTCCGCGAACAGATGACCGGAGCGAAGCTGCGGGCACAGCTAGTTGTAAATAATATTCTGTCTATAAGTCTATCTACCTACATATAAGGCAGGGGCAAAACATTCTCTCTAAACGAACCTTACAAAACCTCAACCATTTCCATTCCATTCGGGATTCAAATAGCTATGCTGAATGGTTGTATAAATAGCTATGCTGGTCCAATTGTGATACTTAATTATTTTACTGATAAAAGGCTACAGTACAGGGTGTCCCCCCCAAAGGGTACCTACAGTATCGATGAGAGACATACTAAGGCTTCTTTTATTCCGAATAATTAAATGCACTGTTCCTCATCGAATCTGAGCAAAGATGGGCAAAAAGATGGCATGTTTTTCTAAAATTAGAAAAACAGTAAAATGTATAGAATCGAGCCAACACAAAAGCCTCGTAAAATCGTCCTAAGTGCTATCTCAAAACATCGTGAACAGAATTTTAAAGTTCACAATCAAATGTCGAATACCGCAGCGCGAGGACCGACGGTCTAATGTCATGGCCACTGCAGGCTAACGGCGCAATAAAAGAAAAAGGACTTCTTCATATATTATTATAGTACTAGCTGTGCCCGCGGCTTCGCTCCCGTCATGTCTGCTAACCCTACCCTACTTACCTTCCTGTACTTACTGTCTGTAAATACTCAAATCAGTAAATAAATTTATTGTTTATTTACTTATTTGAGCCGCTTATAAAAAAGTGATCCACTGTAGGTACCCCCCTCTCCCCTAGTGATATGAAAATAAATAAAAGGAGAACATTACACATTAGCTGTGCAAGCGTCTGTAAATCCCTTTCGTTGCGGTTGCAAAGCGCAGTGTGACATCATACTTCAAGTTCATACGCCTGAACCTCTTTGAAGAACCCGTAATTATTATTTGAAGCCCGCCTGGGTGTGGGTGGATGACCCAAACAACAAAGGAACCACAGCAACTCAACCAAGCAAATCACCTCTACAAAATAAAATCATTTCTTTCAAACCACGCTCTATTTGACACAAAGAACAAATCGTTAGGTATTTTCCATACCAATAAAAAACACCTTCTTAGAGACGACCTCATTTGCAAACGTGTCATCCTTTAGTCTATGCTCTTAAAAATGTAACTTTCGCGCGCTTGTAAATGTCAACGATAAAGGCGGGAAATGTCAAGGTCGATTGACGATCTTTTATTATTATCGAGAATCGAGTGGCGAGCTTTGCGGATGAGACTATTATATTTAATTTACCGTCTGTAATTTGTATTAATACCTACTGCTGTTGTTTTACGTTTCCTGGTTACAGTTATTTTGAGGCGTCTCCACGGCCGTCTTAAACTATGCCGGCGCCCTTTTGGAAAGTAAAGAAAGCGAATTATACTTACCTTTTTCTTCTATGATATTCTATTTATTATGGGTAGGTAATCAAATATATAATATTATATGTCAATGATATAGTAGGTATGCTGCTGGTTTTTTGGTAACGATTACCTACGATAGTGGTTTCTTTCGGTACCTATTTCTGTTGAGCAAAATCTTCTCTAACCTCAAACAGACTAAATTGTTTGATAGATGTCACTTTCTATGCACATAATTGACAAATTACTTAGTCGTTCTTGTAACATTGTTGTTCGCAATTCATTTTTAGGGTTCCGTACCCAAAGGGTAAGAACGGGGCATGTCGATTTCATTAAAATACGCCCAGCGGTTTTGGGCGATTGTCGTCATTTTGTCCGTTTTAGACATAATTTTACAAATTAATATGTTATACGAATAAAACTGAAAATTTTCAGATCAAATTATTAAAAGAATAGTATAATGTAACATATATTTTTCCAAAAAATTACGGCTAGCTGTTTAGACGTGATTCTCATTTGAAGGTAGAGTTTGTTACATCATATTTTTGTCAAGCGTACCGTTTGCGAGACATTCCGTCAAAGTCATGAAAACAAATTTTTACCCGACTACGGCGTCGCAGTGTTTGTTGATTGACGGTAGAATCAACTATTATTATTTGTAAAATGTAACGTTCAAAAGTGCCGCTTGGTGGCCTACTTGAAATAAAATATCTTTGTCTTTGTTGATTGTTATGTAACTATGCATTTATTATACATTATGTTCATTTGTTCCCTCAGGCTCCACAAAAACCCCAATTAAATAAAAAATAAGTTCAAAAAACCGGCCAAGTGCCAGTCGGACTGGCGCACGAAGGGTTATGTACCATTATCGCAAAAAAACGGCAAAAAAATCACGTTTGTTGTATGGGAGCCCCCCTTAAATATGTACCTATTTTCTTCTGTTTTTAGTATTTGTTGTTATAGCGGCAACAGAAATACATCATCTCTGAAAATTTCAACTGTCTAAGCTATCACGGTTCACGAGATACAGCCTGGTGACAGACGGAGAGACAGACAAACAGACAGACGGATCGCGGAGTCTTAGTAATAGGGTTCCGTTTTTACCCTTTGGGTACGGAACCCTAAAAATTAAAACCCGACTACTTACTAAAAAATAACGCTCTAAAAAGAATGAAACAACAAAAAAAAACCCGTGGCCGTATACTACTTTGCAGAATGTATTGTTTTATTACGGTAGGTGGCGCTACGACCACGGTAAATTTAAGGCAATATTTTCTTGTTTTTTACCCAACTACCGAAGGAGGGTTTGAGGGTAATGTGTTTATCAGTGTATGTATGTATGTTTGTTCCTATTGTTCCAGAGACCAAACGCGTTGGCCGATTGATTGATTCGTACGTCAATCGATTCGTCTTAACCTTGCGAGTGTCACTGGCTACATTAAAATTAGAAAATAGAAAAATGGCGGCTTTTGGGCGCCATATTGTGGTGGCCCAATTATTTTTTTCTTCCAAACCCATCGTGTGGGGTATCAATATGAAGGGTTTCAAGAGGTGATTTCCAAAAATATATAACACTTATATGTTTAAATGTACCTAATTCGAAAAAAAAATTAACTAAAAAGTTATACTAATTATAAAAAGTTAAAAAAAAATTAAAAAAACCGACTGCTTAAAAAGCGCCTTTTAAGCAGTCGGTTTTTTTTTGCGACAATGGTACGGAACCCTTCGTGTGCGAGTCCGACTCGCACTTGGCCGGTTTTTTTTAAGGGACTACATACGCTTTGGTGCCGTAAAACGGTAACTTTCTAAAGCATACTGCTTAGTATCGGCTAGATTAAAAGGTTTGAAAAAAAAAATATCGTTGTTTCATGTATAATTTTTTGGTTTTATTTTTAACACATGGTTTATTCGTATCACAAATAGTTTTGCTTTAAAAAAATAATTAACAAAACGCTATTTTTTCGCTACTTTTGGATACTCCTCCAAATAAACTTGGATGTATATAAATATATTTACACAGAAAAATTGATGGCTGGAATTTCTTCATAACTAACATAGCATATGTACCTAAATCAAATAATATTTTGCAAACAAAACTTTTCAAAAGGAGGTTCAATATTGATATTTTGGCATCGAGCGGGCGCACGGCCAGTACTGCGTTCACATTGGGGCGTAGGTATACATCGATATTTCATCGCGACTCGACGGACCACGATGCGACGTGTGTGTAGATCTTGATAAGTGTTTTGACTTTTGGCCCATCAGTACACTGATAAACGCAGATTTGCAACCTAATCACCTTTTTAGAGATAATCCCGAAAAGGTTAATGATATTATGACAAGAATTAACGATAAATGTTTATTAATTTATAAACTATTATGATTAGGTAACTTCTTATCGGTTTCTGCAAATTATGTGTGTTACGATGTTGCTCTGTCAAGGTCATCTGATAAAAATACCTACATTTATTGTATCCTGCTTGCGAAATATTATGTGGTAGCAAAAATGTTTTTCTTGGCAATAAGCTTATACAATAACTAACTAGCTGTGCCCGCGGCTTCGCTCCCCTCATCTGTCTGCCAACCCTACCCTACTTACCTTCCTGCCTACCCTACCTACCTACCATCCAATTTTTTTTCTATAGTCATCATTCTTTCGCGGAGAATCTTAACACCGCCATTTAAAAAATGCACAACGCCATCTATCGAATATCGAGTTCAACTGTCCGAGTATCTGAATTGCGTGTGTCGTGATAATTTTACTTCTTGAACACTTTATATGCATCTAACTTTTGATAGAGTGAACCGATTGCGATGAAACAAAAACTAAGTAATTCTTCAAGTTACGCACAATTTTTATATATAAAAGTTATCTAAATTGGTTTCGTACATTTCACGTGTTGCGTGCACAAATAAACAGACAAAAATCGAAAAATGCTGGAAGTAGGTTCTGTTGGTTATCCTTTAACAAACTGGCAATTTTTTTTGGAAATATTTTCGATGTACAAAAATTACTTTTCTATTGATTTATTATTTGTGTTGATGATGATGTATTCCTCGTTGAAATGTGTGTTATGATAAAGGTACACCCGTGGCGGGTTAGGGTAGACTATTCGACGGCACGAACTATTTTGTGCGCGGGGTTAAAATGCATTTTATATCAACCGACAACACGTGCGGAAGAGATAGATGCTGTGATGTGCAGTAGAAAGCAAGCTTCTTATTACCCTTTAGGTTACACTAGTCGAAACTAGCTAAAAAAAAAACTCGAAAAAACTACGTTTGTATGGAAGAATTCGAAACTAGCATCGAAAATTTTTGTAGGCCAGTGGGTGATTTGCATAGACTGCTGCCCAATCTCGGATGCAGAAATAAACTGTCAGACGTCCGACGCTGCAGGACTAAAATCAACAGCCTGCAGCCTGCGGAATATGGTTATTTGAATAGCACCGTGGCTGGCTGAAAAGAGAGGCACATTCAGGTACTGATCGGGCACGGTTGCTTCGGTGAGTACCTGAATAGGATTGGGTGAGAGGCCACGGTAAATTTCCGTCATTGTAGAGGCAACTTGGATTCTGCACAGCACTGGGCCTTTGAGCGGTGGGTCTTAGTCGCCAGGATCGGACGTGACCTGTCTCAGCCAGTACTAGAGTGAAATAGCTACCAAGTGGAATCGTGAGAAGGCCAATCCCACTCGGAGAAGAAGGCATCGTGGAGGCAACCAACTCTCTCTTTTAATTAGACTTTTTACAATGTTTTTCAATCATCTTTATAGCCCTTTGCTAAGAATAGTTACAGCACTGATAACAGTATTTGTGCCACATGTTAAATTTAGTGTTTTTTTTATTTTTATTTTTTTTATCTATTTTTTTTTACCCTTGTATAGATTCTTTTACCGATTGTGAACATTGTAGGCTTTCTAGATTTCTAGATGATTGTTAACATTTGTTAACTTTTTATTTCGTTTTACATTATTTTTTTGTTTGTTTTTTTTTTAATTTCGTACGACTTATTTTCGGGCCTACGTTGTCCCCCCATATCCAAGTACTAATGCTGTAACATGGAAATATTGTAAACACAATTTTTTTTAAAAGAGTAACCATGGAGTTTCTTGCCGGTTCTTCTCCATAGGAAACGACTAACCCGAACCGTGCACCTTTTGTCGACGTTTTATAAGTGACCATGTAGGCCGGAGTGAAATAAAAAAAAATGATTTTGATTTTGAAACCACTTTGATGTAGCTTCTTGACCCTGCCACTTCTCATTCAGTAATGAGTTAATATCTCATAAACACGTGGACCAATTTATATGATTCAAACGGATAAAATGGTTCTACGCCTATACCTTTTATTTGAGACCAAAATTATCAAAATATCACCATAAACAAAAATCATGTTTTTAAATTAGGTACGTTTTTTGTTAAAAGTCGGAGCAATGACACTTATTTTTTTGTTATTTGGCGGCGACTTTAGTTTATTTAACAAACTTCATTGTAACAATGTGACTCTACGATAAACATAGAAAATGATAATCATTGGAATGTAGGTAATTGCAGTTAAACATTAATTGTGAAATGTTCTATGTTTTTAACCTCAATAATTACTTACCGTTATCTTTCAATATCGAAACACTTGAAAGAATTGATTGTTTTGTCAAGATTCTTGTCCTTACAGCAGTCATTAAACTCATAGGTAATTATTATTTTCAACACACTTGCTCATAAAGTGGCTCTAATTTCACTGCAATTAGGCACATTATGATACCTGTTATCAAACTGTGACTTTTTCATTGCTATTATTCACAAGTGAGTTATAGAGTTTTTTTTTAATTTATTGGTTGAGTTGTTTTGTTCTTAAAAAAGTTTCAATACAAAAAAGATCGTGCTCAATAGTACAAATAAATTAATGTACATATAGCTTGCTCATTTCATGCAACTTCGTATTTAAATACTTAGATAACTTCAATTTGTACGTGCTCAATAAATTAAACTTTCACTCAAATATAAATTTTATTTGCTCTGTAAATAAGAAAAATTTAAATTCCCTATTTTGTACGTGGCTAAAACAATATTCACGAAAAGCCAAAAAAAAAGAAACCTCATTCTTTTAGTCTATGGCCGATCGCCATTGTTAAATGCGCGCGCATAGGACAACTGATTAATTTTGCCCGCCATTGTGAAAAAAAATCACAACTCGTTTTTACTGTTGAAAATGATTTTTTTGTATTATTTTCTTCACAAGTGTGTTGAAAAACGTCGTATGATACACGTGTGTATTGATGATTACCGTCCTCGGCTCTCTTAAGACCCTCACCTACGGCTCGGGTCTCAATGGCGCCTCAGCGGTAATCACCAACATTGCACACTTGTACCATAATGTACTATTGTTGCTAGCAGAACAGATAGTCTATGGAACCGAATGGTTCTGGCATCAAATAGGTACTTAATAATAATTTAACTCAACGCTTACGAATTATACTTGTTGTTATAGTGTATGGGTAACATTATAGTAATTAATTAGGATTATGAATTTGATTTTTAAATTTTGTACAAAGTTATCCGTGATGCATAAGTAAAATTCAAAAAATCCTCGATACATTGTTATTTAATGCTATTCAATTTATCTATACACGTCATTATGACACGATATCTTGCGAAAACACTCATAACTACAAACAGTAAAACGCTCATAACTTTAGAACGGCTGAACCGATTTTCATCAAACATAAAAAACACTCACGATAAAGTCACCTTTTTCATTGTTATTTTTAACATTGTAGCGTTTTTTGGAAGTCGGTTGTATTTCATTGTAAGTTTTTTCTTTTTCACTTTTTGGTCAGTGGCATACGAAAAGGGGCACTATGAAAAATTTCACCAAAAACCATCGCCTAATCAATCCCAGGACCGGCTTCGGGACCCGGTGGGATGTAGGAGAAGTAGTGTGGGGGAATCCCATGGGGTACCTCAAGGGCATTGACCTTGACCTCAGGGTCGTTGACCTTGACGTCAAGGACAAAGTGCCGAAATTAAAGAATCGCTATTCTTATAAGGTCACTGACCTTGTCTCAGGGTCATTGACCTTGAGGTCAAGTTCAAAATTCCGTAAGTTAAGATCCGTGATTCTCAGGAGCAGCAAAAGGTCAACATTCAGTATTTTTCTTCTTTTTCAAAATTTGCTTATATCTCGAAAACAGTGTGTCCTATCGCAATAATAATGAAAATTACGCGTAGTTCTGTGTAGGTATTGTTTCACTTTAAAATTGCTTCTCAATCGTCTCCGGCGCTGCGGGAAGTTCAACCCCTTCGCCCTTACGTAACAAAGGATAGGCAGCTCTGCCTCCGGTGACAACAGCCGCTACGGCTCACAAAGGTAACTATGCTTTATTACAGCGGGCGGGGGTTGCTCTTCCTTCGCGCCTCCAGTTTTTATATACACTCTAGAGGTAGCAGTTAAAAGGACTACGTGGAGTAGGGATCCCCGATTCGGTTTTTAAACAGATTCGACATATTTTTACGAAATCGGCTGATCGGATACAAAAAAACACCAGGACGCTTTTAGCCCTATATTTAGATGTTTTAATCGGTAGAATTGACAAAGTAAATTATGAGCAAAAATATATTTTTGGCATACATTTTGTCTTCTTTCTACAGTGCCCCATTATCTAATAACATGAAACTTGGACATAACCGGCGTAATGAGAGTGTACCAGGGTGAACTGTATACATCTGCTTACCCCTTTCGAGCGTACCGGCGGTTACGTTATGAAATTGGTCAAGTACACAATAAAAAGACATGCGATTGAAGCAACCTCGAGAGATTGGCCGTCATTTATTGAAGAGTTCTGTTGTATATATCCGAAGTTCTTCATCAGATATTCACCAAATTTAACTGGGATCTCATATCAAAATCTGTTCACAATGGACGGAGATATCGGTGAATATCACAAAAAAAACATACATACAGTCTATTATTTATTCTGTGACTAGCCGCTGGCAGAAGCCAGCGGCTTTGCCCGCGTGAAAGTCGACAATTATCCCCAGGGAACATATTCCTGACTATAATCTATCTCTGTGACAAATTTCATCTAGATCCGTCCAGCCGTTTGAGCGTGAAGAAGTAACAAACATACACACTCACAGACTTTCGACTTTACAACTTTTAAGTAGGATACTGGGCGGCCACGGGTCTCACCATTGTGCGGATCGCCCGGAGGGCACGGTAGAACATACGGTGGAGGTCTGCCCCGCTTGGGCGGAGCAACGCCGTGTCCTCGTGAAAGCGATCGGCGGTGGCGGCCATGGTACGGAGCGAGAGGGCATGGGAAGCTGTCACCTCTTTCTGCAAAGCAGTAATGCTCGCGAAGGAGGAGGCAAAACGCGTGAGGGAGAGGCAACGGAGGCGCCCTCACGCCCCAAGCCACCGCAGGAGACGCCCCGGGCGTCGGGAGTCGCAAGCCGATGCCTGGCCACCGTAGGCGCGGGCTTGCGGACGGCGAGTAATGGGTAGCTCGCCGCCCGATAAGGACCAGGCCCGAGTCGACGGCGCGAAGTGTTCCACGCGCGCCTCAAAGAGATGTCAGCAAAATTGACGCGGTCCGCTAGGGCCGATGCCTGTCTGGGTCGCGTAGTAGTTACCGCGGCCCTGGTACAAGCAACCTAAGGAACACGGATGGGTTTTAGTCAGTAAAAGTCTTGCCACGCACTTCCGCTTCACCCAGAGCGGGAGTAGTCATTGGATGATTTACCAACCAAAAAAAAATTTAAAAAAAAAAGGTACTGGGCGGCCAAGAAGTTATAAATACAAATAAATACAAATATCTTTATTTGTTGAACATAGGTAGATTAGGTACAGATGTTGTGATTATTAAAGAACGCTATGTCTAGCCGTCATCGGCGTACAAACATTAATTTGGTACAAACATGCTGATTATAATAAATTATCACACATTATTAAATAATTATAAATTAAGTAGTCGAAATTAAAAAAAAAATACATTCCAATAAAATATAATAATAATAAATTCTAGTATCTACAGTCAATTAAAATGTCAAACAAAAAATAATAATATGTAATTATAATGTGTCAGTTAGGTATTCGTTCACCGTATAATATGTTTTTACATGTAATATTTTTAGAAAAGCCTTTTTAAAATCGTCTATGTTGTTTATTTCTTTAATTCGTCTAGGGATCTTATTATAGATTCTAGGTGCCATTCCTAAAAAACTTTTTGCATAAAGAGCAGTGCTATGTGGCTTAGTGCATATCTCTCCGTTGCGACGTTTAGATCTCAAGGTTTCAAACAGATGGAAGTTGGATTTGACAAATACTGCTGTCTCAAAAATGTACATACAGGGCAATGTTAAGAGTTTAAAATTTCTGAAATATGGAATGCAGCTATCAGTCGGTTTCAGTTTAAACACAGAACGCACACATCTTTTTTGGGCTTTAAACGCAAGTTCTTTGTCCGTGGAATTGCCCCAATATATTATTCCAAAACGTAATGTGGATGTGACATATGCCTTGTAGGAAATTAGAACAACGGACTCATTCACAATTTTTGCTAGATTGTAAAGCGCATATGAGTACTGGTTTAGTTTCTTACAAACAGTTTCTACATGACATTTCCAGTCTAAATGACTATCCAAGTTAAGTCCCAGAAATCTAGCACTGCTTGTTTCAGCTACTATTTGATCATCGTAAGCTATGTTTAAGTTGAGTTTTGTTGTTCTTTGATAAAATGTCATAAGCTTTGTCTTATCTAAGTTTATTTTTAATTTATTTTTATGTAACCAATTTATGATGCAAAGGATGGACTTGTTTATGTCATCTTCATAAGTTTCTATATTTTTACATGGAACAATAAGTGTACTGTCATCTGCAAACAAAATAGTTTGATGCTCAGTGCATTTTGGCAAATCGTTAACATATATGAGAAACAACAAGGGCCCAAGGACAGTTCCTTGGGGTACACCACATGTTGTATCTCTAATTGACGACATATGAGTAGCTTCTATCTTGGATTTAGAACAAATTCTATTTATAATAGTGGCTTGCTTACGTCCTATTAGATATGATTTGACTAGATTTAATATGTTGCCCCTGACCCCGTATCGTTCCAACTTACCCAGTAATATTTCGTGATTTACGTGATCGAAGGCTTTCGACATGTCCATAAGCACTGCTGCAATTGGTTTTTTTTTGTCAACACTACCAACAATTTCTGTAAACAATTCATAGACAGCTTTATTAATGTTTCTATTTTTTCGAAAACCATATTGTTCTTTAGCCAGTATATTATTTAATTCAAAGAATGAGTTCATAGATCTATAAATTACCTTTTCAAAAATTTTTGACATCACTGGTATCAGAGCTATTGGACGATAATTTGATAGAGCAGCTTTATCACCTTTCTTATGCAGTGGTTTAATTATGGTCGTTTTTAATAAATTAGGAAAGTGGCCATGTTCTATGCATAGATTAATAATAAAACTCAAAACAGGCGCAATTATATGCGACACAGATTTTAAAATTTTAGTAGTTATTCCATCATAACCCACGCTATTTGTGTTCTTTAATGAATTGATAATATTAAATATTTCCAATGAATCTGTCGGTCTCATGAATAGAGACTTGGGATAATAATTTACGCAAGATATAGCATTACTAGTACTAAAATTAATTTCAGGATGAATTGAGTCTATAAAATAATCATTGAATGCCGTAGCCATTTCTTTAGGATCACTTATTAGTTTATCACCATTGAGTATTTTTTTTACGGATTCAGAGGGGAAGTTTGATTTACATCTATTAATAATTTTCCACGTAGCTTTAGTTTTATTCTCAGCACTATTAATTACATGACTGTTTTGAGATATTTGTGTCAAGTGTATCACTTTTTTTAATCGCTTTGAATATTGCTTAAATAACTGTTTATTCTCAATATTACGTGATCGCCTATACCGCCATAACATTTCTCTTTTTCGTTTACTACATCTTCTGATACCTTTAGAAATCCATCTCGGGGATTTACGAATAGAGATCTTTTTTTTCAGAGTCGGGAAACACAAATCGTAGAAAAGTTTAAATAGGTCATGGAACGAATTAAAAGCCTGTTCTGGGTCGGTACTGTTGTATACCTCAACAAAACTAAGATTACTAATGGCTTCAATAAACTTAGACTCGTTCTCAGAGCTATAATCTCGACTTAGTACGTACCAGTGATCACTCGAGCAGGACTTTTTTACAGGACACTTAAAGAGTTGAGCTGTGTGGTCAGATAAGGCCAATTCTAAAACTTCACCACTACCACCCTTGACATTATGGATAATGTTGTCAATACATGTTCCCGAAGATATACGCGTAGCCTGTTTTATACTTGGTTTCAGATTGTAATTTAGTAGTAGATTCAGAAATTCAATAGATACTCTGGTATTTTTCAAGATATCAATGTTGAAATCACCACACAGCATAACCTTCCTTCCCAAGTTTCGTCCACAACGGTTTAATAGAAGTTCAATTTTTTCGAAGAAAATCGATATAGTACCTCTATTAGATTTTGGCGGTCTATAGATACAAATGATAATCAATTTGTGAGTTATCAATTCAATGGCACAACATTCCACAATTCCGGGCACGCAAAATTCCTTAATATCTATAACCCTAAACTCGTGTCCATGCTTAATTAGTATACACGTACCACCTTTCCTGATGCTTCTTGATGAGTATGTTGAAAGTTTATAGTTCGGTATATACAATTGTAAGTCATCATCATCTATCATATTGTGTTCCGTAATACACACCACATCCACTATTTTACCCTTATGCATGAGTTCATTTAGGTGTATACTTAGTAAGTCTGACTTTCCTATCAAACCGTTAATATTTTGATTTAAGATAAATAAATGATTATAATTATAAACGAAAAAGATCATTCTCGGTTTCATTATGTGTGCATTCGGTTTGTGTTGCCTGATCCATATGTAATTTATTATAGTTGTTGCCTGATTGGTTGGAACCATCTGTGACAGCAATATTATCAAAACACTGATGAGAAACTAAATTATACGAAACTTTTGTTTGTGAGTCCAAATAACTCACAAAATGCATCAAGTTTCTAAGAATGATGGCAACTGCTTTATTATTTACTTTTGCATTATGTTTCCAGAACATTTCATTTGTGTATTTTAGACAGAAATTGGAATCAAAAAGATATGCGCACTCACACAATTCCGCATCCAAATACATCCAATAATTAAAAATTTCAATGCGCTTATTAAAAATAGAAAAATCATTACTTAGTTTAAAATTTGGTGAACATATTACAATATTGGTATTAATTAATTTTTTAAGCTCATTTTTAATGTAGTCTATTAAAAGTCTATAGTTGTAAGAGACTTTGAAGTCTCTTTCGCCTATGTATATGATACAGAAATCTTCATGAGTAAAGTTTATGAGTTTCTTATCTAAATCTGCAAACAATTGCTTTATACCTGCATTTGGCATGATGTAATGACATAATTCATACCCTATGAACGTTTTTTCACCTATATCCAATATTTTATTGACATTGTTGGTAGAAATCATACACAATTTTTTGCATCTACGGGTTTCTGATAAAGTGTTTGATTGAAAGTTCATCGGAATCATAGATTGCACTGCCGAAATGACGCCAGTTTTTAAATGTGTTTCTTGAGTGTTTGCACTTTGCCTAGTTTTAGATTTATCTAAAGCTGATGTAAGTGAATCGGGATCAGGTACAGTTTGTTGATTGTCTTTCATAATGTTTAGCAAGAATCTATCTTCGACGGCCCCCTTCTGTTTTTGTTGTTGTGTTGACTTCTTTTGTGGAGTTGACAGCTTTGTGTATTTGCGGTTTGGTGAGCCTGCACGAATGTCAGTTGTCAAATTTTTAGTAGCTTTTTTTAAGAGCTCATATTTTTTTGAGACGTCATGTACTGTAGACTTTAGATCATTATTCTCAATGGACAACTGGTTTATCTCTTCATGTGCTGCTGATAGCTCAAGGTTAAGTTTTTCTATTTTACACTTTAAATCTTGAATTTCGTCACATTCATCGACAGATATGTTTGGCAGACTACTTGTGCTGCCATCTATCGTCGAGTTATTTGTACTAGATTCTTCGACTGTAGTCTGAGTAGTCTCTGATAGTGACTTGGTTCGATTTCTGCGTAGCGTGATATTCTCGAAAAAATTCATTGTCCCAAACAATAATGTTCAGAAAACAAACTGGAAAAAGACGTGTCGTAGAGGTGATTCGAACTCACGATCACACGTTCACATAGACTGCAGTACGACCGCCAGACCAAGCGAACCTTGCTAATTGGATCGAATTTGTTGACCAGTTGCTACTTTGGTTTGGGATAAGTAGTTAATGTGTGAAGCGGGTTCAAAGGTCATTTCTTTGTTCTTATAGACAAACAAGTTGACCGTTAAAGTTCAAATTGCCCGTATTTTTTTTTTATGTTCACACACACTTTTTACTGGTTTTCGTATTGGATATTAACATTCAAATAGTTGGTATGTCAACACATGCACTGGAGATTAGTATTTTAAACTGTAGTTCAGTTTTCACAATATTACACCGTCTATCAGCAAATCGATTGTATCTTCACTATTTTCCACAATTATCACTGGATAACAATGTCACTCGTTTGTTGTTGCTTACTTTCACTAATTGAGTAGATTTTAACACTTATTAATGATAGTGTACTTTAAAAAATAAAAATAAATACGGAGCTTATGTTTACACCGGCTACAACGCCATCTACCCTCCTATGAGTTGAGTCAAGTTTGGCGAGAACTGTACAGACGGCGATTCCGTGACCTATGTATAATATTCTCGTACGTTTGCATTCGTCGAAGGACTGAGTACTGGGTACTGGGACAACACAGGTATCCAATACCTACAAACATTTTTAATCCCTGACGGAAAATGAGGGAAAACTTCTTCGCCGCCCTGAAGTTGGCTACAATGGCTGCGCAGTAGTAAATCTCATCCAAAAACAGCACCGATCTGTGCCTTGCGCATCGGAAAGCCAACTTCAGGGCGGCCAAGAAGTTTGGCGAGAACTATATCTGTGTCTGTTGTGGCGTCATAGCTAATAAACAGATGAACCGATTTTGATTTAGTTGTTTTGTTTGAAAAGGAACCCTGAATGTGCGAAGTCCAGCACGTACTTGGCCGGTTATTTTTATGTGTTCAACACCGGTGATCACCGAGTTTGTTTTAATGAAGTAAAAATCCCACACACCCTGGTCTTTTTCTCTATGCGCCTTTTGAAGGTTTTCCCCGGATAACAAAAAGCCCTATTTTTTAATACAGCTCATAATTCAAAATAATATTCTCAATAGGAAATGCTAATAACCTAATAACTTACGCGTAATTACAATCAGCATAATGGCAAATCAATTACACTATTATTTAATTACATTATCACCGGAAAAGGATATGACATCACAGATAGATAATGCTCGTCGCATCGCCAAACGTTGAATTGTTTCATAGACAACAATGCTTTTGTTTTTTATTTTGATCGAAATGTATCACACATCCTTTGACAGGACTTGAGGTCAGTAACCTATCATGTTGTACATACTATTTCCATGCCCATTGTTGACCCCCCAGCCATGCATTTGGCGGAATTTTTTCGAGGGAAGTTCAGCGGCTGTTAATATTATTTGCAAATTGATTCCTAGTGGATATTGTGATATAAAATTGGTGTAGTTTTGTGTCTCAACTGTCTACGCAACTGGACAATATGTGAAATCATTGACAGAAGCGATCTCAGGATAGTGGAGCGGAGAATTTTATTGTAGTATTGACTACCTCCGCTAAGCTTACTGGGAAGGCTGACTCAATACAATTTGCTGCCAAATACTCCATAAAACATTAGAATCTGTTACATCCGTCTTCTAATGCATACTAAAGAATGTTAAAATTTCACTGAAGACTAGGCAGCATGGTCTCAGACCTTAGCCTGTTCCGTCAGGAACAAATGCAAAAAAAAAAAAAAAGGACTTAGAGAATGGACAGAGCGTTTCCTATCTACTTATGAAGTGAAAATGGGGAGAAAAGTGATCGTGCGGCCTGTTGTTGCCTTTATCTATAATTCTGATTCGCTAGTCTAGTAATAATATAATACATAGGTATATAAGTAACACGTCAAATGCTTACAGCAGTGGGTTAGTTCTGCACTTCTACCGAAGACATAGAGAATGTGAAAAGAAAAAGTAAGTCCTCTATCGTTTTGAAAGAGGATAGAGACATTTGCATCACCGGTCGCCATATTGAGTTTCTAAAATATTTGAACTTGATTCTTACCGTAATGACTGACTGACCCCCACTAGTTAGATTATACTCTAGATATTTGTTAGTTCTGTGTTTTTATTGTGTGAAGGACCAAGTGATTAATACGTCATTATTCATAATGCCCGGGCAATTTGAAAAATGCCCGATATGAATAGGCATTATGATAAAAAATAATGAAATAATTAAATTGACCGGGCATGAATAATGCCCATCAAGTATTGGGCCGGGTAATAAAAACGTGTGTTTTTTTTATAAAATTAATGTTGATTTTGGATTAATATAGAATAGGTAAAGTACGATTACTATTTAGCAATAAAGTCGACAGAGCCCGCTGCGCTGGGCTCCTATTTCTGTCTGAAGGGTCTAAACTTTTAAAGTAACCTAACGTGAAGGCGATGGCGGGAGCAGAGTTCACTCGCTTTGCTCGCTCACTTTAGCTCCCGTCATGTCCTTCGAACCAAACCTATCCGTGTCGGGTGTCCTTTTTTTTGCTTGGAGAAATACATATGCATACTGCGCTACCACGGGGAGATAGCGCTGTTGTGTGGGAATCCAACCTACTAAAACCCTACGGTGTCCTCCTGTGCCGCTTATGGCTGGAACACGGGCACGTGCTAGCACTCACCGCGGACCCGCTGCGGCTGTCCATCACCGGACCTTCCACTGGAGAGCACCCACCATCACCCGGCGCACCAGATCACACGGTGCGCCGTGACCACCCCAGGGACCAAAACAGCACATGAGCGCCAGACGACCCCGTGTATGGCACCCTTGTGACGGGTCAAGGTCAATGGCCCCGTCACCTACCAGCTTTCGGCCGCAGGGGATAGCGAGAGCGGCCGTGTCGGGGTGCCCTAACCTATCGTGTGCTTCGAGCTCGCTTCGCTCGCTCTTGGAATAATTCATTGACCATAATTATCGAATTGCTATAGCAATATTCATAATTTTCAGATTCTTTCCATCCGTTCGCGTGCGGCTAGCCAGAACGTGGCTGGAGGTGGATCACTGTGTAGCTCAATTTCTCACAGGGCATGGTAACTTTAAAAGTTAATTATTTTCCTACAAGCTCGTTGCCTCACCTTTATGTCAGTGTTCTACGTCTGACTGCGAATATGTACAATCTGCACATCATATCTTATGGGAGTGTATTCTTTGGCAGAATGAAGTATGAACGCAATTTTATGTTGAACTAGCTGTGCCCGCGGCTTCGTTCCCGTCATCTGCCTGCCAACCCTACCATACTTACCAGCCTGCCTGCCTACTCCATATACTCAAAAATATACATTCTACATACCAATTATTTTTTCTAGTGTCATTCTTTCGCGTAAAATCTTAACACCGCGATTCAGAAAATGACTTTAAATGCACAACGCCATCTATCGAATAGCGAGTTCAACTGTCCGAGTAACTGAATTGCGTGAGCTGTGATAATTTTACTTCTTGAACACTTTAAATTCATCTAACTTTTGATAGAGTGAACCGATTGCGATGAAACAAAAACTAAGTAATTCTTCAAGATACGCACAATTTTTAAAAGTTATCTACATTGGTTTCGTACTTTTCACGTGACGCGTGCACAAATAAACAGACAAACAGACAAAAATTCCAAAAGTGCTAGAAATGGGTTCTGTTGGTTATCCTTTAACACCCTGGCTAATTTTTTTGTATTTTTTTTCGATGTACAGAAAATATTTATCTACAGATTTATTATATGTATTGATGATGATGATGATGATGATGATAATGTACAGGCTGCATCTGGAGTTGTTTACTATACGGACCTTGTGGAAACTAGAACGAATTTCCGTGCGTTCAAGCGTTTTTGCCATACCTATTATTGGAAACAAATATAGCAGCTCACAATGTAGGACCCATTAATATTAATTTTTATCCGTGGTGCCAGGCAACTGGGCTTATCCCAGTTTGGTGGATGTCACGTCTTCGAATTTTTGGTTCTAGGACATGCCGGTTTCCTCACGATGTTTTCCTTCACCGTCTTGAGAGCAGTGGTGATGAAATAATTTACACAAAGTAAAGCGCCTGCCTGGGCTCGAACCCATGACCTACAACTTGTAAGTCGCGGCTTATACCACTGGGCCTCCACTGCTCTCTGCTCTCTGCTCTGCTCTGATGGTTCTGTGTTTTTTTATTGTATACACACAATATATATAATCAAATATACAATATATGTAATCAAAATATAAATGACATGTCGGCCGTTCTAATAAGAAAAATACATTTTTAATACCTACAAAAATAAAAACAAGTTTTTCAAGAACAAAATTATTTTTCTTTTTTAATGGATTTCTAGAAAATATATGACGCAATATCTTCATACATTATCAAATCGTATCATAAAAAAAATCTGTGTATCGATAACACAGTCTTATAGACGAAAATAAAGTATAAAGTACCTACATCTACTTATTGCAACGATACGAATGCTATAAAGATAAAAAAAGATTATATTTACCGTAGTTAAGTACTTATACTACATATCTATTTGAAGTATTAGGCTAATCTTGAGTGGGGACGTCCCCTTAAATGATCTTGGTTACACTAGTCGAAAATTCTTCCATACAAACGTAGTCTAGGGATTATTCCACTGTTCGACAATTTACGTTCAAAATAAAAAGTGATATCAATTTGTCTCATCATTATCTAGCCCTGTATAGAAGAAAAAAAGTAAAAAAAGAAAATATTTGACAGTTATGAGCGTCGAAAGTTCCACATTTCGGCACTAATTTTAACGCCTCTTTGGGCGCGAATAAATACCATAAGAAGACGGAAAATTGCAAAACGGCCACCATACAGGGATAGATTAGTAGTTCAACAATGCAAATAATTTTATTTTGAACATTAAAGTTTAGTCGTTTTTTCATGATATCCAGACTACCAAAGGTCTGTTTATAAAATTTCGCGCGCTCGGTTTCGTCCTAAATCATTATCCATTTCGCTACAAATTTGCAAAAGTGTGTGAACTAGCTTCCTACTGCTCATCAAAGTATCTATCTCTTCCGCACGTGTTGTCGGTTGATATAAAATGCATTTTAACCCCGCGCACAAAATAGTTCGTGCCGTTGACTAGTGTAAACTGCTCGTAACCGGCTACATACAGGAGCAGTAGACGACGGTAACGTACTAAAAATATAATTATCATTTCTCCCAGGCAACATCCCTATTAGCCCTCAGATGCTGTGACCGATCGCTGCATAAGTTCGTAGCTCGTTTTGTTCCGGACGGAACGGGACGATGAAAATGTCGTTTCATACTGTTTCTTACAAAATGTATACGAAAGGAGCGTCATGGGTGCACGGACGGGACGGCGTCGTGGAGTGCCTTGGCATTTTGTATAAAATGTAATCGACCCGTTCCGTCCGAAATACAACACGTTACCTTGCTTGCGACGGAGTGCACTTTGTTTTAAAATAAACAAAAGAAAATTATCATTACTTTTATCGCCGAACATAAAGAAAATGAGTACCTACCTACATTCGATTTACTATGAATTTGATAAGAGCGCACAAAAAATTGCAATGTTAATGATGACTATAATGATTTATGTTTCCACCTGGTTAAGGTTGCGACCTGGTTAAGGTTGTGGAAAGGCGCTGGATGCGAGACGCACGGGATCGGTCAATGTGGCGACGCTTGGGGGAGGCCTATGTCCTATGGACGGCTTTCGGCTGAAATGATGATGATGATGATGTTTTCATCGTACAACCCATAACCAAGGGATTTATTGAGCATGTACGAGTATATCTAGGTAAATAATATGTGTCTTCCTCTCTAGGTAACTTCACAGACTACCTGGTAGAACTAATTCAGTCAATCAAAAAACCCGACTGCTTTCATTAAAGCCACCGAAGTGCGGCTGCACTAGATAGGTGCTTAAATAAATAATAAATCCCAAAACCTGCGATACCGATTTGGTTTTTTTTTTATATCCTATGGGCTCGCGCTTGACCACTATCTCACCTGATGGTAAGCGATGATGTGGTCGACGGTGAAACACGCTTGCCTAGAAATAACCTATTCACTAGACCCCAGATTGTAGCTGTCGGGAAACACAGACTCCGGCAGGGAATTCCACTCCTTAGCTGTACGCATAATAAAAGTGTTCCCAAAACGTTTTGTGCGTATGGGTGGGATGTCCACCATGTATCGATGGCGCATCGCCATACGTCTGGTAGTCCGATGATGAAACGGGCTAGGTGGAATTAGATCGTGCAATTCCATCGCACACTCCCCGAAATGTAACCGACAGGCTGGCAACTCGGCGACGATGTTCAAGACTATATACTATTATGTATTACTAGCTGTGCCCGCGGCTTCGCTCCCGGGCCTGCCAACCCTACCCTACTTACCTTACTGCCTACCCTGCTTACCTTCATACTACATACCAATTTTTTTCTAGTGTCATTCTTTCGCGAAATGACTTTAAATGCACAACGCCATCTATCGAATAGCGAGTTCAACTGACCAAGTAACTGAATTGCGTGTGCTGTGATAATTTTACTTGAACACTTTAAATTCATCTAACTTTTGATAGAGTGAACCGATTGCGATGAAACAAAAACTAAGTAATTCTTCAAGTTACGCACAATTTTCATGTATAAAAGTTATCTACATAGGTTTCGTACATTTCACGTGATGCGTGCACAAATAAACAGAGAAACAGACAAATATTCCAAAAATGCTGGAAATGGGTTCTGTTGGTTATCCTTTAACACCCTGGCTATTTTTTTTGGAAATTTTTTCGATGTACAAAAATTATTTTTCTACAGATTTATGATTGTAGAAACCTATACCTAGTAAAACACATTCCGCCACATTCTTCACTTAGGCGTGGCAAATCTTACGATTTGAATTGCTAATTTATCTACGACTTACCGTTGATGTATTTATAGCAAATAAATTATGCATATTACCTAATTCTCTTAGTAAGACTTAGAAGAGACTAAGTTGTGTTGATGTGCTCTTCTCTTGGATCTGCACGAACTCTGGAATCATCATCGATCATTCGCTGCCATTTGTAGAACTATGACATGACAGATGCATGACAGTCAAGCTTGACAACCAGTCTTAAGTTTCATATACAAGAAATTCAGAAAATCAAAAAGCTCGATTGCTTAAGGTTACACTAGTCGATAATTCTTCCATACAAACGTAGTTTAGGGATTACTCCACTGTTTGACGATGTACGTTCAAAATAAAAAATATATCAATTTGTCTCATCATTATCTAGCCATGTATGGAAACAAACATTTGAAAGTTATGAGCGTCGAAAGTGCCATATTTCAACACAAATTTTAACGCATCTTTGTGCGGCAATAAATACCATAAGGGATAGATTAGTAGTTCAACAATGCAAATAATTTAATTTTGAAAATATACATTTAGTCTTTATTTCATGATATGTAGACTCCCAAAGGTCTGTTTATAAAATTTTGCGCGCTCGTTTTGTCCTAAATCATCATCCATTTCGCTACAAACTTGCAAAAGTGCTAATTCGTACGCGAACTAGCTTCTTACTGCTCATCACAGCATCTATCTCTTTCGCACGAGTTGTCGGATGAGATAGCAGGCATTTTAACCCTAAAACTTAATCTCCGGCAGTCCCGGGGTCCTAAATCTCTCTAAATCCGTCAACGAAGTTACGGGCCCGTCCGGAACTTCGGAATGAACCGTAATGATTAAATTTTTCGGACGAGTAAAACACATCGGGAGTAGGTACTAGTACAACTGTCAAATTGTGTTGTCATTCATTAGTAGCTCGGGCCCCGAACGTATGATGCGTCCGTATGTAATACGGAGTAGGAAATCCGTAACGATGGCCGAAACTGCGGTTTTCGTGCTTAGGGAGTAGACCACAGACAGACATCTAACTAGATAACGCAAGTCCCACCAACTGTATGAAAACCAAGCGTGCCACTTTTTCACACACTATTTAAAAACAATTTTTCATTACTCATACTCTGAAAGTAGGTCTTAAGTTGCCTGAGGAGCGGGTTGAAAGTAATACTTTTCAGCCCTAGGGAGAATCGCTTTCAACTGACAGCTGTCAAATTATAAAAAAAAAAAACTAGTTCCTTTTCACATATCTATTGAACCATGTTCCAACTTTCTATACAACCACGAAGTAAAATTGAAATAACTTAAAGTTAAGTATTGATTAAAGAATATATATTTTTTAAATAACTTTATTATAATTTAGTTTCAACAATTTCTTTAAAATAACTTAGATTTGGGCAAAATATTTACCATTTTTTCAATGATGAAAATAAAAAATAATGGCTGAATAGCAGGCCGGCCACAGAAAAAGAAACAAACAAAATAGGCGGGAAAGCGGCAATAATTTTTTCTTTAGCTAATTCATGTTTTTATTTTTATTTCCTTGTATTTGTAATGAAAAGCACAGTGTTTACCTCGGGTTAAAGACTTATTTAGCCAAACCCCGTCTCGGGACTAAATAAGTTACTTTCACCCCTAGGATAACAATGTACTATTACTTACCAATGAAAGGAAACATTTGCATTGCCTCTGCCAACTTTTTCTATACAGTCTTTACAGCTCAATATGGCATAAAAAGGCATTTTTCTAGATTTCGGTTGATTTCCGGTGCCGATAATGCTAAATGAAAAACTCAGATTACGATCATTGATCGCAACTTTACCTACTCTGTTTTTTGGCACTCACATAGAATAGAATAGAATACTCTTTATTATGTACACCCTATAAGTTACAGAAAGTATAGACGAAGAAAACATTGCACTGGGTGACACAATGGGCGGCCTTATCGCTAAAAGCGATCTTTCACACGTCACACACACACACACGTCGTCGTCGTCTTTCACATACGTCATCTAGTTAGATTTATGTCTGTGGAGTAGACCCCATGATTCGATTACGGAAATTATTTCGGTTTCTGTGGCATCTACCACGGGAAAAAATCTACTGTCACATTTTAATCGACCAACTATAAAAAAAATTGTTACAAAAAAACAAAGGTGGTTTGTCAAGAGAATGCGTTAGCGCCCACAGACTAAGGTCAATTACTTTCGAGCGTCGAGGTCACCGGTCTGCAGGCTTGCTGCAACCCTTTCCTTATTGTGACGTTGATACTTGTTATAATAATAACTTTATTTGGGCAGGTAGCTATTATAGCAACACTTGGGACAATCAATCAAGAAAGAAAAGAAAAATAATGGCAAGGTTTTGGCGTAAACAAGTTCGCGAATAGCGCGCGGACTGACCAACCACCATATTATATTATAGAGCGAACGGAACGTCAACTCGACGCGATTGGTCGGTTACCCCAAGTCCGCGAATAGCGCGCGGACTGGCCAACCACCATATAGAGCGAACGGAACGTCAACGCGACGCGATTGGTCGGTCGATCTTTGTGTCAATTGTCCAACCAATGGCGCGCTCGGAACGGTGCTAGACGTTCCCCGCGTCCCGCTTGGCAACCAAAGAGACCTAAAAAACGAGTTCTGCGCATCTAACGACTCTTGCCAAGTTACGTGCTGACAACTATGACACAAGCGAAATCTTTTCCCTTCTCAAATATGCAGTTAATCCTGTATTTTACACAAAGCGACTGCCTGTCTGACATCCACCGCAACCGCAACTAGGGTTACCATTTCAAAACTTTAAAAGTCCTAACAAAAAGCCGGGCTTTTAAAAAAAAACTTGACATTTTGCTATATCTGGCTTTGAAGTTTTCCAATGGATTCAGTTAAGTCGACGACAGTCGCTAACGACCTTGAGGGCACAAAACGTGCACACGTTTCACACCCGCAGTTCAGTAGTTTTTGTACCTACTCTCCTTATTATTCTATTACTTTAATAAAAAGTTTTAGATCAAAATGTAGATAGTTAAATTGTGTTTGAGATGGTGACAATTTTATTAAAATACGCTTGGTAGTTTCGGTGCGATTGTCGTTTTTTTGTCCGTGTTAGATATAACTTTACAAATTCATTATAATATGTTTTACGAATAAAACTCAAACCGTTCATAGATCAAATTATTAATACAATGGTCTAATGTAACATACATATATTTTTTTCCAAAAAAATTACGAACAGCTGTTTAGACGTGATTCTCATTTTAAAATCAGATACTGAGAGGTATCTGCTGCGCCTTAAGAAAGGGAGAAAAAAAGAGTTTCGACCAAATTGCAGGCGCAATAGGGATGTTTCCTGGGTAGAAAAATAAAAATTATATTTACCTAGTCCATCAGTGAGATTATCAAATAATATTGGACCTGTAATTTTTGCTTTATCAAATCAATAAAAATTGACAATGATTTAAAGCGCATCAAAGCTCAGGAGTGCTGGTGACGTCACTTTGTCAGTATAAAGTGTAGCACACCGTGACGTCAAACGATATTTCAACGCACTGTATCGTCGTGAATTTTTTGTTTACGTGGCAAAAGAAAATGTGTAATTTTATTTTAAGATTATCTAACTCCAGTCTTGCCAATTGGGTATCGTGTTACCCAGTTACTGGGTTGTGGAGGTCAGGGGGGTGACCATAAGCTCTTAGAGCGGTATCAATTTGCGATCGAATAAGGGACAGATGTATCTGACGTGTATACATCTGTCACTTACTCGATCTCAAATTGATACCGCTCTAAGAGCTTATGGTCACCCCCCAGATAGGCAGTAGCTCCATGTACAACACTGGTACTTAGCTGAATCCGGTAAGACTGGAAGCCGACCCCAATATAGTTGGGAAAAGGCTAGGCAGATGATGATGATGATGGACTAAATAGATATTTTTTGTCAACTACTCTATTAACTATATGAATGGCAAAGGAGTAGGAAGTCGTCAATGATGAATCTGTTTGATGAAATTACTGCTGTCGTTCGTCGATTCGTTTTCATCGCAGCAAAAAAAAAAAAAAAAAATTGCATTTTTGCCATCTAAGCTAAAAATCCGGAAAAATCAGAAGACGGGACAAAGAGGACAGGAAGGATGGTCACCCTAACCGCAACCCAGTTACTGACCAAGGGCATTATTAAGACGTTAAATAGACTAATTGGTATTTTTTTTCTTGGTAGTAGATCATCTCTAGAACTTATAGAAATATTAATCAGATTACCGCGATAGGCTAATTACTTGTTATCCAGGAAGAAATGAAGGTTCCTGTTCCTCATAGAAATAGCTAATTGATATGATAAATAAAACGACTGCCGCGAGCAATGATCGAACGCCGAAATTCAATTTACAATTGGCTGCGTCTGCCACGTTCAGTTCGACTATAGGTACCTATAAATTGACCTGCTTGCATAGAGACCGACGGCAGGGCAGTTATTGAATCATTAACTCTTTCACAACAAGAATAAAGTCCCCGAGGCTTATAGTACCAATATTTCAATTCCGATACTAAGTGATCCACTATCGGAATCGGAAAAAAAAAACTTGTTTTAGCTCCTTGTTTAAGCGTCGAGCGAGAAAGCGCGGCTAAGCCCGTTGACTACGGTGATTAGCAGTGGTCTGATAATCTGTTTGGTAAACATTGGGCGCTAATTTACTTAAACTTCACTTCATGAAAAAATAATATGTGCTTTGATGAATACCGGATTGACAGACCCACGATTGCCAAAAATGTTACCTTTAAGAGTACTACAAGTAAATACACAGTCTCATAGAACCCGTTGTAATAATGATATTTTGTTTGATTAATGCTTACGTTACGATATAAATCAACTTCCACTACTTGACTACATTGTCTCTCATCATCAGCATTTCAGCCAAAAGACGTCCACTGTTGAACATAGGCTTCCCCCAGGAAGCGTCGCCTCATTAAACGATACTTATACTGGATTTATAAATCATTAGTATTATACTTATCGGGACTACTCTCAGATAGATCGATAAATTTTTATTTTCTGTTTTTTTTTGCATTATTCATTTTTTAGAAAGACATATGACTTATACTCTTACTTGGGATTAAAATATGTGCAGTTTAGGTAAATATGCGCTCGATTACACAGTCACTGGTGATTACAGAGAGACACAATAGAAAATTATGTCGATACAATTATGTCGCGACATAAACGTGTTTGATATTGTACTCAATCCAACCTTATACCGAATTTGTGAACGAAAGTGCGCAATTCTGATATTAATATCGGTATGCCGATATTGAGATCTAATATCGGAAATCAATATCGGAAATGAAATACTTCCGATATTACATGCCCTAAGTAGTAGACACGCTTCGATCGACAATCCATATAACATGATGATATCTTGCGAAAATACCTACATTCAGAGTAAAATGCGCTAAAAAAAAATAACTTTTGAACGGCTGAACAGATTTTCATAAAACATTGCAGAACGCTCCCGACAAAGTCATCTTTAAAACAGAAAAAAACTAGATCATTATCGGTTCATCCATTTAGGAGTTATGATGCTACAGATAGAAATACACAACACACTTCAAATTAGAACACCCCTCTTTTTTCGTCGGGAGTCTTTTTTGGTTTGAAAGAGTATTTTTCTAAATTGGTCCCGTTTAAATTGGTGAAGAACTTCGGAGATATACAACAGAACTCTTCAATAAATGACAGCAAATCTCTCGGGATTGCTGCAATAGCGTGTCTATTTACTAGTGTCATAACATCACGCCAGTAAGCTCTATAGGGGTACGCAGATGTGTACATTTCACCTTGATGCAATCTCATTTCACCAGTTATGTTCAAGTTTCATATTACTATAGAACTTGCTATTTAGGTACCACAACTAAACAGTGAAAAATAATAGTACATTATGGTACAAGTGTGCAATGTTGGTGATTACCGCTGAGGCGCCATTGAGACCCGAGCCGTAGGTGAGGGTCTTAAGAGAGCCGAGGACGGTAATCATCAATACACACGTGTATCATACGACGTTTTTCAACACACTTGTGAAGAAAATATACAAAAAAATCATTTTCAACAGTAAAAACGAGTTGTGATTTTTTTTTCACAAGGCGGGCAAAATTAATCAGTTTTCCTATGCGCGCGCATTTAACAATGGCGATCGGCCATAGACTAAAAGAATGAGGTTTCTTTTTTTTGGCTTTTCGTGGATAGTGAAGCCACGTAAAAAAATGGGAATTTAATTTTTTCTTTATTACAGAGCAAATAAAATTTATATTTGAGTGAAAGTTTTATTTATTAAGCACGTACAAGTTAAAATTATCTATTTAAATACGAAGTTGCATGAAATGAGCAAGCAATAGTTACATTAATTTATTTGTACTATTGAGCACGATCTTTTTTGTATCGAAACTTTTTAAGAACAAAGCAACTCAACCAATAAATTAATAAAAAAAACTCTATAACTCACTTGTAAATAATAGCAATGAAAAAGTCACAGTTTGATAACAGGTATCATTATGTTCCTAATTGCGGTGAAATTAGAGCCACTTTATGAGCAAGTGTGTTGAAAAAAACCTTTATACAAAAAAAATACAACCGACTTCCAAATAAAAACACTACAAAGTGAAAAATAACTTCTTTTTCGGCAGTCAGTGTTCCTGTTTTTTTTTCTTCGTTTTTTGAAGTAATTTTTCACTTTGTACTTTTATAGTGTTTTTATTTTTGTGGTACATACTACTAAGTGTAGTGTTTACGATGACTGTCAGACTAGCCAAATCAAGCCGGGCCTAATATTATGTATGACACTTGTAAACAGACGTACAGTTCGACCAACTTAACTGTGAATTATGAGTGGCGCTGTTCGTCACCATTTCACCAAAAATAAACCAAAACCGATCTTATGTCCCATTCAAAATGTAAGTTCCAAAAACGTTCGTTTCATAGATAAGTTGGTAGGAGTGTACTTAAATCTGTCTAAAACAGTAGGTAGGTACCTAAGACATTCGCATAGGTACTCCTTCTAAATTAAAACCTTCGCAAAATTGCAATTGTAAAAGTCGAAAGACCTTGAGAATCAAATGTAACAGTACAATGTAATAATAGACGGCTACAAGTCAATAGCAATCTAGATGCATTCAGTAAGTACCACAGAGCTCGGAATCACCGCGGCGGCCGAGTCTAGAGATGGTCTACAGACAGTATTTATACCCGACTGCCGATGGAGGGTAATGTGTTTATCAGTCTATGTATGTTTGTTCCTATGTGGCGTTCTAGAGACCAAACGCGTTGGCCAATTTTGATGATTCTTACGTCAATGGATTCGCCTTAACCTTGCGAAAGAAAAATGACGGGTTTTGGGCGCTATATTGTGGGGGCCCAATTAAGTTTTTTCTTCCAAACCCATCGTGTGGGGTATCGAAATAAAGGGTTTTGAGAGCAGATTTCAAAAATATATAACACTTATAGGTATGTTTAAATGTAGTAATACGAAAAAAAAATGTTAACGACAAATTTATAAATGAAAAAAGTTAATTCAAAAAATCAAAAAACCTGACTGTTTATGAAGCTAACTTAAAAGACGTAAACAAGAAGAAAATCATGCTGTGCAGTCGGAGGATACATCTGGTTTTGGTCAGCCAGCTCGCGAATATTTATCCTCCGACTGCACATCATGATTTTCTTCGATTCGCTTTTTAAGCAGTCGGGTTTTTGATTTTTTGAATCAACTTTTTTAATCTAATTAGGCCACATCGTAGTAGGAGCATCCACTCTGTTTTGCACATAGACAAAGATAATGTGAGAACTTGAGAAGAGACAGGTATTGACAGGTCTGATATTTTGTCTCTTTCTACAGAGTGATCAATTTTGTGAAATTATTGCTCAGTTGATCAGTTCATTCTCTTTGTCTATAGTTTCTTTATTATAAGTACGTATTTTTTCTAGTGCGAGGCCGCTAAAATGTCTTCGTAGTCTGTGCATTGTACCAACCTACCAACATATCTACTGTTCCGTGTCTGAAACGCAATCAACATTCACTTACGACCTTCGCGCTGCATTCTACACATATTTTATAGCATTTTTTTTTTGTTTGTCAACATTATTATTATGTTGGTATGGACGGTCGCACGTTGAACTACGGAAACCATTTTATAGCATAATCAGCCTATAAAATGAAATAATGTTACCACTGCTGGCAGTGGCGTAACAATAGGGTCATAGGGTGGCATGACGGCAAATTGCCACGGGTCCCCGGCTTGAGGGGGCCCCCGGCCCGATATAACATGCCCTAAAAAACTTTATAACAAAAAACTATACCGACTTCCAAAACAAAACACTATAAAGCGAAAAATAAAGCTAGTTTTTTATTTTCATCTTTTTAGGGTTCCGTACCCAACTGGTAAAAACGAGACCCTATTACTAAGACTCCGCGATCCGTCTGTCTGTCTGTCTGTCACCAGGCTGTATCTCAAGAACTGTGACAGCTAGACAGTTGAAATTTTCAGAGATGATGTATTTCTGTTGCCGCTATACCAAAAAATACTAGTAGTATTTTGTGATAATGGTACGGAACCCATCGTGCGCGAGTCCGACTCGCACTTGGCCATAAATCATTTATAGCCAGTGGACTTCTCATAACAATTCCAACAAGCCTGAACACGACTGGGATACATTGTTTTACTAGGATTTCTGGTGCCTACCTTCCGGTTTCATCACCAGAGCATTTCGATGGTACCATTTTCATTAGAAACATTTATTTGAATTTGTTTAATTAAAATTAAGAAGTTCCAGTGGCCAGCTGTGGTCTTCTTCGTCAGTTCCACTTCACCAAATGATACTTTTTGAATGCAAATGCTTGCTATGTTGATGAAAATACGAAAATCGCTATATGTATGCCTATAAAAGTTCCCCCGCGATCCATGAGATCCCTTCATCAGACCTTGACTTAGTAAAAATGGAACCACCTCGATAGTATACCATATAAAACAAAAAAACAAAATTTCAAAATCGGGTCATAATTGGCGGAGTAATCGGTGAAAAAAAACAAACAAACAGCTGAACATAGAACCTCCTTCTATTTGGAAAGTCGGTTAAAAAAAGGTCCATACATCGGAGGCCCCATCCGATGAATTTGGCATGGGCCTCAAACGGTATAGCTCAAACGCCACTGACTGCTGGGACTGGGACAGGCCCCACTCTCTAGTTAGTAATCCACCATCGAAACCCAGTTCGGGTTAGTCAGTAAAATTTGCGTATTTCACATTTCTTTACTTTTTTTAGTTCTACAATATTCTGGTTCCCTCACGATGTTTTCGTGCACCGTTTCGAGAGCAGTGGTGATGAAGTCAGGCTGCGGATGATGATTTTAAAGTTTATCAAAGCAGCAATTAGAAGTCTGTATTTGTTACCGGATAGCAGGCATATATTTAGCTTATTGGCTCTCTAAGCCTGGCAAAATGTTAATGAACTAGACACAGTCACACGTCTACTTACCCCTTCGGGAATATTATAGGCGTGATGTATATGAATTTATTCAAACTACTTTCCTCTGGCCTCATCGAAATCAACAAGTTGATACACAGTAAGAACTGACTACGCAGGTATCGATCTAATATTTAAATAGCTGTGATAAAAGCACAATAAAATTAATTACGAAATTAATCTTCGAAAATAAAAGAGCAGCATGATGCATTTGAATTTTCACCACGAACAAGTGCTGCCATCTATCTATTGTCTTTACAAACAGTTACATGATCACGTCCATTGTCCACAAAACAATGAAAACTAATGAATAATATTGCACAAGGAAATATTATTATTTTATGCTTATCGGTATGGTATTTAATAAATATTGCTGACTTTTCCTGTAGTTTTTTATGATCTAAAAATAGCACCAAATACGGCGTTCGATAAACTTCTAAACACATGCGCCATCTATTCATTTATTCAGACGCCAAAATTTAGTAGGTCATTTCGTAGATATTTCAATTGTGGACGCACCGACTTTTCACTTTATTCGCATTATATTGACATAGATTTGGTTTCTCTTTCGCACATGTTGCCTTCAAATCTCTTGTCTCATTTCAAAAAGCTCTCGTACTTGCGATGATGATAAATGGCGAACGGTCTTGACATTTCGTGCTATTATCAAAATGTTAAATTCTGTTATCGGTTGTTATTATTTACGTTTTATAAATAAAACAAGATGGTTTTCCGCTTAAATCAGAATCTTGTGGCTGCTAGCTGGCCGTTTGAGGTGCTTGAACTGTAAAAACAAAAAGGGAAAACACCTAGTCAAGTGGGTCAAATAATCACAAATAAAAGCAAAAAATGTGTTTGAAACTGTTGAATATTAACATTTATTTGTTCTCTTGGTCCGTTTAGATTCTGTAAGGATATTCTATCTCTCAGTTTTTATAGAGAAATTGTTTTTTTCTTGACTTTGAACTGTGCAGTGTTTTTTCGTAAATAAATTATGAAGTGAATTTTACGTGCATGTGTAATTTCGACGTAATTTATCGTTGTTTTTAATATCGATTTGAAGTGAACAGTGTTTAGATAAATTTCAAACATTCTGTAGTTTATATTAGCTATTTGTGGGTTTGTAAAGCAAGCCACAGAAGCGGTGATTACAGGCTTAACAATCGTGTGCAGTGCCAAAGAATCATAAAAAAGTTAAATGCCATAAAATTTTGGCGCCAAACAAAAACAATTTCGAAAAGTTGAATATTTTGTTGTGTGATGAATTTGTGTTTTGGAAATTAAAATGGTGACGATGAATTCTTCGGAAAAGGCGGCATCAAAGGCCTGTCAGCAAGGGCCATCCAGGTAATCTTCACAAACTTAAAATAATTGACAAAAACTTTTTACATTTTAAGTCAGTTCCAGCATTTATTTATACAATTTCTCCGGAAGTCTTACAAATAATGAGAAAAGCAGCTGCTTCTCACATATTTTGCTGCACGATTTTTATATAACTAATGCCAACTCATAATAATTATGGACCCTGCCAGGCTCAACTATATTCTAGATACAGTCAGTGTCTAGGAGAGAGGAATAGCGCTTAATATTTTCCTTATTAAACATTTCTCTATGAAGTAATCTATATCCTGTCTGTCTATTTTTGTTTGTTTGGTGTTGTTGTTATTTTATGCACTTTCATTTGGTCAGTTGTGTGTACTGGCTGGCTGAGGGGTACTGGCTAACATAGCTAGCCTAGCTCCACCAAAGAGCACAGAAGCTTCCTGTGGGGGGGCTCTACAGGCATCGCCGAGCGATATCCTATCCAATCCTAATTCCTACAAAAACATTTTAAATGTGGGTCTAAATGGATTTGGATGAATTATACTTAGATAAAGGATACTTTTACTCTAGTATGTGAGATATGGGATAGTATAATTTTAGCTGGAATAGCCGCAAAAGCTAGTAACAAATATTGTATTCAACCAATCACAAAAGTGGTAGACTTATCAGTGATGCGAGCTGAAGTGCAGAAACTGAACTCTTCATTGGAGTTTCTCTGACATTGTTATTCTATGAATAAAGTCATAAATTCCTTGCAATCCAGGTAATGCTGTATTTCAAAGTCATGCGGCCTCTATTCAACGTCTGACAATATAATTTTTACTGGGCTTATAATACATGGTAAACATTACAGTAGTATGTGACAGACTTCTGAGACGACAACTAATACAGAAGTAAGGAAGACGAAGAAATGTTGTGATAACACCAAATGAGTTGCGATAGGTTCTTCTTTTGTAGGGATTTGGTTTCCACACTTAGTCTGAAGTTGTGCGTGAGCCATGGCGGCGGTCACTCCAGGCAGCCCAACTCCCTCTAGAAGCCGATTAGGTCTCTAAGTTTCTTCTAGTGTTTGTGTCCGTATTTAATTGCCGCTTGTTAAGAATAAGCCCATAAGAATGATGATGTTAACGACACTGCACAGTATCATGATTGGACTCTCTTTAACGCATTTAGTCTCTCATTTGATCAATTGTGCATGCACTACTTGGTATGATAAAGTGTCATTCACTACCAATTTTAATTGTGTAAACTATCATGTTGTTAGTTGTACCAGCAATATCTCTTATCATCATCAAACATCCTGCTATTATTCACAACTTTTTACCAGCGGTGTCGCCCATTTAAAAGTTGAAAATTATTCCAAGGAATGTACTACTAGGATAACAAGTATCTTATGTCCTAATACAAGCCATGGTCTACATAGCTGTGTATATTTAGATTTTTGCTGAGAGCTCGATATTTCGGCACCGTTACAAGGGCCATGATCACGAGAAATAAGTCTTTGCGGGTGGGTGTTATTTACGAGCTGACATATCTGTCTACCCTCTTCCTTACTCTTTTTTCACGCACGATGCCGCTACTACCAGAACCTTTCTCACTAGTTACTCGACACTGTTCTCGACAGACAATGCTCACTGTATCCACTTTTGGTACTCGTTCAGTAGTTTTACGACCTTTACATTGTTGAACGACTGGATTCCAAACTCGTCCCTATTGAAATTTTTGCATTTGGTTATTTCAATTGCTTCCCGAACCATTCTTGATATGTAATGTCGTTCAGTCGAGATAACCTGTGGGTCATGTCATTAATTATAATGATTGTGACCATGTCAGCTTGAAATCTTATATTACATAGCTGTGATTCAAAATTGATAAACATGCATACTTTTACATTGTATATTATTTGTAGGAAGTAGGATGATAGATTAGCCACCAGAATCACAAAAATAGTATCCTATTACTGTTCCAGAGACAATTCAAAATGTATAAAAGAAGAAAAAGAAAAGGACAGAGACAAGAAGGAGAACCCTACATCGAGCTTGCCACCTCAAGTGCAAGCTCTGATGTCTACCATTCCATCACCAGAGGAGTCTCCCAACTACTTGGTTTATAAGAAGGTATGTTTTTGAGTTGAATTTTAGTTCATATTGTGAGAAGTAGGGTGCAAACTAGTGAAATAGGATAGGGTGCATATTAGAGAGAAATAGGGTACAAGAGAGAGATAGAAATTTGAAAGAGAGAGAAGTAAGGTAAAAGGGAGAGTCACAAAGTTAAGAGAGATAAACAAGTGCAAGAGAGTAAAGTAGAGTAAAAGAGAGAGCAGTAGGAAAGAGGGTGAGAGAAAGAGAAACAGGAAGAAGAACATAAAGTTACAGGGACAGAGATTAGAAAGAGAACCCAACATCGAGCTTACCACCGCAGGTGCAAGCTCTGATGTGCACCATTCCATCACCGGAGGAGTCTCCCAACTACCTGGTGTATAAGAAGGTACCTATTCATATGTTTTTTGTCTTAAGAAAGTTATAGGATGCACAAGCGATAATTAGGGTGCATAGGAGACAAATAGGGTGACAAAGAGAAGTATAATATAAATGTAAAAGACGGTGCGAATTCCGAAATAGGAGTGAATGGAATATTAGAATATACTTTTTTTGTACACCAAAAAAGTTACACATCTCTCGAAATAAAGACCAAAAGAGAGAAACACGGCCCAAGAAGAAAAACAATCGCTTGGTAAGTCAGCAAATAGATTGCAAGAGATTGAAATAGGGTACAAGAGAGAGAAGTAGGGTGAAAGAGATAGTGACAAAGTGGAAGAAATTGAAGTAGGGTACCAAACAGAAACAGGGTACAAGAGAGAGAAGTAGGGTAAAAGAGAGTGACAAAGTGGAGTGAGAGAAACAAGTGCAACAGAGAGAAAGAGAGTGCAGTAGGATAGAGGGTGAGAGAAAGAAACAGGAAGAAGAACATAAGGTTATAGGGTGAGAGACCAGATAGAGAACCCAACATCGAACTTACCACCGCAGATACAAGCTCTGGTGTGCACCATTCCATTACCAGAGGAGTCGCCCAACTATCTGGTTTATAAGAAGGTATGTTATTTTGAGTCTCAAGAAAGATATAGGATGCACAAGCGATAATTAGGGTGCATAGGAGACAAATAGGATGTAAAAGGAAATGTGGGGGTCTGAAAGAATGTTGCGATGAAGAGATATAGGGGTGAGTGATTGAAATAGGGATCAAACTAGGGGTATAAGGAGCAAAAGAGAGAATTAGGGTATGAAAGAGAGAAATAAGGGTGAGTGATAGAAATAGAGGTAAAAAGTTAATAAAATAATAAAAAAACCCGAGAGAGAAGCAGGTTAGGTACAATAGAGAGTAATATGATGAAAGAGCGAGTAACAAAGTGCGAGATAAAGAAGTAGGGAGAAAGAGAGCGTGACAAAGTGCAAGTGGGAGAAGTAGGGTAAAAGAGAGAAGAAGGAGGGTACAAAAGAGAGAGAAAAGAGTGCGAGGGAGAATAATCAGAAGCGAGAGACAAAAATAGGCTGATGTGTTAATTAAAAACCTCATCACGGGCCAAAGTCTCATGTAAAGCAGGCCAAACGTTACCGCAAGAGCTCATGGTGCCGATTGGTGCCATTAAGGCTTGTCTTTCTGTGATTTTATTCATAAAACCCTTGCCTTACACACCGCATACATTGGAACCCTGATACACAGTAAATAATCAATAACCATCTTGACATTCAAAGCTTGCTATCTTGGTAGATATCAATACTTTTATATAGAGTTCCATTCATGATTCTAACTCGAGTACGACATTAGTCATGAGCACCGTTTCAGTTTGAAGCTACTCGGACTAACAAGAATTATAAACGCGAGCAAAACCACAAAATATTAGTCAACAATTACGCTACCTATCTGAGGAACTTACAATTGTTATTTTTTACAAATAAAAAAAAAGTTAATTTAAAAATCGAAAACCCGCCTGCTTAAGAAGCGAACTAAAAAGCTGTAAACAAGAAAAAATCATGCTGTGCAGTCGGAGGATCAGGGGGTCAGCCAGTTTACGAATATGTATCCTCCGACTGCACAGCATGATTTTTTCTTGTTTACAGCTTTTTAGTTCGCTTCTTAAGCAGGCGGGTTTTTTATTTTTAAATTAACTTTTTTACAACTTTTTAGTTATTTTTTTTTTTTCGAATGACTTTTAAACATATAAGTAGTTTATATTTTTGTAATCTCTAAAAACCCTTAATTTTGATACTCCACTCGATGGGTATGGAAGAAAAAAAAAATTGCAACCCCCACAATATGGCGCCCAAAATCCGCCATGTTACTTTTTTTTCAATGCCACTTAGCTAAGAACACTTGGGCGGTCAATACCTATCTAACGATGTCTTAATTATAAAAATTCGCCAAGTAGTTTGAAAGATATGAGGTAATAAAGAATATTACATACATACAAGATACGCGCGAAAAACATAACCCTTTCCTTGAAGCCGGGTAAAAATGAAATTCTGTGCGTTGGTTTGGTAAGCGTATCAGAAGTGGGATACGGATAGCGTAGACTAACAAAAAAGAAATGGTCCGAGCAAAAATGAATAAGAAAAAATCCATTTTTTGTTACTTGGACCACGGACCATTTCAAGTTTGTCCGGATATTCGAAAAATTTAAAGCTGCTTCTTTATTTCATCTATTTGATTTTTGTCTGAACTCAGTTTGGACAAGACAACGCCATGCAGCAGCAGATATGTACTATAAAACCTGAAATATGCACGGTTTCATATGCCAACGAAGCGAAACCGCGCAAAAACTGTAGTTTATAATAGATCATGTTTACGGTACATATGAACATCAATCAATACATATAATAAATCTGTAGAAAAGTAATTTTTGTATATCGAAAATATTTCCAAAAAAAAATAGCCAGGGTGTTAAAGGATAACCAACAGAACCTATTGCCGGCATTTTTGGAATTTTTGTCTGTTTATTTGTGCACGCATCACGTGAAATGTACGAAACCAGTGTAAATAACTTTTATACAGAAACATTGTGCGTAACTTGAAGAATTACTTAGTTTTTGTTTCATCGCAATCGGTTCACTCTATCAAAAGTTAGATGAATTTAAAGTTTTCAAGAAGTAAAATTATCACAACACACGCAATTCAGATACTCGGGCAGTTGAACTCGATATTCGATAGATGGCGTTGTGCATTTGAAGTCATTTTCTGAATCACGGTGTTAAGATTCTCCGCGAAAGAATGATGACTATAGAAACATAAATGGTAGGCAGGTAAGTAGGGTAGGGTTGGCAGACAGATGACGGGAGCGAAGCCGCGGGCACAGCTAGTTATTAATAATATTCATACCACTATTCAATACGGTACCAATTATTTAGTTGACATTCTCATTAGCCATGCAACTACGGTACGGACGCGCTAGAATGCCGGCGGACGAAGCTGCTAAATTGGAATGTTTCATTTCCGATACAAAATAACAATGACAACATACTCTGTTGTACTATTTCCTTAATGGCTAGGTACGTTCTGTTTTCCTAGCTATAATAATAATAATATTACATAACTATACCTATATTACTATGTAAGTATGTAGTATACTGGTAATGTAGGTACAGTACAACTATTTCGTTACTGTCCCTCGGCAATCATCGCATTTCCGAATACAAACGAATGCTAATTTCCATGTCCATCAATTATTGGATTTATCGTGTATAATAATTTGAATTCAGAACGAAGTACTTTATTGTTGTTTTGATTTCCGTGTGAAATATCTAGAGCTGTAAAAATAGCAACTTTTTTGAACATCTGCGTACCCGTTTAGAGCATATTGGCGTGATGGTTTGTTATGAATTGGTGAAAACCATAAACAGACATGCGATAGCAGCAAACCCGAGAGATTTGCCATAATTTATTGAAGAGTTCTATTGTATATCTCCTAAGTTATTCATCAGATCTTTACCAAATTTAAATGGGACTATTTCGGAATAAACCTCTTTCGAACAAAAAAAGAAAATTCACATCGCGTCTTTCATCTCGCATGTGATTGGTTGTTTGTTTGTACTCTTTGCCTTGCCGAATTCATTACGCAATAAGGCTGCAGGTCTTTTTGTAGTTCGTATAGACCTCTAATCCCTTCTGGGCCTATCCTTGGTCCACCAGCGCTGGCTGCCTTTTACACGGGACTTATCACTACAATTTGTAAAATGCGGAAAACCTTTGAGGAACAATAGTAGATCGATGCAGGTGTTCTACTAAATAAAATGTGTTTTATCAATAGTTCAGAATGCCATTGTCTCATCTCGTCAATGTTTTTCATAATCTATTCTTTTCCTATTGTTTTAAAAACAATATACAGTCTTCTTAGGTTCAATCTCTCGTGTTAAAACGAGTTAAAATTATAATTATTTCAATCGGCCCAATGTTAGCTGGTATTTACTACTCGTATTTACGAATTTCACTCAAAAAATTAACTGTTCCAGGTTAGAATTTTTTTTACTTATCGACATTGCAATAGTATATTATGCAACTAGTGAATAAAGGACGGTTTTAAAGCGAGGGCCATAGATGAACCACGAGCAAGTGAAGGATTCTAACAACTGTGATTCAAGTGTTAGAATCCTGAGCGACGCGAGTGATTCATGGCCCTCGATATAAATCCGTTTTATTCAAGAGTTGCATACTATATTTTCTACCATGACTACGAGAAAAAGAAAGATTTAAGCGAAAATCACAAGGAAAAATACTAAATAAATGGTTTATTACCTTGAAACCTCAGGGTTTAAATTTTTAAGCTGAATTAGGTAACTGCACCTGTGTTTTAGTGTCCAGTGACGACCTCTGTTACGTTACATAATTATAATTAATTAAACACCAATGCAATTAATATTAGAATTACAATCTAAATAAGTATTCAGTAAACATCCTAGACTAAAATCAAAATTAAAATCTTAAATATAAACAAACTCAAAATTAAATCGATGAAGGAGTTTGAAAATCGAATATTCTTTGCACAAGCGGTATAGCATTTAGATGGAGGAATATAATTATTGGTGTGTTCTAAATTCAAACACCAAAACAGTGAGTAAAAGTGCTTTTTAGAGGGGGAATGGTATAAAGATATTTTTGACCTCGAATTGTTGTAACAAATCTAATCAGAAATAATTAAATCAAACGAGGCTAGGAATTACCATGTTTTGATAAAATAAAATAGCTTCGTATTCACTAGGTAACATTTGACGCGGCACACTTGACGCTCAACTTGTTCGGCGACAACAGCGAGACGTTGCCAGCTGGCGCGCAACATGACGCGATGAGACATAAAATCCTCGTGGCCGTTCAACATGATGAGTAACATGTTGTATATCGTGTCGCGCGTCAAATGTTGCTTAGTGGATACGATCATCGAAAAACGGGCCACAAGGCTCATCGGCAATGACATACTGGTCGAGTCTAGGCTCCAGAGCCTTGAACACCGTCGCCGATTTGCCAGCCTATCGGTTACATTTCGGGGAGTGTGCGATGGAATTGCATAAACTAATTGCTCCTACCCCTTTCCATCATCAGACTACAAGATGTACGAAGATGCGTCATCGGTACATGGTGGAGATCCCACTCATACGCACCAAACGTTTTGGGAATACTTTGATTGTGCGTACGGCTAAGGCTACCTGTATGTGAACGAACTTATTGCCGAGCTCAGCAGTACCAGAGTTGGATGTTACGTAGACGGTATCTGCGTTAATAATATCAGTTACGCGGACGACATGGTGCTGCTGAGTGCGTCAATCTGTGGGTTGAGAAAACTGGTTGCCCAGTGTGAGGCGTATGCTGGGTTACATGGCCTTGCATATAACGTCAAGAAGTCAGAGATCATGGTCTTTGAGGCTGGGGGTAAGAGCCCTAATAAGGTGCCACCTGTTTTACTGTATGGCACACCTTTAAAAAGAGTCCATAAGTTTAAATATCTAGGTCATATATTAACCCCTAATCTCAAAGATGATGACGACATTGAACGGGAGCGGAGGGCGTTGTCGGTTAGAGCGAACATGCTGGCTCGCAGGTTTGCTCGATGCTCACTTTCGGTTAAAATAACGCTCTTTCGAGCCTACTGCACGTCCTTTTACACGAGCAGCCTGTGGGGTAGATATACGCAAAGGTCGTACAACGCTCTCCGCGTTCAGTACAATAATGCGTTTAGGATGCTGGTGGGGCTGCCTCGCTTCTGTAGTGCGTCGGGGATGTTTGCGGATGCGCATGTAGATTGTTTCTACGCAACCATGCGCAAAAGGTGCGCATCCATGGTGCGCAGGGTGTGGGGCAGCTCCAACAGTATCCTAAGTATGATTTCGTGTCGCCTAGACTGTGTTTTCGTGGGTCGCTGTTGTGCCATCTCACATGGGTCGTAACGGTGATCCACTGTTATTTTGTTTTTGTAGTGTCAGTTTGTTAGTATCTGTGTTACTAACATAGTTGTAAGTTTTACTATCCATCTTTTGAGTCGATGATACTTGAATAAAGATAAATTCTATTCTATTATATTCTAAGGGTCCGTTTATATCTACAGACACGTGCCGTGGCAGACAAAATAATATTCTTTTATACAGTGTCTATTATCGTATTTATATCTATCTTTACACGGCCGCGCAGACACCAACAGACTCACTGTATGAAAGAATATGATTTTGTCTGCCACGGCACGTGTCTGGCACGCTCAGTGTCTGTAGATGTAAACGGACCTTAAAGAGTGGAATGCCCTGCCGGAGTCTGTATTTCCTGATAGCTACAATCTAGGAGTCTTTAAGTCAAGAGTGAATAGGTTTCTTCTAGGTAAGCGTGCTACATCGTCGACCACATCATCGCTTACCATCAGGTGAGAAAGTGGTCAAGCGCAAGCGTATCAGTATTTAAAAAAAAAAAACTAGGCTTAAGGCAGTGGTAAAATGCTGCATCACTTGCTAGTTTTTTAGTTGGAGAGAAGAAGTGGTGAAACAAACTCCGCAGAAATTCATCTGTCTGTTAAACAGTCAACGGACCCTTTGCCCATGCCGGCGTCGCTTCCAGTCTAACTGGATGCCGTGAAATGCCAGTATTTTGTATTGAGCGACTGCCTGTCATCATCATCACCATCATATCAGCCGAAAGACGTCCACTGCTGGACATAGGCCTCGCCACATTGACCGATCCCGTGCGTCTCGCATATAGCGCCTTCCCGCAACCTTAACCAGGTCATCGGTCCACCTAGTGGTAGGCCTTCCAACGCGTCGTCTTCCGGTTCGCGGTCGCCATTCCAAAACTTTTCGGCCCATCGGCCTTCCGTTCTGTGAACATAGGCCACCTCATGTGTCGTCATAACGACCGGTCCAATGAGTCATTCATCCAGACTGCGATTCTGACCTCCACAACCTTAACCCATTTATTTAACAGATAAAAACAACTTGATCGAAGTTCGTTCGCTCGTTCTTAAAACAAGAATTCTCAACAATTGTATTGTTGTTCGTTACAGATGGAAGCCATCATTGAGAAGATGCAGGATGAGAGCACCGGCGTACCAGTCAAGACTGTGAAGAGTTTCATGACGAAGATACCTTCGGTAAGTACTGTTCTGTTGAAAGACGACGACCATTTTCAGTGCATAGGACATAGGATCATTTAGTCTAAAGACGCCTACTGCCCAAAAAAGACCTCACTCGAGCATCGATCGCTGCAAACGATTGATTTTAAGTCTTTTGGCAAGTACTGTATTGAACTAACTTCATAATGACCTAGGAGTTCGTAGAAATCTACTCATTGCGTCTTATGAGAGGTATTTATAGGACAAAAACCTTTTTTACAAAAAAATACTACCGACTTCCAAATAAGAAAACTACAAAGTGAAAAATAACTTTATTTTTGGAAGTCGGTGTCTTTCGTAGATACCATTTTTTTGCGTTATGGACACCGACTTCCAAAAATAAAGTTATTTTTCACTTTGTAGTTTTCTTATTTGGAAGTCGGTAGTATTTTTTTGTAATAAAGTTTTTTTATTTTTCACTTTTTAGTTGTACCTACCTAATAGGCAAGTTGTTTAGTAAGTTTCCTATATCGCCAGAATAGATTACCCGAATATCATGAAACTTGAACAAAACCGATCAAATGAGAGATCTGCTTACCCCTTAAGAGCATACTGGCGTGATGTTATGTTATGGAATGGTATAAACAATAAACAGACATGCGATTGCAGCAGTCCCGAGAGATTTGCCGATATTTATTGAAGAGTTCTGTTGTATATCTTCGAAGTTCTTCATCAGATCTTCACCAAATTAAAATGGGACCAATTTCGGAACGTACTCTTTCAAACAAAAAAAGAATTTTCAAAATCGGTCCACTATTGACGGAGATATCGGTGAACATACATAAAAAAAAAACATACAAGAAGTCGAACATAGAACCTCCTCTTTTTTCGAAAGTCGGTTAAAATGATTTTTTTATTAGAATATTTATAAAGGCTCGGCAAAAAGGCTCACGCGATTTTTTCATTGCTATCAATAATATTTACGTTGTAAAACATTAATGAGGATGAAGCACTCTGACGGAGTCGATGGATATCTATCGTGAATAAAATTTGCTGTCACCTACTGAATCAGTTTTTTTTTTATTGATTTATCCTAGCACTTGAGCGCAGCAATTACACCAATGGAGCGCAATCTTATAATAAACTAATTATAAGGCTTAGCCATTGAGGTAATAGTCGGTGTCTTTGGTAACAATATTTTTTCGTTTTTGACACCGACTTCCGAAAAGAAAGGTCGCTTTGTAGTGTTTTGTTTTGGAAGTCAGTTATTTTTTTTTCTATTTTCTCTTTTTAGTTTTGGTATCTTGTATTAGGTACCATGAAAATACCCATTATGAAGGAAAACTTAAAAACAACTCGTCGGCTCTTGATCAAATTTAAATGGGACCACATAAGAAAGCTTTCAAAAGAAAAAATAATCATCAAAATCAGTTCATAATTGGCGAAATAATCGCTTAAGGTTACACTAGTCGATAATTCTTCCATACAAACCTAGTCTAGGAATGACGCCACTGTTTGACGACATACGTTCAAAATAAAAAAATGATATCAATTTGTCTCATTATTATCTAGCCCTGTATGTAAACAAAAAAGTAAAAAAGAAAAATATTTGATAGATAGTTATGAGCGTCGCAAGTTCCATATTTCAACACTAATTTTACCGCATTTTTGGGTTCAAATAAATACCATAAGAAGACGGAAAATTGCAAAACGGCCACCATACAGGGATAGATTAGTAGTTCAACAATGCAAATAATTTTATTTTGAAAATATACATTTAGTCTTTTTTTCATGATATCTAGACTGCCTAACGTCTGTTTATAAAATTGCGCGCGCTCGTTTTCGTCCTAAATCATCATCCATTTCGCTACAAACTAACAAAAGTGCTAATTCGTACGCGAACTATCTTCTTACAGCTCATCACAAGCATCTATCTCTTTCGCACGTGTTGTCGGATGAGATAGCATGCATTTTAACCCCGCGCACAAAATAGTTCGTGCCGTCGACTAGTGTAACCTTAACAAACATACAGTTTGCGGTCATAAAACGTGCGAGTAGTACGGTGAATATTCATTCTGTGTTCTTCTCGCTCCCGTTCACTAACGTTCCAGATCCACCGCGATGATCAATACAACTTTTTCCACAGGTATTCACCGGCTCAGACCTCATAGCCTGGATCAACCGCTACTTGAACCTAGACGAGACCTGGGAACCAATACACTTCGCGCATCTTCTAGCAGCGCATGGCTACTTGTTCCCTATAGACGACCACTGTCTCACCGTCAAGAACGACAGCACTTACTACAGGTAAGATACACAGACATAAATCTGACTAGCAGTGGCGGCTGGTGGATCGTAGTAGTAGTAGTGCAGTTGCACTGCACTGTGCACTTTGTCGTCTCACTGGGTAATTGTGTTAGATTTGCTAAAATTCACAGGAGCCTAAGTAAATCGGCAAACCATCTCGCTAGCGACTTCTAATTCGACGCCAACGCCATCTAGTTACGTCTTTGTACAACTTGTAATGTTGGTACTCGACCCGAAGATAAATTTCGTTCGTCAAACCTCGCCCGCTCTCGGTAATCTTCGGTTCGCTGGGACGGCGCACGAGAATGGTCATATTTTGCCGTACATTTTCTATTGAACTATCTCTGTCTCACGCGCCAGGCGTTTTCGCTTGTTTCTCGTAGAATAGTATGAACTCTCGCCGTGCGCTAAAGCCTAGCGCACGGGGAGTATTTTGTACAGCAATGTACGTCTTATTACTTTAGCAAAGGGCTTAAATTTGTTCGTCATAATTTCGTAAATATTGAATAGATCGTTAATCAGATATTATTAATTGTTTTTATTTTATTTCTAAACCTTCAAATCTGGCAGTTCAGTGCACGAGTGAACTTAAAGTACAGCCGCCTCTGCTGACTAGATAACGCAATTCCCTCCATCTGTATGAAAACCAAGCGTGCCACTTTAACACACACAATTTAAAAACAAATTTACTTACCAATGAAAGAAAACATTTCCAATGCGTCGGCCAACTTTTTAGGGTTCCGTAGCCAGAAAAACGGCAAAAAACGGAACCCTTATGGATTCGTCATGTCTGTGTCTGTCCGTCTGTATGTCACAGTCACTTTTTTCCAAAACTATAAGAACTATGCTGTTGAAAGTTGGTAAGTAGATGTATTCTGTGAACCGCATTAAGATTTTCACACAAAAATAGAAAAAAAAAAACAATAAATTTTGAGGGTTCCCCATACTTAGAACTGAAACACAACATTTTTTTTTCATCAAACCCATACGTGTGGGGTATCTATGGATAGGTCTTCAAAAATAATATGGAAGACCTATCCATAGATACTGAGGATTCTAATATATTTTTTTTCACGAGAGAGACACTTCCATAGTGGTAAAATGTGTACTCCCCCCCTGTAACTTCTAAAATAACAGAATGATAAAACTAAAAAAATATATGATGTATATTACCATGTAAACTTCCACCGAAAATTGGTTTGAACGAGATCTAGTAAGTAGTTTTTTTAATACGTCTTAAATCGTAAACCGCAATTTACCAAGTGCCAACCCAACCCTTCGTGCGCGAGTCCGACTCGCACCTGGCCGGTTTTTCTATACAGTCTTTAAAGCTCATTTTTTATTTTATTTTATTTATTTAAGGAAAAACAAACAGTAGCACAATAAGATACAGTCATACTATCTTAAATATTACATTTATATAATTATGCTACCCACTACGTTCTCCACAGATTACAATCTAAAGTATTTAAAACTAGCTAGTAACACAGATACAATACACAACGGTTATTGTCCTAGAACTCATATCTGGATTTTTAAATAATATATAAAAGAAATACAGGAAAAGTAAATTTGTGTGCGTATTAATACACATTACGTTATTATGTCTTAATTTGCTGATCTTTTAGGGTTGCTCGGATTTGCTTCTTAAATGCATTTTTACCGAGAAAAAGAATGTCGATTGAATTAAATTCATTGTTATATGTCTCAACCGAACGATGAAGTGGTGAACGCGAGCCAGCGTTGGATTTACAGAGGCTAGTAGCAAATAGATGTCGAGTGCGTACCTCACGTACACGAACTGTTCGGCATCATTATGGCATAATTAGGCATTTTACTAGATTTCGGTGGATTTCCTGTGGCGATAATGCTGAATGAAAAGCTAAAATTTAAAATTCATTGATCGTAATTAACACGCTTTTATTAGCTTGGTATGTATGTATCTATGTATCAATGTAACGGAATCTTTGAACGTGATTTTCACCCACTTCAAAACGTTGGATTGATTTGAAACTTTGCACACTTATCAAGGACCGATGACAATGCAATAATTTAAACAGTTTGTCCCATTATCCTTACCAATAAAGCGTGTTTTTTAGTTTTTAGAACTACAATTTATTTTACAATGCATGTCCTCGAAAAGAGCGTTTTCCAAGCATCCAAACTGTGCGGAAAGTGTCACTTTTTTTAACTAGTGCTTTTTACTTTCCTGAACTTTTTAATTTTTAACTCCAACGTCAGCCCGCCGCATAGAGTTTTTATTATTTGAGAAAAGTTTAAAAAATTTGTTTAGTACAGATTATCATTCATATAAAAGGTAAAACAAAACTAATACTTCATTTAAGACGTTTTTATTACTCTAGATTTAGATTTTGATCAATAAATTAATTTTAAATATTCATTAAATATGTTGGGCAGAATTAATATTTTGCTCGTGCCTTTTTGCGTTACGACGTGACAACTATTTGCACATGCGCAGTAAAAGTCAATCTGTGGATATGCTGAGCGCCCTTGAATAAACCCGCCATTTTATTAATTTCTTGCTTGGTTTAGATATATTTTATTTCCTCGCACAGTGCATAGTAATAGTACATTGTGATACAAGGGTGGGAAGTTGGTTATTGCAAACGAGCTGTCATTAACAAGCCCGAGCCGAAGGCGAGGGTTTTTAATGACACGAGTTTGCAATAACCTACACACCCGTGTAGCACACGACGTTTTTCAATACAGTTGTGAGAAACAGTAAAAACAAATCATAGAATTAGATTTGTTTATTCACAAAAAATAAAATTTTCAATATGGCGCGTTTTTGCATCTGGACATATTTTTTTACAAAGAAAACAGCCTATACAGCCTATTCGATTTTTGACAAACGTTGATGTGAAAATAATTAACTTAAAACTGGTAATTAAATATATTAAACAACTATTTAAAAAAAAATTGAGAATTCAATGCTAAAACTTACGGAATCATTAATTTTTCCTCGTATAAAATCGTATCCCATTTTATTCTATGTATGAAAACTCCTTGCTACTAAACTTTTTTAAATTGACTTATGGCGCGTTTTTGCAACTGGACATATTTTTTTTTTCAACGAAAACAGCCTATACAGCCTATTCGATTTTTGACAAATGTTGATGTGAAAATAATTAAATTTAAACTAGTAATTAAATATATTAAACAACCATTTAATAGACTTTTGAGAATTCAATGCTAAAACGTACGGAATCATTCATTTTTCCTCGTAGAAAATCTATCCCATTTTATTCTATGTTTGAAAACTCCTTGCTACTAAACTTTTTTAAATTGACTTATAAATTTAAAACTAAACTGCAAACATAATGATCGAGCTCGTAAACAAAAGTCACGACCGCGTAATAGAAAGATGCTTATGCGTAAGATTTAACTTTCGAATCATAATTATAGCCTCTGGAAGTACGCCATGTTTAACAACTGTATTGAAAAATGTTGTATGATACACGTGCGTAAGATGATTTCCGACTCGTGTCGATTTATCCACTCACTCGCTTCGCTCGCTCGTGAATAAAATACCACTCATCGGAAATCACCTACCTCCCGCACTTGTATCATAAATAACTATTACTCCGTTTTTTGACACGCGAAGTACATACAATAGCGTCATTTAGTTAGATTTATATCTGTGGTAGGATAACATCACGCTTTTGTTGCTCGATGGGAGAAGCAGAGTTCTGTGACACGCAAATGTTGCAATGGGAGGCCAGACTGCCTTACTACCAATCAGAGGCGGCTGTACTTTAAGTTCACTCGTGCACTGAACTGCCAGATTTGAATAGGTTTAGAAATAAAATAAAAATGTTTAATAATATCTGATTAACGATCTATTCAATATTTACGAAATTATGACGAACAAATTTAAGCTCTTTGCTAAAGTAATAAGACGTATATTGCTGTAAAAAATACTCCCCGTGCGCTAGGCTAAAGCGCACGGCGAGAGTTCATACAATTCTACGAGAAACAAGCGAAAACGCCTGGCGCGTGAGACAGAGATAGTTCAATAGAAAATGTACGGCAAAATATGACCATTCTCGTGCGCCGTCCCAGCGAACCGAAGATTACCGAGAGCGGGCGAAGTTTGTCGAACGAAATTTATCTTCGGGTCGAGTACCAAAATTACAAGTTGTACAACGACGTAACTAGATGGCGTTGGCGTCGAATTAGAAGTCGCTAGCGAGATGGTTTGCCGATTTACATAGGCTCCTGTGAATTTTAGAAAATCTAACACAATTACCCAGTGAAACGGTAAAGTGCACTACTGCTACTATGATCCACCAGCCGCCACTGCTACCAATCTCAAGTTTAATTATCTCAGAATCCCTCAGGAACCATGCATCGGGATGAAAAAATAAAATAGATGAAATTCTGTGTTACTTCAGGCACAGATAATATAATACTAGCACACAGATGCCTCATCCCATACAAAGAAACCGTGCCGACGTAACTAGCGTTTTTCATCTGATTATACCGATTATTTTTTGTACATCGATTGCGTTCGTTTCCGTTCCACGGCGATAGATAGATCACCATCTATATCCGTGGAACGGAACCAAACGCAATCGATGTACAAAAAATAATCAGTATAATCAGTACAGTACGTCGTCGGGACAGTTTCTTTGTATGGGATGAGACACCAATGCTTCAGGCTTCTAAATTGTCTGTATGTAACGAATCAAATTCTTCTATTAAATAATGATTTCTAATAAATGTGTTTTGTTACAGGTTCCAGACACCTTATTTTTGGCCATCCAACCAATGGGAACCTGAAAATACTGATTATGGTTGGTATAATTTAAATATAATCTATATATTATATAAAAATGAAACCCGTTTTCCGTTGTCACGACATAACATGAAAACGGCTTGACCGATTTGGCTTATTTTTTTTTCAAGTTAGTGTAGGGTAGGTGTAGGGTAGGTGTAGGGTAGGTGTAGGGTAGGTGTAGGGTAGGTGTAGGGTAGGTGTAGGGTAGGTGTAGGGTAGGTGTAGGGTAGGTGTAGGGTAGGTGTAGGGTAGGTGTAGGGTAGGTGTAGGGTAGGTGTAGGGTAGGTGTAGGGTAGGTGTAGGGTAGGTGTAGGGTAGGTGTAGGGTAGGTGTAGGGTAGGTGTAGGGTAGGTGTAGGGTAGGTGTAGGGTAGGTGTAGGGTAGGTGTAGGGTAGGTGTAGGGTAGGTGTAGGGTAGGTGTAGGGTAGGTGTGGGGTAGGTGTAGGGTAGGTGTGGGGTAGGTGTAGGGTAGGTGTAGGGTAGGTGTAGGGTAGGTGTAGGGTAGGTGTAGGGTAGGTGTAGGGTAGGTGTAGGGTAGGTGTAGGGTAGGTGTAGGGTAGGTGTAGGGTAGGTGTAGGGTAGGTGTAGGGTAGGTGTAGGGTAGGTGTAGGGTAGGTGTAGGGTAGGTGTAGGGTAGGTGTAGGGTAGGTGTAGGGTAGGTGTAGGGTAGGTGTAGGGTAGGTGTAGGGTAGGTGTAGGGTAGGTGTAGGGTAGGTGTAGGGTAGGTGTAGGGTAGGTGTAGGGTAGGTGTAGGGTAGGTGTAGGGTAGGTGTAGGGTAGGTGTAGGGTAGGTGTAGGGTAGGTGTAGGGTAGGTGTAGGGTAGGTGTAGGGTAGGTGTAGGGTAGGTGTAGGGTAGGTGTAGGGTAGGTGTAGGGTAGGTGTAGGGTAGGTGTAGGGTAGGTGTAGGGTAGGTGTAGGGTAGGTGTAGGGTAGGTGTAGGGTAGGTGTAGGGTAGGTGTAGGGTAGGTGTAGGGTAGGTGTAGGGTAGGTGTAGGGTAGGTGTAGGGTAGGTGTAGGGTAGGTGTAGGGTAGGTGTAGGGTAGGTGTAGGGTAGGTGTAGGGTAGGTGTAGGGTAGGTGTAGGGTAGGTGTAGGGTAGGTGTAGGGTAGGTGTAGGGTAGGTGTAGGGTAGGTGTAGGGTAGGTGTAGGGTAGGTGTAGGGTAGGTGTAGGGTAGGTGTAGGGTAGGTGTAGGGTAGGTGTAGGGTAGGTGTAGGGTAGGTGTAGGGTAGGTGTAGGGTAGGTGTAGGGTAGGTGTAGGGTAGGTGTGGGGTAGGTGTGGGGTAGGTGTAGGGTAGGTGTAGGGTAGGTGTAGGGTAGGTGTAGGGTAGGTGTAGGGTAGGTGTAGGGTAGGTGTAGGGTAGGTGTAGGGTAGGTGTAGGGTAGGTGTAGGGTAGGTGTAGGGTAGGTGTAGGGTAGGTGTAGGGTAGGTGTAGGGTAGGTGTAGGGTAGGTGTAGGGTAGGTGTAGGGTAGGTGTAGGGTAGGTGTAGGGTAGGTGTAGGGTAGGTGTAGGGTAGGTGTAGGGTAGGTGTAGGGTAGGTGTAGGGTAGGTGTAGGGTAGGTGTATCTTGGTGTTTTTATGGCAAAACGAAGTTTGCCGGGAAAAGCTAGTCTTTGATAGTCTCGGGACCCTAGGGTCCCGGACCTTTGAAAGACGTACTAGGGGCCGAAATCAACTCGCAGAGGCCTTAGGCTTCCTATCTCACCTAATGGTAAGCGATGATGTGGTCGACGGTGAAGCACGCGTGCCTAGAAGTAACCTATTCACTCTTGACTTATAGACCCCTAGATTGTAGCTATCTGGAAACACAGACTCCGGCAGGGAATTCCGCTCCTTAGCTGTACGCATAATAAAAGTATTCTCAAAACGTTTTGTGCGGTTTTGTGGATCGGGTATATCTCATGAACCGTGATAGCTAGACAGTTGAAATTTTCACAAATGATATATTTCTGTTGCCGCTATAACAACAAATACTAAAAACAGAATAAAATTAATATTTAATTGGGGCTCCCATGCAACAGACAACAAGTGATTTTTTTTGCCGTTTTTTGCGATAATGGTACGGAACCATTCGTGCGCAAGACCGAGTCGCATTTGACCGTTTTTTTTTGTATTTTCAGCTGTATACCTTTGCAAGCGCACAATGCAGAACAAAGCGCGTCTAGAACTGGCTGACTACGAGGCGGAGTCTTTAGCGAGACTGCAGAAGATGTTCAGCAGGAAATGGGAGTTCATATTTATGCAGGCTGAGGCTCAGAGCAAGGTAAACTGTCATATTTTTTTTCTTATATCCGGCTAGTGCAATGGAGAGGGCTATGCTCGGAGTTTCCTTGCGTGATTGAATCAGAAATGTAGAGATCCGCAAGAGAACCAGGGTTACCGACATAGCCCGAAGAATTGCCAAACTTAAGTGGCAGTGGGCAGGGCACATTGCTCGCAGAACGATGGCCGATGGGGCAGAAAGGTTCTGGAGTGGTGACCGCGAACTGGAAGACGTTGCGTTGGAAGGCCTCTCACCAGGTGGACCGATGACCTGGTGAAGGTTGCGGGGATCCGCTGGATGCGAGACGCATGGGACTGATCAAAATGGCGACGCTTGGGGGAGGCCTATGTCCAGCATTAGACGTCTTTCGGCTGATATGATGAAACCGAACCCGGTGGCCTGGTCACGGGGTCCCAGCTCTATCAAAGCAAGTTTGGTTTTGGTGGTGGTTGGTGGAATTGTGTGTCAAATTCACATTTTCCAGAATTGATCATAAACATTGTATGTTCTTTTTTAATCAACTCCCCTAAGCACCAAATTATGGCATATTGGGGTCTTAAATCGCATTTGAACGGATCATTTAAAATTGATTCCAGTAGATGGCGCGTTTTTAAATTTCTGAGGCATGCCACTCGATTTTTTAAATTTGTATTGTAACACAATGGTATTGGTTCACAAATTTATAAAAAAAGACAACTGAAACAAAAAAAAATTAGAAAAAAAAAATTTAGTTCTTTAGGCATATAAAATAAAGTTCCCAGAAAGTTCAGAACGAGTGAACTAGATGGTGTCATCATAACATAAGCCGTAAGGTCGCAAGTTTTAATCTTAGTTTTTAGGGTTCCGTACCCAAAGGGTAAAAACGGGACCCTAATACTAAGACTCCGCGATCCGTCTGTCTGTCTGTCTGTCTGTCCGTCTGTAACCAGGCTGTATCTCATGAACCGTGATAGCTAGAGAGTTGAAATTTTCACAGATGATGTATTTCTGTTGCCGCTTTACCAACAAATACTAAAAACAGATTAAAATAAATATATAAGTGGGGCTCCCATACAACAAACGTGATTTTTTTGCCGTTTTTTGCTATAATGGTACGGAACCCTTCGTGCGCGAGTCCGACTCGCACTTGGCCGGTTTTTTCGTGTCCCTATGCTAGACATGAAATCTATAAATATACCATTTCTTTTACAGGTTGACAAGAAACGTGATAAATTGGAGAGGAAGGTTCTGGACAGTCAAGAGCGAGCTTTCTGGGATGTTCACCGACCCATGGTGAGTACGATATTACGGGATTGTACATGGCCTTAGTTAGGAGTAATCTTGATTCAACACCAGTGATCTGGTACCCGTATAAGAGAACTTACGATTTACTTCTTAAAAAAAAACCGAAATGTCTTTCTTCGTTTTCTTTATAAAAATCTCTTCGGATATCAGCCCTACCAAAGAACAATGGCGAATTCTTAGCTGACTTAAATTTGAGCGTCTGAAAGTGAGTTAAATACGAAAGAAATTCCAATAATTGACTACGTTTTTTGAAAGTATAACATTAACTGGTTCATTACGGATGAAAAATAAACATTATAAAAGTAAGTTATGTATTTGATTTTTACTTTCACTCTCATTAGCTTAGTGTTGCCATTTTACACTTATTCTGCCAAGTGACAAGTAGTGACTGTAGTCAGTATATCATTATTGTATTTGTTATTATAATAAAACGGAGCAAATGAATTTCAATACACTTTATGTCTAAGTGTAGGTGTCCCAAATTTTTTTTATTTTTTATAATCTATAGGCTCGCGTTTGACCACTATCTCGCCTGATGTTAAGCGATGACTTACTTTCATTAATAATGATAGGCAAAAAGACTAGTATCCAAGTCTAAAAAAATATAGCTTGGTTGTTGACGACGACCTTTTACACGTCAAAGTAGCTTAAATAAATAAATATACTCTTTCCAAAGAGTATATTTTACATTTCATGCTGAAATAACTAGGAAAGGGAAATACTAATGTGATATTGCCCTTTTAATTCCATGAAATTTAATAATATTACCTATTAAACACATTATTTATAGTTACCCATACATAACCTACAAAAGTTCCTGACTTAATATCTATTATTCTCGGCAATATTGAACAAAAATTCTTGCACAAACTTATTCAGAACATGACCCTGAATTAAACAAGATATTTTGCATCTAGAGTCGTAGGAATTTAATCTCAGCTAAAATAATGTATGGGCTTCTGCCATTGTCCTTTCTACTTGGTGTTTTAAAATTTAATAGAGCTGTTTCTTGGGTAGAAAATAGTACATTGTGATACAAGGGTGGAAAGTAAACTCGAGTCATTAAAAACCCTCGCCTTCGGCTCGGGCTTGTTAATGACAGCTCGTTTGCAATAACCTACACACCCGTGTATCACACGACGTTTTTCAATACAGTTTTAAGAAACAGTAAAAACAAATCAAAGAATTAGATTTTTTTATTCACGACTGAATCACGACCGTAGGGTTTCATGGCCCTCGATATAAATCCGTTTTATTCAAGAGTTGCATACTATATTTTATACCATGACTACGAGAAAAATAAAGATTTAAGCGAAAATAACAAGGAAAAATACTAAATAAAAGTTTTATTACCATCAAAATTTTAAAAATATGTGTAAACTCAGGGTTTCACATTTTTTCTTAATTAAAGCAGAGCTAGGTAACAGCAACCAAATAAGTGTTCACTAAACATAACAAACTCAAAATCAAATCGTTAAAGGAGTTTGAAAGTCGAATATTCTTTGCACAAGGAGTTCGTATAATAGTACATTATGGTACAAGTGTGCAATGTTGGTGATTACCGCTGAGGCGCCATTGAGACCCGAGCCGTAGGTGAGGGTCTTAAGAGAGCCGAGGACGGTAATCATCAATACACACGTGTATCATACGACGTTTTTCAACACACTTGTGAAGAAAATAATACAAAAAAAACATTTTCAACAATTAAAACGAGTTGTGAAATTTTATTCGCAATGGCGGGCAAAATTAATCAGTTTTGCTATGCTCGCGCATTTAACAATGGCGATCGGCCATAGACTAAAAGAATGAGGTTTCTTTCTTTTTTTGACTTTTCGTGGATAGTGTTTTAGCCACGTACAAAATAGGGAATTTCAATTTTTCTTTATTACAGAGCAAATAATATTTATATTTGAGTCAAAGTTTTATTTATTGAACAAGTTGTAATTATCTATTTAAATACGAAGTTGCATGAAATGACCAAGCAATAGGTACATTAATTTATTTGTACTATTGAGCACGATCTTTTTTGCATCGAAACTTTTTTAAGACCAAAGCAACTTAACCAATAAATTAAAAAAAACTCTATAACTCACTTGTGAATAATAGCAACGAAAAAGTCACAGTTTGATAACAGGTATCATTATGTGCCTAATTGCGGTGAAATTAGAGCCACTTTATGAGCAAGTGTGTTGAAATAGTACATTGTAATACAAGGGTGGAAAGTAGGTTATTGCAAACGAGCTGTCATTAACAAGCCCGAGCCGAAGGCGAGGGTTTTTAATGACACGAGTTTGCAATAAACTACACACCCGTGTATCACACGACGTTTTTCAATACAGTTGTGAGAAACAGTAAAAACAAATCAAAGAATTAGATTTAGTTTCACAAAAAATAAAATTTTCAATATGGCGCGTTTTTGCAACTGGACATATTTTTTTACAAAGAAAACAGCCTATACAGCCTGTTCGATTTTTGACAAACGTTGATGTGAAAATAATTAACTTAAAACTGGTAATTAAACATATTAAACAACCATTTATACTTTTGAGAATTCAATGCTAAAACGTACGGAATCATTCATTTTTCCTCGTAGAAAATCTATCCCATTTTATTCTATGTTTGAAAACTCCTTGCTACTAAACTTTTTTAAATTGACTTATAAATTTAAAACTAAACTGCAAACATAATGATCGAGCTCGTAAACAAAAGTCACGACCGCGTAACAGAAAGATGCCTATGCGTAAGATTTAACTTTCGAATCATAATTATAGCCTCTGAAAGTACGCCATGTTTAACAACTGTGCTGGACGTAGCGTGTTCACTGGCCCCGAGAAAAGAAGGGCGTAAACCTTCTGGCCATTGCCGCTGAACGCCCCTATCACACCACGAAACAAGGTTCTTGGATGCCTAGCTGCAGCACTGACGTAGGGTTGCAAATCGACTCTAACGATTCAACGATGTGTTGGCTGTACTCGAGCTATTTCCAGGTTCTGGGTTGCCCACTTCTGGATCAGCACTCCCGGCGTCCAGGTCCCGAGGCTCAGCTCGACAGGATCGAAAAGGGGTGCCTTCATAAGGGTTGAAGTTGATGAATTGAATGAAACACTAAGTTATTCAGTACACGGCACGATTCTAGGGCTCTCAACAATTTCTGAGACTTGATTCTATATAAGAATTACTTCTTATTTACTAAGACAAGTACAAGCGACTAGCTTTGGATGACTACAAATTCTATTTGGGCCCGGGGGGTGTATATACCCTCGGACCGTGCCATTATTGAGAGCCCCGCAAATTCTCGCCGAAAATAATTTTTATTTCTGTAAAAAACCCTTATCAACATTTGGTAAATAGGGTTACCGCACCCCTTCCACGGTGCTATCAATAGCTGGATTTCTTCGTACTGTAACACAGTAACGCCCCCTATCTCTGTATCTAATCCATATACCTAATTTCCAGGTATTGATAGCTTCCCTAGACTAATTCCATGAAATAAAGGAACAATTTCCTTTATTTCTCGGTTAAAACCTTAATAGCTTTTAACCTAGCCTAAGGATATCTATAGGTTGGGTTGACCTGCTGGTGCCAATAGCAGGCTGTCTGTTGACGTCTAGAAACAGCTTATTTTCGGGAATCTTCTATGGGATATCATCCCTTATGTAATGAATCTATAAATTCCTAAGTCATTTCACCGACTTTAGGACTTCCTACTTAGGCTAACCAGACAATCACCGCCTATTATGGGGATTCTGGTAGCCGATAGACCACACTTTACATTTCTAGTGTTCATATAAGTCTATCTAGGCTATATGCACATAAGGTGCCTCGATATGTACAAATTCGATAGCTGGTCACTTTCTTTGCGCCCAGCTATCAGAGAAACTATTTACAAAACCCTAACAAGATTGGGACGACACGATGGCGCGTTTATTGGGCCATCGGGAGGTCCCCAAAAATTCCTTATTTTCGGAATTCCCAGGGGTGTATAGTCCCGGGGAATGCCAAAAACTGACTAAAAATTACATTTTCCAGAAACCTATTTTCTGGAATTGTACTTAAACTACTTGAGCGATTTTCGCTCCAAAGTGATGGCTTGGTAGCTAGTCCAGCAAGCCATCAGAAAGTACTTACACCATGAGTACATCTATTCCCTTCATGGAGTTATTCCACCTGAAGGATCTACAAATTTCAACGTTTTACGTTGTTTACATTTTTCACGACTGTTTATCTCGCTGACTATCCAAGCGATTCTTCCCATCTAGAAACCGCCTGGAAGCCCTTTTAGCAAGCTTTCCAATGGTAGTACTTTTACCAGTACACCTATATGTTTTCTAGGTACTTAGGGCACCTAAACCCGTAAGCATTTGCCGAAAACCAGATAAACAGCAGTTTTCTATTATATACCGACTTGATATCTCAAGTAAACGGGCTTTATATAAAAGACTACGCTAACTATGAGGTGTATATAGGTTTCCTGTCTCGGTCTAGGTCTCCCATATACCCTAAAATGACCTAAAACCATATATTTGGTGTTTGAGATATCAAGTCAATATTCACATTTACATAGCAGAAACTATGTGGTTTTCACATAGTTTCATCATTATGTACTGATTTCATGTCCAGTACATAGGATAAGCCCTTAAAAACATGATTTTAATTACTATAATTTTTCCAAAAAACTCCAAAACTATATATATCGGGTGGGGCCACCTCGCGGGCCATTCGGAACTAATCCGTCGTCGAGCAATGACGTATCGTACGACAGAAATTTATGTTTTTCGCTATGATAACTCTTATCAGTATGCTTTCTAATGCTTTTACTCTATTAAGGGTGAACTATTGAACCCTATAACATACTGACAAATACTAAAAACATTATACTACTATCTCAAAAAATGTAGGTAAAATTTTAGTATAAATATGAACGTGCCTCTAAAAATCATTTTAGTATTAGATGGCGCGCCGTGGTGAGCAGACATGTCTACACATACAAACTTTAACTCTTATGAACCATTTAGTATGGATGACGCTTCGTCGCGAACAACAACTGTATTGAAATAGTTATTTATGCTACAAGTGCGGGAAGTATGTGATTTCCGATGAGTGTATTTTTATTCACGAGCGAGCGAAGCGAGTGAGTGGATAAATCGAGACGAGTCGGAAATCATCTTACGCACGTGTATCATGCAACATTTTACTATGCATTGTGCGAGGAAATAAAAAACATATATCTGAACCAAGCAAGAAATTAATAAAATGGCGCTTATTCAAAGGCGCTCAGCATATCCACAGATTAACTAATAAAAGCTGTCACGTCGTAACGCAAAAAGGCACGAGCAAAATATTCATTCTGCCAAACATATTTAATGAATACTTATTTAAAATTAATTTATTGATCAAAATCTAAATCTAGAGTAATAAAAACGCCTTAAATGAAGTATTAGTTTTGTTTTACCTTTTATATGAATGATAATATGTACTTAACTAATTTTTTAAACTTTTCTCAAATAATAAAAACTCTATGCGGCGGGCTGACGTTGGAGTTAAAAATTAAAAAAGTACAGGAAAGTAAAAAGCACTAGTAAAAAAAAGTGACACTTTCCGCACAGTTTGGCTGCTTGGAAAACGCTCTTTTCGAGGACATGCATTGTAAAGTATTTTTCAATACAGTTGTTAAACATGGCGTACTTTCAGAGGCTATAATTATGATTCGAAAGGTAAATCTTACGCATAGGCATCTTTCTATTACGCGGTCGTGACTTTTGTTTACGAGCTCGATCATTATGTTTGCAGTTTAGTTTTAAATTTATAAGTCAATTTAAAAAAGTTTAGGAGCAAGGAGTTTTCAAACATAGAATATAATGGGATAGATTTTCTAAGAGGAAAAATGAATGATTCCGTACGTTTTAGCATTGAATTCTCAAAAGTTTTTATACCTAAATGGTTGTTTAATATATTTAATTACCAGTTTTAATTTAATTATTTTCACATCAACATTTGTCATAAATCGAATAGGCTGTATAGCTGTATAGGCTGATATCGTTGTAAAAAAATAAGTCCAGTTGCAAAAACGCACCATAAGTCAATTTAAAAAAGTTTAGTAGCAAGGAGTTTTCATACATAGAATAAAATGGGATACGATTTTATACGAGGAAAAATTAATGATGCCGTTCATTTTAGCATTGAATTCTCATTTTTTTTTAAAGTTGTTTAATATATTAAATTAACAGTTTTAAGTTAATTATTTTCACATTATTTTTTGTGAATAAACAAATCTAATTCTTTGATTTGTTTTTACTGTTTCTCACAACTGTATTGAAAAACGTCGTGTGATACACGGGTGTGTAGGTTATTGCAAACTCGTGTCATTAAAAACCCTCGCCTTCGGCTCGGGCTTGTTAATGACAGCTCGTTTGCAATAACCTACTTCCCACCCTTGTATCACAATGTACTATTATGCGCATGTAGGTTGTATAGCATTGAGATGGACGTCGAATATATATTGGTGTGTTCTAAATTCAAACACCAAAACAGTGAGTAAAAGTGCTTTTTATTCACTGTTTTCAGTGAATAAAATAAGCTTTTTAGAGGGGGAATGGTATAAACTAAGTTTCAATACAGTTGTTAAACATGGCGTTCCTTGAGAGGCTATAATTATGATTCGAAAATTAAATCTTTCGCACAGGCATCTTTCTGATACGCGGTCGTGGCTTATGTTTACGAGCTCGATCATTACTTTTTAGGGTTCCGTACCCAAAGGGTAAAAACGGGACCCTATTACTAAGACTCCGCGGTCCGTCTGTCTGTCTGTCTGTCCGTCTGTCACCAGGCTGTATCTCATGAACCGTGATACCTAGACAGGTGATGGTTTTCGGTTGCCACTATAACAACAAATATTAAAAACAGAATAAGATAAATATTTAAGTGGGGCTCCCATACAATAAACCTGTTTTTTTGTAGTTTTTTGCGATAATGGTGCGGAACCCTTCGCGCGTGAGTCCGACTCGTACTTGGCCGTTCTTTTCAGTTGAGTTTTAAATTTAAAAGTCAATTTAAAAAAAATTGTAAAAAGGAGTTTTCATACATATAATAAAATGGCATAGATTTTCTACGAGGAAAAATGAATGATTTCGTACGTTGTAGCATTGAATTCTCAAAAGTCATTTAAATGGTTGTTTAATACATTTAATTACAGATTTTAATTTAATTATTTTCACATCAACATTTGTCAAAAATCGAATAGGCTGTATTATGCTGATTTCGTTGTAAAAAAAAAAATGTCCTGTTGCGAAAAACGCGCCATTTTCTGAAATTATTTTTGTTGGGTTCCGTACCCAAAGGGTAAAAACGGGACCCTATTACTAAGACTTCACGATCCGTCTGTCTGTCTGTCCGTCTGTCACCAGGCTGTATCTCATGAACAGCGATAGCTAGACAGTTGAAATTTTCACAGATGATGTATTTCTATTGCCGCTATAACAACACTCCGCGGTCCGTCTGTCTGTCTGTCTGTCTATCCGTCTGTCACCAGGCTGTATCTCATGAACCGTGATACCTAGACAGGTGATGGTTTTCTGTTGCCGCTGTATCAACAAATATTAAAAACAGAATAATTTTTTTTTGCCGTTTTTCGCTCGATATTAATAACGGCAACAGGTAACCGCTTGAAATATTCACAGAATATTTTGTTGTATATATATAATTATTTTTAAATTAAAATAAATTATATTAAGGGGGGTTCCCATACAACAAACGTGATTTTTTTGCCGTTTTTTGCGATAGTGGTACGGAACCCTTCGTGCGCGAGTCCGACTCGCACTTGGCCAGTTTTTTTGTGCATAAACAAATCTAATTCTTTGATTTGTTATTACTATTTCCCACAACTGTATTGAAAAACTTCGTGTGATACACGGGTGTGTAGGTTATTGCAAACTCGTGTCATTAAAAACCCTCACTTTCGGGCCGGTCTTGTTAATGACATCTCGTTTGCAATAACCTACTTTCCACCCTTGTATCACAATGTACTATTGTTTGATGGTCCATATTATTTATTATATACTTTATTTATTGTACACCACTTAAATAATTACAGGACAAAACATTTAGAAAGATAAGTGTACAATGGGCGGTCTTATCGCACAGGGCAATCTCTTACAGACAACCTTTGGCTGGACTGAACGAAGGGCTGTCAGTGTACAAAAATATGGGCAAAAAAATACTAAAAAACTTAGTACCCGAAATTAGTCAGAATGAAATTAATCCCGCTCAAAATTTACTGAACTAATCTGTAAAATATCTCTATTCCAGCCCGGCTGCGTTAACACAACCGAAATCGACCCAAAGAAGCTATCTCGCATCAACGCGCTCAAAGCGAAGAGACTGCGACAGTGCCAGGAGCTGATACTGCAACACAATCTCAAGGTAAGCCTCATGCTCAGCGCTATGTTCTCCAAAAGGGCTGCTAGAATTTGAGAGTAAGCTACCTGGCGAAAATATGGCTGGCACAAATCCAGAATTTAAAGAGCGGTTTTTAGCCGTGTGTGTATCAGTCTATGTATGTTTGTTCCTATGTGGCGTTCTAGAGACCAAACGCGTTGGCCGTTTTGATGAATATAGATAAAAATGAAAATTGAAAAATGACGGTTTTTATCTGACTAAAATCGAGGAGAGTTTGTGTGCAACACATGTCTCGGTCTCGCGCGCAAATACGTCTCCCGAGACCGCGGCGCTCTACAAGCGTCTCGGTCTCGACTCTCGAGTCGCAGTGTCGTGGTGGACTCGCACTTCTTTTTTTTTTTCGGGGTGGAAAATCCTCCTTGGATGTCCTCCGCCCTGGGGAGGGCGGAGGGGTATGTCAGACTCGTACTGACTAAAAACCTCCCCGGTGTTCCATCTCACACCTACGCTGGGGGTCGCGGGAACAACGATACTTCCGCAACCCCCGGCTAGTGCCGGCCCGCCTGTGCGGGCCACGACCTCGGTGTTGGACTCCCCCCGCGATGTCTAAGAGGGGCGCGCGTGGAACACTACGCACCTCCACCTCGGGTCCTTGATGTGTGGGAAGCGACGGACGGCCCCGAGTCGCACCTCTAGACTCGCACCTCTGTATTAACCTTTTCTTATAAGTTAACCACATGTAAATTAATTCCTAACCTATACCACAGATAATATAATACTAGCATACAGATGCCTCATCCCATACAAAGAAACCGTGCCGACGTAACTAGCGTTTTTCATCTGATTAATCTTGTTATTTTTGTAAGTACATCAATCGCGTTCGATCCCGTCTCACGGCAATAGATGGTGTTAGCAGCGACTTGCAAGTAAAAGGGTTTACTAGGTTCGTGAATATTTTTTTCTTTAAATACAGTGAAGGTTCGTTTTATAGTATTTTTTTGCACGTTTTTACAGTTTTTTTTGCACCAAAATGTGTTACAATGCAAATTTTAACAAACGAGTGGAATGCCTCAGAAATTAAAAAATGCGCCATCTATTTGCATCCGTTTTAAATTAACCGTTCAAATAATCTTTGAAATGTGAATTAAGAGCCCAATATTTTATAATTTTGTACTTAGTAGAGTTGATTAAACAAGAACATACAATTTTTATGATCAATTCCAGAAAATGTTAATTTTACACACAATTATATTTAATTGTGTGCACATGTCGCGCCATCTAGTGAGATTTATTTGAACCAAATTTCCTTCCTTAGCAATGAAACCCCGTGCCTATACGTATTTGTCTTTTTACAGAACAACCCGATAGTGACGATCACAAATCCACAGGAGAGCGAAGAAGAAATACAGAAGAAGAATGAGAATACTGTCAAGGAGAATGGTGAGAGACTAATATGTATTTTACAATGCATGTCCTCGAAAAGAGCGTTTTGCAAGCAGCCAAACTGTGCGGAAAGTGTAACTTTTTTTACTAGTGCTTTTTAGTTTTCTGTACTTTTTTAATTTTTAACTCCAACGTCAGCCTGCCGCATAGAGTTTTTATTATTTGAGAAACGTCTTAAAAATTTGTTAAGTACAGATTATCATTCATATAAAAGGTAAAACATAACTAATACTTCATTTAAGGCGTTTTTAATTACTCTAGATTTAGATTTTGATCAATAAATTAATTTTAAATATTCATTAAATATGTTTGGCAGAATGAATATTTTGCTCGTGCCTTTTTGCGTTACGTCGTGCTATGAACTATTAGTTAATCTATGGATATGATGTGAGTGTGAGCGCCCTTGAATAAGCGCCATTTTATTAATTTCTTGCTTGGTTCAGATATATTTTTTTATTTCCTCTCACAATGCATAGTAAAATGTTGTATAATACACGTGCGTAAGATGATTTCCGACTCGTGTAGATTTATCCACTCACTCGTTTCGCTCGCTCGTGAATAAAAATACCACTCATCGTAAATCATCTACTTTCCGCACTTGTAGCATAAATAACTATTTTTTGTGGTTCTTCACTTTTCTATTTAAAAGGATTGGTTGTTGTTTTAACCCCCGGAAAAAGAGGGGCGTTATAAGGTTGACGTATGTTGTTGTGTATCTGTGTGTCTGCCTGTGGCATATAGCTCCTAAACGGATGAACCAATTTTGATTTAGTTTTCTTGTTTGTTTGAAAGGTGACTTTATAAAATTTTTAAAAATATACAAAAGGGCCAAGAGGCTCAACGGCGATGAGGCACTGGTTAAGTCAAAGCTCCAGAGTCTTGAATTGAACATCGTCGCCGTGTTGCCAACTTGTCGGTCTTTTATCGGTTACATTTCGAGGAGTGTGCGTCATCATGTGCCATCGGTACATGGTGGACATCATGTGCCATCGGTACATGGTGGACATCATGTGCCATCGGTACATGGTGGACATCATGTGCCATCGGTACATGGTGGACATCATGTGCCATCGGTACATGGTGGACATCATGTGCCATCGGTACATGGTGGACATCATGTGTCATCGGTACATGATGGACATCATGTGCCATCGGTACATGGTGGACATCATGTGCCATCGGTACATGGTGGACATCATGTGTCATCGGTACATGGTGGACATCATGTGTCATCGGTACATGATGGACATCATGTGCCATCGGTACATGGTGGACATCATGTGCCATCGGTACATGGTGGACATCATGTGTCATCGGTACATGGTGGACATCATGTGTCATCGGTACATGATGGACATCATGTGCCATCGGTACATGGTGGACATCATGTGCCATCGGTACATGGTGGACATCATGTGTCATCGGTACATGGTGGACATCATGTGTCATCGGTACATGATGGACATCATGTGCCATCGGTACATGGTGGACATCATGTGTCATCGGTACATGATGGACATCATGTGCCATCGGTACATGGTGGACATCAGGTTACTTCTAGGCAAGCGTGCTCCATCATCGGCCACATCATCGCTTACCATCAGATGAGATGGTGGTCAAGCGCGAGTCTACATCAGACGAAAAAAAATAAAAAAATACAAAAACCTCTAAAAAGCAAAAAATAAGCCTCGTACTCGCGTCGCGGTACCGCCAATGTTTACAGTAATTTATTTTATTTACTTAGCGATTCCCCGACGCGAGTATGAGGCTTAATTTTTGCTTTTTAGAGTTTATTGTATATTTTAATTTTTTTCGTCTGATGTCTGTGTTGACCACCATCTCATCACACATTGACTATAGTAATTTTCTGTTGACTAACACAAACGCAAAATTTCCACAGAAAATTACTATAGTCAATGTGTATGCAATAGCATATTATATCAGGATTTTTTTCGTAAAAACGTCGGTCTTTATTACAATAGTAAAATACACCAGCGACAAAGAATTTCTTTGCCGATCTTAAAACACATAGTTTCCTTTCACAGGCGAATCCTCCCAACCGGAAATCTCAGTGAACTGCCTCCCGGAACCACCGACGAAGACACCATCCATAGAGCAGCAGATCGACACCGCCAAGAGACAAGTGTCCATGCTCCGGGCGCGTCTGGAGCGGCGCAATGTGCGTCTGAGCAAAGTGCACGATATGTGAGTTGTTATATGTTACGCAGGCGATATTATTGTGCACAAGCGTGTGCGTGAATATTTATTAATTACTAGCTGTGCCGGCGGCTTCGCTCCCGTCATCTGCCTGCCAACCCTACCATACTTACCAGCCTGCCTGCCTACTCCACATACTCAAAAATATACATACTACATACCAATTTTTTTTTTCTAGCGTCATTCTTTCGCGTAAAATCTTAACACCGCGGTTCAGAAATAACTTTAAATGCACAACGCCATCTATCGAATAGCGAGTTCAACTGTCCGAGTAACTGAATTGCGTGAGCTGTGATAATTTTACTTCTTGAACACTATAAATTCATCTAACTTTTGATAGAGTGAACCGATTGCGATGAAACAAAAACTAAGTAATTCTTCAAGTTACGCACAATTTTTATGTATAAAAGTTATCTACATTGATTTCGGACATTTCACGTGATGCGTGCACAAATAAACAGACAAACAGACAAAAATTCCAAAAATGCTAGAAATGGGTTCTGTTGGTTATCCTTTAACACCCTGGCTTTTTTTTTTGAAATTTTTTCGATGTACAAAAAATATTTTTCTACAGATTTATTATATGTAAAATATTTTTCTACAGATTTATTATATGTATTGATAAGGATTTTCACCAATGAGTACACTGTTACTTTATAATTTTGTACATTGCAAACTTAAGTCTTAAGTGCCTCATCACTTACAGAACAACACAGCATGCACGCAAAAACAAAAAAAAAAACCCGCCCAAGTGCGAGTCAGACTCGCGCACTAAGGGTTCCGTACCATTATCGCAAAAATGGCAAAAAAAATCACGTTTGTGTATGGGAGCCCCACTTAAATATTTATTTTATTCTGTTTTTAGTATTTGTTGTTATAGCGGCAACAGAAATACATCATCTGTGAAAATTTCAGCCGTCCAGCTATTACAGTTCATGAGATACAGCCTGGTGACAGACGGACAGATAGACAGACAGACAGACGGATCGCGGAGTCTTAGTAATAGGGTCCCGTTTTTACCCTTTGGGTACGGAACCCTAAAAAACTATTAAAAGCTAAATTGATTGCAGTAAATTAGATTAAGTAATATAGATTAAATTAAATTAGAACAGATTAAAATTAAATTATAATAGATTGAATTAAATTAAATTAGTATACATTTTATTATTTATGTAAAATGAGGTACTAGAGATACCCACTAAATGGCAAGCGCGACTTTATATAGGTGCGTTAACTGTTCTTTTGCTCTCATTGTACTCAGAGATGGTAATAGATTAGTTGACAAAAAATATCTATTTAGTCTGTAAAGAAAGAAAGAAAGAAAAAGAAAGAAAAAGTAGCGGCACTAACACCGCCACTTACGAACTAATGACATGACGTCACACAAATCCTGCATCGCGCAAGCAAAGTTTTCGGCGCGATTTGAATACATACAACAGTCCGACATCAACCGTTGGGCAGTTGCCCGGACCAGACACAACACCCGCCTGGTCGGAGGATCCTCCCTTTTCTATGGAGGTTTGTGGGACGTCAGTTAGATAACCAAAAAATATTGGCCACGTATTTTGTTTTGCCACGTAAACAAAAAATTTGTTTGCTCAAGATGTTTCCCTTCACCGTTTTGAAAGCAGTGGTGATTCAATGAAATAATTTACACAAAGTAAAACGCCTGCCTGGGCTCGAACCCACGACCTACAACTTGTAAGTCGAGGCCGTTACCACTGCTCTCATGGAGCAATCAGTTCGAGTATTCGTTTGTCCGCAGGCTGATCGCGTACTGCGAGCAATACGTGGAGTACGACCCGTGCTTCACAGCGCCCGAGTGGCCCAACCCGTGGCTCAGCGATGCTACCGACTTGTGGGACCAGGACAAGCAGAAGTAAGTACACTACGACCGATGAGTCGTGGCCCGTCTGAAGTTAGCGCCAAGTGGTTCTGCAGAACATACTTTACGAACCAAATGGCTGTTTTCTTCTCGAGTGTACATACGCGAAAGTTTGCAAAGCCTATGTTCAGACGGGCCATGACTCATCCGACGTACTGTAATAACTATATATTTATATAGGAGAGACAAAGACAAATAGTACATTTCGTGACGAGTATAAAAAGTCGAGATTTTAACACGAGCGATGTAGCCGTCGAAAGCTACATGCGAGTGTTAAAATAAAGACTTTTTATGCGAGACACGAACGATTCTTTTTCCACTACCTGATGAGCTTACTTAATTAAATGCAAATAAGTTCCAACAACAATTTATTAGAAACGTTCAGACTTAAAACCACAGACTATATGCACACGATCAACGCGCGCTTTTTCGAGAGGTAACAGGTTCAGTATCATTCTGCCAGTTACATAATGATATCAAAACTCCATACGAAAGTCATTTCGTAACTGTTATTATGTAATTTTGTTTATTTTTTAAATTTTATTTGATAATCTTGTGTCTAAATGTTCATATTTCGAAACGAATTTCTTAGGCAATGTGTTACATAAAAAATTCTTTATTTTAACTAGAAGATTAAATTTGTTTTGAAAAGTATGTTGAGCAGCAAAGAAAGGTTGTAAAAAAATATTGCTTTTTGTACATAGCTTTGTGAATTCAACTTTAAGCATTGCATTTAAGGTTGAATTTGCATTAATGTATATTTATTTCAAATATAATTCTTAGAATTACGTAAACACAATTGGCGACAGTTTTAAAGTGAAGTTTTGTATGGGATTGTGTATCTAGTGTATTATTGATCGAAGGCAATATGCCCAACATTGGCTTTCCGATGCGCAAGGCACGGCGTGATGCTGTTTTTGTATGAGATTTACTACTGTACAGCCATTGTAGCCAACTTCAGGACGGCCAAGAAGTTTGCCGAGAACTATACCTTTAAGCAATGTTATTCTAGTAAACAGATACGTTATACACTCACAAAACAACCGAAAAATGTGTTCCGCACAGCATGACAGCAGGGGCAGCACAGATACCTACTCACTTTTCATTCATCTGACATTTCACTGCAAGTCAAAGAAAGGGATGGATGGCTTGATAAAAATAACAAGAAAAAACCGGCCAAGTGCGAGTCGGACTCGCGCACAAAGGGTTCCGTACCATTATCGCAAAACGGCAAAAAAAACACGTTTGTTGTAGAGGAGCCCCCCTTAATTTATTTTATTTTAATTTAATAATAATTATTTTTTGAATTAAATATACAACTAAATTCTGTGAATATTTCAAGCGTCTACCTGTTACCGTTATTAATATCGAGCATAAAACGGCACAAAAATCACGTTTGTTGTATGGGAGCCCCACTTAAATATTTATTTTATTCTGTTTTTAGTATTTGTTGTTATAGCGACAGACAGGGTTCCGTACCCAAAGGGTAAAAATAGGACCGTATTACTAAGACTCCGCGATCCGTCTGTCTGTTTGTCTGTCTGTCCGTCTGTCACCAGGCTGTATCTCATAAATGGTGATAGCTAGACTGTTGAAATTTTCACAGATGATGTATTTCTGTTGCCGCTATAACAACAAATACTAAAAACTGAATAAAATAAATATTTAAGTACCCATACAACAAACGTAATTTTTTTGCCGTTTTTTTTCTTTTTCTAACCTTCAAATATCAAAAAATTAGGAAATAAAAATTATTAATTGAGGTGTATTGCGAACTTACATATTGTATGAGTTCCGTTCTGTTTTATGTACTTTGGTCTCATAATTGGTACACTTTCTAAATACACACGATGGCATTTTTTTATTCTGTTTTTGTTTCAACAAAGCGTATCGCTCTTCGCCATGCGTGACATACACTAAAGCACAGTGGCGGCTGGTGGATTATAGAAGTAGTAGTGCACTTTGCCGTCTCACTGGGTAATAGTGTTACATTTACTAAAATTCACAGGACCCTAAATAAATCGGCAAACCATCTCGCTAGCGACTTCTAATTCGACACCAACGCCATCTAGTTACGTCGTTGTACAACTTTACTCGACCCGAAGATAAATTTCGTTCGTCAAACCTCGCCCGCTCTCGGTAATCTTCGGTTCGCTGGGACGGCGCACGAGAATGGTCATATTTTGCCGTACATTTTCTATTGAACTATCTCTGTCTCACGCGCCAGGCGTTTTCGCTTGTTTCTCGTAGAATAGTATGAACTCTCGCCGTGCGCTTTAGCCTAGCGCACGGGGAATATTTTTTACAGCAATATACGTCTTATTACTTTAGCAAAGAGCTTAAATTTGTTCGTCATAATTTCGTAAATATTAAATAGATCCGTAATCAGATATTATTCAACATTTTTATTTTATTTCTAAACCTATATTAAAATCCGGCAGTTCAGCGCACGAGTGAACTTAAAGTACAGCCGCCTCTGCTAAAGACTATACGTCCCAATTAGGACGTATTCGAGTCTTCACAATGCGCGCGCTCATAACATATCTGTTTACTAAAATATCATTGCCTGTAAGGAAATGTGTTTACTGCTCGACCACTACCAAAAAACTGAACTCAGCTTCGGTCATACGCCTCCAGGTGGCGCTGTAGTCCCAATTAGTTCTGACTAATTGGGACTACAGCGCAATATCCATTGCATTTCTGACATATAGATTTTCATTTGACAGCAAAGAGCCTCTCCCGCTTCGGCGCGTGCGTCGCTGGTCGTTCAGTCTGCGAGAGCTCTTACAAGACAACGCCGGCAAGGAACACTTCGCCAAGTTCCTGTCCAAGGAGTTCAGTGGAGAGAATCTCAAGTAAGTACACAATAACGGTCCATCTTGAGCTTCTTGGAGCTGAATTTTTCAAATCGGTCCAGTAGTTTCGGAGCCTATTCGGTACAAACAAACAAAAAAATCTTTCCTCTTTATAATATTATTTAGTATAGATTGTTCTTCTAACTAACAAACATGTGTCTGAGGAATTTGTTGCTCCACTTGGTCCCCGCTAAACCATTAGCAAGTGTAACGGGCGGGCGTTTTGGGGAAATGTCTGTAATTTTTGTCGTTCAAAAACTCGTTAATTCTCTAGTCTAATTTGACCAAATAAATTTTGTTTTTTTTTCGTAGGTTCTGGCTAGCAGTCCAAGAGCTGAAGGCACTGCCCATCCGCCGCGTGGCCAACCGCGCCAAGGAGATCTGGAAGGAGTACCTCGCCAGCGACGCCGCATCGCCCATCAATATTGATGCAGCTAGCAGGTATTCTACATGCCATCAAAATGCCGGGCTAACTCAGCCCCCTTGAGATCTGCACAAAGTGATAATTTATGGGAAATTATTAACCGAGGGAAAAATGTACTGAATGGGCGACTATTATACTAAGTAAGTAACTATTTATCCGGTTTGAGTAATACATTTTAGGAGATTTTTGTGAGCTGCGGTAATAATATTGTTACATACTTTAATTGTATTTGGGTTTCTATTTTTTCTATTTTAGAATATTATTATTTTGAAAATAGCTGAACAACTATCGAGGCGACATCACTGTGCAGTCGGGAGTTCGGGTTTATTCGTGTCCAAGAGCGAGCGAAGCGAGCTCGGGAACTTAGGGCACCCCGACACGGATAGGTTAGGTTCGAAGGGGTTGACGGGAGCTGAAGTGAGCGAGCAAAGCGAGCGAACTTAGCTCCCGTCATTTCCTTCATGTTAGGTTACTTTAGACCATGCAGACAGAAAAAGGAGCCCTGTCGACAAACTTATATTTTCAAGTCGCTGTTTTAAACATTTGTATTCGCCCACTGTTTGTCGCCCACTTAGTATTTCAGTAAGCCATATTCAGTATTTTTTACACCTTTAATTTGAATTTTTTTTCGCTCGTTTAAATACTAGCCATAATTTATCAACAGCTGTGATTGTCAAAAAGTCTCAGATGGTGTTATTTATCCCTACCCCCCCCTCGACCCGGGTGGGTGCCCGCACCGTCGAGGCGGGAGGGGGCTCAGTAGCCATGGCTTGGTCACCCACGGTGAAGCGAAGAGGAACCCGAGGAGGGGCCGCTCGTCAGGGTGCCTGCCGATTCAGCCGACGACGTAGCGGCCAACAAGTAGGTTGCGGTGCCGCATGATTTACAGAGGCGACATTGCAACTGAGGCTATGGGGACTCCCATACGATATCGCGGCTGAGGGTTGGAGGCCGCGGCGGGAGAGGAGTGCCGGTATTGCGGTGCGCGGCCCCCCCTTCCTTCCGCTGCCTGCAGCCTATTTGCGTAAGTGAATACGGCAACGCAAAGGTTTTGACCGCTATCAATCGACCAATCACACAGACGGAAATCCACATCGCGTCATTCAACACGCATGTGATTGGTCGATTTGATAGCGGTCAAAACCTTCGCCTTGCCGAATTCACTTGCACAATTCGGCTGCTGGTGCTCACGTGCACAACCCCGTGGTTGCCAACGTCGGATAGTGGATGCGGTGGGGCAGCAGGGGACGCGGCGGGACCGCTCGTCTGGCGGCGCCGCCGACCAGACCCGTCATAGGGGGACCTAGGGTGCCATTGTAGGGTACACTATCCACCCACATAGTTTATTTATTTATATAATACACAAACATACAAGACACACATACAATATCGTTATATTTATTTATATATAATTATAATAACAGTAATACACCGTCGACAGACATTCACGGCATCGTATATCGCATACGATATAATGTCGGCTGATGTCTGGTTGAACGTTACCACCAACGGTTCCGCAGGTACTGCACCGCGAGCCTACTAAGTTATTCGGCCACCCGCAGCGACGCACCGCTAGTCGGTCTGCAACTCCAGCTACCGCTACTGCACTCCCGCTAAATATTGTTTACGCGATCTGAACATGAACTGTATCTGTGTTTCTGTTTGTGTGTATTGTGCCGTGAACATTTCTGCTATTGTGACTCTAATCTCTGTGATTCTCCTTCTGACTATTATTTCCTTACGTGTTTTGTGTGATGAACAATAGAAATAGTGAGTACCCACATTTTGACTTTTATTGTGTTACTCCACCAACTTCACACCTCACGTACCTAAACCATAAACGGTGTTATCTGGCACCCATGTGGTAGTTTGGTCCCTGGGGTGGTCACGGCGTGCAATGTATACTGGTGCGCCGGTGATGGGGGTACTCCCTCGGTTCACGAACGAGTGCTAACACGTGCCCGTGTTCCCGCCAAAATCATAATCAATCTTTATTTGCTCAAACATGAGTACAGTACACACAACAAATTGCCAATATGTAAAAGAATAAAAAAAAAGAAGTTAAATACAGAGCGTCATGTATGCCTTAGTTATTAATGGCATGCAAATATTAATAATAGAATATAAATCAAAATAATACAATTCAAATCAAAATAATAAAATGCAATACATAGTAATAAAATTTAAATCTAAAATTAAAATATCATGTCAATGTTTATGTCATGATTTTAAAAAAATGTGCTAATGTTAAATTATAAAAGAAAAGAAAGAAAGAAAAAGTATTTATTTGTGACCCGCACAGGAGACACGAGAAATCAGCTTAAAATTAAACAAAATTAAAAATAAAAACCCCGTGCGAGACCAAAAAGGCTCCTATCTCAGCATGTGCAGCAATATCAAAAAAAATAAAAAAACTTTCATTCTAGAATGTCAGTACGTTTATTAAACATGTCAAAATATTAAATAATATTACGGTATTTACTCTAGTTTGTCACGTTTAGTCAAATGAATAAAAAATGTCATATAAATTATAATAAGAATACAATTCAAAAATATCGTTCTAGAACGTCAGAACACAAAAATTAAAAAAAAAATTAAAAATGTCAACATAATAAAATAATAAATCAAATCAGAACAATCAATTGTAGCAGTAAATTATTAAAACTGTCAAGATTAATAAAATAATAAAAGCAAATAGATTAAAAACCACGAAAACTCCACGGTGTCCTCCGGTGACACCGTGGAGTTTTAGTGGGTTGGAGTCCCACATAACTGCGCTATCTCTCCGTGGTAGCGTAGTATGCATGAGCATTTCTCCAAGAGAAAACAATGTCGTTTTATTAAATACTTGTGTTGTAAATATCCTCATCTCATAAGCATGCTGAAGCAGCATTACCTACGCATTGCATACAACGTAAATTAAATATGGGAGTTCTATGTAATTAACTATCGTATGTTACTTATAAGGGAACATGAAACATGAAATATGTGATGATACTTTCAATCAATAAATAATCAATCTGCCTCGCCTTTCGCCGGTCGGCTTCGGAGCGACTGCCCATCTGACCTCCACAACCCAGTAACTGGGTAACACGGTACCCCTTGGCAAGACTGGTGTCAGATCTCAAGCTTCTGACTACCCGTAACGACTGTCAAAGATCTTCAAATGACAGCCGGGACCAACGGCTTAACGTACTTTCCGAGGCACGGAGGAAACTCGGTATGTTGAAATGGTCACCCATCCACGGACCGACCTCGTCAAGCGTTGCTTAACCTTGATGATGGACCAGTGCGGCTGTTATTATTTAGCCACGAGCTCCTCTCAATAATAATGGCTTTAAAATGGAACGAATACAGTGTACAAACCTCAATGGTTGAAAAAAAAAAACAAATCATTATGTTCTCTGATTATTGTATTAATTAAACATTTCTTTCACAGGGAATTGACACGCCAGAAAGTGGAATCTGGAGCAGCTGACAGATATTGCTTCGATCAAGCTCAGGTATTTATTGTAAAAAACCGGCCAAGTGCAAGTCGGACTCGCGCACGAACGGTTCCGTACCATTATCGCAAAAAACGGCAAAAAAATCACGTTTGTTGTATGGGAGCCCCACTTTAATATTTATTTTATTATGTTTTTATGTCATAGCGGCACCAGAAATACATCATCTGTGAAAATTTCAGCTGTCAAGCTATCACGGTTCATGAGATACTGTCTGGTGACAGACGGACAGACAGACAGACGGATCGCGGAGTCTTAGTAATAGGGTCCCGTTTTTACCCTTTGGGTACAGAACCCTTAAGGGTACACTAGTCGACGGCACGAACTATTTTGTGCGCGGGGTTTAAATGCATTTTATATCAACCGACAACACGCGCGGAAGAGATAGATGCTTTGATGAGCAGTAGGAAGCTAGTTCGCGTACGAATACACACTTTTGCAAATTTGTAGCGAAATGGATAATGATTTAGGACGAAACCGAGCGCGCGAAATTTTATAAACAGACTTTCGGCAGTCTAGATATCATGAAAAAACGACTAAATCTATATGTTCAAAATAAAATTATTTGCATTGTTGAACTATTTATCTATCCCTGTATGGAGACCGTTTTGCAATTTTCCGTCTTCTTATGGTATTTATTTGCGCCCAAAAATGCGTGAAAATTAGTGTCGAAATGTGGAAATTTCGACGCTCATAACTTTCAAATATTTTCTTTTTTTACTTTTTTGCTTCCATACAGGGCTAGATAATGATGAGACAAATTGATATCACTTTTTATTTTGAACGTACATCGTCAAACAGTGGGATAATCCCTAGACTACGTTTGTATGGAAGAATTTTCGACTAGTGTAACCTTAAAACGAAAATGTCTATCCCGACCTTTTAATTTCCGAACTTAGAGATGGTAATGGATAACTGCTAGGTACTCAATGAAAAAAAAAACGCAAAAATTTTGTTCTATTGAAAATTCAATGCAGATATGAAACAGCGACTATATTTTTTTATCTACTCTCATGTCGTAATATCCGAAATTTAAAAATCATCATATCAGCCGAAAGACGTCCACTGCTGGACATAGGCCTCCCCCAAAATTAAATTTAAAATACAATTAAAAATAAATATAATCTAACTATCTCTTATTATAACACTTTTTCTCGAACAAAATAATGCTATATTTTTTTTTTCTATTATCATCAAGGAGTTTCCATCAATTATTTTTTTTGTAATTGAAAGCTTATGCGGGGCACGCCATTTTTACCCTACTGCGGGCGGGAAAAGTTTTTTTTTAGTACCTATTTTAAAAAGTTTTGATTCCAATTTTTACTTGTCTGTGGTAACGCCCGCTTTAGCGCGGTTAATGCGATGATGTGCTAGGTTTTGGCGCTATTCATACGTTTTTCTGAACTGAATTCTTCTTACGTTTTTGACTTTTCTTTTATTTTGTAGGTTCAATCCCAACGTATAAGTACACTTAACTTAGATAAAGTAGTGTATGAAACTGCACATAACTAGGTATTAAAACATTCGTGTGAATACTATTAAAAACCTCGCCTAAGGCTCGGTTTTTAAACACACACTCATGTTTTAATACCCCTTATTATGCAAAAGTTCTATAAACTACTATTATCTACACTCACAACGTAATGTTCCATATATAATTTCAAAAAATATAGTATAAACACGTACTTTATATTCGTGGATAGGTAAAATAAATAATAAAAAAACATTACAGTACAACATTTTCCTTCGATTTTCAAACAACTTTAGCACACTTTTACTTTTTAATTTGGCGCTCATTGACTTAATGTAGAATAGTAGTGTCATTGTTTTTGGATGCGCACGCTAATGAGAATCTAAATTGCCCGCCATACCACATATTTTTCAGTTTCCACTTTTGTTTTATTTCAACTGTATGAGTGTAGATAAAATAGTGTATGCAACGGCATATAATTAGGTATTAAAACACTCGCGTGTTATTATTATCACATTCGGCTTCGCCTCGTGTGATAAACCCACGCTCGTGTTTTAATAACCCCTATTATATGACCATTGCATAAACTACTATTAACGTTTCTCCTTTTCGGTCTTAATACAAAACGAGTTTTAAGTTTAATCCAAGTCCGAATTTCAAGCCAGTTATTAAATATCCTACTTGACACCTTGGCACATTCGTAACTCCAAATACTCTAATTTATAATCCGACTCTAACTTGTCGATTTTGTATAAAGAACTTTAAGGCAGTTGCGATAAAGGTTCAAATACAATAACGGGCTTGAAAATTTAAACAAAAGTTAGAACTCATTTTGCATTGAGAGGGCTGTTGTAGATCTAAAAAATAATATTTATCTATTGGTTTCCAGGCTCACGTCTACCATCTGATGAAATCAGACAGTTACTCAAGATACTTAAGATCTGAAATGTACAAGGATTACCTTAACGGATCCAAGAAAAAGGTACGTATTTCTTTAAATTATTTAAAAACAAGCCCTCTTATTTAGATTTGTAGTAAAAAGCCTTAGTAGAATACCTTTAGTAAAATTAAAAAGATTGGTCTTGACGCAAGACGTCACTTTCGCATAATGCCACTTTCTCGAAACGTCATTTTCTCAGAACATCAATTTCGCACAATGTCACCTTCGCAAAACGATATTTACGTACAACGTCATTTTCTCAGAACATCAATTTCGCACAATGTCACCTTCGCAAAACGATATTTACGTACAACGTCATTTTCTCAGAACATCAATTTCGCACAATGTCACCTTAGCAAAACGTCATTTTCGTACAACGTCACATTGGGAGAGATTAGATTAGATTAGATATATTTATTTCTGAGTATACGGTACATTAAGATCTTAATATTAAACAGTTTCACATACACTACCGTTGCCGGTGTAGAAATATTAAAATAAACTTTAACTTACAAAACCAAAGTCAAAGAGTATGTAACACTACGTTTAAATATAACTAGTAAGTTTGTCATCGAAACGCTGATAAGAGGCTATATTCCCCCACTGCGCGTCATTAAGCAGAGACCTAAGCTTCTGAGAAAAAAAATGGCTTGCATGACTTACTGCGAAAATGACGTATTGCGAAAGTGACAGTGCGTAACTGACATAATGCGAAAGTGAACAAATTATCCACGATGACATTTTGCGAAGGTGACGTTCTGCGTCAAGACCAAAAGTTTTCATATAGTTTTTCTCTATAGATATCCTTGTTTCATATCCATTAATTTAGTATGCCTATTATTTTTAATTTTCCAATTTCATATTTGCCCGATTTCATTAATTTCCAATTTCACAACTTTCCAATTTCAATTTTTCCAAATTTCATATCTCCATTCATTGTACTCATTTTAGCCGCATAACTAACCAATTACTGTACATTCTCATTTTCAGAACTTCTCTTTTTTCTCTTTCAGACTTCAGTAAAAGGTATACGTTCGATAGTATCCTTCACGGCACGGAAAGAAACTTCGACCAACTAAGAAAGAAAGAAAAAAATATCCAAGGAGGTTTGAACACAAATGCTTTAGTTCTATAACTGGCCGCTATGGCGGTAGTGTATTAAGTTCATCTTCTCATCAAGCAAACGGATGTCGACCAACTAAGAAAGAATGAAGAATGAGGTTTGAATATAAATGCTTTAGTTCTACCAATCGCCACCGTGGCGCTAGTGTGGTAAGTTATTCTACAAAACCCACTTGCACGAACAACTTAACTTAGAGTTACTTGCTAACTCGACGGTTAAACTGGCTGACAAACTGTCTGGTTGACGGACTAAATAGACTTTTTTAGTTAGCATTCCTATTGCCACCGTGGCCCTACTGTGTCAGGTTAGTTTAGTTCGTCTACCCGCCACCCGTGGCGCTAGTAATTGAAAATACTCATCGTAATATTAAGTCTTAATTCAATGTTGATATTTTTTTGTGCGAGGCATGTTGATAGGAATGTGTATTACTGAGTTTTTAAGAACCTTGCATTTACAAAACTGTTATGAAATGGCTTCTAGGATTCAACCTAGGGGTCCTTAAGTCAAGAGTGAATAGGTTACTTCTAGGCAAGTGTGCTTCACCACTTTACCATCAGGTGAGATAGTGGTCAAGTGCGAACCTATCTATAATAAAAAAAAAAACCGGCCAAGTGCGAGTCGGAATCGCGCACGAAGGGTTCCGTACCACAATCGCAAAAAACGGCAAAAAAATCACGTTTGTTGTATGGGAGCTCCACTTAAACATTTATTTTATTCTGTTTTTAGTATTTGTTGTTATAGCGGCAATAGAAATACAACATCTGTGAAATTTTCAACTGTCTAGCTATCGCGGTTCATGAGATACAACCTGGTGACAGACGGACCGCGGAGTCTTAGTAATAGGGTCCCGTTTTTACCCATCGGGTACGGAACCCTGAAAACCTACTAGGATTTAAAATATAAACTGTGAAATCCAGCGTAGCCCAATTTCTAGAAAAGTCAAATTCTCAACGATTTGCCACATAATTTCCAACTATAATGATTATTTTCGAGAGAAACTCTGAAAAACTGAAATAGTGGTCAAGCACGAGCCTATTTTAAATAAAAAAAAAAGATACCGGGTGTTAATCGAACAAAATAAAATAAAAGCCATCATTTTTGCTCAGTATAACATTATTCCTATCAACATATTCCCTTAATAGACTTAAAATTAGTTTAATATGTGTATTAGAAAAAGCATATAACTTTAATAATTATATATACTTAGAAGTCGATTTAAAACAGTCAAATCTTTTGGGCTTTACATTTAGAAACTCGATATTCCATCAGAATCGGCTTTGAGTCGGGCCAATTTCACCGAAGTCAGTTATATAGACTTCGCCAATGTAAAAAGTGTTTTATCATTGCAAGGGAATAAAAAAAACTGTTCTATATCCTTTCAATGGTCTCAAACTATCTCCATACCAAATTTCATCTAAATCGATTCGGTTTAAGCGTGAAAAGGTAACAGACAGACAGAATTAGAGTCTGGCAAACGAAAGTAGAGACTGAAAAAGCGCGTTTTTTTAAATTTGACGCGCTTTTTCAGTCTCTATTTTCGTTTGCCAGACTCTATAAGTTTTTAAACTGTCATGGTGGTCACTAACATTAACATTAAAAGCGGGATATTTGCCATGTTTACTGTTTGTTGCGAGTTTCCGATATTTCGGTGCTATTGCAAGCACCATGGTGTGTGTGGACGTGATCATGGTGCTTGCAACAGCACCGAAATATCGGAAACTTGCTACAAACATAAACATGGTGAATATCCCGCTTCTAATGTTATTGTTAGACAGTGTTACTTTCGTATTTATAATATTAGTACCTGGACGACCGAGCTCGGGTGAAAATAGAGAAAACGACGTTTTCTAAAAATGTGATCTAGCTAGATCGATTTATCGCCCCTGAAATCCTCTGCTTACTAAATTTCATGAAAGTCGTTGGAGCCGTTTCCGAGAGATTATATTTATACAAGAATTGCTCGTTTAAGGCTGGCCGCATATGTACGTTTTCCGCATTCGATTTCCAAATACGAAATACAGATTCGGAATTCCGTGAACCTAGCGCAGACGTTTGTTTTTTCCTGTTCGGAATTTACACGAACGCGCGGGCTGGCATTCGATACGTACGTAGGGAAAGTGTTCCGTTCGAAAAAAACGGACGTGTGCGGCAGTCAATGTATTTTATTAGCGTAAGGTGCATTCGGGTTTCCGAATACGGAAAACGAATTCGGAAATCGAACGCCGAAAACGTACGTATGCGATCCGCCGGTATTAGATACGAGTAAGTATGGATTGATGGACTGTTTTGCATAGTACAATCAACAGCAAACAGCGGTTACACTTGCACTACGAATATCCCCTTTATTGCTACGCCAAAAAGACGCTGTCATTTTCTCATAGTTACCATTAATGTGCGGTTGACTGTACTGTACGTCAAAATCCACTATGGAATATTTGAAGACTAACAAAGTGTGGCTAAACTGGATATCACAGATATAAAAAATTATGAAGTTTTTTTAAGAAAGACTGAACTGGATATCAGTGACTTTATAAAAAAAATGAGGCTTTTAGAAAACCAGAGATAACTAGCTGACGTGGCTTTGCTCCCGTCAACTGGCTACCTACCTACCCTACATACATGAATGTTGCGCAACTTTAACCGCTTATACAGCGCACGCAACGGAAGCTGTCAAAAATGAATAATTTTGCCTGTTTTTGCAAAATTTTTCATTTGTGCCGGCTCCTATTGTTCGTAGCGTGATGTTATATAGCCTATAACCTTCCTCAATAGGTGGACTACCCAACACAAAATGTTTGAACTCCACTCAATAGTTTCTGAGATTAGCGAGTTCAAACAAACAAACTCTTCAGCTTTATAATATTAGTATAGATTGAAAATGAAATATCGAGTTTTTAGATAGAGTTCGTTTATTTCTTGACCAAAAAGACGGAAAAATAATAATACTGTAATTATAAAAGCAAAGTACGATGTTTTTTTTAAATCTACCCTCTTATTTATCAAATTATGTGAATTGAATCTCGCATTAGCACAATAGGAATATAACACCTGTCTATATTCCCTTAAGAGTTAGTCAGAAGAGTCTGTTGCCATCAACCTAGTACAATGTCTACACTCAGGACTTTTCCTGAGACATGCCAGATGGAGAAACCCAATAACACCACACCACATGTTCAGAAGTAGCGGTTGCGACCTCTCGTCCAACGAGGCAGGCTAAATCAAAGTCATTAAGAGGAAACGGGGGCAGAGAGCGCCGACTGAATTTCCTTAGTAAAAAGTCATAATTCGAGGTTTGGCTCTCGTCTCTTTCCTCCTCCAATATTCGACCAATTTAAAAGATATTCCATAAACTGGTAAAGTAAGACATATACTATGTCCCTATGTTTTCCTTTTTTCATTTATATTTGTCAAATTTGCACACCAAGCCTCTGTTGACAGCGCAATTTTGAGCATTTTTTGAGGGCTCTAGTGCTTCTAAATATAATGTATCATCATAAAGGAAAACATAGGGACATAATATATATCTTAAATTTTCAGTTAACGGAATATCTTTTAAATTGGTCCAATATTGGAGGAGAAAAGAGACGAGAGCCAAACCTCGAATTATGACATTTTACTAAGAAAATTCAGTCGACGCTCTCTGTCCCGGTTTCCTCTTAATAGTAGTCACAGTGGATCTCTTCGTGTCTCTGAACTAGGCTGTGAGAACCATTGCGCAAGAAACAGTTTGTTATCGAGTATACTGCGTAGAGTAAGCGAGATAGGACAGGGGTCGGAAACCTGCGGCTCGCGAGCCACATGCGGCTCTTTGGATGTGAAGCTGCGGCTCTTTAGTTGTCAAATTTCAGCATGTTTTTTAAAACCACTAGCATTTATAGTAAATCTTCTCAACACAAATAGTACCGAAATTCACATTGAGCCATTTGGAGTTGATACTGGATCTCTAGAAATGCAATTGATCGATTTAAAAAGTAAAGCTTTGTGGAGTAGAAAATTTACAGTGTTGAAAAGGAAGTTGGAAGAGTTGGAGCACTTAATAAAAATAAAATAAAATTAAAATTAAAGTAAGAAGCCAACTAACAAATGAAAATTTAGAGTCGTGTTTGAAACTAAAAACAACAAGTTATGAGCCAAATTTATATAAACTTTCTCAATTTTTGTTTTTATCAAATTTATCTAATAATACCATATTTATATATATATATATTATCTAATTTGTAGTTAAAACACACAATATGTGAATAAATAGATATTTTCTTATCAAGAAACAGATTCGTTTTTTATCAAAAAAAAAACTTTATTTATGCAAGTACTATTTATAGGCAAGAAAGAATTTGTGGCTCTTTAAAAACTTTGAAATTTTGGAAAATGTAATTTTTGACTCATCCGACTCAAAAGGTTGCCGACCCCTGAGATAGGACGATGCGACGAACGTAAGCGAGTGGAAGAGGCAGTTATACGGTGCTATCTTCTACTTCAACATTGACGATACAAAAATAGCTACTACGCAGGGTCTTGCGGCCAACTTCAGAGACACAAAGATCCACTGTGACTACTATTCTCAAATTCAGTTTCAGTCCAAAAAAAAATCTATGAACAGAGAGGCAATATAAGTAATTTTTATGAAAATTCGCAGTCTGAATTCGGATCTCAGTGTCAATTTAACTGAAAATATTTTTGCAGTTAAAATGACACAAATTAAAGGATTTATTGAACTGATTTTTTGATTGTCGTTGAGATGACAAGTCGCAACTTCATTCAGTTTTATAACCGACTAACTGTTACCCGCGGCTTTGCTCCCGTGGACCACCCCACAGAACCCGTTTTTTGGGATAAAAAATAGCCTATGTCAAATGTTCTAATGGTGAAAGAATTTTTCAAATCGGTCCAGTAGTTTCGGAGCCTATTCGGTACAAACAAACAAACAAAAAAATCTTTCCTCTTTATAATATTAAATGTATAGATATAATATTAGTATATATGAAAACCGTGCTCGAAAAACGTCACGTGCGTCAACCTTTTCGTCGTTTAGATTGGTGTTTTGTTCCGTCGCAGTATGCGTCGGCGGTGAGGAGGATAATGTGTCCGCACACCGCAGCGTTGTGCGTTCCGATCAAGAGATCTAAGCTTAAGACAATTTGCCTACTGTTCAAAACTGAAAATATACTTAAAAATAAATAAGGGGGTAGGCGAATAAAACATAATTTAAACAAAAGTCTTCACTAGCTCTCTATAAAACAAAACTACTTTATTAAACTATGTAAAATACTTCATAAATATTTAAATGATGTAAAAATAAATGTGATTTGACTACGGTGCGGTGTTGACAATCTTAAGGCAATCACAGTTGCCTGTCTAAATTAGGAGTTAGTTCTTTGGAAAGGGAGTTCCCACTGTGTCACTGTGTCATATAATATCACACCTGTGTTTTCCAATGGTGTAGGCAGAATCACACACACAACACGCACATACCGCCATGTAATTTGAGGCGAGCCTACTATCTTAACATAGGCAGCTTATAATGTTCCCACCAGGGATGTTAAGAAGCTCTGAAACTATCGGATATCCGAAATAAAAAACTATCCGTAACCGTAATCGAAACTAGCGGATAGCCGAATTAAAAAACTATCCGTAACCGTAACCGAATCCGGTATAAAAATTTCGGATAGAGACTAAGTCTAAATGAGAATGAGGTTATGAGAGGCTTTGTTGCCTTGCCGAGGCGACACTTTAACTGCGCGTGTCACTTTCATATTTAATTATTATTAAAAAGTATTGGGTATCAAGTATTAAAAGCATTAACAGGTAAATTCATTCATTTGATAAATAGGAACATGGTACTCACATACTTACAAATATTGCAAACATTGGTAAAATACGTAATACAACAACAACGAACAGTGTGTGAGTCAATTCCTTAAAAAAAAACAATGTTTCCACATGGTAGATTACATCCCACTCGCAAAGAGGAGGTTTGAGTCCCAGCAGTGGGAATATTATAGAATGTACACACGGTGGGAGCATAAATACGACCCAGTTGCAAGGAGGCTATAGTATTTTCGTTAGTATAACCAATGATATTACAAGACAGGCAATTGTAATTGTATGCTCTAACTGCAATAATTAATTTTATGTTAAGTATATAGGTTAAAACAATTGTTCCTTTACAAAATCTGGAGATTGCAACTGGTTTTAGGAAAGGAAAGAAAGCATCAATTTAAATTACTCTAAAAACGAATATGCAGGTTCGAATTAAATGAGCTGGCGAAAAAAAAAAGAACGTGTAGGGTTCCGAAAATGATGACAAATATTCGTCAGTGGCATCTTCAAGTTTCATTATGATATCGTGGTGGACCCGTGGCTAAGACCTCGCCTCTCGTGCTTGAGGTCGTGGGTTCAATTCCGGGCAAGTACCAATGTGACTTTTTCAAATTCATATGTACTTTCTAAGTTTATCTTGGACATCACAGGCAAGGTGAAGGAAAACATCGTGAGGAAACCTTGACTTATATAGTTAATGTAAGTCTGAAATAGCCAAGTCAGAGGCCTGAGGGGTTCCCAGAGGCGGCTTAATTAACTCTGCCACCACATCCTCACACGAAAAAGAAAATAGATTACGAGCCCATATTCGTTATAAGCGACCCCGAAAGATATGGAAATTTTCGGTGACGCCATCTTGGATTTTGATTTCGAGCCCAATTTCGGGCTCGTCTTGGCGATAGACCCCTCTGCCTACCGCGAAACGGAAGATAAAAAGTTATAATAGTAGGTAAAAATTATGAAGTTTTCATAATAACATGTTATAGCTTCTTAGTACCAAAAGTCTTTGAGGTAAATCGCGGGCGGACGGAGAGTGTTTATTTTTTGTTTTATCATGATCTAGCTGTCTCACGCGGCTTCGCTCCCGTTAACTGGCTACCTACCTACCCTACCCACCATACATACTTGAATGTTGCGTAACTTTAACCGCTTACGCAGCGCACGCAACGGAAGCACTCAAAAAGGAATAACTTTCTTCCGTTTTTGCAACATTTCTCATTTATGCTCCGCTCCTATTTGTCGTAGCGTGATGTTATATAGCCTATAACCTTCCTCGATAAATGGACTATCCAACACAAAAATAATTTTTCAATTCCAACCAGTGGTTCTTGAGATTAGCGCGTTCAAACAAACAAACAAACTCTTCAGCTTTATAATATTAGTATAGATTTCACCAGTACATTTAATTTGACTCTGTATAATGGGTAGCTTTAGCTAAGCCCCAAGTTGAGTGGAAGCCGACCCCACCATTATTTGGAAACAGGTTACGCAAATAGTATATACTATTTCTTACCATCATATCCGTATCCAGTTGCCATCAAAAAAACAATCAGTTACAAATCTCGAAAATCTAAAAAAAACTTATCAAGGAACAATATTTTTCTTTAAATTTATCCCATAGAGACTACCGCAGCCAAAGTATTTCTTTTAAAAATAATAATTTGACAAATAAAAAGACTGTTTATAAAAGATACTGCCCGTTTTTTTTTGTTTTAAAAAGATAAAATTCAAGTTTTTAAAATTGAATAATACTGTTGTAAATAAATACGTCTTATTATTATTATTATATAGTTGTGTTTAGATTCTAGAAGATAATGGAATTTAATGTGAAAAGGTTTTATACAAGAGAAGATAATACAATTATTGTATCATCCATTACATACAGAGTGCCACCCCGTGCTTTGGAAAGCACGTTAAGGCGCAGATACCTCTCGGTAGCTGATTTTAAAATGAGAATCACGACTAAACCGCCTGTCGTTATTTTTTGCCAAAAAAATATGTTACATTAGACCATTTTCTTAATAATTCTATCTATGAACATTTTGAGTTTTATTCTATAACATAGTGTAATTAATTTGTAAAGTTATGTCTAACACGGACAAAAAAACGACAATCGCACCAAAACCGCCGACGTTTTTAATGAAATTTTTACTGTGTCAAAGACAATTTAATTATCTACATTTTGATCTGAGGCTTCTTTTTTTAAAGTCATAGAATAATAAAAATATAAAAACTAAAAAAAATTGGGTCGCGCGGGTTTAAAACGAGTGCGCGTTTTGTACCCTCAAGGTTGTTGGCGACTGTCGTCGTCTTAAGCCGTTGGTCCCGGCTGATATTCGGAGATCTTTAACAGTCGATACGGGTTGTCAGATACCTGAGAGTAAAAAGATAAGCCTCTTTCCTCCGTTAATGTTTCATTTTCGAGATTAAATCTATCATGCCTACTCAGTTGTAACTTCACGCCTGCCTGTATTACCCAAGTGATCGGTACAAAATCAAAAATCAAAAGCAAATAGTTTATTTCAAATACATCTTAGAGATATTTTTGAAATGTCAAAAAAAAAAATGACTAGTTGCAAATTCGCAAGCGTCAGCAGCAGCCTAATTGCGTAACTGAATTCGCTTTTGGGAAAGAATCGATTCCTTCCCAAAAACGACTTTACGTATTGCATATTAATACCTAAAGTCGTTTTTGGGAAAGAATCAACTTGTTTGCTTTGCAGAATTCACTTACGCAATTAGGCTGCAGGTCTCAATGGATAAGAATTTGCAAGAAACTACACGGACAATCTTTTCCATCAGCTTTAATTACAAGTATTTGGTTACATCATTCTTGTTGAAAAAATACATATGTGAGATCGATGTAAAAAGACGTGCACGTAATAACGTCTAGAGTAACAAACAATTAAATTTAAAAAAATAACAGGCCGAGGCAGCTTAGTTATGACCAATCCCAACTGATAGCGCCAGTTCACGAACATGACGCATGGATCGGCACCACTCAGCTCAACCAACGAGAAGGGAACCGAATGATCGAACACATGTACCACCATGACGTGGCGGACAAATTGATTAAAAAATAAACACATTGAGGATAAAGTCGCGAAAAGACAGCAGTATGTTTCAAGTTATCTTATCTTGTATAAAAACCCTCTATATTAAGTAGGTAACAGTCGCTTCCTTCAACGGTATTGTTATATATTTGTGGTATATTAAGATTTTAGCTTCGACCAGACGACGATACGATTTCGATACGATTCGACATTTTTTCTAGTATAGGCACATACTATAGGGCCTTTTTACTAGCTTTTATTTAACTTGCAATGTATGTATGAAACAAAATTTTTAATATAAGCTTTTTTCGTTGTTTACGCAGCAAACCCTTTCATTTGATACCCATATCATGCCAGTGCACAAAAAATAACTAGTCCGCCATCTTGGGCCATCCGCCATATTGGATTTAGAGTGACGTCACTTAGCTAACCATGCATTGTCATCCAAACTAAACGTGCATGCTAAATTCAAAGGTGAAATCTTGCAACTGAATTTTAAAGTCCTTTTGCAAAATGCACGGTAAGCTAAAAAGCTTGTTATTTTTTTTTTTGTTGAAATATAAATACTGTTTCAAGCTTTTTATTAACTTGCAATGTATGTAAGTATGGATGTATGTTCGGGTCAAATCTTGCAACTGAATAAATAATATTACATGATAAAAATCGGGTTGTTTAAAAAAAAATTGGAAAATATTATATTGTTCAACTAATCACAAAGGTTAAATAAGGCGTAGTTTTGAAAGCAGATTTTACTCTCCTTTTGAGTCCATCTTAATTGAAATCGTAGTCGTATCGTCGTATTTATAATACTAGGCTAAGTAGAGTTACACTGAGGGCGAAAACATTTGAAAATTACTTTTATTTTAGTACAAAAGAAACAAGAAGTTTTCTGTAAGTATGTGCTATTTGAGAATAGTACATACATATCTTGGTCAAAAGATTGTAGTCAGAATCGAATGTGTAGTGGTTTGAATGGCTAGTTTAGGCTGAACGTACTTAAGTACTGAAATTACCAAGAATTAAGTGTATACTTTCCATTTCAAGATAGAGAAAAAAATTGCAACTTATTTAAATTTTTTTGCTGAATGATGCCGAACCAAAGATTTTTATACAACCCAAAAAATATTTGACTACCCACCGTTTTAAAATGAAACAAATGCATTTTTGTCCACTGCTGGACGTAGGGCCTCTCCCTATTTCGTACAAATCTCAACTCTTAGTCTTCCACAATCTAGTCTACCTTTATATTAATTTTACCCGACTGCAACCAAAAGAAGAGTAATGGTTTTTATTCAAATGTTTCGTCCTCAGTGTAATGCCATTGATGTTAGCAAACATATATTTAATTAGGAAGAAATATGTCAAAAATTATCTAGTACTGTGGTTTGAGAACTAAGAGCATAATTAACCACTGGGACTTTTTATCCTCAAGGGATTAAAAATATTAACAGGCTTTAAATAACAACGAGCAATTGCAATCAGTTGTTACGAGAGGCTCGGTTGACGTATCCATCGCACTTTTTATGAATCTATGCGGTATCCAACTATTTATCAAGCAATTATAAAAAAAAAAAAACCTGTAGCCTTATTGCGTAATGAATTCGGCAAGGCAAAGAGTATGAAAAATCGACCACATCTCGTCTTTCATCTCGCATGTGACTGGTCGATTTTTCATTCTTTTTGCCCTTTGCTTTGCCAATATGATCAATATTTGTTTATTAAAACGGTACATTTTCATATAGCCAAGCATATACATAGCTGCATATTTTCCAATCGCCAAACAAAGTTTGTTTGGCGATATTTTTCAAATTATATTCAATGTACTCCCAAACCACAGTAATGGATAGTTTTATAAATAATTCAGACTTCTCTCTATTTTTAATGATTACGACAAAAAAAAAATACCAAAGTTATTATAATTTTTATTAGAAATTTATTTTTTTAATATTTTTTTTCTTATTAGCTGTAAATTTCGTTGTTAAGCCCGAGTGCACACAGTTGCACAAATCTCAAAGTATCTGTTAATAAAATGCACAGAAAACTGTTAAGTTGCACAAAATCCTGTGTTTTTTTAGGATAGACTGTATGATTCTGTAAAAGATATTAAAAGTACACTGATCAAAAATATATTGCAAAATTAAAATAAAAAAAACAAGAAAGCCGTAATTTTTACTCCTACGTTAACCTCGACTCAGCTTCCCTCAATAAAATTGACAGTTGTCACTCATTATTCATTGACATAAATCGAGGGCTTTTTTGTATCGTTGTCTGGGTAAGTCGACTGGAGTGGTGGAGTTTCCTCCAAAAGGACTTAAAATATATCCCAAATAAAACGAAAAACCAATAAATGCGTTCAGTTCCAAACGTGCTGTTGCATAACTTAAAGAAGAGTCATATTCACATGACGAGAACCTCGTGAAAGCTGAGAAAGAGAAACAAATCAAGTATCGCGACTTAGCACACGAGGTTGTCGACTTGTGGAATGTGGACTCGGCGATCATTGTGCCGATTGTCGTTACAGCCAACGGCCTGATGGCCAATAGCCTCGATGACCATCTGTCGAGGCTGTCATTACTTGGTTGGATCAAGGGCCTGATAGTGATACAGAAGGCAATACTCCTCGATACGGCTCGCATTGTGAGTAGGTTCCTGTCTCTGGAGCCCTAACCACCGGTAGCTTGGACCCTGTTCCCGATACCGGTTGGCCTCCATTTTTATATTTTTAAATGTTTTTTAAGTTTTCTTTTTTAAATATTTAAAAATGTATTCAATAAGAACGTAAATAAATAAAGGAAATAATAAGACCAGTATGTTACTTTCCCACTGCAGGGCATATGCCAATTCTCATACAGAAAAGACACCAGCCCGGCGAGCACGGCCTACTGTGACATGGCTACACAATCACTAAACACACAAAATTAATTAAAATTATAATAATGTATTGCCATTTGGTGCAGTAATTAGAAGGATTTTTTTTTTGTTTTAGTCCTAAATAAACGTCAAGAAGTTATGTCACAAGACAAGAAATTTTCTCACGCCGCCGTGCTAGCTATTTATGACGAAATGGCTTTATCGCCCAAACTGCGATAAAATGTTTGACTCACCATGTCACAGTAGGCCGGGCAGCAACAAGAAAGACATGTCGCATGTTTGACCCGTGCTAGTAACAAATTGTAAGACATGACATAATTTATCATGTCTTGTCACAAACGTCCATGCTCGCCCCCTTGTGCAAGGCGGATTGGGTATCCACAATACTTATTGTAAAACATTTCTTGATCAGTGCATTTTTAAAACTTCTTGTATACATTATATTTGTCATAAAATTAATTTTAAATACAAAAATAAAATCACTTTTCTATGTTAAGATTAAAATCCGATACTTATATAACACAAATTACACATTTAAGCACAAAACTCGAATTGTCAAAATGCACAGAAAAAAATGTGCACTCATTACGCTTAGCTGAATTTATTTTTAAAATTCTTTAACCTGGTTTCTGGAACGAATTTTAACAACCTTTGGCCGGGTTTCTCAACGCTAAATTATCGCAAAATTTATGTGGCAAATTGTCAAGCACGCGTTATCTGCTGTGACATACGCCCAAATTTTTCTTCTTATTATCTGAAAATGAAGAAGACAGTTTTAAAATGGTCGAAAAATTTGGGCAAATGTTTAGTTTCAGAAATCGGGCATTCTCTCAAAAAGCATTTTTTTCTTAATTTGCGACAATTTTTTGGTCGTGCGTAGTTTTTACGTAAATCAAGTTAATTATTGCATCATATCTTTGAATCGTTGATTAAATATGGGATAGGCATCCAGTAGTTATTAAAAGGGCTTGTTAAGACAAGGTAGAATGGTCTAAGTCACAATTTAGGGTTCCGTAGCCATGTGCTTTTTCATTCAAATAAATTAAGCAGCGAAACGCCGCAAGCGTGTCGGGTGTCGATATCTAATGATGATAAAACTATTGTAACAGTTTGAAGGCGTCAATGACTGCGCCGAGTAGTGCAGTTATGAAGCTAAAGTGAATTTAGAATATATAATTTGACCCTGTATAAGGCGCCTTCCTGACCGGGTCGATGAATTTTCGTTTCTGTATAGATGTGCTGTAAAGAATCTATACCCAAACGATTAACGTTTGCAGATTTGGTTCAACCCGCAGGCTTATTAAGTATATTGCAAGATCAAAATTATAGCAATAATTGCTCTTCAATTGCGAATCCGAATTATGTATCAGCAATAGCCACACCATAGCAATGTTTCGACAGATTAGTTAACTACAATGTTCATTTGAACGCAGGGTGATCGCGATTATGGCGAGCAAATTTGGCTGTCAAATTGTATTTACTTTTTCTCTTGTCGTTGATCGATTGCCAACCGCTCCCAAATTGCTAATTACAGAAGTTTTTGAAACGGGCGGTTTTTTTTCGAAATAATTGCATTTGACAAGCAGCGAGCGATTAGCAAACGTTTGATTACGTAATCCCGCAGGCTTATTACGTATCTTTTGCAAGAGCAAAGCGATAGCGATCAAACGCTTTATGTCATAAAAGTCGGAATGACCTGCAGTGTAGGTATGGTGGGTCCTACACAATCGTTTACTAATCGCTCGCTGTTTGTCAAATACACTCATTAAAAAAAAACCGCCAACAACTCTAAAACTTCTGTATGGAAGAGCAATAATTGCGCAAAAGTCGCTATCGTTTTGCTCTTGCAAAAGATACATAATAAGCCTGCCGATGTCTGCGCGATCGCTGCGCAATTATTGCTGATTGCTGTTTCATACGTAATAAGCCTACCGGTGAGGAAGCGTCTAAGTTCCAAGTCATATGGGGCCAGTATTTTCACTGTTCAAACACACACACGTGTTTTTTTTTTGTCGAGGTGAGAATTAGACCATTACTATCGCTGTCAGATTCTTATAATGACTGTCGATATATTATTGTAGAGGAATAATGATATCATAGCTATTGTCAATTTATGTAAAATCAAGAGAAAATAAATTGTAAAATATATAAGACGATCGCTAATAAAGAACGCAGACATTTGCGACGCGGCAACGATACGACGACGCTTGTTCGTATACATTATTCTATCAATTGAGCAATATTAGAATCGTCATCATTCAGCCGAAAGACTTCCACTACTGGACATAGACCTCCCACAAGTGTAGCGATATATTAGAATAATTTCTATAAAAACGCGTCTGCAGAAACCTCTACCCGACTTTGGCAGAGCCCGAAAAGAGGGTATTGCGTTTACATAAATTGACAATTGCAATAGAAAAACGTTAAAAGGTTGATATTTAATCAAAGATTAATAAAAATTTAAATACATAAATGTGTACCTATAGGCATGTACCAAAGTGTATTAAAGAAATAAATTATTTTAAAATGTACGTTTTGTTGTTTTTTTTAATATGACTCCTATTTTCACCGAAGAAGTGGGGGGAACTGTAAATACATCCAAAATCGGCATGATCAACCAACTCAGCTTTTCCCAGTCCACTGCTGTACATAGGGCTCCCCCAAACTTGGGGTGCACGGTTGGCGCAGTGGTTGAGCGATTGACTGCTGCGCTGCGTGTCGCGGGTTCGATTCCCGCACGGAACAAATATTTGTATGATCTACAAATAGTTGTTCCGGCTCTGGGTGTTGTGTATGTGAGTTTATATGTTTGTAAACGCACCCACGATACAGGAGAAATTCCTAGTGTGGGGCAACGTTTAAAAAAAAAAAAACTTCACAGCACCCGCAGCCGAATTGCGTAAGTATATTATCCATAGCAAAAGAATCGATTCTTTCCCAAAACCGACTTTACGTATTGCATATTGATACGTAAAGTCGTTTATGGGAAGGAATCGATTCTTTTGCTTTGGATAATATACTTACGCAATTCGGCTGCCGGTCTTTGGAAGCATGTGAGATGCTACATCTGTGGATACCCAGATACCGATATTATACTAGCATACAGATGCCTCATCCCATACAAAAACCGTGCCGACGTAACTAGCGTTTTCATCTGATTAATCTTGTTATTATTGTAAGTACATCAATCGCGTTCGATCCCGTTTCACGGCAATAGATGGTGTTAGCAGCGACTTGCAAGTAAAAGGGTTTACTAGGTTCGTGTTTTTTTTTTTTTAAATACAGTGAAGGTTCGTTTTATAGTATTTTTTTGCACGTTTTTACAGTTTTTTTGCACCAAAATGTGTTACAATGCAAATTTTAACAATCGAGTGGAATGCCTCAGAAATTTAAAAATGCGCCATCTATTGGCATCAATTTTAAATAATCCGTTCAAATAACCATTGAAACGTGAATTAAGAGCCCAATATTCCATAATTTTGTACTTAGAAGAGTTGATTAAACAAGAACATACAATTTTTATGTTCAATTCCAGAAAATATTAATTCTATTGGATTGTGTGTATATATCGCGCCATCTAGTGAGATTTATTTGAACCAAATTGTTTTTCTTAGCAATGAGACCCCGTGCCGCAAGAACAGCAGGAGTGGGTCATCCTCATGGACCCTTAAGTTGACGGACTTGAGTTTGAGAAGTGCCGGACCCTTACCGGCTAAAACCACACTCCTACCTTACAATTCTACCTGTGCCTTTGCTTCAATATTGTTCGTGTCTCTTCAACTCCACGTGAAGTGGCATCCCCAAAGCAGGCCCCTGACATTACACACAACCGTACGCGCGGCATAGCCTACTACAGTTGTCGGCACGTAACATGGCAAGAGTCGTTAGATGCGCACAAGTCGTTTTTAGGTCTGTTTGGTTACCAAGCGCGCGATTGGTTGGTCAGTTGACACAAGGATCGACTGACCAATCGCGTCGCGTCCACGTTCCCTTCGCTCTATATGGTCAGTTCACGCACTATGCACGAACTTACCCGCACTACGCCAAAACCTGTCATTCTGTGTGCTTATTCAGAGTTTTTTAACGTACTCACTCGTGATAACGTAAACGATCTCATATGTCAAAATAGAGATTTCTCCTTACCGTCACCAGACGGCGCTTATCCAATTTCAATACAAATTGATACAGTTCCCGTTATCGCGATAGTGTGGCCCCAGCAGAGTGATTGAGCGTTAGTAAAAACTCGCACTAAGACCCCTGATCTATGCAGCAATAGAAACGTGGCGGCTTCCGAACTCCCCGTTAGCTGTCGCGCACTTCTGCCAATGTTACAAATGTGGCGGTAGCGCGTGATAGCCACCGGTGGCTGTGATCGGTGGCCCGCGGTTTGCGCCGAGCCTAAATCTAGACTCCATTCTATTATTGATTCCTGATTTAAAACACAATAACACTACCTGACAGACCGCGGATCCCACGTTCAGAAGTCCACCATTGGACCAACTTTTGAAATTGATTCCACACATGTCTAGAATATTGCTACCATTTTTGCCCCAAATCTTCTGGCTAGCCTTTTCCAAAGTATATAATGGGTTTGCTTCAAGTCTAACAGCATGTAGTTGAAAACCATTACATGGAGCGACTGCCGGCGTTGTCCTAATACTACGCGAATACAACAAATACAACAAAAATTCGCGCGAACTTGCGATGATCGCTCATCACAAGTTCGCGCGAATTTTTGTTGTACCAATCCGAGATCAATTATACTAAAATGTCGAATAGGTGTCTTAAGGGTAAACTAGTCGACGGCACCAACTATTTTGTGCGCGGGGTTAAAATACATTTTATATCAACCGACAACACGTGTGGAAGAAATAGATGCTGTGATGAGCAGTAGGAAGCTAGTTCGCGTATGAATACACACATTTGCAAATTTGTAGCGAAATTGATAATGATTTAGGACGAAACCGAGCGCGCGAAATTTTATAAACAGACCTTTGGCAGTCAAGATTTCATGAAAAAACTACTACATCTATCTGTTCAAAATAAAATTATTTGCATTGTTTAACTACTAATCTATCCCTGTATGGAGGCCGTTTTGCAATTTTTCGTCTTCTTATGGTATTTATTTGCGCCCAAAAATGCGTTCTAATTAGTGTCTAAATGTGGAACTTTCGACGCTCATAACTTTAAAATGTTTTCTTTTTTTTACTTTTTTGCTTCCAGAAAGGGCTAGATAATGATGAGACAAATTGATATCACTTTTTATTTTGAACGTACATCGTCAAACAGTGGAATAATCCCTAGACTACGTTTGTATGGAAGAATTTTCGACTAGTGTAACCTTAATTGGCATTCGCGCGATGCGGTCGTGCGAGTAAAATATTTGATAATCTACTAATACTTTGGAAAAGGCTAGCCAGAAGATTTGCGGCATAAAAAAGGTAGCAATATTTTAGACATGTACGGAAATCAATTTCTAAAGTTGGTCCAATGGTGCACTTCTAAACGTGGGATCCACGTTCTGTCAGGTAGTGTTATTGTATTTTTCATCAGTAATAGAGTGGAGTCCGATCACAGCCACCGGTGGCTGTCACACGCTACCGCCACATTTGTAACATTGGCAGAAGTGCACGATGTTCGGAAGCCGCCACGTTTCTATTGCTGTATAGATCAGAGGCCTTAGTGCGAGTTTTTACTCACGCTCAATCACTCTAACTTAAACGTTATTCATGGTTTCCTAATTGAATTAGCGCAATATTTGTGTCGCGTCGTCTCGGAGTATTTTATAGTTCGTACGGCAGCCTTATTGCGTAATGAATTCGCAAAAGGCAAAGGACAATGAGTATGAAAAATCGACCAATCACACAGACGGCAATCCACATCGCGCCATTCAGCTCGCTTGTGATTGGACGATTATTCATACTCTTTGCCTTTTGCGAATTCATTACGCAATAAGGTTGCTGATCGCGCGACCACGCGATGGTCGCATCGCTTATTCCCGCGATAATCATGTATTCGCGTTGTATTATAGGACAACGCCTAACTGGGTTCCGCTGCAATTATATTTACGGAATCATCGTGAAGTATCTAGATTAATTATATTGCATAAAACGATGTCTTATTTGAACAACTGCTCAGTCATTTACGTAGAATTACGATAGTCATTAGACTAATCCTGTTTCCTGGCATTTTATTCGTTCTATCACCATCGTCATTTGAGCTGAAAGAAGTTCACTGTTGGACATCGGCCTACCCCATGCGTTCGTATCAACGATCGTCATGTGGCATAACCCGAAGAATTGTAAAACTTAAATGGCAGTAGGCATATTGCTCTCAAGACCAATGGCCATAAGGTCGCAGCGTTGGAAGGCCTCTCACATGTTGCCACGACAGCGACCTGTGGTCGCAGTGCTCCGATGACCTTGTGAGGGTCGCGCTGTATACGTTTATCTAGTTCTTAACAACAAAGCTAGTCGATCATTGTAAACTCCCTACTTCTTCTGACTTTCGGGATAGGGTAAATGATTGCAGTTACCTTATGGCAATACAAGAAGAGTCACAGATGCGTTGTCATCCCATATACCTTGGTGGAATACACCCGTATTCCACCAAGCCTGGAAACCAAAATCTTCAACCAGTGCGTCCTACCTGTTATGACCTACGCTGCCGAGACACGTACACTCACAATACGGCTAGATCATCAGTTCAGGGTTGCTCAGCGAGCTATGGAAATGGTCGTATGTGCTCGGAGTCTCTCTAATGGATCGAATCCGAAACGAGGTGATTCGACAGAGAACCAAAGTTGTCGACATATCTCACAGAATTAGTAAGGTGAAGTGGCAATGGGCCGGCCATATAAGTCGTAGAACTGATGACCTTTGGGGTAAACATGTTCTTGAGTGGAGACCGCGAACTGGTAAACGTAAGGTAGGACGCCCTCAGGCTAGGTGGAGCGACGACCTTCGCAGGGTGGCTGGTAGCAGCTGGATGACAGTTGTCGAAAATCGAAGCAAATATGTCCAGCAGTGGACTGCCATAGGCTCATGATGATGATGAGGTTAGATTGGAAGTTTTAGTCCATTCATTGAGGCAAAAGCTCAACTGGCTGCCAAGAAGTTGGGGATCCTTACAAAGGTGAGACGGAACTTCACGCCAGAACAGTTGCTCAACTTGTACCAAGCGCAAGTTCGGTCATGCATGGAGTACTGCTCTCATCTCTGGGACGGCTCTGCCAAGTACCAGCTGGATGCACTAGAGTCGATCGAAATACGGGCCAAGAGGCTCATCGGCAATAAGTTACTGGTCGAGTCTAGGCTCCAGAGCCTGGAACATCGGCTCCAAGTTGCCAGTCTATCGGTTACATTTCGGGGAGTGTGCGTTGGAATCGCATGAACTAATTCCTCCTAGCCCGTTCCATCATCGGACTACAAGACGTACGGCGATGCGTCATCGGTACATGGTGGACCTCCCACCCATACGCGCCAAACGTTTTGGGAATACTTTCATTATGCGTACAGCTAAGGAGTGGAATTCTCTGCCGGAGTCTGTTTTTCCTGATAGCTACAACCTGGGAGTCTTTAAGAACGCGGCGAACATAGCTCGCAAATGCAATTCGAGGCGAGTGAAAAATTCATTCGGAGTATTGCTATCTCAGTTTGCACGCACACGCGGCGGTGTGTGTGTGCGCGGGTAGATACTCGCACACAACGGCTGCGCACAGCGTGCAGCGCCGCGATAGATAGCTTCCTAATTGTCATAACGACTCGAAGAAAGCATTTAGAATATTATTATTTAGGTATGTTCATTATTTGCTTTTTTTTGTTGACTACTTTGGGGAATCGTTGGTAAATGTACAGACTAGTAATGCGTTTTTACGAAATTTCTTTACAATATCTCAAGTTTAGGATAGCTAGCTATCGCTTGTCTTTGTACCTATAGAAAGAATTTAGCAGATACGTCATGCGTACCTTTCCAAATGGGTACTTTTGTAAACCAATGTTGAAAGTTTATAATATTGGTGTTCTTGAATAAATAAGTAGGTACATCGTTTACGCAGGCAAAGCGTCTTGAGTCTTGGGGGCAACCCGGCCGACGCGAACGGCGCCGCCGTTGGCGTTCTTTTGTCTTATTTATGTAGGTATTCCTTTTAATAAACCTCAAATATAAGCAAGTAAAATAATACAAGCGTTACTTAGGCAAAGTATAAGTAAAAGACTAATATTCCAATAATTTATGGCTATTTACGCATAAGTACAGATAAATAACAGTGCTCTGAGCTAAGAATATTAAAAATAAAAATACGGATTTTGAATAAACATTTATTTTGTTATGTTCTTACCTTATAGATCATCATTCATCTGTTTAAAAAATATAAATCGAAACGTGATAAAATCGTGTAGGTAGGGTAACCATAAATAATCGACTGAACAAAATAAAAAAAAATACAATAATGATAATCAGAAAACTTAGTGTCAAAGATCCACACAAATCTCGCTGATTTATAAGATTTTGCTTGTAGGTATAATAATATGTATAAATAGGTAATCTGCAGTAATAAGATTAAAGCATTCATAAGATGATAATCGACCGCAATAAATCGTAAGTAATAGTAGTATTTTAGTTTATGTACGCACTGCTTTTTAGTTTATAGGTAAGTACTTACAATTTTATTTTATTTTATTAATCTTAGGAAAAATTACAGCTAATGCAATAAATACGCAGAAACAACATGCAAAAAACGGCCAATTAAAAGATTTCTCACATATAAATATTTGCATAAAATACATATCAGCGAGAGTTTAAAATTATAAAGATTTGCATTTCATTATGAAGTCGATTAGCCAGCCAGTTATCAAAGTTTATTAGAACTGCATCCCCAGGGTAAGGGTCACCGAAGGCCAGAAAAAAAGCCCAGAGTAATTAAATAAACTAGAACGACATTGGATTTTTAATTTTAGTTTTTTGTAATAGGTATTTTACAAAAAACGTTACAAACTGGACCAAGGGCATAAAGCCGCGGTTGTGCAGGCAAATCCGACCGTATGGTCACCCTACCCTGGGTGAGCCGAACTAACGTCACAGTAGGTAAGTAAAAAACCGGCCAAGTGCGAGTCGGACACGCGCACGAAGGGTTCCGTACCATTATCGCAAAAACGGCAAAAAAATCACGTTTGTTGTTATAGCGGCAACAGAAATACATCATCTGTGAAAATTTCAACTCCCTAGCTATCACGGTTCATGAGATACAGCCTGGTGACAGACGGACAGACAGACAGACAGACGGATCGCGGAGTCTTAGTAATAGGGTCCCGTTTTACCCTTTGGGTACGGAACCCTAAAAATGCAGTGTAGGTAAGTCTTAGAGGTGTCCTTGAGATAATTACCTACGCACGCATTGTCTCATTCATGACATGAATAAAAAAACGAAAAAAACAAAGCTTCGTAAGTTGGTAGATACGTAGGTAAATACTAATTTATAAAATATATAGGTACTAAGGTAAAATATATAGGTACTATTTATGTAACTTATTTTATTATGTCATTGGGAAACTGAGAAACATCCCAACGTTAGGAGTCCAATGTCCATGTCGACAACCAAACCAAATCGTAAATAATAACAGAGTCCGTAAACAACGCAGTTCGTAAGAAAGTAGATTACTCAATAACAAAGTTCAAATCTAAATCCAAATTCATAGAATATGTCAATAGTGTCAGAAATATTACAATAAGTACAATTTAGAAAATAAATAAATACGCACTTACAGCACAGTAAGTAAAGTAATCGACAAACCACAAATAATACAACAAACAGTGAAACATCCCCGAAGCACACCCGAAGTGCCCCGAACAAACCCCGTACGAACGATGCACGTGAGCATTACGACTACGCACACATTGACATTTGCTTGACGCGACAGCAATACTAGCTATTGAAAAAGTATGATTAATTTGATGTGTTCCGTAATACCAAAAATTATGAATGAAAACTTAATGTTTTTTAAGTTACTTTTTCAATTATTTGTAACTTGATAATATGAGCTATGTTCCCGCTACGACAATATTATAGATATTGTTTTTTATAATACAGAAAAATCAATAAGAAAACATGTCATTTACGTTGTAAAAATGTACGAAATGGAATTCGCTTAAACTTCATTTTAGGTAAGTATTTTGAAAAAATAAAAACGTACGAACCTAGATAAATACTGTCTAAATCCGAATATCAGCATAATATGGTGGAAATAAACTGAACTTACAAATGATTTAGGTATTACGTTTGTATGGACAATTCATGGTTCGCCGCACCCTTAAGTCAAGAGTGAATAGGTTTCTTCTAGGTAAGCGTGCTACATCGTCGACCACATCATCGCTTACCATCAGGTGAGGGAGTGGTCAAGCGCGAGACTATCAAAAATAAAAAATTAACTGTCCCCGACTTAGCTAAGGAAAGGCTAGGTGATGTGCTGCCTCGGAGTAGCTGTAGCTCCTTCATAAATATCTCTACAAGTACCTGAGTAGGTACCAGATCAGGCTCTTGACAAATAGTGATAAATGATTTTATTTCTGTAAGTTGGTTTGTACAAACACTTTTACATGTCGGAGGAGCTCGTGACTAAATAATAACAGCCGCACGACGGGTCAATCATCAAGGTTAAGCAACGCTTGACGAGGTTGGTCCGTGGATGGGTGACCATTTCAACATACCGAGTTTCCTCCGTGCCTCGGCAAGCACGTTAAGCCGTTGGTCCCGGTTGACATTTGAAGATCTTTGACAGTCGTTACGGGTAGTCAGAAGCTTGAGATCTGACACCAGTCTTGCCAAGGGGTACCCGTGTTAACCAGTTACTGGATTGTGGAGGTCAGATAGGCAGTCGCTCCATGTAAAACACTGGTACTTAGCTGAATCCGGTTAGACCGGAAGCTGACCCCAATATAGTCGGGAAAAGGCGAGGCTGTTCTGACTTTTAAATGTCGATCATATTTTTAAAACTAGACGAGGTCTGCATTTCCTATCTGACTACTCTGAGAAGAAATGCCGAAACAAACTCAGAGGTCACAGTTATCAGTTATCTTGGTTAGATTCGAAGATCATGTAGATTGGTGTCTGAAATGGTATTTTGAGGCAAGAACCAGCCAGATTGAGTAGACCAGCAGCCTTATTGCGAAATAAATTCGTCAAGGCAAAGGGCAAAGAGTATGAACAAATGACACGTCACACTCACATGCGAGATGAAAGACGCGATGTGGATTTCCGTCTATGTGATTGGTCGATTTGTTCATACTCTTTGCCTTACCGAATTCATTACGCAATAAGGCTGGTGGCCAGTCAGTGTCGATGGATGTTAACGATGGCGGTCGAAATCCCAAAAAAGCAATGAGGTAGGATAACTATGGAGACGGCATATTCTACTATATGAAGAATAGTTATACAAATATCTATAATATCGACACACGCATGTCAAAAAGCGTTTTGTCTCTTTTTAACTAACCAAGAGCTGCATATGAAAAGAGAGACATCTAAATGTTTGTCAAGGACTAAACTTGATAACACTTTTGAGTGACGTCAAAATCATGTCTATGCGTGACCGGTCGCCATGTTAATTGCCGAGTAAAATTGGTAGTTGTGTGCCGTATATGTACGTTTATCTGTGTAGTTGTGCTGTCAAACAGTTGCAAATAGCCTACCTCATTGGCAAATGGGCAGCCATCTTAACTGCCCGATTTATGTAGGTAAGCACGCTAATTTCGTAGGTATGGCAAGTCCATAGGTTTATAAGTCAGTGAAAAAGGGATTAACGTGACATTTGATGTTCCCAAACATTTTTGACATTTTGCCAATCGCTATCGCCACGTTTTCGTTTATAGAATGTCATGTCTATGGCCTCAGAATATCGATAGATACAAATATTAAAATGCGAAGGCAACTCTGTTTGACAGTTTAATGTTACCTTTCACGTCTTACCTGATGAACGGATTTGGATGTAACTTGGCACACGGGTAGACCCTGTCCTTGATTAGGCCATAGGATACTTTGTATTCTGATAGTTTGTTTCCTTGGGGTGATTTTCGACTTACACGCGTGCGAAGTCGCTGGCAGAAGTTAATTATTAGATTTTAGGTATTAAACGTAAAACGTACGCTTACTCGCTCAATAACTATAGCAAACAGAATTAAATTTCAATATTGTCACGGTCGCTATTTGCATTAAATAAGTACGTCATTTTATATTGTTTTAACAGAGTTAATGGTCGCTGTAACTAATTTTGGGCCTTTTGTAATATGTATTAAGTTGGCATTACCTACATTAAAAGTTGAAGACCGATTATTCCGTAAAGGTACTCCTTTACGGAATAATCGGACGCTCATCTTCGTCAGTTCATCTTCATCATCGGACATATTTCCCTACTGGGAAAGATGTACTTTTAGTACACTTCGCCACTTCGACTTCGGATTTTAGGAATGGCGAGCCAGTGTCCATCAACCGGGCACACAAAGGCTCCTGGAAAATCCATTGGCACTGCCTGAATCGGGTATTGAATACTGCAGCAGAAGTTTCTGGTTGGATAGGGCAGCAATCACTTCTCACTTGCGATCTTAGAGGCTGCGTTGTTGAGCAAGCATATTCAGGGCGAAAAGTTGATAGCCCTGAATAAATGCGACTTATTGCGAGAACACCGAGAATAAAGCTGAAAAGTTTCAGAAAGAAAGTAATGTTCGCAGTCATCAGATTTAGGAAAAACTGGAACCTTTCAAAACCTCGTTTCGGACACTTTTTAGCAGATTACTTATTGGTCAGCCCACAATTGTCTATTTGTGTCATTTTGCGTGAACCCACCCACAACCGCTCAAGCGAAAATGAACGGCTCTGCACGTTAAGTGTGATTTTTGGAAATCTGAAAGTGGGGTCTATAAATCTTCTCGGACTCACCGAGCTTCATTGCATCATTGCCACAGCGCATATCTGGTAATCACCACAGTCGAATCTGGCTTTCAAGAGTTGCAATGGTTGGGAACATTGTGACAGTCTTGTTCCAATAGTATCTTTAAATAATTAGCTAACACGTCACACCCAAAAATCGAACGAAAATTAGTCTTTAAGCCAACAACATGGCATTTACACAGCTGTTTTATATTTGTATATACAATTATATAAATCTTGTCGAATTAAATTTAAACCACAGTGGATAGCAGATAGTTTTTATCTGTCCACTTGGAGAGTGTTATAATTTAGTTCATAATGCGTTTACTTATTGGATTGATTGTGACTCTGTTCATTGTAAGTATTTACGGATTTATTTGTTTGTTTTATGTGTGTGTGTGATTGTAGGGACATGTGTGTCAATATACGCAGGTACATATAATGCGACGTTTAAAGGGACAAGTCGTTAGCACTAGCTGAAGTAGTTATGTAATTATTTGGTGATGAATTAAGGGTTTCTGATATTTTTGTGGAGCTCATTGTGATATTTCTGAATCATTTTGTGCATATTTATACTCGGCAATGTAGCTCTGTGGTCGGTGAGCAAAGACCAGAGACAACAAAGCCAAGAAGCAAAGAAAATGCTAAATTATCGTAAATATTTGCTTTGGTTTTAAATTTTGGAACAAATTCGAAACAGTAATAAAAAATAAAAATAAAAAATCTTTTGGAAAATCTGTCAAAGTATCTACCTATTGTATTGTGAGTTATGTGTAATTACTACCTAGTAGGTACTTTCTGTTACCTTCAAAAACCGGTGTTTAGTGCGACTACGAAAAAGGTAACTACCGTAAATTGAGCTCTACAGTGCAAGGTAAGTCTACTAAACTTCACCAACACGCATCGGAGGCAAAATGTATTTATTTAGATTTATACAATTACTTTGTATCTCATTGTAAGTGAACCTATGTATTGTTCTTATGAGAATAAATTCTTTAAACCGAAACCGAAAACAATTGGAGTAAGTCCTAACACAGACAATCATTTGTCTAAAGGGACACTTCAAACACTAATGTATGTATTTCTCACTGTTAAAGCAAATAAATTATTAATTAATTAAATTATTATTATTAATTATTAATTAAGTACAAATCCTACAGTAGGTAAGATTACCAGTTATTGGCACTTCAAGAGAGTGCCTCCCCTAGCTTCGAATCAAATACCCAGAAAATCATATTGAAATGCACTAGCATGCAAAAATTGTAATGACTTCGAAGGTAATATTTGAATCTTCATTTTAAGAATTGTTTCATCCAATGAAATAGTAATTATACATATATTTTCACAAATTATAAGGGCATGCAAATTCCAACATGCGTAATCAATGGTTTTCTTATTTTGAGAATATAAATTCAGAAGTGCCAATAACTAGAGGTGTGTCAGCGTTAGGGTGGTTTACCCTATTAAGGCCGTACCCTGACCAAAAAATCAGCATGAGATATGAGCATTCCTATTGGTCTAGCGGCACTGGTGGCGCATGAATTACGGTAGTGAATACGCCCAGATTTTAGAATAAAATCTTTATAAAATCGAATATTGGTCTTTTGAAAAAAAATAAACTTACAAAATGTTCGTTATCAAATTATCTATCCATTAGTGTTAGTATAAAAAATAATTAATTAACACTTTACGAGGAGATGCATGCTATCAATAATTATTTCGGCGCCTCCCCGAGCAAAACGCCGCGCTAGTCGTTTTTGTGCAGTTTTTATGAGCTATCTACTATTTATTTAAAAAGAAATGTCAAATAATAAAAATACATTAAATTTCTACATAATGTTGATCCTAAAATGGTAGTAAACTTTAAAAAAAAAAGGTATAACTATGTATCACTAATCTCCTTCCAACAAAACCATAAAAATAAGAAATAATTATTGATAGCATCTCCTCGTAAAGTGTTCATTAACTATTTTTTGTACTAACACTAATGGATAGACAATTTGATAACGAACATTTTGTAAGTTTAATTTATTTCAAAAGACCAATATTCGATTTTATAAAGATTTTATTCTAAAATCTGTGCGTACACTACACTGTAATTCATGCGCTACCAGTGCCTTACACCAATAGGAATGCTCATATTATTATCTCATGCTGATTTTTGGTCAGGGTACGGCCTTAAGAGAACAAACTCTATTTGTCCCAAAATGCCATCAAGGATTCGTTAATTTGAAGGCAATTGAACTCTTTGTTAAAACAGCGCGTGATGGCAGTCTACAATACAAAGATGGCGTCTTATTAACTAAATATGGCGTAATTAGCACTCAAACAAAGCGAGATAGAAGATTCGTTTTTTTTTTAACAGACCAGTATTTAAGTTACTCAAATATTATAGACTATTTTATACATATAAACAAACTTATTATAATAACTTATAAGCGCTTATAAAAACCGGTCAAGTGCTTGTCGGACTTCGGACATTTAGGGTTCTGTACCAAACCGCAAAATCAAGTTGGTTGTAATAAGATTAAAGGGGGAATTGCAAAGAAAAATCTGTTTTATCAATGTATGTGTTTTTCTTAGTAAAATATACGTAATAATAAACATTATCGCCAAATTTGAAGTTCATAGGTTAATGCGAAGTTAAAATGTAACGGAATCTTTGAACGTGATTTTCACCCCCTTCAAAACGTGGGATTGATTTGAAACTATGCACACTTATCAAGGACCCATGACAATGCAATAATTTAGTCAAAGTCAAGTATGTTTATTCAACTAGGCCATTAAGCGGCACTTTTGAACGTCAAACAAAAAATTAAATTTACAAAAAATGAAAGTTGATATTATCGGGCGCGTTTAAATAGTTTGTTTGTGTGTTTGTTGTTTGTTTTACCCACAGAACAAAAAAAACGCCTGTTTTACCTTACCAAGATCTTCAGGATTAGCGACTTTTTAGTTCAATTTACCATTAAAGCGTGTTTTTTAGTTTTTAGAACTACAATTTATTTAAATATACACTTGTTTTTAACACGCTTTTATTAGCTTGGTATCTATGTACGAATGTAATGGAATCTTTGAACGTGATTTTCATCCTCTTCAAAACGTCGGATTGATTTGAAACTTTGCACCCATATCAAGGACCGATGACAATGTAATAATTTAAATAGTGTTTTTTTTTAAACGGTATTGTCTTGCGCCAAGTCCACGTATTAAATAAATGCTCCGACACAGTAGACATGCTAATTACCAACTCCCATCACAGTGAGGTAGTTGCATTAATACATTGTCTTCAAACACCTTTAATGGTAAATTAAAAAGAAAGAAAAATAGTTTAAAAAAACATAAAAACACGCTTTAACGGCAACCATACTAAAAAGTAAAAAATAATTTTCATTCAATTTTAATTAAGAATAGTGTAATGTAAATGTAAATAAATTGTAGTACTAAAAACTAAAAAACACGCTTTAATGGTAAGGATAATGGGACAAACTGTTTAAATTATTGCATTGTCATCGGTCCTTGATAAGTGTGCAAAGTTTCAAATCAATCCAACGTTTTGAAGTGGGTGAAAATCACGTTCAAAGATTCCGTTACATTGATACATTGTTACATTGATACATTGATACATAGATACATACATACCAAGCTAATAAAAGCGTGTTAAAAAGCGTGGGGTGCTTGATGTCAATTGTTATAGTGTTTTTTTGACAGATCTTGGTATAAGTATTCATTTTGAAAATGTCTTAAAAAGCACCCCACGCTTTTAATGAAAATTATTTTTTACTTTTTGGTTTGGTTGTCGTTAAAGCGTGTTTTTTTAAACTATTATTTATTTTTACATAAATACATCAAAATTACGTTGTTCAATTCATTCATTGGGTTGTTGGTAAACTTTAATACTTACTATTTAAACGCGAAAGTTCTTGAGGCTGGAAGGATGTTTGTAACTCTTTCACGCAAAAACTGTTGGACGGATTTTGATGAAAGTTTACAGTAATATTGCTTATTTATCAGAATAACACATATGCTATAATTTATAAATATACTGGGGGAAATACTAAACCCACGCGGGTAGATCCACGGGATATTGAAAAAACAAAAAAAAATAGCATATATAAATCAGCCGTTAGATGAATACTTTAGTGGCGGAATAACGAGTACCTACTCGTATTAATGTAATTTAATTTGCTACGCATACAGCATAGGGTTTTTTAAAGGCTTATTAAGGTTACACTAGTCGATAATTCTTCCATACAAACGTAGTCTAGGGATTACTCCACTGTTTGACGATGTACCTTCAAAATAAAAAAATATATCAATTTGTCTCATCATTATCTAGCCCTGTATGGAAACAAAAAAGTAAAAACGAAAAGTATTTGAAAGTTATGAGCGTCGAAAATTCCATATTTCAACACTAATTTTAACGTATCTTTGGGTGGCAATAAATACCATAAGAAGAACGAAAATTGCAAAACGGCCACCATACAGGGATAGATTACTGCTCACAGCATCTATCTCTTTCGCACGAGTTGTCGGATGAGATACAAAATAGTTCGTGCCGTAGACTAGTGTAACCTTAAGAGGACATGTGGGCAGAGAGCTTCGACTGAATTGCCTTAGTAAAAAGATAATTCGAGGTTTGTCTCTCGCCTATTTCCTCCTCTTTTATTCCGCCTTCTATTTTTTGATATTCCTCCTCCATTATTTGACCAATTTAAAAAAAATTGGTCAAATAATGGAGGAGGAATATCTTTTGACATTTCATAAACTGCCGAAGAAAGATATAACATATACTATGACCATTTATCTTTCTTATCATTCTATAGACATTTGTAGTTGTCACTTTTGTACACTAGGCCTCTGTTGACAGCGTAATTTTGAGCATGTCTGAGGGTTCTTTTCTAGAGCTTCTAAGAATAAAATATCATCAAAAAGGAAAACATGGGTGTAGTATATATCTTTAATTTTCGCTAAATTGTATGGAAAATACCGGACAAGTACGAGTCGGACTCGCGCACGAGGGGTTCCGTACCATTATCGCAAAAACGGCAAAAAAAACACGTTTGTTGTATGGGAGCCACACTTAAACATTTATTTTATTATTAGTATTTGTTGTAATAGCGGCAACAGAAATACATCATCTGTGAAAATTTCAACTGCCTAGCTATCACGGTTCATGAGATACAGCCTGGTGTCAGACGGACAGACAGACAGACGGACCGCGGAGCCTTAGTAATAGGGTCCCGTTTTTACCCTAAGGAACCCTAAAAATCAACGGATCGCAGTACGACACCCGCACCGCTGCGACGCTGCAGCAGTCCGACACCGAACGTCTAAATTGAAAAGCCCGAATCCCCGGTGTTGTAAATATAGCTGGTAGCTCGGATGTTTTTTTTTTTAAATATTATTGTTATGTTCTAGGTCCAAGTGACAACAGCAGTAGCCGAACAATCAGGTAAAACCCTTTGCTATTAATTGTAACTACTTCATAATATTTCTAATGCAATGCTGATTCAATGTTTTTGAATATAATCACTTCAGACTTAAGAGGTTTCTCATAATTGAGGGCGCACGGTTGGCGCAGTGGTTGAGCAATTGACTGCTGCGCTGCGTGTCGCGGGATCGATTCCCGCACGAAACAAAATATTAGTATGACCTACAGATAGTTGTTCCGGCTCTGGGTGTTGTGTATGTGAGTTTATATGTTTGTAAACGCACCCGCGATACAGGAGAAATTCCTAGTGTGGGGCAACGTTTATAAAAAAAATATGAATCGATATTTCGAATCTTTTTGACAAATTTTATCTAAGTTTTAAAAATGGAGGTTTGACAGATTTTGTACCGAAAACATATCAAATCTTTATTCTTCAGATCCAAGTATATTATTTATAGAAGTATTCTTCATTGTAACACAGAATAGAATAGAATAGAAAACATTTATTCGACATAGACACAACACAACAACAACAATCACAAAGTAACAGAGAAGAATAGTAAAAAAAGTTCAAGTACAGTTCAGTACAGGGCCTTACCTATCTCAGACACCCTTCTCCATACAAGGTTACGTATGGAGAAGGGTGATGATAGTCACTGTATTTTGATGTCAATATAAATAAATAATTTTTATTATTTATTTATTATTGAGTTATGAGGAGCTCGTGGCTAAATAATAACAGCCGCACTGGTCGATCATCAAGGTTAAGCAACGCTTGACGAGGTCGGTCCGTGGAATTCCTCCGTGCCTCGGAAAGCACGTTAAGCCGTTGGTCCCGGCTGTCATTTGAAGATCTTTGACAGTCGTTACGAGTAATCAGAAGTATGAGATCTGACACCAGTCTTGCCAAGGGGTACCGTGTTACCCAGTTTCTGGGTTATGGAGGTCAGATAGGCAGTCGCTCCATGTAACATACTGGTACCCAGCCGAATCCGGTAAGACGGAAGAGACCCCAATATAGTTGGGAAAAGGCTAGGCAGATTGATTTATTATTGAGTTATCTGAACATTGAATTAATTTAAAAAATCAAAAAACCCGACTGCTTGCGTTTTGGTCAGCCAGCTTGTGAATATGTATCCTCCGACTGCACAGCATGATTTTCTTCTTGTACATAAATCTTTTTAGTCCGCTTTTCAAGCAGTCGGGTTTTTAGAGTTTTTGAATTTATTTTATTTTATTTATTTATTTAGGTAACCAACAGCGATACTTAAAATATTTTACAACATATGCGTATTACAATTCGTATGGCCAATTATAGGTTTCCCTGTGTAACTGGGATAAATGTGTAAAACATGCGAACGAACTAATGCCACAAATTGAAACTAAAAGATGCAATACAATCCAAATTTACATAAAGTTAACTTAAATCAAAATTTTGAATTGGTATAAACAAATAAGGTTGAATAATAGAAGACAGAAGATCGGTTGACTGTCACTCATCTCCATCTTTAGCATTCACGATTCTCTTTTTGAATGTAGGTTTATTGCAGTTAAATATATCAATTTCTGAGAATTCCGAGTTATAAATTCGAATTAACTTTTATTATTCATATTTTTTTTTTTTTGCGTCCCCACAATATGTTTTTGTGCACTGCCATGGTATGGGTATCAAATGAAAGGGTTTGCTGAGAATAATACGAAAAAAGCTTGTTAACATATTTTTTAATGAATGAATTTTTCTATTTTCCAATTTTAATGTAGCCAGTGACACTCGCAAGGTTAAGACAAATCGATTGACTTAAGAACCATTAAAACAGGCTAACGCGTTTGGTCTCTAGAACGCCACATAGGAGCAAACATACATACATAGACTGATAAACACATTACACTCCTTCGGCAGTCGGGTAAAAATCAGCCCCATTCACAAACAAGAGATAGTGCTACGGCGTAGCTTGAAGTCTGCTACGGCGTAGCACTTGATGTGCTACGGCGTAGCTGCCACTGTTACGATCGCGTAGTCTTAGAACCAATTTACTCATTGCCAGCGCAGCATATCAAGTTATCGTTCCATTCAAACATCTCTATAATGATAGATAAAATCATAACGAGGCGACTTTTTGCAGAGATTCAGTAGCGATACAATCGCGATCATTTGTTTTATAACCACGATTCTGTATCGCTACCATCGCGATACAGCATGGATACAACAACGATACAGTGGTGTATTGTAGTGGCTACCTGTGAACGCCTGCTGACGCTGTTGATGCAGTTTTAGGGTTCCGTACCTCGAAAGGAAAAAACGGAACCCATAAAGGATCACTTTGTTGTCCGTCCGTCCGTCCGTCTGTCTGTCTGTCAAGGCAGAGACCATAGATATATTTGCGTAGCAAAAAAAAATCTAAATCTATGGCAGAGACACAGGAAAGCGTGGAGGTATCAAGCTGAAATTTATATGAAACACTCAGGTCTACTGTCCCTTAAAGCTGTGAAAAACCAAACTTCTAAGCCAACGCAATCAAAAGATACAGAACAGGGTACTTCCCTTGAACTCAGAATCTTGAAATTTGGTACGAAGCAACGTCTTATAGCACAGCAGATGATAAAGGAATAATTGCGAAAACCGTAATTTTAAACATATTTACAAAACATATTCTAATACAAACATATTCTTTTATTTATTTACATATTTGAAAAATATTTTTAATAATTTTAAACTTACTACCCCTTTCCTCATGAACGCGTAGAGGTATTAAATTGAAATTCATATCAAATACTCAGGTCTATAATACCTTTAAGCTGTTTTTTTTTAGTATATATAGGCTTGCGCTTGACCACTATCTCACCTGATGGTAAGCGATGATGTGGTCGATGATGGAGCACGCTTGCCTAGAAGTAACCTATTCACTCTTGACTTAAAGACCGCTAGGTTGTAGCTATCGGGCAACATAGACTTGAAACACAGATGCGCGTGAGTAGCGATGCCGCTTCAAAACAGTCGTGCGTTTGCATCGGTGAAGTTGCGCGATGAAGATACGACAAACAGCGCGTCCAAGACACGAAGCTACTGAATCGATGCAAAAAGTCATCGTAGGCGACGTCCCTTAATGTTATTTATTTGTTTTATATTTATCATACGATAAATAATGAGGATGATTTGTTGATGTCATTCGAACAAAATTCTTAAATTGGCCAATGGCTTCTTGACTTCTCAAAGTGTCTTTGTATAAATTTGTAGATCCCCATCCTTGGTATTTTAGCTTTTTTACTGACTTCGGCTAATAATCCCTGCAGCAGCAGCGGCTGCTGCAAAAGCAAATTGTGGGCATCTCAAATGATCAAATAATTTGAAGAGTTAATTATTTGACCATTTGTTACACTAAAAATTGAAGAATAAACGCGTTTTACCGAAATTGGTCAGCATTGTTTAATTAAAAAAAAAAATAACTCATCAAAAAACTGGCCCTAAGCCTTCATGGTCACAACTTTTTATGACCTAAAACTAAAAATAACTTTTTTTCCAGCCAACGATGACGAAAGAGGCCGTCATCACCGCAGGGCTATAAAACACTCTGACGAACACAATGACGATTACTCCGAGGAAGAGGACTGGCGTGCAAGACGGAAGCATCATAGAAAGGAGGGTAAGTCATTGTTATCACTTCCAGCGATGACGTAAGAGCGCGTCATCACCGCAGGGCTGAGAAACACTCTGACGAACACAATGACGATTACTCCGAGGAAGAGGACTGGCGTGCAAGACGGAAGCATCATAGAAAGGAGGGTAAGTCATTGTTATCACTTCCAGCGATAACGAAAGAGCGCGTCATCACCGCAGGGCTGAGAAACACTCTGACGAACACAATGACGATTACTCCGAGGAAGAGGACTGGCGTGCAAGATGGAAACATCATAGAAAGGAGGGTAAGTCACTGTTATCACCTCCAACGATGACGAAAGAGCGCGCCATCACCTCAGGGCTAAGAAACACTCTGACGAACACGATGACGATTACTCCGAGGAAGAGGACTGGCGTGCAAGACGGAAGCATCATAGAAAGGAGGGTAAGTCATTGTTATCACATCCAGCGATGACGAAAGAGCTCGTCATCACCGCAGGGCTGAGAAACACTGTGACGAACACGATTATGATAACTCCGAGGAGGAATGGGAAGACTGGCATGCAAGACGGAAACATAATAGAAAGGAGGGTAAGTCATTGTTATCACTTCCAACGATGACGAAAGAGCGCGTCATCACCGCAGGGTTTAGAAACACTGACGAAAACGATTACAATTACTCCGAGGAGGAGGGAGGACTGGCGTGCGAGACGAAAAGGACAGTTCGCGAAGTGGTGGAGCTATTCAGTCTATCTTATTATTTATTTATTTCATCTTTAGTACAATATCATTACAGGAATGCCCAATGCGATAAATGCACTTATTTTATCATAAGCACAGATAATATAATACTAGCGTACAGATGCCTCATCCCATACAAAGAAACCGTGCCGACGTAACTAGCCTTTTTCATCTGATTGATCTTGTTATTTTTGTAAGTACATCAATCGCGTTCGATCCCGTTTCACGGCAATAGATGGTGTTAGCACCGACATACAAGTAAAAGTATTTACTAAGTTCGTGAATATTTTATTCTTTAAAAACAGTGAAGGTTCGTTTTATAGTATTTTTATGCACGTTATTACAGTCTTTTTGCACCCAAATGTGTTACAATGCAAATTTAAAAAATCGGGTGGAATGCCTCAGAAATTTAAAAACGCGCCATCTACTGGCATCAATTTTAAATGATTCGTTAAAATAATCTTTGAAATGTGAATTAAGAGCCCAATATTCCATAATTTTGTGCTTAGGAGAGTTGATTAAACAAGAACATACAATTTTTATGTTCAATTCCAGAAAATGTTAATTTTGCACACAATTATTATATTCTATTGAATTGTGTGTACATGTCGCGCCATCTAATGAGATTTATTTGAACCAAATTTGCTTTATTAGCAATGAGACCCCGTGTCATAAGTAACCTTAAATGTCTTGTTATGTCCCAATACTGGACATTATCTCACTTTTCTTTTTAGGGATACATACAACAAGTACTTAAGTCAATACCTAGATTTCTTTGTGAAACTTCAGAAAAATACACCAGCTACATACACATGTGCATGTAACGGAAAGTTGTGGACATATTTTGAAAACGTTAGTATTTAAACGAGCGAATATAAATTCAAATTAAAGGTGTCAAAGACATTGAATAATATGAGGCTACTGAAATACTAAGTGTTCGACATACAGTTGGCGAATACAAATGTTTAAAACAGCGACTTGAAAATAAAAATTTGTCGACGAAGCCCCGCTGCGCGAGTCTCCTATTTCTGTCTGCAGGGTCTAAAGTAACCTAACATGAAGGAGATGACGGTCATCCCCTTCGAACCTAACTTATCCGAGTCGAGGTGCACTAATTTTCCGAGCTCGCTTCGCCCGCTCTTAGACTAATTCGTCGAAAACACGAATACACCCGAACGCCCGCGCTGCACAGCAATGTCGCCTCGTCGGTTGTTCTGCTATTTTCAAAAGAACAATATGCTAAAATATAAAATAGAAACCCAAATACAATTTAAGAATGTTACAATATTATTACCGCAGTTCACATATAAACCTCCTTAAAGGACTCAAACCGGATAAATAGTTACTTTAATACGTATAATTAGTCAACTATTCAGAATATTTTCACCCGGTTAATAATTGCCCTTTTAAATCCCGCTTCTTTTTCATTTTTTTTTTCAACCACAACTTTCCATTACACCATGCATATTCCTGCCGCCACAGATAATATAATACTAGCATACAGATGCCTCATCCCATAGGTACCTACAAAGAAACCGTGCCGACGTAACTAGCGTTTTTCATCTGATTGTAACGATTATTTTTTGTAAATCGATCGCGTTCGCTTCCGTTCCACGGCGATAGATAGATCACCATCTATATCCGTTGAATGGAACGGAACGGAACCGAACGCGATCGATGTACAAAAAATAATCAGAATAAACAGTATAGACAGACACCCTGCTGCCGCCAACTATAAGATGGATCATCGTGCTAGAAATTTAGGTGTCACTTATCCAGTCATCGCCTCAGTAACTAACTGGTCCTGTGTTTCATACATCCAGTGGATTCTCGTGACGTTCACCATGGTCATCGGTCTTCTATATGCCGGTGTAATAACAATCACATGATACATATCAGATTCGTCTCTGGACTGACAACGCATCTGCAAATTTCGCGATGGTTCCCCAGATACTGCAGATATTCATAGGCACGGGTGGCCACTTAAGGTTACACTAGTCGATAATTCTTCCATACAAACGTAGTCTAAAGATTACGCCACTGTTTGAAGATGTAAGTTCAAAATAAAAATGATATCAATTTGTCTCATCATTATCTAGCCCTGTATGGAAACAAAAAAGTGAAAAAGATATAGATTTGAAAGTTATGTGCGTCGATAGTTCCATATTTCAACACCAATTTTAACGCATCTTTGGGCGGCAGCAGCAGCAGCAGAGCGAGAGTGAGCAGTGGTGGCCCAGTGGTATCGGCCGCGACTTACAAGTTGTAGGTCGTGGGGTCGAGCCCAGGCAGGCGCTTTACTTTGTGTAAATTATTTCATCACCACTGCTCTCAAAACGGTGAAGGAAAACATCGTGAGGAAACCGGCATGTCCTAGAACCAAAAATTCGAAGACATGTGACATCCACCAACCCACACTGGGCCCGCGTGGTGGATTACGGCCCATTTCCTCTCACAGAGAGGTAGCCTGTGTCCCAGCAGTGGGAACATTAATAGGCTGATGGTGGTGGTGTGTTTGGGCGGCAATAAATACCATAAGAAGAAGGAAAATTGCAAAACGGCCTCCATACAGGGATACATTAGTAGTTCAACAATGCAAATAATTTTATTTTTAAATATACATTTAGTCGTTTATTCATGATATCTAGACTCCTAAAGGTCTGTTTATAAAATTTCGCGCGCTAAATCCTAAATCATCATCCATTTCGCTACAAACAAGCAAAAGTGCTAATTCGTACGCGAACTAGCTTCTTTGTGCTCATCACAGCATCTATCTCTTTCGCACGAGTTGTCGGATGAGATAGCAGGCATTTTAACCCCGCACACAAAATAGTTCGTGCCGTTGACTAGTGTAACCTTAAATTATCAGTCTACAATCACGTGGGTCGCAAGCACAGATATAAAACTAACTAGATAACGCAAGTCCCTCCATCTGTATGAAAACCAAGCGTGCCACTTTTTCACACACAATTTAAAAACAAATTTACTTACCAATGAAAGAAAACATTTCCAATGCCTCGGCCAACTTTTTCTATACATTCTTTACAGCTCAATATGGCATAAAAAGTCATTTTTCTAGATTTCGGTGGATTTTCGGTGGCGATAATGCTAAATGAAAAATTCAGATTCGATCATTGATCGTAACTTTACTCCGTTTTTTTTTTTAAATATGTCTGTGGTCGCAGGCTAAAGGCGTATGCAATTTTTTTCAAGTCTATAATCTTGATAATCTATGAAGTCCGATGACGTTTCTCATTATGCATGCCGTGATAACTTTGTACGTGAAAAATTGAAAAATCCAATTCATAATCATAATTAATTAATTACTATGTTACCCATACACTATAACAACGAGTATCATTCGTAAGCATCAAGTTTAATTATTATCACGGGGACCCAGCGCTAACAAAGAAAATTTGGTTCAAATAAATGTCACTAGATGGCGCGATATGCATGGATTTGTTTTTGAAATTTGTGTAAAATTAATATTTTCTAAATTCATGACAAATTTTATGTTCTTTCTTAATCAACTCTCCTAAGCATAAAATTATGGAATATTGAGATTATTTAAACGGATCATTTAAAATTGATTCCAATAGATGGCGCATTTTTAAATTTCTGAGGCATGCCACTCGATTTTTTAAATTTGTATTGTAACACATTCTAATAAATAATAAATTGTAGTTCTAAAAACTAAAAAACACGCTTTAATCGTAAGTTGAACTAAAAAGTCGCTAATCCTGAAGACCCTGGTAAAGAGAATGGGACAAACTATTTAAAATTATTGCATTGTCATCATTCCTTGATAAGTGAGCAAAGTTTCAAATCAATCCGACGTTTTGAAGTGGGTGAAAATCACGTTTAAAGATTCCGTTACATTGATACATAGTTACATAGATACATACCAAGCTAATAAAAGCGTGTTAAAAAAAACAATAGTCACTGTATTTAAAGAAAAAAATAGTCACGAACCGAGAAAACCCTTTTACTTGCAAGTAGCTGCTAACACCATCTATACATAACCGTGGAACGGAACCGAACGCGATCGAAGTAACGCACGGTTTCTTTGTATGGGATGAGGCATCTGTATGCTAGTATTATGTTACCTGTGACTATTATTATACTTCTTACAAGATAGCTTGATCTTTGCGACAGCTGTCAATAGCGCTTGACAGGCTAACAATAACGTATACGTCAGTTTGACATATGTCGCAGAGATCAAGCTATCTTTGAAGTATTATTTTTATAGCTGTCAAATATGATTTCTTAAATTGTCACGACTATATAAGAAGTCACTCAGGCTTTTTGTATTGTACCTTACTTATCTGTTTGCATTGGATTGTGCTCAATTGATCATTGACACTGATAATATGATATTTGCTTTTTAGGTGGAGATAATATCATTTCTGATGAATTGAAACTAATATTGGGAGTCAGAAGTAAGTACATATATCTATTTACTTGTACATAATACTGTAATTTGTACCATATCGAAGGTAAGGTAAGGTTAACGCAGTACCTACTGGCCGTGCGCCCGCTCGATGCCAAAATATCAATATTGAACCACCTTTTGAACAGTTTTGTTTTCAAAATATTATTTGATTATGTACCTATGCTATGTTAGTTATGAAGAAATTGAAGCCATCAATTTTTCTGTGTAAAAATATTATTAAACATCCAAGTCGTTTTGGAGGAGTATCCAAAAGTAGCGAAAAATAAATTGTAGTTCTAAAAACTAAAAAACACGCTTTAAAAGTAAATTGAACTAAAAAGTCGCTAATCCGGAAGATCTTGGTAAGGCTAATGGGACAAACTATTTAAACGCGCACGGTAGAATCAACTTTTATTACTTGTTAATTTTAATGTTGTTTGACTTTCAAAAGTACTTTGACTAAATTATTACATTGTCATCGGTCCTTGATAGGTGTGCAAAGTTTCAAATCAATCCGAAGTTTTGAAGGGGGTGACAATCACGTTCAAAGATTCCGTTACATTGATACATAGATACATACCAAGCTAATAAAACCGTGTTAAATAGCGTGTTGTGAATTCTTTTTAAAGCAAAACTATTTGTTACACGAAAAAACCTTGTGTTAAAAATAATGTACATGAGTCAAAAATAAATATATATATTTTTTTCCAACCTTTTAACCTAGCCGTTACTAAGGAGTATACTAATGCAACCGTTTTAAGGCAATAATGCTAAACTCTGTTTATTGCTAGTAAAGAACTAAGACAAAGTTCGCTAGTCGCAATAATTTCAGTATTCAGTATTGTGATTTTTAGATAAATATGTTTAAGTAGTGTACCTAAGTAGGTACTTATTAACATTCTACAATATAAAACAAAGTCCCCCGCCGCGTCTGTTCGCGATGAACTCTAAAACTACTGAACGGATTTTCATGCGGTTTTCACCAATAGAAATAGTGGGAAACGAAACGAGGAAGGTTTTGGTATATAATTAGTCACGGGCTAAGCCGGGGTGGGTCGCTAGTTTAAAATATTTAAAGAAGTTTATATCGGTCTCCCAAACTTACTATTATATCCATTTACATTAATTCTCTTAAATTTAACTTATTAAATATCCCAATAATATAAATCAAATTGTTTTCCAGGCCAAAAGGAAAGCAGTGAACTACTGCATCATTTGACCGGCCACCGTGGTAAGTTCTCACATTTTTCTTCTACATTTTCATCAGTGCAAACACCAGAGGCTTCTGTGCTTTAGGACGGAGCTAGGCTAGCTATGTTAGCCAGTACCCCTACGCACAACGGACCGAATGGGAGTCTAAGTGCGGAAACGAGAGTCTCTACCTCCCTACTACTACTACTACTACACCAGAGGCTCTAGTTAGACAGTATCATTCTACTATACTAAGATCCCACTGCAAAAATCTGCAGGTAAATTGTTTTTGATAAAACTAGATTTTTATTGAATGGTTTTTGACAGTTTACTGGGGGTTGCCTGGGAGCATCTAGCCGCAACTAGATTTTTTTATTTTTTACTCTGGCCTTCTCTAGGAACTTGTCCTGTATGGTGGGTACATAACAACATCAACTATACTTCATAAAACATAGCCTGATCTCTGTGACAGCTGTCAGTATCAATACAGTAACAATAGCGCTTGACAGGCTAACAATAACGTGACAATAACGTATACGTCAGTTTGACATATGTCGCAGAGATCAAGCTATGTTTTATGAAGTATAGCTCTCAGTAAAGGTGAACGCGCACCTATTCTCACCGAAGGAGTCGCACACGCCGCAGTAATCGCCTTTTCTCAAGGCGAATCCGCGCCGAACGCATCGTATCCACTTCTGTACATCTTATTAAATTAATATTTTCTATACGGATACGGATGACGTCTCCGCGCCTCCCGCACCGCACTCGCCGCAAGCATCAAACGCGCCGAATCTGATGGAATCCGTAATCACGCGCTGGTGGAATCCGTATACCTACAGCATTTTGTTGAAATGCGGGTCGTGCGGCGCGGATAGGTGCGCGAAGCTGCATACAATTTCATATAAAGATTTATATAATGTGATGACTGCGACGTGTGCGGCTCCTGCGGTGCGTCTAGGTGCGCGTTCAGCTTTATGGGTTGCCAGATTTTATAGGTAAACTGGCAACCCACAACTTGAGCCTAATTGAGAGCTGGCAACCTTATTGTTTCCTATTTTTTACACCAGTTTCTTTCAAATGACGTTGGATTTACTTGGAATACTTACTTACATTTGGAGTTAACTATAAAACATAAATTTCAGTTTTATTTAATTAAGCTAATTGCGGCTAGATATTTCTAGAAATCTATTCTAGTATCATGTATCATTCATTAAAAAAATTGTTTTCCTACACCTCCTTTATTTTTTTCTGATTAATTTCGTTGCGGGAACAAAGACAGTTAAATTCATTCTCCGAGACTTCGTCGAGGTTCATTGCCTCGGCGCTTTTCTGGTGGTCGCCACTGTTGATTCTGGCTTTCAGGAGTTGCAGTGGTTTGGGAATAGTGCGGTGGGATTGTCCTAAAAAGAAAATGTTTAATCAAAAACCCTGATTCCTGCAGGTTTGTGCAGTTGGATCAACGAGGCCGATTGTCGAAATGCCTAATACATTTGTCATCGCGTTATTTCCGTTGATAGAATGTAACTTATTGTTTCGCTCAAACCTCTGTCTCAAATTATTGGACGCTGTCATTGGTGAAGATACTCTTTTCGAAAGAGGCCAATATTTTTTATACTACGTATTTGTCATACTCTTCCATGGGGACAAATCCTTTACTATACCGAAATCACTAATGCATTAGGCTGCTGTTTAACTAATTTTGATGTCAAATCTAATATCAAAGGCTGTTTATGTTTGACAACAGTTCTGATCACAGATATAAAAAAAAATGTAGATAATTTATATACGATTCCATACGATTACATCAGGTAGGTATTTATAACTAAAGTAAGACTTAGTATAAAGACAAGAAAATAATAATATAGGTAGGTATTTAAAAGATCTTTCCAGAATGGGCCTCTTTAAAAATAAACCTATAGCAAGCACAAAAATGCAAATGAACTCCACATAAATTCTTCCGAAACGAAATCACCAATATCAATTACCAAAATTAGCGATAATCAGATCGTTAACAAACGTTGAGTGTTTGCAATAACCCAAAGTTTAGTTTAAACAAATGTTTGACCGAGGACGCACTACGTCGTACGTAGACCAGCTGAGTAAATATAGCCGGGAAAAATACATTTTCGAGACGTTCGTTATTAGCTGAAAAATTGCGGGCAAGGGTCTTAGTAAGTATGTAACTATTAGCATTGGCGAATTTGCAACATTTCGTTGTTGTATGGAATATATAAGACTTTGATTATACGCTTTCAACTGAAAAATCGTGAATTTGAGCGATTGCATTGAAAAATATCTGACGTGTTTTCTGTCAGCTCATCTATGACCGAAAACATTTAAATCGCTGATTAGAGATTATCATCTAAACAATGAAAACAATTGCTTATTATGCAGATTGTCAGTTGTCAACAAAGGGACTTATAACTCATTTTAACTGATTGGCTGCTAGAGTCTGGCAAACGAAAGTAGACACTCGAATTATTTGCAAATTTTTTATATGGCAATGCTGTACTAATGTCAACATATTTTTTTGTGATTTGTTGTGGTCTTGATAAAGTGCAGTGGTTATTAGCATTTATTACGTGAAAAATGAATTAAACAATTAAATGTAGATTACGGGAGATGTCGTTTCGCATGATGTCTAAATATCAAGAAAAACATCAGGAGAAAGACGTCGATATTACAGAATACGCCCACGCCCGCTTGCGGCCCATTCCCTCTCACAGAGAGGAGGCCTGTGTCCCAGCAGTGGGAACATTAATAGGCTGATGATGTGATGTGATGTGATTATAGAATACTGTTGTTTTTTTATTGAGATTGATACATAATATCTAAAATATTACCTAACTCAATTACCTATAGTATTTTATATATATATAGGTATGTCATACTAGTTTTGGGGTTGCTATGCTGATATTTTTTTAATTTTCCGCGCTTTTTCAGTGTCTACTTTCGTTTGCCAGACTCTACAAGACCAATCAAATCACTTGACATGAGTCTGTCAGCTTTTGTCGTGATAACCTGTCCAGAAACCGTTTGTCAAACTGATGTTTGTCTATTTTAACTTTCTCATCTGCCTAACCATTTTCCAAAAACGTTGAGGTAGGCTTCTAATTTTACATTTAACGAAGTTCCGTCAAGCTATTCGTTAATACTACGAGTAGTCATAAAAAATACAGACCTTCTAAACCAGTGATGGGCAAAGTACGGCCCGCGAATGCACCGCCCGCTGACGGTCTGACATGAATAGTATATGGCCCGCTATAATTATATTTTGACGGTCCAAGTATAAAGTAGATTCTAGTTAGAAGAATAATACACGCATAGCTATATACCTTTAGGTAGCGCAGAATAAAACGGTAAGTCAGTAAGTCTTATTATGTTATAAAGAAGCAGTGGCGGTATTTAAGGCGAAGATACCCCTGAGTAGCTGTTTTTAAAATGAGAATCACGTCTAAACAGCTTGTCGTAATTTTTTGGAAAATATATATGTTACATTAGACCATTTTCTTAATAATTTTATCTAAGAACATTTTGAGTTTTATTCGTATAACATGGTGTAATTGATTTGTAAAGTTATGTCTAAAACGGTTAAAAACACGACAATCGCACCAAAATCGCTGGGCGTATTTTCACACCATCTCAAACACAATTTAATTATCTACATTTTGATCTGAGGCTTTTTTTTAAAGTCATGGAATAATAGGGAAAGTACAAAAAACTACTAAATTTTGGGTCGCGCGGGTGTGAAACGAGTGCGCGTTTTGTTCCCTCAAGGTCGTTGGCGTTAGTCGTCGTCTTAAAGGTTTTAACCTCACTCGCCATTTTAACACCAAGCATGCTAAAACCAAATATGCTTTGATGAATGACGCAGTAAAAAAGGTGAATGCGAAAAACCTAAAAAAAAACAATATCTGACTAAAGAAATATGTTTAAAAAGCAAATTCTCCATTAAGAAAGTTTGCCCACCACTGTTCTGAACAGAGGTAAACGACTTTACAGCCTTAAATATAAAAATGTCAGTTTTGAGCAAATATATTTTATTGCATCTGTGCACTCAGTTTTACAATTAAATACAATATGTTGACCATGCAGTCATTTCTTTAATAATTGACATAATATGCATTAATCGAATTTAAGAACTTCATTTGTTTTTTTCTATTTTAGTACACGTCATGTAATCAGGGGTATAATGCCCGTATTTATAAGATTTAGAGAGCTTAGAATCTCGATATAAATCTTTCAGTATTTGTTGTATTTTTATAATAATTTTAATTTCAGATGAGGCATCCGCTGTGAAATACATCGAAAACATAACAGGACTTACAGGTACGTAAGTGTTACAATACTCTTAATTTCGGGAAATAATTAGTATCCAGGATACCGATTTTGAGGTTTTTAAGAGGGGGGGATCTAGGGCGTACCCCCTTTCCCCCTTAAACCTAGCAAATAAATAGATTTCATATTAAGGTTTTAACTATTGAGGTTATGTACACAAAAACAACCCAAAAAAACAGTGTTTAAAACACTTTAAAGTTGCTTCTGCATCGTCTCCGGCGCTGCGGGAAGTGCAAACCCTTCTCCCTTACGTAACAAAGGTTAGGCACCCATGCTCACCGCCAGTTTTTATATACACTAGCAGCCAAAAGACTACGCAAGGTCGGGGTGCATTCTGTTTTGGAACAGATTCGACCTATTCTAAAGTGTAGTAAACAACGTTAATGTTACTACAAGAGGAACGGAATTAATGACACGTCATATCAGGTCACTGACCCACAAAATTGCGGAAAACGTTCCATTTCATGATCGTACTATTTTTTTTTCTAAAATAATAATATAAAAAAACAATAAATAATTATAATACAAATTAAATAATTAAAAAGTAACAAAATAAAACTTAAAAACGAACATGTAAACGCATAATGACGATCCATTGCAAGTAACTTTAAACTCAAATAAAAAAAGCTACGCGTTTTCTAGGGTTATGGGGACACCCCCATAGGGGACACCCACATTTGAAAGGGGAACCCAATCCTTATAAAAACATCTCCTAACAACCCCAAAATTGGACTCTTGGATACTAAGGCCAACCCCAAACATTATATACAAGACTGTTAGAGTAATAGCTAAGCTAATCACTTCACAAAACGTGAGTTTGACAGTCTGTTAGCAAATTATTGTCTTGATGACAACGGGTTTCTGACCGGCTATTGCAGAAACCGGATGTCATCCTTTACTTGCCCTACTTCATCATCATCTGTCTACCCTTCTCCCAACTATTTTGGGATCGCCTTCCAGTCTAACCGCCGCCGGACGCAACAAAATGCCAGTATCTTACATGGGGCGTCTACCTATCTGACCTCCACAACCTAGTAACTGGCGAATACCACTTTGCTAAGACTGGTATTATAACTGAGTTAATGACAATTGCAGACCAGCAACATGTCTTCGAATTCCTGAGGAAGTGCAAAGGTTCCAGGAATTTTAAGTTCGTGGTGGATTTCTTGAAGCTTATGGATGAGTCTAGTCCACGTGAGTATTTGTGATTTAACTTAAAAAATTATTCAACTTATTTTTAGCAACGTTACCATAGACAGAGAAAAGTGTCTACGAACGTTACCAAGTTATCGCAAAAATCGCAATTGACATTTTGTAAAGGGCATAACGCATATGATTAAAATGTTATAAAAAAAATATTAAAATGATATTAAGCTACTTTTACTTTTTATAGAATTAGCGAACAATCGGATATGTTTATTAATAAGTATATATATTTTCAGAGTTTATATTTACCCTTTCCTTTACGGTGTAGTGTCTTATAATTAAATTGTGTGTTATTTTTACAGATATAAGTATAATTGTGGAGCTCTTGCGTCAAATGACAAACGAAAATGGTAAGAATTTAAAATATCTTTCTGCTTGCCAGATCAAATGACGATTGCATTGAAAAATTTGTAGTACGAATGCGTTCGTCTTTGGAGTAGCAGAAATGTGTCCACACCCGATATGCCATATTAACTGTTGTGCTTTGTGCCTGCCCTTAATTGGATTTTATTTTACTTTAAATATTCATGAATTTCTTTTGCAGACGTACTAAAGGCGTTCGCTATTATGAAGCCACTGATTGGCCATGACGACTTTGATGGCGTTTATGAGAGTCTTCAAAAGATATCCGGCGAAAAGAGTAAGATTCAGACCTTTTTTTTTTTTTTTTTGGTTGGGAAATCATCCAATGACTTCTCCCGCTCTGGGTGAAGCGGAAGTGCGTGTCAGACTTTTACTGACTAAAACCCACCCGTGTTCCTTCAGTTGCTTGAGCCAGGGCCGCGGTAACTCTTTTTCAAATTTATCCGCGACCCAGACAGGCATCGGCCCTGTCAGACTCCGTCAATTTTTGCTGACATCTCTTTGAGGCGCGCGTGGAACACTACGCGCCGTCGACTCGGGCTTGGTCCTTATCGGACAGCGAGCTACCCATTACTCGCCGTCCGCAAGCCCGCGCCTACGGTGGCCGGGAATCGGCTTGCGACTCCCGACGCACAGGGCGTCTCCTGCGGTGGTTAGGGGCGTGAGGGCGTCTCCGTTGCGTCTCCCTCACGCGTTCCGCCTCCTCCTTCGCGAGCATTACTGCTTCGCAGAAGGAGGAGACAGCTTCCCATGCCCTCTCGCTCCGTAGCATGGCCTGAACCAGGGCCGGACGCGAGAGGTCGCCACCGACGCGAGAGACCTAGATATAGATTCTCATATTTCATTATATGTCTATATTTGTACAACTATGTTGAGTTTAGCTGCCCGGATATGGAGTGATTGCTTATCTGATCCTTACGCAGTTACGACACCTCTTAGCACAGATAATATAATACTAGCAAACTCTTAGTAAAAAGTTGCCGAATTCAGTTTAATTTTAAAGATTGTTAAATTTACAGATCCACATGAAATAGCCGATTACTTCAAGCATGTAGCTCATACTAATGGTAAGTTTATATTCATTTTAATGTTATCGAAACAGGTTTTTTTTTTCAAAACTTTTCTACACAAGATTGACACCCGGTTTCTCGGCAAATAATGAAATACTTAGTAAAATTAAACATAATGTGAATCTGTGACATGTGATTGTCAGTTCGTTTTGATAGTTAGTTTTTGTGTTGATTTTTGTTCTAGAAACCGGGCGTGAGCCATAGTTAAAAAAAATGGGCCTTTGATACCCAAAGGCCCATTTTTAGGGTTCCGTGCCCAAAGGGTAAAAATGGGACCCTATTACTAAGACTTCACGATCCGTCTGTCTGTCTGTCTGTCCGTCTGTCACCAGGCTGTATCTCATGAACCGTGATAGCTAACCAGTTGAAATTTTCACAGATGATGTATTTCTATTGCCGCTATAACAACAAATACTAAAAACGGAATAAAATTAATATTTAAGGTGGGCTCCTATACAACAAACGTAATTTTTTTGCCGTTTTTTGCTCGATATTAATAACGGCAACAGGTAGACGCTTGAAATATTCACAGAATATTTAGTTGTATATTTACTTCAAAAAATAATAATTATTAAATTAAAATAAAATAAATTAAGGGGGGCTCCCATACAACAAACGTGTTTTTTTTGCCGTTTTTTGCGATAATGGTACGGAACCCTTCGTGCGCGTGTCCGACTCGCACTTGGCCAGTTTTTTTTATTTCGAAATACCGCGTTATACTGAAATTGGCAACCATTGGTTAGCATATTATTTTAACCATTGGTTAAGTTAAGTACGGATGAAAAACATGGGCCTAAAAGGGTAATAATAATCAACACAAAATGTGCATTACAAGCTGTTAAGCCTATGTTAAGGCACTTGTCCAATCGCCGACGATCAGCGAGCAGCGAGTAGAGCTAGAACCTGGATACGAGTTGGCGAGCAGCGAGAAGCGAGTGTGTAGTTCCGATAGTTTTACCACTCGGACATGCAAGAGTGTTTCATCACGGGCGATTACTCGCACCACTCGCTCGAGCGGTCAGTTCTGCACGCGTTGGTTGCAGAGGCGGCTGTACTTTAAGTTCACTCGTGCACTGAACTGCCAGATTTGAATAGGTTTAGAAATAAAATGAAAATGTTTAATAATATTTGATTAACGATCTATTCAATATTTACGAAATTATGACGAACAAATTTAAGCTCTTTGCTAAAGTAATAAGACGTATATTGCTGTAAAAAATACTCCCCGTGCGCTAGGCTAAAGCGCACGGCGAGAGTTCATACTATTCTACGAGAAACAAGCGAAAACGCCTGGCGCGTGAGACAGAGATAGTTCAATAGAAAATGTACGGCAAAATATGACCATTCTCGTGCGCCGCACCAGCGAACCGAAGATTACCGAGAGCGGGCGAGGTTTGACGAACGAAATTTATCTTCGGGTCGAGTACCAACATTACAAGTTGTACAACGACGTAACTAGATGGCGTTGGCGTCCAATTAGAAGTCGCTAGCGAGATGGTTTGCCGATTTACATAGGCTCCTGTGAATTTTAGTAAATCTAACACAATTACCCAGTGAGACGGCAAAGTGCACTACTACATCTATGATCCACCAGCCGCCACTGGTTGGTTGGTTGGTCTCTCGGCGTGAGTTCCGACTGCCAAGCGAGCATCACCGAGCGAGTATGATCTTTGATAGCTCTAATTTGTGGTGAGAGAGTAATCGCCGGCAGTGTGAAAAGCCAGCGATCAACCATTAATATATGTAGTGTCTCTTTTATTGACACGGGATCTGTATCTTTTGTTGGTTTCTTCAGCGAGAAAATAGTCGAAAGCTTATCACATCGTCGCCGGCAGTGGGACAATAAAAATAATAATAAAAAGTTAATTTATAAATCAAAAACCCGCCTGCTTAAAAAGCGAACAAAAAAGCTGTAAACAAGAAAAAATCATGCTGTGCAGTCGGAGGATCAGGGGGTCAGCCAGTTTACGAATATGTATCCTCCAGGCGGGTTTTTGATTTTTAAATTAACTTTTTTTATTTACAACTTTTTAGTTATATTTTTTTTTCGGATGACATTTAAACATATAATAGTTTATATTTTTGTAATCTCCTCTAAAAACCCTTCATTTTGATACCCCACTCGAGGGGTAGGAAACAAAAAAAAAATTGCAACCCCCACAATATGGCGTCCAAAATCCGCCGTGTTCCTTTTTTTTTAACGGCACTAAGCTAAGAACACTTGGGCGGTCAAGACCTATCTAATGATGTCCTAATTATAAAAATCCGCCAAGTAGTTTGAAAGATATGAGGTAATAAAGAATATTACATACATACAAACATACAAGATACGCGCGAAAAACATAACCCTTTCCTTGCAGCCGGGTAAAAATAAGTGGGCCTATCTGCTGTGATTGACTGAATAAAATTAATAAAATAGTCAACCAAACCTATTAACATGGGTTTGACAGTCTGTTAGCGAATTAATTGTGTTGATTAGTCTTCCGTATGCATTATTTAATTACTACCTCCTCTCCTAAGTACAAGAGAAAATGTTATCCTTTCCTTTTTAGGATTCTTAAAAACTGGGTCCTTGGTAGGGTAAATAAAAACGGGACCCAGCTATTACTAAGACTCCGCGATTCGTCTGTCTGTCTGTCCGTCTGTCACCAGGCTGTATTTCATGAACTGTGATAGCTAGACAGTTGAAATTTTCACAGATGATGTATTTCTGTTGCCGCTATAACAACAAATACATAACAGTATAAAATAAATATTTAAGTGGGGCTCCCATACAACAACGTGATATTTTTTGCCGTTTTTGCGATAATGGTACGGAACCCTTCGTGCGCGAGTCCGACTCGCACTGGACCGGTTTTTTTATTTCATTCACAATAATTCTTTATTTATTTTTCAGGGGTTGAAGGACTAAAATTGGAGATATTGAAGCTGACCAGTAGCATTGGTCCGGCAGAGTTCCCCAAACTACTGAAAGTGTTGCTGCCTGAAATTGGTAAAAAAGATGGTTGTTTTCATATATTTTAAAGTACTATTTGCCACCCAAGATTTTATTTGAATCAAAGAAGTACTACTTAATATACCCGAGAAGTTTTTTTTATGTTTCATGTTGTGTACACTGGATGTGTACACAACACATACAGTGTTTTAAATTATTTTATCTACACTCAGAACGTAATGTTCCAAATATGAAGTCAAATAATATTGTATAAACACATACTTTATATTCGTGGATAGGTAAAATAAAAAAAAAACCATTACAGTGCAACACCGAGTGTGTGCACTGTAATGGTTTTTTTTTCGCCTCATGTGATAAACCTACGCTCGTGTTTTAATAACCCATATTATATGACGGTTGCATAAACTACTATACTGTTATATTTAATTATTTTCTATTTTATAGACATGAAAGGAGCATTCAATCTTTTGATATTAGGAACTCGAACTATAGGTGAGTGGTATATGGTATAAGTTTAATATATTATATTTTATATCGCAAATTTTTCCAATTTGAATCCAAGTATATGGCTTAACACTAGAAGATATAAATAATGGTAACTTTATTGCATAAGTAAAATATAACTAACATTGGAAATGGTTGTCTGTTGTTATTAGTTTTAACTGTCGCTTTACTAATAAACGATTTGGTCAGAATTTAAGAAAATATTTCATCTTTTTTGTTGTTTCAGATATCGGTGATGCTATCAATTCTGTAAATCGTTTGTTGAATACGAAGTCACTGACAGAGACTATAATCCTACTGAGAACTGTTACTAAGCAGACACGTATGTATAACACTAGTTCAATTTCGATTGTTTTAAGGCACATCGGGCTTTAGAAAGAGACTCACACAGGTATGAGTGTCAGAGACGAGACGACGCTCTATAAAACCGAACTTTTCTAAGACTCGATTGTGACAATGTGCTATTTATGACCGTTTACTGATTAGAAATATTAACGAGGATTCCATTACGTTTCAGAATTAAAATATGCGTTGGAAGAATTGACACAATCACTAAATCGAGGCAGTAAGTAAATATTATAAAAAGATGTTATTTGATGATGCCTGTAATACACTACAGATTTGACACTACAGACACTGCGATGTCCATAGCTACCGAAGACCACTTACCATTAAGACCGTACTAAAATCAGCATGAGATATGAGCATTCCTATTCGCCTAGCGGCACTTCTGGCGCATGAATTACGGTAGTAAATACGCCCAGATTTTAGAATAAAATCTTTATAAAATCGAATATTGGTCTTTTGAAAAAAATAAAACTTACAAAATGTTCGTTATCAAATTGTCTATCCATTAGTGTTAGTATAAAAAATAATTAATGAACACTTTACGAGGAAGGAAATTAGTGAAACATAAACCTGTTTAAAAAAAAAATGCACTACAATTTTAGAATCAACATTATGTAGAAATTTAATGTATTTTTATTAATTGATATTTCTTTTTAAATAAAGAGTAGATAGCTCTTAAAAACTGCACAAAATTCGACTAGCGCGGCGTTTTGTTCGGGGAGGCGCCTTAAGTGGGCTGATGCTTTTTGGCCAAACGATAACTAATAAACTTTGCTGTTTTTTCAGGTCTGAGAGTAATTATAGAAAATCTCTACAAGATCGGTGGTTGTGAGAACTTGTTAGAAGTTCAACAGATCTTCAAAGATGTCTTTGGCACTGACAGTAAGTTATCAGTATACTTACCTTATTTTTTAGTTTTGTCCTGGATCGATTGAAATGTAATTATGTATATAGTAAAACGTTATTTTAATTTTTATAAAACCTCTATATTTTTTTTTCCTTCCACAGATATGTTAAACATAATCCACAAGATCAACAAAGTAACGAAGCGTCAGGATGCTCTCTACTTCTTGAGCTCCTTACTGGATGTCACGCAGACGACCAGCGTCAGACAGGCGAAAATCGTTGTCATGGGTCTGACGGCCAAAGACAGTGAGTAACATTGCATCATCACTCGTTCACTTTTTCTTCTCGGTCGGTCTTCAATCCAACTGCATGTAGCTGAATACCAGTATTTTTCATGGACCGACTGCCTATCTGACTTACACAATACACTACCCACTACCTAATGGAGAGACTGGTTGTCAGATACTCGAGGCTTCTGATGACCTTAAGCAATTGTCAAAAATCTTCAAATCTTGAAGACGAACCTGTGCGGCTGTTATTGTGAAATCACAAACCCCGTCAGCATATTTTTCTTAATTATTTTTCTTTTTGTATTTTTAGTGAGTTTCTTCGACGTTTTGGAACAAATTCGCATCAAATCTGGACATGAAGACATTATAGATTTCTTCAAGCGAATGATGTCTATTACTGGGACAAAGTGTAAGTATATGATATGGTTTATAGGTTTTTGAGTAACTAATTGTAGCTTTCAGAATAACTAACTCTTTTATTTCTAATAATTTTAACTTATGGAATAATTTAATATCTGAAGCTTTAAAAAAAATTGCTGTCTTTTGTAAAAAACAACCCATTCACTACTATTTGACGTCTGACTTACTGACAAATTTAGATTGATTTAAATTATTTTGAGTTTGAATTCATTATTTCTTTCCGCTCTGTTTTCAGCTATCCAAGAGGCTTGGCAAGTTATGATCACTGTGACTTCAATCAGGGGTAAGATTTTAAGATTCACAGACAATTGTGTGTCATAACATAACACACTTGGTATAATTTTGTGACACAGGGATATTGCAATTGCAATCAATTTTATGACGGCACATAGCTCGTACATGACGTACATCACGTGTTAGCAACCGGGTGTCATTTAACTGATTACAATTAAATGACACCCGGTTTCTCGGTTTCTGAAAAACTAATATAGACGACAATCAGCTGACAGATTATCAAACTCTTGATAACTCAACCTTTGATTGAAAATCAGTTCGTCAATATTTTTGTTTTGATGACCTTTCAGAAACCGAGTGTCTATTTTTTAATCTATTTGTTTGTTCGTAAATGCACTAAATAATTTATTTTTCTTCCAGATATTTTTGTATTCTTCGACAAAGTATACAAGTATACCAGTGTAGAGATCATTGTGTTTTTGGAAACTTTACTGAGAGTTACCAATGCTACTAATATTCGAGTTGCTGCTTCTATGTTGAGCAAGATTTGTGGAGTTGATGGTAAGGACTTTATGTCTTAAGGTTCCCCTAGTCGACGGCACGAACTATTTTGTGCGCGAGGTTAAAATGCATGCTATCTCATCCGACAACACGTGCGAAAGAGATAGATGCTGTGATGAGCAGTAAAACAGTAGTTCGCGTACGAATTAGCACTTTTGCAAATTTTTATCTAAATGGATGATGATTTAGGACGAAAACGAGCGCGCGAAATTTTATAAACAGACCTTTGGGAGTCTAGATATTATAAAAAAAACTACTAAATGTAAATTTTCTAAATAAAATTATTTGCATTGTTGAACTACTAATCTATCCCTGTATGGAGGCCGTTTTGAAATTTTCCTTCTTCTTATGGTATTTATTTCCGCCCAAAGATGCGTTAAAATTAGTGTTGAAATATGGAACTTTCGACGCTCATAACTTTCAAATATTTTTTAATTTTTTGTTTCCATACAGGGCTAGATAATGATGAGACAAATTGATATATTTTTTTTTATTTTGATCGTACATCGTCAAACAGTAGAGTAATAGCCAGACTACGTTTGTATGGAAGAATGATCGACTAGTGTAACCTATAAACTAATCTCTATTTTGCAACTCAAATTATAATAACTTTTTACTTTCAGATTTCTTCGATATCATTCAGCTGCTATTTGATATTACTGAAATGGGTTAGTACATTTGACATATTTTCTTTTCACATTTTAATTATGTAGGTACCGCTATGTTTATGAGTTTGACATATTATGTAGGTACTCATATTTTTACAAGATTTTATTTAAATTGCAATGTATGCATGTATGTAAGTGTGTTCGGGTCAAATCTTGCAACTGAATTTTAAAGCAGTTATCCTCCACGTGAGCAGTGAGCAGTGTCCCAGCGGCTCAGTGGTATCGGCCGCGACTTACAAGTTGTAGGTGAGGGTTCGAGCCTAGGCAGGCGCGTTACTTTGTGTAAATTATTTCATCACCACTGCTCTCAAAACGGTGAAGGAAAACATCGTGAGGAAACCGGCATGTCCTAGAACCAAAAATTCGAAGACATGTGACATCCACCAACCCGCACTGGGCCCGCGTGGTGGATTACGGCTAGTAGTGTTCAAAGTAGCTATATGACAATAACTTGCTTAGTGCTATAAGCTTTATATTTTAAACGCGTTATTTTATAAGCTTTATTATAACGAGCTTTTTTATAACGCACAAGCGAGGGGCGGGCACGAATAAAACAAGCGCGGCTCCTACCCTAGCGTTGGACTCGTTGGACAGACAGCATGCTTCAAAATATTACATCGCGTTTATGAATTTATAACGATAAAATGGGAGCAGTAAAAAATAAACAATGAAATTTCCTTCATACTTTCCAGGCTTAAGACTGTGTATAATTATAGATTAAGTGTTATTATGAAATAAAGTATGTTAAACAATTATAGGCGTATTTAAAAGTTCATTGATTGTATCTACCAAAATCAACTATGTACAAATAATATTAACATTTATATACATTCAGAAACATTATCTGTGCAATTTTTGTAGAAAATTACCGTGTTCTTCGATCACTAATGAGATACCCCGACTTGGAAAACATTCGTTCGCAAGGTACTGAAGTTAACATGATGATGTTGCAGCTGCGTAGGTATATTACGCGAGCCGCGCGGGATCACAAATTACGCGTGCGACCGATAGCAACCACTAGCATGCAACGGGCGCCGCGCCGTCGCGCCCGCCCGGCGCCCGCTTCATGCTTTATTTACGTTTTTGCATTGCGCGCGATACTTCGTTATAACGAATAATGCAAATAGCGCATAGCGCCAAGTGAGTGCCACGATAGCGTATGCTTTATGTATAATAAGCACGCAGCTTTAAGTTGCTCTACGTTATATTAACCACCACTAATTACGGCCCATTCCCTCTCACAGGGAGGAGGCCTATGTCCCAGCAGTAGGGACATTAATAGGCTTATGATATAGAAAGAAAGAAAGTTAAAATATAATCCTCCACCGATTAAGATAAAGTTTTGCATACACGTTTAGTTTGGATGACAGTGCATGGTTAGCTAAGTGACGTCATTCTAAATCCAATATGACGGCTTTCCCAAGATGGCGAACTAGTTATTTTTTGTGCACTGCCATGATATGTGTATCAAATTAAAAGGTTTGCTGAGAAGAATACGAAAAAAGATTTTTTTATGAATATTTTTTTATACAAGCTTTTTATTACATACCTAATTATGTGACTGTTTTTATTACAGACGTGGTCAAATTCTTCGAGAACATCATCACTATTAGCAAAGCATTTTGTAAGTAACGATTTCTATTTTAGCACTTTTAAAAAATCAAATTCATTTTATTGCATCCATAATGTACATACAGGTGGTAAACATAAGTTACAGAAACAATTATGGACCCTGTCGGGCACAGCAACATTCTAGATACAGGCAGTGTCTAGGAGAGAGGAATAGCTCTTAATATTTATCCATAATAACATTTCAGTTGTATTTCCAATGTTTTTATTTGGTTTATGGCCGTTTTTTCAATAGTCTGATAACTTTTAACTCAGGAATAAAAATGGCGGTTTGACAGCTTTTGTACAGAAAATATGTCAGACGGCCATTTTTAATCCTCAGTTAAAAGTTATCACACTATTTAAAAATTGGCCCTTAATGTACCTACTTATATGTCTATGTTTTCCTATTTTTATGTCATGTCATGTACTAATTACATACTTATTAATTTATATTATTTACTTAGTTTTTTTTTTTTTTTACTTTTAGGAAATATATTGAGGTTATTTCATATTAATTTTAAGGCTCCTAGACAAGTAGCCTTCTGTTAACGAAAACGTCGCGAAAAATAACGGAATTGTCATGCGCAGTCAAGCGATATCCTTTTGCTAAGATTACACGCTTGCTAAGTATCGATAAACGTCCACAAAACCCACTATCCAAATGCAGGCTCGCATTTGGAAGTCGTTTACATGTTTGTAAAAGCATCATTGCGGTACGTACCTACAGTAGGGTTGCCAGATGGTCGGGAATCGTCTGGATTCTCCCAACATTTTAAAGGATCTCCAGACTGCCGACAAAGTTCAAAATCTTTAGAAAAACAAGTTCTTGGCAAGTTCTTTCTTTCAGATCGTTTATTTTGTGGTTTCAATTCCTATAAGCTTAATTACTGTAAAAAGATGTTAAGTTTGCTAAATCATTTATATACCAAAGAGATAAATTATATGGCTTTTGATATATTAAAAGCTGAGTTAAATACGTTGAAGTAAATTGTTTGAATTTAAAATCTGGGGGGTGACCATAATCTCTTAGAGCGGTATCAATTTGATATCGAGTAAGTGACAGATGTATACAAGACAGATACATCTGTCCCTTATTCGATCACAAATTGATACCGCTCTAAGAGCTTATGGTCACCCCCCTGTTCTTTAATTGGTGGACTCAGTAAAGTTTAATGCCAAATACTCATGTGGCAACCTAAAAATTAAATGTAGTTAATGTAGTTATGTTTCATCAATAATCAGCCTATTAATTTAAAAATATTTTTTTAGTTTACATTTTTATTTTTAATGTTCGTTTCACCCGACAACAACCCGCCATTTTTAAAATTTCTCGTCTTCCGATCTGGCAACCCTAACCTACAGGCAAGCATGGCGGACACCAAACTTGTTTCTGCTATCGAGTTTAGTTTATCATACTTTTATTCGAAATACAAGCAAACTGAAACAATAACAAGAAAAGTTATCAGTATTTCTTTTATTAGCTTTTAATTCTTTCACTGGCTTTTGCATTCACTCTGCAAGACGACTCAAAGCATCTGCAACTATATCTAGGCAAGCGTACTTTACCGTCGACCACCTCATCGCTTACCATTAGGTGGTCAAGCGCGACTCTAAAGACTATAAAAAAAACTTTACAATGCATGTCCTCGAAAAGAGCGTTTTCCAAGCAGCCAAACTGTGCGGAAAGTGTCACTTTTTTACTAGTGCTTTTGACTTTCCTGTACTTTTTTAATTTTTAACTCCAACGTCAGCCCGCCGCATAGAGTTTTTATTATCTGAGAATAGTTTTAAAAATTAGTTAAGTACAGATTATCATTCACATAAAAGGTAGAACAAAACTAATACTTCATTTTGGGCGTTTTTAATTACTCTAGATTTAGATTTTAATCAATAAATTAATTTTAAATATTCATTGAATATGTTTGGCAGCATTAATATTTTGCTCTTGCCTTTTTGCGTTACAACGTGACAGCTATTTGCACATGCGCAGTAGATATGCCCGAGGAACTATGAACTATTAGTTAATCTGTGGATATGCTGAGCGCCCTTGAATAAGCGCCATTTTATTAATTTCTTGCTTGGTTCAGATATATTTTTTTATTTCCTCGCACAATGCATGGTAAAATGTTGTATGATACACGTGCGTAAGATGATTTCCGCACTTGTAGCATAAATAACTATTGTTTATCTTTATGGTTTACATCTCTGTGACTCCAAATAAGCACTGACACGGTTCATTCTCGTAACATTCCAAAAAAGATACAACCCTCGTTTGGCCAGCCACTCATTTTGGTATTATACTGGACAAAACGTCCGCCCGTCGCGAGATCACAATCAATAAGAGGAATTTATGACTTTTTACTAAGGAAATTCAGTCGGCGCTCTCTGCCCCGTTTCCTCTTAAATCGATTCAATGGTTTGAGTTTGTCAGTCTGTCACCTTCATTTTTGTAATAGGTATTTAGTTTGCCAGAAAACGAGTGTATCTAAAGTATACAATTTTATTATTTTTGATTCATTTGTGTAGTTTAATTAATTTTCGCTTTTTGTTTATTATTTATTGACTTAGTTATTTTGTTAACAGATTTAGAAGAAGCAGTATTTGTGTGTGAAGACTACACTTCGACTGACAGTAAGTTACTTTTTCAATATTGAAATAACTTTATACGGTATTTTCGATCTTGATAGCTACTGAACTAACAAGAACGAAAACAATATAAAAAAAATTACGTACTTAAAGTTTAAAAATATTTTTCTCTTTTTCAAAGATTTCATAGACGCCTTGAAAGATATAAAGAGAGCGACTGGCCAGAAATGTAAGTACATACATATCGAATTTGCTTATTTTTATCAAAATTTCTCGAGAATTCTTTCTTGAAATAATTATAATTAAATTATAATTTAGCCTTGATTAAGTAATATAATTTTTTCAAAATGAAATTACTCACATTTTAAGTAATTTATCTATTTTTCAGCCATAATCGAAGCGATTACCTACATAAAACAGAACAAACCCCGCATAGAACGCTCAACAACGACAACAACAACTCAGAAACCAACAACAAAAACAGTAAACTTCTCCAGCGAAGATGAATTTGATGACGATGATTATTATGAGGAAGTTATTGAGAAAGTTACACATACGAGTATACCACTATGTTATACCACGGAATCAAGCTCTACTACTACAGCTGTACCCTGTGAATTTGCTAGTAGTACTACTGATCAAGTTAAAACGACTGATCAAGCTACTCCAGTAGAAGAAATAATTACTAAAGTAGAAGCTATTATTACAAAACAAGCTGTTACTGTTGTTGATCAAGTTTCTACAACAGACGAAACTGCCACAACGGATCCAGTCACCTCTACTATTCAGGCTTCTTCCACTGATAAAACTACGACAGAGGAAGCTGCGACAGAGCAAGCTGTGATAGTACAAGCTGCGACAGAACAAGCCACAACTGAACAACTAATAACGACAGAAGTGTATACAACCGAACAACAAGCAAGTTCTACTACAGAGCAAGCTAAGACAGAAGTGACATCGACAGAAGCGGCCACAACAGAAGCAGCTTTATTGGAAGTGACTTCGACAGAGCAAGACACGACTGAACAAGCTGCGACGGAGCAAGCTACGACAGAACAAACTATAACAGAGCTAGCTACGACTGATGTGACGTCGATAGAAGCAGCTGTGACTGAGCAAGCTGAGACAAAAGTAACCTTGACAGAAGTGTTTGTGACAGAAAAAGCAACGACACAGGAAGTGACTGAATTGTCATCTACAGAAGCGGCCGCGATATATTCAGCTTCAACGGAAGAGACATTAACAGAAGCAGCTTCAGCGGACGTGCCATCGACAGAAGCAGCCACAAAAATACCGGCCATGATAGAAACCGCTTTAACTGAAGTGACATTGACAGAAGCAGCTTCAACGGAAGTGACATCGACAGAAGCGGCTACTACAGTAGCAGCCTCGACAGAAGCTGCTTCAACGGACGTACCATCGACAGAAGCAGACACGACGGTAGCGGCCATGATAGAAGCAGCTTCAACGGAAGAGACATTAACAGAAGCAGCAACGGCAGAAGCAGCTTCAATGAATGAGACATTGACAGAAGCTGCCACTACAGTTGCAGCCATGACCGAAGCAGCATCAACGGAAAAAACCTTGACAGAAGCAGCAACGGCAGAAGCAGCTTCAACGAAAGTGACATTGACAGAAGCAGCAAGGGCAGAAGAAGCTTCAACGGAAGCGACATCAACAGATGCGGCCACGACAGATGTGACTACAACCGAGCAAGCTACGGAAGTGCAAGCTATGACAGAGCTAGCTATATTGACAGAAGTAGCAACGACAGAAGCAGATTCAACGAAAGTGACTTTAACAGAAGCAGCCACTATAGTAGCAGCAATGACAGAAGCAGCCACGACAGTAGCGGCCACCACAGAAGCAGCTTCAACGAAAGATACATTGACACAGCAAGTGACTGAATTGTCATCTACAGAAGCGGCCACGTTAGAAGCAGCTTTAACTGATGTGTCATTGACAGAAGCAGCTTCAACGGAAGATACATTGACAGAAGCAGCTGCAATGAAAGAGACATTGACAGAAGCAGCAACGACAGAAACAACTTCAACGAAAGTTATATTGACAGAAGCAGCTTCAAGGGAAGAAACATTAAAAGAAGCAGCTTCAAGGGAAGAAATATTAACAGAAACAGCTTCATCGGTAGAAACATTAACAGAAGCAGCCACGACCGAAGCAGCTTTAACTGAAGTGACATTAACAGAAGCAGCAACGACCGAAGCAGCTTCAACGGAAGTGAAATTGACAGAAGCAGCAACAGCAGAAGCAGCTTTAATGAATGAGATATTGACAGAAGCAGCCACTACAGTAGCAGCCATGACAGAAGCGGCTTCAACGGACAAAATATTGACAGAAGCAGCAACGGCAGAAGCAGCTTCAACGAAAGTGACATTGACAGAAGCAGCAAGGAAAGAAGAAGCTTCAACGGAAGCGATATCAACAGATGCGGCCACGACAGATGTGACTACAACCGGGCAAGCTATAGAAGTGCAAACTATGACAGAGCTAGCTATGACTGAAGTGAAATCGACAGACGAAGCTATAACTGAGCAAGATACGACAGAAGTGACTTCGTCTGAAGCAGCCACGACAGAAGTGACTACGATAGAGCAAGCTACGACAGAAAAGGCAACAACAGGGCAAGCTACGACACAGCAAGCTTTAACAGAGCTAGCTACGTCTGAAGTGACATTGACAGAAGAAGCAATGATTAAACAAAGTACCACAGAAGTGACTTCAACTGAAACAGCCACGACAGATGTGACTGCAACAGAAAAGGCTATGACACAGCAAGTGACTGAAGTGACCTCAACAGAAGCGGCTGCCACAGTATTGATTATGACAGAAGAAGCTTTAACTGAGCTAGCTACGACAGAAGTGACTTCGAAAGAAGAAGCTACGACTGAAATGACATCGACAGAAGCGGCAGAAGAAGCAGCCACGGCTGAAGTGACTGCAACTGAGCAGGCGACGACAGTAGAAGCTACGACCGAACTAGCTACTACAGAGCAAACCACGACGGAGAAGCCTATGACAGAGCAAGCTACCACAAAAGTGGCATCAACTGAAGCATCCACGACAGACCAAGCAACAACAAAGCAGGCTACGATAGAAAAAGTTGCCACAAAAACAACTACAACAGAAGTGACTGCGACAGAAGAAGCAACTATAGATGTGTCTGCGACAGAGGTGGCTACAACAGAAGCGACTTCGACAGAAGAAGTTTTAACAGCAGTGACGTATACAGAAATGACATCGATAGAAGCAGTTTCGTCAGAAGTGACTTCGACAGAGCAGGATACGATAGAAGCAGCTTCAACACAAGTGACTTCGGCAGAAGCAACCACTATAGCTGTGACTTCGACAGAAGAAGCAACTACAGAACAAGCTGCAACACAACAAGCTACTACAGAGCAAGGTATGACAGAAATCACTTTGACAGAAGCGGGTACCACGGAAGCAACTTCAACAGAAGAAGCGTTAACAGAGCAAGCTACGACAGAAATGATTTCGACAGAAGAAGCCACATCAGAAGTAATTTTAACAGAAGCAGCCACGATAGATGTGACTTCGTCAAAAGAAGCTACGACAGAAGTGACTACTACTTCTACAGAACAAGTTAGAAATACAGAAACAGCTACGACCACAACTGAACAAAGGAATACCACTATGACAGAAGAGTTCATAATAACTATTCCAGAACAACAAACTACAGAGGAAAATAACAAAGATGTCGCTACTGAACAACCACCAACTGAGCGACAGAAAACTGCACTTGAAACAACAGAAGCTGATAGTTTAAAAACTGAAGCTGATAGTTTAACAACTGCAGCTGATAGGTTAACAACTGAAGCTGATAGTTTAACAACTGAAGCTGTCAGTTTAAGTACCGATATTACCAAGGAACAACTAGCAACTGAGCAAGTAACTACTGAGCTGCTTACAAAAGAAGAAGGAAAGAAAGAAACTATTATAACAACAACAGAACTGACTGCTGAACAACCATTTACTGAACAACCGACAACTAAGCAAGCAAATACTGAGCAACCAACAACTGAGCAAGTAACTACTGAGCTGCCAACAACAGAAGCAGCTACTAAAACTACAGAACTGACTGCTGAACAACTAATCACTGAAGAACAATCAACTGAGCAAGCAACTGCTGAGGAACCGACAACTAAGCAAGCAATTACATTGGAACCGACGACTGAGCAACAACCAATAACTCAGCTACCAACTACTGAAGCTGCTGGATCAACTACGGAAATAATAACAACTGAAGAACTACTAACAACTATGTTCCCAACAACTGCAAAATCTACTATAGAACAACCAACAACTGAGCTGCTAAAAACAGAAAATGCCGGTTCAACAACTAAGAAACCAACAACCGAAGCTATTTCTCCAACAATTCAGCAATTGACAACAGAAAGTGTTACTGAAGATGTGACCTGTGATCCAGAAGACTTAGAATCAGATGAATATATTGATAGTGAAACTACAAAGAAATTGGAATCAGTTGTAAAGGAAACTGGTGAACCATCTACTGAGCAATCTACATATTATGAAGAATGGATTGTATACACAGACGGTGGACTGACGACCGAAAAGGTATCTGAGGAATCATTTGAATACATAGATGGTGAATCTACTACAGAGAATATTGCATCAAGCGAATCGGTTGCAGAGGAATATGCAGAACTCACAACAGAGACATTAGAATTGGATGACGAAGACGAAGATTCAAGAACAGATAAATTGGAATCGGATGAATATATTGAATTTTTTGATGGAATGTCTACTACAGAGAAACCTGAATCGGACGAAGATGAAAATAAGGAATCGAGTACAGAGAAATGGATTGAATACGTAGAAGAGGAACCGACTACAAAAAAAACTGAATCTGAAGAAATAACTGAGGAAGACAATGTAGAACCTACTACAGAGGCATTTGAATCTGAAGAATGGCTTGAATGGGCAGCTGATGAGAAAAAGGTTACCAAGAAAATATTACCATCAGAATCACTGTCGGCTAGAACAGTATCATACAGTTCAGAATCTGTGGAAATAACTCAATCACCTGAAGCGACAACAGATATTACTGAAATAGCAGAACAGCCCACATCAGAAGAACCGACTTCCACAGAAGCTGTTGATTCGACAACTGACCAGCTAATAACAGAAATTGTTTCAACAACTGATCAATTTACAACGGAAAGTGTGAATTCAATTACTGATCAGTCCACAACAGAAACTGTTGCTCCATCTACAGAAAATGATTCTTCAACACCTGAGGAATTAGGAACTGGAGCCATTGGTTCAACAACTGAAGATTTTACTACAGAAGCTTTTGCCTCAATAACTGATCAGTTGAAAACTGGTGTTGTTTCAACAACTGATCAGTTAACAACAGAAGGTGTCGTTTCAACAACTGGCGAATTAACAACAGATGCTGTTGAAACAACAACCGAGCTATTTGCTACTAAAGATGTTACTATAACCACTGAGCAATTAACTACAGAAGTTATTGCTGCATCAATTGAAGATTTGACAATAACAACTGCTGGTTCAATTACTACGGAAAATGCAACAACTCTACAAGAAGATACAACTGATGCATCAACTGACTACATACTACCTGGAACAACAGAACTTACTTCATACAACTTAGAAGCATATGCAGAAAGCGCTAGTGTACTCGAAACTGAGCAACCAACAACTGAATTTGTTATAGAACCAACCACACAACAACCAACCGATTTAACTCAACCTGATTTATTTCCTACAGAATCAATTGTATTAAATCAAGAAGTGCCTTCTGAAGAGTCGACAACAGAATTAAGGATCTGCTTACCTGAGGATTATATAGACGAGGGTTCTGGCGAAGGATCGGGCGAAATTGATTACGAAGATGAACCGACAGGTGTTACTGATGCTGGATTCGGTTCTGGACAGAAACCTACATTTGAAAATAAAAGAGAGGAATCTATTGATGACCAGATCATTCCAGTAGCTCAACAAATATTCACAGATCTTCCTTTAGAAGAATTTTCAACAACAGAAAAAATTACAGTATTTGAATCAGGAACAACGGGAATGCCTGTAACAGAAGTATTTACAACAGATCAAGTGACAATTGAACAAAAAACGGATGAAGTATCATTAGCAGCTTTCACCTCAGCAACTGATCAAGTAATAATAGATGGTGTTGGTTCAACAGCTGATCAAGTAACAACAGCAGAAGATAAAAATGAGGAACAAAATTATGTTACAGAATCAGTCAAATATAATGATGAAATAACAGAGTCCGATAAACAAACTACGGATCAAACAACTATAGAAGGTGATGATTCTGACGAAGATGAGGAAAAATCTGTCGAATATGATGAAGAACCAAATACAGTTGAAGAAAAAACAACAACAGAATCTGAAACAATAGAAGAGACCACTATAAAAGGTGACTTTCAGGCAAAAACAGAGCAACCAGAATTTAGTGAGAAGCCCTTTTACGTTACGACCGATTTGGCGAGATCGGTCGAATATGTCGATGTACCAGTTAATGAAAAAACAACCACGGAAGGTGATAATAATGAAAAGACAACCACCGAAGCTAATGTCTCAGAACAGACAACCACAGAATTTTATAATTCAGAGGAGGAAGAATCAGAGCAACCTAAATCATATGAAGAACCGGAATATGTTAAAGAACCTGTCGAATATAATGATGAAGTACGAAACAAAGATGAAGAACAGGGAACTACAGAGGTTGATACCACAGAAGGAGATTCAACAGAAAAGACAACCACTGAACATGGTGCTTCTGAGGACGAAGAATCAGTCGAAGAAACCGTCGAATATTATGACGAAGAACCTGATAAAGTTGAAGAACAATCTACGGAACAGACCACTACAGAAGCCGACATTTCAGAAGATGTAACATCCGAATCGTATACTGAACAACCAATAGATGATGTTAGAACAATCGTGACATACGAAAGAAAAGAAACCTATGAATCCCAATATAAAGATGAATCTACTGAGCAGACAATGGGTGATGATGATAAAGTAACGGAAATTGTGTACGAGTATTATGATGATGATAATACTGAGCAACCACGTACTACAGAATCGGTTATTGATGAAGAGGCTTCAACAACGGAACAATCTACAACTGAACAAGATACTACGATAACACAATTATTATCAAAAGAAGAACCAACTATATTAATAAACCAAGAAACAACAACAGGTCAGGTTACCACTGAACAACAAGGTACAACAACAGATCATGATACCACTGATCAAAAAGGAACAATAACAGATCAGGTTGCCACTGAACAACAAGGAACAACTTCTAAACCGTTTACAACATCGCAACATATAGAAACAACGGAATTGCCAACGACAGAGAAAGAAATAACCACTATAGAACAACATTCACGTACCGAAGAGACTACAACCAGTACTGAGAAAGAAGCTACCACTCAACAGCAAATAAAGACTCAGGAAACAGGAGCTATTGAGCTAACCACATCTGAAGAAGTGACAGCTCAACCAAGCACTACAATAAATGAACCTAATTTAACAGAAGAATTAGCTTCAGTAAAATCTACAATAGAAGTATTAACTACAGAACTACCTACTGAACGCATAACAACAAAAGAGCAATCTACGGAACAGACCACTACAGAAGCCGACATTTCTGAAGATGTAACATCTGAAACGTATACTGAACAACCAATAGATGATGTTAGAGCAACCGAGACATACAAAAGAAAAGAAACCTATGAATCCCAATATAAAGATGTAACTACTGAGCAGACAATGGGTGATGATGATGAAGTAACGAAAATTGTGTACGAGTATTATGATGATGATAATACTGAGCAACCAGATACTACAGAATCGGTTATTGATGAAGAGGCTTCAACAACTGAACAAGATACTACGACACCACAATTATTATCAACAGAAGATCAAACTACATTAATAAACCAAGAAACAAGACCAGATCAGGTTACCAAAGAACAACAAGGTACAACAACAGATCATGATACCACTGATCAAAAAGGAACAACAACAGATCAGGTTACCACTGAACAACAAGGAACAACTACTGAACCGTTTACAACATCGCAACATATAGAAACAACGGAATTGCCAACGACAGAGAAAGAAATAACCACTATAGAACAACATTCAAGTTCCGAAGAGACTACAACCAGTACTGAGAAAGAAGCTACCACTCAACAGCAAACCAAGATTCAGGAAACAGGAGCTATTAAGCTAACCACATCTGAAGAAGTGACAGCTCAACCAAGCACTACAATAAATGAACCTAATTTAACAGAAGAATTGGCTTCAGTAAAATCTACAATAGAAGAATTAACTACAGAACTACCTACTGAACGCATAACAACAAAAGAGCAATCTACGGAACAGACCACTTCAGAAGCCGACATTTCTAAAGATGTAACATCCGAAACGTATACTGAACAACCAATAGATGATGTTAGAGCAACCGATACATACAAAAGAAAAGAAACCTATGAATCCCAATATAAAGATGTAACTACTGAGCAGACAATGGGTGATGATGATGAAGCAACGAAAATTGTGTACGAGTATTATGATGATGATAATACTGAGCAACCAGATACTACAGAATCGGTTATTGATGAAGAGGCTTCAACAACGGAACAATCTACAACTGAACAAGATACTACGACACCACAATTATTATCAACAGAAGATCAAACTACATTAATAAACCAAGAAACAAGAACAGATCAGGTTACCAAAGAACAACAAGGTACAACAACAGATCATGATACCACTGAACAACAAGGTACAACAACAGATCATGATACCACCGATCAAAAAGGAACAACAACAGATCAGGTTACCACTGAACAACAAGGAACAACTACTGAACCGTTTACAACATCGCAACATATAGAAACAACGGAATTGCCAACGACAGAGAAAGAAATAACCACTATAGAACAACATTCAAGTTCCGAAGAGACTACAACCAGTACTGAGAAAGAAGCTACCACTCAACAGCAAACCAAGATTCAGGAAACAGGAGCTATTAAGCTAACCACATCTGAAGAAGTGACAGCTCAACCAAGCACTACAATAAATGAACCTAATTTAACAGAAGAATTGGCTTCAGTAAAATCTACAATAGAAGAATTAACTACAGAACTACCTACTGAACGCATAACAACAAAAGAGCAATCTACGGAACAGACCACTTCAGAAGCCGACATTTCTAAAGATGTAACATCCGAAACGTATACTGAACAACCAATAGATGATGTTAGAGCAACCGATACATACAAAAGAAAAGAAACCTATGAATCCCAATATAAAGATGTAACTACTGAGCAGACAATGGGTGATGATGATGAAGCAACGAAAATTGTGTACGAGTATTATGATGATGATAATACTGAGCAACCAGATACTACAGAATCGGTTATTGATGAAGAGGCTTCAACAACGGAACAATCTACAACTGAACAAGATACTACGACACCACAATTATTATCAACAGAAGATCAAACTACATTAATAAACCAAGAAACAAGAACAGATCAGGTTACCAAAGAACAACAAGGTACAACAACAGATCATGATACCACTGAACAACAAGGTACAACAACAGATCATGATACCACCGATCAAAAAGGAACAACAACAGATCAGGTTACCACTGAACAACAAGGAACAACTACTGAACCGTTTACAACATCGCAACATATAGAAACAACGGAATTGCCAACGACAGAGAAAGAAATAACCACTATAGAACAACATTCAAGTTCCGAAGAGACTACAACCAGTACTGAGAAAGAAGCTACCACTCAACAGCAAACCAAGATTCAGGAAACAGGAGCTATTAAGCTAACCACATCTGAAGAAGTGACAGCTCAACCAAGCACTACAATAAATGAACCTAATTTAACAGAAGAATTGGCTTCAGTAAAATCTACAATAGAAGAATTAACTACAGAACTACCTACTGAACGCATAACAACAAAAGAGCAATCTACGGAACAGACCACTTCAGAAGCCGACATTTCTAAAGATGTAACATCCGAAACGTATACTGAACAACCAATAGATGATGTTAGAGCAACCGATACATACAAAAGAAAAGAAACCTATGAATCCCAATATAAAGATGTAACTACTGAGCAGACAATGGGTGATGATGATGAAGCAACGAAAATTGTGTACGAGTATTATGATGATGATAATACTGAGCAACCAGATACTACAGAATCGGTTATTGATGAAGAGGCTTCAACAACGGAACAATCTACAACTGAACAAGATACTACGACACCACAATTATTATCAACAGAAGATCAAACTACATTAATAGACCAAGAAACAAGAACAGATCAGGTTACCAAAGAACAACAAGGTACAACAACAGATCATGATACCACTGAACAACAAGGTACAACAACAGATCATGATACCACTGATCAAAAAGGAACAACAACAGATCAGGTTACCACTGAACAACAAGGAACAACTACTGAACCGTTTACAACATCGCAACATATAGAAACAACGGAATTGCCAACGACAGAGAAAGAAATAACCACTATAGAACAACATTCAAGTTCCGAAGAGACTACAACCAGTACTGAGAAAGAAGTTACCACTCAACAGCAAACAAAGATTCAGGAAACAGGAGCTATTAAGCTAACCACATCTGAAGAAGTGACAGGTCAACCAAGCACTACAATAAATGAACCTAATTTAACAGAAGAATTGGCTTCAGTAAAATCTACAATAGAAGAATTAACTACAGAACTACCTACTGAACGCATAACAACAAAAGAGCAATCTACGGAACAGACCACTACAGAAGCCGACATTTCTAAAGATGTAACATCCGAAACGTATACTGAACAACCAATAGATAATGTTAGAGCAACCGATACATACAAAAGAGAAGAAACCTATGAATCCCAATATAAAGATGTTACTACTGAGCAGACAATGGGTGATGATGATGAAGTAACGAAAATTGTGTACGAGTATTATGATGATGATAATACTGAGCAACCAGATACTACAGAATCGGTTATTGATGAAGAGGCTTCAACAACGGAACAATCTACAACTGAACAAGATACTACGACACCACAATTATTATCAACAGAAGATCAAACTACATTAATAAACCAAGAAACAAGAACAGATCAGGTTACCAAAGAACAACAAGGTACAACAACAGATCATGATACCACTGAACAACAAGGTACAACAACAGATCATGATACCACTGATCAAAAAGGAACAACAACAGATCAGTTTACCACTGAACAACAAGGAACAACTACTGAACCGTTTACAACATCGCAATATATAGAAACAACGGAATCGCCAACGACAGAGAAAGAAATAACCACTATAGAACAACATTCAAGTTCCGAAGAGACTACAACCAGTACTGAGAAAGAAGCTACCACTCAACAGCAAACAAAGATTCAGGAAACAGGAGCTATTAAGCTAACCACATCTGAAGAAGTGACAGCTCAACCAAGCACTACAATAAATGAACCTAATTTAACAGAAGAATTGGCTTCAGTAAAATCTACAATAGTAGAATTAAATACAGAACTACCTACTGAACGCATAACAACAAAAGAGCAATCTACGGAACAGACCACTAAAGAAGCCGACATTTCTAAAGATGTAACATCCGAAACGTATACTGAACAACCAATAGATGATGCTAGAGCAACCGAGACATACAAAAGAAAAGAAACCTATGAATCCCAATATAAAGATGTAACTACTGAGCAGACAATGGGTGATGATGATGAAGTAACGAAAATTGTGTACGAGTATTATGATGATGATAATACTGAGCAACCACGTACTACAGAATCGGTTATTGATGAAGAGGCTTCAACAACGGAACAATCTACAACTGAACAGGATACTGCGACACCACAATTATTATCAACAGAAGAACCAACTACATTAATGAACCAACGAACAACAACAAATCAGGTTACTACTGAACAACAAGGAATTACTACTGAACCGTTTACAACATCGCAACATATAGAAACAACGGAGTTGCCAACGACAGAGAAAGAAATAACCACTATAGAACAACATTCAAGTACCGAAGAGACTTCAGCCAGTACTGAGAAAGAAGCTACCACTCAACAGCAAACAAAGACTCAGGAAACAGGAGCTATTGAACTAACCACATCTGAAGAAGTGACAGCTCAACCAAGCACTACAATAAATGAACCTAATTTAACAGAAGAATTGGCTTCAGTAAAATCTACAATAGTAGAATTAACTACAGAACTACCTGCTGAACGCATAACAACAAAAGAGCAATCTACGGTACAGACCACAACAGAAACCGACATTTCTGAAGATGTAACATCCGAAACGTATACTGAACAACCAATAGATGATGTTAGAGCAACCGATACATATGAAAGAAAAGAAACCTATGAATCCCAATATAAAGATGAAACTACTGAGCAGACAATGGGTGATGATGATGAAGTAACGAAAATAGTGTACGATTATTATGATGATGATAATACTGAGCAACCAGATACTACAGAATCGGTTATTGATAAAGAGGTTTCAACATCGGAACAAGCCACAACTAAACAAGATACTACGACACCAAAATTATTATCAACAGAAGAACCAACTACATCAATAAACCAAGAAACATCAACAGGTCAGGTTACCACTGAAAAACAAGGAATAACTACTGAACCGTTTACAACATCACAACATATAGAAACAACGGAATTGCCAACGACAGAGAAAGTAGTAACCACTATAGAACAAAATTCAAGTACCGAAGAGACTACAACCAGTACTGAAAAAGAAGCTACAACTCAACAGCAAACAAAGACTCAGGAAACAGGAGCTATTGAGCTAACCACATCTGAAGAAGTGACAGCTCAACCAAGCACTACAATAAATGAACCTAATTTAACAGAAGAATTGGCTTCAGTAAAATCTACAATAAATGAATTAACTACAGAACTACCTACTGAACGCATAACAACAGAAGAGCAACCAACGACAACAACTAAACAACAAGATACCACAACATATTTAGAAGCCACAACGTATGCAGCTGAACCTAAGCCGCCAGGATTTCAAGCTGTGAAATTTGAAACTGAAGTTCAAATGCCGAAAGCGGGCGGAAAGTTGTGTATGGACCAGGGGCGAAAAGGTTTGTTAATTTTTACTACATAGGTACAACTTTTGTCGGCTTCTTGTGTAATCGCGACAAACGAAAGGGATATGCGACTATATACCCGACTGCGCGAAGGTTATGTATTTATTCGAGCGTATGTATGTATGTCCATTTCTCTAGCTCGCTCTACAGCCCAAACAGCTTGACGGTTTATGAAATATTAGGTGTCGTTTGATTCGTCTAAATTATGGGAGTGACATGGGCTATAATTAACACGCTTTTATTAGCTTGGTATGTATGTATCTATGTATCTATGTATCTATGTATCAATGTATCAATGTAACAATGTATCAATGTAACGGAATCTTTGAACGTGATATTCACCCACTTCAAAACGTTGGATTGATTTGAAACTTTGCACACTTATCAAGGACCGATGACAATGCAATAATTTAAACAGTTTGTCCCATAATCCTTACCATTAAAGCGTGTTTTTTAGTTTTTAGAACTACAATTTATTTTTTATTTTCGTTTTCCTAACAATATGGGCATCAAATGAAAGCTGCTAAATAGACCATTCCAAAAATATAATAAGCATATGTAACACTTTTATGTTCCTGTTTTGGCACAAATTCAAGATAAGCGTAACTTTTATAGCAAAATAAATAATCTTTTACCAAATAACTTAATTGGAGAACTCGTTAATAGGTAAGTTTCATGGAATTTGGTAAGTTTTCACCCAAATTTCATGAAAAAATATTTATTTCTGTAAAAGATAAAAATAAAAACCAAAAACTTGGTTATCTGAATTTATGACATAAAGGCATGAGATATACCTGCAAAATTCTATACCCGGCCTCAAAGGTATGGGTATGGCCATATACCCAGTACTAAAACCCAGTATCAAAATACCTATGGATATGTTCAGACCTGGCCTTAGCGGTCGCCTTTTGGAGACTCGACCATTGAAAAATTTTGATCCCTTTTTTTCAAGGAAAATAGTTCAATCCGCCATCATAAACGACACAAAATTGCACTGACATAAAATTAAAAAGAATTGAAAATGATAATATTATTATTGTCGACTCAAGTATACCTAAAAATATTTTCATACATTCTAAATCACCTCTATCTTTATTAGCGTAAAGAACCCTTTTTCTGGAAAAAAGTAATTCAAAATAAGTAATACCATTTAACATTAATACGCAATTAACTTCCTAATTAAAATATAAATAAAGAACAAATTTGGATCAACGAATTATTTGCTATGCCTAAAATCTTACGTTTCAATACGGGCTCGATCGGTATTCGGGAAGCGCCGTAACCTTCGGGTAACTTCGTATTTTCTATGGCGGGCGGTCGAGCGTGAGCATTAGAGTCCGTCCAAAGAAAGAATTTCCATAGACGCGGCGCTAGTTTCTATGCAACTGTACACTATCCTCTAACAAATCTTGTTAGTTCCATGTATTTCCGCGGGACTTTTTTCGTTAGACGGACTCTATGAACTACTGCGCCGCCGCACTGGGTATGACGTCACCCGATACGGCAAGTGTTCTGGGTCTGGGCGGGTGAGTGGTGTAATACGATTTAGTTCGGTGCGTAGCTCGACATTATACCTATCGGGTACGGACCGGGTCTCTGCTGGACATACCCGGTCTGCGTACTGGTAAACTTATACTGGGTTTTTATACCTGTACCAGTAAATACGCACCATCCCTATTTGAGGTTATGTGAAAAAAGTGTAAATACAAAGTTGTAGATCTTTTTATCACCTATATCTTTACCATTTCATTTTTTTCCATAGGACTTGAAGTTTTGCCGGCAATCGAGATAAATCGTTTTCTACCCTTAAGAGGAAACGGGGGAAAGAGAGCGCCGACTGAATTTCCTTAATAAAAAATCATAATTCGAGGTTTGGCTCTCGTCTCTTTCCTCCTCCAATATTGGACCAATTTAAAAGATATTCCGTAAACTGAAAATTAAAGATATATACTATGTCCCTATGTTTTCCTTTTTGATGATCCATTATCTTTAGAAGCACTAGAGCCCTCAAAAAATGCTCAAAATTGCGCTGTCAACAGAGGCTTAGTGTACAAATTTGACAAATATAAATGAAAAAAGGAAAACATAGGGACATAGTATATATCTTACTTTACCAGTTTATGGAATATCTTTTAAATTGGTCCAATATTGGAGGAGGAAAGAGACGAGAGCCAAACCTTGAATTATGACTTTTTACTAAGGAAATTCAGTCGGCGCTCTCTGCCCATATTTCCTCTTAAAAACTCACCCCCTTGCACTTCCCGACCTCAGATCACCCGTAAACTATATTTCCTTTCATTTATATATTCTCTTCCTTTTCCAATGGGTTTCATCTTACTATTATTTTTTGTCACTTTTTACCCATTTTCAAAGGCTTCGGCACTGGTCTATTGATGATACATACAAATTATGTACTACATGATTAAAGTACCTACTACAAAAAAGTCCGCGAAACAATATCTAAATAACTATCTTGGTTAAGTCACAATAGCAGCTTTTGTGTTCTAAAATTTAATTAGATCGCCGGTAGAAACAAAAGTTGGTTACATTCGTATTGTAGTATTAATTCTTATTAAAAGAAATAGTTAAGCTGAATATTTTCAAAACCCTAGCAGATATAATGGCTAACGTGACCATTTATTCTTTGACTCAAAACGGGACATTGGCCACAATATGGATGTGGGATCTTCAAAAAAGTTTTTTAATACGTAACAGGCGACATTTTTCAATACTCAAAAAGTATTTTTTTATTGGCTGATACATTTTTAAAACTCTTTCCAAGGCAGGCATAAGAGCAAGCTGGTTTTGCTGTAGCCAAGCATTTATTGATATTCCGTTTCAGTTTCGGCGCAAAACTCCTTTAGAGCTTCAATTCGAATCGAATAAATATTAAAAAAAAAATATCTTCACAATAATACTTTCGTAACTTAAGGGTAGCCTGTCTGCAGCAGATTTTATTGCATTTTGAATACATCGGCCCCACATATGGTTTTTCAGAGATGATTGTTATTTCGTCAACACATGCGGCAGCCGTCCGGCTGGCTCGAAAACTCAAATTTTCGCGTGGTTTCAGAAAACGGGACAATTTTGCGTCCCAGAGTTAATTTCGGGGACACCGGGACTCATAATTATAAAAAGGGCCAGTCCCGTTCAAAACGGGACGTCTGGTCACGTTAATAATGGCGCCCAACCTCGTAGTTCGTAAACACAAACAAATTGGTAGGTAGACAGGTAGGGTAAGGAAGGGTAGGTAGGTAGCCAGTTGACGGGAGCGAAACCGCGGGGGACAGCTAGTTAGTAAATGTATATTGGAATATCATGTGATTTATCCCGTTCATTTTGGTAGGCGATTTGAGTACTATAACTATCCTACCAGTTCGGGAGGCTACAGGCTAAATGCTCAGATCATGTAAAAAGTCAAGATGGAACGTTGCAAACAACAAGGTGACAGTTAAAACTACGCCTTAGCTTGTCAGTTGAGCTCTCAGATCAAATAATAAAGCTCGACTGACAAGCTAAGGGCTAGTTTTGTTGTACGTGTGTGCGTGTAATTGTGTATGTATACGGCAAGGCATAGTTTCAACCGGCTTCACCTTGTTGTTTGCAACGTTACATTTTGATTTTTTATTTGATCTGAGGGCAAGGCGTAGTTCTAACCGGCGTCACATTGTTGTTTGCAACTTTCTATCTTGACTTTTACCCTACTGCCGAAGGGGGGTTATGTGTTTACCAGTCTATGTATGTATGTATGTTTGTTCCTATGTGACGTTCTAGAGACCAAACGCCTTGGCTGATTTTGATGGTTCTTACGTCTATCGTTTCGTCTTAACGCTGCGAGTGTCACTGGCTACGTTAAAATTGGAAAACAGGATAATGGCGGCTTTTGGGCGCCATATTGTGGGGAACAAATTTTTTTTTTTATATTTTAGGTGGTTTCAAAAATATACAACACTTATATGTTTAAATGTACCTAATTCGAAAAAAAATATAACTAAAAAGTTATAAATAAAAAATGTTAATTAAAAAAATCAAAAAACCCGACTTACATAATCGTGAGCTGGCAGACCAAAACCAGATGTATCCTCCGACTGCACAGCTTCATTTTCTCCTTGTTTATGTCATTTTAGTTCGCTTTTCAAGCAGTCGCGTCGGGTACTTTGATTTTTTTGAATTAACATTTTTTATTTTATCGGAGCCTAAATGAGATAATTAACGTTTTTCTTTATCCCACAGACATAATAAACGCCCTAGAAACCAATATGCGTATGAAAATCCTGCTGATACCAAAGGGACCTGACGGCAAGAATTGTTACTGCACTTGTGACAGCACCAGCCCTCCCGCCATCATACCTTTGGACGAACTACCGCAGGAAGGCGATATTGAAAATTAGATATTTAAAAAAACTAAGTTTTGATATATATTGTGTTGTTTTTGAGAAATATAATTTCTTATGTATTTTTTTCCATGTTTTATTGATTTTAGGGTTCCGTACCTCGAAAAGAAAAAATGAAAGCATTAAACATGGTGGGCCAAAAGAAATCACCCTATTGGAAGATGCTCTCATTTTTGCAAATGGCCGCCAATGTCAAATCTGTTTTGACATTTGTAGAATAGACAGATGCAGAATACAAGTGAACACGCCATGAAGCGAAACACTCCCCAAGAACGCGGAATAATCGTGTATATTTTTTTGACGATTTTTCGACCAAAATCATAATGAGCAATGAGGCTCATTTCCACCTCAGCGGGTACGTGAACAAGTAAAACTATCGCTTCTGGGGCACCGAAAATCCACGAGTGATGCACGAGGAGCCATTACACACGCGAGGAGGTTGAAATTAATATCGTGTATCTAAAGTTGCCCCAACCCCTTGCAGCTGTGAAAAAATCAAACTTCTAGATCAACGTAATCATGACATACAGCCGTTAATTATGCATATTTTACACTCGCAAGGGAATCAAAATCTGCAGGGTACTTCCTGTTGGCCTAGAATTATGAAATTTGGCAAGAAGCAATCTCTTATTTATAGAACAAGTAAATGAATAAATCCAAAATCCGTAAATTTGTAAATACATAAAAAAAAGATTATTAACTTATTTGCAGTTGGTAAACTGGCCGCGACTTATGTCGATGTATGGGGACTACAGTTTTCCAACAGCAAAGTTAATTTTGTCCCTCAATTCTGATTATCTTATCGTTGGAGCAATGTTCGGTGTCGTCCTTATAGTTTATGAACTTCAGTAATGTTATTTGTTTTGGTTAAGAGGAAATATGGGCAGAGAGCGCCGACTGAATTTCCTTAGTAAAAAGTCATAATTCGAGATTAGGCTATCGTCTCTTTCTTCCTCCAATATTGGACCAATTTAAAAGATATTCCATAAAATGGTAAAGTAAGATATATACTATGTCCCTATGTTTTCCTTTTTAACACGCTTTTATTAGCTTGGTATGTATGTATCTATGTATCAATGTAACGGAATCTTTGAACGTGATTTTCACCCACTTCAAAACGTTGGATTGATTTGAAACTTTGCACACTTATCAAGGACCGATGACAATGCAATAGTTTAAACAGTTTGTCCCACTATCCTTACCAATAAAGCGTGTTTTTTAGTTTTTAGAACTACAATTTTTTCATTTATATTTGTCAAATTTGCACACTAAGACTCTGTTGACAGCGCAATTTTGATCATTTTTTGAGGGTTCTAGTGCTTCTAAAGATAATGTATCATCAAAAAGGAAAACATAGTATATCTCTTTAATTTTCAGTTTACGGAATATCATTTAAATTGGTCCAATATCGGAGGAGAAAAGAGACGAGAGCCAAACCTCGAATTATGACTTTTTACTAAGGCAATCCAGTCGGCGCTCTCTGCCCCCGTTTCCTATTAATGTAGCTATTTTTATCTCGCAGTTCAACCTATGAGGATGTCTACTTCTTTACCGGACTTTCCTGTGACGACTTTAGTCCCACTAGCACGAAAAACTTAACTCGAGAGTTAGTTGTTAACACGAAGTTAAATTTTTCGTGCAAGTGGACTTAAAAATCGGCCAAGTGAAGTGCGTGTCGGACTTCGCACATTTAGGGTTTCGCACCAAAGAAAAAATCTGATTTCTCAATATAACGGTATTTGTTAGTAAAATTGTGTGCGCCTGGAGTGATATGAGTAGAACGTATAATTAGAGCATAATCTGCTGTGAATGTGCGCTATATAAAAAACTTGTGCGTGTCGTCGTTTTTGAAAAAAACGGAAAAAACGATTCCTGCTAGGGTAACGTTGTTCCATCAGGAAAATTCTAAACGAATGATCGGAGTGAGAAATATTGTGCATGGGCAGAGAGCTTATAGTTGTGCAAGAATGTGCGCTGAAAATATAATAAAAGCGTAATCAGGCTTTCGAGATATTGCATTTCCTGCTGGGGTAACGTTTTGCAGAATCGTGTATCTCTGAAACTATTGTATGTGCGCCTGTAGAATAAACATACACGAGTAGCTCTTGATTTGTGCGTATTTGTGCCGGAATTAGATTTAAGAAAATATTTATAGGTTTCAAGAAATCGCACTTTTTTGAACCCAAAAAAAAATCACAGCGCCTAAATGAGAAAACTTATAAGCTCGCTGAAAACTGTATTCAGTCCATCTTGACGCTTGTATTAACCATAAAAAGTTTCAAAAGTATACATGCTTGCGTTATCGAATAATATTGCTAAAAGTCAAAACTACGGTGACATAACTTTGACGGCAAAATGCGAGAAACCGGCTCAACCCAAGTAGGTAGGTGTAAAGCACAAATAAGAGCGTTTAGCCAAAAATATATAGTGAAAATATTCAGCTTGGAATGTTTCGCATTAAGTAGATTTAAACACAAAACTAAACATGTAAACAACGGCTGGTTATCCGACCATATTCGAATGACCACAAAAAAGCGACGGATTCATACATAACGATGACCTTCTTACATTAATCACGAATCGGTTGAAACGTGTTGTGCCGGAGTACACTGAGGTAGAAAAGTTGTAAAATAATTAACTTAGGTATTATTGGATTACATTCTACTAGCTGTTTCCGTGACTTGGCACTTGATTACGTAAGAACATTAGGAAAGTAGTGCCAAGGTACAAGCTATCTTATTTATTCCAACTTTCATTAAAATACATTCAGAATTTTGAAAGAAAGAAAGAAAGAAAGAATTTGCCTTTATAATATTAGTAAAAAAAAGTAATTTAAGGACCAAAAATTTGATGGTGGTTGTTTTTAATAAAAAACAGCCCAGTGCGAGTCGCACTCGCGCACGAAGGGTTCCGTACCATTATCGCAAAAAACGACAAAAAATCACGTTTGTTGTATGGGAGCACCACTTAAATATTTTTTCAACACACTTGCTCATAAAGTGGCTCTAATTTCACCGCAATTAGGCACATAATGATACCTGTTATCAAACTGTGACTTTTTCATTGCTATTATTCACAAGTGAGTTATAGTTTTTTTTAATGGTTTCCTGCCTTCATTTTAAATAATTTTAAATGAAACTAATTTTAAAGTGTCACAAATCAATCCAATGAAAATTTATAAAATAAGTCATTAATTCTAGTCCAGTTAAAATTGAAGTATTTTCAATATAATAAAATGTAACATTGTTAATCAATTAAAAGTGTCCCATTCGACATTAATCTCTTTCTATTCCTGTCATGGAAGTAGTACTTACTATATCCATAACATGATATGGGTAGTAATTACTATTTCCATGATATCCGTTAAATACATAAAATGTGGCATAGCTTCTAGTCAAACAATTCAGCAAAATGATAGAAACTAACATATAGCTTGCTCATTTCATGCAACTTCGTATTCAACTAGATAATTTCAACTTGTATGTGTTAAATAAATAAAATTTCCCCTTAAATATAACTTTTGTTTCTCTGCAATAAAGAAAACTTGAAATTCCCCATTTTGTACGTGGCTAAAACGCTATCCGCGAAAAGCTAAAAAAAGAAAGTAACCTCATTGTTTTAGTCTATGGCCGATCGCCATTGTTAGATGCGCGCGCATAGGAAAACTGATAAATTTACCCCGCCATTGTGAAAAAAATTTCACAACTCGTTTTTACTGTTGAAAATTATTTTTTAGTATTATTTTCTTCACAAGTGTGTTGAAAAACGTCGTATGATACACGTGTGTATTGATTATTACCGTCCTCGGCTCTCTTAAGACCCTCACCTACGGCTCGGGTCTCAATGGCGCCTCAGCGGTAATCACCAACATTGCACACTTGTACCATAATGTACTATTATACCATTCCCCCTCTGAAAAGCTTATTTCACACACTGAAAACAGTGAATAAAAAGCACTTTTACTCACTGTTTTAGTGTTTGAATTTAGAACACACCAATATATATTCGACGTCCATCTCAATGCAAAAACAACAACAAATCGATACAAACTCCTTGTGCAAAGAATATTCGACTCTCAAACTTCAGTTTGTTAATATTTAGGATTTCAATAATGATTTTCATGATTTTGATTTTAGTCTGGGATGTTTAGTGAATACTGTTACGAGCTGGGGCTCAGGGATAAATTATTTAAACAGCAGACTTCAATTAATCACACTTTATTACAAAAACACTTCTTAAACAATTCTATTACTTCGCACTATTTTCCTTTTCTGATCGCTCTGTGTCGCTTCCGAATCGAAACTGACTCACGACGAACCCGGCCGCTCTTTATATAGCACCGAAGATGTTTCTAGAACGTTCCATACTGTTCTAGATAATTCGAGAAACTTCCAGAACAATCGACTTTCGAACTCACTGTTCCCGAAGCGACTAGAAACTTCCATTCGACACGAGAAGATTAGTTCCGCTATTCGATACTAGATGGCGCCACTAGTAACTACTTAATTCTTCTACTCGTCACTAGATGGCGTTACCCTATCTTGTAACATTGCCTCCCTCTTAGACATGCTCGTCCCGAGCATTGTTAGACCCATGATAACGGGCCAACCGATCCACATGAACGACCTTTGATGCACCTCGGGGTCCCTTTTGAATTCGGTAGGTGACGTCATTAATCTGGGTAACTACGCGATATGGTCCATCCCATTTTGCTTGCAATTTTGGCGATTTTCCTTTGCTGCGTACCGGGTTATGTAACCATACCAGTGATCCTTCTTCGAAGCCCTTATTGTTCGCCTTCCGATCGTAGCGAGTCTTCATCCTCTCAGACATCTGTTGACCTGTCTCTCTGATGTGCTCATACACATCATTCATCCTGTTCCGTAGTTCGTTTGCATAATCTGTTATACTGCGTGGAGACTCAGGTGGGATGCCAGTGATTAGATCTGCAGGTAATCGTAGTTCTCTGCCGAAATTAGCAAAAGCTGGTGTTACTGTTGTGGTTTCATGAACAGCACTGCGATATGCCATGAGATATGGTTGAATGTGTTTGTCCCAATCCTTCTGTCTGTTTTCCACAACCTTTGCAAGATATCTCTCTAGTGACTGGTTGAATCGTTCAACCATCCCGTCTGATTGTGGATGATAAGCAGTAGTTCTGGTTTTGTGAGCACCCATCACACGACACGTCTCCTTGAACACTTCTGACTCGAAGTTCCGGCCTTGATCACTGTGGATTTCCAAGGGTACCCCAAACCGACAAAACACTTCGTGAACTAACTTATCAGCCACCGTAACGGCTTCTTGATTAGGGATTGCAAACACTTCCGGCCATTTTGTGAAGTAGTCCATGACGACCAAGAAGTACTTGTTCCCGCTTTGGCTTTCCGGAAATGGTCCCGCAACATCTAATGCTATTCGTTCCCACGGTGCACCAACATTGTAAACCTTTAGTGCCCCTCTGCTTCGAGTTTGTGGTCCTTTCACAGCCGCACAATTTGTGCATTTGCGGCACCATTCCTCAACGTCCTCTCGACAATGGATCCAGTAAAATCGTTCTCGGATCTTGATTAAAGTCCTCTTAACTCCCATGTGACCACCTGAACTTTCATTGTGATAGAGCTGTAAGACCTCCGGCACCTTAACTTTAGGTACGACCATTTGTAGATGACACTGGTCACCGCGAGCATTCTCCCATTTCCGGCACAGAACTCCATCCTGGATAACCAAGCTTTCCCACTGTGCCCAATAACTCTTGGTGATGGAACTGGTTGCTGCGACATCACTCCAGTGAGGCCTAGGAGCACCTGATCTCTTCCATTCAAGGATCGGTTTTATGTCTCTGTCTTCCTGTTGAGCACTCTGCAAGGTTTCCTTCCACTCTTCGCTAAGATCCGTCCTCAAAACCCGCACTAGTGTTACCTGCTTAGCTTCTTGTCTCGCACAATGTTTACATTGGTCTGGACATGGTCTTCGCGAGAGAGCATCAGCATTACCGTGCGACGTTCCGCTACGATGTTGAATTACGAAATCAAATTCTTGCAGTAATTCAATCCATCTTGCTACCTGTCCTTCTGGGTTCTTAAATTGCAGTAGCCATTTCAGTGCAGCGTGGTCCGTTCGCAGGAGAAATTTCCGCCCCAATAAATATTTATTGAAATGCTGCAATGTTTTTACTACTGCTAGAAGCTCCCTTCGAGTGACACAGTAGTTCCTTTCAGGTTTGGATAAGGCTTTGCTGAAGTACGCAATTACAACCTCCTGATCTCCTTTTCGTTGTGACAACACTCCGCCGATTCCAGTATTGCTGGCATCTGTGTCAACTATGAATTCATTTTCATGGTCAGGATAGCCTAGGATGGGAGCATTGCACAGATGTTCTTTCAGCTTGTGAAATGCGACGTCACAGCTCTCATTCCAGCAGAACTGTATCTTGTCTTCAGTTAGTTTATGAAGAGGTCGGGCAATGTCAGCAAAGCTCTTCACAAACCGTCGATAGTAGGAGCACAAACCGAGAAATGCCCTGACTTGCGTTTTGTTCTCAGGAACTGGCCAATCCTTGACGGCAACGAGCTTATCCGGGTCCGTTTGAATACCTTTTTCGGAAACCACGTGTCCTAAAAAGTTCACTTGCCGCTTGAACAACGCGCACTTCTTTGGGCTTAGTTTTAGATTGGCTCCTCGTATCTTCGACATTACTTGCTCCAGATTGCGGAGGTGATCTTCAAAGGTCCTACCCACGATGATAATGTCATCCAAGTAGACAAGGCAGGCATCTCCAATCAGTCCAGTAAGCACCCGCTCCATCAATCTCTCAAAAGTGGCAGGAGCATTACACAAACCAAATGGCATGACGTTGAATTGCCACAATCCTTTTCCTGTGGAGAATGCTGTCTTTTCTTTATCTCGAGGGTCTATCTCGACCTGCCAGTAGCCACTCTTCAGATCTAAGGTAGAAAACCACTTCATTCCCGTAAGCGTATCCAGCGTGTCGTCGATCCTTGGCAACGGATAACTGTCCTTTTTAGTGATGTCGTTTAGTCGACGATAGTCAACACAGAAACGCATGCTGCCGTCCTTCTTCTTCACCAACACTACTGGTGAACACCATGGACTGGATGAAGGTTCAATCACGCCATCTTTCACCATACCCTTGATCATGGCGTCAACTTCACGTTCCCGTGCCACTGGCACACGTCTTGGTCGCTGGCGGATTGGTGCCTCATTTCCTGTATTTATTCTGTGTTGAACTAACGCAGTCTTTCCTATGTCGGCATCATTTGTCGAGAAAATGTCGGCGAACTTGTTCAACATCTTCTTAGCCTTGTTCTTTTCTTCTTCCGATAAGTTATTCTGGGAGTCCTTCAAAAGCGAAGTCACGTCGTATTTTGCACTTTGAACTTTGGCGTTGGTAGGGTTTTCGTGGCATCTACGCATCCAAACCACTCCTTCGCAAGTGCCTAACATTGTGCCTTTCTTGAGTACTAGGTCCTGATCACTTGTGTTGAGTGCACGTACGGATGAAACTCTAGTTCCCCTTACCAAGGTGCGTGCAATCTTCCATGAAGCATCGTTATCTAATCCTTCTATAAGTACACATCGGTTTTCCCGACCAGAATTTCCTGGTAGACAAACTGGTACGATTGTTTCTGACCTTGGACGAAGAATAACTTTCTTGACGCAGTACACCTTTCCCGATGATGCACCTTCCATGAAGACTTCCTCTGAGCCACACTTCAACACTCCTTGATGAACGTCAATCTCACACTGATGTTTTCGCATGAAGTCCAAACCCAGAATGCAGTCGTCCACTATGTCGGCCACGATAACATTGTGGCGATAAACTTTGTTCCCTAACTTTATGTCAACCTCCTTCTCACCTCGGACGGGTATGTGCTGACCGGTGGCTGTTCTCAGATGTACACCTTCATGGCTCCCGAAGAAGTCCCCAAGAAACCGTCTTGCTAATTGGAAACTGACAACCGTCCGAGAAGCTCCAGTATCCAATGTCAGCTTGCAAGGTGTTCTGTTAATTTCGCCCTCGATGATCAGGCTGTTCCCGTCACAGGATTGTGAGATCGAGATCCTTGGGGCTCTTCCATCACCAGCCAGCACCCGCCCCTTAGTCCTGGCGTCTATTCGTTTCCCTGCTGCTGTTGCCCAGCAGGGACGTCTGGCGATTCTTTAGCTGGCGGCTGCTTATTGCCGTGGGGTGGCCTTCGCTTTGGGCAGCTCAATCGGATGTGGCCTCTTTCTCCGCAGCCATAGCACCGGGGTGAAGTCGCAATCTCCCTGATTCGGTGACTTCGTTCGTCCCGCCGTACTGCCTCCACCTCCAAAGCGTGGGCTAGGGCGTCCTTAAGGTTCTTGAAATGCCCTAGCCTTACGGCAGCTCTAACCTCCAAGTCACGGATCCCATCCGTGAACGCCTGTACGAGGTTCCCGTCGATCAGCACCGGTGATGACTGGTAGGCCTTTCGGACCAGCTTTTCCACGTCAAGAGCCCACTGCTGAAGAGTTTCACCACTCCGTTGCGATCGGTCTTTCAGCTGGGCCCGAAACACATGTTCCAGGTGTGCATCGCCGTATCTAGCTTCTAATGCTTCTAGAAGCTTCTCAAAGGTGACGTCGTGTCCAAGCGCTTCTAATACAGACAAGGCCTGGTCGCGGAGGCCCAAAGTTAGAGCAGTCAATGCCTGTTCGTTGGTCCACCCATTCGATTTCATCACGGCCTCAAACTGAATCTTGTAGGCGGACCATGACGAAGAGCCATCGAATGGTGGCACTTTAAAACCACGAGGCGAAGGTGCCACTACCGCAGCTGCCACGGTCCCGTCTCCAGACTTGAACCCACGTATTGTCTTTTCCATCTCGACAATGCGGGTCTCATGTTGCTGGACCTGGTCTTTTACCTCTTTCATCTCCTTCCCGATGGCTCCGCGGAGGTCCTTTATCACCAAGAGCTGCTCCTCCTGACGGCGAGCCTGCTCCTCCTTGTCGCGCTGCAGCTGCTCCTCCAAGCGCCGTGCCTGCTCCTCCTGACGGCGAGCCTGTTCCTCTTGACGGCGAGCCTGCTCCTCCTTGTCGCGCTGCATCTGCTCTTCCAAGCGGCGAGCTTGCTCCTCCTGACGGCGAGCCTGCTCCTCCTGACGGCGAGCCTGCTCCTCCTGACGGCGAGCCTGCTCCTGCATGAATGCCATCAGGGCGGCTAGGTCAGGCGACGCCGACGATTGAGCGGGTTCCGCTGCAGCCGTGGAGTCTCGATGTCCACCTGATGACGGTGAGGGAGCGTCTCCAAAGCGCCTCTGGTCTACATCTTGCTGGCGCTGACTCCTGGTGCGCACCCCTTCCGTTTCTTCCTTTGGTAGAACCGGCATAATTTATCCCGCACTTCTGACACCAATTTGTTACGAGCTGGGGCTCAGGGATAAATTATTTAAACAGCAGACTTCAATTAATCACACTTTATTACAAAAACACTTCTTAAACAATTCTATTACTTCGCACTATTTTCCTTTTCTGATCGCTCTGTGTCGCTTCCGAATCGAAACTGACTCACGACGAACCCGGCCGCTCTTTATATAGCACCGAAGATGTTTCTAGAACGTTCCATACTGTTCTAGATAATTCGAGAAACTTCCAGAACAATCGACTTTCGAACTCACTGTTCCCGAAGCGACTAGAAACTTCCATTCGACACGAGAAGATTAGTTCCGCTATTCGATACTAGATGGCGCCACTAGTAACTACTTAATTCTTCTACTCGTCACTAGATGGCGTTACCCTATCTTGTAACAATACTTATTTGGATTGTAATTCTAATATTAATTGCATTGGTGTTTAATTAATTATAATTATGTAAAGTAACGGAGGTGGTCACTGGCCCCTGAAACACTGATGCTGTTACCTAGCTCAGCTACAATTTACAAAAAATGTGAAACCCTGAGTTTTCAAATTTTTTGTAAATTTTGAAGATTACCAAAACATTTATTTATTATTACTCATTGTGCTTTTCGCTTAAATCTTTCTTTTTCTCGTAGTCATGGTATAAAATTATGCAACTCTTGAATAACACGGATTTATATCGAGGGCCATGAGTCACTCGCGTCGCTCAGCATTCTAAGACTTGAATCACTAGCTATGCTCGTGATTCAATCATAATGAATCACTCCCTGCGGTCGTGATTCAGTTGTTAGAATCCTTTACTTGTTCGTGATTCATCTATGGCCCTCGCTTTAAAACCGTCATTTATACACTAGTTGCATAATATACTATTTTCATTCTGTTTTTAGTATTTGTTGTTATAGCGGCAATAGAAATACATCATCTGTAAAAATTTCAACTGTCTAACTATCACGGTTCATGCGATACAGCCTGGTGACAGACAGACAGACGGATCGCGGAGTCTTAGTAAGAGGGTTCCGTTTTTACCCTTTGGGTACGGAACCCTAAAAATTGTTTGAGATAATTAATTTGAGATTAGTAGGTTTGTAATATGATCTGTGATTTGATGCCATAATTACTTTAAAAAACATAATTTAGAGAAGAAAAATAATAATTTCTACATCAACAAGCTATTTCATTTGTTATGGTCACAAGGTGCATTTAATGTATTTTTTATTTATCCCCCAAAATAAGGTCAAATCACCAAACGTTTGAACTTGACTGTACGGACAACAGCTTAGGTTTAATACGTCCAATTAAGAAGCCTTTGTTTACATGTTTAGTTTTTTGTTTAAATCTACTTAATGCGAAACATTCCAAGCTGAATATTTTCATTATACACCGTGAAATTTAAGTGGTTATTTTCCCGCGGCAGAACGCCTTGCCTTTAGGAGTACTTTCGAAGCATAGAGTTAAAGTAAAAAAATAACGATGTTTTTATTTTAAAATAATTTGAAAAATATTCATCAACTCGAAAAAGTGAGTAACAATAGTAACTTGTAGGTACTAGGTAGGGGAAAGTGGTCACCATTCGTACGCGGGGCACATTCATACAGTTACTATAACAGAAAAACTAAACGGCACACAAACACGCCTTTGCTTGTGTGCATAGACATACCGACCGCCATGTTGCTAGCGGAGTTTCGCGCCAATCGCACTACGGTGTATCAGCTGACAAGACGTAACGTGTTTTCGCGCGCGGTGAGTAAATTTTTTACCTAAGTTTCGATCGTAATTGTAAGTAGAATTTTTATGTTTTAGACAAAATGGTGATGATTGATTAATGTTAACAATGTTTATTTTGAGCTTTATTTGTTATATTTCTCAAACTTAATTAGAATTTGTATAAAGTTGTATTTTAATTTTGTGCAAAGGCATGGGGTGCATTCGGACAGCCAGATAGGGGGCACATTCGTACGCGTACGAATGCTCCCCTTTAGATTTTATTAACCACCAGTATATCAAAATTATTTTTTTATGAATTAAAATATAGTATTACCTTTTAAAATTATCGTACAGACTAGCATAATAACATGTTTTTCCTTTTATGAAGTATTCTACTTCTAACAAAATATAATATTTTTATTAAGTCAACCTTATAATAATCATATAAGTAATAATTATTATATCGAATCAGAAATGTTGAGATCCGTAAGAGAACCAGGGTTACCGACATAGCCCGAAGAATTGCCAAACTTAAGTGGCAGTGGGCAGGGCACATTGCTTGCAGAACGGATGGCCGATGGGGCAGAAAGGTTCTGGAGTGGCGACCGCGAACCGGAAGACGTTGCATTGGAAGGCCTCCCACCAGGTGGACCGATGACCTGGTGAAGGTTGCAGGGATCCGATGATTGCGAGACGCACGGGACCGGTCAATGTGGCGACGCTTGGGGGAGGCCTATGTCCAGCAGTGGACGTCTTCCGGCTGATATGATGATGATGATGATGATGATGAACCTTATAATTACTATTTTATTGCAGAATCATGGTACGCGTACTTAAGAAGTGGATGAAGAGTCGATGAATTAAGAAAAAAAAAACTTCGTATGAAACCGGGATTATCATTGTCATTCTTTGCCCTGATATAGAAGACATACACACTCTGCATATCAGCGATGTCGCCTGTTTCTCAAGCACGGACGGGCTGTACCGCTAGAATGGCTAGACTTTTGCAGTTAATTTATATAATTATAATGTGCAATAAGTTCCAAAAGACTGTTCAACGATCACAATCAGTCTAAATGAGATGTTTACAAACATCGTTGAAGCTTACAATTGTCATTAAGTAAACTAAGGATGAACGATTTTATTTTTAGTTATTTTTCTAAAGAAAGATTTATCGACTATTAGTCATGTCACATATTGTTAAGTTAGTTCTTTGATAAAAAAATATTTTTTTATAATAATTAATAAAAAATTAACGACTTTAATTGGCTTTTTAATTACCCTGTATGAATCTTCCCCATGGCGTACGAAAGTACCCCACCTACTGTACGAACGTACCCCGTACGTGGGGTACGTTCGTACAAATATCTTATCGTAGAAAAATGGCTATAGCGCTTTAACCTTTTGACATAATAGTTTCGGACTTTTTTGTAATAAACTACAATATATTTGTTACACTTAGGTACAAAAACTAGATAAATTCGACAATTAATCTTATAGTAAAAAAATAAAATCTAAAAAGTGTACGAATGGTGACCACTTTCCCCTACTACTCGCGTCACCACCGTATTCACAGAACAGAGAAGACAGTAGAAATCGCATATAGCTTTATTAGTATCGGAACCAGCGTACCCAAACTCACACATATACAGTTTATTTGTATTTCATAACACTAAGAAATCTTTGGTGTGATTGGTAGTTTAATTTTTAGATGAAAGTAGAAAATATGTCAGTCGTCGCTTATTTGAAAATAAACTACAGCTTTATGACAATAGAGTTGGTTTATTGTCTACTCTTTTTGAGTATTTATTATTTTTTTAGTTTAAAGCGCACACGGAATAGTTTAATGAGCAAGTTACGCTACCCGCCACTAGATGTCACTATAGTAAATTCATTTAATTTAAAGCCGTATTTTGTTACCGATAAGATTTATATTTGCGTAATGAGGTCATTACTACTCGTCCTCCTGTAGTGATGTACCACGGTCGTTGACTTATTTATCAACATTCCGTTTTATTTTCAAACAAAATACAGTTTAGTAAAAAAAAAAAAAACGTTGCCCCACACTAGGAATTTCTCCTGTATCGTGGGTGCGTTTACAAACATATAATTTCACATACACAAACACCCACGGCCGGAACAACAATTTGTAGATCATACAAATATTTGTTTCGTGCGGGAATCGAACCCGCGACACGCAGCGCAGCAGTCAATCGCTCAACCACTGCGCCAACCGTGCGCCCAATAACTAGAGTCGATAAATATTATTATGTTTGTAATCAAGTTTTTATTCTTATTCTTATTCTTTATTGTACACAAAAACATAAAGACACAGATACAATAGGTAAGCTTATGTACAAAGGCGAGCTTAACCCATAACTGGGTCCTCTTACAGCAAACCTCAGTTGCATTAAGAAATTTGCATCCAAGTGCACAACAAAATTTTAAAAACACTTAATATTTAAAATTCTTACATACTAAATAAACTTAAACAAATACGTGTACAACACACAATGTATAAACTAATACATACATTACTTTATAATACAACCAAAATCTTAAGTTCATAGATAAATATCTTCGCATCATGTTGACAGGAAATGATACCTTATTCTTCTCCTGAAAACCTCTAACGAAGGGCTATCCCGTATAGAGTGAGGAAGAGTATTCCAAAGGCGGACAGCACGAACAGTAAATGATCCACCGTAGCGACTTGATGAATGGGGAGGAACACGAAGGAGTAGAGATGTTGATAAACGACAAGGTTTTCCTCTCGGTACAAGGTACTCAAAGCGCTCCCGAAGATACGAAGGAGAGACAGGATTATGAAGAACTGAAAAGAGTAAAGAAAGAGTGTGCGTATCTCGGCGCTGCCGAATAGGCAGCCACTTCAACCGTTCTCGAAATTCCGACACATGGTCGTACTTTCGGAGACCAAAAATGAAGCGGATGCACAAATTCTGCAAACGTTCGAGCTTATCAAGGAGTTCCTCAGTCGCATCAAGGAAGCAGACATCAGCATAGTCAAGAAGAGGAAGAAGGAGAGACTGAGCAAGAGTAACTTTAGTCTTTAGTTTTTATATAAATTTATTCCAATACTTACGATTTATAGAAAGTATTATTAAGATATTTTATGGTAAACTACTGATCAGATTTTAAAAATGATTCTATTGATACAAAGATGGGCGTATCTTTGTATGTGGTGTTTTTGTTCTATCAATAGAATTATAGAATACTCTTTATTATGTAAACCATATAAGTTACAGAAAGTATAGACGACTTACGATGACGACTTTTTCCTACTCCTCCGTTAGTATTTTCTGATTAATTTCGTTGCGGGATCCAAGACAGTTAAATTCATTCTCCGGGACTTCGTCGAGCTTTATTGCCTCGGCACTTTTCTAGTGGTCGCCACTGTTGATTCTGGCTTTCAGGAGTTGCAGTGGTTTGGGAATAGTGCGGTGGGATTGTCCCAAAAAAAAAGTATAGACGAAGAAAACATTACACTGGGTGGCACAATGGACGGCCTTATCGCTAAAAGCGATCTTTTCAAGGCAACCTTTCCATGGATTTAAAAAATGAAAGGAAAGACAGTACTGTACGTAGTCTTTGGTGTACTATTATTAATTACAAGCTGTGACCGCGGCTTCGCTCCCGTCATCTGTTTGCCAACCCTACCCTACTTACCTTCCTGCCTACCCTACTTACCTACCGACCATATTTGTTTCTATAGTCATCAATCTTTCGCGGAGAATCTTAACACAGTGATTCAGAAAATGACTTCAAATTCACAACGCCATCTATCGAATATCGAGTTCAACTCTCCGAGTATCTGAATTGCGTGTGTTGTGATAATTTTACTTCTTGAACACTTTAAATTCATCTAACTTTTGATAGAGTGAACCGATTGCGATGACACAAAAACTTAGTAATTCTTCAAGTTACGCACAATGTTTATGTATAAAAGTTATTTACATTGGTTTCGTACATGTCACGTGATGCGTGCACAAATAAACAGACAAACAGACAAAAATTCCAAAAATGCTGGAAATAGGTTCTGTTGGTTATCCTTTAACACACTGGCTATTTTTTTGGAAATATTTTCGATGTACAAAAAATACTTTTCTACATATTTATTATATGTATTGATGATTGATGATGATGATGCGATAGACTACAAATGCAATACGTCCTACTGATATGGGAAGTTTACGCTTTCGCCTACGGCTGCACTCTTATTATGATTAGCTTGACTAACTTCCTTAATGAACTGATGAAATTTAGGTCTATACACCAGTAGATCTTAAATTTCAGACTAACACATAAGCCACTTTTTAACTGACTTAAAAAAAGAAGGAGGTTCTATGTTCATGTGTTATTATTATTACACTTTGTTGATTTTGAAGGCTGTTGTCTTTTTAACCGACTTCAAAAAAAGGAGGAGGTTCTCAATTCGTCGTAATCTTTATTTTTACACGGCTGCAAGGAAAGGGTTATGTTTTTCGCGCGTAAGAAGATTTTTTCGAAAATTGTAAGTTTAAAGTATCGATAACTCATTATCGATATTGGTAATCTCTAATTGAGTAGCTGAATGTGACATGTGCATAGTTGGAATCTTCGAGAACAATGTTTGAGTTTTAACGAAAGTAGACCTTAAATTTAACACCATAAAATCAACTTTTACTTGTCTTGTTTAATAAAATATTGTTTTTACATTTTTATCGAAATAAAATAAATTAAGACTTGCCGATGGTAAGATATACCTACATTTGATACATTTTTGGTTCTGCTATCGTGTTTACATTCTAAAACAGCACAATAAGGCATTTTTGTATTTTTTTTTTCAAGTTTTGTCACCGTGACGGTTGAACCAAGACTGATGTGCGTAGTGTGTGCTAGAGATGAAGCGTATATACTAGAACAGATACAGGGATTAGGTATTTAGCGAGACTAGGCTGCACCTATTCTAACTTTTAAAATACTCGATCCACCTAGTCTCACTGTGCCTACGCAGTGCACGGCACCCGCGGCCCGCGCGAATCAAAGTACCGATGACGCGGCGAAATGAGATAGCAGCATAGTCATAGCTCATTCATGTTTGCCAAAATCATACGTGTGTCAGTCACTTGAATTTGAACCCTAATTCAAAGAGCATAAAAGTAACGCGACGCGCACTAGTGTTTACATAAATAATTCGTGTGCCAGTCATTTTAATTTGAACCATATTTCAATGGCATAAAAGTAACGCGAAGCGCACTGTGTTGTGCTAGAATATATTCTGTCCTTTTTTAACTACAATATTCCGCAATCCTTCCATCCTTGTCTGTCAATACTCGAGACTCGAGACTAGTCGGGACTAGGCAGACTTTATAGAATAGGTACTTTGAAAATACTCGGGACTCGAGATTAGTCGGGACTAGGCAGACTTTATAGAATAGGTACTTCAACAATACTCGATGCGAAAGAAGACTTTATGATGCAGTCTAGTATCAAGTAAGGACTCGTGCGAATGTGATCTCGCTTGACGTATTGATACCTACTTGTCGTTGCAAACAAGTACTATTGGACTTATTTAGTGTGATCGGTTTTCATAACGACATTTTGATAAATCTTTTAAGAACATATATTTATTTTTTATTACGACAATGTTACCAAAGGAAGTAGTTTATTAAAAAAAAACAATAACAAAACTAATTAAGTTCTCTGAAAAATTAATAGAAATATTTTAACTACGCGAACAATCTTCAACGTAGATAAATCTTTACGATGACAGTCAAGTCTGTGTAAAGTATGAAGGGAAGATTTCATTTCATTACTGCGTACGTAGACGTACGTATCTACACGTATCGGTGGTACGCAAAGACTAAGCTTCTACAAAGTATGCGTATTTCATGGACTAGGTGGACTAGGTGGAACAGGTATTTGGATCAAGTATTTGTACGGACTTGGACTAGGTGCACCTAGTCCAAAATTCACCTAGTACGACCCATCTCTAGTGTGTGCGCGGAAGGAAACATATGCAGAACTGTGCAAAACTCGGGGTACGCGGGCCCCGACCACTTGCGACTTCTATTGTAGTAGGCGTTTTTTTTGTTCTGTGACCGTATTATTCACCGTAGTACCTAGTACCTACAAGTTACTATTGTTACTCACTTTTTCGAGTTTATGTTTTTTTTTTTTAATTATTTTAAAACAAAAACATCGTTATTTTTTTACTTTAACTCTATGCTTCGAAAGTACTCCTTAAGGCAAGTCGTTCTGCCGCGGGAAAACAACCACTTAAATTTCATGATGTATATTTTTGACTAAACGTTCTTATTTGTGCTTTACACCTACCTACTTGGGTTGAGCCGGTTTCTTGTATTTTGCCATCAAAGTTATGACACCGTCGTTTTGACTTTTAGCAATATTATTCGTTAACGAAAGCATGTACAAATATTGTATACTTTTGAATCTTTTTATGGTTAATACAAACGTCAAAATGGACTGAATACGATTGAGCGAGCTTATAAGTTTTCTCATTTAGGCGCTGTGATTTTTTTTCGTGTTTTCAAAAAGGTGCGATTTCTTGAAAACTATAAATATTTTCTTAAATCTAATTCCGGCACAATTACGCACAAATCAAGAGCTACTCGTGTATGTTTATTCTACAGGTGCACATACAATGGTTTCAGAGATACACGATTCTGCAAAACGTTACCCCAGCAGGAAATGCAATATCTCGAAAACTTGATTACGCACTTATTATATTTTCAGCGCACATTCTTGCACAACTATAAGCTCTCTGCCCATGCACAATATTTCTAACTCCGATCATTCGTTTATAATTTTCCTGCTGGAACAACGTTACCCTAGCAGGAATCGTCTTTTCCGTTTTTTTCAAAAACGACGACACGCACAAGTTTTTTATGTAGCGCACATTCACAGCAGATTACGCTCTAATTATACGTTCCACTCATATCACTCCAGGAGCCACTTTCCTGTTGGGGTAACGTACACAGTAAAATTTACGTACCTAATAATAAACATTATCACCACTTCGGAACAAAATTGTGTCTATGTGATTGGTCGATTGTTCATACTCTTTCATGGGGTTTAACCCTTTGCCTTACCGAATTACTTACGCAATAAGGGCTGCTACACTCCGAGTCACGGAAGGGTCTCGGAGTAATAGATGGTCACCCATCCACAGACCGTCCTCGACAAGCGTTGCTTAACCATGAAATCGACCGGTGTGGCCGTTATTATTTAGTAACCGGTCACATCACATCTCTGGAAGTCTGAAATCTATTACGATCTATTCTCAATTTGAAATAACATTAAACCTTTTTACAGTACTTTCAACCGATTTTGAGTTCTATTCTGTAAACGGATGTCATAAAAAAAATTAAAAAATACCTTACCGTGCATTGTCATCCAAATCTTAATCGGTTGAGGATGCTTTAAAATTCAGTTTCAAGATTTGACCCGAACTTATACATATACCTAAGACGTACATTGCAAGTTAGTAAAAAGATTTGAAATAATAGTTTATGCAACGGTCATATAATAGCGGTTATTAAAACACGAGTGTGGGTGTGATAGTTATATCACACGAGTGTTTTAATACCTAATTATATGCCGTTGCATACACTATTTTATCTTCACTCATGCAGTTGAAATAAAACAAAAGTGGAAACGGAAAAATATGTGTTAGCGGGCAATTTAGATTGTCATTGCGCAGCGCGCGCATCCATAAACAATTTTTTTTTTGTACAAAGACACTAGGTACTTATTTATCTACATTAAGTCAATGAGCCCTTACGCGCCGATAAATTAAAAAGTAAAAGGGTGCTATAAAAATAATAAGTTATTTTATAATGTAGTCGTTTGAAAATCGAAGGCAAATGTTGAACTGTAATGGTTTTTTCAACACACTTGCTCATAAAGTGGCTCTAATTTCACCGCAATTAGGCACATAATGATACCTGTTATCAAACTGTGACTTTTTCATTGCTATTATTCACAAGTGAGTTATAGAGTTTATTTTTAAATTTTATTGGTTGAGTTGCTTTGTTCTTAAAAAAGTTTCGATACAAAAAAGATCGTGCTCAATAGTACAAATAAATTAATGTACCTACCTATTGCTTGCTCATTTCATGCAACTTCTTATTTAAATAGATAATTTCAACTTGTACGTGCTTAACAAATAAAACTTTCAAATAAAAAAATTATTTGCTCTGTAATTAAGAAAAATTAAAATTCCCTATTTTGTACGTGGCTAAAACACTATCCACGAAAAGCCGAAAAGAAAAGAAACCTCATTCTTTTAGTCTATAGCCGCAGCCGATCGCCATTGTTAAATGCGCGCGCATAGGAAAACTGATTAATTTTGCCCGCCATTGCGAAAAAAAATTCACAACTCGTTTTTACTGTTGAAAATGTTTTTACAATGCATGTCCTCGAAAAGAGCGTTTTCCAAGCAGCCAAACTGTGCGGAAAGTGTCACTTTTTTTTACTAGTGCTTTTTACTTTCCTGTACTTTTTTAATTTTTAACTCCAACGTCAGCCCGCCGCATAGAGTTTTTATTATTTGAGAAAAGTTTAAAAAATTTGTTAAGTACATATTATTATTCATATAAAAGGTAAAACAAAACTAATACTTCATTTAAGGCGTTTTTATTAATCTCGATTTAGATTTTGATCAATAAATTAAATTTAAATAAGTATTCATTAAATATGTTTGGCAGAATGAATATTTTGCTCGTGCCTTTTTGCGTTACGACGTGACAGCTTTTATTAGTTAATCTGTGGATATGCTGAGCGCCTTTGAATAAGCGCCATTTTATTAATTTCTTGCTTGGTTAAGATATATTTTTTTATTTCCTCGCACAATGCATAGTAAAATGTTGTATGATACACGTGCGTAAGATGATTTCCGACTCGTCTCGATTTATTTTTTATTTATCCACTCACTCGCTTCGCTCGCTCGTGAATAAAAATAGCACTCATCGGAAATCACATACTTCCCGCACTTGTAGCATAAATAACTATTATGATGCAGTTCTTTGAAAATCGAAGGAAAATGTTGCACTGTAATGGGTTTTTTTATTTAATTTTACCTATCCACGAATATAAAGTAAATGTTTATACAATATTTTTTGAATTCATAATTGGAACATTACGTTGTGAGTGTAGATAAAAAGGTATTATTTAATTTAAATGTTATTTCAAATGGTATGGTAGTACTCTAAAAATAAATAAAAAAACAAGATTCGTAACACTAGATTAATTTTATTAGTCTTCGTTTATACAAAAATAAAAATGACCAGTCACTTGAAGTACCTATTTAGAATATGTTTGCGCAATAAAGTAGGTAAATACTTAATGTAATGATCTTGATTGTTTTCACTATGATTTGTTTTAATATAAAGATGGTCATCCACCGGGAACATTCTCAAGGAATGTAAGGTACAGCTCACACCGAGACGCAAGACGATAATAGGCTTGAAGAGGTCACCCGTCCGTAACAACTTCTGATTGGTCAATGTGCAATGGCATGCAAGCTACTTGCACTCTATGACCCTATTATGCAAGCTACAGGCATGTGTATTTTCGCCCTTAAACTCCAATCTTAGCTCGCAAATTCTTTTCGGTGAAAAAACCACTTTTAAGGGATTATTTATACATAGGTACATAAGTACATTCAAAATATCTTAATATTAAAAAAAATAAGAAAAAACAAGTAATTTTTTGATTTAAAAACAGATTTCATCCTAATTTTAAAGTGAATAGATTACAGGATTTTTTATTGTTGAATAATAAACTTTAACATGAGTGTGATAAAGTACAAAATAGCGGGAGTTAACTCGAGGTGGCAAGGTAGAACTTTGCTGTTCGAACAACTTTGCACTTTATATCTCTAGAGATATAAAGTGCAAAGTCTCGTTTCTCGTCGAGACTTTGCTCCAATTGGGCGCACGGTTGGCGCAGTGGTTGTGCGATTGACTGCTGCGCTGCGTGTCGCGGGTTCGATTCCCACACGGAACAAATATTTGTATGATCTACAAATAGTTGTTCCGGCTCTGGGTGTTTGTGTATGTGAAATTATATGTTTGTAAACGCACCCACGATACAGGAGAAATTCCTAGTGTGGGGCAAAGTTTAAAAAAAAAAAAAAAAAAAATAATAATTTGCTAACTGATATTATTTTTAACACCTTGCTAGAAAGTCACTTTCATTTATTTATAGGTATAAGGATCACCAACGAGTGTTAAAAAACAATAGCATCTTACACAAAATATAATAATTGTTACAACATATAATTTTCCTGTAATTCAAACCCAATTGGCCAGGCAACCACAAAATAAATATTTCAGCCGAACGACGTCTACTGCTGAACACAGACTTATAGTACAATTTTCACCAAACAGCACGCATCGCATCGGATCGTCGATCGGAAAGGATACGGCGACAGCCGATCGAGTCCCGCATGATGTTGACGCATACGAACGGCTCCGTACGGCTTCCGTCGCTTGCGTACGTATCCGTATCTGCGTCTTTACGTTAAATTCTGTTAGTGGTGTATCCTTTTGCACCAAATAAATCAGTTTACTTCTAAATCCATGATTGCATGAGTGACGTCAAATGACAGTGCACTCTCAAGAATGAGTGGTGCCGCCGCCCGGCAACAGCTACGAGCGCACGCGACGGCAGCCAAAAGGATTCAATCGGATACGACGGCACCCGAATGGAGCCGAACGCACGTCGCGGAAGACGCCCGCGCATTTGCTTAGGGCTGGGGCAAAAGAAACGAAACTCGGAAAATAGTAGAAACTACTGAAGTGGACTAAGTGTTATCGGGGACCCAAGGCGGCAAAACCAACCAGGGCCATTCGAACCTGTATGCAGAAAAGCAAAAGAATGTCAAATGAAAGGACGAGCGATTGCTTCGCGCGAAAATGTTTGCACTCGTCTGATAGATTTTTCTCTTGAACAGTTAATTTGTAGTTACAGGTCAGGGTGAAGGGTGGGGCATGGTGCCCCATCAGCCCCACCGTGGGTGCGCCCATGATACTGTGTATACGATTTAATTTCGTTTAAAGATTGTAAAATTTGTTCCGATTCGATGCGATGCGTGTCGTTTGGTAGAAATTGTACTGAAGTGTCGACACATCGAACGGTCCCGTGCGTGTCGTATCCAGCGGACACCCGTGATCCTTACCAGGTCATCGGCCTTCCAACACACGGTGGACACTCCAGAACATTTCAGCCACAAGGAACATCTGTTCTGGGAGCAATGTGCCCTGTCCCGTCACGTACTCTCACAATTTAGGCAGTGATCGTTAATTTTACGTTCATACATCTTGCCATACACGCACGCCGGTTACGGGTTATGTTTACCCTTCTGAAGAACATCACCAAGATCTGTGTATTCTAGCATTTCACTAAAGTTTGCCTTATAAATACCTTAGTAGCCTTTCATTCATCCTATGTACATATATATGATAATAAACTAATCTACTTTGGATACACCTGCTTCTTCTTTATTCTCCTTTTTCTTGTTAGGAGTTGGTTTATCCAAGTTATTAAGAGCTTCGGCCAACATGCTTGGGAAATTTCTGGGTTTAGCCTTATAGTATTTATTCTTCAAAGGTTCCATTACTTTTTCTATAGGTGTCTTACCTAGCAAATGCGCTAACGGGTTAGTGTTCACCAATTTTGTACCATCAGGCAATTTAAGATCAATGGGTTTATCATTTTCAACGTTTACACTATCGTTATGTTTATTTATCACTTCATTCATTTTGACTATCTTGTAGAATGGTGCTTGCGGTAGCAGATGAGCTATTCTCAGGTCCTTATACTCTGCAGGCAGCTTTGGTATCACAATTTTATGAGGGATATATGAAGTCTTAGGTGCTTCTTCTGTTCCTTCTAACATAACCTCCTCTGCAACCTCCGGTATATCATTTCGGTCCATAAAATTACAGTTGTCATCTTCATAATTTTGATAGCCATTGTTGCTGTCTTCTTGAATTAAAGGCGTTGGTTGGATTAATTTGATGGTAGCCAGAGTCTTTTCGCATGCTGACTTGAATTTAATTGGCATGGCTAATTTTGCAGTATAAATTGCAGGTTTTTCTATGAATTTAGTCATTTTTATTGCTGGTTCTCTCTGTACTCCGTGCACTACTTTTAAACTGACCGCATTGTTGATTATTATGTCAGCTTTATTCTCAGCCTCAGGCGTGAAGTTCTCTATGAAATTTTTGACAGAGAGACGGTTATCAATCTCCGTAATTTTTGCCGATGACCGAATCTCTTCACACTCAACTTTTACGATGGTTCGTCTAAATTTTTCCGACATTGGCAGATCATCGGTGATGCTCTCGCCTTTTTTACGTTTTTCCAACATGTATTTTAGTGTGTCTGTCAATTTTGACGATGAATGGTCTAACATCATGTGATTATTCAGCTTTTCTTTGCTGCTGAAAACTTTTGAACATTTGATGCACTTTTTAAACTCCTTTCTAGAATGTAAGGAGATGTGGTGGTTATAATTTTGGTATGTGTAGCAGTATTTTTGGCAAATATTGCATGTAAACCTATTCCGGTTATTAACTTGCTTTTTCTTACCCCACCTGCCACCAACTTTTGTTAATTTCGGATTTGATCTCTGCTGTTTTCTCTTCTTAACAACTAAAAGAGATTCGTCATCAGATGACTCTATCATTATAGTTTCCTCTGATTCCTTTTTGCAGACCTTCGGTCCTCTTTTACGTTTTACAGTTGTCTTTTGTGGTGCCTCCACTTCTGTCTGATTCCCTTCTGTCTCCGTAACACTCATTTCAGAGTTCAGTAGAGTCATATTTGAATCCTCTTCCCTACCAAGCACTGCATTTTTTTTCTGCTGGTCGTCATACAAGCTTTTCGGAATAAATGGATTCTCAGACTTCTTATCAGTGAAAAACACATTGTAATTCTCATCAAATTCAACAAAACCCACACTTTTATGTTCTAACTTGATGTGAAGAGTAAATCTCTTGCGTAAGCGGAACTTTTTGGAACAAATGTTGCATGTATACGGCTCTAAGTCTTTGTGTTTCGTGAAGAAATGTCCAAATAACTTCTGTGGGTGCTTGTACGGAGTCTTGCAGTAAACGCACATGTATTTATACAAGTGGAGTTCAGCCTTATGAGACCTGTCCATATGTTTCTGTAATGCCACGCTGCCAACGCACTGTTTGCAACAAAATTTGCATGCTTTTAATTCTACAGACAGAGGATGCTCTTGTGACTGATGTTCGGACAGCGCATACATTGTGTCATACTCTATGTTGCAAGTGTAACATTTAATCACTTTGCAAACCTTCTTATGATTCTTAAAACTATAATAATTACTGAAGCCCATCTTACAATCTAGACACTTTTTCCCCTTAATGATGTCTCGCTTCCCACAGTACTTCCGTACATGCTGGTTCATTGTGTACTTCTTCTTGTAAACATTCGAGCATATCCCGCAGACAAATGTCTTGCATTTGTCAGTTTTCGAATGCTCCATAAACTTATATATGTTTTCTGTTGTATATGCACAGGCAACACAAATGTAGACTGTATCAGTATGTATAGAGAGAAGAACGGTCTCAGCTTTAACGTTTAAAATGGATGAGAGATAAGGAAGATGGGGCTGTATCATAATTCCATCATCATTGTTGTTGTGATGTGCTAAATCATGTTCTCTCAATTGTCGGGTGTTGCCAAACTTTTCAGAGCATTGCGAGCAACAGAATGCACTCTTATAGCTGCGCTTGTGCTTTTTCTCGTGCGCCCTATGGTCATATGCGTCAGAAAATGCACGTAAGCAGTGAAGACAGAAGAAGGTATTAGTTAAGTGTTTGTCTCGGAAATGTTTGGCGAAATCAATCAAATCCGTGTAAAAATATGAACAAAACAAACACAACTTCGAACCGCCTGTTGATATTTTATGTATTTGGTTTAGATGTATCGTTAAATCTTCTGCATCCAAGAATTCTGCTTGGCAAATCGTACATATTGTATCGGCATCCGTAGTATAGAATTCTTCGTCCAACACCTCCACTACTTCCTCGTGCTGCTCTTCCGAAGACATTGTTACGGGTTTGAGGTAACCATAACGTGTAATTTCAGTTTTATATAGAGAATTTACTTCCCAAATCTCAATCTACACAATCCGAATCCGACATTCGAAAAACAATTATTATGACAGCAGTGACATAAATTTGACAGGCATACCGGGAATACCATAAATTAAACAAAAAGAAAAGAGAGGCACGCAGGTGGACGATTTTGGGATTAGTCGATTTCTGAAAGAGCAGGCGTTTTTAAACAAAGATTACTATTATATCCCTGGGTAGTTTTAAATCAATAATAAAAGATGCGCGATAGGTGTTCATAATCAGAAAAAAAAGGAATAGGACATATTGCAAATTTGAAAGAATTTTGGAGAGCATTCATAAAATATTGCAGAAGCAACACTCACAATGAACGATCGAAACCCGCGAGGCATGCGATGCGAATGAGAGGCACAAATTAATTATTCGAATTAATTGTAGCGATCGCTTGCTCACACCGGCCTATCTAGCTATGTGACTTCCTTCCTGAATTGATTCGATTTTCAGAAAAGCTTTAAATTTATGTCGTAGACGATGTTTTGATTTTGTTAGCGATAGGCGGCAGATGAATCTCAAGATTCTCACCACTCGCATCATCAAATTTGGTTCCCATGGGGTCACTTTACTCAACATTATTTTAATGACACAAAGGATTTTGAAACGGTTTTGACTAATAGCTATCTTCTCCATTGAGACTTTGAGACCTACTGACGCTTGCGAATTTGCAACTAGATTCATCTTTTTTTTGTTTGATTCATTTAAATCTTATCCAAAATAGACATTCATGATTCATCTAACACACATAAACTTTAAACATAGTGTGTATTAAATACACGTATTTTGTCTAGATTGAAACCGGAAGGTCAGTACTCAACAGGAACAGTGGATACGGACCAATCCGTCCGCTGTAAACTATCTCAATAAAAACTTAAAACGAACAAGTGGCATAATTTTTAAAATCTCCGTCTTCTCTTTTGGTTAAAGATCAACGAATAATATAACACAAAATAAGCGAAAACCAGTTGTTTTGTAGCAATGCTGACGCTTAGTAACCGGTCCAAAACAATCTTAACGGCATAACTGTAAACACTAACATCAAACAATGCAGTAAATGACATTCTAAAAATTCTGTTATCATGCCCTACAAAAAAAGCTAGCAAAAGAAAAACAACATTAATATTTCATATTTACATGTGTTAATTACATGAATCATCATTAAATAAACCATCTTCTGTCAGCAAGGTCATCCATTATAAATACCATGGCTAATTTATGACGTAAATAACTTTGTGATTATTTTTCTTATTGTTTACTTAGCTTTGTTCAGCTTTGTTACACGACACGTAGCTAAAAATGACGCAGTGATTATTATCTGTGTCAAGAAATTTCGGGGAGATATTTTTTTTGAGGCTGGTAATTTTAGGGTGTTGGATTATTTTTGTGAAAACCTGTTTTTCTAAGATAACATGTTAAAATTACAAAAACATGCTCTCTGCATATTATGCGTATGACTAATCATGTGGGGCCAAAGCGATGTCAAAGACATAGTTATTTTGCAAGAGAAATTTGTTCGAATAATATTCCATTTATAAAAAAACAACTAGAGATAGCTGCAAACTCAACTTTAGGCAACACATCCATCTTCATATTAGAAATAACCACATTTTTTAAAAATAATTTGGCCCTCTTTATTTTTGATAAGAATAAGCGCCGCAAAACTAAATAAATTTTACCAGTAGGTAAAACTTTTACGTGTCTCTGAGGTAAAACCTATGTTTCACCGAGTGAGTGCTTGATAAATGGATTTGGTAAAAACTTAGGCTTTATCATAGATCGGGCTTTTACCGTATCATACATGAAAGATTTTTCTAGCGCTGGTAGGTAAAAGAAAATAGTACCACAGACGAAATCAAACGTCAAAAAGGCAGATGACTTAACGGAAACACGAATTAAGTATTGTTAATGTAAAGATTTGTTTTTATTTGAGTAATATTTTAATAATAAAAAATGGAAGGTAGATCACTGACTGTTAGTTCTTTCAAATAAAATAGCTTGAAGCTATATCGATTCAAAATATTTGTAAAAATTGTTATTATAATCAAATATTACACAATTATTGTATTTTTACAAACTTAAATCTAAAATTAATTGATAAACGAATGTCACCAGTAGTTGTTGCTATGTGACGTCTTGTCATTTGTTTAAACGTATAAAGAGACTGGTTCCTGGTTCTAGTCGAAAGAACACAATATTGAATTGTATTTTGAACTGTGCACATTTCCTTATAAAATTAAGTTGACTTTCTGTTGGTGTGAGGAATAAAAAGTGTTTACAAGATGTCTGATCGTTATCATTTGAGAACCCTGAGTACTCCCGATCTTACATACATATAGAAATAACTCAGAGTACCTACAGAGACATCCAAATACACGTATCAAAAGTGTCTAGAGATCAGGTACGTTTTAGAGTATCACCGCAAGTGAGGATTATTTATTATTTTAACTTTTGTGGATCGTTTTCGATTCTTTTTAGTGAATTTCACTATTTGAATATATAATTATCTTTGAATTTTGATTAAAAATAGAAAATCAACTTTCAATCAGGATACCTATAAAAGTGTGTAATAGCGTTTATACAAAACCATTACAATTTCTGCATCGGAACTAAAAAAAAATTGCATCGATTTGAAGCGACGAAATCATTTGAGACGAGAAGAGATGATGAGAGCCGTCGGAATGTTGTAAGCTGGTTCTAGGCAACGTACTGTGGCTGTCGCTATTGGCACTACACAGAGTGTCATAAGCCACCTCTGGACACGCTATCGTATCACAGGCAGCGTGGCCGAGTGACATGGAAGACGATCTCGCATCACCACTTGCAGACAGGACCGGTACGGCATATCCAAAATACTGCTCGACGGAATCGTACCATAACCGCCATGATGTTGGCTACGAGGCTCCACAGCGCTTCAAGCTTGCTGATAAACGAACAAACCATCCGAAATCGTTTACGTGAAGTGGGTATGCGTTCCCGAAGACCGCTGAGATTTCTACCTATCCCCACAATCGAAGGGCCCGTTTAAATGAGCTCGCGAACACAGAATTTGGGAGGAAGAAGACTGGCATTGTATTTGCTTTTCCGATGAATCTCGTTTCGGTATGAGGCCGGATACAACATGTACTCGAGTTTAGAGGACGTCATGAACAATTGAAATTTTGTCGGGAAGTTCATCCATATGGAGAGGGAACAATAATGGTTTGGGCCGGTATTTGGATCGGTGGAAAAACCGATCTCATTTGGATCAGGGGCAACCACAATGCTCTGAATTTATGCGGAGAGGATTGTTTCAGACATGATTATCTCTTTGCGACGCTGGTTGGGTGATTTTTTTGACTAATGTGTGACAATGCACGTCCACACACGGCCAGAGTCGTAACACGCACACTTGCCTGCGCTCGAATCAACATTCTGCCATGGCCTGCTCAATCGCCTGACCTCAACCCAATTGAGCATGCATGGGATATGCTCCAAAGAAGTGCTCTCCGAGTATGGATGCCGTGTATATCCCACAACAACTTTTTGACTTGTTAGAAAGAACGTGGGCAGCCATTCCTGAAAGTAATATTGATTAACTGATTTCGAGCATGCCAAATCGCTGTGAATGTGTGATTCGTGTCAATGGTGGCAACACAGATTATTATATTTTGTATCTATACAATAAAAAAAACCCTCATTTTTGCCATTTAATTGATGACATTAACTTAAGTTATTTTCTTTTTCAACTTTTATTGTCCCAGTGCTGGTTTCCCCATAGCTTTCCACTCTGTCCGATTTTTTGCTATCGCCTGCCAATCGCCCGTAAACGCCTCTAAGTCGTCACGCCAGCGTTTTTTAGGCCGCCCACAGCGACGACGCCCATCTTCCGGCTCCCACTGCATGATGATTCTGGCCAATGTATCATTATGCGTTCTGCATATTTAATCCGACCAATTCCACTTCAGCCCAGCAGACTTACCGCCCACATCGGTGATTCCTGTTTTGGAGCGTATCGTAGTATTACGTATTCGGTCGCTGAGCTTAATACCCAATACGCTACGCTCCAACGCCCTTTGGCATACCTTGAGTTTGGACTTTTGAGACTCGGTCAAAGACCAAGTTTGAGCTTCGTAGGTTAGGATTGGCATGATGCACATGTGGATGAGCTTGCGCTTCAGGGATAAGGGAAGGTCTCCCTTCATCAGTGACCTTATGGAATAATAACTCTTCCAGGCGTTCTTGACTTAACTAAACGTTAACTTTAGTTAATGGGGATGTGCACTGCCATTTTTCACGATAGGTGGCGCATCGTCGCAGTGGCTATTGAAAGCTGTCAAATCCATACATTTTGTAACCTATCATTGAGTAAATTTAAATTTTCTCGAAATATGTCTCTGTGTGTTGTACCAGGATTTACCAACCCCGGTGTTCATTTGTTACCCAAAGATCAACGTTAAAAAAAAACTGGGAAAAGGCTATTACATATTTATAGGTTATGTTATGTACATGAGAATAAATTAGTTAAAATGTTTTAATTAGCTTTAATTAGTGTTATATGGTCATAACTCAATAGTGCCTTTAATTGACAGTAGTTGTACTGTGTTTTTTGTCGGAAAACTATTATAAAAACAAGGAAACATAAGCCCAGCTGTCAACTCATCGTATCAACGGTGACGGATTTGAAAAAGGAAAATAAAACATCATTCCCGGGGAGTATTCTTGCCTTAATTAAGTGTTTAAACAGACTGCACAACATCCCAGAATACAGCTCAGTTATCTGAGCTACGTCCATCACACACTGGCACGGTTTATGTCTCCTTTTGCTTGACAATTTGTGGAAGCAAAATCGACGACAATAACATTAGCCCAGGCAATAAACACTACATAATTGACTACACACTATAATTCTTTAGATTTTATATTGAACTTTAACCTGGATAGTGTTAAAAATCTAGAAAATAAAGGTTAATTGTAGCCTATAATTTGGTAAACTCAAAGCAGTGTTTTCCATAGTTCTTTTACTCATTTAACTTTCCCATTTAAGTCTAATTAAACTTATCTATCTGTAACAGCTATATTTTCTTAACATAATTAACTTGGAAACTATTTCTTTAGTCTTTTTTAGTATTTATTAATTTTTCTCAACTACCTCCTATCTAATATTAGAAAACTACTGCTCTGGTATTTAATTTAAATTAAACACATTCCAGAAAATTAAGGAAAATGATGACCCGCAGCGCTACAATGAAGGAGCTCGAAGCAAAATTGAGAGCTTCACTGAATGAGCTGCAAGATTCCAAATCATTGAATAAGAAACTGCTCCAAGAAATTGCAGACAGTGAAGTGGAAGTTGAAAAGGTAGTTCATAAAAACACCTTCCTCAAGAATGAGCTAGCTGAGCTACACATTCAGCACCTCGACTTAGCCGAAAAACACCGGGAACTTGAGCACCAAGCGGCAACATACCTGAAATGCAATGACACGTATGAACTAACTTTAAACCGTGTTTCTGAACTTGAACAAGCATTGTGTGATGCCCATAAGGCACTATCTTACGCAGAGTCTGTTAGAGTTAGTGAGCAGTTTAATAACACTAATAGTTTATTTAGTGAATTGGTTGGCAGCATTCAATCGGAATCAGTGTGTGAGCCAGATTTTATAATAGATTTGACTGGTGAAGACACTAGACCATTATGTCCCATTGTCATGAGTCACAATAAATTAAAAAAATATATTAAAATCAAAAAAATTTTGAAACGTTCACGGAGGGCAACCAAAAAACAAAATCTCCTAAAATTAAATATTTCACTTAGAAAGGAACGTATTAACTTAACTAGTAAATTAAATACCTGTATGGGTGAGCTAGATAATTGTAGGGAAAAGTATGATAAAGATACACAGTGCCTCCAAAATGATTTATTATACAAGGAGTGTTTACTGAAGGATATTTTTGAGAAATATGAAAGTTCACAACAGCAATTGAGTGAGCGCTTGTTCGAGGCTGGGGAATTATTGGACCTGGTGAAACACAATGCGGAGAGGTATGAGTCTCTGACTAATTCCTCTTGCAGCTGTGCCAACTACCCACCACCTCCCCAGCTACAAAGTGACTTGTCTCCACCAATGTTGGCTCTTCCTGAAAAGACATGTGTACACAATGTAAAGGAATGTAACACAACATTATTTAGTGATGAAATAGGTTCAGGCTTTGGAAAAATATTACAAAATTACCTTAGCCATAGTTTTACAAATCATTGTTACCATAATATAAGTTTAAAGCAAATGATCAATAGAATTATAAATTCAAATATAGATAATTGTTCTACAATGTTAACTTAAACATAGGAACAAAGTAAGAATCCAGTCTGGAAGACTTTGGGAAACATTAATTGGATATTTGTTTATTGTTAAAAATGTACTTGATCCCTATACTTCAGAAAGCTGTCAGTATCAAAACAGTAACAATAGCGCTTGACAGGCTAACAATAAGTAACATTAACTTATGCGTCAGTTTGACATATGTCGCAGAGATCAAGCTATATTTTATGAAGTATACACACTTTTGATGTGTGTATAAGACAAGACAAATTATCCGAAAATAGAAGGTCACCCTAAAAAAATATGTTATTGTATATTTAAAACTTTAGTCAAGTAATTACTCCTTAATATAGTATTTTATTATAGTATTAAAGAATTTATGGCAGATACGATTTTATATTTTATGATGATGAAACTTATGTCATAATGTCATAAATTATCTTAAAGAATATTAGTAGGTACCCATTAACTTAATTGCTTATAATTTAGGTTAAATGATAACTAATAACGGATTAATTGTCACTTAAAGACACTTATTTAAATATAGTGAAGTGATATTACTTTAATTTTTAGTTAGTTAGTTTTATGTGGATTTGCTGTGGGTCACTCTTGAAGTGAAGACTTATCGTGTTAATGTGCTTATATTTCCTTTAAAAACATCCAAATAGAGATAGACGATTGGGGTGCTGTAGTTTCTGAAAATATTATGCCTGAATATTAAATTGGTAAACACAAACCTTGCTATTCTACAAAACTGGGGTAAGTTTTACTCAAGTATTTTTCTGTTTTAGTAGTTGATTTGTAGTCTGTAAGTAGGTATGACCTAGTTTCAAACCTTGCAGTTTCATATCAAAACATTATAGTTATCAAACCACGATGCATTTTTTCTATAAAACATAGTTTTAAACCACATATGATTAGAAATGCCTATTTTAATTTACCATTTAAATTCTTTTCAGCAATAAATTAATGTTAATTTTGTACTGCTGTAATGTTTGGATTCATTCACCCGTATTTGTGGCATATCTCAATTACCTGACCACCCTGAGCCCCCTGCATCGGATCACGTTCAAAACGTCAAGAAATTCTAGTCTGTCATGTCACCACAGGCTGTCAGTTTTTGCCCGTACTAAATAAAAAAATATAAGGCTGCTACTCGCTGCCATGCACAAAATCAAGACTTTCAGGTAAAATAACACATATTTTCTTGATACCGTTGTGTTTTTTTCATAAAAATATATTTTTACGATATTTGCCTCATCATGATAACCTAAAATATTTTCTTGTTTTTTTCGTGTTTTTTTTTGTGTTGTGTATGAAGGATGTTCAAATAACGGTATTTGTTAATATTACTTATTAATTCGGATGTTCGTTTTATTAATCTTCTCAGTAGGTTGTGAATATTTTTATGTGGGTGTGAGGCTGCCAATTATTATTTTGTTGTGTACCTACTATTATGTCAATAATTTTTGGTGTTCTGTAGCCGCACCGCATACAAAGACAGCATTTAAAATATTTTTCCCCATGTTTCTAGATCTATCTCCGCCCATTTGTTTCTTATATCGTTTTTTTATTTAAAATTATGGGCATTATCATTCAATAATTCTTTCATGGAAACCAATGAAAGTGTTATTCAGATGGTTTTGCTGTACAGATTAACATATTTATAAAGACAAGACCATGTTGTAAATAATTTATGATATCCCTGGTATTTAAATCTACAATTTTCCATATTATTTTGAATCTATTTGAAAATGGAGGTTGGCTTTAGACAGAATAAAATGTTGCCTTTGCCTATCTTTATAGAATTTAAAATTGTACAGTGTCTATGTAAAGTCTATTATGTTTTAACCTTCGAAATTCAATATTTGGGCAGGGATAGCTTACATATTGGATATCTTTTTATTACAAATAGATTAAGTTTTATCTACAATCATATTTTTATTGATTTTCATGTTACTGGCCCACATGTTCAGTTTTCTGTATGAAAACCTTCATCGAAATTATCAATACCTCAAGCTTATTAGCCATAGATAATTTTGATGTAGTAATAATCTCATAAAAATCAGTTTGCTTTTCCCAACTGTTTGAGTTGGGCTTCAGTCAAATAATAATTTAATCTTGTAACATCATAATCATGAAATGGGTTTTTATACCCAATCAGATTAATTTTACCCTTTACCCTGCTTGTTTTAACACTAGAATAAATAGATGGACCTCCTTATCTGCTCTTAGACCCCCATTGGGCCGTTATGCCATGGAGTTTCTTGCCGGTTCTTCTCCATAGGAAACGACTAACCCGAACCGTGCACCTTTTGTCGACGTTTTATAAGTGCCCATGTAGGCCTATGTAAAATAAAAATATTTGATTTTGATTTTGATGCATGCAGTCCGCCTCTCTGTGCGAGAGAGTGGGCCATAATCCTCGATGCTGCCCAGTTCGGGTTGGTGGATGTCACATATCTTTAATTTTTTTATTCTAAGACTCAATGTAAAGCTTCCACATGATGTTTTCCTTCACCGTTTTGAGAACAGTGGTGATGAAAATAATTTACACATAGTAAAACGCCTGTCTGGGTTTGAACTTCTACAACCTACAACTTGTAAGAGGTGTCTGTTATCATTGGGCCACCACTGCTCTCTTCTTTAACACTAACTTGTTAGTTGTTAGTTCTTTAACACTAACAAACATCTTAATTAAATTATTGCGCTATTGGATTTTAACTCTCGGGGCAGAGCTGAGTGCCGAAAATTGTTAAAATTTCAATTTGTGGTCACCAATTGTTTAGTGAAAACAGGTCTTTTTTTATATTTTATTCTTTTTATTTGGTGTCAGCAAAACATGTCTTCTTCTCCCATACTTCTCCATCTGTTTTCATCTCAGTAGGCACTAGGGTTACCACTTTTTTAGAAGAAATAGCATATATCTGATTTTAGAGAAGTTAAATGAAGAGTAAAGACTTAAAAGAGTACCTTTTATTGTTATTTTTAAAACTGAATCTTTTTGCCAAACAAGCATTTTTCGTTGATTTGAAAATAATTTAACTATTACTGGACATCAAATTTTTAGCTTCTCATCGCTTTGAAATTAAGACTTTAAAGAGAAACACTGTGTGTAATGTTAGGTATCATCACTACATATTATAAAAATAAAAGCCTCCGCCGCGTCTGTACGCGATAAACTCAAAAACTACTGAACGGATTTTCATGCGGTTTTTACCATTAGAAAGAGTGAGGAACGAGGAAGGTTTTGGTGTATAATGTCACTGGCGAAGCCGGGACGGGTCGCTAGTAGTGTAATGAATAAATTTCATGGACAAATAGAGTAATTTAGCATATCTACTCTTTAGCTTCTGTAGATTATAAAGTACTAGCTGTTGCCCGCGGCTTCACTCCCGTGGACCACCCCTCAGAACCCGTTTTCGGGATTAAAAAATAGCTTATGTCACTCAGGAATAATTTAGCTTTCTATTGGTGACAGAATTTTTCAAATCGGTCCAGTAGTTTCGGCGCCTATTCGGTACAAACAAACAAACAAAAAAATCATTCCTCTTTATAATATTATTAGTATAGATAAGCTTTGTCCTTATCACATGGGCAATATGTTTAGATCTCCTATATAGGCTTATCTATGACTATTTTTGGCATCGAGAATAATCACTACACTATCTATTCTATTATAGTTTTTCCTTGCTAAACAATCATTTTTAGGATTCCGTATCCAAAGGGTAAAAACGGCACCCTATTACTAAGACTCCGCGATCCGTCTTTCTGTCTGTCACCAGGCTGTATCTCATGAACCGTGATAGCTAGAAAGTAAAAATTTTCACAGATGATGTATGTCGGTTGCCTCTATAACAACCAATACTAAAAACAGGATAAAATAAATATTTTAAGTGGGGCTCCCATTCAACAACCGTGATTTTTTCGCCGTTTTTTGCGATAATGGTACCCCGAACCCTTCGTGCGCGAGTCCGACTCGCACTTGGCCGGTTTTTATTATTTACTAGCGACCCGAACCGCCCCGGCTTCGCTCGTGACATTATATACAAACCCTTCCTCGTTTCTCACTCTTTCTATTGGTGAAAACCGCATGAAAATCCGTTCAGTAGTTTTTGAGTTTATCGCGTACAAACGCGGCGGGGGACTTTATTTTAAAATTACGTAGTGATTAAATTGGACAGAAAAAAAAGGCAAAAAAATCACGATTATTGTATGGGAGCCCCACTGAAATATTTATTTTATTCTGTTTTTAGTATTGTTATAGCAGCAACAGAAATACATCATCTGTTAAAATTTTAACTGTCTAGCTATCACGGTTCATGAGATACAGCCTGGTGTCAGACAGACAGACGGACCGCGAAGTCTTAGTAAGTAATAGGGTCACGTTTTTAACCTTTGGGTACGGAACCCTAAACAAAACAGTAACGTGGTTTATGTGAAAATTATCATCCTTTGCCCATACAGAGTTTTTTTTTTTGGTCACCCTTTCTTCTTCTTACAAACATACATTCATATACCCGCACCTTTTCCCCCATGAGGGTAGCCAGAACTATAGAACATCACTTGCTGCGAACATTACTTTGTTAAAATGTAGTATTATGTATGAATGTTTATATATAAGTTTATGTATAGTATTTATTATAGCAATATAATTTTGTATATATTTATGTTTTAATTGAATAGCAGTACACCGCAGACTACCCCCTTTTTTATTCTAAGTTCTTTCATTCCATCCAAAGGTTGTCTGGTAGATATCGCTGTCTGCGCTAAGACCGCCTTTGTACCTGTACAATTATGGTGTAAAATAAAGTATATTCTATTCCGAAATACTCTTTTTAAATCGGATAAGTTCATAAATCTAGTCATACACGCCACGGGCGTAGCCAGGGGAGGGTTTTGGGTGTTCAACCCTCCCTTAAGATATTTATTTTGGATGCCGTGTCTACCACCGACTATTACCTCCCTTTACTCCAAAATTTGCTTTGGAATGCTTAGATAAGTGTGTGATCAAAAACTATATCCAAATACCTGATTCACTGCTACTCCAGAAATCAATTTTTCAAGCCTAAGGAGACTTAAAACTACTTACGGAACACGACTGAATACGAGACTGTGTGGCTTGGCTTTCATGAATATTCACTATGATATAGAAATTGATGCGAATGAAGTAGTGGATATAATAAAAACAAAAGATTAATTCTGTAATGCGTATGTAATCTAATTTACCTTCTTTTTTTTGAACCCCTTCCGCGATCCTAAAACCTGGCCCGTGAGACACGCACGCCGGTTATGAGTACTAAACGCACCTGGCTTTTGTAAAGAACATTATCAATAAGATTTCTCTTATATTTATTAGTTTATCCACGCATTGGAAGATCTTGGAGCATAATCTTTTAATAAACTCACCATAAGTCGAGCAGCCTTATTGCGTAAGTGAATACGGCAACGCAAAGAGTTTGAGGGTTTGGGTGCTGATTATAATGCGTCACTAGTTGGCCCTAGATCAAAGAAACGGGTGGACTGTGTGAATGCCTAGAAAAGGCGTCACAGTAGTAAGATGAAGGCTAAGAGGGAAATATTTGGAAAAATATACAAAAACTCCCACAATTTCTTTTTATTTCATACTTTTGAAACTATATAATTTATCTAGTAGTAGACACGCTTCGATCAACAATCTATCGAACACGTAATTATGACACGATATCTTGCGAAAATAGCGAAAATACCCCGAATCAAACAGTCAAACGTCCATAACTTTTCAATGGCTGAAACGATTTTCATCAAACATAGCTCACTAATGATAATGTCACCTGTCAAAGAAGAATATGATGCCACAGACAGTTAAAAAAATACACACAGGTACACACGTCAAACACCCCAACATCCGTCTTTGTCCGTCGGGGCACGGAGTCTCATTGCTAAGAAAGAAAATTTGGTTCAAATAAATCTCACTAGATGGCGCGACATGTACACACAATTCAATACAATTGTGTGTAAAATTAACATTTTCTGGAATTGAACATACAAATTGTATGTTCTTGTTTAATCAACTCGTAAGTACCTAAGTACAAAATTATGGTATATTAGGCTCTTAATTCACATTTCAAAGATTATTTGAACAGATCATTTAAAATTGATGCCAATAGATGGCGCATTTTTAAATTTCTGAGGCATTCCACTCCATTGTTAAAATTTGCATTGTAACACATTTTGGTGCAGAAAAACTGTAAAAACGAGCAAAAAAATACTATCGTTTTATATACCTTCACTGTATTAAAAGAAAAAAATCTTCACAAACCTAGTAATCCCTTTTACTTGCAAGTCGCTGCTAACACCATCTATTGCCGTGCAACGGGATCGAACGCGATTGATGTACTTACAAAAATAACAAGATTAATCAGATGAAAAACGCTAGTTAGGTCGGCACGGTTTCTTTGTATGGGATGAGGCATCTGTATGCTAGTATTATATTATCTGTGGTCCGTGGTTAAAAATATGATAATTATTGTACCACCTACCCCAAAAGCATTGGGATTAAGGGCAATAGATATAATTTGATTGGCTTTATAAAAAAAGCGTTAAAAAGTGACTCACAAACCCAATAAACAGTTATCCAAGTTAATGATGTCTTTGACCTTTTATTCTGTTTATTTATCAACACTATTTTTAATTCTGGTTTGTTTTCATACAACACGGATGATTATTAAAGTTAGGTTCATTGGATGTGTCGTGATTGTGACGCGGTATGAACCAATCAGACGAATCTATTTAAGGCTGCGTCATATAACAACGTGATTTTAGCCAATCAACTGTAGCGTAAGGCACCACGACAGTACCGCACTTAATGCTGATTGGACGTAGAGATTTTATTCATTCCTATGTTAGAAGCCCTGTTTTACCCTAATCGTAAATAGAAATACGTCATATCGAGATTCAGAAAAGTAATTTTGTTATACAATCTTATAAAGGTGTGAACAGTGAAATGAGTGTGTTCATCTGTGTGTGTTTTTCGTGTGTAATTTTCGGAAGTCGGTGGCAAAATACGAAAACACCAGACACACTGATTCCGTCTGTCTGTCCGCCTGTCACCAGGCTGTATCTCATGAACCGTGATAGCTAGTCATATGAAATTTGCCCAGATGATGTATTTCTGTTGCCGCTATAACAACAAATACTAAAAACAGAATAAAATAAATATTTAAGTGGATTTTTTTGCCGTTATTTGCGATAATGTTACGGAACCCTTCGTGCGACTTGCACTTGGCCGGTTTTTTGTATTGCCATTTAACATTACGCTATTGAATATCAGTAAATGAAAGGTTTTCGTAGGCGTCCGCCCACTCCCTGGCAATGCGGGCTTCCGCCCACATCGCAATACGGGTAATGGCTCACAACTTATCATTTTAGAGGCTTCAAGAATTAATGCTTTGTGTGGCGTAGTAGAACTTTTTCTTGAAATAGGTTAGGTCAGAGAAGCTTCATAATTGTTTGCCAGTTAAGACTATATATATAGGGGTTATGTTTAGGGGGTATGTTTTGTTATGTTTAGACAACATTTTCCAAGTAAATTAAAACTTGACTAAGGCACCTGTCTCACCGCCGACGATCACCGAGAACCGAATGGAGCTAGAAACTAGAGCGAGAAGCGAGTGTGTAGTTCCGACAGTTTTGTTGCTCGGCTATAAGCGAGTGTTCTTGTGCGACTAGCGATTACTTGCACTACTCGCTCGGGGTGGCCAGTGAGTTCTGTTGGTCAAACGAGTATCGCTGACCGTGTACTATTTTTAACCGACTTCCCAAAAAGGAGGAGGTTCTATGTTCGACATTATGTATGTTTTGTGTATGTTCACCCATATCTCCGTCAATTGTGGACCGATTTCAAAAATTCTTTTTTTGTTTGAAAGAGTATGTTCCGAAATTGGTGCCATTTTAATTTGGTGAAGGACTGACGAAGATATACAACAGAACTCTTCAATAAACAACGGCAAATCTCTCGGGATTGCTGCAATCGCATGTCTGTTTGTTGTTTATACCATTTCATAACATAACACCACGCCAGTACGCTCGTAAGGGGTACGCAGATCTCTCATTTCACCGGTTATGTTCAAGTTTCATGATATTTTGGTAATATATTCTGGCGTTATACGAGTAGGTAACTTACTAAACAACTTGCCTATTAGGTACGTACAACTAAAAAGTAAAAGTAAAAATCGGTAGTATTTTTTGTAAAAAGTTTTTTTATTAATAGCTGCTGTCGCTGCGACAAACCAGTGGCGAGCGAGTTCTCTCCGGCGGTCTCTCTTTTATTGACCTTTATATTTTATCCGTTTCTTCACCAAGAAAATAGTCGATAGTTACAAGCTCGGTCGGCCTTCATGGCAGTAGTAGCTGGTCTATTCTGTACGCGGCTGTCCGTCGCCGGGCCCTGCTCTGGTGAGTAACCCCTAACACCGGCACACCAGAACACATTGCACGCCGTGACCACCACAGAGACCAAACCAGCACATGGGTGCCAGACGACTCCGTGTATGGCACCCTTGGTCCCCCATTGACGGGTCACGTTAGTGTCCCCGTCACTTTTCGGCCGCAGGGGATAGTGATCTATCCTGTGGCCCTACCGCGTCCGCCATCAGACGGTGACGATCCCGTTCAGGCCGCGGAACGTAGTGAGAGCGGTGGCGCAGCGATATACCGGCACTCCTCTCCCCCGCCGCGGCCTCCAACCCTCAGCCGGTACGACATCGCGGCCCGCCTCAATTGCGATGTCACACAAGCGGCACCGCAACCTACTTGTTGGGCGTTACGTGGTCGGCTTATTCGGCAAATGCCCTGACGAGCGGCCTCTCCTCAGGTTCCTCTTCGCTTCACCGTGGGTGACAGACCCACAGCTACTGAGCCCCCCACCTCGACAATGCGGGATCTTCATCCTCGAAGATTGATTTCATGTACAATACAATAAAGTACATATATTCTATTCTATCGGCCCGTGCGGCTTTTAATACATAGCCACGAGCTCCTCGGGCACGAATATTGTAAGTAACGCTCGTATTTACTCGTTGCCGGCTACGATAACTTTCATATACAATACAAAGTATGACAGACATGTTGTCATGAATCCGCACTGCATTTATTATGTCCCGCCTTTTCCTCATTTCAATTTCCTGTCAGATTCCCTGAATACGATGAATTTATTATAAATGCATTGTATTGATGCAGGAAACAGTCGTAAATATAATACTACTAGTTTCTGACAGCGGCGTCACTCGCGTAGTAAATGTTAAAAGTCATTTATTCAGACACGGGGTCCCAGCGTAACAAAGAAAATTTGGTTCAAATAAATGTCACTAGATGGCGCGATATGCATCGATTCTTGTTTTGTGTGTAAAATTAACATTTTCTAGAATTGAACATAAAAATTGTATGTTATTTTTTAATCAATTCTCCTAAGCACAAAATTATGGAATATTGGTCTCTTAATTCACTTTTCAAAGATTATTTGAACGGATTATTTGAAATTGGTTCCAATAGATGGCGTGGTTTTAAATTTCTGAGGCATGCCACTCGATTTTTTTAAATTTGTATTGTAACACATTTTGGTACAATACTACTGACAGCACCGCTAGCGCTGTTTAGGAGTCTCGTCGGTGCGCATGTTTGTGTGCCGTTTCGAGTGTTTGTAGGTAGTTTCCATACTGTTTGTATATTTATACTGTGCCAAAAGGCGGAAGGCTAGTAGGATATACACTAATATACACCGATCATAACTGTATATACACCGATCGTTGCGTTCTGTCCTTGAAAAAGGTCGGATGCGTAGTACGTACCGGCGCGAGACAGACGGAGCTAAAAGAATTTATGTATTAGCAAATGGAGTTCAGCAACCTAATTGCGTAAGTGAATTCGGCAAGGCAAAGGATTTAAGGCGCCGATTCCCTTGAGTAGCTGATTTTAAAATGAGAATCACGTCTAAATGGCTAGTCTTAATTTTTTGAAAAATATATGTGTTATATTAGACTAATTTCTTAATAATTTCCACTAACAATAATTAACATATACATATATATGTTCAATTAACATAATGGATAGGTGTATTGCAATAAAAATAAACATGTAGTAATCGTTTTAAATTGCTTTGTTTCAATAATCGTAATCCATTCCCTTTAAAGAATTTAAATCATCATAACTTTTAGTTGTTAAAGCTACCAGGTGGATATTGAAAGACGTGAGGGCAGCAATCAGGTAGTAATTACTCAAGTAAAAATAATAACACGAATTTGAATAGTTTACACAAACGGAGAGTTGACCAGCTATCCTGATATCAGAATGGCTGGTCATTTTGAAGTCCCTTTATTTTGTTTCAAAGTTAGGTAGCAATTAATTGACTATAGTAGTAAAAAGTAGTCATCATCATCTGCCTAGCCTTTTCCCAACTACATTGGGGTCGGCTTCCAGTCTTACCGGATTCAGCTAAGTACCAGTGTTTTACATGGAGCGACTGCCTATCTGACCTCCACAACCCAGTAACTGGGTAATACGGTACCCCTTGGCAAGACTGGTGTCAGATCTCAAGCTTCTGACTACCCGTAACGACTGTCAAAGATCTTCAAATAACAGCCGGGACCAACGGCTTAATGTGCTTTCCGAGGCACGGATGAAACTCGGTGTGTTGAAATGGTCACCCATACACGGACCGACCTCGTCAAGCCTTGCTTAACCTTGATGATCGACCCGTGCGGCTGTTATTAAAAAAAAAAAAAAATTGGTAGCAACTTTTGGTCACCAGCCTGACGCGATCCGTTACAGACAACCAGCCATTCTGATGCACACTGAGACGTGGTCGCTCACAATGGGCCTCATCAGAAAGCTTAGTCACCCAAAGGTCAATGGAGCGGGCTATGTTCAGAGTTTCCTTGCGTGATCGAATCCGAAATGTAGAGATCTGCAAGAGAACCAGGGGTACCGAGATAGCCCGAAGAATTGCCAAACCTAAGTGGCAGTGGGCAAGGCACACTGCTCGCAGAACGGATGGCCGATAGGCCAGAAAAGTTCTGGAGTGGCGACCGCGAACTGGAAAATGTTGCGTTGGCTGGCCTCCCACCAGGTGGACCGATGACCTGACCGAAGGCTGTGGAGATCCGCTGGATGCGGGACGCACTGGACCGGTCAATGTGGTGACGCTTGGGGGAGGCCTATTGCCAGCAGTGGACGTCTTTCGGCTGATATGATGATGTTTGATCGCGCGTTCGTAGAACTTAGTTCGCGCGATAGATTATTAAACATTTTAATTGGGACACCTATTCGATATTAGTATCATCATATATCAGATCGCGAATTCGTACGACTAAAATTCGCGCGAGCTTACGATGATTGCGTCGCTTTGTATAAGGATGACGCCTAATCGAATGCAGTTGATTTTAGTGCCCGGCACGTAAGTTGGCAAGGTTTTTGCGTAGTGGGGGTAAGTTCGCGCATATTCCGGGAACTGACCATATAAAGCGAACGGAACGTGGACGCGACACGTTTGGTCAGTCGATCCTAGTGTCAACTGACCAACCAATCGCGCAGAACAGTCCTAAACGTTTCCCGCGCCCCGCTTCACTACCAAAGATACCTAATAAACGACTTCTGCGCATCTAACGACTCTTGGCAACTTACGTGCCGGGGATTTACAGTATCTAATAGTAACTGGGCATCACAATACCAAAAGATTTTCAGGTTAAACTTCTTTAACCTGGAAGATCGACCCGTTCAGGTTTTTAACCGACTTTCGAAAAAGGAGGTGGGTTCTTTGTTCGACTTCTTGTATGTTTTTTTTTTTAATACTTATTTTCACCGATATCTCCGTCAATTGTGGACCGATTTTGAAAATTCTGGTCCCATTTTAATTTGGTGAAGATCTGATGAAGAACTTCGAAGATATACAACATAACTCTTCAATATATAACGGCAAATCTCTCGGGACTGCTGCAATCGCATGTCTGTTTATTGTTTAGACCATTTCATAACATAACAACACGCCAGTACGCTCTTAAGGGGTAAGCAGATCTCTCATTTGATCGGTTTTGTTAAATTTACTGAGACTCCGCGATCCGTCTGTCTGTCTGTCTGTCCGTCTGTCACCAGGCTGTATCTCATGAACCGTGATAGCTAGACGGTTGAAATTTTCAGTAGGTACAACTAAAAAGTGAAAAATAAAAAAACTTTTTTACAAAAAAATACTACCGACTTCCAAATAAGAAAACTACAAAGTGAAAAATAACTTTATTTTTGAAATTCGGTATCCATAACGCCAAATAAATGTGGTAAAAGACACCGACTTCCAAAAATAAAGTTATTTTTCATTTTGTAGTTTTCTTATTTGGAAGTCGGTGGTATTTTTTTGTAACGAAGTTTTTTATTATTTGGCCATGAACATTACAAAGCTGAACGATTTTCTAAAACGGTATGCTAAAAGGCGGATTGTAGGTACAGTTAAAATTCAAATTACAAATATTATGTATGTTTGCTCAATGCATAGATATACACTGGACACAGTATTCATTTATTTAAAACGTCTTTATAAGGAAAACACAGATTCAGTCCAAACAGATTTAAGGTAAAATACTTTTGCTATAGTAAATACATTATTATTATTATAATTAGGTATGTATGGCAAATAATGGGACGTGCCGGAAGTGTCATTTCTGGAATAATAAAGCTTTTCCCTTTCCTTCGTGCTACGGAAAGCAAGGCTTTACTCCGCTTTAGTGCCGTAAAAAGGTTTCTTTCTAAAGCATACTTCTTAGTAGTTAGTTTAGTTTAGTTTCGGCGGGCTGATTCCGCAACTCCACGACCAAGCGCGTATTTTGCGTACATGGCTAGGTTAAAAGGTTTGAAAATAAACTATTATTGATTCATATAAGTACGTTACTTGTGATTCTTGTGAAGCATGTTTTTTTTTTCGTGGATTTTTGGATGTTTAAACATATTTTTACACCAAAAAATTTATGTATAGAATTTCATATTAACCTACATCATCTTCATCTGCCTAGCCTTTTTCCCAACTATATTGGGGTCGGCTTCCAGTCTTACCGGATTCAGCTAAGTACCAGTGTTTTACATGGAGCGACTGCCTATCTGACCTCCACAACCCAGTAACTGGGTAACACGATACCCCTTGGCAAGACTGGTGTCAGATCTCAAGCTTCTGACTACCTGTAACGACTGTCAAAGATCTTCAAATGACAGCCGGGACCAACGGCTTAACGTGCTTTCCGAGGCACGGAGGAAACTCGGTATGTTGAAATGGTCACCCATCCACGGACCGACCTCGTCAAGAATTGCTTAACCTTAATGATCGACCCGTGCGGCTGTTATTATTTAGCCACGAGCTCTCAGCTTCATATTAACCTACATAAGATGTGTAAATCAAAAAATATTATGCAAACAAAACTGTTCAAAAGGTGGTCCAATATTGATATTCTGGCTCGGAACGGGCGCACGGCCAGTACCGCGTTAACATTGGGAATAATAAGCCGTTAGTTGCGGGCGTCATTTAAGCAACGCTTGCCAGTCTGTCCTTGGATGGGTGACCAGTGACCATTTATTAGATACCGCGTGTTCTCCGTATGTACTTCAGCAAGCAAGTTAAGCCGTTAGTCTGGTGGTCATTTATAGACTTTGGACAGTCGTTACGGGTGGTCAGAACTTTGAAAATATGACACCAAGCCGGTCATGGGCCAGTAACTGGATTTTGGAGGTCAATTAGGCAGTCGCTTCGTAAATAATACTGGTATTCAATATATTTCTTCTGAATGTCTCGAGTTCTAGCACTTGAGGGTTAAGAGCTTTGGCTTTGCCAGCGGTTATGCCCCAATTAAAGTCGGAAGCTGTCCCACGGAAACGTACTAATCTTTGTTCTGACCTTGGTCTTTATACCTACGAACACTGATAAAATATTACCCAAATCCGTACAGTCGTTGACGCGAAAAACTGCCAAACATAAAGAGTTACACGTATTAATAGGCAGTAGGATAGGATGTCATGTGTTTTAGTTAATAATCTTTAAAACAAAATGCTCGTTTTTGTACCAAATAATAACCCATTGTTTTCTCCTCTTTCCAGATCTTGAAATGCAGTGAAAATCAAATAAAAAAACTCACCATTTTATTTTCAAGTCCAAATCCTAACAAACTATTCTTTGGATACCCAAAATTTACTATTCGGCAAAGTACGGGCAGAACGCGACAGCTCATATAACTTCAGAACTGTAATTAAGCTTTTATAAGCGCGGCCATTAATCTTGGTATCAAGATATAGGCATTCAGTTGTGGGTTGACAGAAATTCATCACAACTATGGAAAACCTCACGGTGTTATCTTTTCGAAAGTCTGAGGACATCAAGCGTCTTGCGCGACACTTCCAAAACGTCGTCAATCATCCCTTGACGCAACAAACCAAAACTCTCCACTCCTACCTGAGGAGTCTCGACTCCACGCACAAAAATATATATTTACAAAAACGAGATTATGTTGAAGTTGAATATATATTTACAACGGAGAAGAAAAGTAACCTCCAGAGACAGAGGTTCAACAGTCTTCCCGTCAGCGAAGTTCCTGAGTTGTTAAAAGCTGAATTGTTTAATTTTACTTCTGAGGACGCGAAGCAAGTGCATATTTGCACGGATTGTAATATAGAGATTGAACTGAATGATGAAGAACCGTTGATGGAGTCGCTTCAGAAACACTTCAATTCTGACGCCCACTTGCCCAGGCTGAAACGAGAGAGCATTGATGTAGCCGAACCTATTATACTGCCGAATATGTCTCGACGTCTTTCCGCTATGGGAGAGACTCCTTTGCCGAAGATCAAAGAACTTAGTATTACTACTAAACCCGTGGTGGAGAGATTAGATCGTAATTTCTCGTTGAAACTCAGCAGTGCGTTGATGAAGCATCTTCCGGACGCTTCTGAAGCCAGCGTGGATGCTGCACTAAAGTTCTATCAAGATTTATACGACAAGTTATGTTCTGATGTCTCGGCTACCGACTTTTCTACGCATACGTCTTCTGTAGCTCCTATTATTATGAGTATTAAGGATAATGTTTACCAAAACTTTGCTGCTGATGCAAATAAGAATATTGATAATGACGAGAACGAACAAGCGGCCGAGAAACCGAAGAATCAAATCAAGAAGTATCGTTACTACGGACCGATCGAAGCTCTGATTGTCAAGTTGCTCGTCAACCATAAGTTGTTGTCTCTCGTTGACGACAGAACTGGAAAACTAGCCTTCTTTTGCATCGCCTGCGAGTATTATACTCTACGATTCCATTATGATAGTGTTTTGAACCATGTGTTCAGTGAAACCCATATTCACAACCTTTCCTGTATCCTACAGTCTGATAAGAGCATTTCTTTCTCAATGACTGAACCTACTATCGAGAAAATTAAGGAGATGAACGAGAAGTTCCTTCTTAGCCATGATATCACTTATACCCCGAACGGGTTGCATTGCCGTATGTGCAACACTTCGATTGATTCCATCGAAGCCTCGATATTGCACATCTTAGACGAGAAGCATCTCGCTAAGCTTTCTGACGAGTTATACATCCGTATGAAGGAGTCCCAACCCGATGGCACGATCCCAGAAGAATGGGGACCAAAAGATTTGAACTGGACGAAGTACTTAGCTAGCGTCGGGAAACCGCATAATAACCGTGACCATGTCATAATAGAAAACTTTATCAAGCCTTCGGGAAAGATTGGAAACTATTGTACCTGTTGCGATATGACACTGAAGGGGCCCAGACAGGTGCTCTTCAACCATATCCGCCAAAAGAAGCATTTGAGGAACGCGGCGCCTCGGAAGCTCGCCATGCTCTACAAGAATCATTGCCGCCCCTCCGAATATTTTGCTAGCTTCGGCAATTATTACGTTTGCACCATCTGCCCGGAATTCGTGGCTGTCCCATCTATCTCAGCGATGGTTGAACACTTTGAAAGCGCTTCTCATTTCGAGACAATGTCAAAATTGATCCGTTCTGCTTTGTATAACGATATTGACCAACAATTTTTGACTGCGAACAAAGTTGGCGTTGACTTGAAGTGCGAAGTTTGTGATGTTACTTTCCAAGACAACAGTGAGGCTGTCAAGCATATTTTGAGCAGCATTGACCACCAGACGGCCGTCGCTGAGGCAAAGATCAACGCTAATAAGGGGGACATTATCAGAATTTACATGAAAGGGAATCACATCCTACACAGCGAAGGGTCTTCCTTCACTTGTGTTGAATGCAGAGGAGTATTCAATTCGATTCGTTCTCTGCTAACACATTTAGTTTATGCAGGACATTTCAAGGAGAAGCCTGCTATTGAAAGCGTGTTCCGCTTCTATTTGGAGTTAAAGCATAACATTAATATGCTAGCTCGGAACAAATACGTGTACTATCAGTTTGGGTGCCTAAAATGCGGTGTGTGTGATTCTGACCTCGAAGAGGGGGAGACGGCGAAGAAACACGTAGTTTCTGCGCGTCATAGAGAAAATATGGGGGCCAGTTATGTTAGTGTGGATACGTCGGCTGTCGAATAAGGTTAGTGGGAATATTTATTTAAACATACGCTTACATAGTAGTCACAACGGATCTTTGTGTCTCTGAAGTTGGCTCTGCGAACCATTGCGCAAGAAACAGTTTGTTATCGAGTATACTGCATAGAGTAAGTGAGATTGGACATTGCGACAAACGTAAGCGAGTGAAAGAGGCAGTTATACAATGCTATCTTCACCTTCAACATTGACACAAAAATACCTACTGCGCAGGGTCTTGCACCCAACTTCAGAGACACAAAGATCCGCTGTGAGTATTATACTAATATTATATGAGGCTTGTGTCCCAGCAGTGGGAATATTATAAATACAAAACATTTCTTTTAACTAATATACCATTTAAAGTACAGGCACTATTGATTTGTCAGAGTCCGTCAGTCAGAAAGATTTTAGGAACGAAAAGCAAGTACAGCTTAAGACCCTTACTCCGCTTTAGTGCCGTAAAACGGTTACTTTCTAAAGCATGATCCTTAGTAACGGTTAGGTTAGGTTATATATTTATTATTGATTCATGTCCATTGTTCGTATGACTAATACGTTTGCTTTAAAAAAAAAATAACACAACATTTTTCACTTCTTTGCTTACTCCTCCAAATCGACTTGGACGTTTAAAAATATTTTTCACAGAAAAATTGATGTTTAGAATTTCTTCTTAACCTACATAGGTTATGTAAATTAAGATATTTCAAACCTTTTAACCTAGTCGATAGGTACTTAGGAGTATGCTTTAGAAAGTAACCGTTTTACGGCACTCAAGCGGAGAGAGGGCCTTAAGTCGTAATACGAGAATAGGGTTAAATCGTAAATTTGTAATTAATGAACTTCTACTTCTCACATATTATATAGAGCCAATTCGAACCAAGCGCTTCCAAACATCCTTTATAATGCGCACAGCGAATGAGTGGAACTCACTGCCTGCGTCTGTGTTTCCGAACGCATTCAACCCGAATCTCTTCAAAGTTAGAGTGAACAGGCTTCTTCTGGGTTAGCTCACTCCATCGTAGACTCTGTCTCTGTCACCTATGACCTAGACTAGAGTCAAGAGCAAACCCATTACAAATAAAAAAAAAAAAAAAAAAAAAAGAGTTAAAATGATATGTTTGTAAAAGTTAATCCCTGAAAGTGTACTCTGATTACGAATATTCTTTTGCTGGTAGAAAGCTAGACTGTTCTATAGATGACGACACGGTTGGCACTATGGTTGAGTAATCGGCTGCTGCGCTGTCGCGGGTTCGATTCCCGCTCGGAACAAATATTTGTATGGTGTTTGTGTATGTGAGAAATAATTGAGTAATAATATGGTGCTCCCACACCGCTGTTTAAAAATATTTACAAACATAAGTAGAGTAAGATATTACAGTTATTGGCACTTTAAGTTAGTTTCGTAATCAACTGCCCAGAAAATCATTTTGAAATGCACTAGCATACAAAAATTATAATGGCACTGAAGTAAATATTCTAATCATTATTTTTAGAGTAGTTTCATCAAATAGTAATTTATACATATATTTTAACTAAATCATAAAAAAAGCTATCTAAAATCCTATTACTGGCATGGAAATTCTAACATAGCAAATCTATGCTTTTCTTATTATTAGCCTATAAACTTGAGAAGTGCCAATAACTGGAGGGGTGCCAGCAATAGGGTGGTTAACCCTAAAGATTTTCTAAACAAACATTTGCCTAACATTTTTTTGTAAATGTATTAGCTTTAGAAAATGTCTGAATAGTACATTTCGTGTCGAGCATAAATAGTCTAGATTTAAAAACGCGCGATGTAGCCACGTCGAAAGCTACCTGCGAGTGATAAAATAAAGCCTTGTTATGCAAGAGACGAACGATTCTTTTACCACTACCTGATGAGCTTACTTAATTATTTTTTTTTTTTTTTTTTTTTTTTTTATTTGTTATAGGCTCGCGTTTGACCACTATCTCGCCTGATGTTAAGTGATGATGTGGTCGAAGGTGAAGCACGCTTGCCTAGAAGTAACCTATTCACTCTTGACTTGAAGACCCCTAGGTTGTAGCTATCAGGAAACAAAGACGCCGGTAGGGAATTCCACTCCTTAGCTGTACGCACAATGAAAGTATTTTCAAAACGCTTTGTGCGTATGGGTGGGATATCCACCATGTACTGATGGCGCATTGCCGTACGTCTTGTAGTCCGATGATGGAAAGGGCTAGACGGAATCAAATTGTGCAGTTCCATCGCACACTCTCCGAAATGTAACCGATAGAATACCGACAGGCTGGCAACTCGTCGTCGGTGTTCAAGGCTCTGGAGCTTTGAGTTGACCAGCGCATCGTTGCCGATAAGTCTCTTGGCCCGTCTGTCAATCGACTCAAGTGCATCTAGTTGGTACCTGGCAGATCCGTCCCAGAGGTGAGAGCAGTACTCCATGCATGACCGAACTTGCGCTTTATACAAGTTGAGCAGCTGTTCAGGCGTGAAGTACCGTCTCACCTTCGCAAGGATCCCCAACTTTTTTGCAGCCAATTGAGCCTTTGCCTCAATGAAAGGACCAAAATTGAGGGTCGATGTCAACGTAACACCAAGAAGGTCAAGGTGGTCCGTTATCGGCACGGTTACACCACGGAAGGATGGAGCCGGGTGGAATTGGCTCTTTTTTGCGGAAAAAAGACACGCCTGGGTCTTAGCAGCATTGAAACTGACTAGATTGGCATTGCCCCATTCGGAGACTGCCTCCAAAGACAGGTTCAAGCGCTCAACCATGGCCTCCCGAAGAGACCGAATTTGAGGCCCGGTAGCCCGTGCGCTAGACACATATCTCTCAGCAACAGTGCTGTCGTCTGCATACCCAAAGGTTCCGGGTTTTAGCAGGTCATTAATGTGCAGCAAGAACAATGTTGCCGAGAGCACTGACCCCTGAGGGACTCCGGCGTTAATACCTAACTGACCGGACGAGCAGCCATCAATTACCACTCGGATGGACCGATCCCTCAGGAAGTCTGCAATCCAGTCACACAGGCCACTAGGCAGACCGAAGGAAGGAAGCTTACCAATAAGGCTCTCGTGCCAGACCCTATCAAAGGCCTTCGATATGTCAAGGGAGACAGCAAGCGCCTCCCCGTGTTTCTCGATGGCCTCACTCCAGATGTGGATGGCATACGCTAGAAGATCCCCAGTTGACCGGTTTCGGCGGAAGCCGTATTGGCGGTCACTAAGGAGGTCGGTGTCTTCTAGGTATGCCAGGAGCTTATTATTTAATACACGTTCCATACTCTTACAGAGGATGGACGTTACTGATATGGGTCTGTAGTTGGCTGGGTCAGCTCGACTGCCCTTCTTGGGCACGGGCTGAACGTTAGCTTGCTTCCAAGCCTTCGGTACTTTTCCAGTCACCATCGAAAGGCGATATAGGCGTGTCATGATAGGAGACAATTCAGGCGCACAAGTTTTAAGTACAATTGCTGGTATCCCGTCCGGGCCACTAGCCTTGTTCACGTCAAGGTTACGCAGCACCCTACAGACCTCCCTCTGATGGATGCGAATGTCCGACATACTCGTCTCACATCGAACAGCAGAAGGAGGGGGCCGCGCGCCATCAGTATTCAGACGCGAAGATTCCGCAAAGAGGGAGGCAAACAAGTTTGCCTTGTCCTCAGCGGAGTGGGCCAGCGACCCGTCGGGTCTCAGCAGTGGTGGTAGTGAGGGGCGACAGAAGTTTGATTCAACCGATTTAGCCAGGGACCAAAACGCCTTGCTACCTGCGGGGTGTGAAGCAAGTTTGTCCCCGATCCTGCTAATGTGGTCAAACCGTGCCCTTCGCATCGCCTTTTTGCAGGACTTGGCAGCCCTGTTGAAGGCTCTCTTCTTCTGACTCACGTCCCTTGCCTTGCGCATACGGGCGTCGACCCATGCTAGGTACGCCTTGTGTTTAATCACGTTTGCGCGGTCACACTCGGCACCAAACCATGGACGGTCAACGCTGGACACAGTTACGTCAGAGAACGGAATGTAATACTCCATCCCCTGACGCAAAACATCGGTCACTGCGTCAGCGCATGACGATGGGTCATCCGAAGAGAAGCAAGTGGGCCGCCAAGGATAGCATGCGAAAAAAGATCGCATACCATCCCAATCTGCTGACTTGTACCGCCAAACCCGCCGGGTGCCCCTTGGGCTTGGATCGGGCGGGGAGTAGACGGATACAGACTTCACCAGACAGTGGTCGGAACTACCCAAAGGTGATGATACCGACACTGAGTATCGGTCTGGATCAGTTGTCAGCAGAAGGTCCAAGCAATTGGCTGTATGTGAATCAACATCCGGCACCCTCGTAGCCCCTTGGACCAGCTGGGTGAGATTTAACGCAATCGAAAGATTTCGCATCTCTCGTCCAGCGTGGTCAGTGCACTGGTATGGGAAGAGCCACTCCTGGTGGTGGGCATTAAAGTCCCCCAGTAACACTAGTTGGGCGGAGGGGTATCGTAGCTGAGCCACATCAGCCGCCTCACTCAAGTACTGTGTGAGCCTGGTTGTCTCCAGATCACCGCTATGCGATCGGTAGACACAGGCATAGATGATCTTATCCAGACCTGTGTCCACCAAGGCCCATAGCACTGAGTAATTTGAGTCTTCAAGGTCACGGAGACGCCGATAGCAGATGTCGTCCCGGGCGTACATGCATACACCAGCGCGTGGCTTGAACATGTGCTCCAGGGTATACCCTGGGTAGGATAGGTACGCCACGTCTGACGGGCATCCGATCTGCGTCTCCGTAAGGAACAAAAGTGCTGGTTTCTCAGTCTCGAGGTGGTGATGGACTGCGACAAGGTTAGAGTGCAGACCTCGGATGTTGCTGAGGTGCACTTTATGTGAGAGTGAGTGCTGCCGCTGTTCAGCTTTTTTTCTCTTGTTCCTTGGCATTTTAAGTGAAAAAGGAGGGAGAGGAGAAGGAAGAATTAAATGCAAATAAGTTCCAACAACTATTTATTAGATACGTTCAGACTAAAAACCACAGACTATATACAAAAAATCAACGCGCGCTTTTTCGAGAGGTAACAGGTTCAGTATCATTCTGCCAGTTACATAATGATATCAAAACTTACAAAAGTCATTTCGTAACTGTTATTAAGTAATTTTGTATTTTTATTTTATAATCTTGTGTCTAAATGTTCACATTTCGAGACGGATTTCTTAGACAATATGTTATATTATAGACAAGGTAGTGGAATGACATTTTTAACAGCCGGTGTGGGAGGACTAATAGGCTCTTCGTTACAAACAGGCCATGAAGGTGCAAGGGCAGGAATAGAGGTGGGCATATGCAAATGTTGTTTGAATAATTTTTTCTTTTTGTTTCAGGTATTGCGTGCCTGGCAACGATTGTGTTTGTGTACACGAGTGGTGTATTGATATGATAGATCATGATATATAAGAGTAATTTCCAAATGAGAAATCATTTTACAATGAAATTTTAATAAATGAATTAATTTTATAACTATTATGTCGTTGTTTTATTTGAAACAGTTGTTTCTGCAACTTTTAGGATATGCAACTTTGCAAGGTTATGGCGAAGTGGAGTAAGCTCGTGCATAGTGCGTGAACTGACCAACCACCTTATAGAGCGAACGGAACATGGACGCGACGCGATTGATCAGTCGATCCGCGCTCGGAACGGTGCTAAACGTTCCCCGCGTCCCGCTTGGTAACCAGAAACCTATAAGACTTAGCACACTGCGGTTTTTATTCGCGCGAATTTTTCCCGCCCATTCTGCGACCTATGGAAATGTATGAAGCTGCACGCACGCATTGTGGTAAAAAATTTACGCGGAAATAATACCGCAAGCCGTGTTTTCCACAGAACCGCAATCCACCGCACCGCGGCGAGGATTAAATTCGCGCCAATATTTTGAGCTCTATGAACAGGTAGAAACTAGAAAGATACATAAATCGCGTGGAATTTTATCCGCAGTGCGTATAAGATTGAGTACGCGGACAAAAATTCGCGCGTATAAAATCCGCGCGGTTAAAAATCGCAATGCGCGTTATGCCTAAAACGACTTACGACTTGTGCGCTTCTAAACGACTCTTGCCAAGTTACGTGCCGACAACTATACTATAATCATTGACTGCTTCGATGTCTAGTGGTCGCGTTTGTGGTTCTGGGTTCGATTCCCTGGGTCGGGCAGTTTTATAGGATTTTACAAATTTCTCAGAACAGTTCGGAGTCTGGTTTTGTGGCCGTTTGATGGCAATAGACTCCTCCGTAATTACATAGGACTCCGAACTGCAAAATGCTCGCGTATGTTCGAGCAAAATTTTGACTGCTTGACCATGCTGGCTTGCTCCGTGAGCAAGCTCGGTCGAAAATGCTCTGGGTTGCCAGTGCATGACCAGTTTGATGCCTACCATCCGACGTGTTCCATATGGTTGATTGGGACTTAGTAATTATCGCCCTTTTGGCTGAAAGAGAGATGAGAAACATGAAGAATATGTAAATAAAATAAGCGTATACTCGAACACGCATCTTGCAAGACATAGCTTGCAAGATGCGTGTTCTTGTTCTGCCTGTTGCAAAATTAGATACACCTCCAAACTCATTAGCTTGAGTTTGGACGTGTATTTAATTTTGCAATGAATGGAATTGTCATAAGATTCATTTTTGAGTAATCTCAGAAAATGCTCTGCTCTTGGTGTTCTCTGACCCTTATAGGTGCACCTAAAAGTAAAGTGTCCATTGTTATTAATATCAACCAGGGATGCTTTGATCTGCAACCGACCTCGAAAGTATTTAGGGACAAACGATCGATCGAGTCTCACATCGTCTATGTCCTACAGCTGGTTTGCATAAAGTGGGTGCCAAACGATGGACGGAGGCGCCGTGGCAGGCACATAAAGAGGTGGCGATACCACCTAGATGCTTACTGCAAGGGCTGGTTAGAAGTGGCTCAGGAAAATAATGCCTAGAAAGCTTTCTTTTATTAAAATATCGTCCAAGTGCGTGTCGGTCTTCGCACATTTAGGGTTCCGTACCACTCAAAGAGATGTCAGCAAAAAATGGACGGGGTCCGCTAGGGCCGATGCCTGTCTGGGTCGCGGATAAATTTGAAAAAGAGTTACCGCGGCCCTGGCTCAAGCAACTGAAGGAACACGGGTGGGTTTTAGTCAGTAAAAGTCTGACACGCCCTTCCGCTTCACCCAGAGCGGGAGAAGTCATTGGATGATATCACAACGAAAAAAGAAAGAGTTCCGTACCAAATATGACATCGGTTTTATCAATATATTGCAATGAGGTAGTAAAACTATGGAGACGTTATATTCTACTATATGAAGAATAGTTACACAAATATCTATAATATCGACACACGCATGTCAAAAAGCGTTTGTCTCTTTTTAACTAACCAAGAGCTGCATATGAAAAGAGAGACATATAAATGTTTGTCGTTTTGGTAACACTTTTGAGTGAAGTCAAAATCATGTCTATGCGTGACCGGTCGCCATGTTGATTGCCGAAAAAATTGGTAGTTGTGTGCCGTATATATACGTATACGTTACGTTACGTAACGTTACGTTACGTTACGTGTATACGTTAATCTGTGTAGTTATCTGTGCTGTCAAACAGTTGCAAATGGCCTACCTCATTGGCAAATGGGGAGCCATCTTAATTGCCCGATTTATGTAGGTATGCACGCTAATTTCGTAGGTATGGCAAGTCCATAGGTTTATAAGTCAGTGATATATTGGTATACAACGCGGGCCCAGTGCGGGTTGGTGGATGTCACTTGTCTTCGAACTTTTGGTTCTAAGACATGCCGGTTTCCTCACGATGTTTTCTTTCACCTTTTCCGTATACGTAATAAATAATGAACATTATCACCAAATTTCAAGATCGATTTCAACGGGAAGTTAAAGAAACCTTCGGAACAAAATTGTGTGAATGAGAGCAATAGGACTCTGTTTGGACCCTTCGGGTTCGGAGCCCTAAAAACGAATTTCCGATTCCCATTGGTTCCACCAAATATAATTTCAGACTGGTTGTTTAGTAGTAACAAAAAACCGGCCAAGTGCGAGTCGGGCTTTGTACCACTATCGCAAAAAACAACAAAAAAAAAACACTTGTTGTATGGGAAACATTTAAACATTTATTGTATTCTGTTTTTAGTATTTGTTGTTATAACGGCAACAGAAATACATCATCTGTGAAAATTTCAACTGCCTATCTATCACGGTTCATGAGATACAGCCTGGTGACAGACGGACCACGAGGTCTTAGTAATAGGGTCCCGTTTTTACCCTTTGGGTACGGAACTCTAAAAACTAGTCACTCCCCCGTGCTGTTTCATTGTTTTGTCACCACAAACCTGACCGGTATTATTTAAGGATACTAAAGTGAAATAATGTCAAGTCAACCAAAAGGGTTCACGCGAATAAAACAATGTTATCAGCACTCCTTTGTTAAGTAGCGGCATCGCCGGCGATTCCCGCCGGAACCATATGTAATATTTACCTATTTTTTACACAGGAATTATTATCTATACTTAATTAAGAAATATTATAAAGAGGAAAGATTTTTTTGTTTGTTTGTACCGAATAGGCTCCGAAAATACTACACCGATTTAAATAATTCTTTCACATATGGAAAGTAACATTATTCCGGAGTAACATAGACTATAATTTATTAAAAAAAAATAGAGATCCTTATGAAAATTGCAATGATAAAAATTTTGCCCATAAAATTCATTATATGGCGTGCGCTGAGAAAACTATTTATTAAGGGCATGTATTTAATGCGGCAACTAAGTAAAATGAATATAGGTTTTAAAAAAAAATAGGGGGGGGTACCATATATAATGGGTTGGCAGCTAATAAGGAGTATCGTAATAAGTAATAGGTAGCATATTAATATATCAGTAATAAGCTCCGTTTTAATTTAAACTAGCATCAAGTTTTTCTTTTGGGAACTGAATTAATATCTAAGCGGAAACTTAATGGCGAAAATAAAATAGAAAATGGGCATTCATAAATAATATAAATCAGATTCTATTTAAAATTGTTTGTATGAAGAATAAATATAAACTAGCTTATATTATATATATATTGTGTGACTTTTAATAGCTTTTTATGCAACATGGTCGACGAATAATCTCCTATTTCTGAATGCAGGGTCTAAAGTAACCTAACACGAAGGGGACGACGGGAGCTGAGTTCGCTCGCTTTGCTCGCTCACTTCAGCTCCCGTCATCTCCTTCGAACCTAACCTGTCCGTGTCGGGGTGCCCTAAGCTCCCAAGCTCGCTGCGCTCGCTCTTGGCAATAAATAATTCATTGTTATGATGTTGTTAATTCATTGTTGTTGTTATGTTGTTTTAATATAGAATTGGTGCAATTTCGTTAGTCGCCAAGTCATTATTTATAGTTCCTCGCCTAATATTTTATTTGACTGGTATAGTTTATTTGCTACCTAAACGCAGCTGCTAGTTTTTAGTTTTTATAACACCTTTAATTTTGAACCTTACATAATATAATAGTCGCGAAAATATTTAATCGCTGGCAAGTTATTTTATTTGTTGCAAACATTTAGTCGACTTTTAAGTTATTAGTCACTCGGAAAATAATAAGCTTTTATTAAGTAGGTAGGTAGTTGACGGAAGCGAAGCCGCAGGGCAGCTAATGTTTTTTAATTATAAAAAACCCACACAACAATTTATTTTGTAAAATAATGATTAAATCCAATCACTAATTTAAAAAGTAAACTGCAAAACAACGATATTAACTTCAATGCACAATGTAGTGGGACGAGTGACACAACATATTCCCATTTATTAGTTTTAAGCACTTTATAGTCTGAAACACAGGTTCAACCTAGTTCAGGCAAATAAGCAACTGTCTTCTTTTATATTTTTAAGATATTTTTATTGTAAAATGTGCCTTTAAATGTTGTAAATAAACGATATTATTATTATTTGTTCCACTAAAATCCCGAGTGGGAAGGATTGGCATAAGTTTAATATTGTTTTTGTAAATGCCCGATCGTCCCATCATTGGGACGATCGGGAATGCATGGAGGCTTTGGGAGAGCATTTTGCCCAGCGTAGTAAAGCTTAACAAATCTACTATGAAAGAGAAACGATTGACTAAATTTTTACCCGACTGCAAGGAAAAGGTATCTTGTATGTATGTTATATTCTTTATTACCTCATATCTTTCAAACCGCTAGACACATTTATATAGTTAAGACATCGTTAGATAGGTCTTAACCGCCCAAATGTTCTAAGATAGATGAAGTTAACAAAACCGGCCAAGAGTGAGTCGGACTCGCGCACGAAGGGTTCCGTACCATTATCGCGAAGAACGGCAAAAACATCAACGGCTTATATATTTATTTTATTCTGTTTTTAGTATTTGTTGTTATAGCGGCAACAGGAATACATCATTTGTGAAAATTTCAACTGTGTAGCTATCACGGTTCATGAGATACAGCCTGGTGACAGACAGACAGACAGAAGGACAGTGGAGTCTTAGTAATAGTTTTTACTAATACTTTTTAGAACGTTTTTACTCTGGGTACGAAACTCTAAAAACTAATCATGTCGGCTTTAGGGCGCCATATTGTGCGTGTACCATTTTTTTATTTTCCTAACCCATCGTGTGCTTTTAAACATAAACCACTTATATTTCAAAACAATTCGAAAAAAAAAGAGAACTAAAAAGTTGTAAATAAAAAAAGTTTATTTAAAAATCAAAAAGATTTTTAAATTAACTTATTTTTAAGATACTTAGTAGAAGGAGCCGGAGCTAAACATGTTCAATAAAACTCAATATTAATTAAAAATAATCTTTATTTAATTGAAAATCGTTTACTTAATGTCTTAAAAAATATTAACAATTACATTCTAGAGATATTTGGAGTCCGAACGATATTCGCAATCAATATAATCGACGTTAACAAAAACACTCGCCGAAAGCATAACTTCCTACTTCTTTGAAGTTGGTTAAAAAATAAAAGAAACTGACTCAGGAATCTTCGTTTGAACTCTTACAAAAAATGTCTTAATTATTAACTTATTTAATTTTACAGCAGTTGGAACTTTATTATAGCTATATTTTACTAACATCCAGTGCTAGAAAGACCACGATAGTTCTGGGGCGCATCACAGGTCGATTCAAACTTAATGACATCTGTGAAGTTCGCTTTTCCCTGCAGTATTCCACCCCTTTACCCCAGCTGTCACAATGGAGTCGCTACTGCGTGCCCGAGGTGTTCCGAGCTGCCATTAAATTTGAATCTACCTGTACCTCCAGCTTCGACTCTGAATTTCATTTTTTTAAAAGCAGATTTTACATCAACATCAACATTTTTGCAAGCTTGAAGCATCAATAAAATACTAAGATGTACGCAAAAGAAAGAAAACTGCAGTTCTGTACATTAGTTTTTCTTAGGTTCAGTTTTAACTAAGGATCAAATAGCTGGGCCTATTTAACCATTGGTAGAGTTAACTACGGAAACGTTACGTTTCGTAGCCTCACAAATTTCTAATAAATTGAAGAGTTAGTTTTTTGACAATTTATGGAGGCGTTTTTCGACCCCATATTTTAGTTAAGTATATTATTTAAATTTAGTTAGTGAGTAGTTTTTGGTTTAAGTGTATATATTTGTAGTCTTAATTATTTAAGTACAAACAGTATATACTTTTGGCTACGTAAATATAAAAAATTCTTGACAAAACTGTCAGAAAAGTTGTTAGGCTAATAAAAAATTATAAAATAGGGTATTGTACTAAAATTTTAAACCATTGGTTAAGAGGAAATATGGGCAGAGAGCGCCGACTGAATTTCCTTAGTAAAAAGTCATAATTCGAGGTTTGGCTCTCGTCTCTTTCCTCCTCCAATATTGGACCAATTTAAAAGATATTCTATAAACAGGTAAAGTAAGATATATACTATGTCCCTATGTTTTCCTTAATTCGTTTATATTTGTTAAATTTGTACACTAAGCCTCTGTTGACAGCGCAATTTTCCCCGTTTCCTCTTAAGTAACTATGTATCAAAAACTGGGCCTTAGTTAACGAAATATTCTGCACAAATCGTGTCTCAATGCCTGGAAAAATTTTTGATGTTAGTAAAAAATCTGCAAGTATTATTTGTATTGACTACGCTTGTGTATTCCATATCAGCATTTAATTATAACAAATGTATTTAATCAGCAAAGAAAGTAGATTAGTATAATTTATTTATTTGAATTTTTAGTCTGGAGGCCCATTGCAGGCCAAACAATAGTATTGTTAATTTATAATAATTATTTCATTTGATTAACGGCTTTTAAGCATAGTCAAGAGATTTGTATTTTTTTATTTATTAGAACTTTCGTTGCTGACCGTAATACAACGTGATTTATTTATCGTCAACCAATTTTTTTCTATGTATTCTGTACCAAACAAAGACACGATTTATGCAAGAACCAATTCTTCTTTTTCGTCTAGAGTCGATGGAAAATTAATAAATCTTTTGTCAGGTGGTCACGCCGATTGCGGCGTCAGTGGCGAGCATAAGATCTTCCAAAATGACTTTTGAAAATGAGAAATAAATACAGTGAATTAAGCCCGCCACTGTACATGTGTGCATGAAGTGTTAAATAAATAATAAACAATGTTTCAATACATGTTTGTACGCATAACTCTTAATGTAGGGAACATTCGATATTTTTTTTTCTATTTTAAAATAATCTAACGCCATGAAAAATATTGGTTGGTGATAAAACAATCAAGCAGTATTAAAGATTAATTTATTGCTATTCAAAAGCTTTGTCCTATGAGAGAAATAAATTAAAATAATCCTAAATTGAAACACATACAGAAAAAAAAGTGTTTTAACGCTTTTTAACGAACTTAAACATCCGAACAAAAATCAACTATAACTTATATGAATGTTATCTGCCGGATAATTTACCCGGAACTTATCCAGAAGTAGTGAAAATTACATTTTATTATTTTTAACTCAACTTCTTACACTTTTAAAATGAAACTAATAAATTATCGAATATTACGGTACTCTCCAATCTTATTGGCCATTCTTATGAGATTTACTACTGCGCAGCCATTGTAGCCAACTTCAGGGCGGCCGAGAAGTTGTATATGGAACTTAACAGTGGTGGAACTTGCTTACCAATATCTTATCTTATTTGAGACACTGCCTGTATTTACAATTTTGCACTAATCTCGGCGTTTTAATTTCGTAGACTAAACTGACATTTGGGTGTTGCCACTTTATCGTTAAATAAAAATAGTGTCGTATCCTGAGTGATCGAAAATCGAAGTTGATCGAAAATGGAACTATTTCACGGCAAAGAAAAATACATTTGTTAAGAAACTAGCAGCACTTATTTAATTTCTACTCCAATCTATCGATCGCATTTATTAACACGCTTTTATTATCTTGGTATGTATGTATCAATGTAACGGAATCTTTGAACGTGATTTTCACCCCCTTCAAAACGTCGGATTGATTTGAAACTTTGCACACTTATCAAGGACCGATGACAATGCAATAATTTAGTCAAAGTACTTTTGAAAGTCAAACAAAAATAAAATTTTACAAGTAATAAAAGTTGATTCGACCGTGCGCGTTTAAATAGTTTGTCCCATTAGCCTTACCAAGATCTTCAGGATTAGCGACTTTTTAGTTCAATTTACCATTAAAGCGTGTTTTTTAGTTTTTAGAACTACAATTTATTTTATTGAAGATTTCTTATTTATTACAGGAAAAGTTTATGTACTATTACTAGAGTCTGGCAAACGAAAGTAGACACTCGAATTATTTGCAAACTTTTATATGGCAATGCTATACTAATGTCAACCCCAATTTTCCATAGGGCGCTACTAAGTTGATACTTTGTTTTAATTCATAATCACTATTTATCTTTTTGTAAAAACATTTTCACTATTTAATAATTTAAACAGTTTCATTGTTAATGTAGAAAACAATGATTCCTGTGACTCTAATGAATCTTTTCACATGGAAGTCTTAGATTCAGATTTTGATTGATAGTGAATAACCCAAAATTATTATAGAATACTGTAGCTTTTTTTATTCAGATTGATATATCTAAAGTATTACCTACCTAAATGTACCTATAGTATTATTATTCAGACGAAATAATATTTAAATAATTCTAAAGTATCAAATTAGGTTATTCCAGGTATTTCATACTACTTCTTGGGGTTGCTATGCTGATATTTTTTAAATTTGCCGCGCTTTATCAGTCTCTACTTTCGTTTGCCAGACTCTATAAATATTATTACGTTTATATTCATAAAATATTTATTTACACCAATTAGTAAAATTAAATTGAGGAGTCATGTCACATCGATTTGATGAATCACTTATGATTGAGTCTTACCTACAACACTAAGCTCCGCGCTGGCAACATTAAAAATAATAATATCATTGGCCGCTGTCAGCTCAGTCTACGAAATTAAAAATTACACTATAAAACATACCACATTGGTTTTGAAAATGAATTTACTATTATTAACCTTTCGTGTGTTTGAGACGCGGTCGTGGATCAACGAAAAAATTATACGCTTGTGTGTTTAAACGTGGAACCACGTCAAATCTAACAAACTGTTTAAATTCGATTTTATGAATTTAACCTTGGGTTTTGGGTCAATCTGTTGACCAGTACGTTTTATGACGGCACACGACGTTAATTATTACGAGCACGGGCTAAACACACGAAAGTTGAGTGTGAGTCTATCTGGCAGGCCCCAACGAGATTCATCAACGGGTGATAGCTTTTCATAAAGACATTATTTTGTACCTTAAGAAAATAAATATGATACATTTTGTACCTCGTTAGTTTTTGATTGAATGACGTTTTTATGAAGTGTCTAGCTAGCGGGCCCCTTAAGATTATTTTTATTATTATTATACTTTCAGATCGCCCAATAGTGCTCGGAGTTAGAAACTATTATGTACCTTACAAATCCAAAATTTCGACTTTCTATGAGCTATACTTCAGAAGATATTCCTTATTTAAACAAACGTCGAGCCAGCGGGCCCTATTTAAAATACTACTCTTTTATACCATACAATAGTGTTAGAAGCTTGATAATATTATGTACCTTACAAATCCAAAATTTCGACCTTAAGTGAGCTTCACTTCAGAAGATATTCGTTATTTAAACAAACGTCCACCCAGCGGGCCCTATTTAAAATACTACTCTTTTATATCATACAATAGTGTTAGGAGCTTGATACTATTATGTACCTTACAAATCCAAAATTTCGACTTTCTATGAGCTATACTTCAGAAGATATTCCTTATTTAAACAAACGTCGAGCCAGCGGGCCCTATTTAAAATACTACTCTTTTATACCATACAATAGTGTTAGAAGCTTGATAATATTATGTACCTTACAAATCCAAAATTTCGACCTTAAGTGAGCTTCACTTCAGAAGATATTCGTTATTTAAACAAACGTCCACCCAGCGGGCCCTATTTAAAATACTACTCTTTTATATCATACAATAGTGTTAGGAGCTTGATACTATTATGTACCTTACAAATCCAAAATTTCGACTTTCTATGAGCTATACTTCAGAAGATATTCCTTATTTAAACAAACGTCGAGCCAGCGGGCCCTATTTAAAATACTACTCTTTTATACCATACAATAGTGTTAGAAGCTTGATAATATTATGTACCTTACAAATCCAAAATTTCGACCTTAAGTGAGCTTCACTTCAGAAGATATTCGTTATTTAAACAAACGTCCACCCAGCGGGCCCTATTTAAAATACTACTCTTTTATATCATACAATAGTGTTAGGAGCTTGATACTATTATGTACCTTACAAATCCAAAAATGCGACTTTCTGTGAGCTATACTTCAGGAGATATTCATTAATTAAATAAGTATTCAACCAACGGATCTGGTTACACAAGTTATTCACAAGTACCCTCGTAGTTTTATTATAAGTTGCCTACAAAATTAACTCTATAGTAGTCTAGTATAGCTCACAGAAAGTCGAAATGTTTATATTTGTAAGGTACATAATAGTATCAAGCTCCTAACACTGTTTTATGGTATAAAAGAGTACTATTTAAAAAAGGGCCCGCTGGCTGGACGTTCGTTTAAATAACGAATATCTTCTGAAGTAAAGCTCTTAGGAAGTTGAAATTTTGGTTTTGTAAGGTACATAATAGTATCAAGGTCCTGACACTATTGTATGGTATAAAAGAGTAGTATTTAAAAAAGGGGCCCGCTGGCTGGACGTTGGTTTAAATAACGAATATCTTCTGAAATATAGCTCACAGAAAGTCAAAATTATGGTTTTGTAAGGTACATAATAGTTTCTAACTCCGAGTACTATTGGGTGATCTGAAAGTATAATAACAATAAAAATAATCATCAGGGGCCCGCTAGCTAGACACTTCATAAAAACGTCATTCAATCAAAAACTGTCTAGGTACAAAATATATCTTATTTGTTTTCCTTAGGTACAAAATAATGTCTTTAAGAAAAGCTATTACCTGTTCATAAATTTCATTGGGGCCTGCCAGATAGACTCACACAAGTTGAATAGGGTATTGAACAGTTTTAGAGTCGGATCACACCGAAAAGCAACACAGTATGTACTTTTTAAGACAGCGATATTAATAAATGAATCTATCTAGCGGTAGGCTTCCAGTGAAGCTGGATGCAGCTGACCATTTCTTTATCCAAGACACTAAGGCCCTCTTGCACGAAAAACTTATCTTACGAGATAGTTGCTAACACGTGGATATACAGTTTGTCATTCTTTTTAACAAATAAGTTATACCGACTTCCAAAACAAAATACAACAAAGTGAAAAATTTGTTATTTTCGGAAGTCGGTGTCTTTGGTACCAATTTTTCTCGTTATTGACACCGACTTCCGAAAAGAAAGTAATTTTTCACTTAGAAGTGTTTTATTTGGAAGTCGGTTTAATATTTTTTTAACAATATTGTCAATTAAACCTCGTGTTAGCAACTAACTCTGGGTTAAGATTTTCGTGCAATTGGGCCTAAGAGTTAAAGGACATTGAATTGAGGCAGATTCACGTCGAAGCGACGCCTCAAATTCGCTTGCGTTTTGCGTATTTATTTTATGTTGATAGAAATATGTGCATTATACTGTGGAGGGGTCAATATGCTATGAACATTTTTAGACTAACACTGGTTTGCATGGAAAGTGTAGAAAAATGCCGTCTGTAGAAGTAGCCGGCGATCGCTCTGTGTGTGTCGTGAGTAGTTTGGGGTAGTACACTAGCTAGCTATGACGCGCGATGAGGAAGGACTTACTGCTGACACTCCACAGCTTTCTGCGGCGCGGGCGGCGAGGAGGGAACTTATCTGGAATACATAAGAAAAACATTCTTAGTTGCATACTGATAATAATAGTACATTTCCGTGTCGAGCATAAAAAGTCGAGATTTTAAAGCTACATACTAGTGTTAAAATAAAGCCTTTTTATGCGAGACACGAACGATTCTTTTTCCACTACCTGATGAGTTTACTTAATTAAATGCAAATAAGTTCCAACAACAATTTATGAGAAACGTTCAGACTGAAAACCGCAGACTATATACACACAATCAACGCGCGTTTTTTCAAGAGGTAACAGGTTCAGTATCATTCTGCCAGTTACATAATGATATCAAAACTACATACAAGTCATTTCGTAACTGTTATTATGTAATTTTGTTTTTAATTTTTATTTTATAATCTTGTGTCTAAATGTTCATATTTCGAAACCAATTTTTTAGACAATGTGTTACATAATAGACGGGAAAATACATTTTCGTCGAAAGAAAGGTTCAAAGACACAGGCATATTTTTAAAAGCACTTTGATGCAGAGTCTAGTCGAAGCGACACGTAAATACTTAGGATCTGCGTGCATTCGCTTGTATTCGCACTTATTTAAATAGTAGTGAAGGACTGAGAGTAAAACATTTATTAGTCATAAAATGTGGCTACAAGTTTGTTACCTTATAACAATGATACAGTTGTTTTATCTCACGAAAGCGGGTGAGCCATACTTGTAGTTGTAACTCGTATAGACACGCGCTCTTGTGTGCGTAACTACAGGTAGCGTTAGCAAGCTCATCGCTAATGAACAAAATAATAAAGTTATTAGATTTTTTTCTATGTATAGATAAGACATGGTACAATAAAATAGAAACTGGTATTCAAGAAATATTTAATTTTAGCAATATTTTACAATTTTATTTTACAATTAATATTTTATTTAAATTATTAGTTCAAGTAGAATCGTAACTAGACTTTCTTCAGAGTCAGTTTCTTCTTCACTGTCATCTTGTAAGTTTATTATTAATTCTGCATCAGTGTCAAAATATTTCACAAATTCAATTTCTTTTTTAATAACACTATTGCAAGTATTACGCCATGTCTTACTTGTTATTTTTGTAATACTCTCTTGAATCAGTTTTTCTGTGTTGGTATTATTTTGCTCAACGTTTCTTAGAGCAATGTAGTTTTTAAGCAACCCCCAGATGTTCTCTATGGCATTAAGCTCAGGGTGGTAAGGAGGGAGGCGTAATACTTCAAATCCTTTACTTTTTATGTGGTCATCGATTTTGTAAGTGATTGAGAGCGGTATTCGGTTATTTTTTTTAAGTATTTTAGTCTCCGCATCTGGATATCATGCCGTTCAACTAATACTTTCCTATTGTTATCGGTTTAACGCCACTTGTAGCCCAATTTATTTAATAACTTCCTTAGCGTTGCGAGACATCCATCGAAACCAACTTTTTCATTCAAGACTGACCTTAGTTTTGCCAATGTTGGAATTTGTTTTTGTATGATATAAAAATTTTGTATTGTGCTCCGTACAACGTCAGCTGTAAATCCATCAATATCTACTTTATTTTCTCTCTTTCTTCGGTTTTTCATGGGTGACATAAAATTCGAAGATGTACTTGCGACATCTCTTCCTTCTTTTAATATTTTTTGCACTGTTCTTTCACTTACCCCCGTCGCTGCTGCAGTGCGTTTTGTAATATTACGCAAATGTGATAAATCACAATTTGGTTCTCGATGAAGTTCCGTGAATTCATATTCTTCTTTGAGAAAATTATAAATATTTGCAATCATTTGACGAGCCTAAAATAAACAATACATTATTCAAATCTCGTTTAATATGTTCTTATTAAAAACTAACTAATACATTAATTCAATACATACAACATAATTATATATCAAACATGAACATTAATTTGCCTTACCTCACTACGAACAACTTTTCTCCGTACCTTCCATGCTGACGGTATTCGATAAATAATTTTGGCGCGAACCAATAAGCACTACTGACTCGGCCGGCGCCTCGGCCACGACTGAGCGCTCCCAAGCTTACGCACGCAAAGACAGTGTGCATGTACACTTACACACACAACTATGGGTCACCCGCTTTCGTGAGATAAAACAACTGTAACAAGGTTGCAAATCCTACAAACTTCCATTGAAAAGGGAGGATCCTTCGACGTCCGGGCAGCTACCCAATAGTATATTATGCAACTAGTGAATAAAGGACGGTTTTAAAGCGAGGGCCATAGATGAACCACGAGCAAGTGAAGGATTCTAACAACTGAATCACGTCCGTAGGGAGTGATTCATGATGATTGATTCAAGTGTTAGAATCCTGAGCGACGCGAATGATTCATGGCCCTCGATATAAATCCGTTTTATTCAAGAGTTGCATACTATATTTTATACCATGACTACGAGAAAAAGAAAGATTTAAGCGAAAATCACAAGGAAAAATACTAAATAAGTTTTATTACGTTCAAAATTTTGAAAAAATGTGAAAACTCAGGGTTTCACATTTTTTCTAAATTAATGTAGAGCTAGGTAACAGCAACTGTGTTTCAAGGGCCAGTGACCACCTCCGTTACGTTACATAATTATAATTAATTAACACCAATGCAATTAATATTACAATTACAATCCAAATAAGTATTCACTAAACATCCCAGACTAAAATCAAAATCATTATTAAAATCCTAAACATTAACAAACTGAAAATCAAATCGATAAAGGAGTTTAAAAGTCGAATATTCTTTGCACAAGGAGTATAGAGTATTTTATGCGCATGGAGGTTGTATAGCATTGAGATGGACGTCGAATATATATTGGTGTGTTCTAAATTCAAACACCAAAACAGTGAGTAAAAGTGCTTTTTATTCACTGTTTTCAGTGAATAAAATAAGCTTTTTAGAGGGGGAATGGTATAAAGGTTATTGTCGGACTGTTGTATGTGTTCAAATCGCACAGAAAACACAGCACGATGCAAAATTTTGTGTGTTGTCAGATCATTAGTTCGTATGTGGCGGCATAGATGCCGCTGCATATGTACTTTATCAGGGTTACCGACATAGCTCGAATAATTGCCAAACTTAAGTGGCAGTGGGCAGGGCACATTGCTCGCAGAACGGATGGCCGATGGGCAGAAAGGTTCTGGAGTGGCGACCGCGAACCGAAAGACATTGCCTTAGAAGGCCTCCCACCAGGTGGACTGATGACCTGGTGAAGGTTGCGGGGATCCGCTGGACATGAGACACGGGACCGATCAATGTGGCGACGCTTGGGGGAGGCCTATGTCTAGCAGTGGACGTATTTCGGCTGATATGATGATGTACATTACCTTATAATAAGTAGGTACTCATGTGGTTGTAAGTTGGATCTGCGCTAAGTGTGGGTAGTATTGTAGTAATATCAGATGAACGTTACCTTATGACTAGCAGTGTGCGTAGTATCGGGCGGCAGCTTGAGCGCTCTGAGCAGCGCGGCGAGATGCGCGGGCGGCTCGTAACAGATGAATGTTACCTTATGACTAGCAGTGTGCGTAGTATCGGGCGGCAGCTTGAGCGCTCTGAGCAGCGCGGCGAGATGCGCGGGCGGCTCGTAACAGATGAATGTTACCTTATGACTAGCAGTGTGCGTAGTATCGGGCGGCAGCTTGAGCGCTCTGAGCAGCGCGGCGAGATGCGCGGGCGGCTCGTAACAGATGAATGTTACCTTATGACTAGCAGTGTGCGTAGTATCGGGCGGCAGCTTGAGCGCTCTGAGCAGCGCGGCGAGATGCGCGGGCGGCTCGTAACAGATGAATGTTACCTTATGACTAGCAGTGTGCGTAGTATCGGGCGGCAGCTTGAGCGCTCTGAGCAGCGCGGCGAGATGCGCGGGCGGCTCGTAACAGATGAATGTTACCTTATGACTAGCAGTGTGCGTAGTATCGGGCGGCAGCTTGAGCGCTCTGAGCAGCGCGGCGAGATGCGCGGGCGGCTCGTAACAGATGAATGTTACCTTATGACTAGCAGTGTGCGTAGTATCGGGCGGCAGCTTGAGCGCTCTGAGCAGCGCGGCGAGATGCGCGGGCGGCTCGTAACAGATGAATGTTACCTTATGACTAGCAGTGTGCGTAGTATCGGGCGGCAGCTTGAGCGCTCTGAGCAGCGCGGCGAGATGCGCGGGCGGCTCGTAACAGATGAATGTTACCTTATGACTAGCAGTGTGCGTAGTATCGGGCGGCAGCTTGAGCGCTCTGAGCAGCGCGGCGAGATGCGCGGGCGGCTCGTAACAGATGAATGTTACCTTATGACTAGCAGTGTGCGTAGTATCGGGCGGCAGCTTGAGCGCTCTGAGCAGCGCGGCGAGATGCGCGGGCGGCTCGTAACAGATGAATGTTACCTTATGACTAGCAGTGTGCGTAGTATCGGGCGGCAGCTTGAGCGCTCTGAGCAGCGCGGCGAGATGCGCGGGCGGCTCGTAACAGATGAATGTTACCTTATGACTAGCAGTGTGCGTAGTATCGGGCGGCAGCTTGAGCGCTCTGAGCAGCGCGGCGAGATGCGCGGGCGGCTCGTAACAGATGAATGTTACCTTATGACTAGCAGTGTGCGTAGTATCGGGCGGCAGCTTGAGCGCTCTGAGCAGCGCGGCGAGATGCGCGGGCGGCTCGTAACAGATGAATGTTACCTTATGACTAGCAGTGTGCGTAGTATCGGGCGGCAGCTTGAGCGCTCTGAGCAGCGCGGCGAGATGCGCGGGCGGCTCGTAACAGATGAATGTTACCTTATGACTAGCAGTGTGCGTAGTATCGGGCGGCAGCTTGAGCGCTCTGAGCAGCGCGGCGAGATGCGCGGGCGGCTCGTAACAGATGAATGTTACCTTATGACTAGCAGTGTGCGTAGTATCGGGCGGCAGCTTGAGCGCTCTGAGCAGCGCGGCGAGATGCGCGGGCGGCTCGTAACAGATGAATGTTACCTTATGACTAGCAGTGTGCGTAGTATCGGGCGGCAGCTTGAGCGCTCTGAGCAGCGCGGCGAGATGCGCGGGCGGCTCGTAACAGATGAATGTTACCTTATGACTAGCAGTGTGCGTAGTATCGGGCGGCAGCTTGAGCGCTCTGAGCAGCGCGGCGAGATGCGCGGGCGGCTCGTAACAGATGAATGTTACCTTATGACTAGCAGTGTGCGTAGTATCGGGCGGCAGCTTGAGCGCTCTGAGCAGCGCGGCGAGATGCGCGGGCGGCTCGTAACAGATGAATGTTACCTTATGACTAGCAGTGTGCGTAGTATCGGGCGGCAGCTTGAGCGCTCTGAGCAGCGCGGCGAGATGCGCGGGCGGCTCGTAACAGATGAATGTTACCTTATGACTAGCAGTGTGCGTAGTATCGGGCGGCAGCTTGAGCGCTCTGAGCAGCGCGGCGAGATGCGCGGGCGGCTCGTAACAGATGAATGTTACCTTATGACTAGCAGTGTGCGTAGTATCGGGCGGCAGCTTGAGCGCTCTGAGCAGCGCGGCGAGATGCGCGGGCGGCTCGTAACAGATGAATGTTACCTTATGACTAGCAGTGTGCGTAGTATCGGGCGGCAGCTTGAGCGCTCTGAGCAGCGCGGCGAGATGCGCGGGCGGCTCGTAACAGATGAATGTTACCTTATGACTAGCAGTGTGCGTAGTATCGGGCGGCAGCTTGAGCGCTCTGAGCAGCGCGGCGAGATGCGCGGGCGGCTCGTAACAGATGAATGTTACCTTATGACTAGCAGTGTGCGTAGTATCGGGCGGCAGCTTGAGCGCTCTGAGCAGCGCGGCGAGATGCGCGGGCGGCTCGTAACAGATGAATGTTACCTTATGACTAGCAGTGTGCGTAGTATCGGGCGGCAGCTTGAGCGCTCTGAGCAGCGCGGCGAGATGCGCGGGCGGCTCGTAACAGATGAATGTTACCTTATGACTAGCAGTGTGCGTAGTATCGGGCGGCAGCTTGAGCGCTCTGAGCAGCGCGGCGAGATGCGCGGGCGGCTCGTAACAGATGAATGTTACCTTATGACTAGCAGTGTGCGTAGTATCGGGCGGCAGCTTGAGCGCTCTGAGCAGCGCGGCGAGATGCGCGGGCGGCTCGTAACAGATGAATGTTACCTTATGACTAGCAGTGTGCGTAGTATCGGGCGGCAGCTTGAGCGCTCTGAGCAGCGCGGCGAGATGCGCGGGCGGCTCGTAACAGATGAATGTTACCTTATGACTAGCAGTGTGCGTAGTATCGGGCGGCAGCTTGAGCGCTCTGAGCAGCGCGGCGAGATGCGCGGGCGGCTCGTAACAGATGAATGTTACCTTATGACTAGCAGTGTGCGTAGTATCGGGCGGCAGCTTGAGCGCTCTGAGCAGCGCGGCGAGATGCGCGGGCGGCTCGTAACAGATGAATGTTACCTTATGACTAGCAGTGTGCGTAGTATCGGGCGGCAGCTTGAGCGCTCTGAGCAGCGCGGCGAGATGCGCGGGCGGCTCGTAACAGATGAATGTTACCTTATGACTAGCAGTGTGCGTAGTATCGGGCGGCAGCTTGAGCGCTCTGAGCAGCGCGGCGAGATGCGCGGGCGGCTCGTAACAGATGAATGTTACCTTATGACTAGCAGTGTGCGTAGTATCGGGCGGCAGCTTGAGCGCTCTGAGCAGCGCGGCGAGATGCGCGGGCGGCTCGTAACAGATGAATGTTACCTTATGACTAGCAGTGTGCGTAGTATCGGGCGGCAGCTTGAGCGCTCTGAGCAGCGCGGCGAGATGCGCGGGCGGCTCGTAACAGATGAATGTTACCTTATGACTAGCAGTGTGCGTAGTATCGGGCGGCAGCTTGAGCGCTCTGAGCAGCGCGGCGAGATGCGCGGGCGGCTCGTAACAGATGAATGTTACCTTATGACTAGCAGTGTGCGTAGTATCGGGCGGCAGCTTGAGCGCTCTGAGCAGCGCGGCGAGATGCGCGGGCGGCTCGTAACAGATGAATGTTACCTTATGACTAGCAGTGTGCGTAGTATCGGGCGGCAGCTTGAGCGCTCTGAGCAGCGCGGCGAGATGCGCGGGCGGCTCGTAACAGATGAATGTTACCTTATGACTAGCAGTGTGCGTAGTATCGGGCGGCAGCTTGAGCGCTCTGAGCAGCGCGGCGAGATGCGCGGGCGGCTCGTAACAGATGAATGTTACCTTATGACTAGCAGTGTGCGTAGTATCGGGCGGCAGCTTGAGCGCTCTGAGCAGCGCGGCGAGATGCGCGGGCGGCTCGTAACAGATGAATGTTACCTTATGACTAGCAGTGTGCGTAGTATCGGGCGGCAGCTTGAGCGCTCTGAGCAGCGCGGCGAGATGCGCGGGCGGCTCGTAACAGATGAATGTTACCTTATGACTAGCAGTGTGCGTAGTATCGGGCGGCAGCTTGAGCGCTCTGAGCAGCGCGGCGAGATGCGCGGGCGGCTCGTAACAGATGAATGTTACCTTATGACTAGCAGTGTGCGTAGTATCGGGCGGCAGCTTGAGCGCTCTGAGCAGCGCGGCGAGATGCGCGGGCGGCTCGCCGGCGGCCAGCGTGCACTGCACCAGGCGGGAGCCCATCTCTGCGCGCGCGAAGCGGACGCCTACGCTCCTGGGGAGGGGAAGGCAGAATATTAAAAGACTGTTTATATATATTACTAGCTGTCCCACGCGGCTTCACTCCCGTCATCTGGCTACGTACCTATCCTACCTACCCTACATACATGATTGCATAACTGAAACCGTTTAAGCAGCGCACGCAACGGAAGCCCTCTAAAAGTAATACTCTTGCCCGTTTCTGCAACAGTTTTCATTTATGCTCCGCTCCTATTGGTCGTAGCGTGATGTTATATAGCCTATAACCTTCCTCGATAAAAGGACTATCTAACACACAAAGAATTTTTCCATTCCAACCAGTAGTTCCTGAGATTACCCCCTACATACAAACTTACAAATTTTACCTCTTTATAATATTATAGTATAGACTAGCTGACCCGGCAAACTTTATTTTGCCATAAAAACACCAAAGAATCATCTACCCTACCCTACCTTACCTACCCTACCAATTTGTTTTTGAGTATTGAGTATTGCTCAGATGGCGCCACAGGAATCAGAGTAAACAAACTAGAGAAGGGCGTTTTCGGTTTTTTGCGCAAACGGTTATGTATGTGTTTTCATATCGATATCGAAAACGGTTTTCAGATATCGATATCAGTAGTACAGTTTGCAAAAGTTAAAATGTTATTTAGATGAGCAAACTAACAACGAACGCGAAATAATACTTAGAAAGATAGGTAGCGCATATGGTTCCTAACGTTTGCGTTTTGTTCGTAGTTCGTACGTTTTCGCATTGTTAGGGTTTTAAGTTTTGATTTATTCGTTCTCGCACGCTAGTAAGGTTTTTATTAAATACAGCTTTTGTAATATCGGTTATTTTGTATCAATATGATATGATATCTAACACATATCCTATATAAGTTACGTTTTGATTTAGGGAACTATCCGCAAAGCTACGCTCAGAGGGCGCCACAGGAATCAGAGTAAACAAACTAGAGAAGGGCGTTTTCGGTTTTTTGCGCAAACGGTTATGTATGTGTTTTCATATCGATATCGAAAACGGTTTTCAGATATCGATATCAGTAGTACAGTTTGCAAAAGTTAAAATGTTATTTAGATGAGCAAAATAACAACGAACGCGAAATAATACTTAGAAAGATAGGTAGCGCATATGGTTCCTAACGTTTGCGTTTTGTTCGTAGTTCGTACGTTTTCGCATTGTTAGGGTTTTAAGTTTTGATTTATTCGTTCTCGCACGCTAGTAAGGTTTTTATTAAATACAGCTTTTGTAATATCGGTTATTTTGTATCAATATGATATGATATCTAACACATATCCTATATAAGTTACGTTTTGATATATCGGACCCAACCCTAACAAAAACCAAACTGTCGAAGTCGAGCGACAAAATTTCGCAGTTTATGCATACAAAATATAAAACTATTAGTGAAAGAAAAATGAAGCTAACTAACTTCCCCAATATTATTATTTGGTTTTTGAACACAAGTTATCTTAAAAACAGTAAAAAATAGTTCGGTAACCACAAACAGTAGTAGACGCCATGTTGTTATGTTTTTGTTTACTCTGAGCCGTCAAGCGCCATCTGGCGGGAGCAATTGGCAGTAATGTTCCCTATTGTTTTGTCTTCCCGGAACCTCTCCACTAACACTTAAACTTTATGGCATGGTATTAAAATTCAAATTGTCTTTTAAGTATTATTACGAATCGTTTGTATGGGAGTGTAGAAAAGTCTTGTTTTAAGACTTTTTCAGGCTATTTTTTGAATTTTTCTCTCCGTAAAAACCTTCTCCTAACAATAAAAAACACAACAAAAATAAAGAATTATTGAAATCGGTTCAGTGGTTCTCGAGTTTGGCGCTCAGCAACACATTTAGCGATTCATTTTTATATTGTAAGACCAAGTGTTTAATACGCCAGTATTCATAATGCCCGGACAATTTGATTAATGGGCAATATGATAAAAACTATTGAAATAATTAAATTGGGTTGGTCCCTGAGGTGGTCACGGCGTGCAATGTGTTCTGGTGCGCCGGTGGTGAGGGGTACTCCCCCGGGTCACGGGCTAGTGCTAACGCGTGCCCGTGTTCCCGCCACAAGCGGCACAGGAGGACACCGTGGAGTTTTAGTGGGTTGGAGTCCCACATAACTGCGCTACCACGGGCTTCCAACCAAAAAAAAAGGCACATTGACACAAGAGACAAATGAAACACTCAAAATGTATTCTGCTTCGACCCTTGAATTTTCGAATGCAAACGTTTTTCATCTGAATAGAAATGTATGCCATACGTTGTCGAGATAGGAGTCAATATGCCATGTACATTTTTAGCGTTTTATTTGACCCTTAGTTATTAGAAGTCAACTTACTTTGGCTGCAGACCGCCTAAGGCCCGGCACGCGGCTGCGACTTTCGGTCGCAACGCCTCAAGTCGCGCGTGAACGGTCGCCCTGTCGCGCTGTGCTTCCGCAGACGATACTAGGCCGCGGATCTGAAAAAAAAGAATAATTAGTAAAAGAGGCTGGTCTTGATTATGTAACATTTTTTATATAAGAAAGATAGAAAATTATTTTTATCACATCTATTCAAAAATACCTAGTTTATGCCTCGTAAACAGGGACCAAAATAGCTCATTAATCCCTTAGGGACTAAAAGTGATTTGAATTTGGAATGTGGATATTGTTAGTAAATGTTCCAATCAGCAAAGAGATGAATAACAAACCATGCGGTTCAAAATAGGTCCATCGCTAAAATTGATTACGACGAATGTATGAGATGAATGGCTAATGAGCGATTGTAATGATTGATTGTGTGTTCTATTTCGGATCGCACGGGAATATTGTGTTGAAAAGCGACTGGCTGGAAAACCACGCGCGAGCCAAATCTATACTATATTAACAATACTTTATTACTATATCTATACTAATATTATAAAACTGAAGAGTATGTTTGTTTGAACGCGCTAATATCAGGAACTACTGGTTAGAATTGAAAATATATTTTTGTGTTGGATAGTCCATTCATCGAGAAAGGGCTATATAACATAACACTACGACCAATAGGAGCGGAGCATAAATGTAAAATGTTGAAAAAACGGGCAAATTTATTCCTTTTTGAGAGCTTCCGTTGCGTGCGCAGCGTAAGCGGTTAAAGTTACGCAACATTCACGTATGTAAGGTAGGGTAGGTAAGGTAGGGTAGGGTAGGTAGGGTAGGGTAGGTAGGGTAGGGTAGGTAGGGTAGGGTAGGTAGGGTAGGGTAGGTAAGGTAGGGTAGGGTAGGTAGGGTAGGGTAGGTAGGGTAGGGTAGGTAGGGTAGGGTAGGTAGGGTAGGGTAGGTAGGGTAGGGTAGGTAGGGTAGGGTAGGTAGGGTAGGGTAGGGTAGGTAGGGTAGGGTAGGTAGGGTAGGGTAGGTAGGGTAGGGTAGGTAAGGTAGGGTAGGTAGGGTAGGGTAGGTAGGGTAGGTAGGGTAGGGTAGGTAGGGTAGGGTAGGTAGGGTAGGGTAGGTAGGTAGCCAGTTGACGGGAGCGAAGCCGCGTGGGACAACAAGTAAAAGAATAATTCACAACTGTAACGGATGGTACTATTAATATTGTTACGATGCATTTCCATAAATGTTAAAATATAAACATTAGCCTCTAATTATTTCTATGTTATGTCTTATGGTTCCTAAATAAATAAACTTAACGTTCTTGTTCATAAGTAGCAATTACTTATTTTCTCATAAAGGGTGATAAAAAGTAGAGTCCACCTCAGAAGCAACACTATTTTAAGCTCGAGTGATGTACTTTGAATCCCTCACAGCGCTCAGGATTAAAAAAAACACTCTCGCCTTTAAAATAGTTGTTTGCTCGCCAGATAAACACCCAGGATTCCGTTAAAATACTTTTAAAGATACAGACACTTCGTACAACGACAGGCTAGTGGAAGGAAAAAGGAACCAGTGACCCGATACATACACCAACCAAGACATTACCACAGATTAGTAATAACCGCTGACATTCTCGATAAGGGTTGGGTTTACACTAGATAAAACACATTATATTAATAATGTTGTAAACAACAGTACATCGTGTGAAGAGGCTCCCGGCTCGAAGGACCAAAATAAATGTAAGGGATCCCTACACTTAACGATGACGCCGGGGCGTTTCTATGGGGATGGTGATGAAATAAAACCTACCACCGCTAATGTCCGTTGAACACTGATTTATTGATTTAATGTACTTATAAAACCTTTATTGATAGGTACAAATGCTGAGCACACAGAATGCAAGGCGCGTGAGTCTGTAAAATAATGTGCAGTTCCGTACACTGGCACTGTGTTTGGTATGGGTCAAGGATAACCCGATTTGGCCCGGATCCGATTTCTGTTAAGGCGCAGATACCCCTGAGTAGATGATTTTAAAATGCGAATCACGTCTAAACGGCTATTTGTAATTTTTTGGATAAAATATATGTTACATAAGACCATTTTCTTAATAATTTGATCTAAGAAAATTTCGAGTTTTATTCGTATAACATAGATTAATTAATTTGTAAAGTTATGTCTAACACGGACAAAAAAACGACAATCGCACCAAAACCACAGGGCGTATTTTAATGAAATTGTCACCATCTCAAAGACAATTTAATTATCTACATTTTGAACTAAGGTTTTTTTTTAAAGTAATAAGGAAAGTACAAAAAAACTACCTAATTTGGGGTCGGGCGGGAGAGAAACGAGTGTGCTTTTTGTTCCCTCAAGGTCGTTGGCGACTATCGTTGTCTTAAAAAAAATCCAAATTGGACATTGCAGTTCTTTCGCTGATGAACAACTTAAATCTATCGACGTTTACTAGTATCATACCTCATCACACACGTGTAGATAGCTGTGCAGCGCCTGTCCTCCGATCTCCCAGCCGCTCACTTCGTGTCGTTGTGCGGCTTCGTTCATTTTCTCTAGGAGCGGGGCTATGCTTTGTAGATCATCTGTGAAATACAATCGTAATAATACAATTTTTTTTTTTTTCCCGTAGGTGCAAGCAGAAGTGTTTAGTACATGCACCAGATCCGTGTCATACATACGAGATAACAGGAGATAATATTTCACCCATTTTTATAAGTGTTAAGTGTCATGTCATGACATGTGTGTTATGTTAAGTGTCTCAATTAAATTCTATAGTGCTAATATGCCACAAAAGAAAACACAAATCGGGGGTTAAAACCTGAAAACTTTGAATTGAATTTTAAAACTTATTTTATTATTCTATGAACTAAAAAGAGGTGTGTTATATGTCTGACGTGTGTTGAAAGAAAGAAAGAAAAAGTATTTATTTGTGACCCACACAGGAGACACGAGAAAACAGTGCGAGAACAAAAACTCTTGCTGTTGCTGTTTATCTGTGTATCTGTGTGTCTGTCTGTGGCATCATAGCGCCTCAACGGATGAACCGATATTGATTTAGTTTTTTTGTTTTGTATGAAAGGTAACTTCGTCGAGAGTGTTCTTAGCTATGTTTGAATAAAATCGGTTTAGCCGTTCAAAAGTTTTTTACTCTTTGAATCTGGATTTTTTCGCAAGATATCGTGTCATTATAACTTGTTTCGATAGATTGTCGATTGATGCATTTATTTGAATAAGTATTAATACTAAAATACGAATGTAACCAACTTTTGTTTCTACCGGCGATCTAATTCAATTTTAGAACATAAAAGCTGCTTTTGGGACTTAAGGGATCTTTTCCACTAAAACTTTGAACTACTACTTTGTATTGCATAGTCTGTGCATAAATATCTGGTGGAAAAATATAATTTGTAACACTGTTTTTGGAACAATAAAAATTATTATTATTTATTTCCTTTATTTAACAGTTTTCTTATTATTTACATTTTTAAATATTTTTATAAAATAAATTAAAAAACAAAAACATTTAAAAATATAAAAAATAGAGGCCCACCGGTATCGGGAACAGGGTCCAAGCTACCGGCGGTCAGGGCTCCAGAGAGAGGAACCTCCTAACTATACGAGCCGTGTCCAGCAGTACTGCTTTCTGGATCAGGCCCTTGACCCAGCTGCCTAACGAGAGCCTTCTAAGATGTTGGTCGAGGCTCGTGGCTATTAAGCCATTGGCTGACACGACTATCGGTACAATGATCGCTGTGTCCACATCCCACATGTCGACAACCTCGCGAGCCAAGTCAAGATACTTGATTTGTTTATCTTTCTCGGCTTTCACGAGGTTCCCGTCATGCGGGACAGTTATGTCAACAATCATTGCACGCCTCTCGATTCGGTCCACCACCACTATATCAGGCTTGTTAGCGATAATAGTCCTGTCAGTGATGATGGACCGAGCCCAGTACAATGTGATATTGCCATTTTCGAGAACTGGGTCGGGCACATACCTGTAGTACGGTACCTCCGATGCCACAAGAGTGTATTTCAGAGCAAGTTGCTGGTGGATGATCCTGGCTACAAGATTGTGCCTATGCAAATACTCTTCGTTAGCTAGACGAGAACATCCAGAGATAATGTGGCGGATCGATTCACCCGGGCGGTGACATGCCCGACAGATGTCAACCGTGCCATCCTTCACAATAAATCTCCGGTAGTTATTCGTCATGATAACTTCGTCCATAATTGCACAGACAAAACCTTCGGTTTCCCCAAAGAGGTCACCGAAACGCAGCCAGGCTACGGACGCTGCTTGGTCTACATCAGACCCATGTAGGGCCCGGAAAAAGCGTCCGTGAAGCTCCTTACTCTGCCATACTTCCCTACGGTCGTTAGTTTCAAGCACTACAGGCTTGCGCCAGTTCTCATTCGCCATGGAGAGCGGGGTGAGTCCCTTGTCCACTGCTACTACATCTCGATGCATACCTACGTCGGTGTGTAGAAAATATTCCCTGAGATTGCATATCTCGCGGTTGTGGAGGTTTTTGGCATTTAAAAAGCCTCGGCCTCCACACTTCCGCGGGATATTATTATTATTATTATTAAGGGTACACTAGTCGACGGCACGAACTATTTTGTGCGCGGGGTTAAAATGCATTTTATATCAACCGACAACACGTGCGGAAGAGATAGATGCTGTGATGAGCAGTAGGAAGCTAGTTCGCGTACGATATACACACTTTTGCAAATTTGTAGTGAAATGGATAATGATTTAGGACGAAACCGAGCGCGCGAAATTTTATAAACAGACCTTTGGCAGTCTAGATATCATGAAAAAACGACTAAATCTATCTGTTCAAAATAAAATTATATTCATTGTTGAACTAATAATCTATCCCTGTATGGAGGCCGTTTTGCAATTTTCCGTCTTCTTATGGTATTTATTTACGCCCAAAAATGCGTTAAAATTAGTGTCGAAATGTGGAACTTTTGACGCTCTTCTCACGCTCGAACTTTCAAAACATTTTTTTTTTTACTTTTTCGCTCCCATACAGGGCTAGATAATGATGAGACAAATTGATATCACTTTTTATTTTGAACGTACATCGTCAAACAGTAGAATAATCCCTAGACTACGTTTGTATGGAAAAAAATCGACTAGTGTAACCTTCACTTTGATAGTTAGATAAATTGTAGTTCTAAAAACTAAAAAACACGCTATTGAACTAAAAGTCGCTAATCCTGAAGATCTTGGTAAGGCATTTGGGACAAACTATTTAAACGCGCACGGTAGAATCAAGGTTTAATTTTTGTTTGACTTTCAAAAGTGCCGCTTATTAGCCTAGTTGAATAAATATATTTGACTTTGACTAAATTATTGCATTGTCATCGGTCCTTGATATGTGTGCAAAGTTTCAAATCAATCCGACGTTTTGAAGTGGGTGAAAATCACGTTCAAAGATTCCGTTACATAGATACATAGTTACACAGATACAAACCAAGCTAATAAAAGCGTGTTAATAATAATATAATCTCTCGCAGACTTATTTATAGGTAACTAGCTGTTGCCCGCGGCTTCGCTCCCGTGGGACCCACAGGACCCATTTTCGGGATTAATAAGTTTACGTGGCAAAAGAAAAAATACCTGTCCAATGTTTTTAGGTTATCTAACTAACGGACTAAAAAGATATTTTTGTCAACTACCCGATTAAAAGTGTTATTTTTATTTATTTATTACAAAGCGCCAAAGTGAAAATGATAATAATTAGCTTTTATCTAAGGCACATACACACACACACACAAACAACACAGCAACAACATTAACAACAACAACATGTAACATTTACATTGTAAATTTTGTTCAAAAAACAGTTTCAATGTTTTTACTTGTTAAAAACAGTCTTATTTGTTTCATGTTATAAATGCAATATATCTTACCTGCTAACACGGCCTCAGGCAGCAATTCTTCTAACAAAACTTTGTGCGCTGCGTTCCATTGTCCCGCGCCTACTAGATGTTCAGCCTCCACGGCGGGTAGGTGCTGAAACGAAATAACATACCTTGATGGTATTTATTCGAAACAACATACTTTTCAACACACTTGCTCATAAAGTGGCTCTAATTTCACCGCAATTAGGCACATAATGATGCCTGTTATCAAACTGTGACTTTTTCATTACTATTATTCACAAAGTGAGTTATACAGTTTTTTTTTAATTTATTGGTTGAGTTGCTTTGTTCTTAAAAAAGTTTCGAAACAAAAAAGGTCGTGCTCAATAGTACAAATAAATTAATGTACCTATTGCTTGCTCATTTCATGCAACTTCGTATTAATTTCAACTTGTACGTGCTTAATAAATAAAACTTTCACTCAAATATAAATTTTATTTGCTCTGTAATTAAGAAAAATTTAAATTTCCTATTTTGTACGTGGTTAAAACTCTATCCACGATAAGCCAAAATAAAAAGAAATTTCATTCTTTTAGTCTATGGCCGATCGCCATTGTAAGATGCGCGCGCATAGGAAAATTAATTAATTTTACCCGCCATTTTGAAAAAAAATCACAACTCGTTTTTACTGTTAAAAATATTTTTTTGTATTATTTTCTTCACAAGTGTGTTGAAAAACGTCGTATGATATACGTGTGTATTGATGATTACCGTCCTCGGCTCTCTTAAGACCCTCACCTACGGCTCGGGTCTCAATGACGCCTCAGCGGTAATCACCAACATTGCACACTTGTACCATAATGTACTATTATTCCACGTACAGATAGCCAGAGATGTATCAAAAATCCAACTGAAGTTGCTAAATGATACCAATAATAGTATATTATGCAACTGGTGAATAAAGGACGGATTTAAAGCAGGGCCATAGATGAATCACGAACATGATTGAATCACGAGCATAGCGAGTGATTCATGGCCCTCGATATAAATCCGTTTTATTTAAGTTTTGCATACTATATTTTATACCATGACTACGAGAAAAAGAAAGATTTAAGCGAAAAGCACAAGGAATAATAATAAATAAATATTTTAAAACCTTCAAAATTTACAAAAAAATGTGAAAACTCAGGGTTTCACATTTTTTGTAAATTGAAGCTGAGCTAGGTAACAGCATCTGTGTTTCAGGGGCCAGTGACCATCTCCGTTACGTTACATAATTATAATTAATTAAACACCAATGCCATAAATATTAGAATTACAATCCAAATAAGTATTCACTAAACATCCCAGACTAAAATCAAAATCATGAAAATCATTATTGAAATCCTAAACATTAACAAACTGAAAATCAAATCGATAAAGGAGTTTGAAAGTCGAATATTCTTTGCACAAGGAGTTTGTATCGAGTATTTTATGCGCATGGAGGTTGTTTAGCATTGAGATGGACGTCGAATATATATATTGGTGTGTTCTAAATTCAAACAACAAAACTGAGTAAAAGTGCTTTTTGTCCACTGTTTTCAGTGAAAAAAATAAGCTTTTTAGAGGGGGAATGGTATAAACTTTATTTATCTACACTCACAATGTAATGTTCCAAATATGAATTAAAATAGTAGTTTATGCAATGGTTATATAAAAGGGGTTAATAAAACACGAGCGTGGGTTTAGCACATGAGGCGAACACGCGAGTGTTTTAATACCTAATTATATTGCATACACTATTTTATTTTCACTCATACAGTTGATATAAAACGGGCAACTTTGATTTTCATCACGCATGACTGCGCAGCGCGCGCCTCCATAGACAATGACACTACTTTTCTACATTAAGTCAATGAGCCCATATGCGCCAATAAATTAAAAAAGTTATATGATGCAGTTGTTTGAAAATCGAAGGAAAATGTTGCACTGTAATTACTTTTTTTTTATTTTACCTATCCACGAATATTAAGTAGGTGTTTAAAGCCGTACCCTGACCAAAAAATCAGCATGAGATATGAGCATTCCTATTGGCCTAGCGGCACTGTTGGCGCATGAATTACGGTAGTGAACACGCCCAGATTATAGAATAAAATCTTTATAAAATCGAATATTGGTCTTTTGAAAAAAATAAAACTTACAAAATGTTCGTTATCAAATTGTCTATTCATTAGTGTTAGTATAAAAAATAATTAATGAACACTTTACGAGGAGATGAATGCTATCAATAATGATTTCTCATTTTTATGGTTTTGTTGGAAGGAGATTAGTGAAACATATAACTCTTTAAAAAAAGGTGTACTACCATTTTAGAATCAACATTGTGTAGAAATTTAATGTATTTTTATTAATTGATATTTCTTTTTAAATAAAGAGTAGATAGCTCTTAAAAACTGCACAAAAACGACTAGCGCGGCGTTTTGCTCGGGGAGGTAACTTAAACAATGTTTTTTGAATTCATAATTGGAACATTACGTTGTGAGTGCAGATAAAAATCACAGAACAGAGAAGACGGTAGAAATCGCATATAGCTTCATTAGTATCGGAACGAGCGTACCCAAACTCACACATATACAGATTTATTGTATTTCATAACAATAAGAAATCTTTGGTGTGATTGGTAGTTTAATTTTTAGATGAAAGTAGAAAATATGTCAGTCGTCGCTTATTTGAAAATAAACCACAGCTTTATGACCATAGTGTTGGTTTATTGTCTACTCTCTTTGAGTATTTATTACTTTTTCCGTTTAAAGCGCACACTGAATAGTTTAATGAGCAAGTTACGCTACCCGCCGCTAGATGTCACTATAATAAATGCATTTAATTTAAAGCCGTATTTCGTTACCGATAAGATTTATATTTGCGAAATGAGGTCATTACTACTCGTCCTCCTGTAGTGATGTACCACTGTCGTTGAGTTATTTATCGACATTCCATTTTATTTTCAAACAAAATACAGTCAATAACTAGAGTCGATAAATATTATTATGTACAAACATAATAATATTTATCAAGTTTTTATATAAATTTATTCTAATACTTATGATTTATAGAAAGTATAATTAAGATATTTAATGGTAAACTACTGATCCGATTTTGAAAATGATTCTATTGATACAAAGATGGGCGTATCTTTGTATGTGGTGTTTTTTTTCTATCAATAGAATTATAGAATACTCTTTATTATGTACACTATATAAGTTACAGAAAGTATAGGCGAAGAAAACATTACACTGGGTGACACAATGGACGGCCTTATCGCTAAAAGCGATCTTTTCAAGACAACCTTCGGATGGATTTAAAAAATGAAAGGAAAGACAGTACTGTAGGTAGTCTTTGGTGTACTATTATTAATTATGCGATAGACTACACTACAAATGCAATACATCCTACAGATATGGGAAGCTTACGCTTTCGCCTGAGGCTACACTCTTATTATGATTAACTTGACTAACTCCTTAACGAACTGATGAAATTTTGGTCTATACACCAGTAGATCTTAAATTTCAGACTAACAAATAAGCCACTTTTTAAATGACTTAAAAATAGAAGGAGGTTCTATGTTCATGTGTTATTATTATTACACTTTGTAGATTTTGAAGGCTGTTGTCTTTTTAACCGACTTCAAAAAAAGGAGGAGGGTCTCAATTCGTCGTAATCTTTATTTTTACACTGCTGCAAGGAAAGGGTTATGTTTTTCGCGCATAAGAAGATTTTTTCGAATATTGTAAGTTTAAAGTATCGATAACTCATTATCGATATTGGTAATCACTAATTGAGTAGCTGAATGTGACATGTGCATAGTTGGAATGTTCGAGAAATATGTTTGAGTTTTAAAGAAAGTAGACCTTAAATTTAACATCATAAAATCAACTTTTACTTGTCTTGTTTAATAAAATATTATTTTTACATTTTTATCGAAATAAAATAAATTAAGACTTGCCGATGGTAAGATATACCTACATTTGATACATTTTTGGTTCTGCTATCTTGTTTACATTCTAAAACAGCACAATAAGGCATTTTTGAATTTTTTTCAAGTTTTTGTCACCGTGACGGTTGAACCAAGACTGATGTGCGTAGTGTGTGCGCGGAAGCAAACATATGCGGAACTGTGCAAAACTCGGGGTACGCGGGCCCCGCCTACTTGCGACTTCTACTGTAGTAGGCGTTTTTTTTTGTTCTGTGATAAAAATATTGCATAAACACGTACTTTATTTCGTGAATAGATAAAATTTAAAAAAATAAGCCATTACAGTATTTTCCATCGATTTTCAAAGAACTGCATCATAATAGTACATTTCGTGTCGAGCATAAAAAGTCAAGATTTTACTGTTATACCCGAGGCTTTTATATTGTACTAAGTATTCCCGAGGATTCGTCACTTCCACCCATTAAGAAGAAAGAAAAAAATATTTTTTATTTTTATTTGTAATGGGTTTGCTCTTGACTCTAGTCTAGGTCAGAGGTGACAGAGACAGAGTCGACGATGGAGCAAGCTTACCCAGAAGAAGCCTGTTTACTCTAACTTTGAAGAGATTCAGGTTGAATGCGTTCGGAAACACAGACGCAGGTAGTGATCTGTGACCCGCACAGGAGACACGAGATAAGAAAAAAAAAAAAAAAAAAAAAAAAATAACCCCGTGCGAGATCAAAACAAAAACATACACATTACCTACTCTTTTGTGTTGTCTCTGCCTATTACACAGATTTGCGCGCTTTTGCTTCCTTTAATCAAGAGTTTACACGATTAAGTAAACTATTCAGTGAGAATCCTTCTCCGTAATATGAGGGCAAAACAAAAATTAACCGGCTACTAAGCACAATTTTTTTTATCTAATATATGCTCGCGCTTGACCACCATCTCACCTGATGGTAAGCGATGATGTGGTCGACGGTGAAGCACGCTTGCCTAGAAGTAACCTATTCACTCTTGACTTAAAGACCCCTAGATTGTAGCTATCGGGAAACACAGACTCCGGCAGGGAATTCCACTCCTTAGCTGTACGCATAATAAAAGTGTTCTCAAAACGTTTAGTGCGTATGGGTGGGATGTCCACCATGTACCGATGGCACATCGCCGTACGTCTGGTAGTCCGATGATGAAACGAGCTGGGCGGAATTAGATCATGCAATTCCATCGCACACCCTCCGAAACGTAAACAAAAAATTATGGAATATTGGGCTCGTAATTCACATTTCAAAGTTTTGATTTGAACCGATCATTTAAAATTTTCAATAGATGGCACGGTTATAAATTTCTGAGGCATGATTTTAAATTTGAATTGTTACACATTTTGGCAGGCACGTATACAGAGGGGGGGATAGTTGGGATTTATCCCCCCCCGAAATCTGACTGTGTTTATTTATTCGCTTGCGTGTTCTTTCAATAAGTAGGTAAAATAAAAATATAGATAGATTTTGGTCTGAAAAATCGCTGTAATCACTGTACTTTTAACTGTATTTAACACTGTATTTTTAATAACTTAAAGAAGTACCGTCCGACGACCGTAGTTTAGTCACACACTTATAATTATTTTATATAAATATATTATTATTTTATATTTATATAAGTATTTTTCTGTCTCCACTGGCAGCCATTACGTCTAGTACAATATCAGGATCTGGCGCCAAAGCGGAATTAATAGACAATAGAGCGAGACCAGTAAGCCTCTCGCCCGCCATTCTATTCCTTAAAAAGGATTTTATTCTCTTTAGGCATGAAAATGACCGCTCCACAGATGCCGTTGAAACCGGAAGGGTGGCCGGCCAGAATATGTATTAGCCTGTTAATGGTAGGAGAGAAAATTTTGTCACACGTGTCTAAAATTTCCATAATTTCGACATGGTTGTTTCAATGTTTGTCCCCCCCCGAACCAAAAGTCTGGCTACGTGCCTGCATTTTGGTACAATGAAACTGTAAAAACATGCAGAAAAATACTATAAAATAAATACTAAATCGTCACAGTATTTAATGAAAAATTTTCACGAACAGAGAAAACCCTTTTACTTGCAAGTCGCTGCTAACACCATCCATAGCCGTGGAACGGAACCGAACGCGATCGAAGTAGTTATAAAAATATAATCAGCTTAATCTGACGAAAAACGCTAGTTACGTCGGCACGGTTTCTTTGTGTGGGATGAGGCATCTGTATGCTAGTATTATTTATCTGTGCCCAAAGTATGTCGTGGTCGGCTTCCAAATACATGTCTATCAGCCGTCATCTCAGTAGTATTATTATATTTGTTTATGTTCTTACGCACAGGACCGATCAGTGTGGCGACGCTTGGGGGAGGCCTATGTCCAGCGGTGGATATCTTTCGGCTGATATGATGATGATGCTGTTCTTACCTCATACTTAGCCCTGTGAGCTTGCGCCAACAGTAACCACTGCTCGGGCACCTTCAATCTTCTAATCAGCTCTAGTCGAGCATTCAACTCTGCTGTGTCTGCTTTGGCGGGCGCGTGGCGTGATAGTACACCGCGGATTAGGTGGCCGCGACTGTGAAGCAAAAGTTGATCGGTTAAATAAAGAATATCCATATTTTGCTAAAATAGTAGTTTAAGAAACTGGTCCATACCGAAAGAAGGTGAACGCATTACGCATAAATTCAACACTGTTATAATAACGAATATGGGGTCAAAATCCAAGATGGCACCGACGAAAATTTTACAAGTTTTCGCCTTGGAAGTTTTTATTTATTTATTTAAAACATCACGCACCCCTTGCAAGGTAACCAGGCAAGGGGAGGGGGGGGGAGGTAACCTCAATGGCGGACTTAATGCCTCAAGCATTCTCTACCAGTCAACCATACTGCCAGTATTAGGGTTTGTTAATAAAGAATATCCAAAGTACAAAGTAGCGCCGACGAAGATTTGACAAAATGCATGTAATTTTATGGTTTTTAGAGTCGCTAATAATTAACATGGGGTCAAAACATAAATAGAAGACGAAACCAACGAGAACTTGACAACTCTTGGTCTTTTCACAAGTTTCCGTCATGGGTGTCGTTTTCGTGGTGTTTTGGATCACCTATGAAGAATATAGGGTGGAAATCAAAATCCAAGATGGTGCTTACGAAAATTTGCCAACATCCGTCATGGATGTCATTTTCATGTTTTTCGGGGTCGCTCAAACAGTGATGGAGACTATGTTTCATCATGAGTGTCAATATCATTGTTTCTCAGGGCTACTAAAAACGATAATGGGCTCAAAACGATAATCCAAGATGGCGCCGAAAGTAACACTGTCTCTCAGTTTGTTATCTATTCAAATGAAAACTATTAAATACTTACGCAACATCATCTGGGTGGTAAGACAGGGCCTGTACCGCCAAGTGCCAGTTACCGTTCGCTTCCAGTTGATCAGCCATGCCAGTAATGCTCTCTATGGTTGGGTTGCCGAACCAAGTTCCCAGGAGGAAGCTGTAGGAAGAAATAATTTAGGTTATATAACAATCAAATGCAATATTTTGCAATACTTTAATGGGTTGGCTAATGTATAGCACCCTCAGTTTCAGCAATTAAGGGTACACTAGTCGAAAATTCTTCCATACAAACGTAGTCTAGAGATTATTCCACTGTTTGACGATGTACGTTCAAAATAAAAAGTGATGTCAATTTGTCTCATCATTATCTAGCCCTGTATGGAAACAAAAAAGTAAAAAAAGAAAATATTTGAAAGTTATGAGCGTCGAAAGTGCCACATTTCGACACTAATTTTAACGCATTTTTGGGCGCAAATAAATACCATAAGAAGACGGAAAATTGCAAAACGGCCTCCATACAGGGATAGATTAGTAGTTCAACAATGCAAACAATTTTATTTTGAACAGATAGATTTAGTCGTTTTTTCATGATATCTAGACTGCCAAAAGTCTTTTTATAAAATTTCGCGCGCTCGGTTTCGTCCTAAATCATCATCCATTTCGCTACAAATTTGCAAAAGTGTGTATTCGTACGCGAACTAGCTTCCTACTGCTCATCACAGCATCTATCTCTTCCGCACGTGTTGTCGGTTGATATAGCATGCATTTTAACCCCGCGCACAAAATAGTTCGTGCCGTCGACTAGTGTACCCTTAAGAAAGAAAATTTGGTTCAAATAAATTGCACTAGATGCGTGATAAGTTTCGATTTGTTATTGAGTCTTGTTAAATACTAAGATTTTCTAGAGACGATCATAAAAAATGTATGTTCTTGTTTAATAAACTCTCCTAGAGTCTGGCAAACGAAACTAGAGACTGATAAACCGCGAAAAATTTATTAAAAAATATCAGCATAGCAACCCCAAAACTAGTATGACATACCTGGAATAACCTAATTTGATACTTTAGAATTATTAATTTTATTTCGTCTGAATAAAAATACTATAAGGTAATTGAGGTAGGTAATATTTTAGACATTATTTATCAATCTCAATAAAAAAAACAACAGTATTCTATAATAATTTTGGTTTATTCAACTTATTAGCGTCATACTAACTTGTGAAATCTAATATCACACGTAAACAATCTTGTTTTTGTTTGAATTCAACGTCTTTCTCCTGATGTTTTTCTTGATAATTAGACATCATGCGAAACGACTTCTCCCGTAATCCACTTTTAATTGTTTTATTCATTTTTCACTTAATAAATGCTCAAGACCACAACAAATCACCAAAAATTGATGTTGACATTAATACAGCGTTACCATATATAAAGTTTGCAAATAATTCGAGTGTCTACTTTCGTTTGCCAGACTCAAAGCACACAATTAAGGAATATTGGGCTCTTATTTCACATATCAAAGATTATTTGAATGGATCGTTTAATATTGATTCCATTAGATGGCGCGGTTTTAAATTTCTGGGGCTTCCACACAATTTTTTAAATCAAAAATTGATTCCAATAGATGGCGCGGTTTTAAACTTCTGAGGCTTCCACTCGATTTTTTAAATCAAAAATTGATTCCAATAGATGGCGCGGTTTTAAATTTCCGAGGCTTCCACTCGATTTTTTAAATCAATATTTATTTTGTATCATATTTTGGTACAATGAAACTTTAAAAACGTGCAAAAACATACTATGAGAAAAAATCGTCGCCGTATTTAAAAAAAAGGATTTATGAACCAAGTAAACCCTTTTGATTGCAAGACGCTGCTAACACCATTTATATCCGTAGAACGGAACCGAACGCGATCGGTGTTCTTATACAAATAATCATCTTAATCAGACGAAAAACGCTAGTTACTTCGGCGCGGTTTCTTTGTATGGGTTGAGACCTCTGTATGCTAGTATTATATTATCTGTGCCCACACACAGGTCCCTTTATGAGGTACCTGTGTAATCATTTCCTCAATCAGCTTCATCTATGGAAAGCTACATTATGCCGCAGTGAATTTGATCTTCACATGAAGATTATGTCTGGACTTTAAAAGAGACTGTGTCCTCTGAGTTTGTTTCGGCCTTTTTCTCAATGTTGGCAGATAGGAAAATCATGCTGTGCAGTCGGAGGATACATATTCGCGAGATGGCTGTCCAAAACCAGATGTATACTCCGACAGAACAACATGGTTTTCTTCTTGTTTACGTCTTTTTAGTTCGCTTTTTAAGCAGTCGGGTTTTTAGATTCTTTAAATTATCATTTTTTATTTACAACTTTTTAGTTATTTTTTTTTTTGAATTAGGTACATTTACACCTCTTAAAACCCTTTATTTTGATACCCGACATGATGGGTTTGGAAGAAAAAAAAATTTCCCCCCACAAAATGGCGCCCTAAATCCGCCATTTTTTTCTTTTCCGATTTTAATGTAGGCAGTGACACTCGCAGGGTTAAGAAAAATCGATTGACGTAAGAATCATCAAAATCGGCAAACGCGTTTCGTCTCTAGAACGCCACATAGGAACACATACATACATAGACTGATAAACACATTACCCTCTTTCGGCAGTCGGGTAAAAATATGATCGACATGAACAAGTGTTTGCACAAACCAACTTACACAAATAAAATCATTTACCATGCAAAAAAAAAACAATTATTTGCCCGAAAACGGGTCCTGTGCGGTGGGCCACGGAAGCGATGCCGCGGGGTTAATATTTAGTGGATGAATATTTATAATTATAACATACCACAAGCTATAATCCAGCGGGTCGGGCGTATAAGACGCCGGTCGTAACTTCGGTCTCGAGTTGAAGGCGCGAGCACGAATCAATTCGTATCGCAGGTCTAATACACGACGTTGTTTGCCATTCTGAAAATAAGAAAACATTATTTATCTTCAAAACATGGTAAATAAGTCAGCCCGACTTAATGCTAAAAACAATACTTAGCTATATTGCCTCCAGTAGCCCATATATTGTTTTAGCTGATATTAAATTCCTACGCATTTAAATGAAAAATATCTGGTTTAACTCAGGGTCATCTTTTGAATTAGTTTGTGCAAGCATTTTTGTTCGAGATTGCCGAAATAATTTATTACTTTTGTAGGTATGGTTGTAAGGTAACTTTTAATGTGACCAGAGTCGATAATTTTTTTAAAGAAACGAAATTATAGTAGGATGAAACCCATTGGAAAAGGAAGAGAATACAACAACAATTAAAGGAAAAATAATTTACGGGCGATCTAAGGTCGGGAAGGGGAAGGGGGTGAGTATTTAAGGGTGAAAACGGTTTATCTCGATTGCCGGCAAAACTACAAGTGCTATGGAAAAAAGTTAAATGGCAAACTTGTAGATACCAAAAAGATCTACAACTTTTGTATTTACACTTTTTTCACATCACCCTAAAATGTAAGTGAAAAATTCAAATAACCAAGTTTTTGGTTTTTTATTTTTATCTTTTACAATCTTTTTTTTTTTCGCATAGTTTGGTAAAAACTTACCTTTTCATGTACCAAATACACTGTATTTTATTTAATTTAAAATATTAAGTTTTTCACCTTATTTTTACTTAATATCGAAAAAACTACCCCAATTTTCAATCGAAAATTCTTGTATTAAAATATCTGCTTTTTAAAAAAAGTCGGTGGACTTTTTGTTCGTTGAAATCTCTACTTTCTGATAATGTAAAAAATATATACATTACTATGGTAAATGTTCTCAGAAAATGCAAAGAAAAGAAAAAAAACTCGAATCAATTAATTTATCTTAATTTTTTTAATCACTATGTACAATTTTGAGCTATTTAGTCAAATTTACACTTTAATTACTTGAAAAACGTAAGATTCCATGTTACATTGATAAACATAAAAATTACATACATAGTAGTATATTTATTTATAGTAAGCGACTTTGACGTGTATCAAAAGGTCGTCGTCAAAAACCAATTTTTAGACTTGGATACTAGTCTTTTGGCCTATCATTAATTGAAAATAATTCATATGATTATACTACACTACAGTATTCTTATCTACCTGCAAGGAAGACCTCCACTTAGACATAAACTGTATTGTTAATTCATTTGCTCCGTTTAATTATAAAAACAAATACAATAATGACATGATACTTATCTACTGCAGCTACTACTTGTCACTTTGCAGAATAAATATAAAATGGCAACACTAAGCTAATAAAAGTTAACGAAAAATTTAAATAACTTGTATTTAATACTATTCTTTTATCTGTGGTGAACCAGTTAATGTTATACTTTGAAAAACCGTAGACAATTAATGGAATTTCTATCGTATATAGCTCACTTTCTGACGCTAAAATTTAAATCAGCTAAGATTTCGCCATTTTTCTTTCATCCAGACCAGTTCAGCCGTTTGAGCGTACAGAAGAAACAAACACACTCACAAACGTTATATAAAATTATAGAAATATGTTTATGTACTTACATTAACAACAGTTACGTCATAGTGCGTGACGTAGGGCGGCAGGGGTAGTCTCATGCACATCTCGTCGTTTTCTATCAAAGATAAGTCTATGTCACCATCGCCATCTTGCTTCTCGTCGGTGAAGAAGCCTTCGTATGTGCGCGTCACTTGCTCGAGAGAGGGTATGTGGGGGCAGAAGTACCTTTGAAACAAAATGTTACAATAGTAAGCTAAAGAAATCACAAATAAATTGTAGTTCTACAAACTAAAAAACACGCTTTAATGGTAAATTGAACTAAAAAGTCGCTAATCCTGAAGATCTTGGTAAGGCAAAACAAACAACAAACACACAAACAAACTATTTAAACGCGCCCGGTAGAATCAACTTTCATTATTTGATTTTAATTTTTGTTTGACGTTCAAAAGTGCCGCTTATTGGCCTAGTTGAATAAACATATTTGACTTTGGCTTTGACTTTGACTAAATTATTGCATTGTCATCGGTCCTGGATAAGTGTGCGTTTCAAATCTGTCCAACTTTTTGAAGGGGTGAAAATCACGTTCAAAGATTTCGTTACATTGATACATACCAAGCTAATAAAAGCGTGTTAAAATAGAAATAAAATTTACAAAAAAATACAACCGTCTTTCCAAATAATAACACTACAAAGTGAAAAATAACTTCAACGTATCCTTTGTGCTATTCCAGACTATAATCTATCCCTGTGCCAAATTTCATCCAGATCCGTCCAGTCGTTTGAGCGTGAAGAAGTAACAAATATACAAACACACACACTCAAAAACTTTCACCCTTATTATATCAATGTGATTATAATATTTTTTTTGCATTTATAATATTACTAGATTTTGCCCGCGGCTCCACCCACGTTCAAAGTAAAAAAATACTTTACAGAATTACCAGCTGGGTCAATCTAAAGATTGTCTTAAAATTTCATTAAAATTGGTCCAGCCGTAAGGATCATACACACATACTTTCTCTTTTATATATATAGATAGATAGAAGATTGAGTTCAACTGTCCGAGTATCTCAATTGCGTGTTGTGATAACTTTACTTCTTGAACACTTTAAATTCATCTAACTTTTGATAGAGTGAACCGATCGCGATGAAACAAAAACTAAGTAATACTTCAAGATACGCACAATTTTTATGTATAAAAGTTATCTACATTGGTTTCGTAAATTTTACGTGATGCGTGCACAAATAAACAGACAAACAGACATCAAATCCAAAAATGCTGGAAATGGGTTCTGTTGGTTATCTTTTAACACCCTGGCTATTTTTTTTTGGCATTTTTTCGATGTACAAAAACTTATTATATTTTTTTTGACGAAGTTAGGATCTCTTACTTCTCTTGCTAAGACATATAATTTACATTGATGCATTCACCTTATTCCGATGTTATCTAAGCTCAAATCTCAGTACAAAATCTTTATACAAAAGAATAATTATTTCCAACTTACCTAGCAGTAGCATGCAGGGCTCTCAACCAGTCTGTCTCTAGCAACTTATCGCGGGGCGAGCTCTGTCCAGCGATGAGCTGCAGCGTTGCCCAGCGGTGGGACGACATCAGGGAGTCGGCTCCACATTCTCGCCACAGAGTCAGTTGTCGGGTGATGAGGGAACGGAATGTTGGGTCGCCTGTGGAACAAATAAGGACTAACAGTACGGTCGATAATATGACGAATAGTTTCAGAAAAAGTTCAAGCGTCGTTTTCTAAAACTTGATGTTTCATTTGTATGTTAAATGGAGGCAAAAATGATTTTGTGGTGAACAAATAGGGAACATTACTGCCAATTGCTCCCGCCAGATGGCGCTTGACGGCTCTGAGTAAACAAACACATAACAACATGGCGTCTACTACTGTTTGTGGTTACCGAACTCTTTTTTACTGTTTTCAAGATAACTTGTGTTCAAAAACCAAATAATAATATTGGGGAAGTTAGTTAGCTTCATTTTTCTTTCACTATTAGTTTTATATTTTGTATACATAAACTGCGAAATTTTGTCGCTGAACTTTGACAGTTTGTTTTTTTTTAAGGATGTGTCCGATATATCTAAACGTAACTTATATCGGATATGTGTTAGATATCATATCATATCGATATTAAAATAACCGATATTACAAAAGCTGTATCTAATAAAAACCTTACTAGCGTGTGAGAACGATTAATTCAAAACTTAAAACCGTAACAATGCGAAAACGTATGAACTACGAACAAAACGCAAACTTCACAAACGTTAGGAACCATATGCGTTACCTATCTTTCTAAGTATTATTTCGTGTTCGTTGTTAGTTTGCTCATCTAAATAACATTTTAACTTTTGCAAACTGTACTACTGATATCGATATCTGAAAACCGTTTTCGATATCGATATGAAAACACATACATTACCGTTTGCGCAAAAAACCGAAAACGCCCTTCTCTAGTTTGTTTACGCAGAAACCTGTGGCGCCATCTGAGCGCAGCTTTGCGGATAGTTCCCTATTGACGGCACAGATAACAAAATACTAGTATACGGATGCCTCATCCGTGCCGACGTTACAAGCGCTTTTCGTCTGATTATTTTTTGTACATCGATCGCTTTCAGTTCCGTTCTACGGCGATAGATGGTGTAAGCAGCAACTTGCAAGTAAAAAGGTTTGCTCGGTTCGTGAATATTATTTTCTTTAAATACAATGTCGATTTGTTTTATAGTATTTTTTGCACGTTTTTACAGTTTCATTGTACCAAAATGTGTTACAATACAAATTTAAACAATCGAGTGGAATGCCTAAGAAATTTAAAAGCGCGCCATCTATTGGCATCAATTTTAAATGATCCGTTCAAATATTCTTTGAAATTCGAATTAAGAACCCAATATTCCATAATATTGTGCTTAGGACAGGTAATTAAACAAGAACATAAAATCTTTATGTTCAATTCCAGAAATTGTTAAATTTACACACAATTCAATAACAAATCGGTGCTTATCGCGCCATCTAGTGAGATTTATTTGAACCAAATTTTCTTTCTTAGCGCTGGGACCCCGTTCTAACGGTTTACGTTAGTCAGCATAAGTGTTTCAACTGCAGCACAGTTAGCAAAACAATTTCTTTAAGAGTGACCTGTGAACTTTATAGTTTATAACCTAAGAAACCGACAAATAAATATCCTTGATGATGGGAAGGACAAGGCTGGCTAGCGTCAAAATGAAGGAACCAATGGTTTAGTAGGCGCTGGCTCCAAATGTCTCTTTAGGAGCATTTTAGTAATTAATATAGAATAAATAATGGTCAACTAGCTCAAATAGCTACAGCATGGTTTCGAACACTCCTGATGATATAATTCACAAAAGTTTGAAGACAGCTTAATGGTACTGAAAATCAGCGCTGGGTGTCTGGTGCCCAGCAAATGCTGAGTTGGTAACCCTTTCGGTGTGGGCACGCTCGGCGCAATCATTCTATAACCTTGTTTGTACTTTTTTTACTGTTCTTCTCTGTTACTTTGTGATTGTTGTTGTTGTGTTGTGTCTATGTCGAATAAATGTTTTCTATTCTATTCTATTCTATTCTATTCTACTGTTTGAGAAATCATATCTCCAGTATTGGGAATTGATGGTAAAATGTATTCCTTCTAAAAGTGAGTTGTTTATACCTATATTTTGGAACATCTGCAAATTGTGATAACGGACTGTATGCTCGAAGAATTAAATTAGTTGACCAAACTGTGTGACTTTTACTTCAATCAACTTCATGTGAAATCATCCCTGCTATAGTCTCATGCAGAATACCTACCCCTGAGCACGCTGGTGAGTAAGGATGAAAATTCTACCTTACAATGGCAATGGCTTTACTTACATCTGTTACATACTTGGAGATTTTTTTTTCCAAGGACTTTACACCTGCAAGAGGTATCGCAAATGGCGTACTAGCGTCTCTGGTATGGCAACTAAACATATAATATAAATGTTTTACGTAAGATGATGTACCTCCGAACCGTAGCAAGTCAATGCTTGAATTCCTATTCTCCACTGACGCTTACAGTATACGTGCCATACATTGTTGTTTATTTGTATGTAACTTACCAGCAGCTTGAGCGATGAGTATAGCCATGTTCAGATCGCCGTGTTCCTTGGCAACCTTGCACGCTTCCAGTATACGTCCGCCGAGCAACAGTGTCCAGATACGAGCGCTGTGGCCGTCTGCCTCTGTAGAAGAAATACAAGGCTTATGATATTTTATGAAAATCCCAGATTCAAAGAGTAAAATGCGAATTACTTTTGAACGGTTGAACCGATTTCAACCCTAACATAGCTAAGAACACTCTCGACAAAGTCACCTTTTAAACAAAAAAAAAACTAAATCAAAATCGGTTCATCAGTTTAGTAGCTATGGTGACTCGACTCTGTCACACTTATCTGTGCAACGGTCTGTTTCTAAAGCTCGATGTAACATATTTACTTTATCCATACTAATAATTTAAATTCGAAAGTAACTTTGTCTGTCTTTTACCTTTTCACGCTTAAACCACTGAATTGAATTCAATGAAATTTGGCAAGGAGATAAATGGAATTCTGAGGAAAGACATGGGTACTTTTTGTATAAAAAAAAGCGTTATGTAGGTAGGGCAGGGTAAGTGGGGTAGGGTAGGTAGAGAGTAGGGTGGGTAGGGTAGGTAAGGTAGGTAGGGTAGGGTAGGTAATTAGGAAGGAAGGTAGTAAGGGTAGGTATAGGCAGGTAGGGTTGGTAGGCAGGTAGGTAGGGCAGTTAGGCCTCTAACACACATTCTGAATTCCTCTCTGAATCCAGACTCGGAGTTCATAATATTATTTAAGAAAGCCCGGCAATGTATACAATTTCATTATGCCCCACACACATTCTGATTTTTCAGATTTTAAATTCCGACTCTGAATTCAGACTTGTGACTCCAGCTTTAAGCAGGTAGGGTAGGTAGGTAGGTAGGTAAGGTAGGGTAGGGTATGATTGGTAATTCGGGTAGGGTAGGTAGGTAGCCAGTTAACGGAAGCGAAGCCACGGGGTACAGCTAGTATCGTTATATATTCGTTATTTCCTCACCATCCTCATTCTCTCCATGCGTCGGTTTAGACAGATCTTCGTCAGTAACCTCAGCGACGGCCGTTTTGAGCCAGTCCAGGAAGTTTCTGTGTCGGTTCACTGTTGATAGCGGGTCTGTGCCGGGTACACCTGAAATTGGTAAGGATATTAGAAAAAATATTGAAGTTAAACGTAAACAATGTTACATATTGCTACACTTGTATTTCCTTGGTGATAAGCAGAAATAGACTATTATAAATACCATAATCGACAGTAAAATTAAAAAAAAATGTAGTCACAGACGATATGGGGTCAGGAATCGCTGATGGCACTGTCAGCTTTAATTATCATGCAATAGGAAAGCATTCTGTTCGATTCACATCACCGTGAGCTTTAAACGTCGAGTGAAATAAAATTATTCATTAAAAATCTTTTTTTAAAACAAGCATTTTTCGTATTTTTCTCATCAAACCCTTTCATGTGATATCCTGGCAGTGCACAAAACAAATACTAGTCCGCCATATTGGAATTAGAATGACGTTACTTAACTAACCATACATTTTCATCCAAACTAAACGTGTATGCAAAATTTCATCTTTATCCGTGGAGGATAACTGCTTTAAAATTCAGTTACAAGATTTGACCCGAACACACTTACATACATATAGTTCTCGCCAAACTTCTTGGCCGCCTTGAAGTTGGCTACAATGGCTGCGCAGTAGTAAATCTAATACAAAAACAGCACCGTTTCGTGCCTCGCGCATCCGGTAAACAAACTTCAGGGCGGCCAAGAAGTTTGGCGAGGGCTATACATTGCAAGTTAAATAAAAGCTTGTAAAACAGGCACTCACCATCATTGTCAAGATCAGCTCCCCATAGAGCTTCACACAGTCTCCATACTTCGTAGCAATAGGATCCGGATACGCCGAACTGTTGACAAAAAGTTGTAGTTATAGTTCGAAGTGGCCACTTTAGTTAATTTCAAATGTACTGTAGAAACACATTTTTAACCGCCGAGACGGAAAAAAGGGGTGTTACATGTTTGACGTGTGTACCTGTGTGTTTGTGTATCTGTCTGTGGCATCATAGCTCCCAAACGGATGAACTGATATTGATTTAGTTTTTTTTTTTGGAGTTGTTAAACATAGTTCACAATATCAGGCCGTTAAGGTTGCACTAGTCGACAGCACGAACTATTTTGTGCGCGGGGTTAAAATGCATGCTATCTCATCCGATAACACGTGTGAAAGAGATAGATGCTGTGATGAGCAGTAAGAAGCTAGTTCGCGTACGAATACAAACTTTTACAAATTTGTAGCAAAACGGATGATAATTTAGGAAGAGAACGAGCGCGCGAAATCTTAAATATAATGAAAAAAAAAAACCACGAGTCGGACTCGCGCACGACGGGTTCCGTACCATTATCGCAAAAAACGGCAAAAAAATCACGTTTATACCATTCCCCCTCTAAAAAGCTTATTTTATTCACTGAAAACAGTGAATAAAAAGCAATTTTACTCACTGTTTTGGTGTTTGAATTTAGAACACACCAATCTATATTCGACGTCCATATCAATGCTATACAATCTCCATGTGCATAAAATACTCTATACGAACTCCTTGTGCAAAGAATATTCGACTTTCAAACTCTTTCATCGATTTGATTTTCAGTTTGTTAATGTTTAGGATTTTAATAATGATTTAGATTTTAGTCTTGGATGTTTAGTGAATACTTATTTGGATTGTAATTGTAATATTAATTGCATTGGTGTTAATTAATTATAATTATGTAACGTAACGGAGGTGGTCACTGGCCCCTGAAACACAGTTACTGTTACCTAGCTCTGTTTTAATTTAGAAAAAATGTGAAACCTTGAGTTTTCACATTTTTTCAAAATTTCAGATTTACGCTTAAATCTTTCTTTTTCTCGTAGTCATGGTATAAAATATAGTATGCAACTCTTGAATAAAACGGATTTATATCGAGGGCCATGAATCACTCGCGTCGCTCAGGATTCTAACACTTCAATCATCATGAATCACTCCCTACGGTCGTGATTAAATTGTTAGAATCCTTCACTTGCTCGTGGTTCATCTATGGCCCTCGCTTTAAAACCGTCCTTTATTCACTAGTTGCATAATATACTATTTTTTGTATGGGAGCCCCACTTAAATATTTATTTTATTCTGTTTTTAATATTTGTTGTTATAGCGGCAACAGAAATACATCAACTGTGAAAATTTCAACTGTCTAGCTATCACGGTTCATGAGATACAGCCTGGTGACAGACCGACGGATCGTGGAGTCTTAGTAATAGGGTCTCGTTTTAGACAGACAGACAGACGGATCGCGGAGTCTTAGTAATAGGACCCTACTAGACCCTCCACGTTTTTACTTTTTACCCTTTGGGTACCCTAATAAAAAAAGACGATCGCATTCGAAAATTCGAACGCGGTATGCGCTTCTTTTAAGATAGCAATTTAGGTACATTTTAAGAACTAAAGGCGGTTCATACCTTGTATCTGGTCTGGACCGCGCTGGCATCTCGTAGATACTGCGACAGAACCGCGCGTCGGTCGCTAGCAGACACTGACAGATTGAGTCGAGCGGATTGAGAGTCACTGCTCTGAGTGAATGTTGAGTGTTCTAGCAGCGTTGCTAGGTGCTTCTTGAGAACTTCCTGTGAGTAGAAATAATAAAAGAAAATTTATAACACCAGATAATGCTAGCATACAGATGCCTCATCCCATACAAAGAAACCGTGACGACCTAACTAGCGTTCTTCATTTGATTAAATTGATATTGTGTTTGTACATCGAACGCGTTCGGTTCTGTTTCATGGTGATAGATGGTGTTAGCAGCGACTTGCAAGTAAAAGGGTTTACTAGGTTCGTGAATATTTTTTTCTTTAAATACAGTGAAGGTTCGTTTTATAGTATTTTATTGCACGTTTTTACAGTTTTTTTTTGCACCAAAACGTGTTACAGTGTAAATTTTAACAATCGAGTGGAATGCCCCAGAAATTTAAAAATGCTCCACCTATTGGCATCAATTTTAAATGATCCGTTCAAATAATCTTTGAAATGTGAATTAAGAGCGGAATATTCCTTAATTTTGTACTTAGGAGAGATGTTAAATTCAGAAAGAGTTAATTTTACACACATTCAATAACAGATCGGTGTATATCGCGCCATCTAGTGAGATTTATTGGAACCAAATTTTCTTTCTTAGCGCTGAGACCCCGTGACCAGTTACAGTTAAATTAACTGTGAGTATCTAAGAGGTCATTGTACTAATCATTATGAAGAATCTTTACTCAAACTATCTATATATATAATGAAGTTGGTAAAAATGAATCCCTATTTCCCTTGGTGTGCGGCTAGACTGATTTCGCAAATTAATTTTTTTGTTGTGTTTGATATTGTTAGGAGATGGTTCTTATGAAAGAAAAATAAAGAAAATCAAATATTGGTAGGTAGGGTAGGTATGTAGGTAGGGTATGTAGATAGGGTAGGTGTGTAGGTAGGGTAGGTAGGTAAGGTAGGGTAGATAGGTAGGGTAGGTTAGGGTAGGGTAGGCAGTTGACGGGAGTTGACGGCTAGTTATTTATAATTATGAGAAACTGAAAAAACCGGCCAAGTGCGAGTTGGACACGCGCACGAAGGTTTCCGTACCATTATCGCAAAAAACGGCCAAAAAATCACGTTTGTTGTATGGGAGCCCTACTTAAATATTTATTTTATTCTGTTTTTAGTATTTGTTGTTATAGCAGTAACAAAAATACATCATCTGTGAAAATTTCAACTGTCTAGCTATCACGGTTCATGATTTATTTATTTATTCAGATACAGCCTGGTGACAGACGGACAGACAGACGACAGACGGATCACGGAGTCTCAGTAATAGGTGCCCGTTTTTACCCTTTGGGTACGGAACCCTAAAAAAAGACATACTCTGTTTAAGCCCTTTTGGGAATTAGTTTTCTAAAATACTTCTTGGTTAGCCATTTAAAGAATTTGTATGTATAGTGCCCGGCATGTAACTTGGCAATGTTTTGGCGTAGTGGGGGGTAAGTTCGCACATAGTTCGTGATCTGAACAATCACCATATAGAGCGAACGGAACGTGGACACGACGCGATTGGTCAGTGGATCCTTGTGTTAACTGAGCAACCAGTCGCGCGCTCGGAACGGTGCTAAACGTCCCCCGCGTCCCGCTTGGTAACCAAAGGGACCTAAAAAACGACTCCTGCGCATCTAACGACTCGTGTCGACAACTATAAAATTGTATCCTTCTAGACCCACCAGTTAAGGTTCAACTTTCTCTGTCAGTGAACGAATGAATATAAGATTTTTATCAAGTAGGATTCTACATTTTAACCAACTTACCAGCATGCCATTATCCTTCTCAGTTTGTCCTAATGCCATTCTGACGAGCAACGGCTCAGACCAATCGCTGGCCGATCTGCCGCAAACGTATTTACCGAGTTCCGACAGTTCTGCGGCTGTAACAAAAAATGCAATCTTCATATGAAAATATTACATATAATCGATCGATTTACATTAAGGCCCTTGCTCCATTTAAGTGCCTTAAAACGGTTACTTTCTAAAGCAAACTCCTTAGTTACGGCTAGGTTAACAGTTTTGAAAAAAAAAACCGCACAAGTGCGAGTCGGACTCGGGCACCGAGGGTTCCGTACAAACCTCAGCTTAAAGGTATTATAGACCTGAGTATTTGATATGAATTTCAATTTAATACCTCTACGCGTTCATGAGGAAAGGGGTAGTAAGTTTAAAATTATTAAAAAAATATATTGTATGATTTAACAAAAAAAAATCCGCAGCTGCTACTCAGTTTGAGTAGTTTATGCGGCCTACCCGAATATCCTTTCTTTGGTATTGTTCGTCGAATCGTTGACCTCCTTAAATTCTGAGTTGAGCTGCTCGGTTATTGACAAATGCGTGCACTGACTGGACAGGTCCACTCAATCTGGCTGGTTTTTTTCCTCAAAAGACCATTTCAGACATCAGTCTACATGGTCTTCACATGATCTAACCAAGATTTTTCTGGACTTTAAAAGAGACTGTGACCTCTGAGTTTGTTTCGGACTTTCTTCTCAGAGTAGTCAGATAGGAAACGCAGACCTCATCTAGTTTTAAAAAAATATGATCAACATGTAAAAGTATTTGTACAAACCAGGGGGGGTTGCACCAGCAAGTACATCGTCTTTTGCCACCCCCTACCTATTTTTTATCATTAGCCAAAACAAAAAAACAAAAAGTCAAAATATGTTTATAAGTTAGAACTCTACGCCACTGTCGCCAGACTAAGCAGATTATGATAAATCATCAGGCTTTCCTGAAGGTAGACTGTTCCCAATGACGAGGACTGAGTTGGGAACAGGCTAAGCAGATGATATACTCACATTTAGGTAGGTCGTTGACAGAGTCGTAGGACGTGGCGAAGGTGAGCGCGCCGGATGGACCGAAACCGACCCGCGAGTGTCGCGCGCGGCACACTGACATGTCTGATATGTACGACGCGTCTAGACGACCTGAGGCAAGAAACACAACAAAAGACACATGAAAAAACATACCAGAGGCCGTAGAGCGAGTTTAAGGTTGCCCTAGTCGATGATTCTTCCATAAAAACGTAGTCTGTCGATTACTCCACTGTTTGACGACGTACGTTCAAAATAAAAAAGTGATATCTATTTGTCTCATCATTATCTAGCCCTGTATGGAAACAAAAATGTATTTGAAAGTTATGAGCATCGAAAGTTCCATATTTGAACATTAATTTTAATGCTTAATAATTTTTGGGCGCACGGTTGGCGCAGTGGTTGAGCGATTGACTGCTGCGCTGCGTGTCGCGGGTTCGATTCCCGCACGGAACAATTATTTGTATGATCTACAAATAGTTGTTCCGGCTCTGGGTGTTTGTGTATGTGAGTTTATATGTTTGTAAACGCACCCACGATACAGGAGAAAATCCTAGTGTGGGGCAACGTTTTTTTAAAAAAATACAATACAAAAGTCATTTCGTAACTGTTATTACGTAATTTTTTTATTTTATTTTATAATTTTGTTTCTAAATGTTCATATTTCGAAACGAATTTCTTAGGCAATGTACATAATAAACTGCGCAGCAGTCAATCGCTCAACCACTGCGCCAGCCGTGCGCCCAATGTATGGATCATTATGTAACTGGCAGAATAATACTGAACCTGTTACCTCTCGAAAAAGAGCGCGTTGATTGTGTATAGTCGTAGTAGATAGTGTATATAGTCTGCGGTTTTTAGTCAGAACGTTTCTAATAAATTGTTGTTGGAACTTATTTGCATTTAATTAAGTAAGCTCATCAGGTAGTGGAAAAAGAATCGTCCGTGTCTCGCATAAAAAGGCTTTATTTTAACACTCGCATGTAGCTTTCGACGTTCGCCTATTGGCTACATCGCTCGTGTTAAAATCTCGACTTTTTATGCTCGACACGAAATGACCTACTACTATTACTACTGAATGACTGGTATTTATACTGATACCTGGATACTGATACTGTCTGCTTTTGATAACTAGAGATTTGTAGTATCACTTACCAGCAATAGTCTGTCTGAAAGGCGGCACTTTTCTATGGTACTTTAACACAATAGTGTGTGGCCGGACGATGAGAGGCCTCATCGGGTTTTCTGCGGACAAAACAGACACTTTTAATTAGGTGCTTTAAGCATATCTTAAGGTGAACGCGCACCTATCCGCGCCGCACGATCCGCATTTCAGCAAATTCACTGCGGCGCGTGCGGTGAGAGCGGTGCGCCTAGGTGCGCGTTCACCTTTAATCAGCCAATAATGTTCCGACTGCCGGCACTCAGGGTAGTGGGAGTGATGTACTTCAGCAGGGGGGTAGTACGGGAGCCTTGAGATCTTACTATAAATGTGCTTGTGTAGAGCTACAATAAGTACGTATCAAGGATGTTGCAGATACATTTTTTATTTACATCCACAGATGCGGAGGCCGCTATTTAAAGGTGAGCCTTCAAATAGCGGCCTTCTTTTAAGAAATATATTAAGATCTTTTTTTTTTATTCGAGATGGGTTTGCTCTTGACTCTAGTCTAGGTCAGAGGTGACAGAGACAAAGTCGACGATGGAGTGAGCTTACCCAGAAGAAGCCTGTTCACTCTAACTTTGAAGAGATTCGGGTTGTATGCGTTCGGAAACACAGACGCAGGCAGTGAGTTCCACTCTTTTGCAGTGCGCATTATGAAGGATGTTTGGAAGCGCTTGGTGCGAATTGGTGGAATAGCAACTAGGTGAGGATGGTAACTTGCAGTGCGTCTAGATGTCCGATGGTAGAAGAGAGCCGGTGGGATGAGGTCGTGGAGTTCATGAGCACACTCGCCAAAATACAGCCTGTAGAAGACCGACAAGCAGGCAACCTTACGGCGATGAGCTAAGCTGTGAAGCTTGGCATCCACCAGTTTGACGTCGCCAATTAGTCTCTTAATATATTTTGTAAGAAAATATATGGGTTGGGCGAAAAATATACTGAATGGGCGACTATTATACTAAGTAACTATTTATCCGGTTTGAGTAATACCTTTTAGGAGGTTTTTGTGAGCTGCGGTGATAATATTGTTACATACTTTAATTGTATTTGGGGTTCTATTTTTTCTTTTTTAGCTATTATTCTTTTGAAAATAGCTGAACAAACATTCGAGTGTATTCGTGTTTTCAACCAATTAGTCCAAGAGTGAGCGAAACGAGCTCGGGAGCTTAGAGAGCCCCTACAAGGATTTTAAGGTCCTGGCTCTTAAAGCCAGCGACTTCCGGTACCGACTCACGGGAACCAACCTTCCACTGGCCAGGCCGAGATGTACGGACGACTCAATCTGCTATCGACCTTCGGTCTCCGGAGGGGAGTGATGTAGCGGCACCAACACTGCCACTTACGAACTAATGACATGACGTCACATAAATCCTGCATCGCGCAAGCAAAGTTTTCGGCGCGATTAGAACACAGTCCGACAACAACCGTTGGGCAGTTGCCCGGACCAGACACAACACCCGTCTGGTCGGAGGATCCTCCCTTTTCTATGGAGGCTTGTGGGATTTAACACCCTGTTCCACATGCTCCCAAAGTATTGTTCTTTCCATTCAGTGACTGTATTGTGGAGGTCAGATAGGCAGTTGCACCATGAAAACACTGGTATTTAGATGATCCCGCTTAGACTAGGAAAGTTTGCCGCTTGGGAGGAGCCACGCCGTGCCCTCATCTCAGAAGTAGGCAGTGACCTATCGCTGCCGGCCGTAGTCGTGTCTATGGTCGGCAGCGAGGAGTCCTGGTAAACAGTCGTCTCGAAGAAGGAGGCTGCGGAGAGGGAGAGGAAGATTTCATCCGCTCAACCGATCAACCCCACACATCAGGACCTGAGGTCCGCGCCCCTCTTAGACGTCGCGGGGAGGGGGCGTCTCCCTCACTCTCCCCCCAAGCCGAGATCGAGTCCCGCAGGGGCGGGCCGGCACTAGCCGGGGGTTGCGGAAGTATCGTTGTTCCCGCGACCCCAGCGTAGTTGTGAGATGGAACACCGGGGTGGTTTTTAGTCAGTACGAGTCTGACAGACCTCTCCGCCCTCCCCAGGGCGGCGGACATCAAATGAGGATTTTCCACCCGGAAAAAAAAGGATCCGACGCCAACTTAGTTGGGAGACAGCTATGGATGAGGAATATCACTAAGAAAAATGGCTAAGAGGTTTATCTATTAAAACTTCATGCAAAAAACATGCAGGTACATAGGCGGACTTGATAAAAGGAGGTTAATTCTTACCTTCAATTAGCGGCGCTTCTATCTCAGATATCTGGCGATCCTCTCTCATCAACGAGGGCGGCAGTGACGGTACTGATAGCAAGGGAGCTGATACTGGAACCAGCTGGTCTCCTGTTGATATTGATGTGTCATCTACCATTTCTGTCGGGGCAAACATTTTGGATTAAGTTAAAACGTACCGACTTTTTAATTCTAAAGTCACCTACCTAATATTACATTAAGGGCACATTTGTGGTATTTCAAAAGATCACCATTCATTTTTATTCAATAAAAAAAAAAACTTTGCTCCACACTAGCAATTTCTTCCTGTATCGTGGGTGCGTTTACAAACATATAAACTCACATACAATAGTGTTGGGTAACTCAGGACGTGTGCTAGCACACTTGTAGTGACTCACTTCGATAGAAAGAGTCACTCGCTCTTTTTATTTTGATGTGCTAGCACAGCAGCACACAACACAGATTAGCTACACAGTGCGACCACAGAAAAACAAAGCACGTTAAAACTTGTCAGTTTTGAGAATGAGTTCGAGTCAATGTTATTCTTCGTTGTAAACACCTCATGTGCTGTGTGCCTATTTATTCGGTGTGTGCACAACAAAAATATGACTTTAAAGATTTTTAATAACACTCTAAACCTTTAATTCATTGCCAGTCTATTTAAGACCCTAAGCAAACGAGTTAACGTCTAAGTTTAATCCCGACTTTTGTTTACGATTGACGACGTCACATAACTTTTCTCTTTCCCTCGTCCTCTTGAGTGGTGCGAGCTGTGTGACGCGTTTTACCGACCGTCGCCGATGAGTAACCGAGTGAGTCCCAAGTGTCAAGTGTGCCTGACGAGACGACATCGCGAGTCGCGACACAGCTCGCTCGCACACACCAGACTTCTCTCACTCAGAGGCCACCGCCCGCCGCCTCGACTCATTCGTGGTACCACACTTAGTTAAAAGAGTGCCTCGCACGATCCTCATTGTAAAAGAGTGTGCTACCCAACACTACCATTCACAACACCCAGAGCCAGATCAACTATCTATAAGTCACACAAATATTTGTTCCGTGCAGGAATCGAACGATGGAAAGGGCTAGGCGGAATCAAATTGTGCAGTTCCATCGCACATTCCCCGAAATGTAACCGATAGAAAACAGACAGGCTGGCAACTCGTCGTCGGTGTTCAAGGCTCTGGAGCTTTGAGTCGTCCAGCGCATCGTTGCCGATCAGTCTCTTGGCCCGTCTGTCAATCGACTCAAGTGCATCATGTTGGTATTTGGCAGATCCGTCCCAGATGTGAGAGCAGTATTCCATGCATGACCGATCTTGCGCTTTATACAAGTTGAGCAGCTATTCAGGCGTGAATTACCGTCTCACCTTTGCAAGGATCCTCAACATTTTTTGCAGCCAACTGAGCCTTTGCTTCAATGAATGGATAGTTCGCTAGGCGGTGAAAGAATGTGTAGCGGTTCTGTGAAAATAAATACATACCGGTATCAGCATACAGTGAAGCCTTCATCAGTTGCACATTATGGCTCTGACGATGTTCCAAACGAGCCAACTCGCTGGTCGGACTCTTAACGCCGTAGGCTGTAACAAAAATAAGCATGAAACATATATTGTAGCCCATTAATTATGTGTAAACAAACATAATCATCTTACTAATATTATAAGCGCGAAAGTTTGGATGCACGGATGTTTGTTTGTCACTCAATCACCCCAGAACGGCTGAACGGATTTGGATGAAAGGCACAGAGTTAGATTATAGTCTGGAATAGCACATAGGCTACTTTTTATCCCGGTAAAATGTTGCCTTGGGATGATATAGTTATTTATGCTACAAGTGCGGAAAGTAGGTGATTTCCGATGAGTGGTATTTTTATTTTTTTGGATAAATCGACACGAGTCGGAAATCATCTTACGCACGTGTATCATACAACATTTTACTATGCATTGTGCGAGGAAATAAAAAAACATATCTGATTGGTTCAGATATGTTTAATGAAATTAATATTCATAAAATATGTTTGGCAGAATGAATATTTTGCTCGTGCCTTTTTGCGTTACGAGGAACTATGAACTATTAAATTAAAAATACCACTCATCGGAAATCACCTACTTTTCGCACTTGTAGCATAAATAACTATTTCACACAGGCAGAGCCGCCGGCAGAAGCCTTTTTTATTTTTAATAATCTATAGGCTCGCGCTTGACCACTACCTCACCTGATGGTAAGCGATGATGTGGTCGACGGTGTTGCTGCACCGTTTAGTTTACCGTTAGTTTTAATAGGTATAGCATATAATCGCTTAACTCGGGATTGTAAAACGGGCAAGTTTGAGATGGTTTAGTATTTGTTTTTTTCTCGTTTTATGTTTTTTTTTTGCTCGCTCTGACCACTATCTCGCCTGACGTTATTTGATGATGTGGTCGACGGTGAAGAACGCTTGCATAGAAGCAAACTTGAATAGGTTTCTAGCTCTTGACTTAAAGTCCCCTAGGGTTGCAGCTATCAGGAAACAATGACTCCGGCAGGGAATTCCACTCCTTAGATGTATGCACAATGAAAGTATTCGCAAAACGCTTTGTGCGTATGGATGGGATGTCCACCATGTACCGATAACGCATTGCCGTACGCCTTGTGGTCCGATGATGAAAAGGGCTAGGCGGAATCTAATTGTGCAGTTCCATAGCAAACTTCTCGAAATGTAACCGAAAGGCTGGCAACTCGCCGTCGATGTCCAAGGCTTAGAGTCGACCAGCGCTTCGTTGCCGATCAGCCCCTTGGCCCGTCTGTCAATCGACTCAAGTGCATCAAGTCGGCATTTAGCAGATCCGACCCAGAGGTGGGAGCATATGCGCTATGTATTTGTAAATGAACTATTTCTCAATGCATCTTTTATAAAATTATAGTTTTTTACTATACTTCTATACTATAATCTATACTAATATTATAAAGAGGTAAAGTTTGTGGGTTTGTGATTTTGTGATGTTGTAAGGGGTAATCTCTGGATCTACTGAACCGATTTTGAAAATTGATTCACCAGTAGAAAGCTACATTATTCCTTAATTGTCATAGGCTATAATATATTTTCAAAAAACTTAGAGAACCTTATGAAAATTGCAATAATGTAACCCAAGGTAGCAAAATGTTGCCTATAAAATTCATTCTTTGGTGTGCGCTGAGAAAACTATAAGGTAGGCAGGGTAGGCTGGAAAGGCAGGGCAGGTAGCCATTTGACGGGAGCGAAGCCGCGGGGGTCAGCTAGTAATATTATAAAGAGGAAAGATTTGTATTTTTATATGTAACGAATAAACTTAAAAACTACTAGACCGATATCAAAAATTCTTTCACCGTTGGGAAGCTACACTATCCCCGGGTGACATAGGCTACTTTTCATCCCTGTATTCCCACAGGAACGGGAACTACGCGGGTGAAACCGCGAGGCGTCCGCTAGTTAAGAATAAGTCACAAAACAGAACACTTATCTTGGTTTTTTTTCTAGGACTCATAGGTTTCCGAGAGTTCCGTCCTCCACAATTTCGAGTGTGTAGGGTTAAATGTTAAAATAACATATTTACCTTTGTTATCCAGATACATGCTCTGCGATTCGGTGTTATCTTCAGTTGTATCCATTTCAAAAGCTGTAACAAAGATAGAATTTGTTAATCATGAACAATTCAATCTGGCTAGTCTTTGCTGAACTAAGTTGGGGGTCGGCTTCCAGCTCGACCTGATGCAGCTGAGTACAAGTGTTTTCATGGAGCGACTGACTATTAATTGTCTATCTGACCTTCACAACCCAGTAATTGGGTAACACGATATAGTTGCCGGCACGTAAGTTGCAAGAGTTGTTAGATGCGCACAAGTCGACTGCCGACTGTCGAAGAAGGGTAATGTGTTTATCAGTCTATGTATTGTTCCTATGTGGCGTTCCAGAGACCAAACGTGTTGGCCGATTTTGATGAATTCTTACGTCAATCGATTCGTCTTAACCTTGCGAGTGTCACTGACTACATTAAAATTGGGAAATGGCGGCTTTTGGGCGCCATATTTTTTTTTGTTCCAAATCCATCATGTGGGGTATCAAAAAAGAGGGTTTTAAGAAGTGATTTCAAAAATATACAATACTTATGTAACATATTCGAAAAAAAAAAAATGTTAACTAAAAAGTTATAAATAAAAAAGTCAATTCAAAATTCATCTGTTTTTAGTTAGCCAGCTCGCGAATATGTATCCTCCGACTGCACAGCATGGTTTTCTTCTTGTTTACGTCTTTTTAGTTTGCTTTTTACGCAGTCGGGATTTTTGATTTTTGAATTGACTTTTTATTTAGGTGTTTATGTTTACCAAGAGGGACGCGGAGAACGTTTAGCACCGTTCCGAGCACGCGATTGGGTGGTCAGTTATCACAAGGATCGCCTGACCAATCGCGTCGCGTCCACGTTTCGTTCGCTCTATATGGTAGTTTGTCAGTTCGCTAACTATGCGCGAACTTATCCCCACTACGCCATAACCTTGCCAAGTTACATGCCATGGATTATAGCCCTTGGCAAGACTGGTGTCAGATCTCAGGCTTCTGCCTACTCGTAACGACTGTCAAAGATCTTCAATTGACAGCCGGGCCCAACGGCTTAGAGCTCGCTACTGGAGGTGATGTTCACACCACGTTAACAGTACCGTTTTAACAGATCCGTCGCTACTGGAGGTGAAGTTCACACCACGTTAACAGTGCCGTTTTAACAGATCCGTCGCTAGTGGAGGTGATGTTCAAACCACGTTTACAGTACCGTTTTAACAGCTCCGTCGCTACTGGAGGTGAAGTTTACACCACGTTAACAGTGCCGTTTTAACAGATCCGTCGCTACTGGAGGTGAAGTTGACACCACGTTTACAGTACCGTTTTAACGGATCCGTCGCTACTGGAGGTATTGTTCACACCACGTTTCAGTATGGTTTTAACGGATCCGTCGCTACTGGAGGTGTTGTTCACACCACGTTTACAGTACCATTTTAACGGATCCGTCGCTACTGGAGGCAATGGCACGCCCTGCGTGGCTTCGATCAGATAAATAGCGAATTTACACACACAACAGTATTAAAATACTTTACAACTATATACGTCAGCGCCAAATAAAAACGTATACGATAAAGCGGACCTGTAAAACGGACATCTGTGTGAACGAGTACTTAACGTGCTTTTCGAGGCACGGAGGCAACTCGCTATGTAAGGATATTCACCCATCCACGGACCGACGTCGACAAGCGTTGCTTAACCTTGAAGATAGACCCGTGCGGCTGTTATTATTTAGCCAAAAGCTCCGTGTTAATCATAATCATGAACGGGACTAAAAATTGCCATCAGTGGGGCACGTATCCATCCAGGATATCAAAGCCAATACTTCTGACCAGCAGTCACCCTTTCGATCACTAGACCAACCAATCAAAGTTCAGGAGTGGGGGCTTGTGACGTCACTTTGTCAGTATGAAGTGTAGCACACGATATTTCAACTCACTGTATCGTCTTAATTTTTATTTACGTGGCAAAAGAAAAAAAAACGTGTCCAATATTTAAGGTAATCTAGCTGACGGACTGACGGATTTGACCCCATGAAACTCAGATGAAATAAAAAGTCAAGATGGAACGCCTTAGCTTGTCAGTTGAGCTATATTATTTGATCAGTGAGCTCGAATGACAAGATAAGGCGTAATTTCGTTGTACGTGAGTGCGTGTAATTGTGTATTTGTACGACAAGGCATAGTTTGAACCGGCTTGTATGCAACGTTCCATCTTGACTTTTTATTTGATCTGAGCCATGAAATTGATCAATCACATGCGAGATGAAAGACGCCATGTGGATTTCCTTCTACGTGATTGGTCGATTTTTTTAAATTATTAATTTTGTGTCTCTGAAATTGGCTACAAGACCCTGCGCAGTAGCTATTTTTGTGTCAATGTTGAAGGTGAAGATAGCTATGTATAACTGCCTCTTTCACTCGCTTACGTTTGTCGCATCGTCCTATCTCGCTTACTGGATGCAGTGTACTCGATGACAAACTATTTCTTGTGCAATGGTTCGCAGAGTCAACTTCAAAGACAGAAAAATCCGCTGTGACTACTATACGACTGTCAGGACAGGTCCGACGCGTATTTGCTGATTTTCGACATTCACCTAGTAAGCAGAATCAAGGCCATCAACTCTTATCAACTGATCTAGTTTAGAAGTAGGTGAAGGTCATTTTATATTTTCAAGGTCAAGGTCATCTATTGTTTTATGGGTAGTTTTCATTGTTTATTTAATTATACTTATCATTTTCCATACTTATCGCGGTTCTTCCGGAACGTCATCCCTTAAGCGTATATATTCCCCAATGTTAACGCAGTACTGGCCGTACGCCCGCTCGGAGCCAGAATATCAATATTGATACTCCTTTTGTACAGTTTTGTTTGCAAAATGTTCTTTAGATTTACATAATATTTATATATATAGTGTTCATCTAATTTTTATTTTTATTTTCGTATTCACCTGTGGTTATCTACAACTGAACTACATTTTTTTGTGGGGGCCTGGTGACCTGTAACAAAGGTATTTTTTTTTGAAAAACCTACTTCAGGCACCAGTCTCTTGCAATGGTGTATTATAGATTAAGCATTGATTGTAATGCTAATTTTAAGGTTACCATTGTAAAGAGAAAATAAATGAAATATTGATTGATTGATTGAAAGGCGTAAACTACCTATTGATTCGTTAAATTGCACTACGAGGCGCCAGCAAAGGGAAGGGAGCCAATAAGGGCCCTCCGGAAGCTGAATTTTGGCGGGTTTCAGCGAATCTCATTTGCATAAACGGTCAAACCGATTCATCTCTCGAACAATCGATTTAACATTTCAGTTGCGAAAAATTTCAGCATTTTTATAATTTAATGAAAATATATGTATAATTACTATTTCACTGGAAGAAACAATTCTTAAAATAAAGATTTGAAAATTACCTTCGAAATCATTATATTTTTTGTATGCTAGCACGCATTTCAATATGATTTTGTAGGCATTTGATTACGAAACTAGGGGAAGCAATCTTACAAGTGCCAGGTCTTCAGTAAGCCGCTCTACAAAAGTACAAATCCAGCTACGTTTTACTGTCTGATTAGGTGCTCCCACACTGCTGTTTGAAAATATTTACAAACACTAATACATTTACTAACAAATGTTAGGAAAATGTTTGTTAAGAAAGTAATTACGTTTACCACAGCCGGAGGATTGGAAAGAAATCCGAAATTATTCTAAACTTTTAATTATTGAAGTTAATTACAATTAATTATCATAGAAATGTTGTCCATTCCAAGTCGAGGTTGGAACATGGAATGGTTACAACTACTAACTACAACTAGATAACCTACAAATGTCCATTTCAAGCCGATGTTAGGACATTGAATGGTTACAATAATTAAATAGACTAACTACAACAAACTAGCCTACGAGTATTCATCCTACTCGAAGTAGGAATATGGAATGCCTTCTTCTTACAAAAAATGCTTATTAATATCGGCTCGAAATTGATTGATTTCCTGACGTTCAAGGCTGCATTGGTTTCAAAAACAATTGCACAACTTCCTAGATTGATGCTACGTAGTTTCTGTGTCAGCAAATGCCTAGCTACATGTCTTGGCTTCAAGGTAACTGCACCGTTGCAAGGTCTATAAATACTTAGAGTCCGCAATGTCAGCAGATTCCTAGGCATACGTAACAAAGTGTTTACTAATGTTTGTAAACATTTTAAACAGCGGTAATGGAACACCATGATTATATAATGTAGTAAGCCATTTTATAGCCGTGTAGTTCAACAGTGGTCAGGCAGGGGCCAGTAGTTCTCCTATAGTTTTAGGCAATCGATCCACTAAACCTACCAAATCCATAACCCAATCCATTTTTTCTCCATATTTTGCAATAGTCCTGCACCAACCGGGGATTGCCCTTGGATGCATTTGCGCAGTGCATACAGGGATAATCGTCGGTTGGTGTCACATTTCCTGATACATGCCTACTCTGCGACCCCTCGCACGCCTTTCAAATGAACGGGACCCCAGGGTCCCGAGATTGTCAAAGTAAAAATAATGTAATAATGTTAGTATGCAACAGTGTAGGAGTGTTAGAAAATTTGTGTAATCATTTTTACAATGCATGTCCTCGAAAAGAGCGTTTTCCAAGCAGCCAAACTGTGCGGAAAGTGTCACTTTTTTTTACTAGTGCTTTTTACTTTCCTGTATATTTAAATTTTTAACTCCAACGTCAGCCCGCCGCATAGAGTTTTGATTATTTGAGAAAAGTTTTAAAAATTAGTTAAGTACAGATTATCATTTATATAAAAGGTAAAACAAAACTAATACTTCATTTAAAGCGTTTTTAATTACTCTAGATTTAGATTTTGATCAATAAATTAATTTTAAATATTCAATAAATATGTTTGGCAGAATGAATATTTTGCTCGTGCCTTTTTGCGTTACGACGTGACAGCTATTTGCACATGCGCAGTAGATATGCCCGAGGAACTATGAACTATTAGTTAATCTGTGGATATGCTGAGCGCCTTTGAATAAGCGCCATTTTATTAATTTCTTGCTTGGTTCAGACATTTTTTTTTATTTCCTCGCACAATGCTTAGTAAAATGTTGTATGATACACGTGCGTAAGATGATTTCCGACTCGTGTCGATTTATCCACTCATCGGAAATCACCTACTTTCAGCACTTGTAGCATAAATAACTATTAACAGCGGTGTGGGAGCACCAATTGAGAAACACTCAGGTCAATTGTGACTGTTTATTTGTACAATGTTTTCACAAACCTGCACTGTGTCTGCGTGTTGGATAACGACCCACTACTCATAGAAAGGAATCCTGAGCCCCGGCCATGGGAACACCATAAACTGATTGTGTTTAGCGGTTGCGTGTATGTTTTTTAAGGTAAAATGATTGATATACTGGCACGAATTTTTTATTTTATTCTTTTAACAATTCGATAGTTTATTTAAAATCTCAATAAGAATATATTTTAACGATTATTTAGAGTAATATACAAGATTAAAAATAATAACTATATAATCTAATAGTAAGTGTACCTTTATACTGTATTTTTGGAGTACAAACTATTCTTAACTATTATGATATAACAAGGTTTATGTTAAATTAACTAATAATAGTCTTCATGCATAATCTTCTTCTTTCGTGTGAGGTGTGGCCACCTCTGGTGTCAGAGTTAATTAAGCCGCCTCTGGGAACCCCACAGGCCTCTGACTTGGCTATTTCAGACTTACATTAACTATGTAAGCATAATATAATATTTACTTATAATATTTCATCTACTTATAATATTTACTTAAATAAAAAGAACATTATGACAATACATAATTCTTTAATAAAATAAACAATAATGATTTTAAAATTATTACACGAACGAGAATTATAATAATAACTACATGAGATAATTATCTAGATAGTCGTATACTAATATTATAAATCTATACTAATATTATAAAGAGGTAAAGTTTGTGAGTTTGTGGGGGATGATCTCTGGATCTACTGAACCTTTTTTTGGCATGGAGATAGTTTGAGACCCTGTGAAGGACATAGGATAGTTTTTACTCCCTTGGGATGATAAAACACTTTTTAGACGGGCAAATAAGCTAGTAGGAAATAATCTCCTTTTAAAAGATTACATAATATGTAGTGTGAATTTCGTTATGAGCAAATGAAGCCCTTCTGTATATCACTTAACTGAATAATCGTACTGGAACATATTGGGATACTGTACTTGTAGTACTCCATAGGGATTGTATGGGTCCCTGTTTGGTTAGGTTTGCGGAATTAACTTTAAAAAAAATATAAGGATGGTACTAAATAATATTTTTGTATAGTACATTGTGATACAAGGGTGGAAAGAAACTTCGGCTCGGGCTTGTTAATGACAGCTCGTTTGCAATAAGCAACACACCCGCGTATCACACGACGTTTTTCAATACAGTTGTGGGAAATAGTAAAAACAAATCAAAGAATTAGATTTGTTTATTCACAAAAAAATAAAATTTTCAGAAAATGGCGCGTTTTCGCAACTGGACATATATTTTTTAGAAAGAAAACAGCCTATTCGATTTTTGACAGATGTTGATGTGAAAATAATTATTTTACGGTACGTATCATTTATTTTTCCTCGTATAAAATCTATCCCATTTTATTCTATGTATGAAAACTCCTTGCTACTAAACTTTTTAAATTGAATTATAAATTTAAAACTCAACTGCAAAAGTAATCATCGAGCTCGTAAACAAAAGTCACGACCGCGTAACAGAAAGAAGCCTTTGCAAAAGATTTAATTTTCGAATCATAATTATAGCCTCTGAAAGTACGCCATGTTTAACAACTGTATTGAAAAATATATTTTCAATACAGTTGTTAAACATGGCGTACTTTCAGAGGCTATAATTATGATTCGAAAGTTAAATCTTACGCATAGGCATCTTTCTGTTACGCGGTCGTGACTTTTGTTTACGAGCTCGATCATTATGTTTGCAGTTTAGTTTTAAATTTATAAGTCAATTTAAAAAAGTTTAGTAGCAAGGAGTTTTCAAATATAGAATAAAATGGAATAGATTTTCTATGAGGAAAAATGAATGATTCCGTACGTTTTAGCATTGAATTCTCAAAAGTCTTTTAAATGGTTGTTTAGTATATTTAATTACCAGTTTTAATTTAATTATTTTCACATCAACATTTGTCAAAAATCGAATAGGCTGTATAGGCTGTTTTCGTTGAAAAAATATATATGTCCAGTTGCAAAAACGCGCCATAAGTCAATTTAAAAAAGTTTAGTAGCAAGGAGTTTTCATACATAGAATAAAATGGGATACGATTTTATACGAGGAAAAATTAATGATTCCGTACGTTTTAGCATTGAATTCTCATTTTTTTTTAAAATAGTTATTTAATATATTTAATTACCAGTTTTAAGTTAATTATTTTCACATCAACGTTTGTCAAAAATCGAATAGGCTGTATAGGCTGTTTTCTTTGTAAAAAAATATGTCCAGTTGCAAAAACGCGCCATATTGAATTTTTTTTTTTTTGTGAATAAACAAATCTAATTTTATGATTTGTTTTTACTGTTTCTCACAACTGTATTGAAAAACGTCGTGTGATACACGGGTGTGTAGGTTATTGCAAACGAGCTGTCATTAACAAGCCCGAGCCGAAGGCGAGGGTTTTTAATGACACGAGTTAACCTACTTTCCACCCTTGTATCACAATGTACTATTTATTAAGATTCAATAAACTAATGTTTTACAATCTTAATTAACTAAGTGTATCATAAGTGAAACCGCGAACCGGTAGACGATACGTTGGAAGGCCTCCCACTAGGTGGACCGATGACCTGGTTAAGGTTGCGGGAAGGCGCTGGATGCGAGACACACGGGATCGGTCAATGTGGCGACGCCTGGGGGAGGCCTATGTCATAAGTGAAAAATTAATATTAATTATTATTCAAATTTCTGATTACATTTTTTGTTAAATTATTTCCCAAAATACATAAAAAACAAGAACACAAAAGTGAAAGACACTACAACCACAATAAGCATTACAGTTATTAACCACATATTGGTACAAAGCATTGCTTTGGCAACTTTCTTTTGTAGAACATATTCTTCGTTGTACGGCGCTGATGGCATCTCGGGGTCGTTTGTCACCCTACTGGGGGTATTTGACACCCCACTGCGGTATTGCTGTACCCCAGTAGGGGTGTTTGGTACCTCACTGTGGGTATGCTGTACCCCACTGTAGGTTTGTGGTACCCCAACGTGGTGATGTTGTACCTCACGATGGGGTACGTATGTCGGGTTAAAACGGTACGTCGTCGATTGGTTGCCTGTTGGGTGGGGAGAATCAAACTGTTCGAATTAGTATGGTATTTCTACCGTTTGTCTATACTAATACTAATAATATTATAAAGAGAAAAGATGTTTTGTTTGTTTGTTTGGTTGTTTGTTTGTACCGAATAGGCTCCGAAACTACTGGACCGATTTAAAAAATTCTTTCACCAATAGAAAGCTACATTATTCCTGAGTGACATAGACTATTTTTTATACCCGGAAACGGGTCCTGTGGGATGGTCCACGGGAGCGAAGCCGCGGGGAACAGCTAGTATTTAATATAAATAAATAAAGTCCCTGTTAGGCCGTTGCAGGAGGCCTTCCTCTCTGTCAAATGTAGTAATTCAGCACGTAGATATAGTGCAGGGCGTGCTATTTTAAAAAGTTTAATAAAAAAATCGTTTGACACTGTGTTAACATGCTTCAAGTTGAATGCCCATGTTACACCCACTCCTTTTAAGGTCGGAGACTCTACACTCGAAGTTGTGGATGACTATGTCTACCTGGGACAAACGATCCAGTTGGGTAGGGCCAACTTCGAGAAAGAGGTCAACCGACGAATCCGACTCGGCTGGGCAGCGTTCGGGAAGTTGCGCGGTATCTTCTCGTCCAACTTACCACAGTGTCTCAAGACGAAAGTCTATGACCTGTGTGTGTTGCCAGTGATGACATATGGCTCTGAGACGTGGTCGCTTACAATGGGCCTCATCAGAAAGCTTAAAGTCACCCAAAGGGCAATGGAGAGAGCTATGCTCGGAGTTTCCTTGCGTGATCGAATCAGAAATTTAGAGATCCGCAAGAGAACCAGGGTTACCGACTTAGCCCGAAGAATTGCCAAACTTAAGTGGCAGTGGGCAGGGCACATTGCTCGCAGAAGTGATGGCTGATGGGGCAGAAAGGTTCTGGAGTGCGACCGCGAACCGGAAGACGTTGCGTTGGAAGGCCTCCCACCTGGTGGACCGTGCACCTGGTGAAGGTTGCGGGGATCCGCTGGTTGCGGGACGCATGAGACCGGTCAATGACGCTTGGGGGAGGCCTATATCCAGCAGTGGACGTCTTTCGGCTGATGTGATGGTGATGATGATGCTTCAAGCATCATGGTCTTCTGGCGAAGATAAAAGGAATTCGCTGGATAGTTTTCATTTACAATAGGGAATTCCTTGGTAGAAAAATGATAATTCTATATAGTCCGTCAGCGAGATTATCAAATTATATTGGACCCGTATTTTTTGCTTTATCAAATAAATAAAAATTGACAAAGATAAAGCGCATCAAAGTTCAGGAGTGGGGTTTTGAAACGTCACTATGCCAGTATAAAGTGTACTAACGGCGTGACATCACACGATATTTCAACGCACTGTATCGTCGTAATTTTTAGTTTACGTAGCAAAAGAAAAATGCCGATAGTATTAGGTTATTTAACTGACGGACTTAATAGATATTTTTTTCAACTACCCTATTAATTGTTAGGTTCGCGTTTGTCCTCTATTTCATCTAATAGTATCTAAGAGTTGATGATGATAGGGTTGACTATAGATATTATTATTGAGCATGCTTGCCTGCGCTCGGATGCAAGAGGCATAGAACCGTTCGAACTGGCGATGCTTTTAAAATAAAGCCTTTCCGTGCGAAGAGTTAAGCGTAAAGGCGACCTGGACCGATTTCTAGGTGTTGGCACAAATCCTCCATTTGGCAAGCCATTGTGAATTACATCCAGACTCTCATGAAGTATTTGCGACGCTTTGTTGAGGCAACTGTAACATGCCAGGACTGCGGTGTCATCTGCATAAGTGGCAATTGTCACTCCAGCAGCCTAATTGCGTAAGTATATTATCCAAAGCAAAAGAATCGATTCTTTCCCAAAACCGACTTTACGTAGTGCATATTGATACGAAAAGTCGTTTTTGGGAAGGAATCGATTCTTTTGCTTTGGATAATATACTTACGCAATTAGGCTGCAGGGGTTTACGGTAGGTTTGCCGTAAAGATAGTGTACAATACTGGACCAAGAACAGAGCCCTGGGGTACTCCCGCTAGTATGTTATGGAAACCAGAGGTTCTATCGTCTTCCTTCGCCTGGAATATTTTATTGGATAGGTAAGATTCCAGAATGTTGTAAAAGGAGAATGGCAAACTGGAATATTTTATTGGATAGGTAAGATTCCAGAATGTTGTAAAAGGAGAATGGCAAGTGTGATTTTAACTTGCATAGTAGTTCATTATGCCATACTCTGTCGAAGGCCTGTTGTACGTCGAGACTGATGAACAGTATTGCTTAGTTTCTAGAGCATTTCTGATGACGGGACACTCTGTGAATTTTTTTTGGTAGTGGCATGTTCAAGTCTGAATCCAAACTGATGATCAGGAATGATTGAGATTGAATTAAGGAGCCGGCGCAACAGAATTTTCTCAGACAGCTTGTGGAGCACAGGCAGCAAACTAATGAGCCTATATGACGTAGAGATTAAATTGACAATATTGTTTGACAAACTGTAAATTTAACCTCGTGTTAGCAACTAACACTGAGTTAAGTTAATCGTGCAAGTGGGCCTTAGGATACCAGACTGTTGCTATCAACCGTGCACAAATTCATACTCCGGAATGCTACTGAATAATTCCAGATGGATAAACCCAAAAACCGGATGTATCCTCCGACTGCACAGCATGATTTTCTTCTTGTTTACGTCTTTTCAGTTCGCTTTTTAAGCAGTCCGGATTTGTGATTTTTTGAATTAACTTTTTTATTTATAAATTTTTAGTTAATTTTTTTTTGAATTAGTTACATATAAATATAGTGTTACATATTTTTGAAATCACCTCTTGAAAACCTTTATTTTGATACCGCACACGATGGGTTCGGAAGAATAAAGAAAATTGGCCGCCCACAATATGGCGCTCAAAAGCCGCCGTTTTTCTATTTTCCAATTTTTGCGTTTGGTCTCTGGAACGCCACATAGGAACAAACATACATACATAGACTGATAAACGCATTACCCTCCTTCGGCAGTCGGGTAAAAACACTGTACCTGGCACTGGATTCTGACCCAGGGTCTCATACGCATCAGTAGCTCTTGATAACTCTAGTCATAAGCGCTTTGCTAAAAACCTTTGTCTAATGCTTTGCCGATAAGCCAGTGGGCAAGCGGTGTCAACTGCCAATAAGCTTCTATTTGAACAACCAACAAGTTACCTGCGTAGTACGTATATAAAATACCTCAAGTCTAATAGCGCCATCTTATCTTATCTTGTGGAGGGGCCGAGAAATAACTCGGACACTTCGACCCATTGGGATCTATTGTGGTCCCCTAGATAACTGACTCCTCCCCAATCTCGTTGAAAACTCTTTTCATGAGTTTTACAACGAGACTAGGAGATATGAGCCTACAGTCTGCTGGTTTCCTAGGAGACACATTCGCTTACCAGCCAGTGCATCGCACGTGCACAGTAGGTGCTCCATGCGTTCCGTATGTTCCCCACACAACCTGCACATGGGTGTCGCGGTTAGACCCATCTTCATGAGCATGTCGTTGGTTCCAAAGTGCCCTGTAAAGGCCGCAAGCAGGTAGCGGTTTTTTCCCCTGCTCATGTTCCAAATGCATTCCCGTACTTTGAACGTACTCTACGTAGGAATTTCTTGGAGTATCGTAGACCGCCATTCATTCGGCTAAAGCTGATGATTGGGACATGAAATCAACATACCTTTAGCAGCTCCATTGAGTAGGTTCAGCGAGGTTTGCTGCATGGCGAACAGGTTGTCTTCTGCTACCAAAGGTGCTGATGGTCCAAGGCCTCCAAGGCCTCCAAGACCTACTGTTGGTGGTGGTACCGGAGGCATGGATGCTGTGGACAGAGAAGGTTATTATAAGATTGGGTGACAATAGTTATTTATGCTACAAGTGCGGGAAGTATGTGATTTCCGATGAGTGCTATTTTTATTCACGAGCGACCGAAGCGAGTGAGTGGATAAATCGAGACGAGTCGGAAATCATCTTACGCACGTGTATCATACAACATTTTACTATGCATTGTGCGAGGAAATAAAAAAATATATCTGAACCACGCAAGAAATTAATAAAATGGCGCTTATTCAAAGGCGCTCAGCATATCCGCAGATTAACTAATAAAAGCTGTCACGTCGTAACGCAAAAAGGCACGAGCAAAATATTCATTCTGCCAAACGTATTTAATGAATACTTATTTAAAATTAATTTATTGATCAAAATCTAAATCTAGAGTAATTAAAAACGCATTAAATGAAGTATTAGTTTTGTTTTACCTTTTATATGAATGATAATCTGTACACAACTAATATTTTTAACTTTTCTCAAATAATGAAAACTCTATGCGGCGGGCTGACGTTGGAGTTAAAAATTAAAAAAGTACAGGAAAGTAAAAAGCACTAGTAAAAAAAGTGACACTTTCCGCACAGTTTGGCTACTTGGAAAACGCTCTTTTCGAGGACATGCATTGTAATAGTTATTTATGCTACAAGTGCGGGAAGTAGGTGATTTCCGATGAGTGGCATTTTTATTCACGAGCGAGCGAAGCGAGTGAGTGGATAAATCGACACGAGTCGGAAATCATCTTACGCACGTGTATCATACAACATTTTACTATGCATTGTGCGAGGAAATAAAAAAATATATCTGAACCAAGCAAGAAATTAATAAAATGGCGCTTATTCAAGGGCGCTCAGCATATCCACAGATAAACTAATAGTTCATAGTTCTACTGCGCATGTGCAATAGCTGTCACGTCATAACGCAAAAAGGCACGAGCAAAATATTAATTCTGCCAAACATATTTAATGAATAATTAAAATTAATTTATTGATCAAAATCTAAATCTAGAGTAATTAGAAACGCCTTAAATGACGTATTAGTTTTGTTTTACTTTTTATATGAATGATAATCTGTACTTAACTAATTTTAAAACTTTTCTCAAATAATAAAAACTCTATGCGGCGGGCTGACGTTGGAGTTAAAAATTAAAAAAGTACAGGAAAGTAAAAAGCACTAGTAAAAAAAAGTGACACTTTCCGCACAGTTTGGCTGCTTGGAAAACGCTCTTTTCGAGGACATGCATTGTAAAAGAATTATCGTAACTGTTAGTAGGATTGGACAGATGGGAGTCTAAGCGCGCACTTAGACAACCCATTTGGTTCGTTGTGCGTGCAGGCCTCCTCTCTGTGAGTGGGAGTGGGCAAGCAGTATTCCACTAGGTGTGGTTTCTTGTTACTCAGTGGCTGCAAAGTAACTCTGTTGTAGGATTTGGATGAAACTTGTTGTATGGTCCCTTGGGTTAGGATACTTTTCATCACAGGAGTATGGACCCTTGGGTTAGGATACTTTTTATCGCAGGAGTATGGACCCTTGGGGTTATTTCCGCCCTTCACGCTGGCAAAAGTTAGTAGGTCTATACACTCACCAGACGGCGCACATCGTCCCTGCAGCGCATTCACGACGAGCTGCCTCTGAGGGTCGTCCTCCTCGTCGGAGTCCGTCAGGCCGTACTTGCTGAAGTGGTCCACGCGGAACACCCAGCTGCCGGTCTGCGGGCGGTACTCGATGAACTTGGTGCTGTGCTTGTCGCAAACGCGGCGGAGTTTGCCCTCGTATTCCATTTTGAGTAGTCTGTGACAGAAATGGTGATATTAGTATAATTTTTGGTAGCAATCTTTTTCGTCTGGCTACGGCTGCCATTTGCAGATCTTTGAAGGTGACTACGGATAGTTAGAAGCCCGAAAGTCTTTCAGCCAGTCTTAACAAAGACACAGATAATATAATACTAGCATACAGATGCCTCATCCCATACAAAGAAACCGTGCCGACGTAACTAGCGTTTTTCGTCTGATTAAGATGATCATTTTTATAAATACATTCGATCGCGTTCGGTTCCGTTCCACGGCTATAGATGGTGTTAGCAGCGACTTGAACCGAGATAAAATGTTGAAGGATTTTTTCTGGGTTCGTGACAATTTTTTATCTTTAAATACAGTGACGATTTGTTTTATAGTATTTTTCAGTTCAAACAGTAAAACGCCCATAACTTATGAATGACTGAACCGTTTTTCATCAAACATAGCTAAGAACACTCACGGAAAAGTCAACTTTCAAACAAAAAAAAAACTAAATCAAAATCGGTTCATCCGTTTAGGAGCTTTGATGCCACAGACATACACACACAAATACACACGTCAAACTTATAACACTTCTTTTTTTCCGTCGGCGGTTAAATATAGGTCCTTGCTATTCCCCTGTAGTGGGACAGTTACAGTCAGGTATTGCGTTGTTATCAGAATAGTCAGATGATGATGTAACTCACCTCTCAGGCTCCGTGATGGCCCTCTTCTCACTCTTGTCTCTGGGCCACACTCTGTCCAAGGTGACGAAGGCGCGTCTGTTCAAGCCCTCGCCTAGGGGAGGCTTCACCGACTCTTCCGGGTACACTATCACTTCTTTGTTGAGGAAGTGGACTAAAAAGGAGAGAAATTAAGTTAGCAAATACTTCGCCTTAAAGGGCTGATGAAGATATTTCTCATACCAAAATAGGGGGAAAAACTTATTGAGCAATTTGATCGAATTTGGATTTGACGACTCGGTTGAGCAATCGGCTGGTGAGCTACGTCTCGCGGATTCGATTCCCGCACGGAACAAATATTTGAATGGCCTACAGAAAATTGTTCTGGATCTGGGTGTCTTGTGTATGTGAATTTAAATGTTTGTTAGCGCTCCCACGATACAGAAAGAAATTCCTAGTATGGGGCAAAGTTTAAAGAAAAACTGGCCAAGCGCGAATCGGACTCGCGCACGTCCGTACCATCATCGCAAAAAATGGCAAAAAAATCACGTTTGTTGTATTGGAGCCCCACTTAAATATTTATTTCATTCTGTTTTTAGTATTTGTTGTTATAGCGGCAACAGTAATACATCAACTGTGAAAATTTCAACTGTATAGCTATCACGGTTCATGAGATACAGCCTGGTGACAGACGGACAAACAGACAGACAGACAGACGGATCGCGAAGTTTTAGTAATTGGGTCCTGTTTTTACCCTTTGGGTACAGAACCCTAAAAAAGATTTCGACAAATACAAAAGTTATTTATTTCAACTAGGCCATTACATTAAGCCGCACTTTTGAACGTCAAAAATATAAATTTAAAGTTAATAATAATTGATTCTACCGTCCATACGGAAAAGTAACTTGTTATGGAGAAGAACGGACAAGAAACTTCATACTTACTCTTTTAAAAAAAGTGTTTTACAACATTTACATACAAACATAAATTCATATACGTGAGGACGATGCACTCAGCACTATTGTACTACGTATTGGTAAAAAGTATTACAAGCACTAACAGGTAAATTCCTTCATTTGATAAATAGGAACATGGTACTCACATACTTACACATATTGCAAACATAGGTAAACTACCGAATTCAACAACAACTGACGAATTGAGACCTTTTTTTTAAGTAGTTTAATAAAGCTTGTAAAATAAGAAGAACTTACCCAAGCTATCCAAGTCCATGCCAGCGACATCGATCTCGCAGTCATAGTAGACGTTTCCGTAATTCTTGCGACCGATGGTCAGGTGTGGAACCACGCATGAACCGTCCGGACGCATGTAGGCTGAGGAAGAAATATTTATTTATTAGTATAATATCAAATTGTGTTTATATTCCTCTTGAGAACTAAATGTGAATAGTACGCACATTTTGGTAGTCATAATTAACCAGAATTGCTAATAATAATGTTTAACTAATAATAACTCACGACGCAATAGGACACAGCACGATTTGCAGCTAAGCAAATATTTTATTCATTCATTATAATATTAGTTTATGCAACGGTCATATAATAGGGTTTATTAAAACACGAGTGTAGGTGTATCACACGAGCGTTTTAATACCTAATTATATGCAGTTGCATACACTATTTTATCTTCATTTAAATAAAACAAAAGTGGAAACGGAAAAAACATGTGGTAGGTATAGGCGGGCAATTAAGATCAATTTAGATTCTCACTGCGCAGGATCGCGCAGCCCACGCATCATAGACAATGAAACTATTTTTCTACATAAGTCAATGAGAGCGCCGATAAATTAAAAAGTAAAAGTCTACTACAAAAACTAAAAAGTTATTTTATGATGCAGTTGTTTGAAAATCGAAGGAAAATTGCACTGTAATGGTTTTTTTTTTACGTTGTGAGTGTAGATAAAATTGATTATGATTGTATGCGCATACAATCAATAACAAATTGAATTAAATGAATATAAAAAAATATTTTTGTAGTCAAATATTAATAAAGATGGATTTTTTTGTATTATCAACATAACAGGAATCTACACTAGTAGTTATGGACTTAAGTTTAACCGTTCAGTTAACTACTAGAAGGTACCCAGGAGTCTCAGTTATGTGCTTCCAAAGGCAATTACATGCATCATATTGTACCCAGCAGTTACAAATGGTAGATACAAAGTTAACACACGGACACAAGTATTATTTTATCTTCAACACATAATTTCCAGGTATAGACAGTAAGGTTAGTATACTGGTACTCACCAATCATCTCATCCAAACTAGGTATGGTGTAGTACCCCGGGCGGGTGAGCTTCACGCCGGTAGGGTGCGGAGGCAACTCACGGGGAGATACGTATTCTTCTTCTGCTGACACTGTTGAAGAAATATTAAGATTACACATGTGTTGGGTAAGGTTTTTAGTTTAATACTACAGGTTACGGCTTCTATCAATAATACACTAGATGACAGGTAAGCGCTTCAAAAACATGCCAAAAAATAAGAGCACAAATACGGTTGTGGTCTTATTTCAAATTAGTATAGTCCAATCATAGCCAACATTACGACGTAATAAAAAATCTTTTTTACAAAAAAATACTACCGACTTCCAAATTAAAGCACTACAAAGTGAATAATTACTTTCTTTTTACCCGGCTGCAAGGAAAGGGTTATGTTTTTCGCGCGTATCTTGTATGTTAGTATGTATGTATGTATGTATGTAATATGCTTTATTACCTCGTATCTTTCAAACCACTTAACAAAAGAAACATGGCGGATTTTGGGCGCCCGCCATATTGTAGGGGTTGTAATTTTTTTTTCTTTGTCCTCCATCGAGTGGGGTATCCAAATGAAGGGTTTTAGAGGTGATAACGAAAATAAATAACACTTATATGTTTAAAGTCATTCGAAAAAAAAGTATGTATAACTAAAAAGTTGTAAATAAAAAAAGTTAACAAAATCAAAAAACCCAACTGCTTCAAAAGCGAACTAAAAAGATGTAAACAAGAAGAAAATCTTGCTGTGCAGTCGGAGGATACATAAACGTACTACAAAAAACGATTGACACTTGGTTCCTGAAAGACTTCAGCCAAATAAAGGCAAAAGTCAATATGTGTTTGAAAATACAGATTTTCAAACACATATTGACCCAAATCGGATCTGACAATATGTCAGCTTATTCATTCACTTTTTATGTAGTTCGTGTTGAGTCCGACTTTCCAAAATATATGGTCAAACTACTACTCGCAAATTATTTCAATTAACCGTATAATCCGGCAATCTTTTCGCAGCGGGTACACCCCGCCTGCTCGCCCCAACAGCTGTGGCAACAGAACTGAAGGCGGTCGCCGCTGCCCGGACACAACAAGGATACTGGTATGGAAGGGATTAAGAGTTAGGAAGGTATAGTACATTTCGTGTCGAGCATAAAAAGTCGAGATTTTAACACGAGCGATGTAGCCAATTTCGACGTGAGCTTTCGAAAACGTCGAAAGCTACATGCGAGTGTTAAAATAAAGCTTTTTTATGCGAGACAGGAACGATTCTTTTTCCACTACCTGATGAGATTACCTAATAAAATGCAAATTGACCACAGACTATATTATCCCGCCCTTTGAGAGGTAACAGGTTCAGTATCATTCTGCCAGTTACATAATGATATCAAAACTCCATACAAAAGTCATTTCGTGACTGTTATTATGTAATTTAGACTTTTTTTAAATTTTATTTTATAATCTTGTGTCTAAATGTTCATATTTCGGAACGAATTTCTAAGGCAATGTGTTACATAATAGACAAGGTGGTAGAAAAATGTAATATTACGAGTATAAGGCAGGCTTTGGTGATATCTGTGTGAGTACTATGTTCCGACTGTAAATCTGCCATTCACTGTACCTATGTGTCGTTCGTTGACTTGCGTGTGCCCTGACAGTTGAGTGTGTCATGCTCTATGTCTCTCTGATGGTGGTACATGTGTTGGTTCATTCGGTTCCCTTCATGATGGTTGAACTGAATGGTGCCGATCCATGCGTCATATTCGTGAACGGGCGCCATCATTTGAGATTGGTCATAACTTAGCTGCCTCGGTCTGTTATTGTATATTTTTTTATTGTTTGTTACTCTAGAAGCTTTTACGTGCACGTCTTTTTATATCGTTCTCACATATATGTATTTTTTAACAATAATTATGTAACCAATTACTTTGAAACTAATAAAAAAGTTATGCGTGGTGATACATAAAAAAAAATACATATTGAGAAGGTAAAAAAAAAGGTGGAGGTTCTCACCTCCACCTTTTTTTTCGCCGCGTCGGTTAAAAAGCTCAAATACATAATTTTTTTTTTTTTAAGCGTTGCCCCACACTAGGAATTTCTTCCTGTATCGTGGGTTCGTTTACAAACATATAAACTCACATACACAACGCCCAGAGCCGGAACAACTATCTGCAGGTCATACAAATATTTGTTCCGTGCGGGAATCGAACCCGCGACACGCAGCGCAGCAGTCAATCGCTCAACCACTGCGCCAACCGTGCGCCCAATATATATATATGTGAGCTTTGCAGCAGGGCTTTGTAAACTTCTATTTTTGAATAGTTCCTAATAAACTTTGTACTTACGAGACAGCGTATCAATATTCTCCTTGTCATGCGAGCGATCAGTCCTCACAGCCAGCTCCCGCACCGAGTTCTCAGCAGAATCCGGATTGTTGACCAGCGGCGGCCGAAGAGGCTTGGTCGTCAACCAGCTGGCGCGACGTTCTGATGCTTGCGCTTGGACGTCTTTTTCTGAAAGAGTTTATTTATTCATTCATATATACAGTGATTTTTACCCGACTGCCGAAGGAGGGTAATGTGTGTATCAGTCTATGTATGTAAAGACCAAAACCGATGTTGATGATTCTTACGTCTATCGAATAAAGGGTTTTAAGAGTTGATTTCAAAATTATATAACATATCTAAAAAGTTTTAAATAAAAAAAGTTAATTAAAAAATCTAAAACCCGACTGCTTAAGAAGCGAGTTTTTTGATTTTTTGAACTAACTTTTTTTTTACACGTAGGTTCCAAGGTAACAGATAGTTGGTTGGTTAAAAAGCTGTTGCTGTGCAATTATATTGAATCATAGTCGCTGGAATCCGCTGGAAGTGAGACTGGTCACCTGTGGCGACATTTGGGGGAGGCCTACGTCACGGGCATCCAACGCGAATAATGAAAATTTGGTTCAAATAAATTGCACTAGATGGCGCGATAAGCTTCGATTTGTTATTCAGTTTTGTGAAATATTATTCTGCCCTTAATACGAGTTATTTTATAACTTAGCAAGGGTGCTGGTCGCAACACCTATCTGTTTTGTTAACTAATTGTAACCCTCAAATGATTGAATTAATTTATGTTAACATGCTTTTATTGATTTGAATAAATTTATTAAGATTTTCTAGAGACGATCATAAAAAATGTATATTCTTGTTTAATTAACTTACCTAAGCACACAATTAAGGAATATTAGGGTTTTTAATTCACATTTCAAAGATTATTTGTATGAGTCATTTAAAATTGATTACAATAGATGGCGCGTTTTTAAAATACTATAAAAGCATTTGGTACCAATTATTTTTTTGTCGTTTTGGAACTCCGACTTCCGAAACGAAGGATATGTTTGCCCTTTTTAGTGTTATGCTTTGGAAGTGGGTTATTTTTTGTGAAAAAGTTTTATTATTCTCTTTTTAGTTTTGGTACTCCATCACTAAAAAGTAAGCAAGTTAAGGTACCTAAAGGTTTGTTTTTTTTTTATATTTTCAGAGCCATTGTTATAAAGAAGGGCTGTCATGGAAAAAATGCTGTTCGTGCATTTCGGATCGTATATCGTGAACCAAGGAGGTTATTAACCTCCTTGGTTTTGAATAGAATTGAAGAATATTTGATGAAATTTAAGCCTGAAAACCACTGTGGTTTTAAAACACTGGGTTTGTGGTAACGAAAGTTTGAGGACTTCATACATTGATGATAGGATGATTTTTAGCATTCTTCAAAAGCAACGGGATGAAAAGAACGTCAATTTCGAGAGCGAGCTTAACGAAAATTTTAGCACCCCACCTCAGATCTAGAAACATTTTCTGTTAAAACCATACATACAACCAGTTTGATCGAGCTCCAGGGGAGGGACAAATGTCCCCGTTGGAACCCCCCCCCCCCCTGTATCCGCGGCTGTTGGGGAATGCAGTTTTATTGTTGTTTTATGGAACTTACCTAGGTTAGGATACAACCGTGGCGTTGACTCATTATCTAAAGGTTTCTCCTTGTCACTCCACGGCATTTTGGTAGAGCTCAGCCTGAAACAAAAACATAATGATTGATAATTTATGTCTTTTGAGACACCGAATCAAAGTTAAAATTGTTAAAACATGATTGAAAAGATTAACCAAGCCCAATATTAGAAAAGCTTAGTTTTCACCCGACTACGGCAAAGCATAAAACTTTACATAAAAATACAACCGACTTCCAAATAAAAACACTACAACGATAAAAACAATTTCAGTTTCGGCAGTCGGTGTCAAAAAACGAAGAAACTAAAACTGGAACACTAAATTTTTGGTAAAAAAGTTTTCTATTTTCTCTTTTTTGTGGCACTTAGTGGATAAGTTCTATAGTAGGTACCTATATTGTCCACAATAATGCCAGAATAGATTACCCGAATAACATATCACATCACATCACATCATCAGCCTATTAATGTTCCCACTGCTGGGACACAGGCCTCCTCTCTATGAGAGGGGAATAACTATAACTTGAACATAAACGGTGGAATGTGATTGGGCCAGAGTGAACTGTACACATCTGCGTACCCCTTTTAGAGCGGACTGGCGTGATGGTATGTTATGAAATGGTGTAAACAATAAACAGACATGTGATTGCAGCAATCCCGACAGATTTTCCGTCATTTATTGAAGAGTTCTGTTATATATCGCCGAAGTTCTTCATCAGATCTTTACCAAAGGAGAATGCCCAAAATCAGTATCGCTTTATAATAAAAGAGTATAGCCGCAAAAATATAATCATAAATTATACATTTTTTTTAAGTTTTCTTATTTAACTTGATTGAAATCGTATGTGGGGTTAATATTTAGTGTTTAATTAGTTATTTATTCGATTTTATTTTAATGGCGTACTTTAGTGAAAACAGTGTTGCCATTTTATGAACCTCCCCATAATCGGTGTTACTAATAGTGTAAGGGCAGACGCTGAGTTTTAAAAATCATTTAAATTATGACATTTCCCGCTTCACTAATATTTTTATTTATATATAACATAATTAAAATGATAGTACTTTACGATTTAAAAATCTTTCTCTAATTAACAAATCACTTATGGTCAGGGGTGATTTAGATTAATTGTTGGTAACACTACCACAGGCGATGTAAATGAAAGGTGAACTGTCAACTATCGAAAATGTCATTGTCAAATGTCAAGTCAAGCTAGGTGCCAAACAAAGATTCGTGTCGGCGCGGCAGCGAATTTTTGTTTTTGCGTTTATATTTGTTGAGTTTGTTGTGCTAATTAATAACTTATCATTGCGTTGAGTTCGTGTTCAGTAGTTTTCGGATTCCTGCACACTCAACAAATCTTTTTGAAGACTATTGTACTGTTTCTTTGCTGGTGGTGTGGATTGTGTAGAACGAACAAAAACCCCACAAAATAAATGGATATTTTTTATTTCCTTTGAAAGTATGACCTCTCCCTTCTTTTATATCCAATTTACGCTATCATACAATTTTTTTTTATGCGCAACGGCGGTCCATAGAAGGATGGGCAATCTCCTTTATACCATTTCGGAAAAACCTCATTCGAACAAAAAAAAAAAATTTGCAAATTTGTTTATATATGACGGAGTTATGCCCGAAAATACATGAAATAAATTGCAGTTCTAAAAACTAAAAAACACGCTTTAATGGTAAATTGAACTAAAAAGTCGCTAATCCTGAAGATCTTGGTAAGGATACTGGTACAAACTATTTAAATTATTGCAAAGATTCCGTTACATTGATACATAGATACCAAGCTAATAAAAGCGTGTTAAAAATAAATTGTAATTCTAAAACCTAAAAAACACGCTTTAATGGTAAATTGAACTAAAAAATCGCTAATCCTGAAGATCTTGGTAAGGCTAATGGGACATACTATTTAAACGCGCACGGTAGAATCAACTTTCATTACTTGTAAATTTGAACCAAGTTGAAAAAACATATTTGACTTTGACTTTGGCTTTGATTAAATTATTGCATTGTCATCGGTCCTTGATAAGTGTGCAAAGTTTCAAATCAATCCCACGTTTTGAAGGGGGTGAAAATCACATTCAAAGATTCCGTTACATTGATACATAGATACCAAGCTAATAAAAGCGTGTTAAAAATAAATTGTAATTCTAAAAACTAAAAAACACGCTTTAATGGTAAATTGAACTAAAAAATCGCTAATCCTGAAGATCTTGGTAAGGCTAATGGGACATACTATTTAAACGCGCACGGTAGAATCAACTTTCATTACTTGTAAATTTGAACCAAGTTGAAAAAACATATTTGACTTTGACTTTGGCTTTGATTAAATTATTGCATTGTCATCGGTCCTTGATAAGTGTGCAAAGTTTCAAATCAATCCCACGTTTTGAAGGGGGTGAAAATCACATTCAAAGATTCCGTTACATTGATACATAGATACCAAGCTAATAAAAGCGTGTTAAAAATAAATTGTAATTCTAAAAACTAAAAAACACGCTTTAATGGTAAATTGAACTAAAAAATCGCTAATCCTGAAGATCTTGGTAAGGCTAATGGGACATACTATTTAAACGCGCACGGTAGAATCAACTTTCATTACTTGTAAATTTGAACCAAGTTGAAAAAACATATTTGACTTTGACTTTGGCTTTGATTAAATTATTGCATTGTCATCGGTCCTTGATAAGTGTGCAAAGTTTCAAATCAATCCCACGTTTTGAAGGGGGTGAAAATCACATTCAAAGATTCCGTTACATTGATACATACCAAGCTAAAAAATAGAAACCATCCGAATTGAGAACCTCCTCCTTCTTTTTGGGAAGTCGGTTACAAAGGGAGGGTTATGTTTTCATACAAAAAGGTTACTCACCAACTGCCATGTCTGTCGGAGCCAGAGCTTACATCAGCTTCTGCAAATAAAGAAACAAAATATTAATTCCCAAACCACTGCAACGCCTGAAAGCCATAATCAACGGAAAAGAGCCAAGGCAATGAAGCTCGACGAAGTCCCGGAGAATGAATTTAACTGTCTCGGATCCCGCAACGAAATTAATCAGAAAAGAATAACGGGGGAGTAGGAAAAATACAAATATCTACTGCCCTCCATATCAAGCAGCAGATGGAACAAACATGGAGAATAGTTACAAAGGGTCGTTTACCACTGGGATAAGCCCAGTTGCCTAGCACCACGGCTAAAACTTAGAATTAATATTAATAGGTCTTAACATTGCGAGCTGTTATATTTGATTCCAATAATAAGTATGGCAAAAACGCTTGAACACAAGGTCCATATAGTAAACAATTCTAGATACAGCCTGTACATTATCGAACATAATACTTCGTTCATTCTGCTAAAGAATACACTCCCCACCCACTCTCATCTACTTGTTTGTAGAGATCAGAAAGGCAGACTTTCCAAGTATGTATAAATAAACAAAAACTAGGCACTTAGGCCTTCGATCAATAATACACTAGATGCCCGGTCAGCGCTTCAAAAACGGGCCGATAAATATGGCCACAATTAGTATGGTCCAATCATAGCCAACATTAAGACGTTAGAAATGCCGCAGAATGCGTTAAAAAATGGTGCAAATAACCACCGCAAAACCTTGATTTTGGAAGCAATATCTCTTTTTCAGGTAAGTTAATATTATTAAGCGTTTTTTATAAAGTAAAAACCGAATTAAATGTAAACATGAATCAATTACTAAATATTATGATTGTTTGACCAACGTTTGCGTCGACAATGCGCCAACTATTGTAACAAAGATTTCTGGCACTTTGTAATTTAGACTTTAAAACATGCGTGTAAGACTAAATTTGTTTTGATGTATGTTGAGTAGCGAAGCAACCTCATAATTTTTTTATTGCTTTTTGTACATAATTTTGTGAATGCAACTTTAAACATTGCATTTAAGGTTGAATTTGCATTAATGTATATTTATTTCAATTAGAATTCTTAGAATTAAATAAACACAACAATTAACACAATTGGCGTCAGTTTTAAAGAGAAGTTTTGTATGGGATTATTTATCTATACTAATATTATAATCTATACTAGTATAATAATATTATAAAGAGGTAAAATTTGTGAGTTTGTGACGTTGTAAGGGGTAATCTCTGGATCTACTGAATCGATTTTGAAAATTCTTTCGCCAGTAGAAAGCTACATTATTCCGGAGTGTCATAGGCTATAATATATTTCCAATAAAAAATAGAGATCCTTATGAAAATTGCAATAATGTAACCCAAAGTAGCAAATTATTGCCTATAAAATTCATTCTTTGGCGTGCGCTGAGAAAACTATTGATGATACATAAAAAATATGTACTACATGATTAGGTAGGGTAGGGTAGAGTTGGTAGGGTAGGGTAGGTAGGTAGGTAGACAATTGACGAGAGCGAAGCCCTGGGGGTCAGCTAGTCTATACTTAATATTATAAAGAGGAAAGATTTTTTTATTTGTTTGTACCGAATAGGCTCCGAAATTACTAGACCGATTTGAAAAATTCTTTCACCAATAGAAAGCTACATAATTCCTGAGTGACATAGGCTATTTTTTTATCCCGAAAATGTGTCCTGGGGGGTGGTCCACGGGAGCGAAGCCGCGGGCAACAGCTAGTCTAGTATATTATTGATCGAAGACTTAGGCAGATTGATTGTTGACAAAGATAGACATTATAAATCACTTACGCCAACCGGTGGTCTTTGCGTTCGTAGAAACATTGTCGTCCTGTCTTCGGTCAACTTCGTCAGTGTTCGGCTGCTCGGCCGGCATCTCTCTTGTCTGCGGTCCTCCGTTAGATTGAGCGTGTTCTTCTAGAGATCTGCGAATAAGAAAGTGAGTTTTTAAGTTTTTAAGCTGACATGGTCTTAATCATTAGAATTAATATTTGTTTCGGGATATTTACCATGCATATTTTGTTTTTTGTTGAGAGCTCGATATTTCGGCACCGTTACAAGCGCCATGATCACGAGAACTAAAGTCTTTGCGGGTGGGTGTTGTTTACAAGCTGACATATCTGTCTACCCTCTTCCTCACTCGTTTTTCACGCACGGTGCCGAAATATCGAGCTCTCAATAAAAATCAAAACATACATGGTAAATGCCCGAAACAAATATAAATTCTAAGTGAGATTTTAGTTCTCTTTTCTTCTCACCGACGGAAAGCAGTAGTGACCCAGTGGTAACGGCCACGACTTACAAGTTGTAGGTAGTAGGTTCGAACCCAGGCAGGCGCTTTACTTTGTGTAAAATATTTCATCACCACTGCTTTCAAAACGGTGAAGGAAACATCTTGAGGAAGCCGGCATGTCTTAGAACCAAAAATTCGAAGACATGTGAGATCCACCAACATGCATTGGGCCCGCGTAAGGCCCATTCCCTCTGAGAGTCTTAAGTGCGGAAAAGGGGCCTCAGCGACGAGGTTAGAGTAGTTATTTATGCTACAAGTGCGGAAGGTAGGTGATTTCCGGTGAGTGGTATCGACACGCTCAGCATATCCACAGATTAACTAATAGTTCATAGTTCCTCGGGCATATCTACTGCGCATGTGCAAATAGCTGTCACGTCGTAACGCAAAAAGGCACGAGCAAAATATTCATTCTGCCAAACATATTTAATGAATATTTAAATTTAATTTATTGATCAAAATCTAAATCTAGAGTTATATTAGATAATCTATACTTAACTAATTTTAAAAACTTTCTCTAATAATAAAAACTCTATGCGGCGGGCTGACGTTGGAGTTAAAAACTAAAAAAATACAGGAAAGTAAAAAGCACTTGTAAAAAAAAGTGACACTTTCCGCACAGTTTGGCTGCAAGGAAAACGCTCTTTTCGAGGATATTTTCATAAGTTGATGTAAGCTCTGGCTCCGTCAGTCATGGCAGTTGGTGAGTAACCTATTAGTAAACAACCCCTCACTTTTGCTTTGCCGTAGTCGGGTTAAAACTAAGCATTTCTCAAGTTAGATAATTTAGGATTGCCCAATATTGAATTTTTTGTCACAGTATTGACTGTAACTTCAAAATTAGGTTACATTTACTAACCTGCCGGTATCGTTGGCATGATCTATAGAGTCGTGATGGCTATCATTCGCCGTCTGATTGGGTCGCAGCACCAGACGCTTGCGGGACGGCTTCAGACACAGCTTGTCTTCTAGACTGGCGTCCGACTCTTCCAGGCCGTCGAACAGGGATTTCTGTTGAAGAAAATATGTTGATTAAAATCCCTAAAGAAACAATCTAACATAGATTGTTTCTTTAGGGAGCAAACAACTATTTTAAAGGCGAGAGTGTTTTTTTTTAATCCAGAGCAGAGCGGAGTATTCTAGAGTAGTATCCCGAGCGTAGCGAGGGATTTATAATACGTCTCTCGAGCTTAAAAAAGTGTTGCTCTACTTTTTATCACCCTCTATGAGAAAATAAGTAAGTGCAGCTTATGAACAAGAACATTACGTTTATTTATTTACATACAATTAGACAATACATAGAAACAATTAGGTGCTAATGTTTATATTTGCCAATTATGAAGTGTATTGTAACAATTTTGTTAGTTACGTTACACTTGTAGATTTATTTATTAATTTGGCTCGCGCGCGGTTTTCCAGCCAGTCACTTGATCAATACAATGGTCCCGTGCGGCCCGATATAGAATTACAATCGCTCATTAGCCATTCACCTCATACATTCGTCGTAATCGATTTTAGCGATGTAATCCTATTGTGGACCGCTTGGTTTGTCATTCATCTCTTTGCTGATTGGAACATTCACTAACAATATCCACATTCCAAATTCAAATTCACTTTTACGCCCTAGGGATTAATGAGCTATTTTAATCCCTTTTTATGAAGAATAAACTAGCTCTTTTTGAATAGATGCGATGCAATGTATGTACGTTCGGGTCAAATCTTGCAACTGAATTTTAAAGCAGTTATCCTCAACCGATCATGATGAAATTTTGCATACACGTTCGGTTTGGATGACAATGAATGCACGGTAAGCTAAAAAGCTTGATGGAAAACTTTTTTTTTAAAGATTTTTTTTATAACTCTTTTAGATTTTATCATTCCTATGAGATGCCTAGAGCAGTAGTGGCCCAGTAATAACAGCCGCGACTCACAAGTTGTTGATCGTGGGTTCGAACCCAGGCAGGCGCTTTACTTTGTGTAAATTATTTTCATCACCACTGCTCTCAAAACGGTGAAAGAAAACATCGTGAGGTAGCCGGCATCCAAAAATTCGAAGACTTTTTGGTTCTAAGACATGCCTTGCATTCAGATGTGACATCCACCATGTGTGGGTTACACAGGGCCCGCGTGGTAGATTACGGTCCATTCCCTCTCACAGAAAAGAGGCCTGTGTCCCAATAAAAGTGTGTGTAGTGGGCACAATAAAAGGCTGATGATGATGACACGAAATTACCATCACTTACGAGTACCATCAGGTGAGATAGTGGTCAAGCGCGAGCCTATCAATAATAAAAAAATAAAAATAAAAAATGGGCGAAATATTATACCTTATCATCACGCCGGGTGCTGGACCTAGGAGTGACAGTGAGTCGGACACTGTTGGGTGAAGACACGCGGTAGGCAGCGCTGCAACTGCTGTCTAGTACTGCCTTTACGGCAGCTGGGTTTGTGGGTTTTAGCACGTCTTGGGCTGTTGTGGCTGTTGAAAGATAGGGATTATTTATAATGACTACATAAATTAAAATTGCTATCCTATTCAAAAATGCGATCCTTTTTTGATCAAAAAGTATGAAATTAAAATTAAATTACAAATTTAAAAAACCCCAGACACAAAAACCTCTAAAATGCAAAAAATAAACCTCGTACTCGCGTCGGGGAACAGCTAAGTAAATAAAATAAACTGCTGTAAATGTTGGCGGTTCCCCAACGCGAGTACGCGTACCTAGTAACAGACACGCTTCAATCGACAATCTATCGAAACACGTAATACTGATATCTTGCGTAAAACCCAGATTCGAAGAGTAAAATGCGAATAACTTTTAAACGGCTGAAACGATTTTATTCACAAACATAGCTAAGAACACTCGACAAAGTCACATTTCAAACAAAAACAAACTAAATCAAAATCGGTTCATCCGTTTAGGAGCTATGATGCCACAGACAGACACACAGATACACAGCAACACTTCTTTTTCTGTCGGGGGTTAAAAATGAAGACAGGTTCCAGCTTATCTATACTAATTTTATAAAGAAGTAAAATTTGTAAGTTTGTATGTAGGGGTAATCTCAGGAACTACTGGTCGGAATTGAAAAAAAAATTGTGTTAGATAGTCCATTTATCGAGGAAGGTTATAGGCTATATAACATCACGCTACGACCAATAGGAGCGGAGCTTAATTGAAAAATGTTGCAAAAACGGGAAAGAATATTACTTTTTGAGGGTTCCGTTGCGTGCGCTGCGTAAACGGTTTCAGTTATGCAATCATGTATGTAGGGTAGGTAAGGTAGGTGCAGGGGAGGTGTAGAGTATGTGTAGAGTTGGGGAGGTGGGATAGGGTAGGTACGTAGCCAGTTGACGGGAGCGAAGCTTCGTGGGACAGCTAGTTTATACAATAAATTAATTACTTTACGACATTCATTCATATACAATATACAATTCTCTCGCGGTATAAAAGGTACTAGCTTCTGCAAGCGGCTTCTCATCCAAACACATTCTGTTTAATATTTATACGTAATTAACATTCTCATCGTGAATTTTCCTACGATAATATTCCAAACCGCTTACTTTAACTTATAGCTAACTAATGAATAACTTTTGGACGATTTCAGCGGGATTTCGAAAATATTATGGTCTGACTGTGACAAAAGATTAGGTAGGATCTATTAGCACATTAAGGCTGCCTTCACACGGTTCACTTGTGTCTGCGACTTGTGGTCAGCGCGTGGGCCATCTTGCAAACAGCTGTGGTGAGTGGCCAAAAGTGGTTTGTCATCCCAAGGGAACATTATACCGGGATAAAAAGCCTATGTGCTATTCCAGACTATAATCCCTGTGCTAAATTTCATTTAGATCCGTTCAGCCGTGATTGTGCCCTCGCCAAACTTCTGGGCCGCCTTGAAGTTGGTTTAACGGATGCGCGAGGCACGAAACGGTGCTGTTTTTTTTTGAGATTTACTACTGCGCAGCCATTGTAGCCAACTTGGCGAGAACTATAACAAACATACATCCACACCCACATCCATCCAAAGCTATGTAAGGGCTAGATAATGATGAGACAAATTAATATCATATTTTATTTTGAACGTACACCATCAAACAGTGGAGTAATCGCCAGACTACGTTTGTATGGAAGAATGATCGACTAGGGCAACCTTAAGGAGGTGGAAGTTTGTATGGTCACGGGGTCTCATTGCTAACAAAGAAAATGTGGTTCAAATAAATCTCACTAGATAGCGCAATATGCACCTGTCTGGTATAGAATGTGTGTAAAATTAACATTTTCTGGAATTACAACATAAAAATTGTATGTTCTTGTTTAATCAACTCTCCTAAGTACAAAATTATGGAATATTGAGCTCTTAATTCACATTTCAAAGATTATTTCAACGGATCACTTAAAATTGATGCCAATAGATGGCGCATTTTTAAATTTCTGAGGCATTACACTAGATTGTTAAAATTTGCAATGTAACACATTTTGGTGCAAAAAACTGTAAAAATGTGCAAAAAAATACTATGAAACGAACCTTCACTGTATTTAAATAAAAAAAATATTCACGAAAATAATAAATCCTTTTACTTTCAAGTCTCTGCTAACACCATCTATCTATCACCGTGAAACAGAACCGAACGCGTTCGATGTACAAAAAAATAACAAGATTAATCAGATGAAAAACGCTAGTTACGTCGGCACGGTTTCTTTGTATGGGATGAAGCATCTGTATGCTAATATTATATTATCTGTGGTATGGTGAACTAATAATTACAATTAAAAAAATAGGCTATTAGAAGTATTATTGCTATCCAGACGAAGTCGTGGGCAAGAACTAGTGTATGATAAACCGTCTCTTAGAAATCATAATTTAGTATTTACAAGTTGCATGGGAAGCATTTTAAATACTCACATGAATCCGGCAACAAATCTTTGAACAGAGGAGAGTCGCCGTATGGTCTGGCCGCCAAAGTCAGGATTTGTTCGTGAACATTGCCACCCGCTGAAGAACCGGATAGGCTATTGCTGTAAAAAATATTAATGTAAAAAATTTGTGTATCGTGAACATTGCTATAAAAAATATTCATGTAAATAATTGGTGTATTGTGAACATTGCTGTAAAAATATTCATGTAAATAATTGGTGTATCGTGAACATTGCTGTAAAAATATTCATGTAAATAATTGGTGTATTGTGAACATTGCTGTAAAAACATTCATGTAAATAATTGGTGTATCGTGAACATTGCTGTAAAAATATTCATGTAAATAATTGGTGTATTGTGAACATTGCTGTAAAAATATTCATGTAAATAATTAGTGTATTGTGAACATTGCTGTAAAAAAAACAATGTAAATAATTGGTGTATTATGACCATTGTTGTATAAAAATATTAATGTAAATAATTGGTGTATCGTGAACATCAACTAAAATTAATAATTAACCCTGAAATTCTGACTCAATTTATTACAATAATCATTGTTTGAATTAACAACACACTATCATTGAAGCTCTGAGGTCAGACGGTGAATATTGGAACGTGTTTAGGCTATCGATCGAAATCAGACGGTGAATATTGAGACGTGTTTATGCTATCGATCAAAGTGAGCCGGTGAATATTGGGACGTGTTTAGGCTACCGATCAAAGTGAGGCGGTGAATATTGGGACGTGTTTAGGCTACCGATCAAAGTGAGGCGGTGAATATTGGGACGTGTTTAGGCCATCGATCAAAGTGAGGCGGTGAATATTGGGACGTGTTTAGGCTACCGATCAAAGTGAGGCGGTGAATATTGGGACGTGTTTAGGCTACCGATCAAAGTGAGGCGGTGAATATTGGGACGTGTTTAGGCCATCGATCGAACGATATGCCGCTCTCAAAGCTCAAAATTCAGCTCAAAGATCTTAATTGGAGAATTTAAACAGAAGACATTAATATCGTGCAATAGAACGCTGACGATAAGACACATCTTTTTTATCTTTTATATAAGTAAGTACTTGTTTTACATACACATTGTGTCACTATAAAACTGCTTTATGTCCGTCACGTCACAGTCACAGGTCCAGTCGAAAACCAGCGTCGGGCACTAGTTGCGCGACAGTTTGCTGAACTGGTCCTATTTGGCGCAGCCGTGGGACACACAATGTCATACTTATATTGTTTTTCTCTTTTTTTTTATTGTCGTATAGTTTTTAAGTTTTGTTTTACATTTTTTTTATTGTGTGCTCTAATGGCTTGTGACAAATAAATGTATTTTCTTTCTTTCTTTCTTTATAAGACATTTAATGAACAAAACTAAGTAAATCAATACTAACTTCATCCCCTGTTGCTGGTTGCCGAGCATATTGTTCATACCCATTCCTAATCCGCCGCCCATTGAGGTGTTTTGGCCGAACATACCGCCGCCGAGACCGCCTTCTAGACCTGTCGACAAAATAATATTGTTATACCACAGATAATATAATACTAGCATACATATGCTTGCTTCTGATGACCTGGTGAAGGTTGCGGGGATCCGCTGGATGCGGGACCGGTCAATGTGGCGACGCCTGAGGGAAGCCTACGTCCAGCTGTGGACTTCTTTCGGCTGATATGATTTGATGATGATACAATGCTTCATCCCATACAATAAACCGTGCCGACTTAACTGGCGTTTTTAGGGTTCCGTAATAGCAAAAAACGGAACCCTTATGGATTCGTCATGTCTGTCTGTCAGTCCGTCCGTATGTCACAGCCACTTTATCCATTCTCGTCATTCCGCACATCCATCTCAACATTCTCATCTCTCCTACATGCAATGTCTTTTCATCCATCTTTTTCACAGCCCAATATTCTGATCCATACAGTACGCCTTTCCCTCTCACAGAGAGGAGGCCTGTGTCCCAGCAGTGGGCACATTAATAGGCTGATGATGTGATGTGATGTGAAACAGTATGACAGGTCTAATCACGGACTTGTAAATGTTCCCCTTTAAGGCCTTTAAGGGTCGCAAGTAGTTCCAGTGACTCTACTATAATTTTAGTACATTTAAACATACCGGTCTTAAAGGTAGTGTTCTGCGCTGGCTGCGGGAACATGGTGGAACCCAGACCGAAGGCCGGCGCGGCTGGCTTCGCTGCGAACGTGTTGGCGCCTAGGCCGCCGCCCAGACCTGTACCTGTGAACGATCAACAGTTTTATTAGAGTAAGGATCCAAAGTATTAATGGCACTGGATTACTGCAAACACCGTGAGTTTATAGAAAATAGTTTCTCTGAAAAACTGTTTTATCATCCCAAGGCAACACCCTACAGGGATAAAATAGTATATTATGTCCTTCCCAGGATCATAAAGCATCTCCATCCAAATTTTGTCTAAATCGGTTGAGCCGTTTAGTCGTGAAAAGGTAACAAACAAACGAACAAATAGAGTAAATTTTAAATTTGTCTGTGGCTAAATAATAACAGCCGCACTGGTCGATCTTTAGGGTTAAGCAATGCTTGCCGAGGTCGGTTCGTGGATGGGTGACCAGCCATTACATATCGAGACACCTGTCACACAATCTGGCACAGTCTAGCTAAGGGGTATCGAGTTACCCAGTTACTGGGTTGTGAAGGTCAGATAGGAGAATGCTCCATGTAAAACACGTACTCAGCTGCATCCAGTTAAGGTTACACTTGTCGAAAATTCTTCCATACAAACGTAGTCTAGGGATTATTCCACTGTTTGACGATGTACGTTCAAAATAAAAAGTGATATCAATTTGTCTCATCATTATCTAGCCCTGTATGGAAACAGAAAAGTAAAAAAAGAAAATATTTGAAAGTTATGAGCGTCGAAAGTTCCACATTTCGACACTAATTTTAACGCATTTTTGGGCGCGAATAAATACCATAAGAAGACGGAAAATTGCAAAACGGCCTCCATAAAGGGATAGACTACTAGTTCAACAATGCAAATAATTTAATTTTGAACAGATAGATTTTGTCGTTTTTTCATGATATCTAGACTGCCAAAGGTCTGTTTATAAAATTTCGCGCGCTCGGTTTCGTCCTAAATCATTATCCATTTCGCTACAAATTTGCAAAAGTGTGTATTCGTAGGCGAACTAGCTTCCTACTGCTCAGCACAGCATCATCTCTTCCGCACGTGTTGTCGGTTGATATAAAATGTATTTTAACCCCGCGCACAAAATAGTTCGTGCCGTCGACTAGTGACCCTTAAGGCTGGGAGCCGAATAGAAGGCTAGGTAGACCGATTATAATTATGAGGCATGATTAGTATGAACCCTAGACTTACCAAGACCAGTCTGTTGTGTGTTGCCAAACCCGAAGGTAGGAGCTGTAGTGGGCTTGCCGAAGCTCGTATTTCCTCCGAACAACCCGCCCGCACTCGATGTGGTGGTACCGAAGGCTCCCGTTGTCAGTGAGCCGAAACCTGCAAATTAATTTGAATTATATTAACTGCACAGCATGATTTACTTGTTAACATCTTTGCAGTCGGGTTTTTTGATGTTATTAACTTTTTTTATTTACAAATTTTTAGTTGTACTTTTTTATTCGTATGACTTTTAAACATCTTAACTCACCCGGAGCCTGTGTGCCGAAGGTGGGCGCCTGTGTCTTGGCGCCGAACACACCGGCAGAGCCGAAAGCGCCAAAGCCTGTGCTAGCTGGTGGGGCGCCAAAGCCTGTGGTGGCGGGCTTGGCGCCGCCGAACAGTAGGCCGCCGCCTGATTGTTGCTGCTTTAAAATAATTTGAAGTTAGGATTTTTTTTTACTGTGTTAATTAAATTATTAGGTTTTCAGTATTCTCTGTCTATTGTCTAAAATAATATGGATTACAAAACCTGACCAATGTTATTTGACTGGAATTTGTATTTTTGAAATCTCATGAACTAAAAGAAAATACACAAAGCAAAAAAATATATATTAATCTCGTAAATTTGTGTAAATTATAAAATATGTAATGTCTGACCAAATCTGCGACTTCGGCCAAAATGGGCCGAAGTTTTCGCTGAAGATGAAGTGTGTTTAGCAGGTGCAGTGTGTTTAGAAAATGAAGTGTGTTTAGCTGCTGCAGTGTGTTTAGCAGGTGCACTGTGTTAGGTGCAGTGTGTTTACTGGTGCAGTGTGTTTAGAAGATGAAGTGTGTTTAGCAGGTACAGTGTGTTTAAAAAATGAAGTGTGTTTAGCTGCTGCAGTGTGTTAAGTGCAGTGTGTTTAGCAGGTGCACTGTGTTAGGTGCAGTGTGTTTAGAAGATGTAGTGTGTTTACTGGTGCAGTGTGTTTAGAAGATGAAGTGTGTTTAGCAGGTGCAGTGTGTTTAGAAAATGAAGTGTATTTAGCTGCTGCAGTGTGTTTAGCAGGTGCACTGTGTTAGGTGCAGTGTGTTTAGAAGATGTAGTGTGTTTACTGATGCAGTGTGTTTAGAAGATGAAGTGTGTTTAGCAGGTGCAGTGTGTTTAGAAAATGAAGTGTGTTTAGCTGCTGCAGTGTGTTAAGTGCAGTGTGTTTAGCAGGTGCACTGTGTTAGGTGCAGTGTGTTTAGAAGATGTAGTGTTTTTACTGGTGCAGTGTGTTTAGAAGATGAAGTGTGTTTAGCAGGTGTAGTGTGTTTAGAAAATGAAGTGTATTTAGCTGCTGCAGTGTGTTTAGCAGGTGCACTGTGTTAGGTGCAGTGTGTTTAGAAGATGAAGTGTGTTTACTGGTGCAGTGTGTTTAGAAGATGAAGGGTGTTAAGTGCAGTGTATTGAGAAAATCAAGTGTGTGTGTTTACTGGTGCAGTGTGTTTAGAAGATGAAGTGTGTTAAGTGCAGTGTGTTTAGAGAATCAAGTGTGTTTAGCAGGTGCACTGTGTTAGGTGCAGTGTGTTTAGAAGATGAAAGGTGTTTACTGATGCAGTGTGTTTAGAAGATGAAGTGTGTTAAGTGCAATGTGTTTAGCAGGTGCACTGTGTTAGGTGCAGTGTGTTTAGAAGATGGTGTTTACTGGTGCAGTGTGTTTAGAAGATGAAGTGTGTTAAGTGAAGTGTGTTTAGATAATCAAGTGTGTTTAGCTGGTGCACTGTGTTAGGTGCAATGTGTTTAGAAGATGAAAGGTGTTTACTGATGCAGTGTGTTTAGAAGATGAAGTGTATTAAGTGCAATGTGTTTAGCAGGTGCACTGTGTTAGGTGCAGTGTGTTTAGAAGATGGTGTTTACTGGTGCAGTGTGTTTAGAAGATGAAGTGTGTTAAGTGAAGTGTGTTTAGATAATCAAGTGTGTTTAGCAGGTGCACTGTGTTAGGTGCAGTGTGTTTAGAAGATGAAAGGTGTTTACTGATGCAGTGTGTTTAGAAGATGAAGTGTGTTAAGTGCAATGTGTTTAGCAGGTGCACTGTGTTAGGTGCAGTGTGTTTAGAAGATGAAGTGTGTTAAGTGCAGTGTGTTTAGAGAATCAAGTGTGTTTAGCAGGTGCACTGTGTTAGGTGCAGTGTGTTTAGAAGATGAAAGGTGTTTACTGATGCAGTGTGTTTAGAAGATGAAGTGTGTTAAGTGCAATGTGTTTAGCAGGTGCACTGTGTTAGGTGCAGTGTGTTTAGAAGATGGTGTTTACTGGTGTAGTGTGTTTAGAAGATGAAGTGTGTTAAGTGAAGTGTGTTTAGATAATCAAGTGTGTTTAGCTGGTGCACTGTGTTAGGTGCAGTGTGTTTAGAAGATGAAGTGTGTTAAGTGCAATGTGTTTAGAAAATCAAGTGTGTTAAGCAGGTGCAGGATTTGGTCAGACACTATAAATCTGTGCTAAACATCATATTACTGTAAGCATCTGATGTTATAAGACTGAAACGGCTGATATTTAATCAAAAACCCTATAGACCTAAAACACAGTCGTGTAAAAGTAAATAAATACGGAACCCTAATATACAAACTCACCGGATTAAGAGTGGTAGCACCAAACCCAAATGTAGAGGTATTGGTACCGAAAGTGGGAGCTTGTGTGGTGGTAGCACCAAACAGACCGGTTCCACCTGCAACAAAAAATATTGGTTAATATTACTATACCTAATCTATCGAAACATGATCCAATAACATAAGATTTTGGAAAAAGAATTTTATTGCTGGTGCTTAAAGTTTATTTTCCTCTGAAACTTTTAAGTATTTATGATCTTTTTACCCGGCTGCAAGGAAAGGGTTATGTTTTACGCGCATATCTTTGTATGTATGTAATATTCTTTATTACCTCATATCTTTCAAACTAAACAAGAAAAAATCATGCTGTGCAGTCGGAGGATACATATTCACAAACTGGCTGACCCCATGATCCTCCGACTGTACAACTTTTTAGTTCGCTTCTTAAGAGGAAACGGGGGCAGAGAGCGCCGACTCTCCTTAGGAAAAAGTCATAATTTGAGGTTTGGCTCTCGTCTCTTTCCTCCTCCAATATTGGACCAAATTAAAAGATATTCCGTAAACTGAAAATTAAAGATATATACTATGTCCCTATGTTTTCCTTTTTGATGATACATTATCTTTGGAAGTACTAGAGCCCTCAAAAAATGCTCAAAATTGCACTGTCAACAGAGGCTTAGTGTTCAAATTTGACAAATATAAATGAAAAAAGGAAAACATAAGGAAATAGTATATATCTTACTTTACCAGTTCACCACAATAAATACCAATGGGTCGAAGTGTCCGAGTTATTTCTCCAGTTTATGGAATATCTTTTAAATCGGTCCAATATTGGAGGAGGAAAGAGACGAGAGCCAAACCTCGAATTATGACTTTTTGCTAAGGAAATTCAGTCGGCGCTCTCTGCCCATATTTCCTCTTAAAGGCAGGTAGTCTAACTTGTACATCTCTTTGATTCATTATTAAACAAACAAATAGTGATAGTTTAAATGCAAAAAAAATATATATTGTAGTTTACTACATTTACTTTTCATTTCTGAGATTCAAAACATGATATCGAAAACTTCGCTCGATCAAAAAAAAATCTGAAAAGGACTAAACTTAAAACGATGTATTTTTGATATTTTTTTTATTTTCGAAGTGTCCGAGTTATTTCTCCAGTTTATGGAACATCTTTTAAATAGGTCCAATATTGGAGGAGGAAAGAGACGAGAGCCAAACCTCGAATTATGACTTTTTGCTAAGGAAATTCAGTCGGCGCTCTCTGCCCATATTTCCTCTTAAAGGCAGGTAGTCTAACTTGTACATCTCTTTGATTCATTATTAAACAAACAAATAGTGATAGTTTAAATGCAAAAAAAATATATATTGTAGTTTACTACATTTACTTTTCATTTCTGAGATTCAAAACATGATATCGAAAACTTCGCTCGATCAAAAAAAAATCTGAAAAGGACTAAACTTAAAACGATGTATTTTTGATATTTTTTTTTATTTTTCTAAAAGAATATGAAAGATTCACTGCCTAAAACACATATCTAAAAAAAGTTGACAACCTATAGAACTTTATTCTCAGGGTAGAATTCATAAAATAGTTTAATTGTTTTAATAATAAAATTTTATATAACAGCGGCCGCCGTACGGCTCTTCAGTCGCCCGCGAGGCCTTGACGAGGCAGGACCTATGCCAGTTTGAGTCGTGCTCGACTTCCCGCTAATCTATCGACCGATTTATTATGAGACCACAGTGTAACGAATTCAGTAGGTTAGGAAAGTTTTTTAACAGACTTCAAAGAAGACCGAAATATTCGTCCCCCCAAAACCACTGAAAACGACATCCATGACGAAAGTTTCAAAAATTTCGGTCGGTGCCATCTTGGAATTTTATTTCGACCCCAAATTCGTATCTAGCGACCCCAAAAACCATGAAAACGACATCCATGACGAGAGTTTCAAAAGTTTCGGTCGGCGCCATCTTGGAATTTTATTTCGACCCAAAATTCGTATGTAGCGACCCCAAAAACCATGAAAATGACATCCATGACGAAAGTTTAAAAAATTTCGGTCAGCGCCATCATGTATTTTCATTTTGTCCCCATATTTGCAAAAAGCTACCCCAAAAACCATGAAAATGACACCCATGACGAAAATTTCGATATTAAATTTCGAATTTATTAAAAAAAAAAACAACCTAAAACAATCGTATGTTTGTAAACCCCAGTAGAAATATTATTTTTGATGAATCTGTCTATTTATTCCTTAACTATAGATTGATATTCAAATAATTGATAAAATACGATATGGGGCATTTTCAAACTAATATACACAGATTTATCTAAAACAAAACACTTAGAAATTTAGAGTCTGGCAAACGAAAGAAGAGACTGAAAAAGCGCGGTAAATTTAAAAAATATCAGCATAGCAACCCCAAAAACTAGTATGCAATACGTGAAATAACCTAATTTGATACTTTAAAATTATTTATATTACTTCGTTTGAATAAAAATACTATAGGTACATTTAGGTAGGTAATACTTTAAATATGTCAATCTGAATAAAAAAAAGCAACAGTATTCTATAATAATTTTGGTTTATTCACTGTCAATCAAAATCTGAATCTAAGACTTCCATGTGATGTTTTTACAAAAACATAAATAGTGATTACGGATTAAAACAAAGTATCAAGTTAGTAGCGTCATACGGAAAATTGGGGTTGACATTAGTATAGCATTGCCATATAAAAAGTTTGCAAATAATTCGAGTGTCTACTTTCGTTTGCCAGACTCTAGTTATTACTACGCGTTGTAATACAACAAACGGTTTGGAATCAACAGCAGCTTATCTTATTTTTTTTTTGAGATATGACTTAAGATGGGTGTGATAATTGCTTTAATCTTTGAAAGTTGTGTACTTACCAGTGGTAGGTGCAGCACCGAAGGCCGGCTTGTTAGCGCCGAACAGCCCAGTGGTGTTGGTAGTGGCGGCATTGCCGGCGAAGGAAAACGACGAGGGTTGCGCTGCGAAGCCCCCGGCGCCACCTAGGCTTCCGCCCCCGAATACTGAGGGGGCACTGGTTGTGGCTGGCTGACCGAATGCTGAGAAAAAAATTGATATTTAAGTCTACAGTCACATCTATACTTCTATACTTATATTATAAAGAGGAAAGATTTGTATTTTTGTATGTAACGAATAAACTTAAAAACTACTAGACCGATATCAAACCGTTGGGAAGGTACACTATCACCGGGTGACATAGGCTACTTTTTATCCCTGTATTCCCACGGGAACGGGAACTACGCGAGTGGAACCGCGAGGCGTCCGCTAGTCTTTATGTATATAATCTTTATGTATATAATGTACGTGTGTATGTCACTGAACTCCTCCTAAACGGCTGGACCGATTTGAATGAAATTTTTTGTTTGCGTTTGGGTGGTGCCCTGGATGGTTTAGATTCACAATAGGGTAGGGTAGGGTAGGTAGGGTAGGATAGGTAGGGTTAGGTACGGTAGGTAGGGTAGGTTAGGTAGTTAAGGTAGGTAGGGTTAGGTAGGGTAGATGAATGTTTGGTGATTTTATGGCAAAACAAAGTTTGCTGGGTCAGCTAGTATTTTATATAATGTCAGTTAGTACTTGGTTGCCGCAAGTTAATTGCAGTAAACTGCCGCGCAAATGCAAGCAATACGTAGAAAAAAGTATTATCGCAATCGGATGAACGTTATGGTAGCACATACAAAACGAACAAAAAAAAACATTGGACTTTTACAAATTAAAATATGAAATATGCTAAAAGAATAATACCATCTTTAAAGAAATTGTACAAATAAACTACTTTTTGCTCTTTTATATACAGCGTAAGATGACTGACATTCAGCTGGTACTGCTATACGACTGCATACGGTTAAAATTATTTTATATATCATCACACATCACATCACATCATCAGCCTATTAATGTTCCCACTGCTGGGACACAGGCCTCCTCTCTGTGAGAGGGAATGGGCCATATCCACCACGCGGGCCCAGTGCGGGTTGGTGGATGTCACATGTCTTCGAATTTTTTGTTCTAGGACATGCCGGTTTCCTCACGCTGTTTTCTTTCACCGTTTTGAGAGCAGTGGTGATGAAATAATTTACACAAAGTAAAGCGCCTGCCTGGGCTCGAACCCACGACCTACAACTTGTAAGTCGCGGCCGATATTTTATAAATAAATAATAATGGCCGACCCCGAAATAGTTGGTAAACACGTTTGGTCTTAGTTTGCTGTTGGAAACCGCCGAACACTCCGCTAGTTGCCCTTTCTTCCGGCCACGTGGTCTTCTAGACTAAGCACTTCCAACGACTTGTTCTCATATTAAACCACACTACAATACTTACAGGTGTTCCCAAAGAGCGGTTTGTTCTCGGTCTGCTGCTGGAAGCCGCCGAACATTCCGCTGGTGTTGCCCTTTCGGCCAGCCACGTAGTCTTCTAGACGAAGCTCTTCCAACGACTTGTTTTCATATTCCTGCAGACAAAACATTATGTTGTGAACAGATAAAAGTACCAAGTAATGGACCAAATCCCTATTTTTACCCGGCTGCAAAGAAAGGGTTATGTTTTTCGCGCGCATCTTGTATGTATGTAATATTCTTTAATACCTGTTAGTAATATTGAATGCAACCCTATTTAGTGAGATCTGTGCCACTACTCTAGTGCGCTGATGGCGCCCTCTGCTCTTTTCTCTTTTGTGCCGACTGCTAATGGATATTGTATATAACCGCTGTAATCTAATTGTAAGCATTATACGAATAATAATAATAATAAATAATAATAATAATAAATCTTTATTCAGAAATTTGAAAAGGTAAAAACACAGCTTCAATCTTAGATAACTAATGTAGGTATAATAGTGTAAGATGCCTGTACTAGGTAATCCTGTATCACAGGCTGTAGGAGCTCTAAAAATATGCTTATCGTAGGACAACAGAATTTAAACAATATTTAACATAAGAAGTCTAAAAATAGTGGCAAGATTGTATAATTTTGAAAATTAATTTTAATTTACTTAAAACTATAAACATAGAACTAAATTTCTAGGTCATAATTACTTAATGTCTTATTTAACTATATTGCAAAAAAGTGCACTTTGATTACACATATAAAGATTGGGAAATAATTGGTATGCAGAATTGTATAATTAAACAGAGACACTTAATTTTTGTAGCTAACGACTAATGTGCTTAGCCAGCAACAAATTGACGGTTAGTAGGTCGTTGCAGTGTCAACAGCAGACGTTCGACGCGTGTGACCTTGAGTATGACGTACTAGACGCCCTCATAGTCGATAGAGTTGATGTGCCTGTATTCCGCTATTTTCCTAGCAGGGCACTCAGGGTCTCCCGTTTTATGGTTGTTGGTCTTTTTAAAGCGCGAACAAGTGGCGCATTTCGATGTGTCCCCTTTCTTCGTGCAATCGGACACCAAGTGTCCAGCTTCACCGCAGTGAGCACACACAGAGTTGACCTCTCTACATGTTTTGGCTGCATGACCATATAATTGGCACTTGTAGCATCTGGTAACCAGAGTGAAGTCCCTAACAGGGCAGGACGTCCAATTTATAAACAGCCTTGATGTCGAAATTAGGGCTTTACGTATATTGGCTGGCATTTCAATAACGTAATTACAGCTCGACGCATCTTTCTTCCCAGATTTGTGGCTTAATTTAACAGAGGCCAAAAAGGACTCCATGGACATCTCTGGCAACTTTTCGGGTATGTTTTGTTCGTAAATGCACCTGAAGACTTCAGTTTCAGATAGGGTAGAAGGCACTCCTACAATCACGAGCCGTGGTTTGCGCTTCTTGGGCTCATCGGCGGTTAGTCCAGATGTAGAAAGCTGGACGGCGTTCTTGATTTTTTCAGCGTCATGCTTGGTCTCTGTGCTAATAACAACACCTCCATTTTTGGTCTTGCGGACACCTCGTACATGCAGCTTCATTTGATCAGGTCGTATGATTTTTGTTACCATGTCTTTAGTTTCATCACTGGACTTGAGTTTGTCACTAGGATAAATAACCACAGAGCTTAAATTGTTCGGTCGAACGAAATCATTTGATCCCTTTTTCACCATGTCGGCAAACGAAACATTGCCCGCAGTGCCAGAGTCCTTAATCGTCTGCTTGAGGTCCGAGATGTGTTCAGTCAAATTGCGCTTTTCTTTTAAGGCATCAATCATATCGTGTGCTAGAATTGCTTTCTGCTTCAGAGATTGGTATAGGACTGCCATTTGTGAAGTGCCAGATCCTATTTTACGACACAAGTTAGAAATTTTCAGTTTTTGTTCCGAGTTTAATTTGCCATCCGAGGCAATAGAGCAAACCTCATTTAAGTGCTGCTCAATGGTTGACATCCATCTTTGTATGTCGGGCGTGGATGCGACTTCAATCGACAAATCTGATTGGGCTGGGATTTGCGACGTCATCTTCGCTGGCGAGGTGGGGGCTTGCACTCGGCTTGGATTACAGGGACTGTTATCCATTTTATTTGATGGTCACTTCACTGTTTCTAAGTTCATTATGTTTACAAAACTACACAGTAGACAAAAATGTATAAAGAAGGTCACTATTATAATTGTTTTAATTAAATATTGCTAACGAGTACGTCTGTATTCTACGAACGAGCGCGAATGAATATTAATAAATAATCTCTATTATTTATCAAAATCCTACAATACCACATAAATTTCAAACAGCTAGACGGATATATTTAATTAAGACATCTTCAGATGCGTCTTGACCGCCCAAGTGTTCTATAGGGAACTTAAAAAAAAAAACATGGCGTCTTTTGGCTCCATATTGTGCGGGTCCCAATATTTTTTTTTCTACCAAACCCATCGAGGAGGTTACAAAATATATACCACATAAAATGTTTATAATTAAAAAAAAAAAACATGAACCAAAGAGTTGTAAATAAATAAAATAATTTAAAAATAAAAAACCCGACTGCTTCAGAATCGAACTATCAAGAAAATTTAAAAAAAAACCTCCTTATCTAGTAGTAGACACGCTTCACTCGACAATCTATTGAACACGTAATTATGACACGACATCTTGCGAGAGCAGTCTGGTTCAAACAGTATAACGCTAATAACTTTTGAACGTCTGAAGCGATTTTCATCAAACATAGCTTTTGCCTTCCAGAAGATGTAATACATCCAATGATATTCTAGTAAACAGATATGTTATGAGCGCGCGCATTGTTAAGACTCGAATACGTCCTAATTGGGACGTATAGTCTTTAGTCTAAAAACAAAATTTCAAAAATGACATCGTATGTATTTAGAAATTGTACCAATTATGATACCAAACTACATAAAACAGAAGGTATCTCATACGATATGTAAGTACGCAATACACCTCAATTTAATAATTTATTTCAATATTTTTCCTAATATTCTGATATTTGGAGGTTAGAAAAAGAAAAAAACATTGGTGGTCAGAATAATGTTTGTTTACATTCATATGCAAGTGACAAACACTAGCCGTCTCTTTTTTCTTGTTGGTTTTATCTAGCCATCCCTTTCGACTTGCAGTGAAATGTCAGATGAATGAAAAGTGAGTAGGTATCTGTGCTGCCGCTGGTGCCGCTGCTGTGCGGAACACATTTTTCGGTTGTTTTGTGAGTGTATAACGTATCTGTTTACTAGAATAACATTGAATACATCCTTAATTTTTCTATTTCTTATTTATTTTTCGATGAATGCTCTTACCTTCATACAAGTAATACAATGATGTTTGATGTTGACGCTCTGGGACGTGCCGGATTTGACGACCACATCTGTGCCGACCACAGGGTTGTATTTGACGTGCCCTGTGCCCGTCTGCTGCTGTTGTTGTTGCTGGCCGAATGCACCCGCTGATGACAGATAAAAAATCATTAATTTACGTAACATAGACGTAATTCTGTGGGCTGCAATATTGTTCATTTTTAGGATGCCGTACACGAAGGGTCCAAACGGAACCCTATTGCTGTCACTCACGTGGCCGTCCGTCTGTCCGTCGTCTGTCACGCGGGTTTTGCAGCCAAACGGTTGGAACTACAGTCTTTAAATTTTCACAGTATAAGCATCTTGTTGACTCGAAGTTATACCAGTGGTGTCTCATCCCATACAAAGAAACCGTGCCGACGTTCTATACTGATTATTCTGATTATTTTTTGTACATCGATCGCGCTCGGTCCCGTTCCGTTCCGTTCCACGGATATAGATGGTGATCTATCTATCGCCGTGAAACGGAACCGAACGCGATCGATTTACAAAAAATAATCGGTATAATCAGATGAAAAACGCTAGTTACGTCGGCACGCTTTCTTTGTATGGGATGAGGCATCTGTATGCTAGTATTATATTATCTGTGGCCATACAAATTATTATTAAATGTTTTTAAGGGGGCTCCCATACAGATAAAGGGGGCCGTGCAAAATCATTTTTGACCTACCCCATCAAGTGGGTATCGTTGTTTAGGGCTCTTTGAGTAGATAAAAACTATATTTTTTGAAAAAAAATATTGGAAAACAAACCATCACATCCTAAGGATGTTTTCTGAGAGGCCTGACTCTAAGGTGCTGGGGAGAGTCATCCAGCTTCACGTGACGAGATGACACTATTACAATAAGTTGACTAACATAGTTTTAAGACCTTTGTTACTAACAACTATGGACATGTAATTAGTCTGTAATAAATGGATTTTATTTTATTTAAAGGAATGAGAAGCCACCAAAGTCAACTCTTTTTATAAAATTTAGTTCTGAAGAATTTTTTAACTTCCCATTCATAGATTATAGAGTAAACAGATAGAGCGTACGGAACAAGAGAGCGCAACCAGCAATACAAATACAAATTGAAAAACTGACACTACGCGTCGCACTGCTTACACGTCACAAGGTATTTCTTATTTTATGTGTAAAAATGCCGTCTTATATCTTTAAACATTGCAAAAGTTGTTCCCAAAAACCACAAAAAAAAAGAAGATGGAATATCTTTCCACAGGTAACTATTGATTGTTTTATAGTTTTCATATTAATTTACCCAATAATATTTACGGCTCACTCGGAACACAAAATATTGGCAGTAATTGGTTGGTGTTGCCAGTTTACATCGAAATAAGTTTCCTTGAATTAGGGAAATGTACCTACACGGGGGCGTAGAAAGATCGATTAATTTATACAGGAACATTTTGTAACTAGTGTGCAATTGTTTTTAGTGGTTCAGTATCAGTAATAGAAAACATTTCCAATAATTGTTCAATAACTTTTTTATATCCGATTTGAAATCTAAAAAATATCAATGAAACAATCTATTCATATAAATATAATTCAAATAACCAGTGATACGCGGTGGGGTTGCGACAGGGGCGCGGGGTACCCGGGCGAGAGGATAAGTGATAATCGTATTGAACCTTCGCTGACCATTTTTGCGTTCATTTTCGCTTAGCCGAAATCTTCGGAGCCTTCGTTTTTTTTTTTCACATAATCCTTACAAGTTTTTGCTTAATAGATAGGGTTTTTAATTAAAAAGTTTCTAGAACAAAAAAAGGAAAAATGCCGGTTTGTTTACATTTTCACTATAATGATAAGCGGTTATCTCGTAAAAGCGTGAACCGATTTAGAGGATTCAAACGGATCAAATGGTTCTAGGCCAAGGTCACCAACATCATCAAAATATCTGAACAACCAAAAAATCACATTTTCAAGTTCCTCGCGTAATTTTTTAACATGTATGATATCGCATAACAATTCAATAAGTGAATTTTATACAACTTTTATTCTAATATAATTTATTTGATAAACATTATTCTGTCCAAATACTACTGAAGTAAGTAACAATTTGTAACATTCATATTTTTGAGAACAATCGAAAAAAATGTGGGAGTGTTTTCCTAACATCTGGCATCCTTAGGCGCCACACAGAAATGGCGTCGGGCGCGGACATGGCACGGGCGGCTTCCTCACATCACACACATCACATCATCAGTCTATTAATGTGCCCACTGCTGGGACACAGGCCTCCTCTGTGTGAGAGGGAATGGGCCGTTATTCACCACGCGGGCCCAGTGCGGGTTGGTGGATGTCACATATCTTCGAATTTTTGGTTCTAAGACATGCCGGTAAAACATACCGTGTGTCCAAAATTGCACTTTATATCCATGCATTTTGTTCGAAATTTGAATGGAATAGGAAGCCGCCCGTGCCATGTCCGCGCCCGACGCCATTTCTATGTGGCCCGCGCCTTATACGCACCTCTACAGTGCCGCCCACCGCTCTCGTGTTCTGTAAGCTCCATCTATTTACTGTATAATCTAAGTTTCCATTGACCTATGACCTTGAAATTTGGTGATTATGTTTATTATCACGTATATTCTACCGAATAATTTTTTAACTTAACCTTGAAATTGGTGATAATGTTCATTATCACGTATATTTTACTAACAAATACCAATCTATATATATAAAAATGAAACCCGTTTTCCGTTGTCACGACATAACATGAAAACGGCTTGACCGATTTGGCTTATTTTTTTTTTTTTTGTAGTTTTCTAATACTCTGTACAAGGTTTTTACGGAAAAAAATCAAAGAAAAAAAAAAAAAAAAAGTCGGTGTAGGGTAGGTGTATCTTGGTGTTTTTATGGCAAAACAAAGTTTGCCGGGAAAAGCTAGTATATATAAATCTGATTTTTTCTTTGAAAATCCCTCATTTTTAGGGTTCCGTACCCAAAGGATAAAAACGGGACCCTATTACTAAGACTCCGCGGTCTGTCTGTCTGTCTTTCACAAGGCTGTATCTCATGAACCGTGATAGCTAGACAGTTGACATTTTCAGGGATGTATTTCTGTTGCCGCTATAACAACAAAAACTAAAAACAGAATAAAATAAACATTTAAGTGTGGCTCCAATACAACAAACGTGATTTTTTGCCGTTTTTTTGCGATAATGGTACGGAGCCATTCGCGCGCGAATCCGACTCGCACTTGGCCGGTTTTTTTCCTATTACAACCAACTTAATTTTACGCCGGAACGCTCTAAAAGAGTACGCAGATCCCAGTTCGCCCTGTTTCACTCTTATTTCAGCGGTTGTGTTCAAGTTTCATGTTATTCGGGTACCTAATCTATTCTGGCATAAGTGTGGGCATTATAGGTACCTTACTATAGAACAAGATTACCGGCGTGATGTTATGTTATGAAATGGCGTAAACAATAAACAGACAGCGATTGCGGCAATCCCGAGAGATTTGCCGTTGTTTATTGAAGAGTTATGTTGTATATTTCCGAAGAAACTTCCAATTTCAAAAGCTGGGCATCCTAAATAGAGTGAAGCGATACTTTACGCCTGGACAGCTTTTAACCCTTTACAAAGCGCAAGTCCGATCCTGCATGGAGTATTGCAGCCACCTTTGGGATGGCTCAGCTAAGTATCAGCTTGCCGCGCTTGACTCGGTGGAACGCAGAGCCAAGAGGCTCATTGGCGACGTTGAGCTGGCGGATGCCAAGCTACACAGCTTGGCTCATCGCCGCAAGGTTGCCTGCTTGTCGGTCTTTTACAGACTGTACTTCGGTGAGTGTGCTCAAGAACTCCACGACCTCATCCCACCAGCCCCCTTCTACCATCGGACATCTAGACGCACTGCAAGTTACCATCCTTACCTTGTTGCCATTCCACCAATACGCACCAAGCGCTTCCAAACATCCTTCATAATGCGCACAGCGAATGAGTGGAACTCACTACCTGCGTCTGTGTTTCCGAACGCATTCAACCCGAATCTCTTCAAAGTTAGAGTGAACAGGCTTCTTCTGGGTAAGCTCGCTCCATCGTCGACTCTGTCTCTGTCACCTTTGACCTAGACTAGAGTCAAGAGCAAACCCATCACAAATAAAAAAAAAAAAAAAAAAAAAGGTGTTCTTGTTTTTGTTTCTTCGTTTTTAACCGGCTTACCAAAAAGGAGGAGGTTCTATGTTCGACATTATGTATGTTTTTTTTTTGTGTATGTTCACCGATATCTCCGTCAATTGTGAACCGATTTTGAAAATTCTTTTTTTGTTTGAGAGAGTATGTTCCGAAATTGGTCCCATTTTAATTTGGTGAAGATTTGATGAAGAATTTCGGCGATATACAACAGAACTCTTCAATAAATAACGGCAAATCTCTCGTGATTGCTGAAATCGCATGTCTGTTCATTGTTTATACCATTTCATAACATAACATCACGCCAGTACGCTCTTAAGGGGTAAGCAGATCTCTTATTTCACCGGTCATGTTTAAGTTTCATGATATTCAAGTTAATCTATTCTGGCGTTATTATATAAAAAACTACAAAATCGGTGTCCATAACGAAAAAAAAATTGTACCTTCGAAAGACACCGACTTCCAAAAATAAAGTTATTTTTCACTTTGTAGTTTTTTATTTGGAAGTCGGTAGTATTTTTTTGCAAAAAAGTTTTTTATTTTTCACTTTTTAATTTGCACTTTTTAATGTTTTTGTGAAAGTTTTTCAATTTTGTTCGTGTTTTTTTCCAATACTCAATACATTTATTGCTTCCACATGTGAACTTAGATGGTATGTTACAAATTTAGACCATTGTGGACCCTGTCGGGCACTGCAAAAGTAGGTGAGAGGAAGAGGGCTTTTATTTGACTAAGTACATATTTATTTAGTAGATTACAATTAGTCAAATAAAAAAATTGTCATTTAAATATTCATTAACATAATATGACAGCATTTAATTAACCGTTTTATTTTATTTTCCTATTTTAATTTTTGTTTTATTTATTTAGTAGATGGCAATTACTTAAATTTAGAATTTGTCATTTAAATATTCATTTATATTATAGTTTTACATTTATATTTATTTGGGCGCACGGTTGGCGCAGTGGTTGAGCGGTTGACCGCCGCGCTGTGTGTCGCGGGTTCGATTCCCGCACGGAATAAATATTTGTATGATCTACAGATAGTTGTTCCGGTTCTGGGTGTTTGTGTATGTGAGTTAAACTCACACATGTTTGTAAACGCACCCACGATACAGGAAGAAATTCCTAGTGTGGGGCAACTTTTTTTTTATATATAAATAAATAAAAATGACTAACATGGCTATATGGGGAATATAATAATCATACAAACATAAAGTCACACCATTTTCCCATGGGGGTAGGCAGAAACTACAGAAGGGTCAAAATCACCAAGGTGGCAAATTCCAAATTCTGTTTTATTTTTAATTTACTATTAGATAAAAAGCTATTACTTTGATGATCAGCCTTAATGATCACTAAACTTATGTTTAAACAATATTTACGTTGGCAGTAATTATTTTTAAGGTTCCCCTAGTCGACGGCAAGAACTATTTTGCGCGCGGGGTTAAAATGCATACTATCTCATCCGACAACACGTGCGAAAGAGATAGATGCTGTGATGACCAGTAAGAAGCTACTTCGCGTACGAATTAGCACTTTTGCAAGTTTGTAGCGAAATGGACGACGATTTAGGACGAAAACGAGCGCGCGAAATTTTATAAACCGACCTTTGGGAGTCTAGATATCATGAAAAAACGACTAAATGTATATTTTCGAAATAAAATTATTTGTATTGTTGAACTAATAATCTATCCCTGTATGGTGGCCGTTTTTCAATTTTCCTTCTTCTTATGTTATTTATTTCCGCCCAAAGATGCGTAAAAATTAGTGTTGAAATATGGAACTTTCTACGCTCATAACTTTCAAAATATATTTTTTTTTACTTTTTTGTTTTCATACAGTGCTAGATAATGATGAGACAAATTGATATCATTTTTTATTTTGGACGTACATCGTCAAACAGTGGAGTAATCGCCAGACTACGTTTGTATGGAAGAATGATCGACTAGTGTAAACTTAAAGAGAGCTATCGCTGAAAAAATCATAAATCATAAAGGTTGTCTGGTAGATATCATTGTCAGCGATACCCCCCTTTGTACCCCGTAGAAAAAAGTATTATTGTAAAAGAGATGTGTAACTTAATTTTTTGGTGTACAATAAAGTAATATTCTATTCTATTCTAACGGGAATGTTTTTGTGCAGTTTATAAAAATATTAAAATATAACAAGTATTTATTTTTTATTTTGTTCTGTAACAGATATATGTTATTAAAAAATAGAAATAAAAAAAAATGAAATAAAAAAAATGAAATGAAATTACCAATAAAGACGTTAAAAAAGTTAATTGAAAAAATCAAGAAACCCGAATGCTTAAAAAGCAAACTAAAAAGACGTGAACAAGAAGAAAATCATGCTGTGCAGTCGGAGGATACATATTCGCGAGCTGGCTGACCAAAACCAGATGTATCCTCCGATTGCACAGCAAGATTTTCTTCTTGTTTACGTCTTTTTCGTTTGTTCGTTTAGTCGGATTTTTGTTTTTTTTTAATAAACTTTTTTTTTTTTGGAATTGAGTACATTTAAACAAATAAGTGTTATATATTTTCGAAATCACCTACCTTTATTTTGACACGATCGGTTTTGAAAAACAAAAAAATATTCCTCGACAAAATGGCGCCAAAAAAAGCAAATTTTTTTTTCAATGTTAATGTAGCCAGTGGCACTCGCAGGGTTAAGACGAATCGATTGACGTAAGAATCATCAAAATCGGCCAACGCGTTTAGTCTCTAGAACGCCACATATGAATACACATACATATATACATAGACTGAAAATCATGCCTTCGGCAGTCGGGTAATTATCTAAATATGGCTGTCTTATATATAAACTAGCTGATGCCCGCGGCTTCGCTCCCGTGGACGGTGGTCCCCACAGGACCCATTTTTGCGATAAAAAAAATTGCCTATGTCACTCAGGAATAATGTAGCTTTCTATTGGTGAAAGAATTTTTCAAATCGGTCCAGTAGTTTCGGAGCCTAATCGGTACAAACAAACAAAAAAATCTTTCCTCTTTATAATATTAGTATAGATTAACATGCTATTGGTATATGGAGTTCGCACTATTTTAATATTACGAGTACCAGGGCGTTTATTTAAATATCTAGAATAATAATGTGTTATCTGTGATTTTAGTGATGTTCCCGGAAATGATGAGGTGTTCGCGGAATGATGCGTGTGTTCCCTAAATGACGATACACACAATTAAAGTTAATAACAATCAACAACAATAAAAGTTTCAATTAGTTGGTTACAATTTAAGTTTATAAAATCATAAGCAATGTTTTTATACGTCGTACATATTTCGATGTTCAGTAGAGCAGTTCAAAGTTTGTTTTTAAGAAATATATTTTTTTATTAGACTGTGGATGTTCAAATTTGCACTGATTGTTTTATGTATTGTTTACTAATTACCGACAAAGAGAAAACATATAATAAATTAATATTTTAGGAAATAATGTACTACCGACATTTTCACATGGACAATTTTCAAGGTGTCGGTTGTGACATAAACGACAGTTTTGTTCGGATATTTAACCGACATTTATGTAGATAGTGGTATATTCAACACTAGCTGTCCCACGCGGCTTCGCTCCCGTCAACTGGCTACGTACCTACCCTATCCTACCGACCCTACTCTACACCTACCCTACACCTCCCCTACACCTACCCAACATACATGATTGCATAAATGAAACCGTTTACGCAGCGCACGCAACGGAAGCCCTCAAAAAATAATATTCCTGCCCGTTTTTGCAAAATTTTTCATTTATGCTCCGCTCCTATTGGTCGTAGCGTGATGTTATATAGCCTATAGCACTCAGGAATAATGTAGCTTTCTACCAGTGAAAAAAAATTTAGGATTGGATCATTAGTTCCAGAGATTACCCCCTACCTACAAACTTACAAACATACAAACTTACAAATTTTACCTCTTTATAATATTATATAGTATATAGTATATATAGTATTATATAGTATATAGTACATATATATATTTTTTTTTTATACTCTATAGGCTCGCGTTTGACCACTATCTCGCCTGTTGTTAAGCGATGACGTGGTCTACGGTGAAGCACGCTTGCCTAGAAGAAACCTATTCACTCTTGACTTAAAGACCCCAAGGTTGTATAAGGTTGCATATATAGTAATAGTATATATAGTATAGATTTTTAAATGGAGATAGACCATTGAAAAAACAACCATAAATAGCATGTGGTATATGGTTGTTTATTGAGTGTGTTGAAGATAATATTAAGTTTTACGTTTTTTTTTTTCTCAAGTCATAACTTTTTATGTACTTACTTCGGAAAAAAAAAAAACTCTACCAAAAAGTGACCCTGTATTACAAGTTATGGCGCATTAAATAGTTATTCTGAAAAAGTATAACACATGGCCATGAGTGGCTCTAATGTCTTTCTAGGACGAAAGAACAAAATAACGATTGTGAACAATACAAAATTAATTTAAACACAAAATAAATTATAACTCTGCAGTGGTTGACCTTAAGGTTACACTAGTCAACGGCACGAACTATTTTGTGCGCGGGGTTAAAATCCATTTTATATCAACCGACAACACGTGCGGAAGAGATAGATGCTGTGATGAGCAGTAGGAAGCTAGTTCGTGTACGAATACACACTTTTGCAAATTTGTAGCGAAATGGATAATGATTTAGGACGAAACTGAGCGCGCGAAATTTTATAAACAGGCCTTTGGCAGTCTAGATATCACGAAAAAACTACTAAATCTATCTGTTCAAAATAAAATTATATGCATTGTTGAAGTACTAATCTATCCCTGTATGGTGGCCGTTTTGCAATTTTGCTTCTTCTTATGGTATTTATTGCCGCCCAAAGATGCGTAAAAATTAGTGTTGAAATATGGAACTTTCGACGATCATAACATTTAAATATTTTTCTTTTATACTTTTTTGTTTCTATACAGGGCTAGATAATGATGAGACAAATTGATATCACTTTTTATTTTGACCGTACATCGTCAAACAGTGAAAAAATCCCTAGACTACGTTTGTATGGAAATTTTTTCGACTAGTGTCACCTTAAGGACCTCCCGTAGAACAATTTTTTGCAGCTGATGGCCCCATCTAACCCCTAGTTTGGTTTGATCTACGACTTTTTGCCCACCCTGTATATATACGGTCGAATTGACAAACCTTCTCCTTTTTGGGAAGTCGGTTAAAAATGGATGTATCTACCGAAACCTACATTATTACAGGGATTATATCTATATTATACAAAATACGAATGTTTTCATAAAAAAGTAGCAAACTGTAAATTATTGAAATGGCTGTGTAATCAACAAAGTCACTTTATATACTTAGTAACTTATAGGGTGCTTACCAAATTCTTTAGGTATTATTGCCTCTTTCAGCTGATAAATATTGTCTTGTCTTATCCGTTTAGAACGTTTCGACATGATGGGATCTTCACTGTCACTTGTTTCGTCTTCCAGCTGATAAATAGTTTCTTGTCTCATCCGTTTAGAACACGACATGATGAGATCTTCACTTATTTACACGCACAACAACGATAATGTTAGTTTAGTTTAGTTTCGGCGGTCTTTTTCCGCAACTCCACGACCAAGCGCGTATTTTACGATAATAAATCATTTAATGAATGAATCACATAGTGAGCGCTCCCGCCAGTGACAAAGTGCGTAGTGGAAGATCCGCGCGCACCCGCGCTCCCTACGGAACTGAAGAAGTACGCGGGGCGCGGACATCGTCAGTTCCGTCACTACCTACCCTGTTGCGCGGACAAGGTTATTAGAACCGACATTATTAAGACGACGACTAACGCCAACGACCTTGAGGGAACAAAATGCGCACTCGTTTCACACCCGCGCGACCCGAAATTTAGTAGTTTTTTGTACTTTCCTTATTATTCTATGACTTTAAAAAAAAAAGGCTCAGATAAAATGTAGATAATTAAATTGTCTTTGAGATGGTGTCGATTTCATTAAAATACGCCCAGCGGTTTTGGTGTGATTGTCGAGTTTTTGTCCGTTTTAGACATAACTTTACAAATTAATTACACTATGTTATACGATAAAAACTGAAAATTTGCTTAGATCAAATTATTAAGAAAATAGTCTAATATAACATATATTTTTTTCAAATAATTACGACTAGCCATTTAGACGTGATTCTCATTATAAAATCAGCTACTCAAGGGAATCGGCGCCTTAACCAAGAAACTGACTAAATTTAATGACTTTCAGTAAAATAAATTATTATCTTGTTTTAGCCTGTAAGTCGTCCATGATTGATAAATAAATAAATTATGTACGATAAATATTTTTATTGCGATTCTATTTATGTAAAAAAAGTCGATATTGGTAAAAATGTATATCCGACATTGTTAATAGGGACCATCGATTTATTAATTTTGGCATAAGGTTCTTAAGGTTACACTAATCGATCATTCTGCCATACAAGCGTAGTCTGGCGATTACTACACTGTTTGACGATTTATGATCAAAATAAAAACTAATATAAATTGTCTCATCATTATCTAGCCCTGTATGGAAACAAAAAAGTAAAAAAGAAAAATATTTGAAAGTTATGAGCATCGAAATTTCCATATTTTGACACTAATTTTTACGCATCTTTGGGCGGAAATAAATACCATAAGAAATTGAAAACAAACAAATTTTGCAAAAAAAAATCTTATATATATTAGTATTTCAACAATGCAAATAATTTTATTTTGAAAATATACATTTAGTCGTTTTTTCATTATATCTAGACTCTCAATTTCACGCGCTCGTTTACTTCCTAACTCATCATACATTTCGCTACAAACTTGCAAAAGTCCTAATTCGTACGCGAACTAGGTTCTTACTGCTCATCACAGCATCTATCTCTTTCGCACGAGTTGTCGGATGAGATAGCAGGCATTTTAACCTCGCGCACAAAATAGTTCGTGACGTCGACTAGTGTAACCTTAACTAACAAAAACGTAACTTAAATAACTTTACTGTCTTTTACTTTACGTTTTTCTTCAATAACAGACTTCCATTGGAAATATGTCACAGAATCCGCATTATCAGCTGACTCAAGCTTCGGCTTTTTAAAAACAACACAGAAACCATTCATGCAGTCATAGGAAGTTATTTCGCAACTATAATCCTTGATGTTTTTCTCTACACTGTCGTGATTAATCTGTTGTATGTTTTTACCCGACTGCCGAAGGAGGGTAATGTGTTTATCAGTCTATGTATGTATGTATGGTTGTTCCTATGTGGCGTTCCAGAGACCAAACGTGTTGGCCGATTTTGATGATTCTTACGTCAATCGATTCGTCTTAACCTTGCTAGTGTCACTGGCTGCATTAAAATCAGAAAATAAAAAAATGCCGGCTTTATGGCGCCATATTGTGGAAGGCCAATTTACTTTTTCTTCCAAACCCATCGGGTATCAAAATAAAGGTTTTCAAGAAGTGATTTAAAAATACATAACACTTATATGTTTAAATGTAACTAATTCGAAAAATAAAAAAAATAAAAGTTAATTAAAAAATCTAAAAAAAAACCGACTGCTTAAAAAGCGAACTAAAAAGACGTAAACCATTTTTAGTTCGCTTTTTTTTATTTGTTCAGTTGTAGTTCGAAATTTGCGTGTTTGACAAGGTGGCGTTCTAACGCCACCTTCTACAATCCTTGACACCCTTAATCACTAGCGGTTAACCGCGCGGCTATTTGGTTTCCCATTTTAATATGCAACCGCTTGGAATCGTACGCATTTAACCGCCAAAAATTTCAACCCCGGCGCTTGACCACCATCATATACTGGCGGTTAAGTTTGCAGCGAAGCGCCGTTGGCGGTCAGCCGCAATTCCAACCGCGTCAGGCGGCTAGCCGCTCAAATGAACCGCCTAGGCGACCAACCGCTGTTGCCTAAGGGAGCTAACATACTTCATTTTCTTCACTTACGTTCATACATCTAGTCATACACGCACGCCGGCATACAGTCATGTTCACTTACCAGTATTATTGGAGAACAGTCCGCCACCTCCAAGAGTGTTGGTTTGCTGACCGAAGAGACCAGTTCCAGTGGATGGAGTTGAGCCGAAGAGACTGCCGGTGGGTGCGCCTGTCGTGGTTGTGCCGCCGAAACCGAAACCTGGAGGAATATTATTAATTAATATTTTTTTTTTTTTTTTAAACAAGCTTTTTTCGTATTTTTCTCAGCAAACAGAAACAAAAAAGTAAAAAAAGTAAATATTTGAAAGTTATGAGCGTCGAAAGTTCCACATTTCGACACAAATTTTTACGAATTTTTGGGGCGCGAATAAATACCATAAGAAGACGGAAAATTGGAAAACGGCCTCCATACAGGGATAGATTAGTAGTTCAACAATGCAAATAATTTTATTTTGAAAACACACACGTTTAGTCGTTTTTTCATGATATCCAGACTACCAAAGGTCTGTTTATAAAATTTCGCGCGCTCGGTTTCGTCCTAAAACATTATCCATTTCGCTACAAATTTGCAAAAGTGTGTATTCGTACGCGAACTAGCTTCCTACTGCTCATCACAGCATCTATATCTTCCGCACGTGTTGTCGGTTGATATAAAATGCATTTTAACTCCGCGCACAAAATAGTTCATGCCGTTGACTAGTGTAACCACAGATTACCTCCCAATAGATACCGCTTGCCTACTGTTTTGTTTGATGCTGAGTTCACCAAATTTGGCGGAAGGCACGGGTTGCGCGGGGAGTTACAAGTGCGCCGTGATTGGCTATTGAAGGTCACGGTATCTGTCGTAGTGATGGGACATACGCATTAAATGTCGATAAAAATATCGATATTTTTCAAACAGAATGGTATTTTATGTAAAATTTCTTAGGCGGCGATTTTATAATTACTTTAATAATAATAAAGAAAAAACATCGATCGAGAAAAGATTTTGATTTTGGCCAGAAGTGATTTAATTTAATTTGAATTCTATGTAAACAGGGTCACACTGAGCTCTTGTTATGAATAGAGCACAATTAGTTAAATGTTAAAATAATCTTAATTGTAAATTTTTAAATAATCTATTTAACAAAATTATTTTATTCTCCTATATACCTAATGGCCTAAGAGACGTTGAAGATCGACCTTCACCCATCAGATAACTGGATGAGACATATTTTTTATCAAATATAATTTATTAACAAACATGCTTATGATAACTTGCCTATCGAAAAGTTTTCATAGCTATTTTTAATTGAATTAATTGAAATCAATTTTTTTTCATCACCTTCACTCATTTGATAACCGAATGAATTTCATCTCAACTGATAGTTTTTAACATACAGAATATGCCTAGGTAGGCTTGCCTACTTCTTTTTGTTCATGGCTACCTGGCAAGCAGATGTGAACAGGTAAGTCAATATAGGTAACTACACCGATCTGATAACCAATTGAAATGGATATCATAAGTAAGATATTTTAATTAAAAAACCAATCGTATATGCTTGCTTGCAAAAAATCGTACATGAAATATTATTGCCAAGCTATAAAGTTTTAGAATTGGAGCTATTTGATAGTTGTGAGAGAGAATGTAGAGCGTCCTCGGTCCGTGTGATAGAACAGGATACATAATAGCAGATGCACTCTACCTAACCGTTGAATGTATCTGAGTGCGCATGCTCGTGTACAGTCGTAATATTCGAATTATAAACTTCAAAACGAGTTTATATTGACATACTTTATAAACACAATACCCAAATTTAAAAATAGAATTGAAAATTTGATTTATGTATTTATAATCAACAATTATTAGTAACATCTTTACAGATTATTAACTTTAAAACTTTCGCGTTTCATAATTGAAAAAACAATATATCACGGGCATTTAACGCGATGATTTTGATTATTTATTTACCTATTTCACCCGACGCACATAGGTGCCCCTATGTGCGTTTGACTCAAAAATACGGACAAAATTATTTTGCGGTCTTAAATGACATATAAGCTCAAAACAGTAATATGTATAATAAAGTTGTTTTTTTACTTAATGGGGTTTGGAAAATGGCAAAGAGTGAAACGTATTTAAGCTACTTCTTCAGGAAAATGGTGTAATAAAACATTAAAATACTTGATAAAATTGTTTATATACAAGATATAATGACTCAGCGGATGAGTCCCAATCGTCTCCATAAATAGAATTATTAGTTTCATCGATATCTTCAGTAATTTCAACTTCTTCATTTGATGCCTCAACTTTACTCGGCAATAAAATTTCCATGGCTGCTGCGCTAAATGGCCTTGATATTTTCGGTAGTTTTGGCCTTATGCTACTCATGAAGGGATCTGACGTTATCTGACGCAACCTGTTTAGAACGTCTTGGTTGCATTGGCAACGCCACTTCTATTCAAGAATTGTGCGTGAAGTGATTGAAATTAAAAAAACACAAAACGTTCAATCGGGATGATGGTTACAAATTATCCACGGCGTGGAATCCAGTGATTCAAAAAACATTAACTCGTTTTGTGCAGTTGGCGTTCTTACAGAATAAGGACACGGTCAGTGTTGTGTGTAGAAATGTGAGGGTAGAGGAAGAATTTTCTGCCCCAACGGAGCTAGTACACCGAGACACCAGTCTACCCGGGACCACGGTCGTTGCAACACGGCCGAAACGTCGGGTGAAATAGGTAAATAAATAATCGAAAGCATCGCGTTAAATGCCCGTGATATATTGTTTTTAGGGTTCCGTACCCAAAGGGTAAAAACGGGACCCTATTACTAAGACTCCGCGATCCGTCTGTCTGTCTGTCCGTCTGTCACCTGGCTGTATCTCATGAAGGGTGATAGCTAGAAAGTTGAAATTTTCACAGATGATGTATTTCTATTGCCGCTATAACAACAAATACTAAAAACAGAATAAAATAAATATTTAAGTGGGGTTCCATACAACAAACGTGATTTTTTTGCCGTTTTTTGCGATAATGGTACGGAATCCTTTGTGCGCGAGTCCGACTCGCACTTGGCCGGTTTTTTCAATTATGAAACGCGTAAGTTTTAAAGTTTATAATTGATAAATAAATAAATCAATTTTTAATTCTATTTTTAAATTTAGGTGTTGTGTTTATAAAGTATGTCAATATAAACTCGTTTTGAAGTTTATAATTCGAATATTACGACTGTACACGAGCATGCGCACTCAGATACATTCAACGGTTAGGTAGAGTGCATCTGCTATGTTGTATCCTGTTCTCTCACACGGACCTAGGACGCTCTACTTACTCTCTCGCAACTATCAAATAGCTCCAATTCTAAAACTTTATAGCTTGTCAATAATATTTCATGTACGATTTTTTGCAGGCAAGCATATACGATTGGTTTTTTAATTAAAATATCTTACTTATGATATCCATTTCAATTGGTTATCAGATCGGTGTAGTTACCTATATTGACTTACCTGTTCACATCTGCTTGCCAGGTAGCCATGAACAAAAAGAAGTAGGCAAGCCTACCTAGGCATATTCTGTATGTTAAAAACTATCAGTTGAGATGAAATTCATTCGGTTATCAAATGAGTGAAGGTGATGAAAAAAAATTGATTTCAATTAATTCAATTAAAAATAGCTATGAAAACTTTTCGATAGGCAAGTTATCATAAGCATGTTTGTTAACAAATTATATTTGATAATAAATGTGTCTCATCCAGTTATCTGATGGGTGAAGGTCGATCTTCCACGTCTCCCCTACTAAATTAAATATCGATCATCGATACTTTTCGATAAGCAAAAAACGTATTTTTCTCAACATTTTTACTTCGGTGGGAAAAAGATAGCAATATAACAATTCCTTATGGGTGAAAGGGACTTTCACAAAAGACATCAACGAGCGCTACTGTAAAGTGTGCAATTTCGATTTGATAACCATTATAACTTGACCTTTTTTAGATTGTTCAATATTTATTTATTTTGCCTACCGGTGGAATGCTATCCCGTCTTTTTTTGAACTTGAAGGGCTGTTTGATTTTCCACACGATTTTACTGCACAATTCGTCTTTTTTTTAAGGCAAACCGTTGATAACTATTTTTTAAACAGAATTAAAACTAGAAATCGCTTGCGTCCCTACAGCTCTAATGTCTGGTCGACACTAAAGAGATCATACCGTGCACTGAGTTATATCAGCCTAAATAAACTGATGTGTGATGCGCGTAAGTTGTCTTCTATGCGGCATCTATTGGGAGGTAATCTGTGAGTGTAACCTTAAATTCCATCCTAGCGAGTAAACGACGAAGACATTTTGCCGCGTCCACGTGCATCATGTCGTGCTCGTGACTGGCTTGAGTTTGCAGTTCGTGTTGTTTGTTGTGGGTTTTCGTGTGATTTATTTTGAATTTGGTAAGTTTTATTACGTGATATAGCACAAGAGTAGGTAGAAACATAAAAAAAAATATACATTATAACAAACTAATACAAAGATTATAGTAGAATCAAGTTCTCCTATCTAAATATTTTTTGGTTGTTGATTATAAACGAAAATGTCGAAGACTGTATAGACTGATTTAAATATAAAAAATAAAGACTGACTGATTATAATAACGTTTTCTTTATTGTTCCCTCAAAACAAGATCCTTGTAAGGAAGTTTCGATTTCAGCCGAAACTTAAGACTGTTGCCGAAATTCGGTTTCGGTTTCGGCTGTAAAAACCAGTTTCGGTCGGACACTAGTTTGTAGTCTATATAATTAAATTTCTCTATGGCCTCCTCTATTTCTTTAAGTATGATACTTATATTTGAAATTTCCATGGGTTTTAAAAACTTTGGCTCGGCAGCAAACAGGCCACATAATGTTTCATAGCAATCAATATGTATTTATACTCTATACTATAATATAATAAGGAGGAAATATTTTTTTTGTTTGTTTGTACCGAATAGGCTCCGAAACTACTGGACCGATTTAAAGCTACATTATTCCTGAGTGACATAGGCTATTTTTTATCCCGAAAACGGGACCTCTGGGGTGGTCCACGGGAGCGAAGCCGCGGGGAATAGCTAGTTTAGTGTAATTTTAAAACTAGGCTATTCAAATCAAAGACTCACCAGTAGGCTTAGCCCCAAAAGCCGTCTGATTGTGCGTAGTCCCGAACAAACCACCGCCACCACCGACAGCGGGCGTATTTCCAAACAGGCCTCCAGTGGCCGGCTGCGCGGCGCCGAAACCGAAGCCCGAAGTGGTCGCCCCGAAGCCGGCCGTCGAAGTCGAGGCTGTGGTCCCGCCGAATAGACCTCCCGTTGTGTTCGTGGTGCCGAATAGACCTGGGGATGGGGAGAATTGGTTAGATAAGATTTTGTAGGACTTCACATTGAAATGGTGAAAGGAACATGTTACTAAGGTCACGGGCACCCAACGCGAAGTAAAAAAATTGGTTCTAATAAATTGCAATAGATGGCGTAATAAACTAGTAAATATGCTAGTATTATATTATCTGTACTAAGATTACGCTTTCTGTCTCTGTGACAAACTTGCTTTGGAACCGTAATAGTTAGATTATTTCATAGAATATATAAAAATACAGACATACAGTACTCGCCAAACTTCTGGGCCGCCCTGAAGTTGGCTTACTGATGCGCAAGGCACGAAGCGGTGCTGTTTTGTATGAGATTTACTACTGCGCAGCCATTGTAGCCAACTTCAGGGCGGCCAAGAAGTTTTCCGAGAACTATACGTGTTGCTTTGCTTGTTCGTTTTAATTATATTATAACAGTTTCCATAGTCGTAGTTTATTGCAAAAGGGTTGTGTTTTTAGGGTTCCGTACCCAAAGGGTAAAAACAGGACCCTATTACTAAGACTCCACGGTCCGTCTGTCATTTTATTTCTTGTTTCTCGTTAAAAAAAAACGGTGCCTCACACTAGGAATTTCTTCCTGTATCGTGGGTGCGTTTACAAACATATAAACTCACATACACAACAACCAGAGCCGGAACAACTATCTGTAGGTCATACAAATATTTGTTCCGTGCGGGCATCGAACCCGCGACACGCAGCGCAGCAGTGAATCGCTCAACCACTGCGCCAACCGTGCGCCCAAACTCTCTGTCTGTCACCAGGCTGTATCTCATGAACCGTGATAGCTAGACAGTTGAAATACTCACAGATGATGTATTTCTGTTGCCGCTATAACAACAAATACTAAAAACAGAATGAAATAATTATTTAAGTGGGGCTACCATACATCAACCGTATTTTTTTGCGATAATAGTACGGAACCCTTCGTGCGCGAGTCCGACTAGCACTTGGCCGATTTTTTTGTATGAGATTTACTACTGCGTTAAGAATTAGGTTCTAAAATTAGCAGAAACTAATCTTTCTTTAATTTATTTTTATTTTTTATTATTGTTTGTGTTTTTCTTATCTCGTGTCTCCTGTGCGGGTCACAAATAAATATTTTTCTTTCTTTCTTTCTTTTCTTTCTTTCTTTCCGTGATCGCATTAAGTTTAATTTACCGAAACCACATACAACACAAAATACATACCTCCACCAGTGGTTGGTTGAGTCGCGGTAGCAGCCCCGAACGCGGGCGGAGCCCCAAACGCGCTCGTACCGGTCGTCGGCTTGAAGCCGCCAAAGGGCGAAGCCGTAGGCGTCGCGGCGTTGAAGGAGCCTGAAAATAATGGAATATAAAATCACCCAAAGGAATAGTACGCCCACAGTTTTGTAGGCCACAGCTACCAGCTTTTAAGGCGTATATATATTATGCCCCAATGATAACGCGGTACGTGCGCCCGCTATCAATATTAGACTTCCTATTGGACTGTTTTGTTTGCATTTTTTTTTAAATTTATATTTCCTATGTAGGAGGAGGAGGAGTCCTATGTAGAGAGCAGTGGTGGTATCGGCCGCGACTTACAAGTTGTAGGTCGTGGGTTCGAACCCAGGCAGGCGCTTTACTTTGTGTAAATTATTACATCACCACTGCTCTCAAAAACGGTGAAGGAAAACATAGTGAGGAAACCGGCATGTCCTAGAACCAAAAATTCGAAGACATGTGACATCCACCAACCCGCACTGGGCCCGCGTGGTGGATTACGGCCCATCCCCTCTCATAGAGAGGAGGCCTGTGTTCCAGTGGGAACATAAATAGGTTGATGATGTGATGTGATCCTATGTAGATCAAGAAGAAATTCTACCCATTAATTTATCTGTGTAAAAATATTTTTAAACGACTCGGATAGTCGTTTTGGAGGAGTATGCAAAAGAAGCGAAGAAATATCGTGTTGTTAATTATTTTTATAAAGCAAAACTATAACCCTCTTACTAATAAACGCGGTATAAAGTTATACCAAGTATAAACCTATGAAAATGTATGGTTATTCCTTTGTTATACCTGGTATAACTTTATACCACGTTTATTAGTAAGAGGGTTAGTCTTACGATAGAATCATATTTCACAAATAATGTACCTACATGAAACAATAATGTATATTTTTTTCAAACTTTTTAAACTAGCCGTTACGAAGGAGTATGCTTTACTAGGATCTTGGACCATGAAGGATGTTTCACATCCCTCTACTGTCTGTTTTCTCCAGATATTTTCCTACAACGATAATCAGGCTTCAGGGTGTCATAAATAGATAGCTTGTCCCAATGACACATCGTGTGTTATTTATCAATAAATTCAATAACACTTTTGTTTACATTTTTATCAATACATCGAGAAATGCCGCACTTGACATATTATATCTGAAGGATATCAGCAATTATATGATGTCGTAATAGATTATGCATAAAAAGGCTTTACATACAAAACATATTCACTCAAATTCAAACTGGTAAAATAAGATATATACTATGTCCCTATGTTTTCCTTTTTTCAATAATATTTGTCAAATTTGTCACTAAGCCTTTGTTGACAGCGCAATTTTGAGTATTTTTGAGGGCTCTAGTGCTTCTAAAAATAATGTATCATCAAAAAGGAAATATAGGGACATAGTATATATCTTTAATTTTCAGTTTACGGAATATCTTTTAAATTGGTCCAATATTGGAGGAGGAAAGAGACGAGAGCCAAACCTCGAATTATGACTTTTTACTAAGGAAATTCAGTCGGCGCTCTCTGCCCCCGTTTCCTCTTAAGCCTCAACCTATACGGGGTATTTAAGTCAAGAGTGAATAGGTTACTGCTAGACAAGCATGCTTCACCGTCGACCAAAACATCGCTTACTATCTATCAGGCGAAATAGTTGTCAAATGGGCTACCATCGAGAATAAAAAAAAAAACAGAATTTTTTTCATAATTATTTTCCTCAACACTGCAATCGAACATGTATACTGCAGTATGGAATCCACGCCGCTACGTCACTAGTTACAGATGACTCATACCTACAAATATGTACATGTATGAGTCACCAATGTTTTCATACAACGAAAAATATATTGCGTCACAATACGGCAATACCTACAAGATAAGACCATGAGAGAGAATAAATCGAGTTTGAGTCGCGTGGCTGTATAGTACATTTCGTGTCGAGTATAAAAAGTCAAGATTTTAAAATGAGAGATGTAGCCAATTTCGAAGTCAATGTCGAAAGCTACATGCGAGTGTTAAAATAAAGCCTTTTCATGCGAGACACGAACGATTTTTTTTCCACTACCTGATGAGCTTACTAAATTAAATGCAAATAAGTTCCAATATCAATTTATTAGACCGTTCAGACTAAAAACGACAGACTGTATACACACAATCAACGCGCGCTTTTTCGAGAGGTAACAGATTCAGTATCATTCTGCCAGTTACATAATTATACATAAAAAGTCATTTCGTAACTGTTATTATGTAATTTTGTTTTTTTTTATATTTTATTTTATAATCTTGTGTCTAAATGTTCATATTTCGAAACGAATTTCTTAGGCAATGTGTTACATAATAGACAAGGTAGTGGAAAAATATAATTTAGGGTTAAAAGATACGCAAGTAATTTGACCACGTTATCTGACTATGTGCCCACTGCTGGGACTCAGATCTCCCTCTGTTAGAGCAAGCAGGCTGTCATCCCCCACGCAGACACAGTGCGGGATTGTGGAAACTGATTTGTGCTATAAGGCACATTGAGATAATTCTTCATTTCGTGAGAGGATGTGACCACCTCTGGTGTCAGAGTTAATTAAGCCCCCTCTGGGAACCCCCCAAGGCTCTGACTTGGCTATTTCAGACTTACATTAACTATATAAGTCCAGGTTTCCTCACGATGTATTCCTTCACCGTTGCCTTTGATGTCCAAGATAAACTCAGAAAGTACATATGAATTTGAAAAGTCACATTGATACTTGAACCCACGACATCAAGCACGAGAGGTGAGGTCTTAGCCATTGCGCCACCACGACACTTATAAAGCATCTTTGGTCTAGTCATCGCCACATTATTGTTGACCATCAGGTCCTATACTCCATTTGAAATAACATTAAACACGTTTCCAAAACTTTTTACAGTCCTTTCAACCGATTTTGATTTCTATTCCGTAAACATAAGGATGACATAAAAAGCATAAACCTGTTACGAAAACCAACTGTTTATTACAGCTACCATTTGTCGTATCACCAACGCAATAGAAGTCAAAATCATATTCTTTCCCTTTTATATAATGTTCTCTTTACTCCTTCCACCCCTTTGTACCTTAAGAAACGTTTTCAGTTTCTCCGCGATTCTCACACAAAATTCCTTAGGTCATCAGACAACTTCAAATTCCAACACATTGCACGACGTTTTTGGATAAATCCTTTACTGTCCAGGCTACTCGTCTGTGGAATGCATTGCCAGATCCAATCAAACGAGCTCAATCTTTGCCTGTGTTCAAAAGACTCGTAAAGGAACATTACCTGTCACTGTCTTCGTCTTAGCGTGTTGATTTGTCATTGTGATTGTCAATATAGTAATTCATCATTAATTTTTATTGCCATTATATTTAGTATGTATATATTTATGTATATATTACATAGCATATGTATTTATCTGTGTATTTATTATAGTATAGTGTGTTATCAATGTTAATGTCACACCAATGACAACCCCACTTCAAGTCCAGACAATTACTGTCCATACCAGGTTGCCTGGAAGAGATCGCGGAATGCGATAAGGCCGCCCATTGTATTTGTATTAATTTTAAGTTTCTTTGTATAATTGTATTTTAAGGTGTACAATAAAGCATATAATAAATAAATAAATAAATAAAATCGGTTGAACGGGCTGTAAAATGGGCCAATTTAAACGTCTAATGTTATCGCAAATGGGGTTTAGGTTATATTCTTTTTTATTTAGTCTTTTTCTGGCTGGATTTTTTAGTAGAATTCCAGGATCTAGATATGTGTTGTTGACAATAGGACCCTATCACATGTCGACAGAGGAAATCTAGTTTTATATAGTTTCACATGCATGATACAACCGAGACTCGACGCTTTTCTGGTGTTCGTCACTTATGTGTCTGGTTTTCAAAATTTGCAGTGGTTGGGAAGCGTATGTAATGCAAGTTCAAAAAAATTAAACATTTCACATCTATTAGTAAAAAACTGGGCATGCCTCTCTTGGCATAAAATTTTAAGGCAAAATATTGTTTGGCATAAAATTTTAGGGCTAAATATTGTTTAGCATAATATTTTCGCATAACTTTTATTAGAATAATAATACTTTGGCATAGTTCCTGCAATGATTAACATAACTGTTATTTGGTCTTATTTGTTTTGGCATAATTTGGAGATGTATAAATTTTTAAGACATAATATTTACTCGTTTATTAATCATGACTCAATTGGATAAGGTTAATGTGCGGCGGAGCTGAAGGGCCACCATTGAGCCGAGAACATGTTTGTTATATTCCAAAGAACATTATGTGTAAATATAATTATGCGGTAATAAATAACATTATGCTTCATTATTATTACTCCAACAGTATTTATGGCAAAACATTTATACCTAATAATGTAATGAATTAATGATCATATGCTGCATTTCGTTATGCCAAAGTAAATTATGACAATACATTTTATGCTAAATAAAAAAAAAACGTATTTACCAAAATTGGCGGTAGAAGTTCCGAAAGCCGGTTTTTGAAACATTGTGAAGACTTTTCCGTACTGCTTTTCTTATTATTCACTTTTATCTTCTCTTATTACCAAATTAGACTACGGCCATCATTTTCTGAAACAATTGAGAATTATTATTAATACTTAAATCATAATTCTAGTTGTCAAATAACACGACAGATAGTGTTTAGGGTTCCGTACCCAGAGGGTAAAAACGGGACCCTATTACCACAGATAATATAATACTAGCATACACGATGCCCATACAATGAAACCGTGCCGACGTAACTAGCGTTTTTCATCAGATTATACCAATTATTTTTTGGAAATCGATCGCGTTCGGTTCCGTTCCACGGCGATAGATAGATCACCATCTATATCCGTGGAACGGAACCGAACGCGATAGTTGTACAAAAAATAATCAGTATAATCAGTACAGTACGTCGGCACGGTTTCTTTGTATGGGATGAGACACCACTGCTTTTACTAAGACTCCACTGTCCGTCTGTCTCTCACCAGGCTGTATCTCATGAACCGTGACAGCTAGACAGTTGAAATTTTCGCAGATGATGTATTTCTGTTGCCGCTATAACAACAAATACAGACAGAATATATATAAAAACAGAATAAAATAAATATTTAAGTGGGTCTCCCATACAACAACTTGTATGGGAGCAGTTGATTGAATTATCGCTACGTAATTTAGCAGAAGTTGTTTATTTACAAAATTTATAGCTTCTCTTGACGGGGACTTTAAATACACTTCCATTACTCTAATCCTTCGACCTCAATCCGACCGACATGGGATTCGAACCCAGAATATCATCATATACTTCTACCTACCTCAATACTCTATTTTCTTTTGCAATTTTATTTTATGTAATGTTCGACACAATGTAAATTGTTTGAGTATAAAAACCGGCCAAGTGCGAGTCGGACTCGCGCACGGAGGGTTCCGTAACATTATCGCATAAAAACGGCAAAAAAAAATCACGTTTGTTGTATGGGAGACCTACATTTTTTTTTTTTTTTATTATTTTTGTTAAAGCGGCAACAGAAATACATCACCTGTGTAAATTGGCAATGGTGACAGACGGACAGACAGACAGACGGATCGTGGAGTCTTAGTAATAGGGTCCCGTTTTTACCCTTTGGGTACGGAACCCTAAAAAATTAAATGAAAATAACAGACAAAACGCGCGATAAAATGATTAAATTACGTACTCAAGTAACAGAAATAGATTACATAGTACTGTCACAGATAATATAATACTAGCATACAGATGCCTCATCCCATACAAAGAAACCGTGCCGACGTAACTAGCGTTTTTCATCTGATTAATCTTGTTATTTTTGTATGTGCATCAAACGCGTTCGATCCCGTTTCACGGCAATAGATGGTGTTAGCAGCGACTTGCAAGTAAAAGGGTTTACTAGGTTCATGAATATTTTTTTCTTTAAACACAGTGAAGGTTCGTTTTATAGTAATTTTTTGCACGTTTTTACAGTTTTTTTGCACCAAAATGTGTTACTAACAAAAACTTTAACAATCGAGTAGAATGCCTCAGAAATTTAAAAATGCGCCATCTATTGGCTTCAATCTTAAATGATCCGTACACATAATCTTTGAAATGAGAATTAAGAGCCTAATATTCCATAATTTTGTACTAAGTAGAGTTGATTAAACAACAACATACAATTTTTATGTTCAATTCCAGAAAATGTTAATTTCACACACAATTCTATTAAATTGTGGTACATGTCGCGCCATCTAGTGAGATTGATTTGAATCAAATTTTGTTTCTTAGCAATGAGACCCCGTGGTACGGTTTAATTAAGGTCCACACAAAATAGGTCCATTTGGTGACCCCTTTACTAGATCAACGAGGCAGTCGATATACGTATAAACTCTAAAATCAATTAGTAAAATGTATTCTTGAGGTTAGGGTGGGGCACACGTCATGTTTTCTTTGTACTTTCATAAGATGACGTCAAGTCGACGCCACATCGATCGATTTATTCATGACCTACATATTTAGTATTAATGTCCAATAAATATACAAAAGCTCAATATTTGAGTAGTGCTCAGAAGACATTATGTTATTATCATGTTATTTACATAAATATTTGACTAATAGTAAACAAAGATACTTAGTTTTCCAGAAAATGTTTTTGTGGCATGTCAATACTTGGGAACCCAGACTGATAGACACTTTGCCGCAGGGTCGGATCTAGCCGGGCAAGTGTCCAGAGCTAGCTAGCAGAGTTCAGTTTGGCCGCCCCTCATATGTGCCGTATATGAGGGGCAGCCAAACTGAACTAATAGCCCTTTTCATTTCATCAGAAAACCTAACTTATTCGTGGTGTGGTACCCAAATGTTCAATCTCGCTTCACCGTTAATTAACTTGACACTAACATAATGTTGCGAAAATTCTTATGGACTTCATGATTTACTATCGGAATTTAAATTTACAAACACAGGTATAAAATACTTAATTAACAATAATATATACATTTAAATAAAAATAAAATAAAACTACGGACGCGTATAAAAGGGCAGGGGTCATAGGGCGTCGAAAAATTCGTCCACATCGCTGTCAACGTGAAAAGTACCCAGAACGCTGGCAGCATTGCCACGTTGGATGGCAATGCTGATTCTCTGGCCAAGGAAAAGTCCAGCCGTCGATTGTCAGGAGTCGACTAAGCGTTTGCTTACATCTCGAAATACTCGATGAGCACTCGGACCCTCATGGACCTAATGTTTCAACCCCAAACGGCTCAAATATATAACTTCCAATAAGGTTGTTGTATTTGCGCCGTTTGAGATTTTCTGCACCAGCAGCAGCTGCCCCAGCACAGCTAGCCGAAGATGGGATGGCGCAAGGGTGTCGACACATGTTGCATCCCACACCAAAGGCCTACACACCTTCCAAGGCATTATGGTCATCCCGTCTGGTCTCTTGCCATCGTCGCGCGCCAAGCCCTTGGGTTCTAAAACAGTTGGCACCCCAGCGGTGACAAGAGCCCCACGTATGATGTCATTAATGCTGGCGTGCCGTGCTATCCGGCCAGCGCTCCTACTGCAGGATAGGCCATGGTGTCTGTGGCGGTCGACTGCTTCACCACATTGACAACGATGTGGAGCTCCGCTGGGAGCATCCAAAATTCTTAGGTGAAATTTTCGAGCTCACTTCTTTCTCACTACGCTCGAAGTTGTCAAAAAGCCGATCCAACGGTTGAAAACCGTCAAAAAAGAAGTAGTTTTAAAGAGCGCCAAAGGCTGCAAATTTTGTCTATTCCCGGACCGACGAAATTGCTAGATCGGGCCCTGCTTTGCCGTGCCTGGGTTTCGAACCCAAGCTGTCGTGCATGCGACTTCTTTGCTAACGAGCTTCGATCAACAACACCAACCAGATGTAGGGTCGGCGCAAGATATACGTCTCGGTAAATAACAGCTCACTTGAGACGTGAGCTCTTATTTTGTTCAGTTTGTCAATAGTAAGTATTGTAAATATAGAGTAGTAATTATATATATACGCGGACAGAATTAAGCATTGATTCATACGTGACCGTTATCTAGTTGGTTATTGTTGATCGAAGCCAACGAGGCAGTCCCGCTTACATGTATGTTCCAACTATGCAATATTATTGCGTAAAATTTCAGAAACTTCGTAAAGTCAATGAATCAGGTTAGCCTACATCCCATCAATGACGAGTTTGGCTTCCAGTTTTACAGGATTCGCCAGCTCTTTTTACATGGAGCGTCTTCCTATCTGAATTCCACAACCCAGTAATTGGGTAACACGAAATTCTTTGCCAAGACTGTTGTCTGATCTTCTAGCTTCCAACTATTCGTATCGACTGTCAAAAATCTACAAATAACGTGCTTTCCGAGGCACGGACCGACCTCGCCGATCGTTGCCTTGAAGATCGACTTATCATCTTCATAATATCAGCCGAAACACGTCCACTGCTGGATATAGTCCTCCCCCAAGCGTGGCCACATTGATCAATCCCGTGCGTCTCGCATCCAACGGATCCCCACAACATTCACCAGCTAATCGGTCCACCTAGTGGGAGGCCTTCCAACGCAACGTCTTCCGGTTCGCGGTCGCCACTCCAGAACCTTTCTGCCCTATCGGCCATCCGTTCTGCGAGCAATGTGCCCTGCCCACTGCCACTTAAGTTTTGCAATTCTTCGGGCTATGTCGGCAACCCTGGTTCTCTTCACGCAAGGAAGCTCCGAGCATAGCCCTCTACAAGATCGACTCGTGTGGCTATTAATACTATTTAATTTTCAGGTGACGTGACAACCGTCAAGGATCAAAAATTGCTTAGCCTTCAAGATTGACCCATGCGGCCGTATGTCAGAAAGGGGTTTCGCAACATACATAACTTTGCACCTGTTCTCTTCGAGGGGTTGGGTAGAGGCGGGCAAGTCACCAGTTATTGGGGGTCGAGCACAGATATACATCTAACTAAATGGCGCGATTGTATGTACTTCGCGTGACAAACGACGGAGTAAAATTACGATCAACGATCGTAATTTGTGCATTTCATTTAGCATTATCGACACCGGAAATCTGCCGGAATCTAGAAAAATGCCTTTTATGCCATATTGAGCTGTAAAGACTGTATAGAAAAAGCTGGCCGAGGCATTGGAAATGTTTTCATTCCAATGCCTCGCTTTGCTTATGCTTTCCAATGTTTTGCAAGTAAATTTGTTTTTAAATTGTTTGTGAAAAAGTGGCACGCTTGGTTTTCATACAGATGGAGCGTTATCTCGTTAGATTTATATCTGTGGGGCTCCTTTGGCATCAACCGGGCACGACTTCAGGCTCGGGGCTGCTACTGAGATATTTCAGCTGGCAAAACTCAACAACAATTTGCCCGAGCCGGGAATCGAACCCGGGACCGCATCCTCAGCAGTAACGTTTGCACCCACTAGACGGACGAGGCAGTTTAAAATGATCAGATAAACTTGTTATTTTCGTTGAAAGCAGGTCAAATTGAGTTGAGTGAACTCTTTGACCTACTGTTGAACAAAAATATTTTTTTGCTACACAGCTATTCATCAAATGATAACGTATATCTTGTGTTGACTAATGACCGTCTGTGTAGATAATAGTAAACATGATATTGATATGAGAAATATGAATATATACAGATAATTATGGTAAATATTATAAGTAGACTAGAATAAATTATGTACTATGAAGATTGAAGAAAATGACTTACTTGCAGATTACATAACAATTAAAGCTATGATTTTTAAATATAGAAAACAACAATATTTGAACGTAACTTTTTTCAAGAACAATTTTTTTTTCAACTATATTTTGATTGGAACTTTCTTGCAGCAAAATTTATTTATTACTTTTTTATAAGTGTGTTGTGCGTCGAAATATATAGTGTCGTATAATTTCAACCTCATACAACTCTTGTTTTTTAAATCGACCAGCATCACAGAGTGACTTGGTCGGACTGAATGCAATATGTTGCAGAGACGCTATTTAAACAGGCCAGTTTTTCCTTATAACGAAATGTTATGCAACATACGAAAAGGCGGTGTGCAAAATGATAAATAAAACATGAGGCAAAGACTATTCTTTCATATAAAATGAAATCGCCTTTATGCCCGACTGCCGAAGGAGGGTAATGTGTTTATCAGTCTATGTATGTATGTTTGTTCCTATGTGGCTTTCTAGAGGCCAAACGCGTTGGCCGATTTTGATGATTCTTACGTCAATCGATTCGTCTTAACCTTGCGAGTGTCACTGGCTATAGCTACATTAAAATTGCAAAAGAAAAAGTGGCGGATTTTGGGCGCCATTTTGAGGGGGGTTTTTTTATTTTTCTTTCGAAGCCAACGTGTGGGGTCAACATGAAGGGTTTAAAGGGGTGATTTCAAAAATATATAATACTTATATGTACCTAAATCTAAAAACTAATTAACTAAGAAGTTGTAAATAAACAAAAGTAAATTAAAAAAATTAAAAAACCCGATTGCTTCAAAAGCGAACCAAAAAGACGTAAACAAGAAGAAAATCATGCTGTGCAGTCGGAGGATACATACTCGCGTGTTGGCTGACCATTACCAGATGTAACCTCCGAATGCACAGCATGATTTTCTTCTTGTTTATGTCTTTTTAGTCCGCTTTTTAAGCAGTCGGGTTTTATTTTATTTTTAATTAACATTTTTTATAACCTCTGTTGATATTGATAAAAAATATAACTTGAAATTTTCACTTGTATTTCTATATATAACAAATACTAAAAACAGAATAAAATAAATATTTAAGTGGGGCTCCCATACCACAAATGTGATTTTTTGCCGTTTTTGCGATAACGGAACCCTTCGTGCGCGAATCCGACTCGCACTTGGCCAGTTTTTAAAAGCGCGAATGAGAGTTCGAAATTCGAATTTGTGTAAGTATTTCGCAATGTTTTGTAAATATTGTGCAATCGTTTCTGAGAATGTTATATACCTACCCTACAACATAGAATGCCACTATGATTATACAATGTATGTATACAAACACTGTATATATATGTAGTTCAAGGATGTTTTTGTTTTATTCTATCTAAAATTAGGCCAGATGTCTAAACCTATCAGGAATGCTTCAAGGTCGCTCGCGGATTTACAATTAATTCTCTTATAATGTTTGCATGCATGCATTAGGAGCTCATGGTAAAATAATAACAATGTGGGTCATTTTCAAGGTTAAGCAACGCTTGCTGAGGTTGGACTTTAGATGGGCTACTATACATTATATGCCAACACACCTCCGTGTCTGGGCAGCACGTTATACTGTTGGTATCGACTATTATTCCTAGATCTGGAACTTTGTCATAAGCCAGAGAATGTTAGTCAGAAGCTTGAGATCTGACACCAGTCTTGCCAAGGGGTATCATGTTACCCAGTTACTGGGTTGTGGAGGTCAGATAAGCAGACTCTCCATGTAATATACTGGTATTCAGTATTCACCAGCATCCAGTTAGACTGGATGACAACCATCAACGATATATATATATATAATATGTCACCAAAATCAGCCTTTTTTAATGTTCCCACTGCTGGTACACAGCCTTCCAGGCAGGAATGGGTCGTAATCCACCACGAATTTTTGGTTCTAGGACATGCCGGTTTCCTCACGAAGTTTTCCTTCAACGTTTTGAGAGCAGTGGTGATGAAACAATTTATACGAACTAAAGCATCTGCCTAGGTTCGAATTAACACGGCTGCCAGTGCCACACAATAGACACAATAGAAAATGTATTGCTTGAGATCACCGGTGACCAGAGCGGCAGTGAAAGTGTTAACAAACAACAACTTTTAAGTCGCAGCCGTTACCGCTGGGCCAACACTGCTCAGACAGTTCATTAAAATGTGATGAACTTCATTGTCTGTGTTTTCTGAAATGAGAGGCACTATGCAGTCAAGCGGAAGCAATGGTCATCCTTGGGGCATTAGGGTACAAGCCAACAGCATCCTCGTTGTAATTGTAATTGCAAACAGGTTGAACTGTAAGTTTGTGAACCATTGCTGCATGGTTTTTGTGAGGCCTGTGATCTTGCAATAGAAATTGCAACCACAATTGTATTGTTTTTTTTTTTGCATCAAAGTTTCTTAATATCGCTTGCATTATGAGTTGCCTTGTAGAAATTGCCACTTAACTAAAAAGCTGGAATGCCTCTCTAGATGTTTGGTTTCGTCAGGCGTATTTTGGGTATTATCATCAAGGTCTGGCCGCCATACGTGTTTAACTTTTATCTCTCTCTTTCTCTCCTTTTCTAGTGTGTCTATGTGTGTGTGACGAACTTCATTCCTGATGGGTGTCCTCTGAATGTAGAAGTTTTTTAAGTATTGTTTTACTAGCATAGTTTGTTAGTTAATTGTTACAAACATTGAGATCTGATACTTGTAATTAAATGATTTACTATATACCTACTTACCCAAATACCTAAATAATTAGTTATTATTAAAACTAATTACCACAACAATATTGCTGACGAACTGCTTGTATATCTTGTGTTGTGGTTTTTACGCAGATAATGCACTTATAGTTGCGGACACCAGCCCGTTTTAACTAAACTTGTCGTTTTTTGAGGTTGTTTTTTCAATTTTCATGGCAACTAAGTTGAGTGTAGTAGAGCAAGTTTCCTTCAAAAGGACTTTGAATATAGGTTTAAACTGTGAAAATTTCTCTGAGATGACTTAGGTGGAGAAATCAAAGTGAGCAGTTCTCCAGCAATCGTATCAAACAATATTGCTGGAGAACTGCTTATCCATATTCTCTATGAAAAGAGATAAGTTTTTGGAAGGTTTCTTTTTCATTTTCAATGTTTTGAGTGGAGGATGATTCCAAAAGAATTTGATGGGCCTAGCAAAGTTAGGTCAAGTTCTAGTTATTAAACAACATAGCCTTTCACAGTTCACCATTGGACCACTGCAAACCAGGTTCAGTTGCCCACTTTCTGTATTAACTCTGTATGATCTAAATACAATTTTTTTTAAAGATCTGTATCAGTTTTTGCTTTAGATCCGTTGTGTTTTGGCTAAAATGACTTGATGCATAGTAAGATAGTAAATAAACAGGATATATTAATTTAGGAGAAAAAAACTAAAGTAGTTTGAGCGCGAAAACAAGGCCAAGGACAATATTAGGCAAAGCTGAAGATTATAACCTTAATTACTTTATAAAGGTGTAAACCTTTAAAATATGCAAAACCTTTAAATTAGGCAAAAAGCACTACAATTTTACTAACCATATTGGAAATATTGAAAATTTTTGTTAAAAATAACAATTTATCACAAGAATTTAATCAGACATTCCAAAATATGACATATTAGGCGACCAAATTCAGCGCAGTGGAGGTCCAACGAATATTTTGGAGAAAATCGTGAAATGTCGCATTTTATTCAAGGTGTAAGGTTATAAAAATATTTTTCATTTAAATAAATATTTTTGGGAAGTAAATATTACTTGGAATACCCACAACATCTTTAAAAAGAAAGTAAATTGTGCAGTCATGACAAGAAAAATGTGTGCAAACCAAGAGGCGGTTACACCATTCAAATCGAAAGGTTTATACAAACAGACGAAGTTTTCTGTTGAAAAACGTAATACTTACAAGTCACAATACACTGAAAAAGGTGGAATCGGCACACGCCGACACTTTCCTAATCAAATAATACAGAAACACACACAGTTAGTTTAGCACTTTTCTGCAAAATTCAGCAAGTAAACACCACGCAAATCCACTGCACATTGACAAACCAACCACAGATAAAACAGAAGACTTTCCTCTCTATGAACAGAAGTGTAGATAGAACCAAGAACAATGTTTATTGTTTTGGTCTATGGAATAAATAGAGACAAACAAGATGAAAAGTCGCCTAAAAATATATATCTGCTTCTTCACGAAACTATGTTTTATAGAGTGAAAAAAAGTCTAACTTATGACAGAGAAAAAGTCTTAGAAAAAAAAGTGAAGTCACCTATTTCAGCCTATTTTGAGGTTCCTGACGAACTAAACTAACATAATAGTCGTTATAACATAACACACGTTCGGATTTGGTACGGCCGGACCGACTCCGTCCACAAATACTTTCTCGCTTACACGCGCTTGTTTGGACGGAGACGGAATCAATTCAATAATAATAATGTCCGCGGACCACTCTACACACGCTCGGATATGGTCCGTGTCACAAATCCGTGGTCCGGCCGTACCAAATTCGAACGTGTGTTAACACTATTACATTGTTTAAGATTAAATTCTGTATTCTCAAATAATTAGTAATAATGATATCTAGAAAACTGAACAGAGAGTATTTAGTCGATTTTTGTCTATTGACTTTTTTTTAATTGATCTAAACCTTCATATTTTTCGACTGTGGTATCATTTCTAATGGCGGAAAAGCGGCAATCGTCGTCATAGTTGTATATTACACAGAAATGCTACAATGTCTAAAATGGATCGCCAATTGAATTCTAAAAAGGACAAGGAGACAATTTATGAGATATACAGAGCATGTCGCCTTTGTGGAGCTGGTGCTGGCTACAAAATGCCAATAATTCAAAATGTACTTGAAGTGGATGACACCGAAGTGGAGTTGAAGCAAAAGGTTCGGGAATGTGTACAAATTGAGGTAATTAAATCAGAATTACTTGATTTATTATCAATGTGACTATATTACCAGCAATTTGGAACTTAATTCAAGCTTTCCCATTCATATCTTACAGTAAATATAGGCGTTTGAAAATATTTTGTTTGTTGTCAAACAAATGAGTAAAAGTTAGTTAAAAACTGTTCAAAACAGTAACAAATTACGGTAAAATACTACTAGGCTTTTAGAGTATGTATAAATGTGATATATTTCTCATAATACTTAATTGTTTGCTTATATTAAAATTACTTTGAAAATAGGTTAGAACTATGGCTTGGCCTGTAAAAATTTCTCATTGGTTCTTAACAATTTGTCTTAAATAACACCCAACTACACTGAAATTTAGTTTGATTGGTATTTTTATATTAACATCCATTTCAGACAACATACACTCATCTTTTTAGTCTTGCCGTTGGCTCTATAATTATTCATAAAGAAATTAAGCACATTTGCATTACTTCTTTGCTCATCACATGGCCTTCCAATGAAAAACAGTTCTCATTCAACAATTTTGTGTTTTATTGGTAAAAATATGAATATTCAATATTTTCATAATAAATTTTTTCAAATGAAGTATATGAGGTTCTGTCAATAAATTTAGGAAAGTCAATGACCTATATTGCCATGCTTGAAAACTATAGTCCGATTGTGTTGTGTTACTTTATGGTGAAAAAGTTAGCAGTTTTTCTTTAACATTATTGCCTTTAAGAATTTGCTCTTCATGAACTAGATCAGGGATGGGCAATCAACGGCTTGTATAGATTTTCAACCTGGTTTACTGGCTTCATTTGCTCATAAAGAGAAAATTAAAGACCAGATATATATGTAACCGTAGTGGATGCCTTGCGGGGAATACAGCGATAAAACGTAGCATATGTCACTTGGGGATAGTGTAACTTCCCAACGGTGAAAGAATTTTTGAAATCGGTCCAGTAGATTTTAGGTTTGTTTGTACATTTAAAAATCCAAATCTTTCCTCTTTATAATATTAATATGTGACATATGTAATTAAGCAGCTTATTTTTTGTTTTGTTGTTTGTATTCCACAGTTGAAACATTGCACCTGCCATGTTATCTCTTCACCACCCTTGGTTGATTGGTAGCGAAAGCCTAAGGCATGAAGTCCGCCATTGTACCTTTGTGCATGAAGTCTGCCATTGTACCTTTGTGCATGAAGTTTAAATAAATAAACTAAAAGACCCCTCTCGGTGAAAACCCCTGCTGATGCGCCTAAAAATTGCCTCATTATATGTGAAATCATTTTATCCTTGACTAGCAACCTGCCCTGATTTCGCCCATTATAAATAATACACAAAAACCTTTCTCGTTTATCACTAGTTCTATTGGTGAAAACCGCACGAAAATCCAGTCAGTAGTTTTTGAGTTTAACACATACAAACGCAGCGGGGGACTTTATATTGTGTCATACCATAAAACATTGTAGTTTCACTTGGCTTCTTGTGAAAAACATAATTAAATTCATCGTGACCACGACCGCTCTGTCAAGAGTGAAACAAAGAAGAAGAAGAAAACTTACAAAACAAACTCGTAACATTTATGTGCCACTTAACATTAACTTGGAATTAACTATTTAATGCTATACTTGGCGATCGTGAACGAGGCCCTTACTCACTCTATTATACATCTATATATAGGCCTAGCAATACCAGACTCCACTTTAAGCTAATTTTGAAAAAAACTAAGTACTGCTAGTAGCATGTGCAAGCACATGATCTGCTGAAGGACCACACGTAAAAGAACCCTGTGTGTCATTGCGATTTCTGATGTGTCTATGTATCCTGTCCTTTATTCATTACATTTCTTATTAATTACATTTTTAAATATTTTTATATAATAAATTAAAAAAAAAACAAAAACATATAAAAATATAAAAAATAGAGGCCCACCGGTAACGGGAACAGGGTCTAAGCTACCGGCGGTGAGGGCTTCAGAGAGAGGAATCTCCTAACAATGCGAGCAGTGTCCAGCAATACTGCTTTCTGGATCAGGCCCTTGACCCAGCCGCCTAACGAGAGCCTCCTAAGGTGTTGTTCGAGTCCCGTGGCTATTAAGCCATTGGCTGACACGACTATCGGTACAATGATCGCTGTGTCCACTACCCACATGTTTTCGACAACCTCGCGAGCGCTAGTAGGTGGCGTTCTGTAGTTTCTGCCTACCCCCATGGGAAAAAGGCGTCAAGCACAAGATGCGGGGTCTTTAGCCACCATGACATCACATAACAGGGAATATGCAAAAATAAAAATTTGTTATCTGACGAGTTTAACAATAAAAATACTAATGTGCCCGACCCAGTTCTCGAAAATGGCAATGTCACGTTGTATTGGGATCGGTCTATCATCACTGACAGGACTGTTGTTGCTAATAAGCCTGACATAGTGGTGATAGACCGACTAGAGCGTCGCGCAATGATTGTTGATATTGCGGTCCCCCATGACGAGAACCTCGTGAAGGCGGAGAGAGATAAGAAAAGTAAGTATCTTGATCTGGCTCGCGAGGTTGTCGACATGTAGGATGTGAATACAGCAGTCATTGTGCCGATAGTCGTGACGGTCAATGGTATAATAGCCAAGAGCCTCGACGAACATCTGAGGAGGCTCTCGTTGGGCAGCTGGATCAAGGGCTTGATCCAGAAAGCGGTACTCCTGGACACGGCTCGTATTGTTAGGAGGTTCCTCTCTCAGGAGCCCTGACCACCGGTAGCTTGGACCCTGTTCCCGATACCGGTGGGCTACTATTTTTGTATTTTTAAATGTTTTTTTATTTTATTTTTTATAGAATGATATTTAAAAATGTAAAAATATGTAAATATAATAAATAAATAAAATACTAAAATAATATGTTAGCAGTGAAAACAGAATTATAACTTATCGAAAATATAACAATTTGTAATTAATTATTGGCTGTTTTATTTGTTCTAGGTGCACCAAGATGACAAGATGCCTCCTCTCATCTGTGAGCTCTGTGTTGACAAGGTGAATGACTTCTACGAGTTCCTGGAGATGTGTCGGCAGACTAACAAGCGGACTAGACTGCGGCTTGGCTTGCCACCGCAGTCCATGCCTAGAGGAGCGGTAAGTTTATAACTTACACAAGCTTGTCAAAAATAATTGAGATCCTTATGAAAATTGCAATAATGTAACCCAAGGTAGCAAAATGTTGCCTATAAAATTCATTCTTTGGTGTGCGCTGAGAAAACTATTGATGATAGATAAAAACTATTAGGTAGGTAGGGTTGGGTAGGTAGGTAGGTAGCCAGTTGACGGCAGCGAAGCCGCGGGGGTCAGCTAGTACAATAATATAGGAATTAATACAACATACATACAGTTCAACTATTTTCTTAATATCCCTCGGCAATCACACAAACACACATTTCCGAATACAAACGAATGCTAATTGCCATGTCCATCAATTATTAGATTTATCGTGTATAATAATTGAATTCAGAACTAAGTAGTTTATTGTTGTTTTGTTTTGATTTCTGTGTGAAATATATAGAATAAAAATAGCAGTTTTAGTAGCTTTGCTCCCATTTTTAGGGTTCCGTACCCAAAAGGTAAAAACGGGACCCTATTACTAAGACTCCGCGATCCGTCTGTCACCAGGCTGTATCTCATGAATTGTGATAGCTAGACAGCTGAAATTTTCACAGATTATGTATTTCGGTTGCAACTATAACAACAAATACTAAAAACCGAATAAAATAAATATTTAAGTGGGGCTCCCATACAACAAACGTGTTTTTTTGCCGTTTTTTGCGATAATGGTGCGCGAGTCCGACTCGCACTTGGCCGGTTTTTTAAATAAATTAAATTATGTTAACTTAAAAGAGAATTAACAAATATAATCCCAAGTTGATTGAGAGCGTCCGGTCTGCACCAAGTGCAAAGGGCAACTGATAGAAATCCGACGACTGACGAAACAAGAAGTTTGCCGAGGGGCATTAACAAAATATTTGTACTGTACAATGGAAAGGTTTTTACGAGCCTTGACTGTTCCATTACAGGGGAAAGACCAATCTTCCCGTTTTTTTAAAAAGAGGGGTGTTATAAGTTTGACGTGTGTGTGTTTGTCTGTGGCATCATAGCTCCTAAACGGATGAACCGATTTTGATTTATTTTTTATGGTCATGTTATGAGCAGTCCATCTTATCTTGCTCTACTTTCCTGCCAGCTCAAACTTCACATTTTATTTATGACAGTCCCCACTACTTTTGGACTTTGTCCTAGATAAACAACCAGGCAAGGCAGAGGTAGGCAGAACCTATCTTTCTTCTTAAATCCGGCTGTTTGTTTTCAGTCAGTGTAAATAAAGGTAAACGGCAGATTTTGTACCGCATACTTTTTTAGGTTTCCGTACCCAAAGGGTAAAAATGGGACCCTATTACTAAGACTCTGCGATCCGTCTGTCTGTCTGTCACCAGGCTGTATCTCATGAACGGTGATAGCTAGACAGTTGTAATTTTCACAGATGATGTATTTCTGTTGCCGCTATAACAACAAATACTAAAAACAGAATAAAATAAATATTTAAGTGGGGCTCCAATACAACAAACGTGTTTTTTTGCCGTTTTTTGCGATAATGGTACGGAACCCCTCGTGCGCGAGTCCGACTCGCACTTGGCCGGTTTTTTTGTTGTTCGGTTATAGAATTTGTACCACTTATTAAGGCAACCAAGCCATGTAATTTCATGTAAGTTTACTATTTTTAGAACTTCGGATTAGTTGATAATATCAATAAAAGATTTTAATAAATAAACGTAATTAAATCGTACACTAAACGCAGTTATGTTTTTAGAAGTTGCCTTATGTAAAATAACACAAATATCGAAATGATAATTAATTATTTAGAAATAACATTAAATATAATCAAACCCATCATTATCAAGCTGTGCAGTCCACTACTGGACATAGGTATCTCCTAATGCCATGAGTATGTGCGATCCTCATCTCAATCTACCTGCTTAATGGTAAGTAAAACACTACAAAGATAGCAACAAACAATTTAGAACATTTACTTAACACATTAACTAAGTAACAATATGTAACACTAGCTGTCCCCCGCGGCTTCGCTCCCGTCAACTGGTTACGTAACTATAACCGTTTACGCAGCGCACGCAATGGAAGCTCTCAAAAAGGTTTTTTTTTCCCGGTTTTTGCAACAGCTTTTATTTGTGCTCCGCTCCTATTGGGCGTAGCGTGATGTTATATAGCCTCTAACCTTCCTCGATAAATGGGCTAACACAAAAATAATTTTCAATTCCAATCAGTAGTTCCTGAGATTAGCGCGTTCAAACAAACAAACAAACTCTTCAGCTTTATAATAGTAATATATATAGATTTACCTATATGTAACAATCTACATTGGTAATTGATAAATGATTTTATTTCTGTAAGTTGGTTTGTACAAACACTTACATGTCAATCATATTTTTAAAACTAGTTGAGGTCGGCGTTTCCTATCTGACTACTCTGAGAAGAAAGGCCGAAACAAACTCAGAGGTCACAGTATCTTTTAAAGTCCAGACAAAAATCTTGATTAGATCATGTGAAGACCATGTAGATTGATGTCTAAAATGGTCTTGTGAGGCAAGAACCAGCCAGATTGAGTAGACCTGTCCAGTCAGTGCACGCATTTGTCAATAACACATAACACGGTACACTAGTACATAACCTTAAAAAATAAAACTGATTATAACTTTTACGTCCCAAGTTCTAAAAATCTAAGAATTTAAAAAGCGATTATCTATTATATTAACTACCAATTAAAACAAAAAATATCCCAAAATACTAAATTTTATTAGTGGTACGAAATTCCCATACAAGCGTGCCGTTCGCCTTTAAGATGTTTTATTAAGATTTATCTTAATATTTTTCAGCCGGACGCCGGTGAATGCATCCTTGGGCTCACGGAGCCGGTGTACGTGAAGGACGACTCGGACGGAGAGCCTATATCCAAGCAGAAGAATATGAACCCCAAGGTCAAAGTCAAGAGGGAACCTGAGCTGAAAGTCAGGGTATGTTCATCTTATTAATATTAGTACTTGGGTAATAAAACTTTAGTATATTTCCTTGTGATTTTCGCTTAAATCTTACTTTTTCTCGTAGTCATGGTATAAAATATAGTATGCAACTCTTAAAAACGGATTTATATCGAGGGCCATGAATCACTCGTGTCGCTCAGGATTCTAACACTTGAATCACTCGCTATGCTCGTGATTCAATCATCATGAATCACTCCCTACGGTCGTGATTCAGTTGTTAGAATCCTTCAGATGCTCGTGGTTCATCTATGGCCCTCGCTTTAAAACTGTCCTTTATTCACTATGTTGCATAATATACTATTTCCACTACATTGTCTATTATGTAACACATTGTCTAAGAAATTCGTTTCGAAATATGAACATTTAGACACAATACAAAAAAATAAAATTAGGAAAACAGAATTACATAACTGTTAGTTACGAAATGACTTGTATGGTGTTTCGATATCATTATGTAATGGTAGAATGATACTGAACCTGTTACCTCGAAAAAGCGTGCGTTGATTGTGTGTATATAGTCTGTGGTTTTTAGTCTGAACGTTTCTAATAAATTGTTGTTGGAACTTATTTGCATTTAATTAAGTAAGCTCATCGCAGGTAGTGGAAAAAGAATCGTTCATGTCTCGCATAAAAAAGGCTTTATTTTAAAACTCGCATGTAGCTTTCGGCTACATCGCTCATGTTAAAATCTTGACTTTTTATGCTCGACACGAAATGTACTAATTTATTTCACTCCAACAGTTGGAAAACCGGATACTAACTGAGTCCCGTTCGACGCGCAACGCTAAGCGAGACCCCACCCCGCCCCGGGTCACGCGACAACGTACTAGCTCCAAAGAGGACAACATGTCGCTTAGTCGCTTGAAGGTAAGGAACTAATGTAAGCGACGCGCCATCGGTACGTGGTGGACATCACACATAGACGAACTAAACGGTTTGGGAATATTTTCATTGCATTGCGTACAGCTAAGGAGTGGAATTCACTGCCGGAGTCTGTGTTTGCCGATTTCTACAACTAAGGGAGTCTTTAAGTCAAGAGCGAATAGGTTTCTTCTAGGCAAGCGTGCTTCACCGTCGAACACATTATAGCTTACCATCAGGCATGGGGTCTCAATTCAAACAAATTATAATTAGTATTAAAAAAAGATCATAGATGGCAGCATAGGTAACAAATATGAAAGTAACAATCACTTATAAATGTTAAACAGCAGATTTAGGCTGTAATAAGTTTAGTAAAAATCAAAACTTGCTTCTTTAATGTTAATTTATCCATTTACACTCATTAATCAGGGTTTTTGAACAAAAAAGATAAGTTGAAGACTTTGTAAGTTAAATTAGTTGAAAGTAGACTACTTTCAACTAATTGCTGCTGTCGACTTTTCGTTTTGTTTTGAGTTCTTTGCAATAGATGGCGTTTTTCACAATTTGTCCTAAACTATATATCCATCGTCAGAATCATTTTGTAAGACAGTTATTATTTATTATAGGCGTAACTTAAAATATATTATTTATTATAGGCGTAATTTTAAATATTAAAGTCTTGGTCTATTACTTAAAATCACTTTTTTGTGAAGCTTGTTTACACGTCGAATTAACTAGATAACTCGCTGGAACAGGACTCGTATTGCACTAGGGCCTACTCAAATCGCACGGGTTATAAAATAAGAGATAACGCGACGTGAGTCCCGCTTGCCGTCCGAGTTTACGCGTCGCTAGTAGGTACAGTTCGATTCAAACTCAATGGCGGCTTGGAACACTCGTATGAGTCGCTGCGCACCCCTAACCACCGCTGGCACAATTAATTTTACCCGACTGCCGAAGGAGGGTAATGTGTTTATCTGTGTATGTATGTATGTATATTTGTTCCTATGTGGTGTTTCAGAGACCAAACGCGTTGGCCGATTTTGATGATTCGTACGTCAATCGATTCGTCTTAACCCTGCAAGTGTCACTAGCTACATTAAAATTGAAAAATAGAGAAATGGCGGCTTTTGGGCGCCATATTGTGGAGGCCCAATTGTTTTTTTCTTCTAATCCCATCTTGTGTTGAAATTGCCTCATAAAACCCTTTTCTATTTACCACTTTTATGTTTAAATGTACAAAATTCGAAAAAAATGTTAAATAAAAAGTGTTAAGGCGCCTCCTCGAGCAAAACGCCGTGCTAGTCGTTTTTGTGCAGTTTTTAAGAGCTATCTACTCATTATTTAAAAAGAAATATTAATAAATAAAAATACATTAAAATTCTACATAATGTTGATTCTAAAATTGTAGTACACAAAAACCCGACTGGTTTTTGTTTTTCTTTTAATTTTCATTGTCTGTTGCGAGTCGCCATTAACTTTGATTCTAGTCTACATCAAATTTGTTCAAGTAGCCCATGCTACGTACCTAACTAAAGTATTACTTAATAGTAATATTTTTTGTAAAAACATCCTGTTCTTTCTAAGTACCTACCGAAAATAAAAAAGGGTAACCCTTATAGTGAATAATAAAATGACATGAAGTAGGTACCTATATCATGTCATTCCGTTGCCGCGGAAGCAAGCTACCTACCTACATTTAATTTTACAAGGAGGGTTTACAGGATTCTATAGTTTTGATTGATTTGGAATATTCGTGAATATTGTGAAATTCGCTACACAATGCGACCACTATTAAGAAGTTACCGCGGTCAGAGGCCTTAGTGCGAGTTTTTATTCACGCTCAATCGCGTTAACGTAAACTACAATTTGTATTGAAACTGGATAAGCGCCGTCTGGTGACGGCAAGGCAAAACCTCTTTTTTTGTATACATTTTGACATAAGAGATCGTTTACGATATCACGAGTGAGTACGTTAAAAAACACGCACTAAGCACACTGAGCGGACTGAGGAGTCTGTCCCGATCATACCTAATGTTATTATTACGAATACGAAATAAGCGTTCAAGGACAACTGGCAAATAACGTCTCTGAGTACCTACATGATGCGATTCCTCGATCAAATTGCCATATGATTTAGTATCTACGCAAACTTCTAGATGGCGTTAAAAAACCACAGCCTCGGGCTATTAATGAGTCACTGGTGCTGCCGCCTGTTAAAAATATGGAGAAAGAAAAAATAGCCCGACGAATAGCCCGACTTAAGGAGGTGACATTTCTTTGTATGGGATTGGGTATCTGTACTGTAGTATTATATTATCTGTGCATCAGGTGAGATAGTAGTCAAACGCGAGAGTATAAAAAAAAATTAAATCAAAAACACAAATGCAACACAGACAGCGCCAATCACAAAGTAACCGAGATGAATAGTAAAATAATACAATCAAAAGTTTCACTGAGCGTGCTCATGCCAGAGATGTTTTAAAGGGGGGCTCCCATACAATGAACTTTTTTTTTTTGCCATTTTTTGCTATAATGGTACAGAACCCTTCGTGCGCGAGTCCGACTCGCACTTGGCCGGTTTTATTACGTATATTTTACTAACAAATACCAATATATTGATAAATCAGATTTTTCTTTGAGTTTTCATATTAAAAGCAACTTGTTTTGGCGGTTTGGCACGGAACCTTAAATGTGCGAAGTCCGACACGCACTTGGCAGGTTTTTTATACATATTTTTTTTCTATTACAGGATAGTAAGCCGAAATCATCGCCGAAGCCGGCTCCAAAATCGATCTTGAAGAAGGAAACAAAGGTATTGTAGTTTTTTTATTTTTATGCACTAACTCGACTAACGAGGCAGATGATTATCCAATCCAAAACATGAATGGCATTTTTTTCCAAAGACACAGTTATTCCAAAGTTTTACTACTGTATTTTTTTTTACCTCCATTCGATTTATGAATAGTAGCCCTCGAAAAAGCATTACAACTTTTTTTTTTGTCTTTGGGCATCCAATGACTTCTCCCGCTCCGGGTGAGGTGGCTGTCAGACTTCCTGATTAAAACCTACCCTATTTACTCAGAGGGTGTAATGCATGGGACTCGGTTAAATTTCGCCCAGCTAACTCTCTATTTCAAAATTATCAGAGACCCATGCATTACACCCTAGGGTTGAATGTTGAATACCACGTCTACACTAATATTATAAAGAGGTAAAATTTGTAAGTTTGTATGTAGGGGGTAATCTCAGGAACTACTGATTGGAATTTAAAAATTCTTTTTGTGTTAGATAGTCCATTTATCGAGGAAGGTTATAGGCTATATAACATCACGCTACGACCAATAGGAGCGGAGCTTAATTGAAAAATGTTGCAAAAACGGGAAAGAATATTACTTTTTGAGGGCTTCCGTTGCGTGCTCTGCGTAAACGGTTTCAGTTATGCAATCATGTATGTAGGGTAGGTAGGGTAGGTGTAGGAAAAGTGTAGGGTAGGTTTAGGGTAGGTGTAGCGTATGTGTAGTGTAGGTGTTGGGTAGGGTAGGTACGTAGCCAGTTGACGGGAGCGAAGCCGCGTGGGACAGCTAGTATTATATATTTTTCGTTTGAAGACCAATGCGACTGTTAGTTATTGTCAAAAGACATGAAACATTTGTGTGGTTCACAATGTTTTCTTCTATAAATAGTAGAGATGTGCCGACTATGACTTTGGCCGACTAACCGATTAGTCGGTTGTAAAGAGGCCGACTAGTCGGCCAAGTCGATCACGGTTTCGGGGGTGTTCTGCAATTTCCGTGATGCTCAGTTTAGGCTTAGCACGCATTGCGATTTTTATTCGCGCGAATTTTTTTCCGCGTACTGATTTTAATTAACACGCACTGCGGATAAAATTACGCGCGATTTTTATCTCCTACCTGTTCATATAGTTAAACATATTCGCGCGAATTTAATCCGTGCCACGGTGCGGTGGATTCTGTGGCAAAACACGGCTTTCTTGCAGTATTTTTGCCGCCTTGCGTGCAGCTTCATACAATTCCATAGCTTGCAGAATGGGCGGAAAAAAATCGCGCGAATAAAAATCACAGTGCGTGCTAAGCATTACAGCTGATTCGCACGCAAATTCAACCGCCCCACCAGCGAGCTTGTCGGTACATTTTTTGTTTACTTCGCATTGTTTGTTGATTTTGCACGAAAATAAAGACAATAAATACTTTTATTGTATATACAAATGAAAGAGCCCAATTAAATTTAATCATGTCAAAAATAAATTCTTGCGTATGGATTATTTTTGATCAATCGGACAATGATTTCTCGTAAATTCGAGTGTAATCAGTGCCAATTGATAATTTCTCGTGGTGGGCAGGGAAAAGTAAGAAGCCGAATAGTCGTCGTTCTTTGCCGAAAAGTCGCCGACTACGAAAGTGGCGGGGTAGTCGGCTTTACCGACAAGTTGGAACATCCCTAATAAATAGTTATACATTAGGAGAGCCGTCCCCAACGAAGACTTATAAATATATTCCTCTTTTCATCTTTGCTTGAAAATGTAATTAATTCTAATATAATTTTTTTTATATATAATTTTAATTTTTGTTACCAGAATGAAGACATTCCGCCGATACTTCCGCGTTTGAAGCGCTCCAGGGACAAGGAGCCCGTTAAATTGGAGACACCCAACAAGAAAGTCAAGTAAGTAACTTTTAGTACTAGTATAGCCATTTCGTGAAGGAACCCGTCCGGGTACCAACACTATACCACGGGGTCTCAGCGCTAAGAAAGAATATTTTTTTTTAAAACGTTGCCCCACACTAGGAATTTCTCCTGTATCGTGGGTGCGTTTACAAACATATAAACTCACATACACAAACACCCAGAGCCGGAACAACCATTTGTAGATCATACAAATAATTGCTCCGTGCGGGAATCGAACCCGCGACACGCAGCGCAGCAGCCAATCGCTCAACCACTGCGACAGCCGTGAAATTTGGTTCAAATAAACCTCACTAGATGGCGCGTTATGCACCAATCTGTTATTGTATGTGTGTAAAATTAATATTTACTGGAATTGAACATAAAAATTGTATGTTCTTGTTTAATCAACTCTCCTAAGAACAAAATTATGGAATATTAGCTGTTCCCCGCGTTTTCGCTCCCGTGGGCCACCCCACAGGACCCGTTTTCGGGCTTAAAAAATAGCCTATGTCACTCAGGAATAATGTAGCTTTCAATTGGTGAAATATTTTTTTAAATCGGTCCAATAGTTTCGGAGCCTATTCGGTACAAACAAACAAACAAACAAAAAAATCATTCCTCTTTATAATATTGGTATAGATTGGGCTCTTAATACACATTTCAAAGATTATTTGAACGGATCATTTAAAATTGATGCCAATAGATGGCGCGGTTTTAAATGGGCGTTCCACTCGATTGTTTAAATTTGCATTATAACACATTTTGGTGCAAAGAAACTATAAAAACGTGATTTTTTTTATTATAAAACAAACCTTCCTTTTACTTGCAAGTGGCTGCTAACACCATATCTGTCTATCGCCGTGGAACGGAACCGAACGCGATTGATGAACAAAAAATAATCGGTTTAATCAGATGAAAAACGCTAGTTACGTCGGCACGGTTTCTTTGTATGGGATGAGGCATCTGTATGCTAGTATTATATTATCTGTGATATTTCTGCCACCACGTGTTGCTGTGTGGCGATTTTTAATCGACTTCAGAAAGGAGGAGGTTCTCAATTCGATTGTATGTTTGTTACGCGATTGAAAGCCGGTGCTACTCATGTAGTCCCATTTAAATTTGATCAAGATCTGAGGAGTAGTTTTTAAGTTATCCTTTATAGGGTAGTTGACATAAAATATATTTTTAATCCGTGAATTAGTTAACCTAAAAATATTGTGTGACGTCACGGTGTGCTACGCTTTAAACTAACAAAGTGACGTCACAAGCCCGCACTCCTGAACTTTGATGCGCTTCATTTTTGTCAATATTATTGTGATGGTAGCACATATGTTGGATCATTCGGATCCCTTCACGATGGTTGAGCTAAGTGGTGCCGATCCATGTGTCATGTTCGTGATCGGGCGCCATCATTTGGGATCGGTCATAACTTAGCTGCCTCGGCCTGTTTTTAATTGCCTATTTATTGTATTTTTAATTGTTTGTTTTACTCTAGACGCTTTTTCGTGCACGTCTTTTTACATCGTTCTCACATGTATTTTTTTTCAACAAGAATGATGTAACCAAATATTTGTAAAACACTTTTTTTAAAAGAGTAAGTGTGGAGTTTCTTGTCCGTTCTTCTCCATAACAAGCTACTTTCCGAATGGACGGTAGAATCAATTATTATTACTTTAAAATTTTTTTTTTTGACAATATCTGTCTTTTTTTTTACAGAATCACAACAACCAAAACATCACCGCCCACCCCAAAATCACCACCGCCCGCCCCGAAGTCGCCGCCGGTATCATCACCACGGACCAGGCCGCCCAAGCCGCCGAAGGTATCACCCGCGCGGGCGCCGTCGCCGCCTCGCTTGCACAAGTGCGCGGTGTGCGGGCAGGCCAACAAGACCACCCAGGCTAATACCAGTCATATGAGGACGCATACTGTTAACTTCACACAAGCCAAGTAAGTTTTACTACACTAAAAGACAATAGTACATGGTGATACAAGGGTGGAAAGTAGGTTATTACAAACGAGCTGTCATTAACAAGCCCGAGCCGAAGGCGAGGGTTTTAAATGCAATAACCTACACACCCGTGTATCACACTACGTTTTTCAATACAGTTGTGAGAAACAGTAAAAACAAATCAAAGAATTAGATTTGTTTATTCACAAAAAATAAAATTTTCAATATGGCGCGTTTTTGCAACTGGACATATTTTTTTACAAAGAAAACAGCCTATACAGCCTATTCGATTTTTGACAAACGTTGATGTGAAAATAATTAACTTAAAGCTGGTAATTAAATATATTAAACAACTATTTAAAAAAAAAATGAGAATTCAATGCTGAAACGTACTGAATCATTAATTTTTCCTCGTATAAAATCGTATCCCATTTTATTCTATGTACGAAAACTCCTTGCTACTAAACTTTTTTATATTGACTTATAAATTTAAAACTAAACTGCAAACATAATGATCGAGCTCGTAAACAAAAGTCACGACCGCGTAACAGAAAGATGCCTATGCGTAAGATTTAACTTTCGAATCATAATTATAGCCTCTGAAAGTACGCCATGTTTAACAACTGTATTGAAAACTAAGTTTTACTACACTAAAAGACAAACTAGTACTACTAATTTCGACTAATTTGTATCCGTGGTGCTAGGCTTATCCCAGTTGTGAACGACCCTTTGTGCCTATTGGCCTTGTTTGTTCTGTCTCCTGCTTGTTATGGAGGGAACTGAAAATTCGTTTTATTTTTTCTACTACTCCATTTTTTACCCGGCTGCAAGGAAAGGGTTATGTTTTTCGCGCGTATCTTGTATGTATGTAATATTCTTTATAACCTCGTATCTTTCAAACCACTTGACGGATTTTTATAATTAAGACATCGTTAGATAGGTTTTGGCCGCGTTCTTAGATAAGTGCCGTTAACAAAAATTAAAGATGGCGGTTTTTGGGCGCCATATTGGTTGCAATATATTTTTCTTCGAAATCCATCGAGTGGGGTCTCAAAATAAAGGGATTTTAGAGGTGATTACAAAAATATATACCACTTATATGTTTAAAAGTCATTCGAAAAAAAAAGCTATAAAATTGTAAATAAAAAAGTTAATAAAATTAAAAAACCCGTCTGCTTAAAAAGCGAACGAAAATGACGTAAACAAGATGAAAATCTTGCTGTGCAGTCGGAGGATACATCTGGTTTTGGTCAGCCAGCTCGCGAATATGTATCCTGCGACTGCACAGCAAGATTTTCTTCTTGTTTACGTCTTTTTAGTTCGCTTTTTAAGCAGTAGGGTCTTGGATTGTTTTAGGGTTCCGTACCCAAAGGGTAAAAACGGGTCATTGGTCCATCTAGAGGGAGGAGCCCCGGCTTTGCCTGGGTCATAATCCATACATACGAAAGTAACTCTGTCTATCTGTCTATTACCTTTTCAGACTTAAACCGCTGAACCGATTTAGATGAAATTTGGTATCTAGATGATAGCCTGGAAAGGACATAGGATAGTTTTTTTTTCGCGGTAATCATCCTTAAATGTGTGGAAAGGGGTTTGAAGTTTGTGTGGTGAACTAATAATTTCTCAAGTAAGGCGGCCACACACACTAACAATATTATGCACGATATAAAAAAATGCATATTTAAAGCAATAATGCTACGCAGACGAAGTCGCGGGCAATAGCTAGTAATTTACAATCTATAAAAAAAAATATTGAGCAAGATTTTTTGAAATAGGTGTTCCATGCTTTACCCACACGTAGGAACAAACTTGCAAAATCGGACTGTCTCTTTATCCTATCTAATAAAAATGAATCGCTAAATGTGTTGCTAAGCGCAAATCTCGAGAGCCACTGAACCGATTTCGCTAATTATTTTTTTGTTGTTTTGTTACTGTTAGGAGGTGGTTCTTACGGAGAGAAAAATTAAAAAAATTGCCTGACAAAGTCTAAAAACAACATTTTTCTATACTCCCATACAAACGATTCGTGATAATACTTAAAAGTCAATTTGAACTTTAATACCATACCATAAAGTTTAAGTGTTAGTGGAGAGGTTCCGGGAAGGCAAAACAATTGAGTGACGTGACGTTATCGTATAAATATTAATGTCAATATTTGTCAATATTCAAAAACAAATTGGTAGGCTCCCTACCCTACCAATTTCTTTTCTACCAGGTAGGGTAGATGAATGTTTGGTGTTTTTATGGCAAAACAAAGTTTGCCGGGTCAGCTAGTTTATAATATTATTTGCATTTTTCCAGGGTGGCATGCAACCCCTGCGGCGAGTGGTTCACTACTCCAGAGAAAGCGACAGCGCATCACAAGAACCACAGGAACAGGACGCCGTACGAATGTAGGAGATGCTTCGCCGAGTTCAAATATCTTTCGGCTTATGATGAGTAAGTAGTCATATTTTGGTGGTGGTCATCTTTGCAGCCTAAAGACGTCCACTGCTGGACATTCGTCTCCCACAAGTGTCGCCACATTGATCGGTCCCGTGCGTCTCGCATCCAGCGGATCCGCAACCTTAGCTAGGTCATCGGTCCACCTAGTGGGAGGCCTTCCAACATAGCGTGTTTCGGTTCGCGGTCGCCGCGTTTTGGTAGTGATAGGAATATAATTATAATTGCCTCGTTAGGTTGAGCACGCATTGCGGTTTTCAGCCGCACGGATTTTATTCGCGCGAATTTTTATCCGCGTTTTGGAAAAAAGATAACACGTTTACTGAATCAGAACTAACACGCACTGCGGATAAAATACAGCGCGATTTTTGTCTCTTTCTATCGGTTCAAAGAGCTTAAAATATTCGCGCATATTCAATCCGCGCCGCTTTGCGGATTTTTTACCGCAAGTGCGTGCAGCTTCATACAATTCCATACATCGCAGAATTTGCTGTTTTTATTCGCACGGCTATAGACCGCAATGCGTGCTAAATGCAATCTTCCTTATTCTAAAACAAAAACCTTATTTTTAACCGACGACGAAAAAAGGAGCAGTTTCTCATTCGTCTGAATGTTTTTTTTCCAGCCACTTTGTGAACAAGCAATGCCTACCATCCTACGAGGTGCCCGACGTCAAATGTGACGAGTGCTGGCATCTGTTCGCCACCAACAGGCTACTCGACGAGCATAAGTGTCTGGGGGAAGACCATAGGCCTGGTGGTAAGTCCTCTTCTATTGGCCAATGATGGTCCCACTGCTGGGACTCAGGCCTCGTCTCCTCGAGTAGTAGTAGGCCGTACTTCAGCTCTAGTAAATGGTTTTTGATAAAAAAAAATAACATTTTCTATTACCACGCTGGTCATCTTAATTGGTGGAGGATAACTGCTTTAAAATTCAGTTGCAAGATGTGACCCGAACACACTTACATACATGCATACATTGCAAGTTAAATAAAAACTTGTAATAATTTATTTTAGAGTTGTCCTTTTTTGTTATTACAGGCAAATGCGCAAATTGCAAGAGGTCTTACGCGTTGCTGAAGAATTTGAAGAAGCATGAGCAGACCTGCACTGCGAAGAAAAAAGGTATTTTTTTTTTTTGTTAATGTTTTACATAAAATTCATTTTAGAATTTAAAAAAAAATGCTTAACTCTAATCATTTTGTAGTTAGGCTTAACACGCATTGCGATTTTTAGCCGCGCGAATTTTTGTCCGAGTAATTGATCTAATTAACACGCACTGCGGATAAAATGCCGCGCGATTTATTGTAACTTTCTACCTTTTCATAGAGCTTAAAGAATTCGCGCGAAATTAATCCGCGTCGCGGTGCGGTGTATTCTGTGGCAAAACACAGATTTCTTGCGGTATTATTACCGCAATGCGTGCAGCTTCATACAAATCTATAGGTCACAGAATAGACGGGAAAAATCTCGCGAATTTATTTATTATATACTTTATTGTACACCAGAAAAAAAACATACAAGACAAACAAAACACGAAAACAAAATGAACACAATTGTACATAATGGTATGAAAAGCTATAAAATTGTTTCTTTACCATTAAGTTGTTAGTTATAATTATTTAAGCTGGTATGCAATAGTACATTTCGTGTCGAGCATAAAAGGTCGAAATTTTAACACGAGCGATGTAGCCAAAGCTACATGCGAGTGTTAAAATAAAGCCTTTTTATGCGAGACACGAACGATTCTTTTTCCACAACCTGATGAGCTTACTTAATTAAATGCAAATAAGTTCCAACAACAATTTATTAGAAACGTTCAGTCTAAAAACCACAGACTATATACACACAATCAACGGGCGCTTTTTCGAGAGGTAACAGGTTCAGTATCATTCTGCCAGTTACATACTAAAGTCATTTCGTAACTGTTATTATATAATTTTGTTAATTTTTATTTTATAATCTAGTGTCTAAATGTTCACATTTCGAAACGAATTTCTTAGGCAATGTGTTACATAATAGGGAACTATCCGAAAAGCTGCGCTCAGATGGCGCCACAGGTTTCAGCGTAAACATACTAGAGAAGGGCGTTTTCGGTTTTTTGCGCAAACGGTTATGTATGTGTTTTCATATCGATATCGTAAACGTTTTTCAGATATCGATATCAGTAGTACAGTTTGCAAAAGTTAAAATGTTATTTAGATGAGCAAACTAACAACGAACGCGAAATAATACTTAAAAAGATAGGTAGCGCATATGGTTCCTAACGTTTGTGAAGTTTGCGTTTTGTTCGTAGTTCGTACGTTTTCGCATTGTTACGTTTTTAGTTTTGAATTATTCGTTCTCGCACGCTAGTAAGGTTTTTATTAGATACAGCTTTTGTAATATCGGTTATTTTGATATCGATATGATATGATATGATATCTAAGATAGATCCGATATAAGTTACGTTTTGATATACCGGACCCAACCCTAAAAAAAAACAAACTGTCAAATTCGAGCGACAAAATTTCGCAGTCTAAGCATACAAAATATAAAACTATTAGTGAAAGTAAAATTAAGCTAACTACTTCCCCAATATTATTATTTGGTTTTTGAACACAAGTTATCTTAAAAACAGTAAAAAATAGTTCGGTAACCACAAACAGTAGTAGACGCCATGTTGTTATGTTTTTGTTTACTCTGAGCCGTCAAGCGCCATCTGGCGGGAGCAATTGGCAGTAATGTTCCCTATAGACAAGGAATTGGAAAAAAATATAGTGTCGTGAGGCGTCTCCACTTTATCTTTGTTATTTTTCGAACTGTAGGTATTTCAGCTCGCCTCTCTAGCTGTGCTATCAAATTCAATAGAGACTATGATTCAATCTCCAGACGGAGATAAATGAGTTGGCCCAGTGCGACTGTCGCCACGCTTGTGTCGCCTGTGGAGATGGCGCAATACTAAGTACGTTTGTCCCCCGCTGCCGTCAGCTAGAACGTCACCGGGACGTCAACTAGAACGAAATACTTTTTGAGTTTATCCTTTACAAACAAACTTACAAACAATCAAATCTGTCCTCGATATAATAGTAGTGTAGATAACTTAAATGAATGTTGTTATGTTTGACCTCTATGTGTTCCTAAACCATTGAACCAAACCAAAGTTTTATAAAAATACTAGCTGACCCGGCTAACTTTGTTTTGCCATAAAAACACCAAGATACACCTACCTTACACATACTCTACACCTACCCTTTTCAACATTTTTAATTGATTATATTTTTTATTTTTTTATGTAGCTATTCAGGGCGGAGACAAATCCAACGAAACAAAAACCATGAAAATTGATCCAGCCGATCTCGAGTTATAAGTGTAGTAACAAACCCGTCTTTCTTTTATATATATAGATGAACATTTGGTGGGTTGTTGTGCGTACATCCGCGAATGATCCTGGCCCAAAAAATCTGTATACTGCACACACTACCCTACGTGGCATAGCAACGCATGCTGGGTACAGACATTTGATAAAGAGGAAATATTTCTTTGTTTGGTTGTACTGATTAAGCTCTGAAACTACTGGACCGATTTTAACCTATTTTTTACCAATAGAAAGTAAATTATCAGGCAGTAACATAGGCTATAATTTATTTATTATTTATTGTTAAAAAACTTGCAATACTGTTATCCAAAGAAACAAAATTTTGTCTATAAATTTCATTATTTGGCGTGCGCTGAGAAAACTATTGATTATACATAAAAATGGTGTACTACATGATAAAAATTGTTTTTTTAACACGCTTTTATTAGCTTGGTATGTATGTATCTATGTAACAATGTAACGGAATCTTTGAACGTGATTTTCACCCACTTCAAAACGTTGGATTGATTTGAAACTTTGCACACTTATCAAGGACCGATGACAATGCAATAATTTAAACAGTTTGTCCCATTATCCTTACCATTAAAGCGTGTTTTTTAGTTTTTAGAACTACAATTTATTTAATTATTATTACCTACAAGAGCGAGGGAATATATCTATCTATCATAGTTAAGTCTTATTAGCAGCTTTTGTGCTCTATAAATTAATTAGATCGCCGGTAGAAAAAAAATGTTGGTTACATTCGTACCATAGTAATTTTATTTATTTTATTTATTTTATTATATACTTTATTGTACACCACAAAAAACAAATAAAGGACAATCATTCACAAAAACATGTGTACAATGGGCGGTCTTATCGCACAGGGCAATCTCTTACAGACAACCTTTGGATGGACTGTACGTTAGGAGAAGAATTTAGGGCTGTCAGTGTACAAAATTACATACTTAAATAATATTACTTAGACATAATAACATAAAATACATACATACAATATTACGTTATTCTCGTGTATTTCAGTGTGGCTATATTAAATATTGTCATTATTTTGATCACTGTAATTGCTCAAACAACTTGTAATAGAGCTGAATTGAATAAATACACTTATAAATACACTTATTATATAAAATATACTAATACATATGAAATATATAACAGAGAAAGGAGAAGAATAAAAATTATAGTGACAGGTAATGCTCTTTTACCATTTTCTTAAACATTGGCAGTGTTTGAGCACGTCTTATTTCGATTGGTAATACATTCCACAACCGAGCCGCTTGAATCGTGAAAGATTTGTCAAAAAAGGAAGTGGAATGCATACGAATACTTAATTTTAATTGTAATTATTCTTATTCAAATAAATAGTTTACCAAATTGGTAGGTAGGGTAGATAGGTTTATAGGTAGGGCAGGTAGGTAGGTAGCCAGTTGACGGGCGCGAAGCCGCGGGGCACAGCTAGTCTAATCTTCTATATATATAAAAATTAAAACCGGCCAAGTGCGATCGGACTCGCGCACGAAGGGTTCCGTACCAGTATCGCAAAAAACGGCAAAAAAAACACGTTTGTCCCACTTAAATATTTAATTTATTCGGTTTTTAGTATTTGTTGTTATAGCGGCAACAGAAATACATCATCTGTGAAAATTTCAACTGTCTTGCTATCACGGTTCATGAGATACAGCCTGGTGACAGACGGACAGACAGACGGACCGCGGAGTCTTAGTAATAGGGTCCCGTTTTGTACCGTTTGGGTATGGAACCCTAAAAATGAATATTTGTCTGTATGTCCTTTATAGAATCGTAAACGGCTGGACCGATTTCGCTTATCCTTTTTTGAAGATTCTTATGAAAAAAAAATAGTTCCTTACCTACATAGGTAGGGTAGGTATGTAGGTAGGGTAGATAAATGTTTGGTGTTTTTATGGCAAAACAAAGTTTGCCGGGTCAGCTAGTTAGTAATAAATAAATAAATAAACTAATATAAAATTGTAAGAAAGCATCTCTATTTTTGTTACAGGAGAATTAATAGTGAACCCGGTACTACTAAGCAAGGTAAAGCCGATACAAATTCGAGTGTCTCGCTGCGACCCACTGCTGAAGAACCTCAAACAAGATCATTACAATGTGTCCAATGTTGCAGCAGTGAGTACCACCTTTAATTGTAACCGTTTTTTTTTATTCAACAGCCCGCTACTCTGTTCCCAACCACTAACAACTGAAAGCCAGACTCAACACTGGCAGCCACCAGAAAATCGAGTTCATGATACCCCCTCCCCAAAAAATCCCCGTCCCCCCGCCTTCACTCCCACTGAACTTCAGTTTGCACGCCCCAACCCCCTCGGGTTATCTTCTTCGGGTCAGCGTAGTTGTGAGATGGAACACCGAGGTGGTTTTTAGTCAGTACGAGTCTGACAGACCCCTTCTTTCCACGCAGGCACAAAAAAAAAAGGGATGGACCACCCGAGCTTGGGTCCACTGTGACCGGCTCGAGGAGCCGTATCTTTTGGCCCCAACGTATACCCCCCCCCTCCCAAAAATCCACCCCCTCTGAACTTCGGTTTGTTCCCCTCATATTACCTCACCCCCCAGTAGGATATTATTGGGCATCCTACCTACCCCACCAGTCGCTTCCTATGCCTCACTTCGTTCGCAGTCACAGAGTAACGATTCAACTGTATTGGATCCCGTAATGAAATGAATGTGCCACAGTTTGGCATCCGGTTATGTCTGTTACCTTTCTTTTCTGGCGGATATCTTCATTTATAATACTATCACGCTTATATTACTTAACATTACAAAAAGTCTCTGTTATCCCCAAATGAATGGGCCAGACGTCGTTCAATAATACACTAGATGACCGGTAAGTGCTTCAAAAAGGGGCAAAAATAAGAGCACAAATACGGCAAGACCACAGTCTTATCTATACTAATATTATAAAGCTGAAGAGTTTATTTGTTTGTTTGTTTGAACGCGCTAATCTCAGGAGCTACTGGTTGGAAATGAAAAATTATTTTTGTGTTGGATAGTCCATTTATCGAGGAAGGTTATAGGCTATATAACATCACGCTACGACCAATAGGAGCGGAGCATACATGAAAAATGTTGCAAAAACGGGCAAAAAATATTCCTTTTGTGTAAGATTAAATTTGTTTTGATGTATGTTGAGCAAAACCCTTGAACTCGGTAAAGTCCTTGGACAGCTTGGCAATTGTCATGTGTGGAGCTTCACCACTGGCATTCTTCAAATCTGCCTAATATTGGTTCATTTTTAACACGCTTTTATTAGTTTGGTATGTATGTATCAATGTAACGGAATCTTTGAAAGTGATTTTCACCCCCTTCAAAACGTCGGCTTGATTTGAAACTGCACACTTTTCAGGGACCGATGACAATGCAATAGTTGGTCCCATTATCCTTACCAGGATCTTCAGGATTAGCGACTTTTTAGTTCGATTTACCATTAAAGCGTGTTTTTTAGTTTTTAAAACTGCAATTTATTGAAGTGAATGTTGACGTGAATTTTTCCACACAGCTTGACAAGTTTGAGTATAGGCCCATTGAACTGAAGTGCAATACTGGTAGCGTAGGAAGCATTTTCAAGGAGAGTTTATACACGGCCTGAGTGCACCAGAGGTTAATGCACAACTCTAGTATAGGTATTTATGCTACAAGTGCGGAAGGTATGTGATTTCCGATGAGTGGATAAATCGACACGAGTCGGAAATCATCTTACGCACGTGTATCATACAACATTTTACTATGCATTGTGCGAGGAAATAAAAAATATATCTGAACCAAGCAAGAAATTAATAAAATGGCTCTTATTCAAGGGCGCTCAGCATACCCATAGATAAACTTTTACTGCGCATGTACAAATAGCTGTCATGAATATTTAATGAATATTTAAAATTATGAATTTGTCCTCATCATTATCTAGCACTGTATGGAAACAAAAAAGAAAAATATTTGAAAGTTATGAGCGTCGAAAGTTCCATATTTCAACACTAATTTTAACGCATCTTTGGGCGGCAATAAATACCATAAGAAGGAAAATTGCAAAACGGCCTCCATACAGGGATAGATTAGTAGTTCAACAATGCAAATTTATTCTGAAAATATACATTTAGTCGTTTTTTCATGATATCTAGACTCCCAAAGGTCTGTTTATAAAATCCCGCGCGTTCGTTTTCGTCCTAAACCATCATCCAAAGTCAAAGTCAAAAGTCAAAACGTTTATTGCGAACTAAGTGTATAGTTGGTGTTTTGTTATATGAGTGCAAGACTTAGCAGCCTTTTACAAGCATTGCAATTATCCATTTCGCTACAAACTTGCAAAAGTGCTAATTCGTACGGGAACTAGCTTCTTAGTGCTCATCACGGCATCTATCTCTTTCGCACGTGTTGTCGGTTGAGATAGCAGGCATTTTAACCCCGCGCACAAAATAGTTCGTGCCGTTGACTAGTGTAACCTTAAAGACGCCGCGTTTAAAAAGTTCTGGTTAATCTTTTTGTCTTAAACTTTTCAGTGTGACTCTGTTGTGTTCTTCAATTTATCCTACTAAAATTCTACAATAATTAAGAGCAAAGTTATAAATTCTCTTAATAAAAATTTCTTGTCCACAGGATTTCGGCCTCGACAAGAACTGCGTCTACCCTTACATTTCATCATATTCTCGTCTCCGAATAAAATCAAACCCCGACGGTATGGTAGACATAAAAGACGATATTAGAGACGAATTCTATGACAAAGAAGATTACGTTCATTGGGACTCAGAAGAAAGTGAATCTGACGGAGAAGAATCCAGCTTAATTCTTAAGCAGAAGAAAATAGACACTCTGGCCAATCTCACTCTGAAAACTCTCTTCTCTAAACGTTGCTTGGGTAAGGTCCCTAAGAAGAAGAGAAGAATGAAACAAGAGAAGATGTTTGACTCTCTTCTGGCGGGATCAAAAGATGTGACGAGAGATATTAATAATATCATCGATAATTTGGGCGATGATGATGATGATGAGTTTGATAAAAGTCAGAAAGGGGATGAAAGTCGGCAGGATGATACTGATAAAAGTATGGATGTCAGTCATGACAAAGACCTTTCTAACGTTGATGACAACGAGAAAAACAATGACAATGTCAGTGATAATGATATAGAGAAAACTGAACAAAACGATGATGAATCTAGTGGGCAAAATGATCAAAATATGAGTGGAAAAAACAGTAAAAAAAATAAAGGTTCAAATAATAATATAAGTAGTGATAATGATAAAAATAAGAGAATAGATGATAAAGTTAACAACAGTTTAAATAGTTTTAGTTTTGATTACTTTGACGGTGAAGTTGTAAGTAAAAAAGGAAGTGGGAATCAAAATGACGAAGAACTAAAAATAGACTATGAAAATAGTCAAGACTCAAACTCCATTGGTGCTGTTAGCGAAAGCTTGCTCAACGATAACAACGATGACAGCGATAGAGAGATTATCGATAAGGTTTCCAACGATGCCGATAATGCTACATCACTGCCCGAAAATTCTGATGTCGATGAAAATAAATCTCAGACGAACGAATTGTCAGTTGATAATTTAAGTCAAGATTCTAAAATGTCAGAATTGGATGCTAAAACTAATGACAGTAGCCAGAAAAGTGATGAGCAGAGAGAAAGCGTCCAGGGGAATGACGAACAGAATAATGAAGCCCAGAAGAATGATAATGTTACTGAGTCAGATTATAACAATGCCATCAGTGTGATAGTGAACTGCGGCAAAAGTAGAACGGCTACAGATTCCGAAGAAATGGACGATACTAAACTAATGGAAGCCTTGAACGCTGAAATTGGCAACAGCAGTGAGAGTACTCGTGACCAAGTGAATTCTAAAAGCCAGGGGAATGAGAACTTTAACAATAAAATGGCTTTAGATGATCTAATATCAGCTAAAGGTAGTGATATGGGTGGTTATCAAGATTTTAACTTCGATGCTTGAGTATAAATAAGGTAATTATAGAGTGTATGTTGTCCAGTATTGGGTACCACGAGTACTAAGATGCCTCGGCCTGCTAGAGAGTTTTCAAAACTACCCATATGTGTCAGTGAATGGCACCATTTGGTCATAGAAATTGACGGCCCGTGATAATAGGGATATTGCCTGGGTAAAAAACAAATCTATTTGGTCCGTCAGTTAGAATACCAAAAAAATCGCACACGTATATTTTGCTTTATCAAATCATTAAAAAAAAACAATGATATAAATAGTTCAGTAGTGGGATCTTCGTAATTTTTTTTTAAGTTAAAGAAAAATTTCGTTTCCAATATTTTTTGATAATCTGATGGACCCAATAGAATTTTTATATTTTTTAATCAGCTATCATCCCTCTAGAATATTGTGCTGGCACGAATATTATTGAAAAAAAAAAACCCTTTGTAATTTCTCTGTGACAAAGGAGATCAACCAACTTGGTACCGCGATGTAATAGTACATTTCGTGTCGAGCATAAAAAGTCGAGATTTTAACAAATCTACGTGTGAGTGTTAAAATAAAGCCTTTTTATGCGGGACACGAAAGATTATTTTCCTACTACCTGATGAGCTTACTTAATTAAATGCAAATAAGTTCCAACAACAATTTATTAGAATCGTTCAAAATAAAAACCACAGACTATATACACACAATCACAATCAACGGGCGCTTTTTCGAGAGGTAACAGGTTCAGTATCATTCTGCCAGTTACATAATGATCTATACAAAAGTCATTTCGTGAGCGAGCCGCTTTATACCAATTTTTGTATCAAGATATCTAGACAATCCCACTAGTTATCAAAAGCGAGTTAATTCCGTGAGTATTCTTGTACATTTATATTGAAATAAGTTTCGTTGCTGTACAACATCGGTAACTGCTGTACAAAGAAGGTACCAAGGCTCCAAAGAAAGTGGTTGATCTCCTTTGGAAGTTGGTGGTGTCTACCCCGAGCCTCGATACGCATGTTAAGCCGTATCTGATCGCCGTCGCATTGGTCTATAAAGGTAAACGCGCACCTAGACGCACCGCAGGAGCCGCACGCGCAGGCCCCGTGCAATCCGAACCGCACGCATCGTATCCACTCTGTACATCTTATTATATCAATATTTTCTATACGGATACGGATGACGTCACCTGCCCGCACCGCACGCAAGCATCGAACGCGCTGAATCCGATGACGTCATCCGCACATTTAGCTGAAATGCGGCGCGGATAGGTGCGCGAGGCTTCATACGATTCCATAAAAGATTTATAAAGTGCGATGAAATCGGTCAGGAGGACTAATTATCATTAGTAATGGCGTCTTTATTTGGTGTCAGCTATTGCAGAGTTATTGTAATTCTCCATGATTTTATTTAAAATTGGAGTGTGTAATTTAAACTTACAAAAGTCAAGCATGATATTATGATGAAAAAAAAACGTGTGCACTTCACACGCGGTAGATTTGAAACCTTCAAAAATGTTCATCTCATTCTCTCGCACGCTAAATGTATGAGTTTCTCGTTTAAATGTCGCTTTTTCGTTTTTTCGAGTTTCAAATCACAACGGGGCTATAGAAGTGTTCAATTCAAAAATTCTTTTGAATTTGTGCTCCAAAATAAATCTTTGAAAAGTACACATTATTCGTTTATGGACGAAAAGCTTACCATTTTTTTTTACTTCAATAATCATATTGATAAATAACAATTATAATTATTTTTATTAAGTGTTGTCTTATTATTAGACAACACTATAATAAATACAAAAAACAAAAAATTTGGTATATTTTTTGACTACCAAATGTTTTGTTTTTTCATAAAGGCACCCCAGACGGCTTCACTGACAAACAATTTTGTTTATGCGTCGTCACAGCGTTGTCACATTGTCAAGTTAAACTTGTCTTGGGAGCCTTAATCCGTCAGTTATATTACGTTTAAGTTATAAAGGTTGTGTTTTTCAAGTGGGCGTAGAAGCCTAAATCCAAAACTATGAGGCGAAAAGCTCTCAAAAGCATTCACGAGGCCGATTTTGATGAAAACTAAAACAGCATCATTGTATTTTTGAAAAATCGACATTCCTAGCCAGCAATCGAACCTGTAGATTTTGAAAAAAAACTCATGCTGTATTATTACATCAATTGATAAGGGGCTAATTCAGTGAAGGGCTCACTCTGTATATAACAAAATCAACGCAATTTAGTTATATGATTTATCATTCAGAAAATAAGTCTCACAATGTTTAAAATATATCAAAATCAGTCGCACGCTAAGATTCATCTCACACCGAGACGCAACGCTTCGCTTTCTTAAGGATAACGATACAATATTTCATTTACTAGTCAAAAAGGTACACATTTCAGCGAGATAGCTACTTGAGTCTGGCAAACGAAAGTAGACACTGGAATTATTTTCAAACTTTTCATATGGCAATGATAAACTAATGTCAACCCCAATTTTCCGTATGACGCTACTAAGTTGATACTTTGTTTTAATTCGTAATCACTATTTATATTTTTGGTTTAAACATTTTCTCTATTTAATAATTTAAAAAGTTTCATTATTAATGTAGAAAACAATGATTTCTGTGACTCTTATGAATCTTTTTTTTTTTTTTTTTTTTTTATTTGTTATAGGCTCGCGTTTGACCACTATCTCGCCTGATGTTAAGTGATGATGTGGTCGAAGGTGAAGCACGCTTGCCTAGAAGTAACCTATTCACTCTTGACTTGAAGACCCCTAGGTTGTAGCTATCAGGAAACAAAGACGCCGGTAGGGAATTCCACTCCTTAGCTGTACGCACAATGAAAGTATTTTCAAAACGCTTTGTGCGTATGGGTGGGATATCCACCATGTACTGATGGCGCATTGCCGTACGTCTTGTAGTCCGATGATGGAAAGGGCTAGACGGAATCAAATTGTGCAGTTCCATCGCACACTCTCCGAAATGTAACCGATAGAATACCGACAGGCTGGCAACTCGTCGTCGGTGTTCAAGGCTCTGGAGCTTTGAGTTGACCAGCGCATCGTTGCCGATAAGTCTCTTGGCCCGTCTGTCAATCGACTCAAGTGCATCTAGTTGGTACCTGGCAGATCCGTCCCAGAGGTGAGAGCAGTACTCCATGCATGACCGAACTTGCGCTTTATACAAGTTGAGCAGCTGTTCAGGCGTGAAGTACCGTCTCACCTTCGCAAGGATCCCCAACTTTTTTGCAGCCAATTGAGCCTTTGCCTCAATGAAAGGACCAAAATTGAGGGTCGATGTCAACGTAACACCAAGAAGGTCGAGGTGGTCCGTTATCGGCACGGTTACACCACGGAAGGATGGAGCCGGGTGGAATTGGATCTTTTTTGCGGAAAAAAAGACACGCCTGGGTCTTAGCAGCATTGAAACTGACTAGATTGGCATTGCCCCATTCGGAGACTGCCTCCAAAGACAGGTTCAAGCGCTCAACCATGGCCTCCCGAAGAGACCGAATTTGAGGCCCGGTAGCCCGTGCGCTAGACACATATCAGACAACCTACAGACACGCGCCGATAGGACGCCATCATTGGGGGACTGGTCTGGAGACTGCGGGGACGCCCGAGCCCCCCCAGGAATGTCCATCGGGCACTCTCGTCTGGTCGCCAACCAGCACGATGGCGCATTCCGGGATTTTTCGACAGTTGGCGGGGCAGCCTTTCATGTGTGGCTGGCACACTACTTGGGCCCCCAACTACCTGCGGTCGGCCAGCGGCGCACCGTGCCTCGGATCCCGCTACCCTCCGCGACCAGTCTCTCGATACGTTCATAACAGCGCGAGTCAGGCCGGCCTGCTTGCAGTGGAGCAACTATCGCGACCCAACCCCTCTAGTGGCTGCACCGAGCATCATACCGGAACACGACTAGGCCGCTTGGCGGTACGTCTTTGCCCGGTGGGTGGTCGCAAGCCTTCGGCCGAAGCCTACCACCAGTTTGTCACCTGATTTGCACCACCCGGGGACCACGTGTAGGGAATCGAATGGGGTACACTCCTACGGACGTGGGTGACTCAGCCCCCGAATCTCTTTTCACATGAAAGTCTTAGATTCAGATTTTGATTGATAGTGAATAAACCAAAATTATTATACAGGGTGTTTGGAAGGGAGCTGTACATACGCCTAGGGTAGAAACTAGGGATAGTCTGCTACCTACCCCCGCCCATTATATTGACCTTGGCCTCAAGGTTTTTTTTTAATTTATTATTATTTTTTATTTGACTTTTTTATGTTTTTTTGACTAAAACTACCTGTAGCTCAAAATCTATCCATGGGACCGGTCGGCTAATGGTCTTGTTTTAATCGTTAGAGTCTTAGGGTCCTGCAAAAAATTATTTTACACCAGAAAATTGTGGAGAAGAAAAGTTATGGGGCCTGAAGTACCGTAGTAAGGTAAAGAAATAATTTTAAGGGCAACTTTCTATGGGGTTTAAAAAAAAACTAACAGGGTTGGAGTTCTTCTGATTTTTTTAAAACATCCTCAGTCCATGCCCTTTCTAACGATATGCTAAAAGTGTAATTATCACTTTTAGTTTTAAAGTTATTAATTAATTTCCGCAACTAGGGCACTTCAAGCAAAAATTTCAACTAATGAAAATTAAATGTGTTCGATCGTAAAAGGATGGCAAATGAAACAAAAAATTTGGTAATGACTAATGTCATTAAATTACAAATTTTAATTAATTACTAATTTTAATTAATTACAAATTTTGTTCAAATTGATGACCATTGACCTGTAAACATGCTCGGCACCTCTTCCTCATCTCCACGGTCACCGTTCTAAGCAGCAGTTCCTCGCGCATTGTATCGAATGCGGCGTGGATCCTGTTAATTAGAACCTCCCTTGTTGGTACTTCTTCTGCGTACACCAACTCTTTCGCCCTTCCCCAGACGTAGAAGTCGAGTGGGGTAAGGTCAGGCGACCTTGGGGGCCAGGGAATTGGCCCACCCCGACCAATCCAAGAATTAGGAAAGCAGTTGTCCAGAAGCTCCCTCACTGCTAGGCTCCAATGAGCAGGACAGCCGTCGTGCTGGAAGACTATGGGCCGATCTTCGTCAAACACTTCTTCCGCTAAATCTGGCAAATCGTTTTCGAGGAAATCTAAGTAGTTTTGCCCGTTTAGGTTGTCTGGCAAAAAGTGCGGCCCTATCAACCGATTACCGATGACGCCTGCCCATACGTGTAAAAGTGCCCTAGTTGCGGAAATTAATTAATAACTTTAAAACTAAAAGTGATAAATACACTTTTAGCATATCGTTAGAAAGGGCATGGACTGAGGATGTTTTAAAAAAATCAGAAGAACTCCAACCCTGTTAGTTTTTTTTTAAACCCCATAGAAAGTTGCCCTTAAAATTATTTCTTTACCTTACTACGGTACTTCAGGCCCCATAACTTTTCTTCTCCACAATTTTCTGGTGTAAAATAATTTTTTGCAGGACCCTAAGACTCTAACGATTAAAACAAGACCATTAGCCGACCGGTCCCATGGATAGATTTTGAGCTACAGGTAGTTTTAGTCAAAAAATCACAAAAAAGTCAAATAAAAAATAAAAATAAATTAAAAAAAAACCTTGAGGCCAAGGTCAATATAATGGGCGGGGGTAGGTAGCAGACTATCCCTAGTTTCTACCCTAGGCGTATGTACAGCTCCCTTCCAAACACCCTGTAGAATACTGTTGCTTTTTTTTATTCAGATTGATATATCTAAAGTATTACCTACCTAAATGTACCTATAGTATTTTTATTCAGACGAAGTAATATCAATAATTCTAAAATATTCAAATTAGGTTATTTCAGGTATTGCATACTAGTTCTTGGGGTTGCTATGCTGATATTTTTTAAATTTGCCGCGCTTTTTCAGTCTATACTTTCGTTTGCCAGACTCTATTCATGAGTCAGACGCGTTCCAGTACCACAAAACATTAAACGACAGCGCTTTGTATCGCTAAAATATAATCCGACCAAGTGAAATTGCTCGTTAGTTTCGTATTACAACTATGTTACTTTGAGTTGATGCAATTTGGGATTATATAATACGTTGTTTATTGAATTGTCGCTAACATCGTTTAAGTTCTTTATTTAGAATTCATTATGCAATAAGGCTGCAGGTCAAATTAAGAGCAGCTTTACTCCCTTTGTAAAAGGCGAAAAAAAAATCAGGTGGTTCTCAATTTGACATGTCTATATTTGTTTTATGAATGACCACGCAGAACTTTTTAACGCGGTTTTATTAGCTTGGTATGTATGTAACGGAATCTTTGAACGTGATTTTTACCCCCTTCAAAACGTGGGATTGATTTGAATCTTTGCACACTTATCAAGGACCAATGACAATGCAATAATTTAGTCAAAGTACTTTTGAAAGTCAAACAAAAAATAAAATTTACAAGTAATAAAAGTTGATTCTACCGTGCGCGTTTAAATAGTTTGTCCCATTAGCCTTACCAAGATCTTAAGGATTAGCGACTTTTTAGTTCAATTTACCATTAAAGCGTGTTTTTAGAACTACAATTTATTATGGAATGGTCCGATTTAAAAATACTATTTTTTTTTGACATTCTATGTACGTATTCGCGTCATCCAGTTAGATTTATGTCTGTGGTTTCTCGGTGTGAACTGGGCCTAAAAGACAATTTTTTTTATTGAAGGTAGGCTCGCGCTGGATCAGTATCTCACCTGATGGTAAGCGAAGATTTTGTCGACGGTGAAGCACGCTTGCCTAGAAGTAACACTTTTGATTTAAATACCCCTAGGTTGTATATTTATTATTCAGAATGAAATCTGTTTCATATTAAAATGTTGGAATAATTATATTTTTGGTTAATATTTTTTAGTTATGATTATAACTGAGATGACTGTTCGATTGCAGCTTTTTTTGTTGTATATTAATATGAATTATACAAAATTATCGTATAAATTGTCGAAAGATTTTATTTTATGCCACTATACGGTATTTCCTGAGGGGTGGACGCAGCTAAATTCAACATGGGGCGACTGCTTATCTGATCTTCTCTACCCAGTATCTGGGTAACACGATATCCCTTGAGAAGACTATTTTTCCGACTTTTGGGTTTATTATCCCATAATCAGTGTGTAATGTGCCCACTTGTGGGAATCTTTGCGAAGGTGTGGGCTGTAATCCACCATGCGGAGAGTGTGGGTTGGTTGTCATGCATGTCACTTTTTAACCGACTTAAAAAAAAAAGGTTATAAATTCGATACGTATGTATGTATGTAATATTGTTGGAATTTCACAATATTCACATTTATGTTTTAATTGTGTACAGTTGACTTAATTTCTATTGTAGAAAACCGTGAGCTGGCCCAGCGTAGTATGGGTATCAATAGAATAAGAGGCCAGCTTATACTGGTTTTGGTATGTACGGTCTTGGAGTTTTTCCCAAAAATTAAGCATGATAGATGCTTTCTTTTTCAAATTATTGCGTTAGAATTTTTGAGAGTGCTAATGGCCCCAAATATATAGTATGATAAAATAAAATACAGAAAATCTCATATTAAGGAAAGGAGTATTGATCGGTAAGGCCCACTTCCACGAAAACTTTGCTGATACGAGGTTAAATTGACATTTTGTCATGTAATATTGCTATCAAGGCCCTATTTTTCAATATTCTGTTAGCTTATAGGAATAAAAATGCCAGTTTGACAGCTTTTGTATAGAAAATATGTCAAACGGCCATTTTTATTATGCCTCAGTTAAAAGTTATCAGAATATTGAAAAATCGGCCCTTAACCTCGTGTTAGCAACTAACTCTGGGTTAAGTTTTTCATGCAAGTGCGCCTAAGAAAGCTCAGAAACAGTTGCGCAACATTTTTCACTAGCTTCTGCCCACGGCTTTGCTCCCGTAGCCACAGGAAAAATTGGCTTGGGGTTAATAGTTATTTCTAAAACCAAACAATTTTATCTATTTACAATATTAGATTTAAACGAATACCTGGAAAGATCTGGGGCAGGCCTTTGCCCAGCCGTGGGACAGTGTAGCCTACACAACATAAAAAAAAACAATTTAGTCTATTTACAATAGGGACTTGTTAGTTTAGACAAGCATACGTTCAGTAATTCTGCAACATTACATGTTTCCTGCAACATGTTCCCGCAACACTACTACCAACTAAATATGTTGCGCAACTTTTCTAGAACTTATGGGTTTCTATATCACTGTCTGTTGTTTTATGTAAGTTGTATCTTTAAGAATTATATAGACCGGTGCAAACCTGATGACGCAGTTTCCCTGCAAAAAAATATCAACTTTGTCTCTCTTGTAGTAAAGCCGAAAATTGATAACTGCCTTGATTCTGTCTGCATTGAAACTCTTTGGACAAGTTTATTTGATTTTGAACTTTATTACGTTTAGTGCAAGTTGATATTTGCTTGCTCGTGAGCGCCTTGACAGGTTTTCGTCGGCCCTAACGGTTTAGGGTGTCCCTATGCTAATATTATATTAGTTTAGTAAGTTAGCGTAAGGCTATATTAGTGTAATCTATTTTTTGTAAATATGAAAATAATTATAATGTTTCGTAAATATATTTGTTTAATTTTGTACCTAGAAACTTCCAACCATAGATCCTGATGGAAAAACTCATAATACTACTCGAAAAGGAAATCGAACCCAAGGTCTCATATTTAGTAGTTGCATTTGCGATGTCTTGTAACGATGAGCGGTCACACTTAAGATATTGATTTATTATTGATCTTAATTACAACTGAGATAGAGTTCAAAATGGCATGCGAGAGAGGAAATTCGCTATTTTATGTGCCCGTTCGACTATTCTGCTGTATTTTTTGTGCGCTGTCCTTTTTGAATACATATAATACGTAAGCATAGTCATCCTAACAAATCAAATCATCATGTCAGCCGAAAGACGTCCACCGCTGGACATAGGCCTCCCCCAAGCGTCGGCACATTGATCTGCCCCGTACGTCTCGCATCCAGCGGATCATCAGCAACCTTCACCTGGTGGCAGGCCTTCCAACGCAACGTCTTCCGATTCGCGGTCGCCACTCCAGAACCTTTCTGCCCCATCGGCCATCCGTTCTGCGAGCAATGTGCCCTGCCCACTGGCACTTAAGTTAGGCAATTCTTCGGACTATGTCGGCAGCCCTGGTTCTCTTGCGGATCTCTACATTTCTAATGTAACTGTAAGCTTTCTGATGAGGCCCATTGTGAGCGACCATGTCTCAGAGCCACATGTCATCACTGGCCATGGGTTTCGTCTTGATACACTGTGGTAAGTTGGACGAGAAGATACCGCGCAACTTGCCGAACGCTGCCCAGCCGAGTCGGATTCGACGGTTGTCCTCTTTCTCGAAGTTGGCCCTACCCAACTGGATCGTTTGTCCCAGGTAGACATAGTCGCCCACAACTTCGAGTGTAGAGTCTCCGGCCTTGATAGAAGTGGGTGTAACATGGGCATTCAACATCACCTTGGTTTTGTCCATGTTCATTCTAAAACCCGCTCTTTCGGAAGCTCTAATGAAGTCATCGAGCATTTTACTTGAGGTCCTCCATGGTCTCAACCATGAACACTATCGTCGGCAAACCGAAGGTGAGTGATGTATTCGCCATTGACGTTGATGCCTAGCCCTCTCCAATCCAGAACCTTGATGACATCCGCCAGTGCAGCGGTGAACAGCTTCGGAGATATGACGTCGCACACCTCGCAGCAGAAGGACGGGGTGGCGTTTTTGTTCAAACACTTCAACACTTCGATGTACCGTTAGTCAATTTGGCACTGTTGCAGAGACTGCAGTACAACCCAAGTCTTGATCGAATCGAGGGCTTTCTCGTAATCTACAAACACTAAACAGTGTCAATGTCAGTAAATGTCAGGCTATCCTTATTGGTAGTTCGTATTTTCTACGAACCTTGGACACTGGCCTTCTGAAGACGCTTATTTTCGGCAATACCGTTATCCCTCTCTCGCCTCACGTTAAAGACTTAGGCCTATTCATTGATGACAAGTTAAGCTGGAATAAGCAGGTCGCTCAGATTAGCCAGAGAGTCACATTCTCACTGCGGTCTCTCTATAGATTCAAACATTTTCTTCCGTCTAGCACTAAAACTACCTTGGTTCAAGCTCTTGTTTTGCCTATAATCGACTATGCTGATGTTTGTTACTCTGATCTATCCCAAGAACTTCTTAACAAAATGGATCGACTTCTTAACAACTGTATTCGCTTTATTTTCGGGCTTCGAAAATATGATCACATTTCCTCCTTCCGTTCTCAGCTTAAATGGCTGCCTATCCGTCAGAGGAGATCCCTAAGATCCCTCTGCATGCTCTTCAACATCATGAACGATCCTTGTACTCCTGATTATTTAAAACAATATTTTAAAGTGTTGGGCAGTTCTCACGATCTTAACCTTCGAGCTTCCAAAAACTTACTTCTCCATATTCCTTCTCACCGCACTGGGTTTCTATCTAATTCTTACACTGTCTCTACTATAAAACTCTGGAACGTCCTTCCCCTTGACATAAAAAAGGCTGAGAGTAAATTTTCATTCAAGCGTAGGTTACGGAACTATTACTTATCCTCTCTTACATAGCTCGGTCTTCGTCATAGTTATTATATTTAAATTTCTGTTTCATTTAGAATAGGATATTTATTATAATATTTATTAGTCTATTGTTTTAAAAATTATTTATGTATTTTAATAGTTAGATAGTTTATTAATATCCGCCTTAATTATTGTTCATATATATATTTTTTGTACCCCTACCACTGTTGTGTTCTTTTTTAACCCAAAGGTTGACTGGTAGAGAATGCCTTGCTGCATTAAGTCCGCCTATGTATAACCATTGTACATAAAGTTTAAATAAATAAATAAATAAATAAATAAACAGAGAGGAAGGTCTCTTCGGTTTTCTGTATAATCTGCCGCAGCGTATTTATGTGGTCTACGGTGCTGAAGCCTTTACGGAATCCGGCTTGTTCGAAAGGCTGGAAACCGTCAAACCTTTGCGCGAGATTTTTCGTGTAGACTCTTGAAAACAGCTTGTAGACATGGCTAAGAAGTGAGATGACCATAGTTCTTCAGTAGGGCATTGTCACCCTTCTTGAAGAGTAACACCGCACCCTATACCATACCTGTGGAGATTTCCCCTCAAGTATGACGAAATCAAACAGATTCTGAAGGGCCTTAAGTACTGGTTTTCCACCCGCCTTCAGGAGTGCGGCCGTAATGCCGTCATCATCCGGTGCCTTGTTCTTAAGCTGTTTCAGAGCCATCCTAATAATCTCATACAAGCTGACGTCCGGAATGTCTTCGGTATAGTGTCGGGTCAATTTAGTGCTAGGGTAATTTGCTAGATTCGCGACAGGTTTACTGCTTGACGTGTACAACTGCTCATAGAATCTCTCGATCTCCATTAAAGCGGCGGAGGTCACTTTTCAAGGACTTTGAGATCCGTCTATTTAGCTGCCGGTATTTGAACGCATCGTCTGAAGACTGCAGGATCATCTCACGCCTCTCCATCATGAGATTGAGAGTAGGATCAGAGAGCTTTTTGTTCCTATACGGCGGGTCTTGAAAAACTTAGACCCGACCGCGGAACCTCCGAAACGATTTTGGAGTTCCAGCTGAAAAGCCTCGGGGTTTTGGATCTGGATCTGTGCCGGACGGAGCGTAGACTAAATCAGTCGAGACCTTTCAAGCTTGATATTAATGTTCAATGTGCCTCTACCACGCGGTGATCGCTCCTGGTTTTCACCGAATTGATCACAGAGACATCATTAAACATTTGCTTCTTGGTTGACATGATGAAGTCGATCTCGATTTAGTTGCACCATCGGGGCTTTGCCAGGTCCACTTCCTGTGCTCACGCTTTCTGAAGGACTTCACCATGTAGAGGCCCTCCTCCATAAAACTGGCCAGAAGGTGACCCCGTGTGTTTTAGTGGTGATGTATTACACATGGTTAAATGCTTTCCTGGTTTCGAGCCTAAGACGTAAGTAGGGACCATCACTTGGCCATCGCTGCACCACTAAGCATAAAAGCTGTGTAGAGACTACAGATAGCAATAGTGCTAGCGATGCAAAAAGCAATGTTACCGGCGCAAAGTTAAGCGGGGCCAGTCGATTTTCCAACTTCGTGGGAATAACTTGTGTTCTGTATAAATTATGTAAGAAGCGTCACTGTGATTAATATACCTATGCATGGTAATTTGAATAGACTTTATCTTGGACACGGGAATTTTATGTACTCTCCTTCTCGACCACGATCTTATCTTGTGGAGGGGCCGAGAATTAACTCGGGACACTTCAACCCATTGGGATCTATTGTGGTCCCCTAGATAACCTACACAGTACACAGAAGGTGCTCCATGCGTTCCGTATGTTCCTCACACAACCTGCACATGGGTGTCGCGGTTAGACCCATCTTCATGAGCATGTCGTTGGTTCCAAAGTGCCCTGTAAAGGCCCCAAGCAAGTAGCGGATTTGTCCCCTGCTCATGTTTATGGCTGAATTTCTGTTAAGGCAGTTTTCGCAAAATCATTAACAAGTAAAACCAAATCCTATAATAGTTTCAAAATCGTGCCACAAATCACAACGGAAAGCGTTTTTTATAACTTCATAACTTTATTCAATAAAACTAACATTAAAAATATTGGATTAGTCGTTGAAAGTGGAGCGATAAGGCCATGTGGAATGTACTGTATACCGAAGTTGTGTTTGGTCTTGTGTGAGTGAATTTATTTATTTAAATAATAAAAGTAGATTATGGATAGAGCGAGAGGAGCGGTCGCTCTAGGAGCCAGATGGTAAGGGGCACCAAAAAGCCAATTGCGTAAAACAATTTCCAGCGCAAATTGAAATTTTGGTGACGCCTTTTGAGAGGCCCGTGAGAAGTGTTACTAGATATGATTAAAAAAAAACTTTTTTACAAAAAATACTACCGACTTCCAAATAAGAAAACTACAAAGTGAAAAATAACTTTATTTTTGGAAGTCGGTGTATTTCTTAGGTACCATTTTTTTGCGTTATGGACACCGACTTCCAAAAATAAAGTTATTTTTCACTTTGTAGTTTTCTTATTTGGAAGTCGGTAGTATTTTTTTGTAAAAAAGTTTTTTTTATTTTTCACTTATTAGTTGTATACCTACCTAATAGGCAAGTTGTTTAGTAAGTTTCCTATAACGCCAGAATAGATTACCCGAATATCATGAAACTTGAACAAAACCGATCAAATGAGAGATCTGCTTACCCCTTAAGAGCGTACTGGCGTGATGTTATGTTATGAAATAGTATAAACAATAAACAGACATGCGATTGCAGCAGTCCCGAGAGATTTGCCGTTATTTATTGAAGAGTTCTGTTGTATATCTTCGAAGTTCTTCATCAGATCTTCACTAAATTAAAATGGGACCAATTTCGGCACATACTCTTTCAAACAAAAAAAGGTGAAAAAACATTAAAAAAAAAAAAAACCTACAAGAAGTCGAACATAGAACCTCCTCCTTTTTCGAAAGTCGGTTAAAAAAAGCCGTAGATTGCCTCTACATAAAAATCCGTGGATCTGCAGACTTGCTAGACTTTAGTGAAAGCTAAAGCAAAAATAGTTTAAAAAACAAAAAAACACGCTATAACGGAAACGCTTTAAATTTTAATTAAGAATAGTGTAGGTATAGGTAATGTACCTAAATGTAAAAAAGCGTGGGATGCTTTTTAAGACATTTTCAAAATGAATACTTATACAAAGATCTGTCAATAAAATACTATAACAATTAACATCAAGCACTCCACGCTTTTTAACACGCTTTTATTAGCTTGGCATGTATGTATCAATGTAACGGAATCTTTGAACGTGATTTTCACCCCCTTCAAAACGTTGGATTGATTTGAAACTTTGCACATTTATCAAGGACCGATGACAATGCAATAATTTAAACAGTTTGTCCCATTATCCTTACCATTAAAGCGTGTTTTTTAGTTTTTAGAACTACAATTTTTATTTAAATTTACATTACACTATTCTTAATTTATTTTTTACTTTTTAGTTTGGTTTCCGTTTAAGCGTGTTTTTTGATTTTTTTAACTATTATTTATATTTTTCATTTAATTGAAATTACCATTAAAGGTGTTTTAACAAACAATGGTGTTTTTTAAAGACTACTTATTAATGCAACTACCTCACTGTGATGGGAGTTGGTAGTCCGGAGCATTTATTTAATACGTGGACTTGGCGCAAGACAATACCGTGTAAAAAAAAACACGATTTAAATTATTGCATTGTCATCGGTCCTTAATAAGTGTGCAAAATTTCAAATTAATCCGACGTTGTGAAGGGGGTGAAAATCACGTTCAAAGATTGCGTTACATTGATACATATACAGGGTGGAATTTTGTAATGCCACCTGGAGGGAAAGTACTCTTAATACTGCAGATAGAAAATTTTACTCAAAGGAAACATTCCTTTATTTTTGAATAGAAAGCAAACTTTTTTTTTTTTTTTTTATTTGTAATGGGTTTGCTCTTGACTCTAGTCCAGGTCATAGGTGACAGAGACAGAGTCTACGATGGAGTGAGCTTACCCAGAAGAAGCCTGTTCACTCTAACTTTGAAGAGATTCGGGTTGAATGCGTTCGGAAACACAGACGCAGGCAGTGAGTTCAAAGACTGCAACTGCATTCAAAGATTTTCGAAAATTCTCTTCTCCCACATCCGGGAATCGAACCGGCTAAAATCTGAAAAAATTATACCCTGTACTTTTATTGCATCGATCGTTAGGGTCAATTATAAGGATGAAATCTCTCTAACAAACATGATAAATTAAATGAAAGGAAAACCAGGAAATCTGAAGTTACAAATTCAATGAGTCAAGTTAAAGCTCTTCGATCCATCTTTTGTAATGCAGACTCCTTTGCGACATACTCGTAGCTGCGTGTATGAGGTAATTTAAATATGGAATGTTGGATTAAAATTTGAAAATTAGATTGTCATTGTTGTTTTTTACATTTGATTGTTTTTACAACTCATTTCGCATTTTGTCTCACGGTGAAAATGGCTTATCAAGAACAGTTTGATTTAATGGAAGCTTATTTTTTAAATAACAGATACGTGAATCTAGATCTGCGGTGGTATGGATAGAGATAATAATATCAAGACCGACAGGACAGGCACCAACTCGGTTCGTATTGAAAAGAATGGTAGAAAATTTAAAGACTACGGGTGGGTTCAAGAAGAGACGGCAAACTATTCAGCAAATCTATTTCGATTTTGAACTAGATGTTTTAACATACTTTGAATCATTGCCGAAGGCTTCAAGTAGAGATGCTGCCGATGAATTAGGAACAACCCACACTCGCGTACTAAAATGCTGAAAAAGTATAAGTTTATATGCTATCGTGAAGGTCGATTGGTGCAAAAATTGCATATTGGGGATCGTGAGAGACGATTACAATTTTGTGAAAACATGCTTGGAGAAATTGACCGAAACCCTAATTTTTTGAGTAACATTGTATGGTCTGACGAAACCAACTTCAGTAATAATGGCATGTACAATCGCTGCAATAACCATTATTGGTCTCGAGTGAATCCTGTTCGTGTTCATGAAACTAATAATTAAGTAAGATTTTCTTTCAACGTTTGGTGCGGAATTATGAGAAATTATGTAGTGTTAGTCCACGTATACGAAGGTCATTTAAACACTGTCAAGTATATTGAAATACTGGATCTCTTAAGAAACGAATTCAATGGTTTCCCCGAGGAAGAGCGAAACCAAATAATTCTACAGCAAGATGGTGCTCCAGCACATAACAGCAGAATCACTACTGCCTACATTAATAACCATTTTAGTACCTGGATTGGTGCAAATGCACAATCAGATGGCCTGCGAGATCGCCAGATCTCACCCCATTAGATTTTTTTTGTGGGGATTTGTAAAAAATCAAATTTACATGAAATCTTATGGGAATGACGAGTTGAGAGTTGAAGTTCAGAATACGATTTATAATATTCACCACAACACTTTATTAAAGGTTACTAGAAATGAATTCGTTAAAAGAATAAACTTGTGTATCCAAGAGAATGGAGCCCATTTCGAGCAACTAATTAGTTAGTTTACCATTTTTTGTAAATAATTAAATTAGTTTAAGATTTCCTGGTTTTCCTTTCATTAAATTTATCATGTTTGTTAGAGAGATTTCATCCTTATAATTGACCCTAACGATCGATGCAATAAAAGTACAGGGTATAATTTTTTAAGATTTTAGCCGGTTCGATTCCCGGGTGTGGGAGAAGAGAATTTTCGAAAATCTTTGAATGCAGTTTGCTTTCTATTCAAAAATAAAGGAATGTTTCCTTTGAGTAAAATTTTCTATCTGCAGTATTAAGAGTACTTTCCCTCCAGGTGGCATTACAAAATTCCACCCTGTATACCAAGCTGATAAAAGCGTGCTCAAAACAATCTCGCTTTTGACCAGGGTAAAAAATGCCAGCGCTTTTTTTTCTGACCCACAGGGAAGGCGGCAGTATTTAGTTATAAATCAGTAAGACATTCGGCGATAATGTAGCTTTCCATCAATGAAAGTATTTTCATAAAAAATACTTCTACCTGTTTCTGTCCCCAAGCAGCGTTCTATCTGTATCTGTCCCCAAGCAGCGTTCTATCTGTTTCTGTCCCCAAGCAGCGTTCTATCTGTATCTGTCCCCAAGCAGCGTTCTATCTGTATCTGTCCCCAAGTAGCGTTCTATCTGTTTGTCCTTATGCAGCGTTCTATCTCTTTTTCTGTCCCCAAGCAGCGTTCTATCTGTTTCTGTCCCCAAACAGCGTTATATCTGTTTCTGTCCCCAAGCAGCGTTATATCTGTTTCTCTCCCCAAGCAACGTTCTATCTGTTTGTCCTTATGCAGCGTTCTATCTCTTTTTCTGTCCCCAAGCAGCGTTCTATCTGTTTCTGTCCCCAAACAGCGTTATATCTGTTTCTGTCCCCAAGCAGCGTTATATCTGTTTCTCTCCCCAAGCAACGTTCTATCTGTATCTGTCCCCAAGCAGCGTTCTATCTGTTTGTCCCTAAGCAGCGTTCTATCTTTTTCTGTCCCCAAGCAGCGTTCTATCTGTTTCTGTCCCCAAGCAGTGTTCTATCTATTTCTCTCCCCAAGCAGCGTAGCGACAGACTGCATGGTGTTTGAAGATTTTGTTAACATCTCACTGTTAATACTACGGTGGAGGAAGCTTGAAATCAATACATAGCTTCTGTAGTGTTATTCTGTAAAATCTCACCGAGAAAACTTAGGGGAAGGAAGCTTGAAATGAACTGTCATTTAACCTTAACCAACATGAGGTTATTACAGAATAGTGCTCCAGGTGGAATTCCAGTTCCCTTCACGCTCATTTTACCTTAGTTTTCAACGTGATATTTTTACAGAAATGACTGGCAGGTGCGTTAGGTAGGCACAGACACCTGCAGCAATTGGGTACGAGATAACACGTAACATCTACCTACCTTACCTACCTACCTTATAAAATAAAAATATGATATTGAAAGTGTATGTTGTTAATATTATCTATTTTTTTAGTGTTCTGTACCCAAAGGGTAAACACGGGACCCTATTACTAAGACTTCGCGGTCCGTCTGTCTGTCTGTCTTTCACCAGGCTGTATCTCATGAACCGTGATAGCTAGACAGTTGAAATTTTCACAGATGATTATTTCTTATGCCGCTATAACAACAAATACTAAAAACAATAAAATAAATATTTAAGTAGGGCTCCCATACAACAAACGTGATATTTTTGCCGTTTTTGCGATAATGGTACGGAACCCTTTGTGCGCGAGCCCGACTCGCACTTGGCTGGTTTTTATTTATTTAATACATATTAGGAAAGCGTACAGACTAATAACAATAATATATAACTAAATAACTAAAAACAAGCTTCCACAGATAAATAAAAAGCTACCAGTACATTTTTTTTTGTTTGCGGGGGAAACCTTCAAAAGGCGCCTTCCATTTGATCCAGTTCCCGTTGTTCGAACTTTCGGTCTATAAAAAAAAAACTCGTAACACACGCTTTTGTTTCTCGTGACAATGCAATCCATACTAATATTTTAAATTCGAAAGTAACTCTGTCTGTCTGTCTGTTACCTTTTCACACCTAAACCACTGAACGGAATTCAATGAAAGGTAAGGAGATAGATGTCATCCTGTCGAAGGACATAGACTACTATAGGTAAGTATGAAAAAGGTAGGCAGCCAGTTGATGGGAGCGGAGCCGCGGACACAGCTAGTTTTTATTAAAATACCGTATCAGTATTTTTTTGTAAAATAGGTAACATAGTAGGTAGTGTAAGTTGCTAAACTGCTGAATAATTGATTGACGTAACGTTTTTCAGGTACCACCATACCTTTAATCAAAGCAATAGGCATCGAGATAGACGGATTGCTGAATTTAGGCGATAACTGGAGCTACGAATATAGGATCCTTAAAACCGATTCCAAAGACCCTTCTTACCTGGGGGTGAAGAAAGTAACTGACAGGGACAACAAATATGAAGAAATGGTACGTCAAAGGGAGCAGGAAAGTGCTCGTCAGAGAGAGGAAGAAGTCGCTCGTCAGAGAGATGAAGAAGTCGTTCGACAGAGAGATGAAGTCACTCGTCAAAGAGATAAAGAAGTTGCCCGTCATAAGGATAAAGTATCCGAGCGGATTCACAGCGAAATGAAGCGACTGCACTTAACAGAGAAACAATTTTGGGAAGGTGATGATGGATTGCGCATAAAAGCCCCGGACTACAATGTACACGGTAAGCACCACCACAGGCATAGAATCGACAAAGGAGAAAAGCCAAAAACGGTTGAAACAACTGTAGATAGTGCCAGCAAAATATCTGAAAAGTCAATCAGTCAAAACTTACATGGACACATAAAGCATATAACTGGCAAGCCTACTAAAGCTAGTGGCAGTAAATATTCTGTAAAGCCAGTCAATCATAACATTCATAGAACCAAAAAGCCCAAAACGGTCAAGACAACTGAAGCTGATGACAGCAATGATTCTGAATCGCAAGTCAGTCAAAAAATTCACAGAAGCAGACAGCCCAAATCGGTCAAGACAACTAAAGTTAGACATAGTAAATATACTAAAAAGCCAATCAGCCATAACATTCATACAACTAAAAAACCTAGAAGAGTCAAGACAACTGAAGCCAGTGAAACCTCTAATAGTGACGAAAGCAGTGACAAACCGAAACAAAGAACCATGTTGATCTATGACGACACAACTAAAAAACCCAAAAAAAATCTTCGATTTTCAAAAGGTTCATATGCAGAATACTCTGATTCACGTTACGCATCACACTGGCGTGATTCACAAGAAGAACCTGCAAGTTTTGAGGATAAAACAAGACATGGAGGTAACAATAGACATAGTGATGATGCTCGGCCATCCATCAAGGACTCCTCTATAAATGTACAAAATAATACCATCGCGAGATCCCCGACAAAGGAAATATATCAAGCCCTGGAAAAGTTTATTATTAATACAACCGATTATGGTAAGAATGCAACAGCCCTGAAAGACTTTTTGAAACCTTTACCTGCAGAAGTAACCACTATTAGAACACCAGATATTTTCACCGACGCACACAAAATAAAAGACGATACAAAGATTTTAGATTTCACCAATCACATGTACAAGCAAACACTGCAAATATTCGATACTGTCAAAGAAAAGACGAATCAGGATCATGTGAAGAGCCAACTTGAGGGCTTAGCGAAAAGTTACCAAGAAAAATTCAAAGAGTTCATAAGAGACACAAGCGGGAAGGAAATCAAGACAAGATTGGGAACGCAAAAAGTAGTTCTGAACACAATTGATACATCTAATCGGATTCTTAGAAGACTGATGAATTTTATGATCAGCGATTTGGACCAAAAGGGAGTACTAAGACACAACAGTGGAATCGCAAACCTATTTCAAAAAGCCATAGACACGGAACAAAAACTTCAGGCAGTCAGCGCTTGCAAGAAGTTCGGTATCTGTCGCACTGGACACGGCTTCTCAGCATTCTTAGCCGATATATTGACCTTGCTACTGAAGTGTGACGACCAGAAATTAAAACAAGCTTTGGACGCTTTTACTGAGATCGTCAAATATACGAAATTCGACGACCTATTTGAGAGGCCAACTGTGAAAAAATTGAACTTAGTCCTTGATAAGATGGAAAGAGAGCATATTATGATGTTAAGGGTGATGGTGACGATATTAACGAATACTATATCGAGCCAAAATAAGCCGATAATCGTGAATAACTACAACGCTCGAAGTAAAGTTGTGAATTCAACGCTAGCACTTCTAGAGCTCATTGATTTGCTAGACACGGCGATACCAAGGAACGAAACAAATCTTTCAATATGGGCCAACATAAGGCAAAGCGTAAAAGAGTTCGCAGCCGGTATAAGAAATGATATCCAAGTCATTATGGTGGCCATCGTGGATCATATCATGAAGAGTCTGAGGGGTTTAGACGAACATCAGCGGAAAATTGTTTCAAAAAATCTGGATATGATTCTATCACTAATTATTGAATAAAATTTCTTCCTGTTGTGGGATTTTTATTTTTTCTTATGCCAGTATTAAAATCTGTGTCTTCTTCTATGTCGTTTCGCTCTTGGCAGAGCGGTCGTGGTCATGTCGAGGCGTCCACAGTGGTAGATGCCGACACAGCTCTCCGCACGATCTCCCGCCATCTCTCCCTGTTGGCGGACTGTTTGGCGCAGTCAGATATGCGGCTTTCACTTGGTCAGTTCAGCGCATAGGTGACCTGCCGCGCGGTCTGGTTTCCTCCACTTTTCCCTGTACGACCAGCCGCTCTATGGAGTCACCATCCTGCCTAGAGACGTGTCCAAACTATCGCAGTATGCGCGACTGTAATACAAACACTGCGTGATGCCGACTTCCTGGAGTATGGACACGTTAGCGCGGCAATCCGTCCACGATATGCCGAGCATCTTTCGCCAGCACCTCATCTCCAGAGCATGTAGAATTTAGAATCACTAACTCTCTCTATAATAGTTTTTTTTCTTGATTTCTATGCCTTTGTTCCATACTTATTACTGTATATACCTATTTGTCTATATAATATATGTATTTATTTTATTTATAAATAGTTCATCAAAGACTACCTATCATTTTTAAAATCTTTCCTTTCATTTTTTAAATTCATCCAAAGGTTGTCTTGAAAATATCACTTTTAGCGATAAGGCCGCCCATTGTGTCACCCAGTGTAATGTTTTCTTCATCTATACTTTCTGTAACTTATATGGTGTACATAATAAAGAGTATTCTATTCTATTCTATCTTCTCCCTTTCCAAATCACGCACTGTCCACGTCTCGGCCGTGTATAGAAAAATGGGGAATACAATTGTTCGTATGAGGCTCATTTTGGTGGTTATGGTAATGTTGCGATTCCTCCACATTTTCCCTAGCTTCTCCATTGCAGTTCTGGTCATGGCCATACCTACGCAGCCGCCGTTGTTTGAGATCAAAGCCCAAAGAAAGACATAGATCTGAACCACGTCGTAGTTCGCGATACGTGTCACTTCGGGCGAGTTGTCGTTGACGCGCGGTCCACGAACATAATTTTGGTCTTAGATCGGTTTATTCTCAATCCAAACGTAAGGCTTATGCGCTCCATCCTGAGAAGCAAAGACACAGATTTTGGAGGAATTACTCCAAAATCTGTGTCTTTGCAAAAAATTCGTTAGATGCACTTAGCCGAGCTATGGACGTTGCTCCTTGTAGTGGCATCAATAGTGCTATCAGAATACCAGCGCCGCATCATTTATTATTTTTGAATATCACTGAACTGAACATGCTGAGATAGGAGCCTTTTTGGTCTCACACAGGTTTTTTTTATTTTTTATTTATATCTTGTGTCTCCTGTGCGGGTTACAAATAAATATGTTTTCTTTCATTTAAAGCTGTGGGTATTTAGGTCTTTCCGGTGAGACCCGAAACTGACACAAAAATAGTTGGGCTTTCCAGCTATTTCACACAGAGAAACTTATCTATTTCACAACTACCTAGGAAAAGAAAGGATGTGTCGTAGTAATCCTCTATATTCCAAATCTTATTTTATGTTTATCGACAACCGTAAATGTCTTTAATGATCCCAATGCCGGGACACAGGCCGCCTCTCTGTGAGTGGGAGTATGTGTGCTGCATCACTCATATTCTCATATTCACCTCGCGGGCCCAGTGCTTGATGCAGATGTCACAAGTCTTCGCGATTCTAGGTCGTGCCGGTTTCCTCACGATTTTGAGGATGTTTATTAGTAGATTAGGCACCAAGGGGATAAGATAAAGCAGTGTCTAACGTCACGGGTGGCATATTGAACACTGAGCGTAACGAGGGACTCTAAGAGTTATTTAGAGTAGGTACTGAGTGAAGTGAGTGAGAGTGAGCCCAAGACGAAGACAGGCTTTATATCCAGAGGCAGAGGAGCATACTCTACTTTTCAAACCTTCTGCGAGACAATAAAAAACCCAGGGCTTCATAAATTAAGTATTTATTTTGTAGTTAATATAAGTCAAAAGTTAATAGTGATGATGGACACATATTTATTAGTCCAGTTATGGAAGGGTAGAGTAACATTTTTGTTCGGTACATTTATAAAAGTTGGGGTGGAGTTTATTTCAGTAGTCAAGGTGTAGAAACTTGATTCTTTGAAATCGCGCCTCTTTTTCTTTTTTTTTGAGTTCTACTTATGGTGGCCAGTTAGATTTTCGAAGATACCTATTTACAATGCCATATGGGCATTTTTTACTTACTGTTTTCCACGGGTTTCACACACACGAATTTGACGTTCCAAATTCAAATCACTTTACTCCCTTGGGAGCTTCATACAATTTTACCTCCCCGAGGTAATGCTTTACTTTACGTTGACATTGCATGATAAATGTAATTGGACATTGTCGAGCAGGTGGTGTGAATAGTAGATTAGTAGCCAAGGGCTGTAAGTTTTCTATGCCCGCCTTTTTTCATTAAAAAGAATCAAGTATAGAACTCTTTTTTTTTTTTTTCAAGAACGAAATTGAGCTTCACCGTTCGATATTTAAAATTGATGACTATTATACTCACACCGTCACACGAAGACAAGGCTGAATAGCAAAGCGACATATTGCCAGTATGATGGTTAGTAGAACGCGAACTTTTTGATAGAAAGATGTGTTTTTTTTTTAATTACTTACCGCCCTAGGGCTTTCCTAGCTACATTATTACCCTAGAGCGCTAATTAGTCACCTACAAGCCCCATTTGGAGGTAATAAGAACCTACTTACCGAACATGAGAGATGTAAAAGGTATTACCTACATCCCATTGCGACCTGGAGCCGAGCATTAGGGCCTTACCTACCCTGACCAAAAAATCAGCATGATATATGAGCATTCCTATTGGCCTAGCGGCACTGTTGGCGCATGAATTACGGTAGTGAATACGCCCACATTTTAGAATAAAATCTTTATAAAATCGAATATTGGTCTTTTGAAAAAAATTAAACTTACCAAATGTTCGTTATCAAATTGTCTATCCATTAGTGTTAGTATAAAAAATAATGAATGAACACTTTACGAGGAGATGCATGCTATCAATGTTTTGTTGGAAGGAGATTAGTGAAACAAACAACTCTTAAAAAAAAAAGTGTACTACAATTTTAGAATCAACATTATGTAGAAACTTAATGTATTTTTATTAATTGATATTTATTTTTAGATAAAGAGTAGTTCCAGCAGGACGGTGCTATTACGTGACACACAGCGGACGCCACGATTGTCATTCTACATGAGTGATTTGAGGGTAATGTCTCGCAGAGGTGATGTGAATTGGCCACCAAGGTCATGCGATTTGACCCCGCTAGACTTTCTATGCAAACCACAGATAATATAATACGATGCAAACAAACCACAATCGACCGATGCCCTGAAAAAGGTGAACATAACACAGGCCATCGCTCAAGTTCAGCCAGATCTATGCAGAAGAGTCATTGAAAATTGGACCACTCGGATCCGTGCCACTGTAAATAGCCGAGATGGGCTTTTGGACGATGTCATATTCCACACTTATTGACATAAATGGGCCTTTCAAATAAAAAATGAATTTTGTTAATACCTCATACACAGCTTGTTTTATTTCATTTCAACATCTACCCGCCCTTACTGAAACATCCTTTATAATATAGGTAAATCTTGTAAAAAATGTCCAAAATGTATAGGATTGTCTCGAAATGTCACGTGACAATTGACATCGAATGGCACTTTATTCGAAATTAAAAAGCTAGATACGTTCCAAAGCGTAGATCTGGAGAAGAACATGCAAAAAACAGTTAATTAAAAATATCAAAAACCCGACTGCTTAAAAAGGAACTAAAAGGACGACAAGAAAAAATCATGCTGTCCAGTCGGAGGATATATCTGGTTTTGGTCAGCCAGCACGCGAATATGTACCTCCGACTGCACAGCATGATTTTTTCTTGTTTACGTCTTTTTAGTTCGCTTTTTAAGCAGTCGGGTTTTTGATTTTTTTAATTACCTTTTTTTATTTACAAATTCTAGTTAGTTATTTTTTTTAAATAAGGGACATTTAAACATGAAAGTTTTATATATTTTTTAAATCACCTCTTAAAACCCTTTATTTTGATACCCCACACGATAGGTTTGGAAGAAAAAAATATGTTTTCCTCCACAAAATGGCGCCTAAAATCCGCCATTTTTTTTCTGTTAAAATTTTGATGTAGCCAGTGACACTCGCAGGGTTAAGACCAATCGATTGACGTAAGAATCATCAAAATCGGTTAACGAGTTTGGTCTCTAGAATGGCACATAGGAACAAACATACATACATTAGGTATTCATGTTAAAATTATTTATGTATGAAATTATATAATAAGAGATTGCATTTATACAATGCAATGGTCACATCATAATAATAATATGAGAACCATGCACATAATTAAGTATAGATTAATGTCTGAAGTGGTATTCAGAGGAAAGCACTACTTTACTTTTATTCTATTCTATTCTTACGTCAATCGATTCGTCTTAACCTTGGGAGTGCCACTGGTTACATTAAAATTGGAAAATAGAAAAATGTCGGCTTTTGGGCGCCATATTGTGTGGGACCAAATTTTTATTCTTCTAAACCTATTGTACCTATCTTTTCTTATAAACAGTATACGCTTTTATAACAAGTTGCCTTAAGTCAGTTATAGAACTGACCGATGGAAAGTTCAAAAACTACATCAAGCGTGTCCTTATTAAAAAAGCATATTATAAAACCAAGGACTACGTTGAAGATAAAAAATTTGGCTTTGACACCCTCTGCGCATGCGGCTTCCCTGGTAACTCATAAACGGCACAAATATATGGATATCTGTAACTATTCTCAATCTCATTATTTTTTCTCTTTTAATTAGACTTTTACAATATTTTTCAATCATCATTATAGCCCTTTGCTAAGAATAGTTACAGCACTGATTACAGTATTTGTGCCACATGTTAAATTTAGTGTTGTGTTTTTTTTTTTTTTTTTTTACCTTTGTATAGATTCTTCTACCGATTGTGAATGTGTGAACATTTGTTAACTTATTACTTCGTACATTATTTTTTTTTGTTTGTTGTTTTTTTTTTAAATTTCGTACGACTTATTGTCGGGCCTACGTTGTCCCCCCCTAACCAAGTACTAATGCTGTAACATGGAAATATTGTAAACACAAAAAAAATTAAAAGAGTAACCATGGAGTTTCTTGCCGGTTCTTCTCCATAGGAAACGACTAACCCGAACCGTGCACCTTTTGTCGACGTTTTATAAGTGCCCATGTAGGTAGGTATAAGTAAAATAAAAATATTTGATTTTGATTTTGAAAGAGTTTTAAGAGGTGATTTCAAAAATATGTAACGCTTATATGTTTAAACGTATAGGTACCTACACAATTCGAAAAAAAAAATGTTACCTGTAAAGTTATAAATAAAAAAGTTAATCAAAAAAATCAAAAATCCCGACTGCTTAAGACGCGAACTAAAAAGACGTAAACAAGAAGAAAGCTTCAATAAGCAGTCGAGTTTTTTTACTTTAGAATTAGCTTTTTTATTTGTTATTTATTGATAGGTTCGCGCTTGGCCACTATCTCGCGAGATGGTAAGCGATGATGTGGTCGACGATGAGGCACGCTTGCCTAGAAGTAACTCACTCTGTCAGTTAGTATGTAGATTTATTCCTTCACCGTTTGGTGGTACGAAATTATCAACGCAGTTCTATACCGTTAAGTTATTTGCCGATAAGAAAATGTCGGCCGAATTACCAATCAAAATATCATGTTTGTTTTGGAAAGTTAATTTGTAAATGGTGGAAAATACCACGTTCATTGTAAAACATAGGTTTGTACGTCATAACTTTAGATTAAATAAAATAGTTAGCAATTTATTTACGTATTTATTTTCTCAATTTGTTCAGTAGGTAGATCTAGGTGAAACTATGGCTTATCGCGATTTAGAAAGGCTATGCTATAGTTTTGAATTGAAGTCTAGGTTTCACACAGGTACAGGTACAATCAAACCTAATAACCACAGTATAAATAAACAAACAGTATGGAAACTAAGCCTAGTTGATGAAATAATTACCTACGCTCCATTAAAGCAATAGGGTTGTAACTTTTAATGTTTTTAACACGCTTTTATTAGCTTGGTATGTATGTATCTATGTCTCTATGTATCAATGTAACAATGTATCAATGTAACGGAATCTTTGAACGTGATTTTCACCCACTTCAAAACGTTGGATTGATTTGAAACTTTGCACACTTATCAAGGCCCGATGACAATGCAATAATTTAAACAGTTTGTCCCATTATCCTTACCATTAAAGCGTGTTTTTTAGTTTTTAGAACTACAATTTTTGATATTATTTTTATTTAATTTTATTATAACATTTTTGTTCTGTAGTGATCAATCAATCGAATTGAAATAACTATATAGCTTACAGAAACAATTCAAATAGGTAAATTTCATGGTTTCGGTTAATCCCAGCAAAAGACGACAGTTTAAAACACGGAAAACAGTTAAATATTAACGCACAACAACTTGTAGAGCTATAGATCTTTAAGTTTGTCGATAGCTACAATCTAAGAGTCTTTAAGTCAAGAGTGAATGGGTTTCTTCTAGGCAAGCGTGCTTCACCATCGACCACATCATCGCTTATCATCAGGTGAGATAGTGGTCAAGCGCAAGCCTACAGTTAATAAAAATACGGCGTAACCTTTTGCTCGTTTTGGTGGGAGCGTACCTACGCGTGCGGCGGTTGGACGAAAACGTTTCGTGCACTCGTCGGAGAGGGCACGCGGTGGACGCGGAGATAAACTTATACGTGACCAGTTCTTGACGTGGCACGCACTACTGACAGCACCGCGAACGCTGCTTAGGGGTCTCGTTGGTGCGCATGTTTGTGTGAGTATGTCTTTTCGAGCTTTTGTAGGTAGTTTCCATACTGCTTGTATGTTTATACTGTGTAATAACGGCTCTTCACACTCCGCGATTCGGTGCGCAGTAACAAATCCATGTGACAACGAGGGTGAGAGGTGGGGAACTGCGCAGCGGAAATCAAAGTTCATAGAAGTCATTTACTTGTAATCGGCCTATGTGAGGAAAAGAGACAAGGCTCTACAAAGCTGGACACTACTTGGCATTTTTGTATGGAACAGCGCATAGTTAGGAATCCGTTCCCAAATAATGTATTTGGAACTACCACCATCAGCCGTCTGTCTGTCTGTATCTGAAAATACCAAAAAGGAGAGTCCTTTATGTACCTACTCTATAATTTAAAATGCAGACGAACAAAACTTATTCAAACAATTTCGGAAGTCGGTGTCATGAAACTTACAAACAAAAATAAGAACACCGACTGCCGAAATTGAAGTTATGTTTCACTTAGTGTTTTAATTTGGAAGTCCGTTGTATTTTAAGTTGTGGTACATTATCTATAATGCCCACAGTTATGCCAGAATAGATTACCCGAATAACATGAAACTTGAACACATCCGGTGAAATTAGAGTGTACCAGGTTGATCTGTACACATCTGCGTACCCCTTAAGACCATACCAGCGCGATGTTATATTATGAAATGGTGTAAACAATAAACAGACATGCGATTGCAGCAATCCCGAGAGATTTGCCATCATTTATTGAAGAGTTCTGTTTTTCTCTAAAGTTCTTTATCAGATCTTCAATTTAAATGGGACCATATGAGATCACCATGTTCAAATAAAAAAGAATCACCAAAATCGGTTCACCTAGTAAAAAGTTCTGAGAAGCTACTCCTTTTTGAAGTTGGTTAAAAATACAATCAAAATGTGCAAATCGCGCGAAGAACCTTGATAGCGCAATGTAGGATTTATGTGACGTCTGCAGCCGAATTGCGTAAGTATATTATCCAAAGCAAAAGAATCGATTCTTTCCCAAAACCGACTTTACGTAGTGCATATTAATACGAAAAGTCGTTTACGCAATTCGGCTGCTGGTCATTGTATCCGACTGCCGAAGGAGGGTAATGTGTTTATCAGTCTATGTATGTATGTATGTTTGTTCCTATGTGGCGTGGCGTTCTAGAGACCAAACGCGTTGGCCGATGTTGATGATTCTTACGTCAATCGATTTGTCTTAACCCTGCGAAGCCTGCGAGTGTCACTGGCTACATTAAAATTGGAAAAGAAAAGATGGCGGATTTTGGGCGCCATTTTGATTTAAAAAAAACCAAAAAATATAAAACACATATGTTTAAACCTAATTTTAAACAAAATAACTGAAAAGTTGTAAATAAAAAAGTTAATTATAAAAATTAAAAAACCCGACTGCTTAAAAAGCGAACTAAAAAGACGTAAACAAGAAGAAAATCACATATTCGCGAGCTGGCTAACCAAAGCCAGATGTATCCTCCGTTTTCTTCTTGTTTACGTCTTTTTAGTATGCTTTTTAAGCAGTCGGGATTTTCTTTTCAGTTCGTACACACACGCTACAGTGTCTAAGAAGACTCCAAAATGACAGAAATGATATTTATGACATTAGCGCCAGTAAAGCCGCTGGCAGAAGCTAGTTTATATTTATAATAACACAGTAGGTACACAAGAAATTACTCGAATAATAAAATGTATGTACAGTGAAGTACACTGTTACAACATACAGTTTTAACTTATGTAAACAAGTGGTTACTACATTCAGACTAGCGTAGTTTAAATTATGTCTAACAAAAGTTACAGCAACACCAAATCCGTTAGGGATAAACTAAAAAAAAAACATGTGTTTTAAAAATTTTATAGGTACTTCAAAATCTGTGTTGCCGATTGTACTCCGTCTTGTCAAATTTAATTGCGCCATGTTTTACTAAATAGGCGACATTTCCTATTTACAAAATGGTATTTCTTTCATTTAGTATTTGTAAATAGTCATGGGTAGGTTTATATTATATTTAGAGGGAATGCTGCGGCTGTTTTTATTCTGTAAGTTTTAAGTTTAATGTTTTCAACAAAGTTCTCATGGAGTTTCTTGTGGTTTCTTCTCCGTAACAAGCTACTTTGCCGAATGCACGGTAGAATAAATTTTAATTACTTCTAAATTTTAATTGTTGGCGTTCAAAAGTGCAACTTGGTGGCATAGTTGAAATGAATATATTTTTCAACACACTTGCTCATAAAGTGGCTCTAATTTCACCGCAATTAGGCATATAATGATACCTGGCAGGTAGCCTAATTGCGTAACTGAATTCGATTTTGGGAAAGAATCAATTCCTTCCCAAAAACGACTTTACGTATTGCATATTAATACCTAAAGTCGTTTTTGGGAAAGAATCAACTTGTTTGCTTTGCAGAATTCACTTACGCAATTAGGCTGCAGTAATCAAACTGTGACTTTTTCATTGCTATTATTCACAAGTGAGTTATAGTTTTTTTTTATGGTTTCCTGCCTTCATTTTAAATACTTTTAAATTAAACTAATTTTAAAAGTGTCACAAATCAATCCAATGAAAATTAATAAAATAAATCAGTAATTCTAATCCAGTTAAAATTGAAGTATTTTCAATATAATAAAATGTAACACTGTTAATCAATTAAAAGTGTCCCATTCGACATTATAATCTCTTTCTATTCCTGTCATGGAAGTAGTACTTACTATATCCATAACATGATATGGGTAGTAATTACTATTTCCATGATATCCATTAAATACATAAAATGTGGCATAGCTTCTAGTCAAACAATTCAGCATAATGCTAGAACCTAACATATTGCTTGCTCATTTCATGCAACTTCGTATTCAACTAGATAATTTCAACTTGTATGTGTTAAATGAATAAAATTTCCCCTTAAATATAACTTTTGTTTCTCTGCAATAAAGAAAACTTGAAATTCCCCATTTTGTACGTGGCTAAAACGCTATCCGCGAAAAGCTAAAAAAAGAAAGTAACCTCATTGTTTTAGTCTATGGCCGATCGCCATTGTTAGATGCGCGCGCATAGGAAAACTGATTTAATTTACCCCGCCATTGTGAAAAAAAAATCACAACTCGTTTTTACTGTTGAAAATGATTTTTTAGTATTATTTTCTTCACAAGTGTGTTGAAAAACGTCGTATGATACACGTGTGTATCGATGATTACCGTCCTCGGCTCTCTTAAGACCCTCACCTACGGCTCGGGTCTCAATGGCGCCTCAGCGGTAATCACCAACATTGCACACTTGTACCATAATGTACTATAACTTGAGTTGAACTGTTCTAGGCTTTTATAAACTGAGTGAATTAATAAACCGGGAATAAGGTTTCAGTTACTTAATATGGTTTAATTGAGATATTGATTTAAACCCCAAACAAAACCCCTTTTGTTCTTATAAAGTTTTTAATGTAGGTACAAATACAGATTGCAACGGCAATTGTTATTCACATCTGTATAGTAAAATGCTGGTTACATTTTTAGCAGTGAACCGTATTTCCAAATAGTTTTAATAAATTTACACAAGAGCAAAAAGTACATGTCGCTAAGAGAATTTTTTTTTTCTTTATTTTTTTTTAATGCTATGCTAATGCAAATTAACATTCTTTATGTTTTGATTTATTCTTAAACAATATCTTAAAAACTGCTTCTGCTCATTGAAATAAACAACATTCATCAAGGAATCCTCAGCAGGTTCCCAAAAAAATATTGGACATTCCTTAGAAGCAGTTTTACCCATTTTCGTTACACTCTGCATAATTCTTGAGCGTGTTTTTGTGAGCGACAAATATACGGTACCCAATTCTCATTTTGAAATCCTATAAATTCATACCGATACTCTTATATTTGATCGTATTTTTGTATAATAAATACTGTCCATTAAGGTTACACTAGTCGAAAATTCTTCCATACAAACCTAGTCTAGGGATAATTCCACTGTTTGATTATGTACGTTCAAAATAAAAAGTGATAACAATTTGTCTCATCATTATCTAGCCCTGTATGGAAGAAAAAAAGTAAAAAGAGAAAATATTTGAAAGTTATGAGAGTCGAAAGTTCTACATTTCGACACTAATTTTAACGCATTTTTGGGCGCAAATAAATACCATAAGAAGACGGAAAATTGCAAAACGGCCTCCATACAGGGATAGATTAGTAGTTCAATAATGCAAATCATTTTATTTTGAACAGATAGATTTAGTAGTTTTTCATGATATCTAGACTGCCAAAGGTCTGTTTATAAAATTTCGCGCATCTCTTCCGCACGTGTTGTCAGTTGATGTAAAATGCATTTTAACCCCGCGCACAAAATAGTTCGTGCCGTCGACTAGTATACTACCCTTAATATACCTAACTGTACATTAGAGTGAATTCAGACACGGCGGGCACCGCGCGATTCTAAAACTGCGCGTTTCTTATTTATAATACCCAAAGCGTCTCGTATCTTTATGTCTCTAAAATTGGCTGTAAGACCCTGCGCAGTAGCTATTTATGTGTCAATGTTGAAGTAGAAGATAGCATTGTATAACTGTCTCTTTCACTCGCTTACGTTTGTCGCATCGTCCTATCTCGCTTACTCTATGCAGTATACTCGATGACAAACTGTTTCTTGCGCAATGGTTCGCAGAGCCAACTTCAAAGACACAAATATCCGCTGTGACTATTATACATGAGCATCTTTATATTCGTTCAGACATAACCATGCTATTACCGCGTGGTTATCGCGCAGTTTCCGCCGTGTCTGATAGGGCTCTTAGGTAATAACTCCTTTTGGTTCGCTTTCGTGCTCCTGTGATTGTGGACTCTCTGAGATAATGGTACCTAATTAAAATAACTAAACCGAACTTTGAACTTTCGACTCATCATTGTGAACAAAAAAAAAGTTGTATTAAGAGGTCTTCAGTTATTAATTAATCCTTCATAATGCGCACAGCGAATGAATGGAACTCACTACCTGCGTCTGTGTTTCCGAATGCATTCAACCCGAATCTCTTCAAAGTTAGAGTGAACAGGCTTCTTCTGGGTAAGCTCGCTCCATCGTCGACTCTGTCTCTGTCACCTCTAACCTAGACTAGAGTCAAGAGCAAATCAATCCTAAAGACGGGCTGGTGTCCGCAACTCCACGTCTAAGCGTGTATTTTGCGTACGGTTAAAATAATAATTAAACCTATTATGTACATATTTATGGTCTTACTAATTCCATGTAGATAGGATAAGCTGGATGCCTCCGTCTCCGGCTTGTATAACGGCCAAATAAAAAAAGATTTTCGCAAACTAACTTCAATTAATATTAATATTACTACAATTTCCAGACATCCTCTTACAAACAACAACCACTGCTATGGAATATGGTTACGATCGAGACTTAGACGAAGCGCCAGAATTCAGTAACTATGGCAGAACATCAAAACACACGAAGTACGATCAAATCCTATCCAACCTACATTCCTTATTCAAAGAGAGAGCTACGGATAACCGCGACGATAGTAAAGGCGATGACGATTACAACGATTTATTTCATAAACATAAAATTGAAGATAAACCACAATTCGACGAAGTACTAGCCGAAGTCACATTCGCGTTAGACAAAATCAAGAATGAACTAACAAAATTTAACAACGACGGAGTTCTAACGGTTGAAATGCCAACTGTGAAACATGAACGAAGGTACAAAAGAGATGTCAGCAACGAAACGGCTACAAACGCAACGTCAACGGAAAACGTAACTGAAACTGCTACAACAACGGAGAAACCAGTAACGGTTACTGAGAAGTTTGAAGTGATAGGAGCTAAAAATGAAACTGTCAAAACTGAAGTTGTGAGTGTTAGTAACGATACTATTACCACTAATATGGGCCTAAATAGTCGACGAATGTTTCCGATGAGGGCAAATCCGACTCCTCCAGCTACAACTTCAAGAGTTAAAAACAAACTGCTTTCTTATCTTGAAGATACTTTTGATGAAGTGGAAAGAAAGATCAAACCGTTAACGAATATCAAAATTGCGCTGTCAAACGATGATCATTACAGAATTGGCTATATCATAGCAACCATAGACACTTTAGAAGTGAATTTGAAAAAATTGAGGAATGATATGAATTTGCACCAACACATTTGGGACGACGAGCAGATTTTAGATTTATTTGACAGAATAAAAGCTACGAACACGGTGGCGACAAGTTTGATTGATTCGCTGAAGAATTATTTACCTAGGAATTAAGTTAGGTTTCAAATTGTATTTAATTAATAAAGCTTATTTTGAACTTTCAGTCTTTACTTTGCCTTTTCTCCAAGCTAGCGCCGGACTAGAGTCATCGCCATATAGCAAAAAAAATAAAGTCTTTAACGGCTATTAATATTTCAAAACGATACGAAAAAAATATAAAGGCAGTGTCGCTAACACGATCAAAACAAACGTATCGCGGTAAGCGGCGTCCTTGACCCTTTCACTTGGTATTCAGTAATGATTATATATCTCATAGACTTGTGGACCGATTTACAAGGATAAAATGGTTTTACGCCTTTCATTTGAGACCAAAATTATTGAAATATCTCCATAAACAAAAAATCATGTTATTAAGTTACGTAATTATACTTTTTGGGACAAGTCGGCTCAACGACTTTTATTTTGTTCTTATCTAGCGGCGATTTTAGTGCTGGCCCGCCTTTCGTAGGCTTCATCCCTTAGTGGAGCGTAAGCTGTCCTTCCCCAATTGACATCCAAGAGAGATACTCCTGGAAAGCTACGCGCTGCCATCTCGGGTCCTGATTTATCGTGGGCGCCGAATGTCCCCGAATCCTTAGTCACTGGAACTTTATAGGGTGTGAAAGAGGGCGTTACCCACTCTCTGTCGATGCCCGGTACTCCTAATGCGGTATGAGAGAGTACTGGTAGTCTCCATTTCCCTTTCCGCAGCCTACTTCTGCGATTTGACATCCTCACAGAAGGAGATCACTGTGTCTCAAGTGAGCTAACCTAACACTTTTTATCTTTATGGATTTCCTCCGCCTTGGAGCAGGCGGAGGGGTCTGTGAGACTCCTGCTGATTAACAGCACACGGTGTTTTTCCTCGTAAGTTCATGCTGGTTTGGAGGGACACATACGCAATGTCCAGATTCACCCCAGCAGTGACGGTTTACCTAGCAAATCCCATCTCTGGTCAAAGAGAGGTGTGAGTGGCACCTCGTTCTTTCATAATTTGTGAGAAGTGCGCGAAAACACCATGCGACACAGTGAACGGAAATATGCATGGAAGCATTCCGTTCCGTTCATTGTTTATTTCCGTTGACTGATGCGACACGAATTTAGGTTTTTTTGCTTGGACGACGGACTTCCCCAAAGCCATCACCCGCCGGCCACGAACAAATTCAAATCTATCGGTAATATTTTATCTATAGGTAATATTTTCGGCGAACATAGAAATAAAATACAAATTTGTTTTAAAATAAGTTTTATTTTTTAAATAATTATCAGTCTATCATTTTAACAACATGGAGCCTCAACATTACTATATTAATTTATTAAAATAATAACTTAATGTTTGTACTTAATAATATAAGTAATTCGATTGCCTTTAAGTAGGTACTTATGATAGGTAAATTTTTGTTTTAAACTAGGTCCTCCTATTCACTATAAATTTCACCGTAAAAACTTCGGTAAAGTAAGTGAGCTGCCATAATTTCACCAAAAATGCTAAGGATTGGAGCAGTGGTTGTCCTGTGGTAACGGCCCTAACTGACAAGTTGCAGGTCGTGGGTTCCCAGGCAGGCGCTTTACATTGTGTAAATTATTTCATCAACACTGCTCCCAAAACGGTGAAGGAAAACATCTTGAGGAAACCGGCATGTCCTAAAGCCAAAAAAATCATGTGACATCCACCAAACCGCACTGGGCCCGCGTGGGCCCAATCCCTCTCACAGAGAGGAGGCCTGTGTCCCAGCAGAACATTTTAGGCTGATAATGCTAAGGATTGACAGCCCACTTCACCTTAGTTTTTATGGTGCGATTTTTGTTTACAGAAGAGCACTACTAAATTCGTGACAATCTAAGAAGTCGGATTTGACAGCTATAAAAATAAGTTAAAGTTAAACTTGATGAATGATACTTGTTGTTATAGTTTAGGGGTAACATATTAATTAATTAGGATTATGAATTTGATTTTTCTTAGACGTTCATACAAAGTTATAGCGGCATTTAAAACGAGAAAGAAACGTCATCGTGCTTCTTAGATTGTTAGGATTATAGGTTCGATTTTTCGGTCCAATGCAACCTCCTTTTATAACGTTCCAATGGTTCGATGAAATAATGTTCCAATGGTTCGATTTTTAGATTGGCAAAGCGCTATTGATTCTTTCGCAATAGGAAATTCTCCGTTGCATTACAACCTAAGGATTTGTGCATTAATAAGAAATTATCATAGCTTTAAGAAAATTTCTTAATAATAGCGTGAAAATAACATAAAACTAAAAATATTATTAATCTACAAAATTAAAAATCTATAAACTTAACAATTACCAACTTAACGACCTTAACGTAAATGTTGCAAGTGTAATTTAAATTCTACTATTTTAGAAGGTTCTTTTAAACTCTTATTTTTTGTTTTTATCTGTAAGAAGGATCAGAGACAGACCGTCAAATTACTGGCTTCGTTTACTGGAAAATTCTTTCAGAATTATTAAGTAACTGGGATTCTAACTTATGAAACTCATTGAATTTGACTAATTCTGCAGCCTTATCATCCTCTGTTCGATGCCATAGATTTTCGGTGCGCTTGAAGAATTGTGTCTATAACTACTGAGGCAGCGTTCACCTTACTGCATCTGGGTTAAAAACAACATAAAATTATATAAAGTCTGGGCAGACATTACAAAGGCTGGATTAAGATGGTGATAGAAAAGAGTGTTTGGATATGAGAGCGGTCTGCACTGGGACATTTTAAAATAAATAAAATAAAAAGGCTGATGACTGCTTCGACGGTCTACTAATCAAAAAGGCGACTGCTGAACATGGCTTCTGATCAGGTAGAGTGGTAATTATTAGGGTTTATCATATGAAACTTCTCAGCAGCAAGAAGCCCGTATTCCTGATTAGAGCCCGGATGATTGCAATAGAGCTGACACTTCAATTCGGCTTATTTGTCCAAATATTCGAGATATTTGCATAACACAAAACAGAACTATTTTTTCTAATAAAATAAAGTAAATGTTGTATTATTGAAATAACTGAATTTAAGTTAATAATCGCTATGTGTATTACAGTACAAAGAACTGAAGGGATCTTACCTAGGGAACATGTCATTGCACTTCAGCTCAGTCCAGCCCGTCAATACTTCGAATAACATCGTATCAAGCGCCTTATTTGCTGCCAACTCGCCCGTCAACATCCTGAGCGCCACGCTGAAGTATTTAAGACAATATTAATTTTATATTCATTTATTTCATAGCTTCTGCCAGCAGCTTCGCCCGCGGAAATGTCGAAAACATGTTATTCAACTGGACCGAAGTGCTAGATCGAGTAATCCAGCACTCATTCTTCGGTAGTTTATTATTAGTAGCAAAAATAGTATGAAGATATGCATCGTAATTTCACGATTGGCTGCATACAGTCTTTTGTCCACTATACTTCATATAGTGATATTATCTTAGTCATCATGGAAGTGGATGAAGACAATATCCTACGGAAATGTGGACGTGAAGTAAATCTCGTTAGGCAGTGAACACAATAAAATTATGTGCTCATCATGATGCTAAGTAATGCGTTCCTTTTATGTAACAAGTAGCTTCTGCCCGCGGCATCACTTGCATGATGCGTTTTATCATCGGAAAAGATATGGTCATTCTGTGCACTTCCGTTCAGCCATTGAGATGGGATTGATAAACGAAATAGCCAGATTTTTCACATAATTATATGCAAGGTGGAACTATATGCAAGGATCGTGGGGAAGCTAGGTTTGATTTTAAGCTAAGGCAACGCAATTGGGACACTAATTACTTATGGCAATAGACTTGACTTCTCATAAATTGGATTAAGAATAAAGCTGACAAATAGTAGAAATAAAAAAACACTTACCCATTAATCCTAGCCATCGTTCCATATGGAGGGTTCAACTTAGTAGTAGCGACCAAATTCCTGCAGTACAACAACCACACACAATCCAACTCCGTGTAAAAACTACCATTGTTGGCAACACCGTTCGTACTGTCAAATGACGTCTGTAAGTGATGTAGCGCGTGTGTGTTGGCATCAAGGTTCCGCGACAGTTGGTTCTGTATGTTGGCAGCTTGTACTTCTTTATTTGAGATTTGGTTGAGGATGTTTCTGTAATACAAATTGATTATTATTAGACCAAAAGTAAATTCAGTTTAAAATCCTATACATGAGCACATGAAAAAAGCACATTTAAACCAGCTAACTTCCATTGTTAAGAGTATTTTCTTTATCTCTTTTGAGTGTTGAGAACGAAACGTTCCGCTCCCTTTTGTTACTTTGTTGCAACACAACGTCAGGTCGCTGTCATTTGAATTAACAGTTTTCGACTGAGCTTGACGTTGACAGAGGAATTGTAAAAAACGTTTTGCCGGTGCGAGAAAAAAAAAATAGAACTTGATCTGGTATTTTGAAATAGAGTTGTGCAGCCACCAGCCGAACATTATCCAAAATTGTGTCTCCATCCGCGAGTGGTATTGTGGGTCGACTGTGCATTTCATTGTGTATATATTTCGCGCGCGGCGAAGTATTCTGACGGGAACGTGTCTCGCAGTCTGGCGGGAATCTCACCAGATCACGTCTGTTGTCCCTTCCAAATTTATTATATATATTTTCCTCTACCTAATCTACCGTCCTGACACGGGATTGGACGAAGACCAGGAGACCACCACGAGGATATGGTTAAGTGCATAGTTGTAAGTAACACTTTCCACCTGTCAGACAGGAACCAGTATCTCTAAAGGTGAGCAGGTGAGCTAGGGGTTGGCCATCCCTAGCTCACCGCTGCTGCGGATCGCAGTTTCGCGGGTATAGACCTGGTAGGATCCAAGAGACGCAGCGTTGCTATGGGCCCCAACGTTTGCCTCTTGCCTTTGTGATCCGAAGGCCTGTATTAAACATTGAGTATGCAAACTTTTTGTCTGGTACCAACACAACAGCTGAGCATGAAATACTGGGTTTGATTGCCGGGTCGGGAATGTTTTTCCATCTGAAATTGCCCGGTAGTAGCCTGGAGCCTAATTGCGTTAGTGAATTCGGCAAGTCAAAGCGCAAAGAGTACAAACAATCCTCGTCAGTTTTTCTGACACCTCTTTGAGGCGCGCGCGGAACACTACGCGCAGTCGACTCGGGCCTGGTCCTTATCGGACAGCGAGTATTGTCCGACCGAAATTTGTTTTTACGACCTAAAACGAAACCGATTTCGGCAACAGTCTCGGTTTCGGTTTCAGTTTCGGCCGAAACCGAAACTTCCTTACAAGGATCATGTTTTGAGGGATATTTACAGAAAACATTATTATAATCAGTCAGTCTTTATTTTTTCAACTTTAAATCTCATACTCGTAGCTATATATGCAGTCTTCGAACATTTTTGATGTTTACTACCTACTCTTATGCTTTATCACGTTATAAAACTTACCAAATTCTAAATAAACACACGAAAACTTACAACAAACAAAACGAACTGCAAACACAAGCCAGTCACGACATGATTAGGCACGTGGACGCGGCAAAATGTCTTTGTCGCTTACTCGCTTGGATGGAATTTAACGCGCCGAACATGACCGATCACAGCGCGAGAACTCCGTAATGCAGTTTTGGTTTCGGTCGTAGTTTCGGCAGGTTTGCCGCCGAAACTAAAAGTAAACCGGATCTCGTTTTTTTTTCCGAAACTCTACTGAAACCGAAACCGACCTTTCGGTCGGACACTATCGGCGAGCTCCCCATTACTCGCCGCTCGCAAGCCCGCGCCTGCAGTGGCCGGTGTTCTTATGCCGAGTTTAACATTAACGCGACTGAGGGTGAGTAAAAAGTGCCCGCGCGACTCCCGACGCCCAGGGCGTCTCCTGCGTTGGCTAGGTGCGTGAGGGCATCTCCATTGCGTCTCCCTCACGGGTTCCGCCTCCTCCTTCACCATATGTACCCCTGCTTAACCATTCGGAGCATACAAGCGTGAATTTATTTATGATGTGCATATAAAACTTACTTGGTGTTCTTGTAAGCCCTGCCCAAGTGTATGGCAGCGCGCGCCGTACTCATACCGACTTCCATAATGTTTTCTAAAAGGTTCTTCCCGATATCCAAGTCATCTTGGCGAGGATTCAAGCGTTTTCTGAAAATTATGAAAAAAATACTAGTAATAACCTACTTGCTGTGGTGAACACAAAATTTCGCTTTTTACAGCGTTCTAGCTTTTCCTGCATCTTAACTTATCGAATTTTTCAGGGAGTATTAAAAACTAGCTGTGCCCTCGGATTCGCTCCCGTCAAGTGCCTACCCATAGATATAATATATTTATATTTCTATGTGCCTACCCTACCTCACCGCACCGTACCTACCAACTTTTTGCTAGGTTCATTCTTCCGCGGAGAACCTTAAGGGTACACTAGTCGACGGCACGAACTATTTTGTAAGCGGGGTTAAAATGCATTTTATATCAACCGACAACACGTGCGGAAGAGATAGAAGCTGTGATGAGCAGTAGGAAGCTAGTTCGCGTACGATTACACACTTTTGCAAATTTGTAGCGTAATGGATAATGATTTAGGACGAAACCGAGCGCGCGAAATTTTATAAACAGACCTTTGGCAGTCTAGATATCATGAAAAAACGACTAAATCTATCTGTTCAAAATAAAATTATATGCATTGTTGAACTAATAATCTATCCCTGTATGGAGGCCGTTTTGCAATTTTCCGTCTTCTTATGGTATTTATTTGCGCCCAAAAATGCGTTAAAATTAGTGTCGAAATGTGGAACTTTCGACGCTCATAACTTACAAATATTTTCTTTTTCTACGTTTTCGCTTACATAAAGGGCTAGATAATGATGAGACAAATTGATATCACTTTTTATTTTGAACGTACATCGTCAAACAGTGGAATAATCCCTAGTCTACGTTTGTAGTCTAGGGATAGGGTAATATATATTATTATATTTATACTATTTTTAATATTATTGGTACCAATGTAAATAACTTTTATACATAAAAAAACGCGTAACTTGAAGAATTACTTAGTTTTTGTTTCATCGCGTTCACTCAGTGAGCCCACTACTTTCTGTGCAAACTTATACAGATGTATTAAAGCTTGGCAAAACCACAAAAGTTAGATGAATTTAAAGTGTTCAAGAAGTAAAATCATCACAACACACGCAATTCAGATACTCGGACAGTTGAACTCGCTGTTCGATAGATGGCGTTGTGCATTTGAAGTCATTTTCTGAATGGCGGTGTTAAGATTCTCCGTGAAAGAATGATGACTATAGAAACAAAAATGGTAGGTAGGTAAGTAGGGTAGGCAGGCAGGTAAGTAGGGTAGGGTTGGCAGACAGATGACGGGAGCGAAGCCGCGGGCACAGCTAGTTTTATATAAATGTATGATTCTTACAAAAACAAAGATCCATCGTGCCCCACTTCATTCTGTTTCGTCTCCACCTTGCTGGGGTCCAGGAAGAGCGCGTTGAACGCGAACACGTCTGGGTCTTTCATCATCTTGGTTCTGGCGATCTCCTGCAAATTGGAGCACAGAATTAAAACATGTTGACTAAGGCTCTTGGATCTTGGAAACAAGTTTTAGCACCCTTCATCAGCCTAGTCTAACTTTGTAAGTAAGGTCGGCTGAGTTAAATTTATTATTGATATTATATTTTATTGATCATCTTATTGACATTATATTTTACTTTTCCTATTTGTATTGGTACAATCTGATTGTTATTGAAATGATTTTGTATTTGGAATGGTTGACTTTCTCTGTGACATTATTAAACACCTTATTAACATTATATTTTACTTTTCCTATTTGTATTGGTACAATCTGATTGTTATTCAAATGCTTTTGTATTTGGAATGGTTGACTTTTTCTGTGACATTTATTTACATTATTGAACACTTTATTGACATTATATATTTACTTTTGAGATTTATATTGGTAGAATCTGAATTGTTATTGAGTTGGTTTTGTATTTTTATTTTAAATAGTTGACTTTCTTTGTGACATTATATTTTTACCATAGACATTTTTATGGTAGAATGTTTTTTTTTTTTAATTTTTGAAAAAACGTTGCCCCTCACTAAGAATTTCTCCTGTATCGTGGGTGCGTTTACAAACATATAAACTCACATACACAAACACCCAGAGCCGGAAACACAACACTATTTGTAGATCATACAAATAATTGTTCCGTGCGGGAATCGAACCCGCGACACGCAGCGCAGCAGTCAATCGCTCAACCACTGCGCCAACCGTGCGCCCTAATTGTTATTGAATAGATTTTGTATTTTTATTTGAAATGGTCAACTTTCTCTGTGACATTTATTTCGTGTATTTAATTGACATTCTGTTTTTGTAGTTGAGTATTGTATTGGAAATTTAAATGTTTTGATTTTATTCATTTGACATTTTTATTTGACATTCCCTCTCACAGTGAGGAGGCTTGTGTCCCAGCAGTGGGAACATTAATAGGCTGATGATGTGATGTGATGTGATGTGATTTGACATTAACGAATATCATAATAATAATATTTAATGTAAATTTTTGTGTTGTTTTGTAATAAGTACCTGCAAGTTATCGTATGTAAAAATTATTCGGAAATGAATAATTACCACTTATCTTGTGGAGGGGCCGAGAAATAACTCGGACACGTCGACCCATTGGGATCTATTGTGGTCCCCTAGATAACAGACTCCTCCCCAATCTCGTTGAAAACTCTTTTCATGAGTTTTACAACGAGACTAGGTGATATGAGCCTCTGGTCTTCTGGTTTTGGGTATCCAACCCCTAGGAGACTCATTCGCTTAATAGCCAATGCATCGTATGTGCACAGAAGGTGCTCCATGCGTTCCGTATGTTCCCCACACAACCTGCACATGGGTGTCGCGGTTATACCCATCTTCATAAGCATGTCGTTGGTTCCAAAGAGCCCTGTAAAGGCCCAAATTTCAAATGCATTCCCGTACTTTGAACGTAGAGCCCAGAAATTTCTTGGAGTGTTGAAGACCGGTATTATACAGCCAATGTGTTCGTTGTCTGTGATCTGCAAACTCCCTAAATGTGGCTTTTACAAGGTTCTAGACCCACACAATCATGTGATGAGCACTCTCTTGCCAGTTCATCTGCCACTTCGTTACCAATAATTACCACTGCTCAGAGGGGAGGCCTGAGTCCCAGCTGTAGGAACATTATAAGCTGTATATAAATTTATTTAAAAATCTTTGAAATTCACATACCTGATTCTCCCACGCCATCAACTGAATATTGTGCAGCAACATCACATCTAACGTCAAGATACCAAACGACAGCAAATCCGTGCTATTCGTTACAATCACCTTTCTGCTACTATTGAAATGCGTATAATTCTCCCCAAAGTACATATCTCTGAGCTTATGCATAACAATAGTCACATTGCCTTCGACCAAGCTTTCGTTAAGAGCTTTCAGAAGGGAACCAAAATCATTGTCTTTTCTGGTCTCATTGATGGATAGATCAGGGTCGGATGATACCCATTCGTGAAGTTCCTGGACTTTTTCAATAAGGTAACTTGTCATTGTGTTGCTTTGCATGTAGTCATCGTAGAGGTTTTCGTCGTTGTAAAAGTAGTCATCTTTAGCTGAAAGAGGAATATAGTTACTTGTAAATTGTTTTTGGCTGTCCTCGGTTCTCGCAAGGAGACCAACCCATACTACGTGACCCGTTCAGGGGGGCCTTCAAAATATCACGCTTGGTCACAGGGGCGGGGAAGGGGCTTAGGTTTATGCCACGTAGTCAATATCCTCTAGCCACTCGACTGTTTATAAAAAGGCCACGTCAATGAGGTAGGAAAACTATGGAGATGGCATATTCTACTGTATGGAGAATAGTTATACAAATATCTATAATATCGACACACGCATGTCAAGAAGCGTTTTGTCTCTTTTTAACTAACCAAGAGCTGCATATGAAAAGAGAGACATCTAAATGTTTGTCAAGGACTAGATTTGGTAACACTTTTGAGTGACGTCAAAATCATGTCTATGCGTGACCGGTCGCCATGTTGATTGCCGAAAAAATTGGTAGTTGTGTGCCGTATATATACGTTTATCTGTGTAGTTGTGCTGTCAAACAGTTGCAAATGGGCCAATGAGGTTATAAGTTAGTGCAAATGGGCAGCCATCTTAATTGCCCGATTTTTGTAGGTATGCACGCTAATTTCGTAGGTATGGCAAGTCCATAGGTTTATAAGTCACCACGTCCCTTTATTTACGGTTTTTCATAACATAAGTTTACGGTTTCACATAAATTTACGGTTTTACATAAGTTTACGGTTTTACGTAAGTTTTTACTTCTTGGTAAAATAGGTCTGCACGCAATCTTGGCGTCACGCGACAAGCGCCGTATTAATAAACTAAGTATGAGCCAAATAATACTTAAAAAAACCTACTTACTTATGATGATGATGATTATAAATTAGTAAGTGATAACTAGAGGGGGAGGGGGAGGGGGTAGTCTCGGTATATACTACGGGTGGTCACCGAGGGGGAAGGGGGTAGTCTCGGCATATACTACGGGTGGTCACCGAGGGGGGTACTTAAGTTCCCTTAGTAGATGACCACAAGTTACAAAAAGTGGTTTTCTGTAGATGTGTTCCTTACTCTCAAGAGTTCAATTGTAATTATCTTATCGGGTTAAAATTCAGACCTCGGATCACCATTAAGAAATTCCTAATGGGAAACATCTTACTTATCAATCTGGGAATCGAACCCAGAACCAGCAGTACCTAGTGCTTGCCAATCACTTGACCAACGAATCAGGTTTATTATAATAATATATAACTCACTAACTTCTGATTCAGTAGCGTGTTAGCCAAGGTCACGATAAAAGTATACGTGAAAGAAAATAAGAAGGAGTAGAACTTGACGCTATGGACAAATCACCTTTTAACTTAATCATTCAGTTTTGTTTAATTGGCAACATTCAGCTTCTGACTCAAATCTCAGTTCAATTTTATTCGATTGACAACACTTTATTTTTCTTATGTCAAAATACTTGATTTCGATTGGATGTTAAAAGCGGTTCTATGCCGGATGAGTTCATGGGCCAATGAAGGAGCGAGGAGAGTCTATGCTGGATCTCTGGAGTGGAGTGTCCCGCCATGTTTCGGGTAAATAAAAAAGAAACGGGCGGACGCGCGTTTTGGAGTAGAAAAGAGTTGTGAGAAAAAGAGTTGAGAAGTAGCCTAAAGTGGCGTGTATGAACTCGAAAAAGTGAGTTTTTGTTGAGGAAAAGCGAAACGATTGGTGACCGAATCCGCTGCTTCGTTGATTGGACCAAGCACTATCTCTAAAAGGGCATAAGTTACCTGCTTTGCGTATGCATGACCCATATTAAACCCACAAGACCGAGGGTATATTGAAGATAGCCCTCCAGTTTCCGACATATATATATTTCATGTAAATCATCACTTACCATCAGGTGAGATAGTGGTCAAGCGCAAGCCTACCTACGTCCTACAATATAAAAAAACGTTTGCCATAACAGGACATGATCTACCCGCAGCTTCATCCAAATATAATTACAATATTACAAAAGATTGCTTGGTCTCTGCGACAGCTGTCAGTATCAATACAGTAGGTAACAATAGCACTTGACAGGCTAAGAATAACGTAAACGTCAGTTTGACATATTTCGCAGAGATCAAGCTATCTTTTATGAAGTATACAAATTATAGTATACTCACCGTCCATATAAGATCCGTAAGGTATTTCCAAATCGATATTCTTTTCAAAACTCGGCAAAATTGGCTTAAAACTTGGAACATAATCTTCTACAATTTTCATCTTAGTCTCATTTACTTCAGATTTTTCTACCACAGCGTCTTTAGGAATTTCTTTTATATCTTTCTCTTTCGTTTTAAAACCTCCTTCTTCTTGTGCATTGTCTATGACGGCTTTATCTTTTTTCTTTGTATTCCTCTCTTCATGAGGCATTTCGTCGTGTAAAGGATGTATTTGCGTTTTGGAGATTAAATTCTTATGTTCTCTGTTGGCTACAATGTTTTTGAAGATGGGCAGTTTTGCCAGAATAGCATTTTCTTCGGATTCGTCGGAGTCTGATGCGAATTCAGTTGTTTTTGGATACTGTGGTGCATGTATTGGTTCCTGAAAAGGTCAAAGATATTGTCAATATCAAGCAAGAATAGAAAAAGTATAGCGAAATCTTCCATCACTGGACTACAAGACGAACAGCGGTGCGCCATCGGTACATCGTGGATATCCAACCTGTACATACTAAACGTTTTGGGAATGCTTTCATTGTGGAGTGTTCTTTCAGTTAAGAAGTGGAATTCTTTGCCCGGCGTCTGTTTTTCTTGATAGCTACAACCTGGGGACTTTAAGAGGAAACGGGGGCAGAGAGCGCCGACTGAATTTCCTTAGTAAAGGAAAACATAGGGACATAGTATACATCTTTATTTTTTAAATTGGTCCAATATTGGAGGAGGAAATAGGCGAGAGCCGAACCTCGATTTATGACTTTTTACTATAGAAATTCAGTTGGCGCTCTCTGTCCCCGTTTCCTCTTAAGGCGCCGATTCCCTTGAGTAGCTGATTTTAAAATGAGAATCACGTCTAAATGGCTAGTCGTATTTTTTTGAAAAAAAATTATGTTATATTAGACTATTTTCTTAATAATTTGATCTGAGCAAATTTTGAGTTTTATTCGTATAACATAGTGTAATTAATTTGTAAAGTTATGTCTAAAACGGACAAAAACACGACAATCACACCAAAACCGCTGGGCGTATTTTAATGAAATTGACACCATCTCAAAGACAATTAAATTATCTACATTTTGATCTGAGGCTTTTTTTTTTAAAGTCATTGAATAATGAGGAAAGTACAAAAAACTACTAAATTTCGGGTCGCGCGGGTGTGAAACGAGTGCGCGTTTTGTTCCCTCAAGGTCGTTGGCGTTAGTCGTCGTCTTAATTCAAGAGTAAGAATAGGTTTCTTCTAGGCAAACGTGCTTCACCGTCGACCACAATCATCGCTTACTATCGGCTGAGATCAAAAAGTTTTATATAATAGTGTATTGTTTTATTGAAGAGTGGAGGGCAACTGCTTTGAAAACTAAACTCATTCATTTGTTTGTGACTTGTGATATGACGTTAAATTATCTATTATTTGATTGATGAATTGATGATCCATGAATTCTTGACCGTTATTCCCCATAAGAATATATCCACTTTTGTAAATGGACAACTATTGATATTCAAAAGTCAGTAAATCTAAACTCAAGAGCAAAGTAGGTAACACGTGGTTATCAAATATTTCATACATAATTGGCCGGGTTGGCTACTAACTCGCAGTTTGAAAGATAACCCAGAGTGGCGCAAGCGGCTCCCCCTGCCCGGTGGGTGCTCAGTAGCAGTGGCTTGGTCACCCACGGCGAAGCGAAGAGGAACACGAGGAGGGGCCGCTCGTAAGGGCGCCTGCCGATAAGCCGACGACGTAGCGGCCAATGTAGGTTGCGGTGCCGTATGAGCGCCATCGCTACTGAGGCGAGCCGCGATGTAGTATGGTAGGCACCGCGGCTGAGGGATGGAGGCCGCGGCGGAAGAGGAGTGCCGGGATAACGGTGTGCCGCTCGCCCTACCCGCCGCGTCCTGCACTGGGTCGCCACCGTCTGATGGCGGACGCGGTGGGGCCGCAGGGGAGGAGGAAGTTCGGTATAGCGTTGGCCGCTCTCCCTATCCCCTGCGGCCGATAAATGGTAGATGGCGGGCCATTGACCTTGACCCGTCACAAGGGGTCATCTGACACCCATGTACTGGTTTAGTCCCTGGGGTGGTCACGGCGTAAACTGTGTTCTGGTGCGCCCGTGATGAGGGGTACTCCCAAGAGGAGGGTCCGGTGATGGACAGCCGTGGCGGGTTCGCGGTGAGTACAAACGCCAGCCCGCCATAAGTGACACAGGAGGACACCGTGGAGTTTTAGTGGGTTGGAGTCCCACATAACTGCACTATCTCCCCGTGGTAGTGCAGTAGGCAAGAGCATTTCTACACGCAAATAAAAGAAAAACCGTGGCGCAGGTACCACAGATAATATAATACTAGAGCGGTACAGCTACTTCCGTGCGCCAGATCCTATATTGGACCTCCTTTTGGACAGTTTTGTTCGCAAAATATGTTAACATTCACATATCTTCGTAGGTTAGGAAGGAATTCTAAACATCAATTTTTCTGTGTAAACTTATTTTTAAATATCCTAGTCGTTTTGGAGGAGTAAGCAAAATAAGCGAAAAAAGATCGTGTTGATATTATATTTTTAAAGAAAAAGTGTTAGTCATACGGAAAAACCATGTTTCACAAATAATGTACTACATAAAACAATTTTTTTTTCAAACCTTTTAACCTAGCCGTTACTAAGGAGTATGCTTTAGAAAGTTACCGTTTTACGGCACTAAAGCGGAGTAATGGTCTATAATAGAAATAAGTGATTCAACTTTAATTTAGATCCAAACAAACTTCAAAAACTCTATGAATGGCTTCCTTATGTATCTTCATCGCTTGGTATGTGGTATCAACCAGCTTGCGAGAAATTACGCACAATTCTCGTGGTCAGCAATCGGAAAGATTCTGTATCTTTGTAATTTGCCACAGCCGCTTCAGCACACAACATTCCTTCTTTCATATGCCTTTAAGTATAATATTACGACGAGATATATTTAAAAAAAATATCCCGATTCAAACAGTAAAACGCCCATAACTTTTGAACGGAAAAACTGATTTTCATCAAACATAGCTTCGAACACTCTCAATAAAGTCACATTTCAAAATCAAAATCGTTTCATCCGTTTATGAGCTATGATGCCACAGACAGACACAAAAACACAGCAACACTTGTCAAAGTTATAAACACCCCAACATCGAGGTCGCAAACTCTTTTTTATATAAACTAAAATAAAATTTCGTGTAAAATAAAACGTACGCTACCCGTAAGGTAATTTTTTCTTTTAATCAATAATACTGGATCAAATCTCTTTTACCCTCAGGGGTTTAAAATATAATGCTAAGAAATCTAGAAAGCCTACAATGTTCACACATTCACAATCGGTAAAAGAAAAAGAAAAAAACACCAAATAAAAAAAAAAAATTACATGTGGCACAAATACTGTTATCAGTGCTGTAACTATTCAGCACTGATAACAGTATTTGTGCCACATGTTAATTTTTTTTTTATTTGGTGTTTTTTTCTTTTTCTTTTACCGATTGTGAATGTGTGAACATTGTAGGCTTTCTAGATTTCTAGATGATTGTTAACATTTGTTAACTTTTTATTTCGTTTTACATTATTTTTTTTGTTTGTTTTTTTAATTTCGTACGACTTATTGTCGGGCCTACGTTGTCCCCCCATTATTAATGCTGTAACATGGAAATATTGTAAACACAATTTTTTTTAAAAGAGTAACCATGGAGTTTCTTGCCGGTTCTTCTCCATAGGCAACGACTAACCCGAACCGTGCACCTTTTGTCGACGTTTTATAAGTGCCCATGTAGGCCTATGTAAAATAAAAAAAAATGATTTTGATTTTGAATGTCGCGGCAATACGCTGGATGCAAGAAGCCTAGGATACTTGGAATGATGGTGATGACCATCGTCATCTGCCTTTAGGTTTTTATCAATTATTTTGGCGTCGGTTTCCAGTCCGGCCAGGCTTATTACGTATGAAACAGCAATCAACAATAATTGCGCAGGCATCGCGCGATCAAACGCTGTCATTAAAATCGGAATTACCTAAACAATTGTTTAGTCCAACGCGAGCTTATGTAAAAAAAATTTAATGTAAATAGTGTATGTCTGGCATGTCGTAGAACCAAAAATTCGAAGTCATGTGACATCCACCAACCCGCACTGGGCCCGCGTGGTGGATTACGGCCCATTCCCTCTCACAGAGAGGAGACCTGTGTCCCAGCAGTGAGAACATTAAGGGCCTACATACGCTTTAGTGCCGTAAAACGGTAACTTTCTAAAGCATACTCCTTAGTAGCGGCTAGGTTAAAAGGTTTGAAAAAAATATATATTTATTATTGATTCATGTACATAATTTTGAACACAAGGTTTTTTCGTGTAACTAATAGTTTTGCTTTACAAAAATAATTAACAACACGATATTTTTTCTCAACTTTTGGAAACTCCTCCAAAACGACTTGGATGTTTAAAAATACTTTTACACAGAAAAATTGATGGCTGGAATTTCTTCATAACTAACATAGCATAATTATGTAAATCAAATAATATTTTGCAAACAAAACTGATCAAAAGGAGGTTCAATATTGATATTTTAGCATCGAGCAGGCGCACGGCTAGTACTGCGTTAACATTGTGGCGTATATAGCGCCTTAATAGGCTGATGATGTGTGTGATGTGGAATCACAGAACAGCAAAAACACCTTTGTGAAATAGTGTATTGTTTTTAGGGTTCCGTACCAAAGGGTAAAATCGGGACCCTATTACTAAGACTCCACGATCCGTCTGTTTGTCACCAGGCTGTATCTCATGAACCGTGATAGCTAGACAGTTGAAATTTTCACAATAAAAACAGAATAAAATAAATATTTTAGTGGGGCTCCCATACAACAAAGGCGATCTTTTTGCCGTTTTTTGCGATGGCGATGGCGAATGGTACGGAACCCTTCGTGCGCGAGTCCGACTCCTACTTGTTTACATAGAGCGACTGCCATATCTTTTTCCATAATCTGGCCTCCACAACCAAGTAGGTAATTGGGTAACACGATAAACCTTGGCAAGACTCGTGACAGATTTTCTGACTACGCATAACGATTTTCAAAGGTTAATAATAAAATTAACTAATCAATCGAGCCAACGAGGGGTGTGACCATAAGCTCTTAGAGCGGTATCAATTTGAGATCGAATAAGGGACAGATGTATACATGAAGTATGTAGGGTAGGGTAGGTAGGTAACCAGTTGCGGGAGCGAAGCCGCGTGGGACAGCTAGTAATACATATAATAAAGCGGAAGAGTTTGACTGTTTGTTTGAACGCGATAATCTCTGGAACTACCTGTCGCATTTGAAAAAAATCTTTGTATATGATAGCTACATTCATGAGGAAGGCATGCATAGAATGACGCTAAAGTTCTTGGTTAGCCTTAAATATTGATATTTGTAAATTAAGTCGGAAGCAAAAGCGCTAGCGAACTGCTTTATCCGCGTGCGATGGGGTAGCGGCTAATTATACGTAAGTAACATGTACTACAAAGATATTTTTAGTAGATCTAAAAAAAAGTTCACGACACTATTATATACTCGTATAAATGTCAGGTTTAGTCAATAGTACGTTACGGACGCCAAAACAAATCACAAGCACGCCCCTGGCGGCAATCAAGAGCAACTACGTATTGGCGCGCTTTTATAAGCACTTGCGTGGTGTCCTTTTGGGTCAAATAATTTTATCCTAATATATAAAACATAAAAAATGTTTCTACACATGTCCGATATAGACGAGGACGACGATAGAGTGTAGGGTAGGTAGGTAAGTATGTAGAGTAGGGTAAGTAGGGGAGGGTAGGTAGGAGGTAGGGGAGGGTAGGTAGGATAGGGTAGAGTAGCCAGTTGAAGGGAGCGAAGCCGCGGCGGACAGTTAGTTTAGAAACAAAACACATAATTACCGGAGACTGAAAGACTTCTCTTGTGGTGAAGGTATCAGAGGTGCCCCACTTGGTGATGACCACGGTGGCGAGTACCAGGGCAGCACAGACCGCGAAGCAGGAGGCGCTCGCGATTATCCACACCTTCAGGGGTACCTGGAAATTTAAGGAAAACCGTCAAACCGTAAGCTTAAGCCGCCCGCGTACGTTTTTAACACACTTTTATTAGCTTGGTATGTATCTATGTATCAATGTAACGGAATCTTTGAACGTGATTTTCACCCCCTTCAAAACGTGGGATTGATTTGAAACTTTACACACTTATCAAGGACCGATGACAATGCAATAATTTAGTCAAAGTCAAAGCCAAAGTCAAATATGTTTATTCAACTAGGCCAATAAGCGGCACTTTTGAACGTCAAACAAACATTAAAATTTACAAATAATGAAAGTTGATTCTACCGGGCGCGTTTAAATAGTTTGTTTGTGTGTTTGTTTTGCCTTACCAAGATCTTCAGGATTAGCGACTTTTTAGTTCAATTTACCATTAAAGCGTGTTTTTTAGTTTTTAGAACTACAATTTATTTATTAAAGTTGTAAAGTGTAGTAGTTGCATTTTATACACAAATTTGACACAATACTTTCGGGGGAAAATGCCATAAGCCAGGCAGGCAGTGCCAGCGCTTGTGCCTGCCAGTGTAGGCAGGTACCGCTAACGAATACTACCACGGAGTACTATGGTGATGGACCAAAACAACGATGCACGTATGTTTTTCCATGTCACAACATCGCATCGCGTCGCATCGTGCAACGATGTGTCTTCGAATTTCGAATAGTGTGTATGTTATGGACCAAGTGATTAATACGGCATTATTCATAATGCCCGGACAATTGGAAAAAATGCCCGATAAGAGTAGACAATATGATAAAAACTAGTGAAATAATTAAATTGACCGGGCTTCTGAATAATGCCCAACACTTATTGGACCGAGTAATGAAAAGATGTGTTTTTAGGGTTCCGTACCCAAAGGGTAAAAACGGGATCCTATTACTAAGACTCCGCGATCCGTCTTTCTGTCTGTCTGTCCGTCTGTCACCAGGCTGTATCTCATGAACCGTGATAGCTAGACAGTTGAAATTTTTACAGATGATGTATTTCTGATGCCACTATAACAACAAATACTAAAAACAGAATAAAATAAATATTTAAGTTACGGCTAAAATATCTGAACAACTGTCGTGCTAGCACACAATGCTATAACACGAATAAGTTTGTATTTAGTGAATTCTACCAATTTTAACAATTTCTCCCGTACATATCGCGTGAGTGGCTTTAGACACAAATCTCACAACACATTACACAAGCAGGCGGACCCGGAACAAATGTCTGTAGGTCATAAGTACAAACTATCGGTTTGGAAATCGAAAAGTAGCAGGAGCTCATTGCGTAGAACATAACTATTTATAATGAAAAATTACGTTCTCTCGTTTTAGACCAGTGCCGAAGCCTTTGAAAATGGTAAAAAAAAATAATAGTAGGATGAAACCCATTGGAAAAGGAAGAGAATACAACAAAAATTAAAGGAAAAATAATTTACGGGCGATCTGAGGTCGGGAAGGGGAAGAGGGTGAGATTTTAAGGGTGAAAACGGTTTATCTCGATTGCCGGCAAAACTACAAGTGCTATGGAAAAAAGTTAAATGGCAAACTTGTAGATAATAAAAAGATCTACAACTTTTGAATTTACACTTTTTTCACATCACCTCAAAATGTATGTGAAAAATTCAAATAACCAAGTTTTTGGTTTTTTTATTTTTATCTTTTACAATCTTTTTTTTTCGCATAGTTTGGTATAAACTTACCTGTTCATGTCCCAAATGCACTGTATTTTTTTTTAATTTAAAATATTTATTTGTTTACCTTATTTTTACTTAATATCGAAAAAACTACCCCAATTTTCAATCGAAAATTCTCGTGAAAATTCGCGTAAAATTACACGTGCAGGCTGAGTTACTTCAAGAAAACTGTGACAAATTTACTTTAAAACATACTTTTGGAATCTACATAGCAAGGTAAATACTAACTATATTTTTCAATACAACTGTTTACAATTTTTTTAAAAAAGGCGTACTTTCAGAGACTATAATTATGATTCGAAAAAAAATCTTACGCACAGGCATCACATAAAAAAAAATCGGATTCGAGTTTTTTCTTTTCTTTGCATTTTCTGAGAACATTTACCATAGTAATGTATATATTTTTTTACATTATCAGAAAGTAGAGATTTCAACGAACAAAGAGTCCACCGACTTTTTTTTAAAAGCAGATATTTTGACACGAGAATTTTCGATTGAAAATTGGGGTAGTTTTTTCGATATTAAGTTAAAATAAGGTAAAAAAATAAATATTTTAAATAAAAAATACAGTGTATTTGGGACATGAAAAGGTAAGTTTTTACCAAACTATGCGAAAAAAAAAAGATTGCAAAAGATAAAAATAAAAAACCAAAATCTTGGTTATTTGAATTTTTCACATACATTTTGAGGTTATGTGAAAAAAGTGTAAATACGAAATTTGTAGATCTTTTTATTATCTACAAGTTTTCCATTTAACTTTTTTTCATAGCACTTGTAGTTTTGCCGGAAATCGAGATAAACCGTTTCCATCCTTAAAAACTCAACCCCTTCCCCTACCCCTTCCCGACCTCAGATCGCCCGTAAATTATTTTTCCTTTAATTGTTGTTATATTCTCTTCCTTTTCCAAATGGGTTTCATCCTACTATAATTTTTTATTTTCAAAAATTATCGACCCTGGTCTATTTGTCCAGTGGTCTGAACATGTATTGTACCAATGAGGTAGGAAATCTATGGAGACGGCATATTCTACTATATGAAGAATAGTTATACAAATATCTATAATATCGACACACGCATGTCAAAAAGCGTTCTGTCTCTTTTTAACTAACCAAGAGCTGCATATGAAAAGAGAGACATCTAAATGTTTGTCAAGGACTAAACTTGGTAACACTTTTGAGTGACGTCAAAATCATGTCTATGCGTGACCGGTCGCCATGTTGATTGCCGTTTATCTGTGTAGTTGTGCTGTCAAACATTTGCAAATGGGCCAATGAGGTTATAAGTCAGTGCAAATGGGCAGCCATCTTAATTGCCCGATTTTTGTAGGTATGCACGCTAATTTCGGTATGGTAAGTCCATAGGTTTATGAGTCAGTGTATTGTACACATAAGTCTAAATCCTTTTGAAAGAAGCTGCCTCCACTCTACTCAAATTATTGCTATGACAACGGAAAACAAGTACTCGAGTAACTTGCTACGTACAACTGTCTACTTCTTGAAAGGAGGCTTAGTGGAGGTTCCATAGATATAGTATAGCAAAAAAAATCTAAATCTATGGGAGGTTCAGTCGAGTGGTGGAAATAAATGACTGAGAATATAGTATATGTAGTCTTTTTTGGCCTCGCCCAGTTATCCATACTAATTTTATAAATTCAAAAGTATGTCTGTTATCTTTTCATACTTAACCGCTAAACCGATTTAGATGATGTATTTTCGTTGCTGCTATAAAAATACAAAAAAAAACCCTCGACATAAAAACCTCTAAAAAGCAAAAAATAAGCCTCGTAGTAGCCTCGCTTATTTTTTGCTTTTTAGAGGTTTTTATGTCGAGGGTTTTTTAAATTTTAAATTAAATTTTTATTTCATGCTTTTTAATCTATACATATAAACCTAGCTTCAATCAACAATCTATCGAAACACGTAATTATGACATGATATCTTGCGAAAAATCCCAGATTCAAAGAGTAAAATGCGAATTACTTTTGAAAGGTTGAACCGATTTCAACCAAATATAGCTAAGACACTCGACAAAGACACACCTTTCAAACAAAAAAAACAATAATCAAAATCGGTTCATCCGTTTAGGAGAGATGATGCCACAGACAGACACACAGATACACACGTCAAACTTATAACACCCCTCTTTTTCCGCCGGGGGAAAAAATAAAAATAAAAATATTTAAGTCGGGCTCCGCTCGTGGGTGATTTTATTGCCTTTTTTTGCGATAATGGTACGGAACTCTTCGTGCGCGAGTTCGACTCGCACTTGGCCGGTGTTTTTAGGGTTCCATACCCAAAGGGTAAAACTACTAAGACCCCGCCATCCGTCTGTCTGTCTGTCTGTCCGTCCGTCTGTCACCAGGCTGTATCTCATGAACCGTGATAGCTAGACAGTTGAAATTTTCACAGATGATGTATTTCTGTTGCCGCTCTAACAACAAATACTAAAAACAGAATAAAATAAATATTTTAGTGGGGCTCCCATACAACAAACGTGAGTCTTTTACCGTTTTTTTGCGGTAGTGGTACGGAACCCTTCATGAGCGAGTCCGACTCGCACTTGGCCAGTTTTTTTATATTTTTTAGTTTAATTTTTTTTCGTTAGAAACCTACCTACTTCCCGTGCGTGTCCCAAATATTCCTACTTAGTTTGATATAAGTGGCAAAACATTCAATCAATTGTCATATTGTGCTTATGAAGTAGGTAGTATTCATTGTTTCTTCGCAAGCGTGTTGAAAAACGTCGTTTGAAACGCGGGCATTTGTGATAGCAGTCTCGGCTCCACTCTTTTTACCCGACTGCCGAAGGAGTGTAATGTGTTTATCAGTCTATGTATGTATGTATGTTTGTTCCCATGTGGCGTTCTAGAGACCAAACGCGTTGTCCGATTTTGATGATTCTTACTTCAATCGATTCGTCTTAACCTTGCGAGTGTCGCTGGCTACATCAAAATTGGAAAATAGAAATGGCGCATTTTGGGCGCCATATTGTGATTTGTGAGGGCCCAATTTATTTTCTTCCAAACCTATCTGTGTGGTATCAAAATAAAGGGTTTAAGGGGTGATTTCGAAAATATATAACACTTGTATATTTATATGTACATAATCCGAACACAAAAATGTTATCTAAAAAGTTATTAATAAAAAAAGTTAATTAAAAAGATCCAAAAACTCGACTGCTTATGAAGCAAACTGAAAAGACTTAAACAAGTAGAAAATTATGCTTTGCAGTCGGGATTTATCTTCCGACTGCAAAGCATAATTTTCTTCTTGTTTAGGTACGTCTTTTTAGTTTGCTTCAGTCGGGTTTTTTAATTTTTCTTTCCAAAAGGCTCTATGACAAAGTTTAACTATTTTCTTTGTTCAAACTCACGGTAGTTTTATCTGGAACGCGAGGCATGACAGTTGGTCTCGGCGGCAGAGGTCGGCGCGCGTTCGGCATGCGCTCGGGCACCCTCGGGTAAGTTCGGCTCCAGTCGGTTGTCATAGTGGCGCGACTGTCGCACGACGTTGAAGATGGCGGCCGTTTTTCGTATTCGTACTGGAACATTTTCTGTAACAAGAGATGATAGAACGTTGTATGGAGGTTTTCTTTTATCAGAATAAGCCTGACGTTGCGTTTTAAATTGGGATGCAAGTCACAACGGATCTAAGTGTCTCTGAAGTTGGCTCTGCGATCCTTTGCTCAAGAAACAGTTTGTCATCGAGTATACTGCATAGAGTAAGCGAGATAGGACGATGCGACAAACGTAAGCGAGTGAAAGAGGCAGTTATACAATGCTGTCTTCACCTTCAACATTGACACAAAAATTGCTACTGCGCAGGGTCTTGCACTTGCAGCCAACTTCAGAAACACAAATATCCCTGTGACTACTGTAGGTGGTGTTGACCTATGCCATCAGGTAGGCATCTGCACTACCAGGTTCATTGCCAAAACGTTGCCATCCCAAAGGCAAATCTGAGGCCTTAGTGCGAGTTTTTACTCACGCTCAATCGTGTTAACGTAAACGTCAATTTGTATTGAAACTGGATAAGCGCCGTCTGGTGACGGTAGGTAAGGAGAAACCTGTTTTTTGTATACATTTTGACACAAGTAATCGTTTACGATTACGTTATCACGAGTGAGTACGTTAAAAAACTCGTACTACTTGGTAGCAGAAAAATGTAGGTTAGGTATGGGTATGGCAGTAGTAAGTATTTCCCCTGCGAGAAATCCATCCTTCACCATAATTACCTTACTATATTTATCTTTCACTCATATTACCTCCATGAGACCGTACTTCGTCAAAGATACTTTATCCGTGGTCATCTTACCGTGACGACTTATCTACCTCCGTGAGAAACGGTGAAGATGGAGTGTCTTTTAATGGTAGAGGATTTTGAACCTTATTTTTTAAACAATAAGATATGTATACAGGGTCTACTTGCGGAAAACAAGGCTGTTACAGGTTTAGGCGCAAAAAGCCTAATTCTCAAAATGGCAACAGAGTCGCAAAAGGACTAGTTCTCAAAATGGCAAATTCTCAAAAAGCCTAATTCTCTGAATGGCCAATTCTCTAAAAGCCTAATTCTGTGAATGGCCAATTCTCTAAGCCTAATTCTCTGAATGGCCAATTCTCTTAATGGTCGTTTATCAAAATGGCACATTTTCTACAATCGGCCATATTCGTATAAATAAAAGATTTCTCAATATATTATACATTTGTTTAATCAGTGAGTTGAAATTGTAAGATTTTATAATGCATAAGAATAAATACTAATAGTGTAATAAATTCAAATTGGCACTTTTGTTTATTTGCTAAGTTAATGAAAGAATTTAAGACTTATCAAAACCATTTTGAAAGCTTTAAATTAAATGATCATAACTGCAATATCTAATGAGAGCGGTAACCGAAGAGTCTGTACGAAATATTATAAAAATGTGTCATTTTGGCGTCAATGCATGGAGAAAATTGTCTTCCGAAATTAGGGATAGAAAGGTTGAGTGAAACGATTTTCTAAAATTGTGACATCTACTATTGCATTGAATTTTTGAATTCTGACAGGTATTCAGAAAGGTGTCGGGCGCAGCAATTTATTATAGGAATGAATACCTAGTTTATTATAAATTAATTATTCTAACTGAAAAATTACAACATGATAACAATTATAAAGCGATGAATTTCAATTAGTATAAAAAGAAAAAAAAATGGTAAGTCAATAAAAAAATAAGATAAAAATGGCGGAGTTTTTGGCGGGATTTTTTCGAGTGAACTTCAGCGGCTGTTAATATTATTTGCAAATTGATTCCTAGTGGATATTGTGATATAAAAGTGGTGTAGTTTTGTGTCTCAACTGTCTACGCAACTGGACAATATGTGAAATAATTGACAGAAGCGATCTCGGGATAGTGGAGCGGAGAATTTTATTTTAGTATTACTACCTCCGCAAAGCTTACTGGGAAGGCTGACTCGATACAATTTGCTGCCAAATACTCCAAAAAACATTAGAATATGTTACATCTGCATTCTAATGCATACTAAAGAATTCAAGAAAAATACTAACTGAAATACTAACTGAAAAACAGGCTAAGGTCTGAGACCATGCTGCCTAGTCAAGGCAGCATGGTCTCAGACCTTAGCCTGTTCCGTAAGGAACAAACAAAAAAAAGATTAAAATGGCAACATCAACAAAATAAAATAAAACAAAATACATATGTCAGTCACAGCAATTAAGAATAGTATAAAGTTCAATTAATTTAATTTTGAATAATTTTACTTAAATTTTAACTGTAATTTTTATTATGATGCCACAGAATCAATTGTAAAATAGAATTGATGTCAAAGTTTAGATACAACTCAAATGAAATAAAATGGTGTAAGTCGATCAAAATAAAAAAAATAATGGTAATTTCATCAAGTAAAAGATAACAAAATACTAAACTTAACATTATCTAACCGTTGTTGATGTCCTAGAAGATACAAAACCTTGTTTCTCGAAACAGGCTCTACCATGCACGTGTACGGTAAAGTGATCGTTATCAGAATCGGGCGACTTGAAAACTGGTTAAGAATTATGCACTATGGGGGCAAATCGCCTCATCGGTCTACCCATAATGAATGTGCACAGACAACTTACGAGATTTTCATAATAAAGTGGTCGAGAAGTTTACTAAACCCACTAAGATTGTGTTTGATCAAAAAAACCGGCCAAGTGCGAGTCGTACTCGCGCACGAAGGGTTCCGTACCATTGTCGCAAAAAACGGCATAAAAACGCGTTTGTTGTATGGGAGCCCCACTTAAATATTTATTTCATTCTGTTTTTAGTATTTGTTGTTATAGCGGCATCAGAAATACATCATCTGTGAAAATTTCAACTGTCTAGCTATCACGGTTCATGAGATACAGCCTGGTGACAGACGGACAGACAGACAGACAGACGGATCGCGGCGTCTCAGTAATAGGGTCCCGTTTTTACCCTTTGGGTACGGAACCCTAAAAAAAGGATCTCGCTCGACTAGGAACTTTATTGCTAAAATCTTGTAATGTCTCAATGGACCATTTAATTTCCAGACTCGCACAAGCAGTGTAACAGTACATTGTTATCCTAGGGGTGAAAGTAACTTATTTAGTCCCGAGACGGTGTTTGGCGCCCGGAACGAAGTGAGGGCGCCAATAGTTCGAGGGACTAAATAAGTCTTTAACCCGAGGTAAACACTGTGCTTTTCATTACAAATACAAGGAAATAAAAATAAAAATATGAATTAGCTAAAGAAAAAATGATTGCCGCTTTCCCGCCTATTTTGTTTGTTTTTTTTTCTGTGGCCGGCCTGCTGTTCAGCCATTATTTTTTATTTTCATCATTGAAAAAATGGTAAATATTTTGCCCAAATCTAAGTTATTTTAAAGAAATTGTTGAAACTAAATTATAATAAAGTTATTTAAAAAATATATATTCTTTAATCAATACTTAACTTTAAGTTATTTCAATTTTACTTCGTGGTTGTATAGAAAGTTGGAACATGGTTCAATAGATACGTGAAAAGGAACTAGTTTTTTTTTAAAATAATTTGACAGCTGTCAGTTGAAAGCGATTCTCCCTAGGGTTGAAAAGTATTACTTTCAACCCGCTCCTCAAGTTACTTGACCTACCAAGACCTACTTTCAGAGTATGAGTAATGAAAAGCTTCATTTGTGCTTTTGATTGTATTTAAAATTCATATTTTTCGCATCGTCCATATAAACTTGCCCTCCTCTGGGCCACCGGCTGGCTACGTTCTTAGACAGCAGTGCCATTCAGTGTGCTTATTCCGAGATTTTCACATTCTCGATCGTGATAACGTAAAATGATCTCTTATGTTAATTTGTATACAAAAAAACCTTTTTCACATAAAAATACTACCGACTTCCAAATAAGAAAACTACAAAGTGAAAAATAACTTTATTTTTGGAAGTCGGTGTCCATAACACAAAAAAATGGTGCCTACCTACGAAAGACACCGACTTCCAAAAATAAGTTATTTTATACTTTGTAGTTTTCTTATTTGGAAGTCGGTAGTATTTTTATGTAAAAAAGGTTTTTATTTTTCACTTTTTAGTTATACTAATAGGCAAGTTGTTTAGTAAGTTTCCTATAATAGACTACCCGAAGACCGCCAGAATAGATTACCCGAATATCATGAAACTTGAACAAAACCGATCAAATGAGAGATCTGCTTACCCCTTAAGAGCGTACTGGCGTGATGTTATGTTATGAAATGGTATAAACAATAAACAGACATGCGATTGCAGCAGTCCCGAGAGATTTGCCGTTATTTATTGAAGAGTTCTGTTGTATATCTTCGAAGTTCTTCATCAGATCTTCACCAAATTAAAATGGGACCAATTTCGAAATATACTCTTTCAAACGAAATTAGAATTTTTAAAATCGGTCCACAATTGACGGAGATATCGGTGAACATACATAAAAAAAAAACATACAAGAAGTCGAACATAGAACCTCCTCCTTTTTCGAAAGTCGGTTAAAAAGAGGTTTCTCCTTAGTGTCACCAGACGGCGCTTATCCAATTTCAACACAAATTGACACGCGCGTGAGTAAAAACTCGCACTGAGCCCATTGTAGATAAACATTTCACCGTGAAAATTTATATAGGCACAGATAATATAATACTAGCATACAGATGCCTCATCCCATACAAAGAAACCGTGCCGACGTAACTAGCGTTTTTCATCTGATTATACCGATTATTTTTTGTAAATCGATCGCCTTCGATTTCGTTCCACGGCGACGGATAGATCACCATCTATATCCGTGGAAAGGAACGCAACGGAACCGAATGCGATCGATGTACAAAAAATAATCAGAATAATCAGTATAGAACGTCGGCACGGTTTCTTTGTATGGGATGAGACACCACTAAAGTTGTCAACTCAACGGGTGGAGTGACAGATTACTTCACGCTCAGCCTACCTAAATTTTCATGGTGAAATGTTGACAGACGAAGCAAGCTGGTTTTGGCAATACATATAAGGTCTTTCTTTGGGTTTTGGTGACTAGCGCCCATGGACTTAAGACGACGACTAACGCCAACGACCTTGAGGGAACAAAACGGGCACTTGTTTCACACCCGCGCGTCATTTAGACGTGATTCTCATTTTAAAATCAGCTACTCAAGGGAATCGGCGCCTTAAGGCGCGTCCCCGAGCAAAAAGCCGCGCTAGTCGAATTTTGTGCAGTTTTAAAAGAGCTATCTACTCTTTATTTAAAAAGAAATATCAATTAATAAAAATACATTAAATTTCTACATAATGTTGATTCTAAAATTGTAGTACACTTTTTTTTTAAAAGATGTATATGTGTCACTAATCTCCTTCCAACAAAACCATAAAAATGTGAAATAATTATTGATAGCATGCATCTCCTCATAAAGTATTCATTAATTATTTTTTATACTAACACTAATGGATAGACAATTTTATAACGAACATTTTGTAAGTTTTATTTTTTTCAAAAGACCAATATTCGATTTTATAAAGATTTTATTCTAAAATCTGGGCGTATTCACTACCGTAATTCATGCGCCACCGGTGCCGCTAGGTCAATAGGAATGCTTATATCTCATGCTGATTTTTTGGTCAGGGCACGGCCTTAATAAGTCAATGCTAGCGCCCTCCTGAATAGTCTCAATTCGAAAGAAAATAATGGTATAACGAGGTCGGTTATTCTCGAAATGCACCTCAGAGTCAACGAACTCTTCCGGATACAAATGACAGATAATATCATCAAGTATGGCTGCCAAACAGAGCGTGCAGAAGTCTCGCTCATGTTGCTACCTGAGCAAGTAGCACGTGAGATAGTTGGCGAATTACCGACGACAATCAAATGTAGCTGACTGTTACATGGAACTTGAACATGAATGGTGAAATGTGGCTTAACTAAACATAATGGATAACTATACTTAATGAGACGGGGCTAAACCGAAGCTACAGGAAAACTTAGGATACTGTCCTTAATTTTTTCAGTAATAGCTAATTGCATTCACAGGTATTGAAAAATAAATTACAGATAGCAAGAGACTTCTTAATTTGGGTTATTGGACGATTCGCACGAATTTAACTGGCCCGAAATGTGCGACTCGACCGTTTTCAATAATGTTATTTTTTCTGTGGCGATCCGCACGAAGTTATTTTATTAGTGTGTGAATCGACAACTCCAAAACTATGTAGTAGGTAATTGGCACATATTTTATTTAAGAGAACAAAAAATAAAAAGTACAGTTGTGCTCACCAGTCTCAGCAATAATATGAAAAATTAATCGAAGTTAATAGATATTTTACTCGAATCTAGGAAAGCAATGCATTAAATGAGTAATTACCACTTAAAACGTGGAGATATGCAAGTTAGATAAGATAGACAGGCGACAAAACAATAATAAGCAAAAAGCAATATCCGGTATAGAAAAAATTAAATAGAAAGCTCTATACTCTATCAGCTCATTCCGGTACCGGTAAAGACTAACTAACTTAAGTACCAGGAGATAATAATCATGAGGAAGCTAGGCTGGCATCAAGAGCGGTAAAAAGAGTACCGGGCGATTTCGATTCCGAAGAACTAGTATTCCGTTAGTCTACCGCTTATGATTCTAGCCCTGCAAATACTTTTTCATGATTCTGGCCTCCTGGTGGTTTGGGTATAAATGCTTATAATGTCAACATCTACCTAAAAAAGCAAAAGAGGAAGTTATATTTTTATCATATTGTTTTTAAACTCTCCACTGAATTTAAACGATTCTTTGATTTTGACGTCCTAAAAAAATAAACGCCCCAACACTAGCAAGTATCTACTGATCCGTTGGTGCCAATTAATTTTGTGGAATAAAATTGCGAGAAATATCGATAGTCGCTGTATGCGGTATACCTCAGGTGCCATCCAATCAGTTTCCGTTTAAGTGGGTGAATACGTCCTCAAATCATATAGACTTATTTAAATAAAGACACTTTGATTAATTTGTGTCTCATTTGCGAGTCACAAATAAATACTTTTTCATGCTTTCTTTCTTTTCTTTATTTCATATCAATAACAATATTTAACCCTTAATACTTCTGTACTTGAGTGTACATTGTGTGCTGAGATAGGAGCCTTTTTGGTCTCGCACGGGGTTTTTATTTTTAATTTTAAGCTGATTTCTCGTGTCTCATGTGCGGGTCACAAATAAATACTTTTACTTTCTTTCTTCTTTTACTTTATTTTAACGGTAAAATAAAACACAATGTACGTGCCAATTGCCTACTACATAATTTTGAAGTGGTCGATTCGCACTCGCACACCATTAAATTAACTTCGTGCGAATCGCCACAGAAAAAATAATATTATTAAAAAGGGTCGATTCGCACATTTCGGGCGAGTTAAATTCGTGCGAATCGGCCATTAACCCCTCAATTTACATGAACACATTTTGATGCCAATCAATTCTGTTTCAAACAAGATCAAAAAGTTGTTTAGACACTGTCTTTTGTTTGAAAACTAGAAATACTAAAACTCGTGCAATGGTTTCTCCCGTACTTCTCAAAAACCTAATTGTATGAGTGAATTCGGCAGGGCAAAGGGCATGACTCCATGAAAGAGTCACTGGTGCGGCGGCGGGCGCTCGGGTGCGACACCTGCTGAGCTCCTGCGTGACCTCGGAGACCTGCGTCAGGTGGCGCGCCGTACGTGCCATACACGCAGTCTTCCCTCTGGTTGAAGTAGAAGCTCAGAGTGTCGATGTCTCACTTACAGAGACAATGACAAATTCCTTTCAAATAATTAGGTGATGCCAAAAAAAATTGGACGCTTTCATTGGTGAAGATACAATTTTCGAGTTGAATTCACTTACGCAACTAGGCTGCTAGGTGACACAATGATCACGCGCTGCCGTGCACAGTGAGGCTCAGGGGAGGCGCTCTTTCAGACTCCTTAGGGATGTACCCTAACTGGCGTTGCCAAGAGGGGGTTTCCGGGAAGGTCTTTTGAGAGGGTCACGAGCCCCCTTCCCAACTTCTACGTGGTGATGGTGATCACCGGGGTGGTGGATAACAGTCCCACACTCTCTGGTGTTTTCCCCAAAAGTTTAGGCGTATTTTGAAGGTTGAAGGTGCCTCTTTATTACCCGGCTGTTTTTCGCGCGTATCTTGTAAGTATGTAATATTCTTTATTACCTCATATCTTTCAAACCACTTGACGGATTTTTATAATTAATACATCGTTAGACAGGTCTTGGCCTCCCAAGTGTTCTTAGAGGCCGTTAAAAAAAAGGAAAATGGCAGATTTTGGGCGCCAAAACATGGGCGTTGCAATATATTTTTCTTCGGAACCTATCGATTGGGATATCAAAATGAAGGGTTTTTAGAGGTGATTACAAACATATATACCACTAATATGTTTTATAAGTCATTCTAAAACAAAAAGTGTTACTAAAAAGTTGTAAATAAAACCCGACTCCAAAGGTGTAAACAAGAAGAAAGTCACGCTGTGCAGTCGGATATTGATAGTTTTGGTCAGTCAGCTCGCGAATATGTATCCTGCGACTGCCACGGCATGATTTTCTTCTTGAATAAAAATTATCTATTACTAATCAATCATAATAACTTAAAATAAAATCACACAAAAAACAATAATATTAGTATACATCATTTGATACCTAAATTGTCACACGTATCTGATCTATATTACTCGCCCCCATAATAGAAATTTTACTAAAAAATGGTAATTAGCTTTGGGCCTGGTAGTGATTTTGTTAACATATCTGCTACCATGTCTTGTGAAGGCATATATTTTAACTCAACCGCCTCATTGACTATAGCTTCACGAACGTAATGAAACCTAGGTAATATCGATGTGTTTAGTCCTGTTGTGGTTCATCTTATTTTTCGCAATTTTTTGTGCAGATTGGTTATCATTGTAAATTACTACAGGTTTGACACAAATTCCCTTTGTTAAACTTTTTAACAAATTACTTAAATAAATTGCCTCTTTGGATGCTTGGCTGAGGCCTATATATTCTGCCTCTGTGGAGGACAGCGCTACGCACCCTTGCTTACGGCTTTCCCAGGAAATTATGTTTTCTCCTAGTCTAAAGATTAAACCTGTGTAGGATTTTCTATCATATGACCCACCCCAATCCGCGTCTACGTAGTCATTTAATTCTAGATTACCCGTTTTCTTAAACGTTAGTCCAAATTTCGAAGTCCCTTTTAAATACCTAAGCACCCGTTTAGCACATTTAAAGTGTAATTCATCGTAACAAGAATTAAATTGTGACAAAACACTAACAGCGTGCGCGATGTCGGGCCTAGTACTTTGAGCTAAATAATTAAGACAACCTATGAGAATTTGATATGGCAACTTACAACCGGCATCTGAAGCTTTCTCTAATTTGAGACCTACTTCCATCGGAGTAATGACTGGTTTACAATCCGTCATTTCGAAATCCTTTAAAATATTAAAAACGTACTGTTCTTGATCAAGATAAATCGCATTTTTGTTTCTCCTAAGCCTCATGCCTAACACGTGTCTAGCAGGACTTTAAATCTTTTAAGCAGGCCTTTTTTTAATTTCTGCTTCTCGGTTTCGTTATTTTTGGAATAAAATGTAAAAATGTCATCAACGTAAATGCATGACGGCTAGAGTGCGCGCAAGATAAGTCTGCGCGCGGCCAAAGTTGGAACTAATCATTTGTCATTTATGTCAGGTGTCAAGAGAGTGTGTTGTATTCTGTGTTTTTATTCGTTTCCGAAGTAAATAATCGCTATCATTATGCCGAAAGTAATTTAAAGTGCGGGCAGAGATGTTTTCTTGAAGTGAACAAGACAATAACAGTCCTACGGTACCGTTTTACAAAGATAGAGCCCGCTTTGCTTATTTGACAGTAACTTTTAGGGATACCGTTATACTAAAATTTACCTAAATTTTCTTACTACCGGTGCCGCTTCTTAAAAAATTATTGAAGAAGAAATAAAAAAAGAATTGTAATTGAAATGGACGGTATTAGCCACTGCAGGGCTATTGTTAGACCAAATTTAACAGTTGGTACTACTAAGTATTCAATAAAAGATTTACAATAATTTCAAGCTTTTTTCATCATATTTCATGCACTAGAAAAAGCTAGTAATTAATAATGCTTAACTTAAATTACTTTAAGTTTCGAGTAATGAAAAATTACTATTGATAAATGAAGGAAAAAAGATGAGTTATGCTGGCAACATTAAGCACGCCACCCAGCGCGCGCAGAAATATCTTGCGCGCACTCATTTCCATCGCTAAACACCTTTTGATTAAGACATGGTTCTATTTTCGACTGAACAAAACCTAAATTGCACGTCTCATCTTTGCAGTCGGGTTTTTTGATTTTATTAACTTTTTCTAACCAAACTCTTTGTGCATACAGGCGTGTTATTTTCAGTACATAGTATAAAAAAGTCGCTTTCCGCGTACGTATGTATGTCCGCTAACTCCTTCTAAACCATGCTACGGATTTTGATGCGATTTTCACTAAAACAAAGAACGATAAACGAGGCAGATTTTTGTGTATAATTTGTCTCATGCAAAGCCGGGGCGGGTCGCTAGTGTTAAATAAAAATGCATAGGTGTGTCTGGCTGGAAAAAAATCTTATACTAATATATAAATGTGAAAGACTCAAAGTTTGAATGGATGTGTGTGTTTGTCACTCAATCATGCCAGAACGGCTGAACAGATCTGGATGAAATTTGGCACAGAGCTAGAATAGCACATAGGGTTTTTTTATAATTTATAGGCTCGCGTTTGACCACTATCTCGCCTGATGTTAAGCGATGACTTGGTCTATAGTGAAGGTACGGTAAAATGTTCCCTTGGGATGAAAAGACTTTTCACGCGGCATTATACAAGTATTAGAATCATGGCAGAGAATCCAATGCATTGTTGCATCGTTTGGTAGTGACGCAGGGCTATTATTGTTTAACATGTTTCATGGTGTTAAAAAGAAAATGAAATCTTGTGGTTATGAATGTTATTCATTGTAATAATTGTTGTGGCATTGTATGTGGTTTGCTTTGCTATTTCGTCAAGTGATTGTTATAAGATCGACATGAAAGTCAGAAACGTGAAGCAAGTCGAAACAATTAATTATTTTGAAAGTAGCTGAGAGAGCTCAGCCGAGATATAGTCTCGCCAAACTTCTTGGCCGCCCTGAAGTTAGCTACAAAGGCTGTGCAGTAGTAAAACTCATACAAAACCAGCACCAATCCGTGCCTTGCGCATCGGAAAGCGATCTTTAGAGTGGCCCAGAAGTTTGGCAAGAACCCAATCATTCTTCTTTCTTTCTTCTTCTTCTTTTAAATAAAGCGTTGCCCCATACTAGGAATTTCTTCCAGTATCGTGGGTGCGTTTACAAACATATAAACTCACATATATACATATATAAAAATTCTCTATTGTACTTTTGTTCGCAGCCGTCTCGAGTATGCCTCTCAAGTCTGGAATCCCAATTACAAAGTCAAAGTCAAAGTATTTATTCGTGTGTTTTTTGGTGATACAAAAGGTCTTATAATTAGGATATGGTAACTCAAAAAACTACCCATTAGGGCATACACTATTTTGCAATTTAAGAACATAAAATCGACATTATATACAAATTAACATAACATTTCAATAGGTTCAATAGGTAATAGGTAAATACAATCTATTTTTATAATGACCATTCAGAATACAATTAATAAGTCCAAATTTTGTGAATTGTCAAGCATAAATACATAATTATCATTTAGTATATTACATTTTGTCAAAGAGGAATTCGTCAATGGTATAGTAGCATTTTTCAGTCAATAAGTTAAGTCTCCGTTTAAATTGTGTCAAGTTAAGATCTTTAATGTCATTTGGTATTTTATTGAATATCTTCGTGGCCATACAGAGGATGCTTTTGTGCATAAGGGCGGTTTTTGAGGGCCTTAGACATAATTCATGACGATATTCTTGTCTTGTCGATCTAAATCGTTGCTCTGAAGCTTTTTTGAACAGTTCACTATTTCAAAAAAGCAAAAAAACATCATTCAAAATATACATCAATCGATTGGAAGGCATACAGAGAAGATTTTTGAGGTATATTCAATTCCGGTCTAAAACTTATTCTCCCACTTATCTCCTTAGCTGTAAAAGGTTCCATCTACTTCCTATTTCTGAACGTAGAAGAATTGCAGACTTGGCATTTTTATTTAGAATCGCTAATGGCTTTGCTGGCATGCTTTTCGGCGCAGTCCCTGTCTATTGGATACTCCTGTGGCAGGAACGAATTACAGACGAAATTCATACTTAATGAGAGCGAGCCATACATTTAACGCGATCTGCCGGGGCGTCGACATCGATGTTTTCAATACTAGCATATTAAAATTAAAAAGGACTCTTTGTAACCTCTTCTTTGATAACTTAAACTAATTAACTAAACTTCACGCTGTTTGAGTCACGTTTTTAACCGACTTCAAAAAGGAGGAGGTTCTCAATTCAGTTGTGTATTCGTTTTGATATCGATTATGTTACTGCTGTTTTTACTTAAAACACTGTCTACCTTCTCAATATTTTTTTGTTTATAAGCTGTCTTCTATCTGTGAAAACTTTTAATTGGCCTTATTTTTGTTACTCTCATTTGTGTTAAATTGTTTAGCTGTAAGTTTTCCTAAAACTGTAAAATAAAATAAAATACACAACACCAGAGACAGACAATAACACCAGAGCCGGAACAACTATCTGTAGGTCATACAAATATTTGTTCCGTGCGGAAATCGAACCCGCGACATGCAGCGCAGCAGTCAATCGCTCAACCACTGCGCCAACCGTGCGCCCATTAAAAAAGAAATTGCCGTGTGCATTAAAAAAAAGCTGGAACTTCAGACGTAACTGGTGGATTGTGCGCGTACTACATAGGTATATCCTGTAGCAGTAGCGTATTTACGCTTAGGCCAAGAGTGCCATGGCCAGGGGCGAAACACTGCAAGGGGCGGCGGTAATCAGCCTAGCCACCTGCAATTTCCTGAGACAAGCACTAATATTCTCATGTAGCCAGCCGCCCTTTATTTTCTAATCTGATAAAAGACAATCCCACTTATCCGAGGCTTTTGTGCATAAGTCGGCAAAGAAACTTCTACGTCTATATGAGATGTTTTCAAGCTCGCTTCGCTAATACCCAAAATTCTATAATTATTGGCATTATTTTCCATATAGCGCAGCATAAAACTTTTTTTTTTAAATAACCGACGTATAAAGCAAAACACTACAAACCGAAAAACAATAAATTCAAAAACTATAAACCGACTACTGAAAAATCTCGCTCTACAAAGTACGAAACAAGAAAATATTCCCGTAAATTTACCGTGATCTTTTATTTATTTATTTATATATGCTTTATTGTACACCAAGAAAAAAATTAAACCCGAATCTCTTCAAAGTTAGAGTGAACAGGATTCTTCTGGGTAAGTTCACTCCATCGACGACTCTGTCTCTGTCACCTCTGACCTAGACTAGAGTCAAGAGCAAACCCATCACAAATAAAAAAAAAAAAAAAGAAACATTAAAATTAAAACAAACATACAACAGGCGGCCTTATAGCGTTCTGCGATCTCTTCCAGGCAACCTTGAATGGATAGAAATAGCCTGGACACGATATGGGGTTCGACTTGGTGCAAATTTCAAATCATATTATTATTATTACTAAGTAAAATTAGGTACTAAAAACAAACTACAAAAATAGATACATAAATACATACATACATCTAAACATACAAACAGGAAGACAATACAGCTTAAACAAGGACAGGATCACAGAGACAGGTAATGTTCCTTTTCATTACTCATACTCGGAAAGTAGGTCTGAAGTTGCTTGAGGAGCGGGTTGAAAGTAATACTTTTCAGCCCTAGGGAGAATCGCTTTCAACTGACAGCTGTCAAATTATTTAAAAAAATACATACAAGAAGTCGAACATAGAACCGCCTTCTTTTTCGAAAGTCGGTTAAGAAGACGTACCTAACAATGGTGTAATAATGATCCCACAAAAAACATAAAATGTGAAAAGGCACCTAACTCGACAAATATATAAATGTATTTTTTTTTAAATAAAATTAAAAAGCTGACTGCACTAAAATATGTACTTAAACCAGAAGGAAATTATGTCCGAGGAAACATATTTGTGAGCTGGATGACTTAAATCATATTATTATGACAAGTTTCATAGCCTTTCCAATTTCGTCTATACACTTAAAATAATTTATTGTTTTCCTAAATATTGAATTTCTAACCTGTCACCTTGAAAAATTTAATGACCTTAAAAATTCATGAAAGAACGAATTTAAAGTATAGCCCTCGCCAAACTTCTTGGCCGCCCTGAAGTTGGTTTACCGGATGCGCGAGGCACGAAACGGTGCTGTTTTTGTATGAGATTTCCTACTGCGCAGCCATTGTAGCCAACTTCAGGGCGGCCAAGAAGTTTGGCGAGAACTATATATTCGGTCTGTAACAATTAATAAAGGTAACCCAGCCAATGCAACCTCGTTACAGTACTTTTCATTACTCATACTCGGAAAGTAGGTCTGAAGTTGCTTGAGGAGCGGGTTGAAAGTAATACTTTTCAGCCCTAGGGAGAATCGCTTTCAACTGACAGCTGTCAAATTATTTAAAAAAAAAACTAGTTCCTTTTCACATATCTATTGAACCATGTTCCAACTTTCTATACAACCACGATGTAAAATTGAAATAACTTAAAGTTAAGTATTGATTAAAGAATATATATTTTTTAAATAACTTTATTATAATTTAGTACAACAATTTCTTTAAAATAACTTGGATTTGGGCAAAATATTTACCATTTTTTCAATGATGAAAATAAAAAATAATGGCTGAATAGCAGGCCGCCCACAGAAAAAAAAACAAACAAAATAGGCGGGAAAGCGGCAATCATTTTTTCTTTAGCTAATTCATGTTTTTATTTTTATTTCCTTGTATTTGTAATGAAAAGCACAGTGTTTACCTCGGGTTAAATACTTATTTAGTCCCTCGAACTATTGGCGCCCTCACTTCGTTCCGGGCGCCAAACCCCGTCTCGGGACTAAATAAGTTACTTTCACCCCTAGGATAACAATGTACTATTATAAGTTTTTTAAAGACAGGCAACGACTGAGCACGTGGTCGTATGCCATCTACAGTAAACTTATTTTTTATTTAAAATATTTTGGGGTTTTTGCAAATGAACATAAATGCATACACACATACTCGTATAACAATCAGCAAACACTGCGACGCCGTAGTCGGGTAAAAAAATTGTTTTGATGACTTTGACGGGACATGTCTCGCAAACGGTACGCTTGGCAAAAATATGATGTACAAAACCCTACCTTCATTTTAAAATCTCTGTTCAATTATACCACACATGATGAGGTGGGGTGAATTATTTTTTGTTCTTTACTTCTTGCCCCCTAGAGAGCGTCACATTCAATTTAATGTGACGTCACATAGCCTATTTAGAAATTATGAGGTAACAGATGAACATACATAGATACATACCTACATACATACACACATACCGGTCAAAAACCTAACCCATTGCTTCGCCGTAGTCGGGTAAAAATAGCTACTGCGCAAGGTCTTGCAGCCAATTTCAGAGACATAAAGATCCGCTGTGACTACTATACCACAGCAAAGATTTTTTGGTTAAGAACAATGGCAGGTGCCCATACATTGTTTTAGCTGAGATTAAATTCCTACGTCATTAAATGAAAATATCTCTAACTCAGGGTGATGTCTTGAATTAGTTTGTGCAAGAAGTTTTGTTCGAGAACGCTGAGAATAATAGATATTCAGTCATCAACTTGTCATGATCTTTTGTAGGTTATGTCTGGGTACCTTTTAATAATCTGTTTTATAGGTAATATTATTAATTTCGTGGAAGTAAAAGGGCAATATCTTATTAGTATTTCCCTTAAGCCTAGTTATTTTAGCATGAAATGTATAATATACTCTTTGGAAAGAGTAAATTTATTTAAACCAAGCGACTTTGACGTGTATCAAAAGGTCGTCGTCAACAACCAAGCTAATATATATATTTTTTACTTGGATTCTAGTCTTTTTGCCAATCATTAATTGAAAGCAATTCATTTATTTCTACTACACTACAGTATTCTTACCTACCTGCAAGGAACATCTCATCACACTTAGACATAAACTGTTTTCTTAACTCATTTACTTCAATAAATACAATAATGATATTATTACTTAATATAATTACTACATGTCACTTAGCAGATAAAATATATAATGACAACACTAAGCTAAAGAAATTAACTCAAAAATCAAATAACTTTTTATTTATTATGATTTATTTTATCAGTTTTGTACCAGTCCAATTATACTTTAAAAAACTTAGACAATTAATAGAATTTCTTTCGTATGTAACTCGGTTTCAGACGCTCAAATTTAAGTCAGCTAAGATTTCGCCATTGTTCTTTATGGAGCAGCCGTACCTACTTGGTCAAGGGCCATAAGCCACTGCGTTCAACTACTACATCTGCTTATCCCTCCAAAGAATACACGCGTAACAAAATCATCAAAATATGTTTTTTTTTTTATAGGCCTACATGGGCACTTATAAGACGTCGACAAAAGGTGCACGGTTCGGGTTAGTCGTTTCCTATGGAGAAGAACCGGCAAGAAACTCCATGTTTACTCTTTTAAAAAATTTGTGTTTACAATATTTCCATGTTACAGCATAGTACTTAGATATGGGGGGACAACGTAGGCCCGACAATAAGTCGTACGAAATAAAAAAATAAAAACAAAATAAAAAGTTAACAAATGTTAACAATCATCTAGAAATCTAGAAAGCCTACAATGTTCACACATTCACAATCGGTAAAAGAATCTATACAAAGGTAAAAAAAAAAAACAAATTAAAAAAACTTGAGAGGTGTCAAGGGACACCCGGATGGAACGAAGTTCCTTTAGTATATATACATATATATATACATATATATATATATATATACACACATATATATATTAGAATATACTATATTTATTACAATTTATAACATATTTATAGTATATTCTAATCTGTTGTCAGATTTGGCCTATCTCCTCCCGTTGCCGAGATACAATTTTATTTCTTAAATTAATGTTTTTTGATTCCATCTGATAAATAATAACAGCCGCACGGATCGATCATCAAGGTTAAGCAACGCTTGACGAGGTCGGTCCGTGGATGGGTGACCATTTCAACATACCGAGTTTCCTCCGTGCCTCGGAAAGCACGTTAAGCCGTTGGTCCCGGCTGTCATTTGAAGATCTTTGGCAGTCGTTACGGGTAGTCAGAAGCTTGAGATCTGACACCAGTCTTGCCAAGAGGTACCGTGTTACCCAGTAACTGGGTTGTGGAGGTCAGATAGGCAGTCGCTCCATGTAAAACACTAGTACTTAGCTGAATCCGGTAAGACTGGAAGCCGACCCCAATATAGTTGGGAAAAGGCTAGGCAGATGATGATGAATTCCATCTGATGGCGACAGATGGCGCTAGGTGACGGTTAACAAATGTGGATTTTACAATTTGAATAGTTGGTTCGGTCGTTCGTATATTTTCGATCTCACCTAAAAAATGTTTTAAAATTATTTTATGAAAAGGATTTCGAGTAAATGAGAGCGGGTGAGGAGTGAGGGGGGGTGGGGGGAGGGGTGAGGGGTGAGGGGGGAGGGGTGAGGGGGGGAGGGGTTTGTTGCACGATTTTATAGACTTTTTATATTGATATTTTAGAATGGGATAAAAATAAATTGCGGGGGGAAGGTGAACAGTTAAGGGGGGGGGGGGGGTTATCCTATCTTGTTCTCCGGCCTGAAGCGACGGCGGGCAGGGGGGCAAATTTTTACTCAGAATTGAGCTAGCTCCAACCGTTTCCGAGATATGGAGGTTTTTAGGTTTTCTGATTAGATCGCCGGTTCGTTATTAGTGGCGGCTCGGGGTCGGTTTTCGAGTAGTGTCGACTCGAGTCGGCCTGTGGTGGAGGGTTTTGTACGTCTGGCGTTAAGAAACTAAATATATACATACATATACACGTATATATATATATATATACATACATACACACACATATATACATGTACACATATATATATGTATGACACAACAGCGTATAGGCTAGAACACGCACGAAACACGCGCACGCCGCACGGCTTACAACTATAGCAAAAAGTGTCGTTACAACTTTTCGTAAGAAATTTTTCCGTCTAGCACCCTTGACAACGCGCGATAAGGAACTTCGTTCCAAAATACAACACTAAATTTAACACAATACTGTTATCAGTGCTGTAACTATTCTTAGCAAAGGGCTATAATGATGATTGAACAACATTGTAAAGTCTAATTAAAAGAGGAAAAAAAATGAGATTGAGAATAGTTAGAGACATCCATATATTTGTGCCGTTTATGAGTTACCAGGGAAGCCGCATGCGAAGAAGGAGCTAAAGCTAAATTTGTTATCTTCAACGTAGTCCTTGATTTTATAATATGCTTTTTTAATAAGGACACGTTTGATGTAGTTTTTGAACTTTCCTTCGGTCAGTTCTAAAACTGACTTTGGCAACTTGTTATAAAAGCGTATACTGTTTATAAGAAAAGACTTGCTAGTTTTCGTTAATCTGAATTTGGGTATTACAATTTCGTGCTTACTGCGTGTATTTAAATTATGGAAGTCACTTCTAGTTTTGAAAAGCCCTCGATTTTTGCGGACATACAAAATACATTCCAAAATATAAAGTGAAGGTAGAGTCAGTATATCGATATCTTTAAATTTTTCTCTGAGGGACTCGCGAGGACCCATTTTATAGATCGCGCGGATTGCCCTCTTTTGTAAGATAAAAATTGAGTCAACGTCTGCTGCTGACCCCCACAGCAGAAGAACGTTAGATTAAGCAGTAACGTTACAAATTAATGCATGTAGGCGAGTAAGGTTCAAATGATTGCTATTTCAAATTCCAACCGATGGCCATTTATTATTCAAATTAGTGAATTTCTATTCTGAAGTAAGGATGACTCAAATGTTCGCTTTTGTGAGTCGGAAAATTGGATTGAGGTAGTCGACTTATGTACGAATAAATATTTACGGTTTATTTTTAGTTATTTGAAGTCTGTTCAGGTTAAAAATAATTATTCAATCAATCAAGACGTACGGCGATGCGCCTTCGGTACATGATGGACATCTCACATATTGGCGTACAGCTAAGGAGTGGAATTCCCTGCTGGAGTTTTTCTTGTCTGATAGCTACAACCACGGAACAGAAAAAACAGGCTACAACTACAACCTGGGGGTCTTTAAGTCAAGAGTGAATAGCTGGTTACTTCTAGGCAAGTGTGCTTCACCGTCGACCACATCATCGCTAACCATCAAGTGAGACAGTGATCAAGAGCGATCGATAAAAAAAAAAGTAGGTATATCACTACATATAAAAAAACAAAATTCCCCGCCGCGTCTGTCTGTCTCTTCGTGATACACTCAAAAACAACTGAACGGATTTTCATGCGGTGTTCAACAATAGAAAAAGTGAGAAACGAGGTAGGAAATTTGTCACAGGCGAAGCCGGGGCGGGTCGCTAGTAATATCATACATACGAAAGATTGGATGGATGGATGTATGTTTGTTATTCAACCACGCCAGAACGGCTTAGATTATATTTATTAGATTATAGTCTGGAATAGCACATTGGCTTATAATGTTCACTTGGAATAAAAAAAACTTTTTAACAAAAAATTAAACCGACTTCTTTTTTATTTTTCACTTTTTAGTAGTACATAATGGACAAGTTCTAAAGTAAAATTAGAATAGGTTACCCAAATAACATGTAACTTGAACAAAACCGGTTGAATGAAACTGTAGGTACCAGTGTGAACTGTACACATCTGCTTACCAGTTTAGAGCACACTGGCGTGATGGTATGTTATGAAATGGTGTAAACAATAAACAGACATACGATTGCAGCAATCCAGAGAGATTTGCCATCATTTAAAAGAGTTCTGTTGTATATCTCCGAGGTTCTTCATCAGATCTTTACCAAAAAATGGGACCATTTCGGAATAAACTTCTTTCAAACAAAAAAAGAATTTTGCAAATCCGTTTATTCTTTTACTACGGTGCAGTGATATAAGAATATCAATAAAACTATTCACCATTAATTAATTGATAGATATTAAAACAATAGACAAATGAGGTTATTTATGAACTCTAGCCTATTACGCATTTCTTTGTCTAATTGTATCTTCAATGGAATACAGAAAATAAGAACGTAATGAATTTGCCCACCTGGGTAACACGGTGGTACATCGGCTTATGGATGAATGATGAATTAGTCATAATCACGGGGTCCCAGCGCTAACAAAGAAAATTTGGCACAAATAAATGTCACTAGATGGCGCGATATGCATCGATTTCTGTTAAATTAATATTTTCTAGAATTGATCATAAAAATTGTATGTTTTTGTTTAATAAACACAACAAGATAATATAATACTAGTACTAGCATCATCATCAGCCTATTAACGTTCCCACTGCTGGGACACAGGCCTCCTCTCTGTGAGAGGGAGTACTAGCATATTATGCCTCATCCCATACAAAGAAACCGTGCCGACATAACTAGCCTTTTTCCTCTGATTAAGATGATTATTTTTCTAAGTACTTCGATCGCGTTTGGTTCTGTTCCACGGCTATAGATGTTGTTAGCAGCGACTTGCAAGTAAAAGGATTTTCTCGTTTCGTGACCATTTTTTTAAAATACAGTGACGATTTGTTTTATAGTATTTTTTACACGTTTTTACTGTTTCATCGTAACGAAATGTGTAAAAAAAAAACACGTCTAAATTTAAAACCGCGCCATCTATTGGAATCAATTTTAAATGATCCGTTCAAATAATCTTTGAAATGTGAATTAAGCCCAATATTCTATAATTTTGTGCTTATTAGAGATGATTAAAAAAGAACATATAATTTTTATGATTAATTCTAGAAAATGTTAATTTTACACACAATTCAATAACAAATCGATGCATATCGCGCCATCTAGTGACATTTATTTGAACAAAATTTTCTTTGTCAGCGGTGGTTGGGGTAACCTTCAGAAGGCGCCTGGACTTTTTAACTGTGGGCTTTTTACCTCACTAAACTGTCCACCATCCCCAACTTTTTGGCACCAGCTCAACTGGCTGCCAATAAGTTGGGGATCCTTGCAAAGGTGAGACGGTACTTCACGCCAGAACAGTTGCTCAACTTGTACCAAGCGCAAGTTCGGTCATGCATGGAGTACTGCTCTCATCTCTGGGACGGATCTGCCAAGTACCAGCTGGATGCACTAGAGTCATTCGAAAAACAGGCCAAGAGGCTCATCGGCAATGAGATATTGGTTGAGTCTAGGCTCCAGAGCCTTGAGCATCGGCGCCAAGTTGCCAGTCTGTCGGTTTTTTATCGGTTACATTTCGGGGAGTGTGCGATGGAATCGCATGAACTAATTCCTCCTAGCCCGCTCCATCATCGGACTACAAGACGTACGGCGATGCGTCATCGGTACATGGTGGACATCCCACCCATACGCACCAAACGTATTGGCAGTACTTTCATTATGCGTACAGCTAAGGAGTGGAATTCCCTGCCGGAGTCTGTATTGCCTGATAGCTACAACCTGGGAGTCTTTAAGTCAAGAGTGAATGGGTTTCTTATAAGTAAGCGTGCTACATCGTCGACCACATCATCACTTACCATCAGGTGAGACAGTGGTCAAGCGCGAGCCTATCAATAATAATAATAATAAAAAAACCTCTCAACAGCTACCACAGAGACTTGAAAAGCGTCTCCCCTGAGCCTTTAAATCATCGTTTCCGCAGTATGGAATCCAGTAAATTCACAAAACGAGAAACAATACCCTGAGATTGTGCGAAGATAAATATTAATTTCAGGTAATTAAACATAATGAATTGTAAATTGTTAAACTCCATTGTTGGCCGTTTCTTGAGAACGGAAGACATTTTGAATTTCGTTTGACATTCGGAACTCAAATGCATTGAGATTTGAGTAGGTAGTTAGTGCACGTTTTGTGGTTTGGTCTGTCTTTTTAACCAACTTACCAAAAAAGGGGAGGTTATCAATTCGCCTGTTTTTTTTTCATGTGTGTCACCTTAAAACTTTTTACTAGGTGAACCGATTATGATGATTCTTTTTATTTGAAAGCTGGTGCTTCTCGTTTGGTCCCATTTAAATCTGATCAAGATCTGATGAAGAATTTCGAAGATCATCATCATCTGCCTAGCCTTTTCCCAACTATATTGGGGTCGGCTTCCAGTCTTACCGGATTCAGCTGAGTTCTAGTGTTTTACATGGAGCGACTGGTTATCTGACCTCCACAACCCAGTAACTGGGTAACACGGTACCCCTTGGCAAGACTGGTGTCAGCTAGATCTCAAGCTTCTGACTACCCGTAACGACTGTCAAAGATCTTCAAATGAACGTGCTTGCCGAGGCACGGAGGAAACTCGGTATGTTGAAATGGTCACCCATCCACGGACCGACCTCGTCAAGCGTTGCTTAACCTTGATGATCGACCCGTGCGGCTGTTATTATTTAGCCACAAGATCCTCATGAAGAATTTCGAAGATATACAACAGAACTCTCGGGATTGCTGCAATTGCATGCTAATTGTTTAGGCCATATTATTTCATAACATAACATCACGCCGGTACGCTCTAAAGGGGTACGCAGATGAAAGAATGTACAGTTCAACCTGTATATCATTATTATAATATTCTCTTTTTCAAGCACTATGTGCTATTTATTCTAGACTATAATCTATCTCTGTGGCAGTTTCATCCAAATCCGGTTAGCGTGATTAGATAGATAGATATATCATTTATTTTGTGAACATCTATGACATCTATGATAAACATCCATCCATCCTTTTCGCAATTAAAATATTATAGTAGGATTGGACCTAATATAGAAAATAATTTTGCCCGATCTAGGAATTGAATCCCGTGACCCCAAGCTCAGCAGTCGCACTAACGACCACTGAGCAACGAGGCAGTTCAGTGACTCGCGACTGCTGAACATGTAATAGACAATCGTGACGTAATGACCATAAGGAAGCATTGCAGTCATAACGCAGTGATGTGGTAACTGCAGTAAAAACAGTATAACTAATCAAATATGTTTGTAAGTCGGTCAGTCGCAGCAATAATATGATTCATTATAATTTTATTTACGGAAATAAGTAATTAAGTACCTAGTCTAATATTCTAGCTCTTTATTGTAAACTAGCTGTTGCCCGCGGCTTCGCTCCCGTGGACCACCCAACAGAATCCGTTTTCGGGATTAAAAAATAGCCTATGTCACTCAGGAATAATGTAGATTTTTTTTGTGACAGAATTTTTTAAATCGGTCCAGTAGTTTCGGAGCCTATTCGATACAAACAAACAAAACATCTTTCCTCTTTATAATATTACTAGCTGACCCGCGGGGCTTCGATCCTGCCTATCCAGTCTACCCTGCCTGCCATGCCTACCCTGCCTACCTAGCCTACCCAGCCTGCCATGCCTACCCTGCCTACCTAGCCTACCCAGCCTGCCATGCCTACCTAGCCTACCCAGCCTGCCATGCCTACCCTGCCTACCCAGCCTAGCCTGCCTATCCAGTCTACCCTGCCTACCTAGCCTCCCCAGCCTACCCTACCGTACCTACCTAACTACCTAATAATTTTTATCCATCATCAACATTTTTCTCAGCGCACGCCAATTCATGAATTTTATAGGCAACATTTTGCTATTTTGGCTTACATTATTGCAATTTTCATAAGGGTTTTTTTTTAATATATTATAGACACAATGACACTCAGGAATAATGTAGCTTTCTACTGGTGAAAGAATTTTCAAAATCGGTTCAGTAGATCTAGAGATTACCCCCTACAACGTCACAAACTCACAAATTTTACCTCTTTATAATATTAGTATAGATTAGTAATTAGTATAGATAATAATTTATTGTAACAGTAATTACATAATCATATTTGAAATTGTTAATGTTTGTACGCCCCAGGGCATACGTAGGTATTACCTCCAATTTCCGAATTAAGAATTTCCCAAACCGAAAACCTGTCAAACTTACAAATAAATTTAGGAAATCGGCCCTAAGCGTTTGAGGTTGAGTATTTTGTCAAACACTTCTTTCAAAGCAGGGTGTGACGTGTTCTTAACAACAAATACTCAATTCAGAAACTGGTCCTTTGTAGCCATCTCCGTAGTGACCTCCTTTCTATTCATATTTATCTTTGACACAGTCTATCTACAATTTCTTTGGTCTTATATGAACTCAATTCGAAAACGAACTCAACCTTTTTCCAGATATATTTTGAGGTATTCCACATTGGGCACCCTTTTTAACGGCACCTGAGTGAATGACACCTGATGTATTCCACATACGGCACACTATCGATATTTTTCACAGGTGCCTGGAATAATTTATTATTTAAAATTTTATTCCACCTATGGCACCTGCGGATCAGTAGTGTTGGGGCGTTTATTTTTTGTAGGACAGCAAAATAAAAAATCGATTCAAATAAAAGTAGATAGTTTAACAAAGTGATAAATATATAACTTCCTCTTTATACCCATAAATGTTTATAATGTTCAACATCTTACTAAAAAACCAGCCAAGTGCGTGTCGGACTTCGCACATTTAGGGATGCGCACCAAAGAAAAAATCTGACATTTCAAAATATTAGTATTTGTTAGTAAAATATACGGAATAATAAACATTATCACCAAATTTCAAGTTCATAGGTCAACGGGAAGTTAAAAAAATATTCGGATCGAAATTGTGCGACAGACGACGGACAGGGACAGACAGACACGTGAGTGACAGCAATAGGGCTCCGATTGGACCCTTCGGGTACGTAACCCTAAAAAGCTAAAGACGATATTATATTTTTATAATGTTACTCTCTTCTGATTTTAATCGTTTATTTTTATTTTGACGTACTTAATAAAAATAAACGTCCCAACACTAGTACCTACTGATTCGTAGGTGCCAAATGTGGAATAAAATTTTATATAATAAATTATTCCACTAACGGCACCTGCGAAAAATATCGATAGGCAATATGTGCAATACATCAGGTCAGATCAGGTGTCATTCACTCAGGTGCCGTTAAAAACGGTGCCCAATGTGGAATAGGTACGTCATATTTTTCCTTGATTGACAACTAAAGTAACAAAACAATCGTTATTTAATCAAAACATGGTCGGTAAGATATAAATCCAGAATGGCGGTGATGAATAAAAATAACGTTGATCGTCTATTGTTAGAATACTTAAATTCGTTTGCCCTTTGCAGTTCATGGTCGGTTGATATCTTTCAAGTAAAACGTTGTACGACGAGGGCAAAAGTAGATTACTCCGGAAACCCTTACGAACACCCACGTTCACACCGAACATCGTATTTCCAGGATAATTTTTAAAGGAATCGATGCTTCACACCGCATTTAAAATACCGTTTTAACGGATCCGTCGCTACTGAGTGTAATGTTCACACCAACCAACTTTCTGAATCAAGGATGGACGTCCGATAAAACGGATCAGTATTTTAATACTGATGTGTGTGTTAACTCGCTCATTCAACTACCTAAGCCACTGCCGAATAAAAACATATACGATAAAGCGGACCTGTAAAACGGACTGTTGTATATTTTGTCGGATCGGTATTTTTTTACTGGATTCGGAATACTCTCATATTGTGTGTGAGCTCGCTCATATAATAACTACATGCGTCAGCGCCGAATAAAAACGTATACGATAAAGCGAACCTGTAAAACATTTTCACAAAAAAAAAAACAAACCGACTTCCAAAACAAAACACTACAAAGCGAAAAATAACTTTCTTTTCCCAAGTCGATGTCTATTTTTCATATTGTTCACCTATTGTTTCCCGTTTTTCGACACCGACTTCGTAAAAGAGAGTTATTTTTCGCTTTGTAGTGTTTCGTTTTGGAAGTCGGTTTGATTATTTTGTTAAAAAGTTTTGTATTTATTTCTTTTTAGTTTTGGTAGGTACCTCCAAATACCATGAAAATCATTTATAGCCAAAGTAAATCTCATGCATGACGATTCCAATAAGCCCAAGCACGACTAGGATCCATTGTTTTTTTTTCGGAGTTCCAGTGTCCACCTTCCGGCTTCATCATCAGATCAGTTCGATGTTACCATTTTCATCAGTACCATTTATTTATACGTATTTGCTTCATAATAATCGGTCAGCTATTCGAAATGTCTTATACCCGTGACATACTTGACATTAAGGAGTTCCAGTGGCCATCTGTAGTCTTCATCATTAGTTCCATTTCACCAAAAGACACTTTTTCATTGTAAATGATTACATTGTTGATAAAAATAGTAAAATCGCTATATGTGTGCCTATAATATTTGAGGAGTTCCCTCGATTTCTCTGGGATTCCATCATCAGATCCTGATCTGATGACTATAGTACCAACTAGGAAGTTTAAAAGCCCTTCAAAACAAAAGAAGAATTTTTGAAATCGGTCCAGGCGCCTTTTAGTAATAAGGGAACATAAATAAAAATAATAAAAATTGTGTCCGACGAACTGAGAACCTCCTCCTTTTTTTGAAGTTGGTTAAAAATCAAAGCCAGCTTCTAGCAAACATACATACGTAACATCACGCTTCAATTGAGTCTATTCCTATTCCCGTCAACCGGGCACAAGTCCATACTCCGGGGTCATACTGAGAAATTCCTGAGTGAAATACCTAATAATAACGCAGTTACCTGACCCGTAAATCGGACCCAAGGCTTCATGTTCAGTAGTATCACTCAGTGGCGGCTGGTGGATCATAGAAGTAGTAGTGCACTTTGCTGTCTCACTGGAGCCTATGTAAAGCGGCAAACAATCTCGCTAGCGACTTCTAATTCGACGCCAACGCCATCCAGTTACGTCATTGTACAACTTGTAATGTTGGTACTCGACCCGAAGATTAATTAGGTTCGTCAAACCTCGCCCGCTCTCGGTAATCTTCGGTTCGCTGGGGCGGCGCACGAGAGTGGTCATATTTTGCCGTACATTTTCTATTGAACTATCTCTGTCTCACGCGCCAGGCGTTTTCGCTTGTTTCTCGTAGAAGTTATATGAACTCTCGCCGTGCGGTTTAGCCTACTGCACGGGGAATATTTTTATAGCTATATACGTCTTATTCCTTTAGCAAAGAGCTAAAATTGGTTTGTCATAATTTCGTTAATATTGAATAGATCGTTAATCAGATATTATTAAACATTTTTTTTTAAACCTATTAAAATCTGGCAGTTCAGCGCACGAGTAAACTTAAAGTACAGCCGCCCCTGGTATCACTTGCCACCACTAAGCGATCGAGGCAGTCAGTCGGACTGGTAAATATTTATCAAAGCATTAGTATAAAATCGTTGATGAATTTCACTAAGTGTCACACATGTTTGACCCTAATTATACTATGTGTCATACGTCTGTAATACCACGGGCAACCAACACGTAGAAAGAAAATTTGGTTCAATAAAATTGCACTAGATGGCGTGTTAAGCTTCGATTTGTTATTGAGGCTTGTGAAATATTAAAGATTTTCTAGAGAAGATCATAAATAAATTATGTTCTTGTTTAATTAACTCTCTTTGTCACAAAATTAAGGAAGATAGGGCTCTTAATTCACATTTCAAACATTATTTATTATTGATTCCAATAGATGGCGCGATTTTAAATTTCAGAGGCAACTACTACATTTTTTAAATTTGTATTGTAACACCTTTTGGAGCAATGAAACTGTATAAACGTGCAAAAAATACTATAAAACAAATCGTCACTATATTTAAAGAAAAACATTCACGAACCGAGTAAACCCTTTTACTTGCAAGTCTCTGCTAACACCATCTATCTATCGCCGTGGAACAGAACCGAACGCGATCGATGTACAAAAATAATCAGTTTAATGAGATGAAGAACGCTAGTTACGTCGGCACGGTTTCTTTGTATGGGATGAGGCATCTGTAAGCTAGTATTATATTATCTGTGGTTTCATTGCATTGGTACAGTTTCATTGCACAAAAATATGCTACAATACAAATTTAAACAATCGAGTGGAACGCCTCAGAAATTTAAAAACGCTCCATCTATTGGCATCAATTTTAAATGATCCGTCCAAATAATCTTTCTTTTTTATTGTAAGAGCCCAATATTCCATAATTTTGTGCTAAGTAGAGTTGATTAAACAAGAACATACATTTTTTATATTCAATTCAATAACAAATTGCGCCACCTAGTGAGATTTCTTAGTGCACCCAGCTGGACCCTGTGTCGCTATGCAGATTATGTGAGTCGCTACCTGTACTATTATTTATTGCAGTAGCGGCGTTAGGGAAGGGCGCGGTTGGGCGATCGCCCAGGGCGCCCGATATAAGGGGCGCCACAAGCGCCCCCTTTGTAGCCTATCGCTCATAGTTGAGGTCTACTTACTCGTAAATTCCCTAAATTAAGGGAAAATCTTTATGTTGGCAACACTGAAATAGAACGCAGTATTCAATCTGTTGGATTGGAGCACTGCATGCAGTTCACTTTACCGGGAATCCCCAATCATAGAGACACACATTGTCTATTCCTATTTTTGTTTTTAATTTCATCAAAGATCGCAACTTACAAGAACTGTATCCAAATGTATGGAAGCAACGTATAACCTGTAACGGTTGCTAGTGGGGAGAGGAGTTTTTCAAAGCTGAAGCTAATAAAAACCTATCTTCGATCAACAATATCTTAATAACTATATATTCTAAGATCTCAATCTAGATTGACAAACTTAGCAACATTGTCCATTGGAAACGAAATTGCTAAAAACATCGACTTCGATAACCTTATAAAAGAGTTCGCTGATAGAAAGGCCAGAAAACTAAAAAAAAAGTAGTTTTTTTCTAATAAACGGTAATTTTTTATAATAAATAATTATTTCTTTAAACAAATGGTTATTTCATTATGTCCTTCCCCTTTTTTAGTATGGGTTTGAATGGCAGTTGGGGGCGCCGTAGAAATCTCGCCCAGGGCGATGGTAGTGTTAAAACCGGCACTGTTATTCTGTACCGCTAGCAAAAGCTAGAGTTACATACCTAGCTTCATACTTCTAAGAATATCATTGTTGAATATCACAATTTTTCCCACATTTTTGACCTCAAGTATATTATGTGCCATGGGTCTGTAATACATAATTACCCTTCAAAGCGGAACACAGCAACACTTGGCGACAGAAATAGGAAATATATTGAGTAAGGTAGTGAGTATACAGTTAGCTTAGAATATTACAGATAGCCTAGGAAACCTGATCTTATGCCGTTATGTCTAATGTAGGAGCCAAAGATATGTTTGCGGGACAAACAAGAAAATAATCTAAAATAAACTAATCTTCTGTACTAATATTATAAAGCTGAAGTGTTTGTTTGATTGTTTGAACGCGCTAATCTCAGGAATTGCTGGTTGGCATAGAAAAAAACGTTTTGTGATAGATAGTCCATTTATCTATCGCTAGAGCAGTGGTGGCCCAGTGGTATCAGCCGCGACTTACAAGTTGTAGGTCGGGGGTTCGAGCCCAGGCAGGCGCTTTACTTTGTGTAAATTATTTCATCACCACTGCTCTCAAAACGGTGAAGGAAAACATCGTGAGGAAACCGTCCTAGAACCAACAATTCGAAGACATGTGACATCCGCCAACCCGCACTGGGCCCGCGTGGTGGATTACGGCCCATTCCCTCTCACAGAGAGGAGGCCTGTGTCCCAGCAATGGGAACATTAATAGGCTGATGATGTGATGTGATGTGTCCATTTATCGAAGAAGGTTATAGGCTATATAACATCATTAGGAGCGGAGCACGACCATTATGAGCGGAGCATAAGTTCAAACAAACAAACAAACAAGCTCTTCAGCTTTATAATATTAGTATAGATGAGTTTTATATTTATATTTATTTCAGATCTATTAATTAATAAATGTTATTACTCAATTAGCAAATTTCTGACCGATAAGAATTTAAATTGATAACATGACTTCTCTGTTTTCCTGACTTGTACTTAATAATTTTATTTATTTAATTTTTTATTAGACTGTATTAACTGGAACTTGACGAATTTGTAATCCCTTTTTATTAAAATTGGCATTGTGTATTGCATTGCCTATTTCAAATTACTTACAGAATTTGATCTTGACATGGTAAATTTGTATTTGATTTAATTGAATGTTTTAATGATTTATATTAATTGGGACTTTATTATAGCTAAAACTGTTTGCATGCCTTACTTAAGGTAGTTAGTATAAGGATCATTACATTAAAACTTAACAGCTGTAACTTGTACCTACTTTCTGTGCAAATAAAGAACTATTCTATTCTATTTTATAGAGAATTTTTTTGCAAAAACGGGAAAAAATATTCCATTTTGAGAGCTTCCGTTGCGTGCGCTGCGTAAACGGTTTAAGTTACGCAACAATCATGCATGTAGATAGGTAGGAAGGTAGCCAGTTGACGGGAGCGAAGCCACGTGCGACAGCTTTCCAAGTGGGGTGCATAACCAAGTCCAAAACTGTGAGGAATTATGCCAGCGGGTTCGCCCGCGTGAGGAGGAGGATATATTTCTAATATCGGTGAGGAGTGATATGAAAGAAAACGGTTCAATCAAAAATGATTTTTTAACCGACTTCCCAAAAAGGAGGAGGTTTTCAATTCGACTGTATTTTTTTTTTATGTGTGTTACCTCTGAACTTTTTACTGGGTGAACTGATTTTGATGATTCTTTTTTTATTTGAAAGCTGGTTCTTGTCGTCTGGTCCCATTTAATTTTCGTCAGGATCTGGTGAAGAACTTCGGAGATATTCATCAGAACTCTTCAAAAAATTACGGCAAATCACTCGAGATAGCTGCATTAGCTATTCTGTTTATTGTTTACACCACTTCATAACATAACATCACACGCACTGGCACGCTCTAAAGAGGTACTCAGGTGTGAACAGTTCACCCTGGTATACTCTCATTCCATGGGTTTTGTTTAAGTTTCATGTTATTAGGTTAATCTATTTTCTCTTTTCTTTGGGTATTATAGGTACCTAGCCTATAGAACTGGTATATTATGAACCACAACTAAAAAGTAAAAAAAACTTTTTTACAAAAATACAACCGACTTCAAAATAGAAACACTACAAAGTGAAAAATAACTTAAATTTCGGAAGTCGGTGTCAAAAGAAACGAAGAAACAAAAGCAGGAACACCGACTTCCGAAATTTAAGTTATTTTTCACTTTGTAGTGTTTTTATTTTGAAGTCGGTTGTATTTTTGTAAAAAAGTTTTTTTTTAATAAACTTTTTTATTTACAACTTTTTAGTTATTTTTTTTTTAATTAGTTATATTTAAACATATAAGTGTTATTATATATTTTTGAAATCACCTTTTAAACCCTTTATTTTGATACCCCACACGATGGGATTGAAAGAAAAAGTAAAAAAAAACCCCATAAAATGGCGCCCAAAATCCGCCATTTTTTTCTTTTCCAATTTTAATGTAGCCAGTGACACTCGCAGGGTTAAGACAAATCGATTGACGTAAGAATCATCAAAATCGGGCAACGCGTTTGGTCCCTAGAACGCTACATTGGAACAAACATACATACATAGACTGATAAACACATTACCCTCCATCGGCAGTCGGGTAAAAAGAAGGGGGTGTTTTGAAGTCTCCTAATTTTATTCTCAAAGAGCTGAAGGCCAAAATCTCGCACGCGTCAACAAAATAAAATCTATGAAGACGAATTTAGAACCGTGTCTTTTTACCAACCTCCTCAGAAGCCTAAAAGACTAATTCAAACACAAAACCATTTATTTCAATTAAAAACATTTAAAAGGTACTTTTGATTTGTCAAACAAACAAGATGAATCTAGTTGCCAATTCGCAAGCGTCAGTAGGTCTCTATGGAGAAGAACGTGCAAGTAACTCCACGAACACTCTTTTCAATCAGTAAAATTTAATTACGAAGTATCTGGATACATCATTCTTGCTGGAAAAAGAATAAATGACTTATTTAATTTAGAAAGAGAACATTCTTATTCTCAACGCACTCCAATAGGTCGCCAGAAGAATCAAATAAAAAAATATGAAGACGAATTTACAACGAAGGAGATTCTTTAATTATTAACATATTTCGCAGAAGCCATATTCATGAGATAATATTTATTCGTTTGCGTTCCACAGTGCACAAAGTAACTAAAGTAAACAAAAGGCTAAATTTTCAAAGTTATTTGAAAAGAGAGCATCTTACTCTCAAAGTGCTAAATGCCAAGAGGTCAAGTCGTTTAGCAACTCGACAGTATTGAGTCCACATTACTTCAAGATAACTGGTGAAAGGAGTTAGCACATCTTTGACCCAAACTGTGTGTCGCTTAGACGTAGACCTAGTTTGATCTTCAATTGTAATGTAAGGTCTAACGATGGTCTAATAAGTAAGTTATACATTTAGAGAAAGTACGTAAGTGTGTCAGAAAATAAACAACAATTTTAAACATGCTTACGGTGCATTTGTTGTCCAAACCAAACGAGTATGCAAAATTCCAGCTCAATCGGTTCAGGATAACTGTTTTAGAATTAAGTTGCTGGATTTGAACTACACATAAGTTAACTAAAAGTTTACCAAGACAAGCTTGTAAAAATTTAAAAACCCCCGACACAAAAACCTCTAAAAAGCAAAAATAGACCTCGTACTCGTGTCGGGGATCCGCCAACGTTTACAGCAGTTTATTTTATTTACTGAGCCGTTTCCCGACGCGAGTACGAGGCTTATTTAGCTTTTTGGAGGTTTTGTGTCGGCGGTTTTTTAAATTAGATTTTTATTTCATGCTTTTTAAACTTCATATAATATACCTACTAGTAGACACGCTTCAATAAACAATCTATCGAAACACGATGACATGATATCTTGCGAAAAAAGCCAGATTTAAAGAGTAAAATGCGAATAACTTTTGAAGGCGTCAAATGATTTTAATCAATCATAGCGAAGAACACTCTTAAAAAGTCAAATTAAAAAAAAAAAAAACAAAAGCGGTTCATCCGTTCTGGAGCTACGAAGCCACAGACAGACAGACAGTTGGTCTTATCAGAATATCAGCGCAGCGTTATTTCCTTTTTTGGATATCGCTGCACATGCTGAGATAGGAGCCTTTTTGGTCTCGCACGGGGTTTTTATTTTTAATTTTGTTTAATTTTAAGCTGATTTCTCGTGTCTCCTGTGCGGGTCACAAATAAATTCTTTTCCTTTCTTTCTTTCTTTTCTTTCAAACTTACTCCGTCCCGGCCCGTTCCCGTCGTTTTTGCGTCGGGGGTTAAAATAGTCCCGAATGGGAAGACTGAAAATCTATCTACGAGTACATAGGCCCCCTCGGCCCCGTGTTATCTTTGCACACTGCCAATAATGTAAGACATATTTGTTATTTAAATCCGTGTTAGTCTAGCAAGTAACCTTTGGAGCAAGTTGGCCTAAATAGAAAACAAAGTTGTTGTCCGCATCTGTCAACGTCATTTCTGTTTCTTCGCTAGCTTTTAAACCATAGACGATACGAACACCGCTCAAAAGCAATGATCGCGATCCAGATTGATAATTTACGAAGTAGATTGACGGATTGATGCATCTGGGGGTGACCATAACCTCTTAGAGCAAGGTTATTGCCAGGGTGGGTAAAGGACAAATGTATCTCTGGGACTGATCTACCAGCTGGACGCATTAGAGTCGATCGAACAACGGGCCAAGAGGCTCATCGGCAAAGAGGCACTGGTTGCGTCAAAGTTCCAGAGCCTTGAACATCATCGCCGAGTTGCCAGCCTTGAGTTGCATTTCGTGGAGTGTGCGATGGAATTGCTTGATCTAATTCCGACAAGCCCGTTTCATCATCGGACTACAAGACGTACGGCGATCCGCCATCGGTACATGTTAGACATCCAGCCCATACGCACTAAACGTTTTGGAAACACTTTCATTATGCGTACAGCTAAGGAGTGGCATTCCCTGCCGGAGTCTGTGTTTCCCGATAGCTACAACCCAGGGGTCTTTTAGTCAAGAGTGAATAGGTTACTTCTAGGCAAGCGTGCTGCACCTTCGACCACATCATAACTTACCATCAGTTGAGATGGAGGTCAAGCGCAAGCCTACCTATAAAAAAATTAATTGCTCAGTGGTGTTATTCAGTTTTTCCATCTGGAATTTCTCACTTTTGTCAGTAGCATCCAGGAGTATGAACTCGTACTGTCTGATCTCAATAGCCTCGTCCCTTAGTACATGAAACTTGGACATAACTGGTGAAATGCAAGTGTACTGAAGCCCTGTAAGAGCACTACTGCCTATTACTTTGGAGGGTACAGGCGTGATGTTATGACATGATAAGTAAACAAAGTGGCGAAGATTGACATTGAATCCGACGCGGAGTCGGACTTACCAAAACGGAGAAGGAATGTTATGTTGAATCTATGTTCGACATTATGTATGTTTTTTTTAAATGTATTTTCACTGATATGTGGACAACTGCGGAGCTCGTGGCTAAATAATAACAGCCGCACAGGTCGATCATCAAGGTTAAGCAACGCTTGACGAGGTCGGTCCGTGGATGGGTGACCATTTCAACATACAGAGTTTCCTCCGTGCCTCGGAAAGCACGTTAAGCCGTTGGTCCCGGCTGTCATTTGAAGATCTTTGACAGTCGTTGCGGGTAGTCAGTAGCTTGAGATCTGACACCAGTCTTGCCAAGGGGTACCGTGTTACCCAGTTACTGGGTTGTGGAGGTCAGATAGGCAGTCGCTCCATGTAAATCACTGGTACTTAGCTGATTCCGGTAAGACTGGAATCGACCCCAATATAGTTGGGAAAAGGCTAGGCAGATGATGTGGACAACTGCGGACCGATTTTGAAAATTCTTTTTTTGTTTGAAAGAGTATGTTCTGAAATTGGTCCCATTAATTTGGTTAAGATCTGATGAAGAACTTCGGCGATATACAACAGAACTCTTCAATAAATAACGACATATCTCTCGGGATTGCTGCATTCGCATGTCTGTTTATTGTTTATACCATTTCATAACATAACATCACGCCTGTACGCTCGAAAGGGGTACACAGATCTCTCATTTCACCGATTATGTTCAAGTTTCATGTTATTCGGGTAATCTATTCTGGCGTTTTAGGTACTTACTAAACTAATTTCCTATAAGGTAGGTACAACTAAAAAGAGTAAACTAATAAACTTTTTTGCAAAAAAAATACTACCGACTTCCAAATAAAAAAACTACTAAGTGAAAAATAACTTTATTTTTGGAAGTCGGTGTCTATATCGTAAAAAATTGGTACCTACGAAAGGTACCGACTTCCAAAAATAAAGTTATTTTTCACTTTGTAGTTTTTTTATTTGGAAGTCGGTAGTATTTTTTTTTGCAAAAAAGTTTTTAATATATATTATACAGATGTAGTGAAGTGATTATGACGGATAGAGTTCGGAATCGGATGTAGTGCGTAAACTGCCCTACAAGAAGTAAGTACTACGGCTACTTCGGCACCGAATTTTACGGACACGGATCGGATGCAGTGCGTAACCGCTCTAACTCAAGAATTTGTAAAAACGGGACCCTATTACTAAGACTCCGCGGTCCGTCTGTCTGTCACCAGGCTGTATGCCATGAACCGTGATAGCTAGGCAGTTGAAATTTTCACAGCTGATGTATTTCTGTTGCCGCTATAACAAAAAAGACTAAAAACAGAATAAAATCAATATTTAAGTGGGGCTCCCATACAACAAACGTGATTTTTTTGCCGTTTTTTGCGATAATGGTACGGCACCCTTCGTGCGCGATTCCGTCTCGCACTTGGCCGGTTTTTTACTAAAGGATATTTACACATAACATAAACATCACGCCTGCATTCACTGGAGGGTTTGACAGACTCATTTCGACAAAATCCTCAAATTCGGTAAATACATGAACGAAAACGCACCGACGAGGAAGGCGCCGTATCACATCGGTCGTGGGTTCAAACCCTTTGCACTTTACTTTATGCAATTGATTTCATCGCCATCACTGCTCTCAAAGCAGTTCAAGAAAACCTCTCGTGAGCAAACCGATGTCATAGATATGTGATATCCACTAACCCAAACTAAGCTTCCCAGACTATGGCTATCGTACCTTTTCATAATAAAAAGAAGGCCTAAGTTCCAGCAGTAAGATCATATATTGTATGATTTTTAGGGTTCCGTACCCAAAGGGTAAAAACGGGACCCTATTACTAAGACTCCACTGTCCGTCTGTCTGTCTGTCACCAGGCTGTATCTCATGAACTGTGACAGCTAGACAGTTGAAATTTTCACAGATGATGTATTTCTGTTGCCGCCATAACAACAAATACTAAAAACAGAATAAAATAATTATTTAAGTGGGGCTCCCATGAAACAAACGTGATTTTTTTGTGATAATGGTACGGAACCCTTCGTGCGCGAATCCGACTCGCACTTAGCCGGTTTTTATGCTATGCTACGGTCACAGCCATTACGCAGTCAGTGGGTGGCGGAAAATGGCAGTTGTCGCCGAGGGAGACCTAGGAAATATTATAGCAGAGATTGAACGTTAAACACAATAAGGACCAGTTTTATGTTATCTGTAGTTAACTTAACCGTAACCAATGGTTTTAAATTTCGGTAAAACGCGTTTATTTACCAATAGTTGGAATCTCAAATGATATAATAAATTGAGGAGTTAATTATTCGATCATTGGTTAGACAATAAAATTATGTACTTATACAGGTTTTACCGAAATTCGAAACCATGGGTTAGGATATTTTACCATTGCTTGAGTTAACTACTGATCAAAAAACTGGACCTTTCCGTCCCTTGACTGAACTCCTCCATAAAGTATTATGAACATATTTTTAATTGTTTAGACCAATACCGGCTGGTAAGTTATAGAAAGCCAGTGCTTTTTAACCGACTTCGCAAAAAAGGAGGAGGTTATCAATTCGGTTGTATTTTTTTTTTTTTTTATGTGTGTTAACTCAGAACTTTTTATTGGGTGAACCGATTTTGATGATTCTTTTTTTATTCGAAAGCTGGTGTTTGTCATGTGGTCCCATTTAATTTTCATCAAGATTTGATGTAGAATTTCGGAGATATACATCAGAACTCTTCAATAAATGACGGCAAATCACTCGGGATAGCTGCAATCGCATATCTGTTTATTGTTTACACCATTTCATAACATAACATCACACTGGTACGCTTTAAAGGAGTACGCAGGTGTGAACAGTTCACCCTGGTATACTCTCATTCCACCGGTTTTGTTTATTTAAGTTTCATGTTATCGGGTTTATCTATTCTGGCTTCACTTTGGGCGTTATAGGTACCTAGCCTATAGAACTGGTCCATTATGTACCTACCACAACTAAAAAGTGAAAAATAAAAAACTTTTTAACAAAAATTACAACCGACTTCCAAACAAAAATACTACAAAGTGAAAAATAACTTAAATTTCGGAAGTCGGTGTCAAAAAACAAACGAAAACAGGAACACCGACTTCCGAAATTGAAGTTATTTTTCACTTTGTAGTATTTTTGTTTGGAAGTCGGTTGTAATTTTTGTTAAAAAGTTTTATATAGAACATTACTTGCCAGCATTGTCTCATAATAAACACGCATAATTATGTACAAAACTCACCTATTCGTCCAACACCAAATAAATAACAAAAAAAAAACTTATTTTAACGAAAATACTGCCACAAGTAACACAGAAATCGGAAATTCACTTATTATAAATCAATTGTACTATGAAATTTTTGAATAAATCACTTTTTTATTATGTCAAAATATTTTTACGACGCGCTTCGTCGCGGTTTGAACACGCGTGCAGTCACCTTGGTGCTTGAATCGGTACTAAAATGTATTTGTATGATGAACAGTTATTTTTCGCGTATGTCTGTACCGGCGAAAGTAGTGTACGCAGTTCGTTTATAAAAAGTTTGCAATGTTTGCGTTCAAAATAATTACCACTTAACATAACATCGCGACTGTTTACCTCGAAGCGGTAAGCAGAGACTCGTGTAATTTTGCCAGTCATCGAGGTCACCGAGGTCAGTCCTATCCACAGACTGATGTCGGTATAATCGTTGACCATACATCAAATACAGAGACCCTTCCGTGCTTCGGTAAGCAAGAGAGCTTAGGGTTAGGCTTAGCACGCATTGCAATTATTATTCGCGCGAATTTTTGTCCGCGCACTGCGGATAAAATACCGCGCGATTTTTGTCTTTTCTACCTGTTCCTAGAGTTCAAAATATTTGGGCGAATTTAATCCGCGCCGCAGTGCGGTGGATTCTGTGGCAAAACACGGCTTTCTTGCAATATTATTGCCGCGTGTTTTTTTTTCCGCAATGCGTGCAGCTTCATACAATTCCATAGGTCGCAGAACTGGCGGAAAAAAAATGCTCCAATAAAAATCGCAGTGCGTGCTAAGCCTAACACGCAATGCAATTTTTAGCCGCGCAGATATTATTCGCGCAAATTTTTATCCGCGTACTATATCATACTGGCTTAGCACGCACTGCGATTATTTTTTTACCGCAATGCGAGCAGAGAATGGGCGGATAAATATGTGCGAATAAAAAATCGCGTGATTTTTTTACTACAAATTGAGCGCGATTTTTTTTCTGCATTTCGTGCAGCTTCATACATTTCCATAGATCACAGAATGCGCTGAAAAAAATTCGCGCGAATAAAAATCGCAGTGCGTGCTAAGCCTAATTCGAATTTCTTGCGAACCGGTATTATTTCAGCGCGATTTCTTTACCGCAATGCGTGCAGCTTCATTCATTTGCATCGCAGAATAGGCAGAATAAAATCTCGCGAATAAAACCGCAGTGCGATGTGCAATGAGATAATAAAGAATATTACATACATACAAACAAACAAGATACGCGCGAACAACGCGAGCAGCCGGGTAAAAATCTGTCCACTCGACAGCGTAAAACATGCAATGAATACAGTTGAGTTACTTTAATGAAAGGGAAGGAGTGTGCTTCGTGCTGTTAAAAAGTTAGTAAAAAAAAAAAATGTTCGCGAGCTGGCTGACAAAAACCAGATGTATCCTCCGACTGCACAACATGATTTTCTCCTTGTTTACATCTTTTTAGTTCGCTTTTTAAGCAGTCGGGTTTTTTTATATTTTTTTAATAACTTTTTTTATAAACATATAAGTGTTACATATTTTTGAAATCACCTCTTAAAACCCTTTAAAAAAAATTGGTGCACCACATTATGGCGCCCAAAATCCGCATTTTTTATTTTCCAATTTTAATGATAGCCAGTGACAATCGCAGGGTTAAGACGAATCGGTTGACTTAAGAATCATAAAAATCGGCCACGCGTTGGCCGATTTTTCTCTAGAACGCTCGTAGGAACAAACATACTTACAATATACATACATACATAGACTGATAAACACATTACCCTCCTTCAGCAGTCGGGTAAAAACAGATACAAAAATAGGGTGCCGAGCATCGAACCCCAGGACAGCAGTCGTTCTTGCGTCCATTAGACTAACGAGACAGTCATTAAAAATGGAGATTCTATCATGTTATCTCTCCACCTTATTTGGTTGACAGACAGATAATGTCAAAGGCATTAAGCTTTTGTACCTTTGTGATGCACGAAGTTTAAACGGAGCTAAATAGTCTCCCCAGGGATGTGCCCTAGCAGGCGTTGCACAGAGGGGTTTCCGGGGTGGTCTTTTGAGAGGTAAGGGGGCGTTCATAAAATACGTGCAATGTTTAAGGGAGGAGGGGGTCGAGTCAAATCTCATCTAATCTTACGTTGGAGAGAGGGGGGTCTCGGCAAATATCACGCATTTTTTTATCACAGTAGTTACGATTTAAATATTCTATTGTTAAATTTTTATAACACTTATAATTAAACTCTCAGCAATATTGATTAGTCGTAAATAAAAGCACGAAGCATTATTTTTTCTTTTTGCAATTACAATCCAACGCGTTTACGTAAGAAACCCAAATTTTGAAAAATCTCACGTGAGATTGGGGGATGGGGGAGGGGGTTGAATAAAATCTCACGACATCTCACCATACAGAAAATTAAAAAAAACACATCACGTAATTTATGGACGCCCCTTAACGGGCCCCCTTCTGTGTGGTTGGTTTTAGTGAGGTAAAAATCCCACACTCCCTGATCTTTGCCCCATAATTCCAGGCGCCTTTTGAAGGTTATCCCCCGTAAAAAACGGTAGGTACCGTATGTCAAAAAGAGGTCAACAAATTTGTTTAAGGTTGCCCCAGTCGACGGCACGAACTATTTTGTGCGCGTGGTTAAAATGCATACCACCTCATCTGACAACACGTGCGAAAGAGATAGATGCTGTCATGAGCAGTAAATTAGCACTTTTGCAAATTTGTAGCGAAATGGATGATAATTTAGGACGAAAACAATCGCGCGAAATTTTATAAACAGACCTTTGGGAGTCTAGATATTATCAAAAAACGACTAAATGTATAATTTCAAAATAAAATTATTTGCATTGTTGAACTACTAATCTATCCCTGTATGGTGGCCGTTTTGCAATTTTCGCTCTTCTTATGGTATTTATTTCCGCCCAAAGATGCGTTAAAATTAGTGTTGAAATATGGAACTTTCGACGCTCATAACATTCAAATTTTTGTTTTTGTTTCCATACAGGGCTAGATAATGATGAAACAAATTGATATCATTTTTCATTTTGAACGTACGTCGTCAAACAGTTGAGTAACCGCCAGACTACGTTTGTATGGAAGAATGATCGACTAGTGTAACCTTAATGTTTGTAAAGGGTTAAGGCGCAGATACCCCTGAGTAGCTGATTTTAAAATGGGAATAACGTCTAAACGGCTAGTCGTAATTTTTTGGAAAAAATATTTGTTACATTAATAATTTAATCTAAGAAAATTTTGAGTATTATTCGTTTAACATATTGTAATTAATATGTAAATTTATGTCTAACACGGACAAAAACGTGACAATCGCACCAAAACCGGGTGTATTTTAATGAAATTGTCACCATCTCAATGACCATTTAATTAATTACCTACATTTTGATCTAAGGCTTTATTTAAGCCATAGAATAGTAAGGAAAGTACAAAAAATTACTGAATGTTGGTTCGCGCGGGTGTGAAACTAGTGCGCGTTTTGGTTGTTGGCGACTGTCGTCGTCTTAATGTCTGGCAGCACCTAGGTAAGCTCTTAGAGCGGTATCAATTTGAGATCGAATAAGGGACAGATGTATATGACTTGTATACATCTAACATCTGTCACTTACTCGATCTCAAATTGAGACCGCTGATCCGGTCACGAAAAATCTTTCTCATAAAGGAGGCAACTTTATCGCCCAGGATCATAGGCAATAGACAATAGGAGTGAAATTTCGTTAATGCCGTGGTGTGAGGCACAAAAATTTCAGGACGCGTTAGCGTGCTCATGTTCCCGCCATAAAGCGGCACAGGAGGACAACGTGGAGTTTTAGTGGGTTGGAGTCCTACATAACTGCGCTATCTCCCCGTGGTAATGCGGTTTGCATGAGCATTAGACCAAGCAAAAAAAAAAGCTGTATTGTGATTAAAATAGGTACGATTCATGAACGTAAAGAATAATATTTAGTAGGTACCTACTAACTTTTTACAAGCGTTTTATTAAGTTGCAATGTATGTATGTAATTTATGTATGGGTATAATTAATGACATCTACATATATCGGGTCAAATATTGCAACTGAATTTTAAAGCAGTTATCCTCGTGTGGCTGACGCTGGCTTGGCCACTATCAGGGATTTTATTTTGATAACACAAATATTTAGTCGCTAATTAGTCGAAATTAGTCGCCAAATATCAGATTTAGTCGGTCACTGGTTCAAAAGTTAGAAGGGTTGTTAGGTGGCCGATCTGGAGAGACTCTCCCCAGCATGGCCAAATTTATATCTCAAAAACTAGGGCACCTAGTGAAGATCTGTTTTCGCCCAGATTTAGTCGGTAATTAGTCGCCAAATATCAGAATTAGTCGATCACTGTTTCATAATTCAGAAAGTTTTATCGGTGGCCGATCTGGAGAGACTCTCCCCGGCTAAGCCACATTTATACCTAAAAAACTAGGGCACCTAACGAAGATCTGTTTTCTCCCAGATTTAGTCGCTAATTATTCGCCAAGTTACATATTTAGTCGGGTCTTAGTTTAGAAGATAAAATGAGGTCAACTTTTAAGGTATAGTCCCAGAGCTAGATCAAAAAATTTACGAAAAATATACAAGAAAAAAATATTTCTATTAATATGTGTAATATTTTTCTAGTTTTATCGATCTAAAATCCTTAGAAATGTCAGAGAGATATATATTCTCAATTAAATATATATTTTTATGTTTTATATTACTAGGTTAGAGTAGCATAATCTTCTTTGAAAACATTAAACCTTGCTCTTGGTCTATTTGGTGTCAAGATGTACAGTCGCATACAACTGTTTTACCAAATTATAATGTTAGGGTCTAAATTACGTTAAAATAATAAAACTTCTGTTACCAAATAAGAAAATATGATGTATCTACCTAATACTATGCTAGCACGGGGACCCAGCGCTATTAAAGAAAATTTGGTTCAAATATATATTACTAGATGGCGAGATATGTACCGATTTGTTATAATAACATTCTATTTTCAAATTTCGGTATTGTGTTTATAAAGTATGTCATTATAAACTCGGTTTGAAGTTTATAATTCGAATATTACGATATGAGAGTAGATAAAATATATAAAACGCACACAAATTTATTACAAAACCGGTATTACTCGAGTTCTTAACAAGTTCCACTGTAAACTGGCTGACTTTAATTTACATCACGGGCAATTTGCTCTATGTAGTTCGTCTGTACATGCGCATCTATCTCTTTCTTACTTACTATACAGAAATGAAACGGAGCGCACAGGAGTGAAGCGATCTATCTGCCAGCGACAGCTACATTATGTTCGATAAATAATTACATTATAGTTATTGTAGATCCGTTTCTAGGTAATGCATACTGCTTTCCTTTTTGGTATTTAATAACATAGAAAAAAATTATATTTAGGTTTATATTTCGAAAAAAACATTCCACCTTAAGACATCATAGTCGTCAACAGTATAATAATTTCTGTTACAGGATTATTAATTCATTACCTTCACAGATTAACATCTACAAATATTACTTTAGATTCATCATCTTCCTGCCCATGTCCCATGTTTCCTGGGGTCGGCGCATCACGTTTTCTTCTTCCATACCGTCCCGTCCCCTGTCACGCTATCACTAACTCCCTTTTCTTTCATACCACTCCTCACACAGTCCATCCATCTTTACTTTGGACGACCCCTCCCTCTCCATCCATCCACAATATTACTTTAAATTAATTTACTTTTTAACAAATCAATTTCACAGACTCCCTTATCGCTTTTCAGGTCAAAAGGTCACTATAATTAGTAATTAAAACAATATTAAATTTTCAAAGACTTGTTTTTTTTTATTTATTCTTAATGTTTAAATGAACATACAGATCAAAAATTTAAAACATCCTTATGTGTCTACACAAAAAAAAAACATTGAAATTAGATGCTAAACACCTAATTGTACGGACTATTTTGCATTGAATTTGTTTCAATTTAAAATTTATTGGGAAAATTTTAGTTGGCACGTCTGAAACACGATATTTTAAGTCTCGCGCACACGACCGCTCCCGAAGATACCAGACTGCGTGGCGAGTTCGCTACGGTGTGGTATGACCAAGTTTGACGTCGCAAAAAGTGCGGTCCTGTCCTTTCGTGGGTATAACTTTTAAAATGACACAAATTCAACAATCTACACATGAAACATTGAATACAATGAGATACTAAGATACCGGAATATTATTTTATATTTGATATACAAGCTCAAATTGAATTAACTGCAGAAACTTCGCAGACGTATTCATATCTAATGGCGATAAAACATTAGGTTAGAAGACGTAAGCTTAATCAGACTTATCGTCCCCATTGCTGAGACACAGATATACCTTCTCGAGAAAGGAAATGGGCCTTAAGAACCTTCCTCACCGGGTTGCTGACACTTAAAGCACATCTGTACAGGCACACGTGTTGGATCATTCGGTGCCCTTCATGATGGTTGAGCTGCCGATCCATACGTCATATTCGTGAACGGGCCCCATCAGTTGGGATTGGTCATAACTTAGCTGCCCCGGCCTGTTACTGTGTATTTTTTTATTGTTTGTTACCCTAGACGCTTTTACGTGCACTTATTTTTACATCGTTCTCACATATATGTATTTTATCAACAAGAATGATGTAACCAAATACTTGTAATTAAAACTGATGGAAAAGAGTGTCCGTGGAGTTTCTTGCAAAATCTTCTCCATTGAGACCTACTGACGCTTGAGAATTTGCAACCAGATCCATTTTTATTTTGTTTGACAATTTAAAAGCACCTCTAAGGTTTATTTAAATTAAACGATTTGATTGATTGATTCGGTACACAAACGAAAACGCACTGACGCGGTGAGAAAGACGTCTTAATCCACCACGCAGGCACAGTCCGGGTCAGTGGATGTCACATGTCTTAGAATGATTAGTTCTAGAACATGCCGGTTTCCTCACGATGTTTTCCGTCACCGTTTTTAGAGCAGTGGTGATGAAATAATTTACACAAAATAAAGCACCTACCTCGGTTTTGAACCCACGACCCGCAAATCGGGGCCGTTAGGCATTGAGAATATTACGTCAGCGAAGTTTCTTTACTTAACCTGATCAGGGGCGTGACCATAAGCTCTTAAGTAAGGTTATTTTGAGATCGCGAAAGTGACAGATGTATAAAAGTCATATACATCTGTCCCTTACACACACTCAAAATAACCTTACTCTAAGAGCTTATGGTCACCCCCCTGAGCTTGTATTATTATATGAATATCATTATATCAGTAAAATACAACACTGAAAATCTTGTAAAGTATGAGATATATTAATGTTTTGCTAAAATATTGTATTGTATACCCAAGATTAGCAATCCATTTTCGCTAAAAAGGTTTTAAAACAAATATGTTTTTTTCTAGTACCTACCAGACCTTGTTCATACGAGTTTAGTACTTGTCTTTAGTACCCAACCGTGTGCTCTATACATATAACGGTCTTTTATTCATTTGAAATAACATTACACATCCGTTCAACCGATTTTAAGTTCTATTTCGTTAAAACCAAAACCAACTGTTTATTACATCTGCCATGTTTCATATCACCAACGCAATAGAAGTCAAAATTGGTTGAACGGGCTGTAAAAATGGATTATTTAAACGATCAAGGGCCGATTTCGCCAATTAAACTAATCGCAATTAGTTCAACCACAGATAATGCAATACTAGCATACAGATGCCTCATCCCATACAAAGAAACTGTGCCGACGTAACTAGCGTTTTTCATCTGATAATACTGTATTTTTTTTGTAAATCCATCGAGTTCGGTTCCGTTCCACGGCGATAGATAGATCACCATCTATATACATGGAACGGAACCAAACGCGATAATAATCAGTATAGTACGTCAGCACGGTTTCTTTATATGGGATGAGACACCACTGGTTCAACTCAGTTTATGCGAATATAGCGTTCATATTGGTTGAGACCGCAGAGTTTCTCAATACGTTGTATTTGCATAAACTGAGTTTAGTTGAACATCATTGGTAAAATCGGCCCTAAACGACTAATGCTATTTCAAACGAAGTATAGTTACTAAACTAGTATAAATAAAACTGTCTAGGGTGTATTTTCACTACAAATACCAGCTCTTACGTTTTCCATCACTTTAAAAAGATATTTACATATCATTCAACTAAAGTACATACCTAACTTTTTGTACAGTTAAGGACAAAAATAAGTATACACTTTGAAAAGCTCAAAAGATTTCAACCAGTTTTATTGAAGTATGTGTGTACTAAGATGCTAAAGTCGCCGCCAGATAACACAAAAATAAAAGTCGTTAACACCTGTCTACCAATGTATTCCAATATTTCAAAACGATACGAAAATAATGTAATCATGTTTTCAATTATACTTTACCCACCGCCTCTAGTGAGAAGCAGGTTGTGGAGACAAGCTCACCTATCACCACCCGATTTCGTGAAACCCCAGGAACACCTGCCACCTGAACTTGAACTGCAGTGGCCTATATGGAAAGCTCTCAATCGTTTGCGCACCCACGTAGGCCGCTGCAAACACAATTTAGCAAAATGGGGTTTTATAGATCCGTCTGATGCACAGTGTGAGTGCGGTGCCCCTTTGTAAGGTATGGCACACATGCTGGAGTGTCCCAAGTGCCCATACTCCTGCACTTTGGAAGACCTTATGCTCGCCACTGTCGCCGCAATCGGGGTCGCCACCTACTGGGCCCAAAAGTGATGAAGAGTTTCCCATCGACTCGAAAAGAAGAATAATTATACTTTTTGGTACAAGTCAGATCAATGAGTAATTTTTTTTATGTTATCTTGCGGAGACTATATTTACATGCACAATACCTGATGATTTCAATCAGGGGGGTGACCATAAGCTCTTAGAGCGGTATCAATTTGATATCGAATAAGTGACAGATGTATACAAGTCAGATACATCTGTCCCTTATTCGATCTCAAATTTATACCGCTCTAAGAGCTTATGGTCACCCCCCTGTTCTTTAAAGGAAATTGTGTTCTGGAGATCAGTCAGGCAATCTCTCTGGATATAAAATACTGTTATTCATCTCTATCCGGTGAGACTGGAAGCCGACCCCAATACAGCTGGGAAGACTTAAGAAAAGATTTTTTGAATAAGGTAGTTTACTGAAAATCTGTTTTTGCCCGACAGGTATATTAATAAAAAAATATTGGACACGTATTTTTCTTTTGACACGTAAACATAAATTGACGACGATATAATGCGTTGACATATCGTTAAACGTCACGCCGCTAGAGTCTGGCAAACGAAAGTAGACACTTGAATTATATGCAAACTTTTCATATGGCAATGATAAACTAATGTCAACCCCAATTTTCCGTATGACGCTACTAAGTTGATACTTTGTTTTAATTCGTAATCACTATTTATATTTTTGTAAAACATTTTCTCTATTTAATAATTTAAAAAGTTTCATTAGTGTAGAAATCAATGATTCCTGTGACTCTAATGAATCTTTTCACATGGAAGTCTTAGATTCAGATTTTGATTGATAGTGAATAAACCAAAATTATAATAGAATACTGTTGCTTTTTTTTATTCAGATTGATATATCTAAAGTAGGTATTACCTACCTAAATGTACCTATAGTATTTTTATTCAGACGAAGTAATATCAATAATTCTAAAGTATCAAATTAGGTTATTCCAGGTATTGCATACTAGTTTTTAGGGTTAATATGCTGATATTTTTTAAATTTGCCGCGTTTTTTCAATCTCTACTTTCGTTTGCCAGTCTCTAGTACAGTTTATACTGCCTTAGTGACGTCACAAGCTGAAACGCATGAACTTTGATGCGCTTTAACTTTGTAATTGTTTTACTGATTTGGTAAAGCAAAAAATACGTCTCCAATATTATTTGATAATCTCACTAACACACTAAATAGAATTATTATTTTTCTAACCAGGAAACGTCCCTATTAAACTAAGTGTATACATATTTTTGGCGTTGACTGTATCACTACAAAGTACCTAATCTTTTTCTTACATTTACAGGTATTTGTAGCGCATTTTACAAAATTGGTATTTTGTCTTAATACCCTATACCTGCTGAAATAATT